>OZ004718.1:22967088-24167088 GCA_963924515.1 Vespertilio murinus | reverse complement strand
AACGGATCGAAGTTTCTCTCGCATTGGCGTTTCTAGCTGTTCCCCTCTCTTCCTCTCTGTAAAAAACAAAACAAATAAATAAATATAAATAAAATAAAATATATTTAAATAAATAAATAAAATAACTGTAGGATCGGTTAAACGACTGTCCCTTTTTTCCTTTCTTTCTTTTTATTTATTTCTTAATATATTTTATTGATTTTACACAGAGAGGAATTGAGAGGGATAGAGAGTTAGAAACATCGATGAGAGAGAAACATCAATCAGCTGCCTTTTGGGGATGTGCCTGCAACCAAGGTACATGCCCGTGCCCGGAATCGAACCCGGGACATCTCAGTCCGCAGGCCGACGCTCTATCCACTGAGCCAAACCGGTTTCGGCTCCTTTCTTTCTTTTTAATCTTTCCTTCCTCTTCTCCGGTCCTGCGCTTTGCATTTCGTCCTTGGATCCCTGAAGGCTGGAGCCCATAGTCACAGGCTCATGCTTAAACTGGGTGATTTCTTTCCATACCACCGCGATATCGCATGATTTTATTTTAAACTTCCAGTTCAACTTGACTAGGGTTTGGAGACATCCCGGTTTAACTGAGGTTTTTCCTCTCACATACACTCAGATAACAATAATGTTGGAATTTAAACACTTCCCCCCCCCCCCGAAATTATTTGCTTAGATTTATTTCCATTCTTCTGGCTCTGTCCCCCTCCCCCTCCCACACACACACACCTGGCAAGGAGTAGGAAAAGTAGGTGTACAGGAGGCAAGAAGTGTGCCAGAGAGGGAATGGGGGGGGGGGGGGCAAAGAGAAAGACCGTGTTTAAAGGGGAGTTAGCTGGAATTCGCATTGGAGACAGGGTGAACAGCAAAAAAAAAAAACAAGAAAAGGGTCAATGTCATAGACTACTGCTAAAGTAATATGGTATCTCTTACTTTAAGGGGCACATGCTGTGTGGTAGAAAAGTCACATATGTTGGTTTCTAAAATCCTTATAATCTCTTCTAGACTTTCTAAACCTTACAAGACAGAAGTCCTTATATCCATTTTACAGGCGAGGGACATGAATTTTATATAAAATAGGACTGGGATTCTCGCTCAGGATTGCTTACTCCACTTTCTCTAATTCCTAGTTCCCCTACATCTCCAGGCCCCTTGAGCCCATTTGTTCTTCTTTTTCATATCACATTGTTGTTTGCGTAGGGAGGAGGAAGATGGACGATGAGGTGTGTGGGGAATTCAGATGTATGTACATGGCATCTCATTTGCTTCTCGCACTTCTTTGAGGTGGGTATAATTATCTCAATGCAGATGAGAAAACTGAGGCTGAGGAACACTAAACAACTTCACCTGAGACCATGCACGTCGGCATCCAGCCTATCTGATTCCAGAAGGCAAGCATTTTCTACTGTGAAATGCTGTCCCTCAAGGGGAGGGATGGAGCAGTTTCCAGGAAATAAACAGCATAAAATCCCTCTGACCTAGCTCTCATGGGTGAGGCAGCCTGCTGACTCATGCCAGAATGTTTGTGGAAAGAAGAAATTCCACTTGGGCATCTGTCCGTCAGTTTTTATCCTGTCCTTGCTGACGGCCTGCTCCACCAGCCCCCACAGCTGTGTCTTGAAAGCAGCTTCCAATGCTTGAGCTTTCTCTGTTCTGAAAGGGCGTCGGGAAGTCTTGAAGTCTACCTCAGAGCCTCCTCTCTTCCTGATTAGCTCTGCCATTGTGGCTTCCAGACTCCGGATCTTACACAAACAACCACACGGAGAGCAGCTGGAAGTCAGCACCAATATCAATTATTTGACAGTATCCAGTCTACAGCTCTCAATGGCTCTACTTAAAGTTGAGTTGTTGATTGAAACTCCTTCCATCATGGCTCCAGATTTAACTAGAAGCTCAACAATATCCTTTCTTTTTAAATCGTCGCTCAAGGATATGTTCTGCTTGGGCTTTGTTTTGTTTTTTTTTGTTTGTTTGTTTTGTTTTGTTTTGTTTTTGACAGAGAGAGAGAGAGAGAGAGAGAGAGAGAGAGAGAGAGACATCGATCAGTTGCCTCCCTTACTTGTCCTCACCTGGGGCCATACCTGCAATCCAGGTATGTGCCCTAACCAGAAATCGAACTCGCAACCTCTTGATGTACCGGATGACACTCCAACTAACCAGGCCACCCAACCAGGGCACTCAACAATATCTTGTTGGCCTGCATGGCATGCAAAACGAAGCAGAGTCCACAGAAGAAGATATCTGTTGCATTACTAGATAAGAGAGATACACAAGCTAAAAATACAGGTTATCCCAAGCACTGGAGGCTAAAAATGCTAAGCCTTCATAGTTTTATCAACCTGTTCAACTATAAACCAAGGAAGCTCTGAATAAAGTTAAACTCGGTCATGATTTTTCTTGACAAGTGTTCCGCATTACCTGATAGTGTTAATTTTCTCTACACATACAGATTTTGTTTAATTTTAAAAATCAAAATTATAATTTTGCAAAAATTAAAATCAAGGAAAATTATAAAACTAAAGAAAATTCTAAAGTTAAAAGCTGATGAAATGTAGGTTATGTTATTCCATTTGGTCTCTACTTCTGCATGTTATGACTTTTAAAATGTATCTTCTTTACTAAAATTCTAAGCATTATAATGTATTGTTTAAAAAAATGGCCCTGGCCAGTTTTTCTCAGGGGTTAGAGCATCGGCCTGTGGACTGGAAGGATCGCAGGTTCCATTCGGGTCAAGCGCATGTACCTTGATTGCAGGTTTGATTGCCAGCCCAGGTCAAGGCGTCCGGGGGAAGCAACCAAGTGATGTCTCTCTCACATTGATGTTTCTCTCTTTGTCTCTCCCCTTACCTTCCACTCTCTCTATAAAAACAATGGGGAAAATATCCTTGGGTGAGGATTAACAACAACAACAAAAAGAATGTTTGTGAATTTTTGTTTCCCAGATGTTTAGAAGGGTTGATTAAACAGTAAAAATTCTGGGAGGGGCGATATTTTATGTCTTTCAAATTCCATGCAGTAGATATTTACTAAGACCTAGTAGGCTGAATTCATCTCACTGTGGTTAAAGCATATGTTTTGTATTATTCAGTCTTTTTAAATTTATGAAGACTTGTTTTATTACCTGAATGCGGTCTCTCTTGTTACTGACTACTGCCTGCTGGGCATCTTTTTCCATTCTTTTATTTCCTCAATATATATTGTGTGTGTGTGTGTGTGTGTGTGTGTGTGTGTGTGTGTGTGTGTGTGACTGAAAGGTCCCGGGTTCGATTCCAGTCAAGGGCATGTACCTTGGCTGCGGGCACGTCCCCGGTGGGGGGTGTGCAGGAGGCAGCTGGTCGGTGTTTCTCTCTCATTGGCGTTTCTGGCTCTCTGTCTCTCTCCCTTCCTCTCTGTAAAATATCAATAAAAATATTTAAAAAATAAATAAATAAAAATAAAAACATGGATCAGCTGCCTCCTGCATGCTCCCTACTCGATCAAGTCCTCAACCTGGGAATGTGCCCTGACCAGAATCAAGCTGGCACACTTTTGGTGTGTGGAACCAGACCCAACAAACTGAGCCACACCAGCCAGGACTCCATCCTTTTATTTCCAACTAATTTGTGGCTTTGCCTGTAAAGTGTGGCTCTTACAGACAGCATATAATCAGATCATGTTTTTGATGCATTCTACCGATTTCTGCCTTTTAATTGGAACATTTACACTAAATTACTGATAAGGAAGGATTTACATCTGCCATTTGCTATATATTTTTGCCTTACATATTTTCTTTTTTATTTTTATTTTTTAAAATATATATTTTATTTATATTTTACAGAGAGGAAGGGAGAGAGATAGAGAGCCAGAAACGTCAACAACAGAGAAGCATCGACCAGCTGCCTCCTGCACACCCCCCACTGGGAATGCACCCGCAACCAATGTACATGCCCTTGACCGGAATCGAACCCAGGACCCTTTCGTCCGCAGATGGATGCTCTATCCACTGAGCCAAACCGGTTTCGGCGCCTTACATCTTTTCTGTTCTTCTCTCTCCATTATTGCCTTCTCACTATTTTTATTCCTTGTTATTTCTTCAAATATTCTCTCTCCTCTCCTGTAGGAACTCTGTGATGTTAGTATGCTTGTTGGTGTCCCATAGGTCTTTGAGGCTCTGTTCATTTTTCTTTATTTTTTAATTTTTCTGTATTTTTTTTCCTCTCCTTTCTGTTTCACAGACTGGGTCATCTCAATTGATCTCTGGCCAGATTCTTTCTTCTGCCTGCTCAAATCTGCTGCTGAGTTCCTCTCATGAATGTTTTGTTTTGGTTACTGTACACTTCAACTTCAGAATTTCTATTTGGCTCTTTAAAAAAAAACATTTTTTAAATCTTCATATTCTCTATTTAGAGAGACATCATTCTCATAATTTCCTCAGATAGTTTCCCAAGGTTCTTTGAACATATTTAAAATAGATGATTTAAAGTTTTTGTGTATGTAGGTCTAATACCTATACTTCCTCAGGGACAATTTCTGTTGATTTTTTTTTTCTCATATGGGTCATTCTTTTTTATTTCTGTATGCATATCATAACTTTTTGTTCAAAACCTGATATTTAGAATAATACACTGTGGCCCAGCTGGTGTGGCTCAGTGGTTGAGCATCGACCTATGAACCAGGAGGTCACAGTTTGATTCCTGGTCAGAGTACATGCCCTGGTTTTGGGTTCAATCCCCCAGTGTGGGGTTTACAGGAGGCAGCTGATCAATGATTCTCTCATCACTGATGTTTCTATCTCTCTCTGCCTCTCCCTTCCTCTCTGAAATAAAAATATATGTATAAAAAAATAGGAATAACCAGTTTGGCTCAGTGGATAGAGCGTCGGCCTGCGGACTGCAAGGTCCCAGGTTCGATTCTGGACAAGGACCTGTACACCAGTAGTAGGTGTACAGGAAACAGCTGATGGATGTTTCTAACTCTCTATCCCCCTCTTCCTCTCTGTAAAAAAATCAATAAAATATATTTATAAAATAATAGTGTGGCACTGTAGACACCAGGTTGCCCCGTTCCCATGGTTTCTTGTTGTGGCTAATTAAAAAAAAATTTAATATATATTTTATTGATTTTTTAAATTTATTAAGGTATTTTTTAATTTATTAAGGCATTTTAATTTACCATTGCCCCCCCCCCTCCCATTCATGCCCTCCCTCCCCAGAGTTCTGTGTTCATAGGTTGCACCTATATTCATGCATACCAGTCCTTCGGTTGTTCTCTTATCTCCCCCCAGGTCTCCTTCCCCTCCCCACTGTCATTTGACAATCTGCCTGTTTTTTGGTGACCATCTTAGGACCACATGAATAGAATCCGCTCCTCATTTGGCAGTCTGCTTGTTTTATGGTGACTATCTCAGGACCACACGAATAGAGTCCGCTCCTCCTCTGGTTCATACTGACCCTCCCCCCGGGTCCCACTGCTTCCCCTGGGACACACAGCTCACCCTGGACACACGGCTCACCCAGGGCACACGGCACCCTGGGACACACGGCTCAGGGAACAAGCGTTCCCTGATTTGTTACAAGGGTCTTTGGTAATTTTCACAGTTACCAAAAGGTTTATCCTGACAATTTTTGTTAGTTTTCTTTAATGGAGGAAAAATTTCAGAGGTCCTTACTCTACCAATTTTGTTTGTACCTAAGATAACCTTTTATTATATCCCACTATTAAATTTGTAAAAATAACCAAAAAGACAATAAAATTCCTAATGGAAACTAAGAATTCATCAACTCGAAATCCTTTCTTCCAGTAATTATTTTTTTTAATTTGCTTTAAAATTATAGTTGACATAAAATATATTGGTTTCAGGTATACAGCATAGTGAATAGATATTTATAAATATTATGAAGTGATCGCCATGATAAATCTAGTAACTATGTCACCTCACATAGTTACTACAATATTATTGACTATATTTCCTTCTTACATTACATTCCTATGACTCATTTTACAATTGGCAGTTTGAACCTCTTAATCTTCACTTTTTCACCCATCTCACTACCTCTGCCCATCTGTCAACCATTAATTTGCTGTATATATGAATGTTTCTGTTGTTTTGTTTAGATTTCAATGTATTACTCTTTCAATATCAGTAGAATCTGTAGCAATAACACCTTTAAATTCCTGACATAGGTAATTTATATTTTATTTTTCTCCTGATCAATCCATCTAATATTTTAATTTTTTTCTTCAAAGAACCAGTTTTTGTCTTTTTCTCTGTCATTTGTCTGCTTTTTTGTTGTTGTTGATTTCTTCTATTACTTATTATTTCTTTCCGTTTACTTTTGGTTTAATTTGCTCTTCTTTTTCAAGCTTATTGTTGGAATATTAGATCATTACTGCTAAACTTTGTTCTTTTCTAATATAGGCATTTAAAACTTAAGTTTTTATTCCTATGTTCCTCTTTTTAATCTCCTTTTAATCAAATATACTATACATTTCATTTTTATTTTCACTTATTGGCCTTTTATCTATACTTCTTTTTTAAAATATATTTTTATTGTCCTGGCCAGTTTGGATCAGTGGATAGAGCATCAGCCTGTGACCAAAGGGTCCTAGATTTGATTCTGGTCAAGGGCACATACCTTGGTTGCAGGTCCATTCTCAGCCCTGGCCCTGGTCTGGTCTTGTGCAGGAGGCAACCTGTGTTTCTCTCACAACAATGTTTCTCTGTTTTTCCCTCTCTCTTCCACTCTCCCCAAAAATCAATGGAAAAATATCTTCAGGTGAGGATTAACAACAAAAAATAATTTTAAAAATATATATATATAATTTATTTCAGAGAGGGTGGGGGTGGGAGATAGAAACATCAATGACGAGAATCATTGATCCACTACCTCCTGCACATCCCCTACTGGGGATTGAGCCTGCAACCCAGGCATGTACCCTGACTGGGAATGGAACCATGACCTCCTGGGTGCTCAATCATTGAGCCGTTGCCAGGAGGGCAAGGTATGCTTCTTCTTATTATATTTCTAGTGGTTCTAGGGATTACAATATACATCCTAAGCTTATCACAGCCTATTTAGAATTAATATCACATTAATGATTTATATGACAATCTTATTACTTTAAATTTTTACCACCTCATTTGCTATTGTTTTCATACATTTCACATATACATACGTAATAAACCCCATACTATTATGAAAACCATTAAACAAGGAAGTTAGCAGGCTGAGGTGGCTCTTACGTGAGGAAGCCAAAACCTAAGCCAGAGTCACTTCCTATAAACACCTCGAGGTTAGGAAAGCAAAACTAAAGAACAAAACAGCACTCGGCTTTCCTAAATAGGAAAACTGCTTACACCATAGCCAATTAAATAATAAGGCACTTTCTTTTTTTAAAAAAATTATCTTTATTGTTGAAAGTATTGCAGATGTCCCTTTTGTTCCCCCATTAACCCCCTCCACCCTGCACCTGGGCCCAATAATAAAAGACTTTCCTCTCACTCCTGCTAGTAGAGACCCCCTAACCACTTCTGATTTTGCACTGGCTGATTTGAATCCGTTTGCTTACATAAACTCTTCAAAAATGTATATGCCTTAGTTTACCTTTTAACAGTATTACTCTGTATAAGTACATTTACTTTAAAGTCACTTCAAAGAAAATATAGTTGTGTATAAAAAGAGATATATTCTCTCCATGTTTACCATTCCCAGTACTCTTCATTTCTTCCTATGGATACAAGTTTACTTTAGCATATTCTGTAGTGCAGGCCTTCTGACAATGAATTCTTTCAGCTTTTATCTCAAAATATCTTTTGTCATTTCAAAGAATCTAAAATTCTAGATCGACTTCCTTTCAACATTTTACTCATTTAAAAGAAACTGATCTGAGGAAGAGAGACAGATAGACATCGATGTGTTGTTCCATTTATTTAAGCATTCATTGGTTGGTTCTTGTAGGTGCCCTGCCCAGGGATTGAACCCACGACCTTGGCTCATCAGGACCACACTCTAACCAACCAACCAAGCTACCTGGCCAGGTGTATTTTGTTTTTAAATCAGACATGATCTTATAGCCACATTTCATGTAGTAAAACCCTAAAAATCAGCAGTCACCAGCTGGTGGTCATCAAACCTCTGGTGGTCCATGAAGTCCAAGAGGTTGGCGACCTTTATTGGTGCTGCCACATCCAGGCATTTAACGTGTGGGGTTTCATCACTGTAAAGTTAACGGAGTGTCTGTGCGAGTGTCCAATCACCCATCCCATTACATCCCAAATGCTTTTCTCTGGGATTTCATGGTATTTATTTTCCTTTATCCCCTTATCGGTTCATTTCAGAATGATTTTTCTCTCCTGTTAATTGAAAAACAAAAAACCTGAGCGACTATCTTAATATAACCTCTTTCAAAGTGGGGGCCATGGCCAAAGCCCTGGGGTAAAAACTATACTGAACCTTCAAGCCTTCTAGAATAAAAGCATGACTGATGAGCCAAAACCGGTTTGGCTCAGTAGATGAAGCCCAGGCCTGCGGACTGAAGGGTCCCGGGTTCGATTCAGGTCAAGGGCATGTACCTTGGTTGCGGGCACGTTGCCGGTGGGAAGTGTGCGGGAGGCAGCTGATTGATATTTCTAGCTTTCTATCCCTCTCCCTTCTTCTCTGTAAAAAAAAAAAAATCAATAAAATATATTAATTAAAAAAAATGACTGATGAGAATTAGGAGTTGACTTCCTCCTACCTAAAGATACAATTATAGGAAGCCGTGGGACCCGGGGGGCGGGGTGTGTGTGTGTGAACCGGAGGAGGAGTGGATTCTATTCGTGTGGTCCTGAGACATTTGGACAGTCTGCGGCCATTAGCTACAGAACACTCTGTTGTATTTCCCTACAAAAACAAATGAGAGAGTGTGTCCCACTTGAAATTCATATACGGAAAAAAGGAAAAGAGAAGGGAAAAAAATCTGAGGAACAGAATAAAGTGGTGAATATAGTAGAATCAGGGGCAAAGAAGGGGAGTGGACTGATAATTATCAGGGGATAAGGGGGTGGGGAAGCAGTGAGAGACTGGATTGAAATTGTATAACCAATGGATGAAGACAATTGGGGGGAGAGGGGGTAAGGGCAGAAGGTGGGAAGGGAACTGGGTGGTAGGGAGCTTTGGGGGAGAAGAAGGAGAAACAATTGTAATAATCTGAGTAATAAAGATTTATTTAAAAAATAAAATAAAAATAAAAATGTAACTTTTTAATGAAAAAAATAAAGATACAATTATAAAAAGTCTACGGGGGGGAGGGGGCAGTGGGGAGAGGTCAATGAGGGAAAAAGGAGACATATGTAATACTATATCTAATACTTTAAACAATAAAGAATTTAAAAACTAAAAAAGAAAGTCTATACACAGCAACTCCAATATGAAATATGACATTAGTAATTTCTAACAGATGAAAATAAATGAAGAGGTTTCAAGTTCTGCCAAAAGTTTGGAGCAGGATGTTGGGCAAGTCACATAATAGGAACATAAGTAAATGATAACGTCTCATCAGGCACTTACTACATGCCAGGTCCTGTGCTAAATGCTTTTTTATTAAACATATTTTTATTGATTTCAGAGAGGGAGGAAGAAGGAGAATCATCGATTGGCTGTCTCCTGCACACCCCACACTGGGGATTGAGCCCACAAGCAGGGCATTTGTTCATGTGCCTTTTGGCGTTTACTAGAAATACTGTTCCCCAAACTCTGGAAAGTGTGCCACACAAGAACCCCAGTGTCAAGATCCCATCATCCTGGAGTAACACTTACCACAAATCAGTAACTGTTTTGATGCACGTCAATGTCATGCACATTAAAATTGGACAGCAAAAAAAAAAAAAAAAAGAATTGGACAGCAGCTTCACTGTCCAACAGCTCCCAGAGTTAGCAGACTCTGTTTGACCAAACTTTGCAACATCGACCTCTTCACTCAAGGCAACCCTTCTCGTTCCGGAAAACTTTAACCTCTTGCATTGTCGTAAAAAACAAACAAACAAACTGAGATTTGCAATACTCAACTAAATGTGATGACTCAGCGTGAACATTTAGTTCAATATGGTTTTATTTCAAAATCCGCAAAGCTGAAGGAGGAATCTGATCTTTTATTAAAAGAAAGCAATTTTCACAGTATATATTTAGTCGTCGTCGTCGTCATAGCTTTGTGTGGAACAGCGATAGGAAAGGACGTTTCTGTTCACGATCCTCGCTCCAGCACCCTCAGCCAGGTGCCCGGATCTTGCAGCCAGGTAGCACATTCCTGGTCTGAGCCCCTAGCAAACCCTCTCACCCAGCTGGCACGGCTCTGCCCCAGGCACACACTGCAGGTCTTGTTCTCCTGCCGTCCATGGGGCTCTAGGAATCCTCCACGTTAAAGTTGAGAAAAATGTGGAAGGATTTCTTAACTCACTGCCTGCAACAAACCCAGCTACTTGTCTTGACAATTACAAGGATAAAATACTTGAAATTTGTAAGAAGTTCCACATTTAATAGAACTCAAATGTAAAAAATTTGTTCAAGTAACATGCTTTCATGTTTTAAAATGTTACTTAATAAAACTTACTGAGACAAGATGTGCAGCACTTTCTTATGCTTGATATTATAAACTGCTTCTGACAATGGCTACTTGATGGTCAAAAAATAAAGTAAAAAAGAGAAGAAACAATACGTGCTGGTATGTAACAATGCCTGTAGGAAATGTCATTTTTAAAAATTTTGTTACTAAAATTAAACCTGAAAAGAAAAAAAAAGACTGGAAAGCAACACATCCATGTTATTTTCAATGATGAGGTAGATATTCTGTCCTATGCAGTAAAAGCAGAGATAGAAAACTGCAACAACTTTCAAATCTTTTTTTTTTAAGTTCAGGTTATATAGTCACTTTCACGAACAAGGCATTTGTACACTACAAGGTGGAGAGGTCAGAGTCACGCAAGCTCTGTGCTTGATGTGTTGTTACTCGAAGATTCAACTATCAATCTTGGATCAATCAACTGTCTCCAAAAAACAGTGATCTGAAGAAAAATACAAAATATTCAGTTTAGAGATTTCATTATGAGTCATATGGGTTCTAGTCAGTTAAAAACACCAGTCAAGCAAATTTCCATTTATGCAGAATGGTTGAAGTCCTGGAATAATTTGAGTTCTGATAAACTGAGTTTATTTAGTGCATAAAAACTTGTTTGCCTCAAAAGCAGCTAAATTTTACATTAAGCACATTTCAACTTTCTTTAATTTAGAGCAGGGGCTGTGAGGGGTGGCAGGAAGTGAGGGGCAGCTGGTTACAAAAGGTCACTAGGATTTGCCTCACAAGCTTCTGTGGACAGGTTATCAATAGACTGTTGATGCCATTTTGTGCAGCTCTGTAGTTCTGCTATGTTGCCAAAAATACGAGCTATTTCACATTTTACTAATAGAAAGCAAATTTGAGCACTTGGCCATGTGGATGAATGATGAGAGCCATCTAGTGTCCAATAAAGGTAATTACAGGCCCTGCTTTAGACCTCTGAAAAGGCATGGAGAAGCAAGTCTCTAAGGCTTAACTTTCCAACACAGTTTCCAAGAATACATTTCAACCCCCAAAATGGGGCTGAGTATATTGCAAATGAAGAAGTACAGAAGACTCACTGGGTCAAATCTGATGATCCTACCACAGACCCAAAAAATATGTTTTTGGAATAAATCTCTAAGAGTATCATTTATCTTAGAGACAAATCAAAGCATAAAGTCTGGCTAGTGTTTCTACATGTCAGATAAATTGAGTTTACAATATTGAAACTTATAAGGCAATATCTGTAGCATCCTATCTGATAAAGAGGGAATATGCTAATTGACCATCACAACCTCACAAAGATGGCAATGCCCACAGCCAATAAGGAGAAAATATGCTAATTATTACCATGCCCTCAAAGATTGCAACGCCCACAGCCATAAGATGATAATGCCCAGTCTTCTCAGCCCTATTGGAGTGGCAGGCGCTTGGCACAGACAGGCCCCCCCCTGGTGGGTCCAGCAGCTTCGTGTACCTGCCTCCAGAGTTCCCCAGTCCCCATCAGCCCGCCAGCAGCCCAGGGCTGGTACGAGGTGCAGGCAAACCTAAGATGGTGGCTGCCCAACCACTCAGGGTCACCTAGGCTCAGGTAACCAGGGCCAGCTGAGGCTTGCACTGCCAGGAGTGGCAGCAGAAGTGTGATGGGGTGTCACCTTCCCCTGATTGCTGGGTCACCTCCTGCCCAGACTGTGAGAAGGGGCAGGCCAGGCTGAGGGACCCCCCTCCAGTGCATGAATTTTCATGCATCTAGGAGGTTCCTCAGCCCAGCCTGCATCCTCTACAATCTGGGACACCTTGGGGGATGTTGAAATGTCAGTTTAGGCCCGATTCTAGGCCCTATGGCAGCCGTGGGCAAACTACTGCCTATGGGCCGGATCCAGCCCATTCGGCTGTTCTATCCAGCCTGCAGAGCCAAAAGAGAGGAGGGTTCTCTTGCTCTCCCCTCCGCTCCTTCACCAGCAGCCCAAGATGAGAGTGCCAGCATGTTCAGGTTGCTTTTGTTCCGGCCCTTCGGTCCAGTTTAAGAACCCATTGTGGCCCTCAAGTCAAAAAGTTTGCCCACCCCTGCCCTATGGGATGGGGCCTAAACCGACAGTCTGATGTCCCTCTCACAATCTGGTGTGATTGGCTGCTAACCACTAGCCTGCCTGTCTGACTGATTGCCCCTAACCCCTCTGCCTACCAGCCTGATTGCCCCTACCTTGCCCCCCTGCCTGCCTAATCGCCCCTAACCTCTCTAGCTGCCTGATCACCCCTAATTGCCTCTGCTTGCCAGCCTAATCACCCCTAACTGGGCGGCCATCTTGTATACACATGTGGGTAGTCATCTTTGACCACATGGGAGCAGCTATCTTCTATGTTGAAGTGACAACAATTTGCATATTATCCTTTTATTAGATAGGATAGAGGCCTGGTGCATGGGTGGGGGCCAGCTGGTTTGCCCTGAAGGGTGTCCCAGATCAGGTTGGGGGTTCCCTTGAGGCATGGGGTGGCCTGGGCGAGGAGCCTGTGGTGGTTTGCAGGCTGGCCATGCCTCATGGTGACCCAAGCAGAGGCTCTGGTATCTGGGATTTACGCTCTATCACTGAAACTTTGTAGCCTTGAGTGGAAGCCTGGGCCGGCAAGGGCAGGCAGAAAGCTTGGCTTCCTCCATTGCCAGGGAAACCCAAGCCTCTCTCCTGCTCTTTGTGGCCAAAGTCATCTTGGTTTGGTTTATTTGCATATTTGCTCCTGATTGGCTGGTGGGCGTAGTTTGTGGGTGTAGCATAGATGTGGTCAATTTGCATATTACTCTTTTATTAGGATGACTATGCAAATCTAGACTCTGTGCATCTTGTCATAAAGGTTCTTTAAGGTCCAAGATGATGTCCTAACTGGACACCTGGCATTAATATGCCACCTTATAGGCAGGACAGACATCCTCAAGACCCAGATCCTTTATGATTTTATTTTTTTAATTAAAAAAAAAAAGGTTTTTATTGATTTCAGAGAGAGGAAGGGAGAGGGAGAGGGAGATAGAAACATGAGAATCATCAATTGGCTGCCTTCTGCACACAACACACTGGGGATCAAGCCTGCAACCCAGGCATGTGCCCTGACTGGGAATCAAATTCTGACCTCCTGGTCCATGCTCAACTGATGAGCAACACTAGCCAAGTCTCCTTCATGATTTTAATATAGGCAGTTCAGCAAGCTGCAAAATCTTCCAGACAGACCACCAGTAATCAGCTGAGGGGGACTGGATGACTCACAATCCCAAGAAGAGAAGCACGCCTACCTTTCTCTCCTGTGTCACAGCGTATTCCACGACCTCAGATCCATTTTCATTGTGATAAACTAAATCGAATTTCCCAGGTTCTTTCACGGATGAAACTAGATGTTAGGAAGGAGACAGTAAGTCACTCCCCAGTAGTGAAAACATTCTTCTACAGGCAATATACATCATTAGAAAAACCATCACAAACAAACTGTGTTGACGTGGAGGCTGGGTACACACATGTGAGTATGGAATGGTCCATGACAGGAGACCCTGAGAAAACCCCGCACCAGCAGACGGGAGCTTCTTGGCCTTTTGGGGTCAATATTTCCTTTATCAAAGGAAAGTGGGAGGACGAGCTTGATACACTATCACTAGTACTCCCAGAAAAGAATGTACAACCACAAGGTAATCCCAAAAAGTAACTTATGTTTCAACAAGGGAAGGTAATCTGAATTCTGCAAAATACTTCTATCTTGCTATGTCCTTGGAAATTACACATCCTTACTACTTAGTAAAACAGCAGTCATCACTTTGCATGGTAGTGTGGAGCCTAAAAAAGACTGAAATCACACAAAACAATAAAGTAATCCATGGGGGAAATTACCATATGATTGTTCCACAATCTTTAAAAAATTCTGTCAAAACATTAAAATCTTTACTATATAAGGAAATTAAAAGAAGTAATAGTAGTATTTATGTAGCACATTGTAATTTAAAACATCAGAAACACTGAGAATTAAAGCGCACGGCTTCTTTGTAAGATTCTTATCAAGGGTAGTTGAACAGTACTTACCTTCTTATCAGGCAACAATGATAGAATCTTTTCTATTACTTGCAGAACTGTCATACTCACTTCTAAGCTTGGATCAGCTTTCAATACTTTATTCCTTGAGGTTTTTTTTTTTTTAAAATATATATTTTATTGACTTTTTTACAGAGAGGAAGAGAGAGGGATAGAGTTAGAAACATCGATGAGAGAGAATCATCGATCAGCCGCCTCTTGCACACCCCCAAGTGGGGATGTGCCCGCAACCAATGTACATGCCCTTGACCAGAATCGAACCCGGGACCCTTCAGTCTGCAGGCTGACTCTCTATCCACTGAGCCAAACCGGTTTTGGCTATTCCTTGAGTTTTTAATGTCATGAAATAGCTCTGAGAAATTTGAGAAGTTTGGGAAATTTTGGGTCAATATCACTTCTGGGACACCTTCATCACCAATACCCTCCTCATTTAAGTCAAGAGGTTCATATAAACCACAGTATCACAATTCCTATGGTTAGCCATTTCTGCTATAATCTCAAACTTGATTTGGATGTCACTGTTTGCTCCTTTGTTGTGCTTTCATCTTTGTTGACCAACCCCTTATTTCAACTACCCATTTTGTAAGCGCCATGTGGGTTTATCACTGAGGGACAAGGGAGCAGCCAAGGCACACACCTTGCTGTGTGTATGGGAAACGAGTAACAGAAGCACAGTGATGGATCATCAAGACTGAAAAAAGTGGCTGGTCACCGATCATGATGGGCATCTGTTATTATGTAGTGTCTTGTGGACTAAAGAGCTGGCAGCACCTTATGCAATTACTCTCATTGATATACTCAATGTCGGGGGGTGGGATGAGGGCATGCGACAGAGGGTAGGGGAGGCTGGGGGAAGGTCAATGGGGGAAAAAGAGGAGATATATGTACTACTATTTGTAATAATTTAAATAATAAAATACAATTAAAAAATATATATATATGTACTCAATGTCACTGAGGGACTGGTGGTAGTCACAAAACCAGGGTAACTGAAGTGCATGGATATCAGAACTATGCAAAGCAAGGACTACCAGTATTTCTATTGGAAAACAGATAAAGCCATTCTCTGTTGCCCAGAAGAAAAGTTCTACTTAGATGTCATCACTGTCAATCACCTGATAAGCAATGATCCAGCCATGCCCTTGGAATTTGACCATGACTAATTTCTTTGTCCACCATTCCTAAGAAGGGGGATTTCTTCAAATGAAACCTTATCAGATTGAAGCTGGGAAACCAGTGTAGGTTACATCTAATCATTTACTTAATAGCCTAAAGAGACTTTGTTGAAAAACCCTTTGGCTTTGGCTGGTGTTGCTCAGAGATTAGACTGTCAGCCTGCACACCTAAGGATCACAGGTTCGATTCCTGGTCCAGGACAATACCTATGTTAAAGGGTGTTTTTTTGCTTCTTTGTTTTAATTATTGATTTCAGTGAGGAAGGGGAAGAGAGAGAGAGACAGCAGACAGACAGAAACTTCAATGATGAGAATCATTGACTGGCTGACTCCTTGTATGCCCCCTATTGGGGATCAAGCCACACCAGGAATCGAAGTCGAGGCTCAACCCCTGAGAAACACCAGCAAGGCTGGGTTGCAGGTTTGATCCCTGGCCCCAGGCAGGGAGCGTGCAGGAGGCAACCAATCAATGTGTCTCTCTCACATAGATATTACTCTCTCCTCTCTCTCTTTCTCCTCCTCCCTCCATCTTGTCCTCCCACTCTCTCAGAAAAGCAAAGGAAAAAAATGTCCTCGGGAGAGGATCAACAAAACCCTTTTGACTAACTTCTGTGTACTGGAGTTTGGATTACATTACTAGTACCTTATTTAAACACAAACAGAAACTAATTGCCTTAGGGTCTGCTAAAGAAAAGGCATCTCCCCTGGTCTCTGGTCAGGGACCCTACAACACAACTCAAGTTAAGCCATATACAGTAAAAGCTCTCTCATTCCAGGATTTCAGAACCAATAATGAACAGGGTGAATCAGGGATAAGGCAGAATAATGTGTGGACTGTATATATGCAAATATTTTAGATACTTTATTTTGATTTAACAACACAAATGTGTTCATTTGCCAATCTTTTGAAATAGAGCTGAACAGATTTTATGAGCCCACCAACTAGAGCTGTCTTTCTTTTATCATATCCTTAATGTAGGCCTGCAATTTGCATAATTTCCAGGTTGAGTTTTTTTATTTTTTAAATATATTTTATTGATTTTTTACAGAGAGGTAGGTAGAGAGATAAAAAGTTAGAAACATCGATGAGAGAGAAACATCAATCAGCTGCCTCTTGCACACCCCCTACTGGGGATGTGCCCATAGCCAAGGTACATGCCCTTGACCAGAATCAAACCCTTCAGTCCGCACGCTGACGCTCTATCCACTGAGCCAAACCGGTTTTGGCCAGTTTTGAGTTTTTTTTAAAGTGATGCAAGAATGCATAAACTAGCAAGGCAATTTAAGTGCAAAAGCCTCCCAGATTTTTACCAAATTCTTCCCAATCTCTTATATAGCTGACCCAACCACACAAAACTTAATGGCAAGTTTTTTAGCAACACTTCTGCATCAGCATTCAATTTAGGTTTTTTAAAAAAATAATTCTTTCTGAAATCAATTCTCATTGGTTTATGTAATTTATATGAAATTATATAATTGCAGTAAAAAGAACAACTTGCCTAAAAGCTTTGGGGGGAAAAATCCAGTCACTCTTAGCGGACACTCTGCTCCACCAGTGGGGCCCAGGCCCGGGCTGTTCTGTGCCCACAGAGGTGGCGGAGAGCGCCAGCGGATCACGGGGCCAATGAAGGCAGCAGCACCCGTGCGCACAGCTCCTTAGAGACCAATGAGAGTGAAACGCCTACATTTTCAAATTCTTTTCTAGAAGACTCACCGTGTCTGGATGAAAGGATTTCTATATCTACTTGCTGGGTCTCTGGATTATGGCTCAATATTTTTCCTTCCTTTCAAAAATAAAAGTTGAAGTAAAAGATCAACACACAAAACATTACGAATATATACATAAAACATGTATACTTTAAAATGGTTTAAACCAGCGGTCGCCAACCTTTTGGACCTCAGCACTTGTTGCCGACCTCTGGTTTAAACTGTGGATTTTTATGTTATGTGAATTTCATCTCAATAAAAAAAAAAGTTAAATCAGCATGTAGGGGAAATTATACTCCCACACACCAAACCACTATTTTCCTTATCTTAATCACCCCAGAGTCAGGTATCACACGAGGAATAGCCCTACAGACCAAAGCCTGCTCATTACTGAAATGAGCCAATCCTACATTGTTCCCTGCACCCGGCCTGTCTATCCCAGCAGGCCCCGCTAAGGCTCTCGGCTTTCTCCTCCCTCCTGCTTCTGCGCCCCCCTACCCCCCCCCCCCCCAGGTGCTTTCCTCTGTGTCACCGCAGGGTGTGGCATTGCCCCTTCTCTTGGGAAATGTAAGTAATAAATTCCTCTTTCATTAGCATTGGCTCCTCTGGATCTCCCTCAGCCACCTTCATAAATCAAATCCTATGGGTACAAATGCGGCAGGGAGATCTGAGCTTTGAAGCCAAGCTTAATAAATAAGCCAGCGATCTGCCCTGATCAGTTTGGCTCAGTGAATGAAGCATCAGCTAGCGAACTGAAGGGTCTCGGGTTCAATTCCCAGTCAAGGACAGTACCTTGGTTACAGGTTCCATCCCCAGCTGGGCAGGGATCGTGCAGGAAGCAACCAGTTGATATGTCTCTCTCATACTGAAGTTTCTCTCTCTCTCTCCTTCCCCGCTCCCTCTGTCTCTCCCCCTCTCTCTCTCTCAAAAATATCCTCCAGTGAGGATTAAAAAAATAAATAAATATATATATATATAAAATAATAAACAAAGCCAGAGATCAAGCAGGTATCAGAACTTGTGGCCAAAGCAAAAAAGTGGGACTAATTTTCTCTCTCAAAATGGTTTTGAAAGCAATTTCAAAAAAGTTCTAAAACTATTAGAAAATAAAGTAAGTAAATAGCTTTCTTTTTACTTACTTTATTTTTGGTAATAACTATGATGACTAACATCCATTTAATGTAAATTTTAATACCACCATCTATAATCACCGTTTGTAGAGTTATGAAATGTATTGATTCTATATTTATTCCCATTTCCTCATATACCACAGAATTAAATTAGTTACTTATGTAGGGTGACAAAACATTTTGATTTGCCCAAGACAGGTCTGTTTACATTTCCTTTCAGTAATTCACAAATATGTAAAATATATTCCTATGATGAAAACTATCCAATTTTCTGGCTGAGAGCTATTTATTATTTTTTTTCTTTTTTAAATAATTTTATTGATTTTTTTACAGAGAGGAAGAGAGAGAGAGTTAGAAACACCAATGAGAGAGAAACATGGATCAGCTGCCTCTTGCACACCCCCTACTGGGGATGTGCCCGCAACCAAGGTACATGCCCTTGACCAGAATCGAACCTGGGACCTTTCAGTCCGCAGGCTGACGCTCTATCCACTGAGCCAAACCAGTTTTGGCGAGCTATATATTATTTTCTTTCAATGTTTAGGATATGAGAGAAGAGTACTCAAATAAGTCTGTGTGTCTAAGGTAATTTTTAAAAAATGAATAAAAAAAGTAAATTTGTTATTTTCATTCTATATTCTTCCCAAGTATAAGGAAAACAACACTAGGAGACTTCACAGTGATGTTATTAAAAAGTGTACAGTTCGGTAATATTTTTATTTTTTACTTTGCAGCATTGTTTACTAAAATAAAAAAAAAACAACCCTGCATTATTCATACTGGCAATCTATAGTAATAAAAGCATAATATGCTAGTTAGATCAGACAACTGACTGAGCTTCCAGATGTCATTCTGAACATCCTTTTGGACGAAGCTGCTGCAGCAGGGGCCAAGGCACAGGCAGTTAGGGGTGATCAGGCAGAGGCAGTTAGGACCAATTAGGCAGGTAGGTGAGTGGTTAGGGGTGGTCAGGCATGCAGGCAGGCAGGCAGAGTAGTTGGGGTAATCGGGCAGGCAGGTGAGCGGTCCCAGATTGCAGGAACTGGGCCCAAACTGGCAGTAGGACATCCCCCAAGGGGTCCCGGATTGCGAGAGGGTGTAGGCCTGGCTGAGGGACCTCTGCCTCTGTGTACAAATTTCATGCATGGGGCCTCTATTATTAAATATGACTTTGGCTTCTTTAATATACTAACAATTATCCTATATAATAAAAGCCTAATACGCTAAGTGTCCAGACAGTCATTCAACCAAAGTATGATATGCTAATGATATGCTATGGCCGCTCAACCACTCACTATAATGTGCACTGACCACCAGGGGGCAGACAGTCAACCAACCAACCAGCTATGATGTGCACTGACTACCAGGGGGCAGATGCTCCAACTGGTAGGTTAGCTTGCTGCTGGGGTCTGGCCAATCAGGACTGAGCAAGATGGGCCAGACATACCCTGAAGCCCTCTCACAGTCTCCTCCTCTCCCCACCCCCGCTGGCCAACCTTCCACATCCCTCCCAGGCCCTGATTGTGCACTTGGTGGGGTGCTCTCTCGAAATCTGGGACTCCTCGGGGGATATCTGAGAGCCAGTTTTGGCCCAATCCCACAGGCCAGGCTGAGGGACTGCACTGATGCACAAATTCATGCACTGGGCCTCTAGTTCTTAAATAAAAAGTCTTACCTTGTAGTCAGAGATATCAGGAGAATAATCAGCTGTTAATTCCAAAAGCTAAAAACAAACAAACAAGTCCATAAATACATAAGTCCCATGGTCCCTATCCCTGAGAAAACACAGAGCCTGACCACAAATCTGTAGCAAAACAGAGATTCCAGTGGTTTGGGGAAAGGGGTGATACGTGTGGCTTTCTTTTATTGAGCATGTGCTATATTCTAGACCAGCCGTGGGCAAACTACGGCCCATAGGTCGGATCCGGCCCGTTCGGCTGTTCTATCCAGCCCGAGGAGCCAAAAGAGTGGAGGGTTCTCTTGCTCTCCCCTCCGCTCCTTCACCAGCAGCCCAAGAGGAGAGTGCCAGCATGGTCAGGTTGCTTTTGTTCCGGCCCTCTGGTCCAGTTTAAGAACCCATTATGGCCCTCGAGTCAAAAAGTTTGCTCACCCCTGTTCTAGACACTAACCTAAGCCATTTTTATTCATTTAAAAAACAATTACTGGCACATATTACACACTAGGCATGAGAACATTAAAGATATGATCTGGCGGGAAGTGTGTGAGTGTATGTGCGTACACATATGTGTATGTATATATATGTGTGTTTATTTATATATATACTCTAATGAGTAATTTTTCTTGGAGGGAAAATAATCTTTTCGTTGTAACTGTTGTTTTAAAACATACCTTAAATGCAATCTTTTCTCCAACTTGGGGGGCAGCTGCTAACAGTGGTAACAGACTGTAGTCCTTGTGTGTCCGTACTGGATTCTGAAAAACAGTACTTATTAGTTATGTGACTTTGTTACTGGTGAGAAAATGTGAACCCATGACATCAGCTCTGTGGGGAAAGGGAAAGTGGTCAACTCACAATAAAGACTACTTGCCTGGATGACAGTAGAAGAGTTTGTTATTGTTTCATTTAAATGCTGCTGCTTCTCATATTCAGCGTCTTTATTTAAAACAAGGGGAACGGCAAGTCCTCGTCCTCGACCTCTCCCCCGCATGCCCCGACCCCTAATTCCCTTCCAAGAGAGAAGGTCCTCTCCTCTACCCCAACCTCTTCCCAAGCTGGAAGGAAAAGTCACGCTGGGAGGAGCAGGAGGCGTCTGTGCGGACAGCGCGGGAGCCGGACGCCCCCGGCCCGCAAACAGGACCCCTGGCTTTAAGAGCCCCGCGGTCTTCTCCAGGGAGCTCTTGGATGCGTCGCTTTGGTCCTCTGAATCGGAACTCGAGTCCGAGCTGGTTTCGGAGGCTCTGGCTATCTGGTCCTCCACGGGGGCAGAGTTAAAGGCAATGGTTGTAGCCACTTTGTTTGTGGTGGTGTTTTTCATAGAGGGCCCTTCCTCTGATAATGCAGTGGATACTTTCTCTGAGGACTTTCTGACCTCCAAGATGACTTTGCTCAAATGTTCGCTGGCTGAATCATGGCAAGACTCAGACTCTGAGAAGGAACTGGGACTATCTTTTGCAGGGACCATGACGCCGCCTTTCCTCTTGACTTTCACGAGGCTGTTTCGAGCAGGAGAGCCTTTCGGGGGACTATACTTCTGCACAGTCCACTCTTTCATGGTCTGAGCTTTAGAAGACCTGGGATTCTTCGTCTGCTTTCTGTATGTACGTTTCTTTGGTGATCTTCTCTTGGTCTCTTTGTCATCCTCATCTACCGCATCACGTGTGGCTTTGTGTTTCCTTTTGTTTTTCCCCCTCCCATTCTGATCTGTGACAGCTTTTGGCTCTAGGTCCAAAGTGTTCTCGTCCTCGTTGTCCTCTCGCCTCTTCCGATGCTTCTTTGAATTTCTGTGATCAGTTTCTTCACCCTCCTCCAACTTAAATGACCGCTTCTTTGCTTTTCTAGGTAAGAAATGAGTACTATCACCATTACTGACTATTACAGGATTCTCAGCGACTTCTCTCTCTTCTAATTTAACTCTATCAAAAGAACAAGAGAGAAAACTAGTGAGTAACTGTGACTCCAGGACATTGTTATATTATATACTGAGATAACTGCAAACTGTCACCGCCCTCAGTCAATGAAAGATCATCAAATCACTGAAGGACTAAGACTCTTTTTGACAAAATGGTTTATATGGCATCACTTGTGGTCAACTTTCAAAAGACTACTTTCATTTATTGACTATTTATTGTGTCCCAAACATTTTATATACGTTTTTTCTAAACACCACCATGAAGTAGGTTTCTTGATTTTCAAACAAATCACAAAATTACAGTTCAGACAAGTAACTTGCCCAAGAACCAAAGCTAATAAGTAACAGAAATGAGATTCAAACTTTCGTTTGTCTAACTTCACAATTTTTCCACTCTACTATGTTGCTAATGCCAAACAGTGATAATCCCAAGTGTCCAATTTTGTTTTCAAATGAGACTGCTTTAAAAAAAAAAAAATCAGATATTATTTTTGTTTTATTTAAATTTAGGAAAATACTGAACAATCTGTTCTCTGGGCTAGTGATAGTCATCATAAAATTCCGTTACATTTTGTGATTATTAATTGTATGTGTCAACTTGCCTGGGCCATGGGGTGCCCAGATATGTGGCTCAACAATGTTCTGGGTGTATCTGTGAGGGTGTTTCTGGATGAGATTAACATTTTACTCCTGAGACTGAGTAAAGCAGATTGCCTTTCCCAAAATGAGTGACCTCACCCGATCCATTGAAGGTCTGAATAGAGTAAGAGGCGGAGCAAGGGAGAATTCGCTCTCTCTGCCTAAGCTTCTTTGAGCTGGAACATGGGTCTTCTGCTTAGGACTCAAATTAGGACTAGAACTTCCACTATCCTCTAACTCTCCTGGCTCTCAAGCTTTTGAACTGGAACTATTATCATTAGTTTTCCTACGTCCTCAGCTTGCCAACTTCAGATCTTAGGACCGCTAAACCTCCATAATCTCACGAGCCAATTCCTTATACTAAATCTCATATCTATAACTATGTATCCATGTCTGTATCATCTCCTATTGTTTCTATTTCTATGGAGAACTTTAATACACAAGTCATCTAAAATTATTTCACTATAGGAAAGGAATTCTGTCCCTCCATTAACTGGAAACAGCTAATTCCAATATGTGCACCCAATGATGAAAAACTGAATGTCCCCAATGTCAAGCACAATAGTGGGTACTCAAAAATGCCTGCTAAAAATACACTTACTTTCAATACATTTACATCTAGCTATCTGTTTCATCAAGTTGTTTTTTTTTTAGTGACCAGGGGAAGATGGTAACAACCATATTTGAACATAAAGTACATTTAGTGAATAAGAAGACATATTATAAATGCTCTTTAAAATTTTTTAAGATACACTCAAAGTCACTCATTATCTGAGAGATGCAAATCAAAACAACAATTCGGTACCATCTCACACCTGTCAGAATGGCCAACATCAACAAAACAACAAACGACAAATGTTGGCGAGGTTGTAGAGAAAAAGGAACCCTCGTGCACTGCTGGTGGGATTGCAGGTTGGTGCAACCACTGTGGAGAACAGTATGGAGCTTCCTCAAAAAACTGAAAATGGAACTCCCATTTGACCCAGTAATCCCACTACTAGGGATATATCCCAAGAAACCAGAAACACCAATCAGAAAGGATATATGCACCCCTATGTTCATAGCAGCACAATTTACAATAGCTAGGATTTGGAAACAGCCTAGGTGCCCGTCAGCATATGATTGGATCAGAAAACTATGGTGCATCTACACAATGGAATACTATGCTGCCATAAAAAAGAAGGAACTCTCATCATTTGCAGCAACCTGGATGGAATTGGAGAGCATCATGCTGAGAGAAATAAGCCAGTCAATGAAAGAGAAACACCACATGACTTCTCTCATTTATGGATAATAAAGAACATTATAAAATAATGAACAGAAAGATAGATATAGTGACAGTAAAGTAACAAGTAGACTGTCAAATGACAGCGGGGAGGGTAGGGTGATCTGGGGGAGATAAGAGATCAACTGAAGGACTGGTATGCATGCATATAAGTACAACCAATGGACACAAAACTCTGGGGAGGGAGGGCATGTATGGGAGGTGGGGGGGCAATGGTAAGCTATGTACACATATAATACCTTAATAAAATTAAAAATTAAAAAAATTTTAAGATACAATAATCATGTGGGTTTATCATTCAATGTGGTAGGTGAAACAAATCCTTAATTTCCTCAGGATAACCAAATACACAGACACACACAAGTCAAGGTAAAATAAAAGCTACTGATATCAGGAAAAGAATAAAGAGAGAAATAAAACTCTGAAAGGTCAGAGATTTAAATTACAGAAACTTTACCCTCTGTTCCCAGCTGTGGACATCAGCATGAAGCAGCAAGGAAGTCTTCCTCAATGTGGCAAAAGCTAACTTGGCCTCCTGGGACTTTAAAAACTACTGGAGAACTTCTGGCATATCAGATTGTTCCTTGTTATTCTTGATCAATTTGTGTTTTTTTGTTTTTGTTTTTGTTTTAAATATATTTTATTTATATTTTACAGAGAGGAAGGGAGACAGATAGAGAGCCAGAAACGTCGATGAGAGAGAAACATCAACCAGCTGCCTCCTACCGGGGAATGTGCCCGCAACCAAGGTACATGCCCTTGCCCAGAACGGAACCCGGGACCTTTCAGTCCGCAGACCGACGCTCTACAACTGAGCCAAACCGGTTTCGGCTTGATCAATTTGTTTTGATTCGGGTTTCAATTCTGGGATAACCAACTAGAACCAAACTTTCCACCAACTTTGAAAATGGCTGCAAGACTTTCTGTGCTGGCGGTTAATTAAAATCACTGGAACACAGCAGGGGCTGCATCTGGTATACATGGGATCCCTGCCTTTCAGAGGAGCTTGCAACTTTCTGGTGCTTTCAAAAGCAGCCTTTGGCACCATCTCGCCCGCTCTAAAGACAATGCATCTGCACACCTGTGGCAGGAAGGTATGACCTACAATTGCTGCAGCCTCACTACCTGCTATTCCTGACGAGAATAATTTCTGTATGGGACGTAATAAAACTGAGAGACCAATGCTATCCAGAGAATAAGAAATGGTTCACCTGGGTCGGTTACCATTCCTTTCAGGGTGTAGACTTTCCCTGGCAATGGCCTTCGTTTCTCCACCTGGATCAGACAACAAATGTAGCTGTCCTTTACAAAGAGAAGTGAATTTGCTGAAACCGGTTTGGCTCAGTGGATAGAGCGTCGGCCTGCAGACTGAGAGGTCCCAGGTTCGATTCCGGTCAAGGGCACATACCTTGGTTGCGGGCACATCCTCAGCGGGGATGTGTAAGAAGCAGCTGATCGATGATTCTCTCTCATCGATGTTTCTAACTCTCTATCCCTCTCTCTTCCTCTCTGTAAAAAATCAATAAAATACATTAAAAAAAACCCAAAAAACAGAGAAGTGAATTTAATTACCTGTGTAATGGAAGAGATTTGAGTCCAAGAAATTTTTATTTATTTTATTATTTTTAAAAAATATATTTTATTGATATTTTACAGAGAGGAAGGGAGAGGGATAGAGAGCTAGAAACGTCAATGAGAGAGAAACATCGACCAGCTGCCTCTTGCACACCCCAGTGAGGGGATGTGCCCGCAACCAATGTACATGCCCTTGACCGGAATTGAACCCGGGACCTTTCAGTCCGCAGACCGACGCTCTACCACTGAGCCAAACCGGTTTCGGCCCAAGAAATTTTTAAAAGACCCTCCACTGTGCATTCAAGCTCTTTACAGGGCAAACTGGGTAGTATTATCAAAATGCAAAGTATTCCCTTTAAATCTGCAATTTCATTTCTAGGATTCTATCATAAAACAATATAGCCCTGCCTTTGTGGTTCAGTTGGTTAAATGTCGTCCCATGCGCAAGGAGGTGGCTGGTTGATTCCCGACCAGAGCACATGCCCAGGTGGCAGGTTCAGTCCCCAAAAGGAGACTTGCAGGAGGCAGCTGATCCATCATTTCTCTCATCATCGATGTTTCTCTCTCTCTCTCCCTCTCATTCCTCTACCTGAAATAAAAACATTTAAAATGTATTACCCTGTTTCCCCGAAAATAAGACAGTGTCTTATATTAATTTTTTCTCCCAAAGATGCACTAGGTTTTATTTTCAAGGGATGCATTATGTTTCCATGAAGTAGGTCTTATTTTCGGAGCATGTCTTTATTTTCGGGGAAACACGGTATATGTATCTAGAGCAGTGCTGGGCTCAGTGTTTGCTCCATTATTAACATAATGAATGTTCCAGCCCTCTGAGAACAGGAGTTGGTGGGTTTTTAATATCATGTCCTATCCAATGGAGGTGAAATTCAACAAGGAGGGTGAAAAGGTGTTCCCCGAAGCCTCCTTCCTGTCTGGCTGCTGCTTGTAGGGCCGCACTATCACTGCCAGAGAGCTAACGCTGTTTGAAGGAGTTGGAGAGCTAAGATTCGAATGCAGGGTTCTGAATCCAGACCCTGAGCTCTTTGTCACTCTGCTCTCTTACTTTTCACAAAACATTGAACGAAAGCAGCTCACGTATTATTGGTGTAAATATAGGCCTGTACAACTTTTCTAGAGGCCAATTTGACCAAAGAGGACCTCTTCCAGGAATGTATCCTACTGAATCACTGCCCAAGTACATAAAGACACACAAGAATATTCACGGCAGTATACAACAGTGAAAAACAGAAAACGGCTAGGGTCTGAATGTTTGTGTCCCCCATAATTCATATATTGAAATCCTAACCCTGATAAGATGACATGAGGAGGTGGGGCTTTAGGAAGATGCTTGGGGTATGAGGGTGGAGCCCTCATGAGTAAGTAAGATTAGTGCCCTTGAAAAAGAGTCCACAGAGCCCCCTTGTCCACTTCCACCAAATGAGGACACTGGGAGAAGGTGTCATCTATGAACCAGAGAGCAAGCTTTCACCAGACATCAAATCGGTTGGCACCTTAATCTTGGACTTCTGGCCTCTACATTGTAAGAAATAGATTTCTTATAAGCTACCCAGATTACGGTATTTTTTTGTTATACAGCCCAAACTAATATAACAACCTAAAATGTCCATTACTAAGGGCTGGTGTGATAAACTGATATGGTCACACAAAGACACACTAGGTGGCATTTAAAAAGAATGACGTGTAGACCTGGCCAGGTGGCTCAGATGGTTAGAGCGTCATCCCAATATGCTTGGGCTGCAGTTTGATATATATATATATATATATATATATATATATATATATATATATATATTTTTTTTTTTTTTTTTAAAGAAAAGAGACGCATCTGTACACAGAGAAGGTATGTGAAAACCAAGGGAGACATCTGACAAGCCAAGGAGCAGAGCCGCAGAAAAAAACGTAACAGGAGAAGATGCAGTCCTCACAATTCTAATACCATTTAAATAGTCCCTGAAGTGCCAAGGCTGGTTTGGGTCAGTGGATAGAGCGTCGGTCTGCGGACTGAAAAGTCCCGGGTTCGATTCTGGTCAAGGGCATGCGCATTGGTTGCGGGCGCATCCCCAGTGGGGGGTGTGCAGGAGGCAGCTGGTCGATGTTTCTCTCTCATTGACGTTTCTAGCTCTCTGTCTCTCTCCCTTCCTCTCTGTAAAATATCAATAAAATATATTTTTTTTAAAAATAAAAAATAAATAGTCCCTGAAGATGTAAAGAAAATGGAAATCTATTCCACAGAGAATAAAAGGGGAAAAGGACTCTTTTAAAATGTGGACAATTTCAAATTGTCATTAGAAAAAGAGAGCTAAAGAGCCAATTGTCGTGGCTCAGTGGTTAGGCAGCGAGCCATGAACCTGGAGGTCAGGTTTGATTCCTCGACAGGACACATGCCCAGGTTGCAGGCTTCCTCCCCAGTATGGGGGCCTGCAGGAGGCAGCCCATAGCTGATGCTGTTTCTCTCTCATCGGTGTTTCTATTTCTCCTTCTCCCTTCCTCTCTCTCAAAAATCAATAAACACGTATTTTTTTTTTTTTAAAGAAAGAAGCCGAAACCGGTTTGGCTCAGTGGATAGAGCATCAGCCTGTGGTCCGGTCGGAGGCATGTACCTTAGTTGCGGGCACATCCCAGTTTGGGGTTGTGCAGGAGGCAGCTGGTCGATGTTTCTAACTCTCTATCTCTCTAACTCTCCCTTCCTCTCTGTAAAAAAAAAAAAAATCAATAAAATATCTTTAATAAAAAATAAAAAAAGAAAGAAGCCCTGAACAAATTAGTCCAAGGTAGGAATCCCAATTGAAATGACATGTCTTACCATTTCATTGAAACAAATCAACCACACGTGGGCAGCTCACATCCCAACTCATCCTCCATTACTCAGTATCATATATATATATATATATATATATATATATATATATATATATATATATATATTTTTTTTTAATTTTCCCAAGGCGCCGAAACCGGTTTGTCTCAGTGGTAGAGCGTCGGTCTGCGGACTGAAGGGTCCCGGGTTCGATTCCGGTCGAGGGCATGTACATTGGTTGCGGGCACATCCCCGGTAGGGGGTGTGCGAGAGGCAGCTGGTCGATGTTTCTCTCTCATCGTGGCGTTTCTAGCTCTCTATCTCTCTCCCTTCCTCTCTGTGGAAAAACCAATAAAATATATTTTTTTAAAAAATAAATTTTCCCAAGGCATATACTTAAAACGTTTGTTTTCCTCTTCACAACCCAGAAGGTCCACACACACCTAGCTAAGTGAGCCCACAACGCGCCCAGGGAGACCCAGAATGACACCCATCGGGAGTCTCGGGGGCTATGGCAGGTGCACAGGCTGTATGTACACGAGGAAGAGAGCACGGCTGGTCCCTCCCTCTACTTGGCTCTCTCGCACCTGAGCCGCCAGGGGAGGGGATGGCCGGCCTCCGGCAGGTCTGCACCAGGAGCACCTACCTACCTGTATAAAAGAGCGCTAGCGAGCCCTAGCCGGTGTGGCTCAGTGGATAGAGCGCCGGCCTGCGGAAATGGAAGGTCCCGGGTTCGATTCCGGCCAAGGGCATGTACCTTGGTTGCAGGCACATCCCCAGTAGGGGGTGCGCGGGAGGCAGCTGCTGGATGTTTCTCTTCCATCGATGTTTCCAACTCTCTCTCCCTTCCCTCCCTCTCTGTAAAAATCAATCAATCAATCAATCAATCTATAGAGAGACCACGGCGGAAAGGAACTCGCGCCCCGCCCCTAGGCGACATCAGGGCTTTCCCAGCTTAGCTCCGCTATCCACCCGCATCCGACGCCCCCCGGGAGGGAGGCCCGTTCCGGGGAGCCTTCCTGAACGAGTGCGCGGTTTCAGGGTCTCACCCGGCCCCCAGGCCCGCCCCCATCCACGCGCGGCCTCCGGAGGCCCGCGGCCCCGCCGGACCGGCCCGCCGCGCGGCCCACGCCCGCCCCGCGCGCGCACCTGAGGCAATCGTTGTCTCGGACCAGGCGCGCGCTCTCGCCGTGGGGCAGGAGCCCCCCATCCAGGTAGAGGCTGAGGAGGGCCCTGGAACTGAAGCCGAAGCGCTGGCGGATGAGACTAATGAGATCCGTGACGATCCGGCACCGGTTCAGGTCGACCAGAAGCCAGAAGTCCATGCAGTGCGGGGTGGCTGGCGGCGGGTAATCAAACCGAAGCCGTAGCCTAACAGTCTCGGAGGCTGCCATCTTGCTCGATGGTCTACGGAAGCCGAGACACGCCACGGCGCTCCCGCTCCCGCTCCCGGGAGGAGGCGTGCTCCGGCGGCCCGCCCCCTGGAGCCGCCGCGCCGTGCGCCACCTAGGGGATGCAAGTGGCTATTACAGCCTTCGTGAATGGCAACGCTGAGCGGTGTTGATTCAATTCAGTGCAGCCAAGGCTAAGCAGACCAATAAATAAAATCCCCTTAGCCTTTCCTACCGAGTACTATGTAGAGTGCCAATTTGGGCATCTTTCCGTGTAAATTCTCTGATGAAGCAGTTCTCAGCAGTTGTCTTCTAAGATATTAGCTAGTCTACTCAATGTTTTTAAACTTCCAAATACATTTAGTTGACAAACTTTTCATCATAGATGTCATTCCTAATGTATTGTAAATATTCACATTTAAAAATCAATCACTCTCTTAAATGTGGAATTTAAAGTCCTAATTTAAAGTTTGATTCCTACCACCATCCACATTAAAATATAAGCCCTAACCTGTTTGGCTCAGTGGATAGAGCGTCAGCCTGCAGACTGAAAGGTCCCAGGTTCGATTCCGGCCAGGGGCACGTATCTTGGTTGCAGGCACATCCCCAGTAGGGAGGTGTGCAGGAGGCAGCTGATCGATGTTTCTCTCTCATCGATGTTTCTCACTCTCTATCCCTCTCTCTTCCTCTCTGTAAAAAATCAATAAAATATATATTTTTAAAAAGAGTAAGGATTTGTTCCTTCCTTTAAAAATATATATATATATATATAAGCCCTCTTATTAACATGTATCAGAAAGTTTACATCATTTAATTCCATTCCATCCTCCTACATATTAACTCCTTTCGTTTTCATGACAAAGATATGAATTATTATTATTCCCATTTTGAAGGTTAAAAGTTCAGAATAGTTAAGTACCTTCTCCAAGGTCGCTGGACTAGTAAAGCACCACCTATGTTAAGATGGTTACCTAGCCGAAACAGGTGGATTGAGTGTCGGTCTGTGGACTGAAAGGTCCCAGGTTCCATTCCGGTCAAGGGCATGTACCTTGGTTGCGGGCACATCCCCAGTAGGGGGTGTGTAGGAGGCAGCTGGTCAATGTTTCTCTCTCATTGACGTTTCTTGCTCTCTATCCCTCTCCCTTCCTCTCTGTGGAAAAAACAATTATATATATATATATATATATATATATATATATATATATATATATATATTTTTTTTTTAAAGATGGTTACCTATTTCTTTCCTCTGGCCCAAATCTCAGTGCCCTCTCCCTTCACTGGCAGGACTCTGCATTTTACAGAGCTTCAGATAAAAAACATCTGTCCATTTATGAGAGGCAGAGGGGAAGGACAGGGAGGGGAACAGGGCAGAGAGAGGCTTTGTCACTTGTACTTTATTTTTTCTGTTTTGTGTTTTTCATCATACAGTTTATTTATTTTTCTTTCTTTTTTAAAAAAAATATATTTTATTGTTATTTTACAGAGAGGAAGGGAGAGAGATAGAGAGCCAGAAACGTCGATGAGAGAGAAACATCAACCAGCTGCCTCTTGCACACCCCCTACTGGGGATGTGCCCGCAACCAATGTGCCTTGGGCACTTGGACACACGTTTTGTGCAGTGGTGATAGTCTCCCTTTTACGGGTGTTAGCTACCCTATAGCATATGCCCTTATGCTGTGATGTCAAACCTACGTTTTATAGAATTCTCAAAAAAGGATACGATATGGGATGCAGTGTTTTCTGAGTTCTTCCAAATGGAAGCAACTTGGATGTTGAAGTATGGGAAGAACAGCGCCCAGCCCGTTCTTCGATTGGAAGCTCCAGGGATCAAAGGTCCTTTTTGGATTCCTGTTGTTCTCAACCAAAACAGATCAAGTTTTGTCTTGTTTTGAAATTTACTGTAAGCAGTTGTACATGTGCATCTTTACCCAAAGCCACGTCAACAGTGCTTCTGGGTTAGCAGAATATACTGCAGTAAATCTTATTTGTTCTAAAATAAATAAATAAATAAATAAACTAATTAATTAATTAACTGCTGTGAAGATGATGTTAACAACACAGAATAATGCTGATGACAAATTATCAAGAGAAAATAAACAAATATCTTTTTATTATCGTATTTTACATTTTTTAATACATTTTATTGATTTTTTTCTTTTAAGAGAGGATGGGAGAGGGATAGAGAGTTAGAAACTTCGATCGGCTGCCTCCTGCCTATCCCCCATTGGGGATGTGCCCATAACCAAGGTACATGCCCTTGACCGAAATCAAACCTGGGACCCTTCAGTCCGCAGGCCAACACTCTATCCACTGAGCCAAACCGGTTAGGGCTATTATTGTATTTTAAAAGGTGACATAAAACACTAGAGAGGAAAAATATCCCAGATGCCAACAATGGTTATGTAGGACCTAACATTTCCCCCCCCCCTCAACTTTCCAAAATGTCCATAACATACGTAACTTCGTAAGAAAAAATAAAAAATTTAAAAAATCTCTGAAAATGGAATCCCACAGTTTTCAAGGACCAGCTTCATCTGATTTGGGGCAGACGCAGCAGTGTTTGAAATGCCAGGACTTTTGTCAGGGAACTCAGAGGTGGGCAGGGCGGGGAGGACGGTCTTCATGGGTATTTTCCTGTAGCGTCTCAGTTCTGACGCACAACTGAAGTCAAACGCATTCAACGTGTCTTCCTCTCCGCTCTGTCCCGAAAAAAAAACAGCAAAGAACCATGCGGAGGGGCAGGCAGAACATGCCACCCAGAGCCGTGCCAGGGCTTGTCCGGTCCTGCAGAGGGCGCCCCGGACACTGCCAGTCGCCTCGCTGCTCAGGCCCCGCCCCGCCCCGCCCCCAGACAACGGAGGCTCCGCCCCACTCAGGCCCCGCCCCTATCCCGTCCAGGCCCCGCCCACCGCCGTCACGTGGTGGGGCACCAGGTCCAGCCTATTGCTGGTGCAGCGCGGTATTCGTCATGGAGCTGGCACCGCGGATCTGTCTCCTGTCGCTGCCGCTGCTGCTGCTTCTGGGCCTGGGCGCTGGTAGGTTCGGGCAAAAGATGTCTCAGTGACCGGTGCCTTCTTCTCCCTCCAGGGAGGAGAGTCTGCTAGTACGTCTGTGCCTTTTAAAGCAAATCTCTTTTCCCCTGTGCTTTTGAACCTCGCGGCGTTCTGTTGGTTTGTTTTCTAATTGAAAGTGCTTTTCTACCCCTTTTTTCTCTTTCTATCCCCCCCCTTTTTTTTGGCTCTGGGTGGTCTGATACTCCCTGCTTCCCTAGGTAGAAGTTGTGGAAAATGTATGATTTGGAGAAACTGCTGACAAGGAAGTTTCCACGGTCTTAACGCCACCCACCGCCACCCACCTCCTCCCGCCGTCACTGGCTGTTCAAAAGACTGAAAAGTCCTACCCTGAATGGGCCATTTCATTGAGAGAAGGCCTTTCCCCCCCTTTACTTGATCAGGACGGACAGAATAATGTCTCCCCCCCATCAAGGCCCTTTTTGGCAAAAACAAATTCGTGTTTAAAGGGTGACTTGCAAATAAATTTTCAGTCTCTCTCACCCCCCCCCCTCCCCCGGCAAAAATATTTCCTGGTCTGAATCAACAGAATTCTACTGGCCACAAACTTGCCTTGTGATCTTAGGCAAGTTGCTTAACAATTGTTTTTCCTTTTTTTTTTTCTTTGTAAAATGGGGATCATATGCCCTTTAATTTGTGACTGGGAAATGTTGTCAAGTATGTTGATCCCCAAATGTTAACAGTGGTCACTCCCAGGTTAGAGAGGAGTATCAGGGCATAGGTCTTATCTACCTTGTCATTTTCAAAGAGACCGAATTCTTTTTCCCCCCTTATATTTTATTGATTTTTTACAGAGAGAAACACTGATCAGCTGCCTCCTGCACTCCTCCCACTGGGGATGTGCCCGCAACCAAGGCAAATGCCCCTGTCCGGAATCGAACCTGGGACCTTTCAGTCCGCAGGCCAACACTCTATCCATTGAGGCAAACCGGTTTCGGCGAGACGGAATTCTTATGTTATTTGTACATAGACTCTTACAGCCATATCTGTAATATCCTAGCAATTCTGTTTTTCTCCTCAACACAATTTTCGCTTTTCTTAACTCTCTAGCCTTCTCAGTTACAAACAGCTTTGTCTCCTCATCTACTGCCTTCTCTTCTCAAGACCAGTTTTTTGTTCTTTGATACTTGCTGCAGAGGCTTGAAATTCAAACAAGGAAGAAGTGAAAGGTAGAAAAGTCCAATCACCAAGGGTCATCCCTACACCAGCCTTTTCCTCCTCATTGATGCCTTCATTGGTTGATTCTTGTGTGTGCCCCACCCGGGGATCGAACCTGCAACATTGACACCAACTGAATGATCTATCTAACCAACTGAATTACCTGGCCAGGAATTGTTTTTGGTGTTTGTTTGTTTTTTTTTGTATCTGAAGGTTTCCCCCCCCCTTATTTTCATAATATATTGGAGTGAGTACATTGCCTATAATATAAACCAAGTCATCTCTAGTCTGGCATGGCCACCTTTCCTGGGACTTGGGAGTTTATCCAGACGTTAGACATCCTTCAGGAAGAACCAAATTGTGCTTCTGTTTCAGGAGCCACCGTCGACCTGCCCGCAGACGAAGGCAAAGAAGTGTGGGATTATGTGACTGTCCGGAAGGATGCCCACATGTTCTGGTGGCTCTATTACGCCACCAGCCCCTGCAAGAACTTCACAGAACTGCCCCTGGTCATGTGGCTTCAGGTAAAAGTGGCTCCGCTTCTGGGCCAGGTTTCCCCCACTTAACATGATGCTTGCTCTTAAGGGCTCACACAGCTCAGCCAGGGGTAAGGTCTGATCCAGCAGCCTGCCAGGGGTCTCCTAGGGTCGGGGGTTCGGTACCCTTCTGAAGTAGGCGAAGGCCGTGGTATTCCAAGGAGGGCAGATCAGAGTGTGGGGTTCTAGTACCATGTTTGTTTGGTTGAGCCCAGGCAGCGGCAGAGACCTTTACCAGAAGCTTCTGGAGACACATTTGACTACATACTGATAGAAAGTTCCAAAGCAGAGGCTGAGGTACCCTGACCGGCTCCTCCCATCCCCGTTTCCCAATCCTTTCCCAGACCCTGACTTCTTGCCCCCCCAGAAAAATGGGACTTTTGAAAGCACCCAGCCTCTTGTATCTTACTTAGCACTAAACGTTGGGCCTGTTCCTTCTCCCTACACGTGTCTGCGTTCTGATCCTGAGCTTTGCTTGCAGGGTGGAAGGCATGGAACTGGTTAAGAGGCATTTGGGGGCAGGCAGAGGATTCTTTTTTTTTTTAATATTTTTTTAAATTGATATTTTACAAAGAAGAAGAGAGAGGAGAGAGCTAGAAACGTCAATGAGAGAGAAACATCGACCAGCTGCCTCTTGCACACCCCCTACCGGGGAATGTGCCCGCAACCAAGGTACATGCCCTTGACCGGAATCGAACCCGGGATCTTTCAGTCCGCAGACCGACGCTCTACCACTGAGCCAAACCGGTTTTGGCGAGGATTCTTCCTTGCTTTCCTAAAACATCTGTCCAGGGGTGGTCCACCTGGGAGACCAGTCTCCGGGGAGGCGTTGAGGAACATGGTTTTGCTCAGGTTCTGGAAGTTGCCCAGTGGGGGCTCCAGGTTGCTCACCGTGAAACAGTCTCACTGGCGTAGGATGCAAATGTCACTTCTTGCAAAAGACGCCAGTCATCCTACGCGGCCTCCCAGCGCCCCGGGTCCATGCTGGCCTTCTGGTGAGACAGAGCAAAGGCGAGCCGTGTGCCAGGAGGGGCCATTCTCTCAGGATGACCAGAGCAGCTCCTGTGATGAGCTGGAGGTGAGGCTCAGCCAAGGGTGCAGATACGAACAGGCCGCAGAAGCACCCATACGTGCGGCCCCGGGACTTCTGGCCACCCCGGTGGCAGGTTCTTGGGAAGAGCCCCGCGGAGTGGTCAAGCCCAGGCCCGCCATTCGTGGGACCTGGGTGCCCGATGTCTTCCTGCCACCCAGAGCTAAGGCAAGACACTTCCCTTTTCTGGGCTTGGCTGTCTAAACCTGGGTATTTTGTTACAACTTTTCATTAATTAGCAGAACTTCCCCCATCCCCCGTGAAAGCTTACTTGGGAGCAAAAAGCGGAAGTGCAGAGGCTGGGGTGGAGCCAGGGCCGACTCCCACCCACTGGACCTCCCCTCGGTCACGCGCTGCCCTCCGGCACTTTCTGGGGGAGTTTCAGGAATGCCATTTGAAAACCACTGAGCTTAGAAGGTGCACACCTTCCCTGTGGTGGTTTGCAGAGCAGGGTCCTCGTGTTATCTGAGTAACTTGCCAACACGTAAAAATCAGGAGTTGTGTAGCAGCAGCTTGGGGCCCGAACTCCCCGTCCCAAAGCGGCGTGGAGGGTCCCCTTTCAGGGAGGGCAGGGGCTCCTGGAGGAGGGAGCCCTCGCCGGCACCTGATTTCTCTCCATGGTCCATGGTCCAGTTTGTGACCGATAACCGGAACGGAGAGCCGAGGTGTGTTCCCGGGGTCCGGTCTTGCGACGCCCAAGAATGAGCTACTCGGACCAGAGGATTTAAGAAAAAGTAATTTAGCCAAAACCTGTTTGGCTCAGTGGTAGAGCGTCAGTCTGCGGACTGAAGGGTCCCGGGTTCGATTCCGGTCAAGGGCATGTACATTGGTTGGGGGCACATCCCCGTTAGGAGGTCTGCAAGAGGCAGCTGGTCGATGTTTCTCTCTCATTGACGTTTCTAGTTCTCTATCCCTCTTCCTTCCTCTCTGTAAAATATCAATAAAATATATTTGTTTAAAAAAATGTTAAAAAAAGAAAAAGAAATTTATTACGAAGCAGATTCAGACTCCCCACAGCGAGGACGGGGCCCCAAGGATGGGTTGCCGATAAGGCAGGTTGTCCTCGGAGTATCTGTGTGCCCCAGGCCTGCCTCACGGCTGTTCCCGTCCCTGCCTGATGGATTTCCTCACTGTCTGCGCCCAGCCACCAGCCTGGACCTTCTCCGCTTCTGTGTGCACGGACACCTTGCTTACTGCAGGCCCTCCCTTGGTTTCCCACGCCGTCCGCTCTGTGTGCAAAAAGCGTTTCGTTTTACTTTTCAGCTTGGCTGGTTTCTGTTACGAGGCTTGCTTGAACGGCCGAGTCTGCCCCTGTCTGTGTTCTGCCTGCCTTTGTCTCCCACGGGACCCCTGCCGCCCTGGGGGCCTCGTGACCTTTGGTCAGGGGGACCCCGGGAACTGGGGTGCTGTTGGAGGGCTAGCACCTGGCCAAGTGGCGCATCTCCCCTTCATTTCCTCAGAGGCCCAAAGGAGAGGGGGGGAAAAGAGTATGATTAACGAATCAGTGAATTGCTAATTCAGGTGGAAAGATCTATTTTCGCCACCTACCGAGGCGACGTGCGCCGACTGCTCTGGGCAGGTCTCTGAGAATCGGGGTCACGCCGTCTGAGTCGCGAGCTGCTCCATTCGGCACGTCGCTTGGCTCGCTGACTCGTTCGCCCGTATCTCAGAGCCGCTGGAGCGTCCCTGGCCACGACAGCACCCGCCCCGAAGTTCCAGACCAAGGCTCGGCAGGCGGGTGTGCTCAGGCAGAGCAGAAGTGCCCTCCAGCCTGCCTCCCGGCGCCCTTGGCTGGCATGGTCACCTCCCAACGCCACAGCAGAGCATCCAAAGCAGAGTGGGGGGATGGGCAGTTCTCCTTCATTCGAGGGACACAAGTCCCGGTAGAACCCCTGTAATTGCCATGTCCCCTTCCTGGGCCTCCCTCAGAGCTCGTCTTTGAGGGACGAGCTAGGCAAAGTGCCCGGAGGTCAGTGAGTCCATGGCTGACCAGGATTCAAGTTTGGGGAATCAGAGGTAGGAAAGTTCCCTGTGGGGGCTCTTGGCCCAGGTCTGTACCTTTTATTTTTATTTTTATTTTATTTTTTATTTTTAAAAATATATATATATATATTTTTAAACAGAGAGAAAGAGAGTGGGATAGAGAGTTAGAAACATCGATGAGAGAGAATCACCGATCAGCTGCCTCTTGCACACCCCCTTCTGAGGATGTGCCCGCAACCAAGGTACATGCCCTTGACCAGAATCAAACCCGGGACCTTTCAGTCCGCAGGCTGACGCTCCATCCACTGAGCCAAACTGGTTTCGGCCAGGTCTGTACCTTTTAAAACATATTTTTATTGATTTCAAAGAGGAAGGGAGAGGGAGATATCAGTGATGGGAGAGAATCATTGATCGGCTGCCTCATGCACGCCCCGGGTGCGCCCCTTTCTGAAAGATGTCACCCGCTCCCTGGGGCTCCATTCGTGCAGAAGTCCCTGGTTCGCCAGGTAAATTGTGCCTTCCTGCAGGGTTGGCGCAGCCGTCACTAGATCGTAAGTCAGTTCACAGGGAGTGTGGTTGGCGTCGTCGTCGTACCGATTATGACTTTACTAACCTTTCCTCAGGATTAATGTTTGTTTCTTTTCTCTTCCACAGGGTGGTCCGGGCGGATCCAGCACTGGGTTTGGAAACTTTGAGGAAATCGGGCCGCTGGACTGCGATCTCAAACCACGAAAAACTACCTGGGTACTGTGAGCATGGCCTGGCCTCACCCCGCTCACCCCATGCTGGGCGGAGTCACAGGTTTAGCGGCCCTGTCCCTCAGCACCCCCACTTCTACCCCCCTCCCCCTTTCACCTTCCATCTCTCTTGCCTTCGTGACCTTTCTCTCCACTTGCCCACAGAAGCCGCTCTAGCTACCCACATTTTGGCTGTCTCTGCAGTCTGACCCGGGGTCCCAGCCTCTGGCCACAGCCCCCATCCTTTCCCCTGTCTCGTCTCCTCTCCTCCACCCCTGCCTTTTGACTTCTTCAAGACTTCAAGCCCCCTGTCCTCTGCCCTTTTGATGTCTTTCTGGTCTCCGTGTCCCCCTCTTATCTTCATTCCCAGCCGCACTTCCTCCCCTAACCCCACTCAGGTCAGCACCCCATCCCACCCCCACCCCCTGGCTCCCTTATCCTTCTTCCTCTGCAACCTCTCCACACCCAACTTCGAGTCGGTCCCGCTGTCTCCCTGCTCAGCTCCTACCCTCCGCCCCTACCCCCCAGGCTGCCAAAAAACGGGAGGACAGAACCTCACGGTGGTCCAGGTGGGGCTGCTGCCCAGCTGTGGGCTAGCTCAGGGCCTGGCCACGCCCTGCTCTGGGCTTCTGCTCTGCCCCTTCCCCCATACCACTGGCTGCCCGTGTTCCCCACCTTCCTCGGGGCCCCTGGGCCAGCCATTCTCCCTCACCGCACGCCAGCCTGCCCCTCTGCCTCCCCGCGAAAACAGCCATCACACACGACCAGCTGCGTCCCGTCTTCGCCAATGAATGCGCTGACCCCTCTGCCCCCTCTGACTCTCCTCTCCTCCCGCCCATCTCACAACAACGATACGGCTGGTCCCTGCGGAGCTCACTCAGCCTCTTTCTTTTTTTCTTTTTTTTAAAAATATTTTTTATTAATTTTTTACAGAGTGGAAGAGAGAGGGATAGTTAGAAACATCGATGAGAGAGATGCATCGATCAGCTGCCTCCTGCACACTCCCCACTGGGGATGTGCCCGCAACCAATGTACATGCCCTTGACCGGAATCGAACCTGGGACCTTTCAGTCCACAGGCCGACGCTCTTACCCACTGAGCCAAACCGGTTTCGGCTCACTTATCCTTTTTCTATTTCTTCACGTTCCCGCTAGTCTGTCTCCCAAACTGGAGGTCTTTCCCAGCTGAAATGCAAATTCTCCTGACCCCACAAGTCCACCAGCTACACACACACACACACCCCCCGCCCCTTTCTTACAAGAATTGTTTGTGTTTGCTGTTCTTTACCCAGAGCTTACCACCCAGGTGCTGCAGTGTTGACTGGCCCCCAGAGCTGGGGGGCGGAGGTGGGAAGAGTGAGTCCCGGGGAACCCAGTGCACTAACTAATGCCCAGATGTGGTGCATGTCTTCTTTCCCCTGTGGCCGTGGCAGGGCTGGGAAGCACTGCCCCAACCCATGCAGTCTGTCCCCGTCGCTGGGCTATAGCCGTTGTCCCCGAGGGTACGCTGGCTCCCCACTTCCAAGGCCCCGGGGTCCTTCTTGCCATTCACCTCCGCTGGGCTCCTTTGCAGCACCGCTGGCAGGTGCCATCCTTGGGCGTTGGGATTCTCCCCGCACACTGTCCGTGGTTACTCGCCTCTGGGTGCTCTTCAGCAGCCCCACCCTCTGAGATCCCACAGACGCTGACGGCCCCCACGTCAGTGTCTGTAGCTCAGAACTTTTTAAAATATATATATATATTTTATTGATTTTACACAGAGATGAATTGAGAGGGATAGAGAGAAACGTCGATGAGAGAGATACATCGACCAGCTGCCTCTTGCATACCCCTTGCTGGGGACGTGCCCGCAACCAAGGTATGTGCCCTTGACCGGAATCGAACCCGGGACCCTTCAGTCCGCAGGCCCGATGCTCTATCCACTGAGCCAAACCGGCTTTGGCCTGTCCCTTATTTTTTAAAATCTCTTTTAGCAAGAGGATCAGAAGCACACTGCTATCCTCGCTCGTGTTTTTGATGAGCTCATGCAAGATGAACAAAAGATAATCGGTGCCCTAGCCGGTTTGGCTCAGTGGATAGAGCATCAGCCCTCAGACTGAAGGGTTCCGGGTTTGATTCTGGTCAAGGGCACGCACCTCAGTTGCAGGCTCATCCATCCCCAGCCCTGGTTGGGGCGTGTGCAGGAGGCAACCCATCGATGGGTCTCTCACATCAATGTTTCCGTCTCTCCCCCTCCCTTCCAATGGAAAAATATCCTTGGGGGAGGATTAACAACAACAACAACAACAGCAACAACACAAAAGATCATTGGTGACTGTGCCTGACTGGAACATTTGCTTTTTCTCTGTGGCACGCAGCTCCAGTCTGCCAGTCTCCTGTTTGTGGACAACCCCGTGGGCACCGGGTTCAGTTACGTGAACAAGGACGGCATGTATGCCAAAGACCTTGCCACGGTGGCATCGGACATGATGGTTCTCCTGGAGTCCTTCTTCAGTTGCCGCCCGGAGTTCCAGGTGAGCAAAGCCTCGGGAACAGCCGAGCGAGGGGCTAGCGGTAGTGACGCTGCGCCCACCAGAGCCAACTTCCCCGAGGGCAGCGCCCGGCTCATCCCAGGGAAACCTTTCTCCGCCCCAGTTCGGGTTGTGGGCTTTGGTCCTTTCCTCGCTCAGGTGGTTTCTAACTTGACCCTGACGCCAGTATTCTAAGCAGACATAGTCATCAGAGATGGGGAGGGAGAGGGACAACCCAAAGCGGATTTGTCAGGCCAGGACCTGCAGTAGAAATTTGAAATGAATTCGTGTGCATAAGAAGATACTCAGGATGTTCTGTTCTCTGTCAATTCCTTTTCTTGCTAGACGATCCCGTTCTACATTTTCTCAGAGTCCTACGGAGGGAAAATGGCGGCTGGCATTGCTCTGGAACTTCATAAGGTAACAAGGAAGATGACTTTGTCGTCTCGGTTTCACACACAAAGGGACTGTTTTAACATCCATTTTTAATTCTCACGGAGGTCAGTAATTTCCTTACGAGTTTTCAAATGATGCTTTTCTCCTGTGGTTCTGTCACTTCCATTAGCTGCTGATCCTGCAGGAAGTGGAACTTGTCCTCATCATCAAGGGACTAGTTAGGTAACTTGAAATAGGTTCCTTCTGGAAAAACCAGAAAAATGCCTAATTCTTTCACTTTCATGACCGATGTTCAAAATCAGGATATTCATTGTTTTCTTATTTTAGATATCTGAATAGCTTGTGCAGTCACATAATTCAAAATTCAAAAACTAGTCCTAACTGGTTTGGCTCAGTGGATAGAGCGTTGGCCTGTGGACTGAAGAGTCCCGGGTTCAATTCCAGTCAAGGGCATGTACCTTGGTTGTGGGCACATCCCCACTGGGAGATGTGCAGGAGGCAGCTGATTGATGTTTCTCTCACATCTGATGTTTCTAATTCTCTATCCCTCTCCCTTCCTTTCTGTTAAATAATAATAATAATAATAATAAATATATTTAAAAAACAACAACAAAATTCCAAAACTACACAAGGGGTAATGTAACAACTCTCTCTCTCCCTTGCCTATGTCTCTCTCCCCTAAAGTAATCTCTGTCATTAGAATCTTTTGTACCTTTCCAGAGGTATGTCATGCCGGTGAAAGCTAATTCACATATATTCTTTTTTCCTGTTTCTATACAAATTATAGTACACACTATTCACTATACTATGTCTCTCTTTTTTAAAAATATATTTTTATTGCCGAAACCGGTTTGGCTCAGTGGTAGAGCGTCGGTCTGCGGACTGGAAGGTCCCGGGTTCGATTCCGGTCAGGGGCATGTGCATTGGTTGCGGGCACATCCCCGGTGGGGGGTGTGCAGGAGGCAGCTGGTCGATGTTTCTCTCTCATCGACGTTTCTAGCTCTCTATCTCCCTCCCCTTCTCTCTGTAAAATATCAATAAAATATATTTTTTAAAAAATTATATATATATATATATTTTTTTATTGATATTTTTACAGAGAGAAGGGGAGAGAGACATAGAGCTAGAAACGTCGATGAGAGAGAAACATCGACCAGCTGCCTCCTGCAGCTGGGACCTTCCAGTCCGCAGACCGACGCTCTACCACTGAGCCAAACCGGTTTTGGCTACTATGTCTCTTTTTAATTCAACAATATAGCTTAGAGATGTCTCCGCATCAGTTTATAAAGAACTCCTCATTTTTTTGTTCGTTTATTTGTTTTTATCCTCACCCAAGGATATTTTTCCCATTGATTTCTAGAGAGAGTGGAAGAGAGAGAGAGGAGAGGGAGAGAGAGACACACACACAGAGAAACATTGACGTGAGAGAGACACATTGATTAGTTGCCTCCATGCACCCCAACCAGGGCTGGGGAACCTGCAACCTAGGTACATGCCCTTGACTGGGAATTGAACCTGAGACCCTTTGGTCCTTGGGCCAATGTTCTAACCACTGAACAACTAGCCAGGGCTTTGTTGTTGTTTTTTTAAATACATTTTTAATTGCTTTTTTATAGAGAGAAACATCGATGAGGGAGAAACATCGATCAGCTGCCTCTTGCACACCCTATACCGGGGATGTGCCCACAACCAATGTACATGCCCTTGACCGGAATCGAACCTGGGACCTTTCAGTCCGCAGGCCAACGCTCTATCCATGGAGCCAAACCGGCTTTGGCTTCGTTGTTGTTTTTTAAATCATATCATACACCAGGGAAATAGTCATAATTCATTTAATCTATCCTGTGATATGCAGATTGTTTCCAATTTCCTGCTGCTATATTACTGTTAAATGAAAAAGGGGGGAGGAGGCAAAGGAGTATGAGCTCCTAGTCTTAAGGTCTCCTCCCACTCTTGGGGACCCCCTGATGAGGCCTCCCTCCCAGCCCTTCCGTGGCTATAGCGTGGGCAGTGAGGATTGTACCCAAGGAGCCCTCTGAGAAATCGGACCTTGGGGCAGTGTCCCTCCTAGAAAGATAGGAGATGCGCTGGACCCGCACATACCATGCCAACACCCTTGTGAAACACATACAGAGAAACTCACCAGTTCCCACTCGTTTTGCAAAAGTTGTGAGGAAGGAGTTACTCTGGTCCCCTGGAGGGTGTCTGAGGTCTTCAGGGACTGGGGGCGCTTCAGAAGGGTGGGCAGAAGACTTCTGGGCTCGGGAAGGCAGCGTGGGAAGACTGGGCCCCCTCCTGTTGAGTTCATTTGGCAAGGATGTTTCTTGGCTCCTCCTCTTGCAGGCCATTCAGCAAGGGACCATCAAGTGCAACTTTTCTGGGGTGGCTCTGGGCGACTCCTGGATCTCCCCTGTAGGTAAGTCTGGAATTTGTAGACATTCCTTTACTTCCTTTCCCCACCCTTCCCCGGAACTTTGGGCTGTGTTATCCCCATCAAAGAACAAGGCAACGGAATTTCTCGTGAGTCCTTGGAGAAGTGAACACGGAATGTGTGTGCCCCAGGGCCATCCAAGAAACTTGGGGAGGTGAACTCATTGACACAGCATCCACCAGGGGCTGATATGGACTGAACTTAATTCCTCTTATTTGATTCTTATAACAAAAGAATCCAATTTGACCGATGGAGACATTCTAAAGCACGCATGTCAAACTCACAGCCCCCAGGCGGCCTGTAACGAATATTTTTGCAACCCAGCCACTATAACAGTGTGAGCAGTTGTTTACAATTATGAGAGGAAGTAAGTCTCCTGTCAGATCTAGAATTACTGACACTCACCTTGGGTCAGTTTTGAAAGTAATCACTGAGAACAAGATTTCCCCCCGAAGTGGGAAAGATAGTAGCAGAGGAGAGATGCCAAGTGCCAGGGAGAAAACTTTAATTTGATCGTGGCTCTTGTTCTTTTTTTTTTATTCTATACTTTTCCAAATAAACCTACGTTTATGAAAATTGAAGCTTTTGGTTTTTGTGGCCCATATAACGTTGACCTTTGTTTATTTGGCCAGAGTTAGCCTTTGAGTTTGACATGCTTGTTCTAAAGGCTCGAGGGGTGATAGAATTTGCTCTCTGACAGACAGAATGAGTGCTGTGGTCAGGAGTCAAACCCAGGCCTGTTTGTCATCTTGTCCCCCGATGTGAGCATGAGCATTGGGGTGAACGTCTCATCTGTTGCTCATGTTGATGAGACAAGGTTAGCATCAGGTGCTGCAACTCAGGTGCACAGTTTCATAACTCGAGCACCCGCATCCTTGTTGGGAGGTCAAATAAAAGTTGTTTACGTTGCAGACATCCGGGGTGTGACTTCAGACATCTAAAATAGTCTCCTTGCCTGGCCGGTGTGGCTCTGTGGTTGAGTGTCGACCATTGAACCAGGTCATGGTTTGATTCCCGGTCAGGGCCCATGCCCAGGCTGTGGGCTCGCTCCCCTAGGAGGAGGCATTCAGGAGGCAGCCGCTCACTGATTCTCTCTCATCATTGATGTTTCTATTTCTCTCTCCTTCTCCTTCCCTCTCTCTGAAATCAGTAAAAACATATATAAACCTGAGTGGGTTCACCCTAACATAGAATTCAAAAATCTCAGTCCTGTAGACATGTGGGTCATATCACTCTTTGTGGGGAGAGTTCCTGTACAGTGCAGGGCCATCGCTGCCCTTTGGATGCCAGTGTTTCCACTCCAGTATGATAACCAGAAGTATTTCCAGACAGTATCAAAACTCCCTTGGGGGACAGGATTACCCCTGGTGGAGAACTACTGCTCTAACCTGACAAAAGTGGACTTTTCACAGGCAAAACCAAATTATAAAGTTAGGAATCAGGAGAGAGTTGCCCGTGGAGGAGGGAGGGGAATAAGCTGGAAAGGGACATGAGGGACCTTGCCAGGCTGTTTGTGCTCTATCTCTCTTTTTAAAAAAAATATTTTTTATTGATTTTTCACAGGAAGAGAGAGGGATAGAGAGTTAGAAACATCGATGAGAGAGATCCATCGATCATCTGCCCCCTGCATACCTCCTACTGGCGATGTGCCCGCAACCAAGGTACATGCCCTTGACTGGAATCAAACCGGGGACCTTTCAGTCCGCAGGCCGACGCTCTATCCACTGAGCCAAACTGGTTTCGGTTGTGCTCCATCTCTTGACTGAGGTGGTCGTTACATGGGAGTAAATGCGTTTACAGAGCCATGTCCCTAATAGACTCAGGACATCCTGATGCCACTTGGAATGGTTATTTCTTGCCCTCATTCTGGCATCTCCTGGGAATAATGGCATAACCGAGATCTGAGTCATCACCGAGAGGAGGGCGGCCGCTTGTTTGTCCTTCCTGGATGGACCTCCTAGGACATCAGGCAGCAGCGGGTGCCTTGATCGGAAGCCCAAGAATCTAGCAGGATTCTTGCCAGGTGCCTCACTCAAAAATTACAGCACTGGCTCCCATACTTCCTCCTGGGGTCTCATCAGTTTCACAACACCACTCAGCGCTGTGCATGTGTTAACTTTGTGTAATCCTTACAACAGCTCCATGGGATCGATCGATGGCTGTTATTATCCCGATTTTAGAGATGATGAAACTCAAGAGAGGTTAAGCAATTTTTCTAGAGTCACCCAGCTACAGCCAGGACTCAAATCCAGGCAGCAGGCACTGGCATCCTTGCACTTAACCTTTTATGCTACATTTCCTCCCGCAGACCAGTAAGTTGAACCTCATGGCTTCACAAGTGCCGCTCATCTTGTCCAGAATCTTTCCACCTTGCCATGACCCACCTCCCCTTACGACTCTTCCTCTCCAGATCTTAGTCTCTCCTTCCAGACCACATTAAGTATCAACCCTTCATCCCAGAAGTGCTCCCCTGTAGAGGGAGAAGTACTGTTAATTTCACGAACAATCATTACTGGCTTGCTGGGTAGTAGGTATTGTGTCAGGTGCTGGGAAAGACATACAGCTGTGTTCCATGTCCTCGGTTCAGTGTTGGAGCCATAGAACTACTTGTGACTATTTAAATTTAAATTAATTAAAATACAATGAAATTCTTCTTCTTCTTCTTCTTCTTCTTCTTCTTCTTCTCCTTCTCCTTCTCCTTCTCCTTCTCCTTCTCCTTCTCCTTCTCCTTCTTCTTCAAATTGATTTCAGAGAGGAAGGGAGAGAGAGAGAAAGAGAAAAACATCAACTATGAGAGAGAATCCTCGGTCAGCTGCCTCCTGCACGCCCCACACTGGGGATTGAGCCCTCATCCTGGGCATGTGCCCTGACCAAGAACCAAACCGTGACCTCCTGGTTCATAGGTCAGCGCTCAACCACCGCACCATACCCGCTGGACTACAATAAAAGCCTTCACTGTTCAGTTGCGCCGTATACATTTCCAGTGCCCAGTAGTCACGTGTGGCTGGTGGCTGTGGCGTTGCACCGCCCAGACACAGCATTTCCATCGCTGCAGAAAATCCTCTGGGACATCTCAGGTCTGCCCCGGAGGCCAGCGGACGAGGACCTGCAAGCCAGGTCTGCCTTGCCACCCAGCTACCAGTCACAAACTGGGACAGTCACGCCCATTTGTTTACATACCTGTTTGGACGCTGCATCAGCAAAGCTGAGTCATTGCAACAGCGACCTGCAAAGCCACGAATATTGACTGTCCGTCCCTTTGGAGAAAAAGTTTCTCAATGCTTGGCCTAGATCAAGCAGGGAGTGGGGTGCATTGGAACGCTGCAGACAGCTTTGCATTTCAGGAAACTAAGGCTCCGGCTTAAAGGTTGACTGGAGAGGTCAGTGGCAGGGTCAGGAGGGCCTAGTGTGCCTGCATTTCTCAGGGTGTACTCAAGAATACCATTCCGATGAGGTGCCATCCAAAGGACTCGGTCACATAGGTTCCGGCTCCGCCTCCTTCCGTTTCAGGAGCACATCCAAGGCTCTGAGAAGCCATGCATTAAAGAAATGTGTTGTATTTTGCATAACCCCAAAGCTGTTTCACCAAAGGATGTTTTCTTTTAACACCTAGATTAAAATTCTGTAGACCTGAGGTTCTTTGAAACATACTTTGAGATGAGATGCTTAGCTTTAAGGTACTGCAGAAGGCTTTCAAGCAAAGGAGCGACATATTTAAATGGACTTCAGAATGTGTGATCCTTGACACTTCGTTGGCTGGCACATGTCTCAATGGCACTGGCCTAACCTAGCATCGTGGCAGTAGTGAACTTGTCTAAACCAAAGCCCCCTGTTCTCTTTGAAGTCTTACTCATATCGGTAAGCTCCTTACTGGCTTCAGGCCCTTGCTCAGTCCTCCATATATCTGTGGGACGGAGATGAATGGATTGGCAGTGTAGCCACCGACACTGGAATTACGAAATCATTAGTCTTCCTTAATTAGCAACTTGGCAGAAGCCAGTGTCCCCAAATTGGAGGAGCAAGCAGGAAGCGGAGCAGCAGTGTGAGGGCGGGGAAACATTTTAAGCTGTCAAATGGCTTTGAAGCCTGCAGATAAGAGCCTCCTCTGCATCCACAGCCTGCCCGTGGGGGTGCCGTCTCTGGCTGACTCACTCACTGGCCCAGTGTCAGGCCAAATGCATGTGCCAACACAGGCCCCCACACCCTCGTCCCTCCTCCCAGCCACGGAGACATCCTCTCTGCGCGGGCCCTGGTGCTCGAAGGGGCTCTGGGCCATGGTTTCTTTCTCTTTTTAAAAAAATATATTTTATTGAATTTTTACAAAGAGAAAGGGAGAAGGTTAGAGAGTTAGAAACATCAATGAGAGAGAAGCATCGACCAGCTGCCTCTTGCACGCCCCCTACTGGGGATGTGCCCGCAACCAAGATACATGCCCTTGCCCGGAATCGAACCTGGGACCCCTTCAGTCCGCAGGCTGACGCTCTAGCCACTGAGCCAAACCGGTTTCGGCTGGGCCATGGTTTCTTCTGGCTCCTTCAGCTTTGGGAAGGAGGCTAGTTACTCTGTTTCCCCGAAAATAAGACAGTGTCTTATGTTAATGTTTGCTCCCAAAGATGCGCTAGGTCTTATTTTCAGGGGATGTGTTATGTTTCCATGAAGTAGGTCTTATTTTCGGAGGATCTCTTATTTTCGGGGAAATGCGGTAGGTTTTCCTCTGGAAGGGTGGAGCCGTGACCGACTTATTTTGTTACGTGTGGTTTCCTCTAGATTCGGTGCTCTCCTGGGGACCGTACCTGTACAGCATGGTAAGCAGGGGGGGCCTCACCTCTGCACCCTCCGTCGTCAGCAGCCCAGCAGGCCTCTTCCGGTTCTGTCCTCGGGAAGGACAGAGCTAGCTGAGTGCGCCTGTGTGGTCCACACTGCTCCCTATGGACTTCTGGTCCATGTCAAATTGGACACCTTAAGCTATAGCTGGCCTGGGTGACAAATTTAAAGAAATATCAGCACAGGTATCCCATTTCTTCAGGTACAAGAAACACAGCTTTTTAAATCCCCTCAACTCTTTTTTTAAAATTTTTAAAGTATATTTTTATTAAAATTTTTTAATTAACTTTTTTTTTTTTTTACAGAGAGGAAGGGAGAGAAATAGAGGGAAGGGATAGAGAGTTAGAAACATCGATGAGAGAGAAACATCGATCAGCTTCCTCCTGTACACCCCCTACTGGGGATGTGCCCACAACCAATGTACATGCCCTTGACCAGAATTGAACCTGGGACCTTTCAGTCTGCAGTCCGACACTCTATCCACTGAGCCAAACCGGTTAAGGCTCCCCTCAACTCTTTATATATATATATAATTGATTTTTTACAGAGAGGAAGAGAGGGATAGAGAGTTAGAAACATCGATGAGAGAGAAACATCGATCAGCTGCCTCTTACACACCCCCTACTGGGGCTGTGCCCGCAACCAAGGTACATGCCCTTGACCGGAATCAAACCTGGGACCTTTCAGTCCGCAGACTGACGCTCTACCACTGAGCCAAACCGGTTTCGGCAGTAAAAATATTTTTTAAATGTTCAAATATTGCAGGAAAGTGAAAAATTCACTATAATCACCCATATAACCCACCATTCTAGACTCAGTTCAGATTTTGTCGTGTTTCTTCCATAATAGATGTGTGACTTGGACACTTTCGGGTGTATAAGCTCCCCTTTCTCCTTCCCACTCTTTCTGTTACCCGGCCCTAACTGGAGCAAAGCCAGACTTGTGCTTCTAAGCAAAGCGGGCCCTTGAGCTGTTCATTTGCGTTGCAGTCTCTTCTCGATGACCAAGGCCTGGAGGAGGTGTCGCAGGTGGCAGAGCAAGTGCTGGATGCCGTGGATAAGGGGCTCTACAAGGAGGCCACCCAGCTGTGGGGAAAAGCGGAAATGATCGTTGAAGAGGTAGCAGGGCACACGCTCGGGGTGTCTTTCCCAGGAATGAAGGGCCCTTGGTTGGTGTGGGGAGGATTGGGAGGTGCTCCCAAAATCAGCTCGTGCTGCCTGTGCATCAAGACACAGCTCATGATGTTACTCCCGCAGCATCTTTGCTTGGCTCCTCTGAGCTACTCCACCCCCAACCTCGGCCTCCTCACCCCCCCCCACCCCCCCACCCCCCTCACCCCCCACCTCCCCGTCCAAGGCGGGGCGGGCGGAGCCTCCTGAGCTGCAGTTCTTTCTGGTCCAGGCAGATGTACAGAGAGAGAGCTGGCCCGGGACACGGTGGAGGGCCGGGTGCCTTTCTGCTCTGCAGCGCCGACAGTGGAGAAATAAAGACAGCAAACAGCCAACTGTACTTCTGTATTTCAGAACACGGACGGCGTGAACTTCTATAACATCCTAACTAAAACTGCGCCCATGTCCGCCACGAAGTCAAGCCTAGAATTCACCCAGAGCCACCTAGGTGAGTGAACCCGGAAGCTGCGGGCCCAATTTCTTCTCAAAGCTTTATTTTACCCTTTTGTCTTTATTTATTTTTTCTTTTTTTTTCCTTTTTTTTAATTAAACATTTTTTTATTAAATTATTATCTGTGTACATATCTTACCATTGCCCCCCCCTTCACCTCCCATACATGCCCTCCCTCCCCAGAGTTTTGTGTCCATTGGTTGTACTTATATGTATGCATACCAATCCTTCGGTTGATCTTGTTTTTTTTTTTTTTTTTTTTTTTTAATTTTACTTTATTAAGGTATTTTCTGTGTACATAGTTTACCATTGCCCCCCCCACCTCCCATTTATGCCCTCCCTCCCCAGAGTTCTGTGTTCATTGGTTGTACTTATGTTCATGCATACCAGTCCCTCGGTTGTTCTCCTATCTCCCCCCAGGTCTCCTTCCCCTCCCCGCTGTCATTTGGCAGTCTGCTTGTTTTATGGTGACTATCTCAGGACCATATGAATAGAGTCCGCTCCTCCTCTGGTTTTCACCGCCCCTTCCCCTGGGTCCCACTGCTTCCCCTGGTACACACGGCTCGCCCGGGGCACACTGTACCCTGGGACACTTGGCTCACCCGGGGCACTCGGCCCCGTGGGACACTCGGCTCACCCGGGGCACTCGGCCCCCTGGGACACTCGGCTCACCCGGGGCACTAGGCCCCCTGGGACACTCGGCTCACCCGGGGCACTTGGCCCCCTGGGACACACGGCTTACCCGGGACACCCTTCCCCTTTGGGGGGTACGGCTTACCCGGGGCACATGGCCCCCTGGGGACACTTGGCTCACCCGGGGCACTCGGCCCCCTGGGACTCTCGGCTCACCTGGGGCACTAGCCCCCCTGGGACACTCGGCTCACCCGGGGCACTCGGCCCCCTGGGACACTCGGCTCACCCGGGGCACTCGGCCCCATGGGACACTCGGCTCACCCGGGGCACTCGGCCCCCTGGGACACTCGGCTCACCCGGGGCACTTGGCCCCCTGGGACACTCGGCTCACCCGGGGCACTCGGACCCGTGGGACACTCGGCTCACCCGGGGCACTTGGCCCCCTGGGACACTTGGCTTACCCGGGACACCTTTCCCCTTTGGGGGGTACGGCTTACCTGGGGCACATGGCCCCCTGGGAACACTTGGCTCACCCGGGGCACTCGGCCCCCTGGGACTCTCGGCTCACCCGGGGCACTCGCCCCCCTGGGACACTCGGCTCACCCGGGGCACTCAGCCCCCTGGGACACTCGGCTCACCCGGGGCACTCGGACCCGTGGGACACTCGGCTCACCCGGGGCACTCGGCCCCGTGGGACACTCGGCTCACCCGGGGCACTCGGACCCGTGGGACACTCGGCTCACCCGGGGCACTCGGCCCCGTGGGACACTCGGCTCACCCGGGGCACATGGCCCCCTGGGACTCTCGGCTCACCCGGGGCACTCGCCCCCCCTGGGACACTCGGCTCACCCGGGGCACTCGGCCCCCTGGGACTCTCGGCTCACCCGGGGCACTCGGCCCCCTGGGACTCTCGGCTCACCCGGGGCACTCGGCCCCCTGGGACACTCGGCTCACCCGGGGCACTCGGCCCCCTGGGACACTCGGCTCACCCGGGGCACTCGGCCCCCTGGGACACTCGGCTCACCCGGGGCACTCGGACCCCTGGGACACTCGGCTCACCCGGGGCACTCGGCCCCCTGGGACACACAGCTCACCCGGGATCCCCTTCCCCTTTGGGGGGTACGGTTCACCCGGGGCACATGGCCCCCTGGGACACTCGGCTCACCCGGGGCACTCGGACCCCTGGGACACTCGGCTCACCCGGGGCACTCGGCCCCCTGGGACACTCGGCTCACCCGGGGCACTCGGACCCCTGGGACACTCGGCTCACCCGGGGCACTCGGACCCCTGGGACACTCTGCTCACCCGGGGCACACGGCCCCTCTAGGGTGTTGGGGTCACATATTGGAGGCGCCGCACTAGCTCCTTGCTAGCATGGCGGGAAGGCTGGGACAGCTGCAGTTGGGCTGAGATGGTTGCAGGCGGGGGGACCACCTTCAAAGGTGTCTCGTTCGGTGTGGGAGCGGAGCAGCTGCAGACATGGAGGCTAAGTTCTGAGGTCGCCCACTCCCTGAGCCCAAGGCGTGGTGAGCTCTGTTCTTGGTGGATTTCCTTTATTCCCAGAGGCAGTGGTGGGTGGCGGTGCCAGGTGCAATATTGACGGTCGCTCCTGTGGTTCAATTACCACTGTAGTTTTAAAGTTCACATGGCGGTGGTTGTGAGAGCTTCGGCTTGGCCACGTGGCATCGGAGGATGGGCTCGCCTGGGTGGGTAATGGAAGGCACCGTGCCATTTCCTCACCAGCGCGCTCCATCTCCCTCCCAGCATGGTGGGTGTGCTGGGAAGATTGTGGGCGGGCTGTGATGGCTGCATGGGGAGAGTCCGCCCTCAATGGTGTCCTCTTTGTTGTGGATGTGGAGCTGCTGTGGATGCAGAGGCTAATTTCTGAAGCCACACTCTCTATGAGCCCGGTGCGTAGTGAGCTCTGATTTCGGTGGATTCCCATTCTTGGGGGCGGCGGTGGGTGCGGCAGCGATGGTAGCTCCTGTGGCTCAATTTCCCCTGTAGTTTTAAAATCCGCATGGTGGTAGTGTCTGATGCTTTGGCCTGGCCATGTGGCAACGGAGAGAGGATTCTCTGGGTCTGCCGATGGAAGGCGCAGCGCCAGCACAGCGTGCGCGAAGGCCTGGCAGAGCAGGCCGCGGGCGGTGACGGAGAGTCCCCGGGATGTCTTAGTCTTTCAGACTTAGTGGAACGCTTCCCCTGAGCCAGGACAAGCAGCACCACCACAAATATTGGCCAGCTCAGTGCTGCCCCTCTACAGGTGACAGTAGGGGCATCCTCACCTTGGTAGGCCTTTTCTCTTGGAGGTCTTAACCAGTGATCTTGTTTTTATTTTTTATTTTTATTTTTTTTAAATATATTTTATTTATTTTTTTACAGAGAGAGAGTGGGATAGAGAGTTAGAAACATCGATGAGAGAGAATCATCGACCAGCTGCCTCTTGCATACCCACTTCTGAGGATGTGCCCGCAACCAAGGTACATGCCGTTGACTGGAATCGAACCCGGGACCTTTCAGTCCGCAGGCTGATGCTCTATCCACTGAGCCAAACTGGTTTCGGCTATTTATTAATTTTAAATTACATTTGGCTTACACTATTTTATTAGTTTCAGGTGTACAACACAGGGATTCAACATCTGTACACCTTAGAAAGTGATCGCCACCGTAAGTCTAGTAACCATCTACCACTGGACTGTAAAGCTTCATTAATATATAATTTAGCCCTAACCAGTTTGGCTCAGTGGATAGAGCGTCGGCCTGCGGACTGAAGGGTCCCAGGTTCGATTCCAGTCAAGGGCATGTACCTTGGTTGCAGGCACATCCCCAGTGGGGAGTGTGCAAGAGGCAGCTGAGTCGATGTTTCTAACTCGCTATCCTTCTCCTTTCCTCTCTATAAAAAATCAATAAAATATAGGAAAATATATATATAATTCACATGGCATAAAATTCACCTGTTTTAAGTGTATATCCTGTGGCTTTTAGTGCCTTCAAAGGGTTGTGCAATCATCACCACAATCCAGTTCCAGAAAGATCCCACATGTCTGCGTGAAGCTGACTCAGCCCCTCCTCCGCTCTCTGTTCGTCTAGACTTGCCTTTTCCTGGCCTCTCGCAGAAATGGCTTCATGCTATGGGTAGCCTGTGAGACATCCGGCTTCTCTCACGTAGTATGTTTGAAGTTTGGACACCAGCTTCTGCACCCTGGATGGCGATGCCAGTCCTCCTGCAGGCTGGGTTGCGCTGTCTTTCAGCTGCCCCAGCGTGAGTCACAGTGGGTGCTGTATGTGGCATCCTCCTCTGTAATAGGAGGACCAAGGCTGCAGGAGTCCTCTAGATGCCACTGGTTTCTTTTGTCCATGCTGGCTACTCTCCATTGCCCCCAAAGTCCTTGAAATGCAGCAACCAACACTAATGAATCCTCTCCCATTTCAATGTGTTTCTGCCTTCTTCCTCCATCGGGGGTGAACCAAGGTGACACTTTTCATGTTCCAGCCGAAAGCAGCAGCTTGGGAAGGTCCTCTGGGTCCCATCTCCACCCCTTTGACTCACCGTGTACGTCTGTTTCAGTTCAGCTTTACCAGCGCCACGTGAGACACCTGAATCGGGACGACTTAAACCAGCTCATGAACGGGCCCATCAGGACGAAGCTCAAAATTATCCCCAAGGATTGCTCCTGGGGAGGTAACTCATGCGACCTAATTGGGTGCCACCAGTGGAGTTGGGGAGGAGGGGAAGAAAGGTGCACATTCAAAGGATCTTCGTTGGTAGAATGGGTTTCGTTGGTGGTGGTGATCGTTTGTTGAAGGTGTGATTGTCCACATTTTGTCGAGGAGCAAAAATACAAAAGAGAGAGCAAGTGGCATGCCAGATTTGGTTCAAAGTCAGGGGCGGGCTGGGAGAGAAATGCCATGGTTGGTTATGAGGTGATGACGGTTGAAGCCAGCTGTGACTCTCTCTTCCTTTCCCTTTCCTATCACTTTGAAGTTGTCCACAATAGCACCGTGGAGATTTAGAAAAGCCATGCCTGAGGCCACAGTTGGTTACGGTGTGACTTCTAGACAAAGGTCCTTTTGGGCAGGCGTGACCAGTTCTCTGGCCAGCCTCCGCCTGGTGCCAGATGTGGTCCAGGCGTTTACCGCCTTCTGGCCTGAAGGCCCTAGGAAGGAGATAGTGGGGTCCTCAGAGACGAGGCCAGGTGGAAATCTTGGATAAGGACCTGTTCAGTCCTGTGGAAAGACCGGGAGAAGTGGAACGATGCCCAAGCCCCTGGAGAGGAAACACTCCATGCTGGGGAGAGTTTCGTTGATCCCCCAAAGCGATGGTCTGGAGGCTTTCCAGGGTGGCCCTGTGACAGCTGCTGAGACTCGGCGCTGGCCTGAGGTCCTCAAGGGGACACGGGCCATCCTCCCCACCTGCAGGGAGCCGAAGGCTCATCCTAGACCTGGGGTCCTCATCTCCTCCTCAGAGTTTTCTAGAAATGCAGAAAGAAGTTAATGTGATCAGATAAAAGGAATGTGGTGTCAGTGCCACAAGGGATGAGGACAGCTGTGGGGAGCTGCCGTGGCACTGGGAAGAAAACGTGAGCAGCCACGGGGGGCTAGGTCCAGCCCAGGCTCCTGTGAGCGCCTGTTTGCAGCCCCAGCCCTTCATTTCATCTTCATTTACGGCGGTGCTTTCCGGCCCCTGCTTCTCCGGTGGGAGGCTGGGTCGGATGGACGGGCCCAGTGACTACTTTTTTCCCAGCCAAATTCTCTTTAGCTCCGGCGTGTCTATGTATGGTTTGGAAAGGACAGAGTGACCTCGGCCAATACCCCCAGTGTCTTTGGGTTCCAGTGTGTGGTGAAGCCTACATACTCTGGAGTCATCCAGGCCTACGTACTTTCCTATCCCAGTTTGCCACTGGATGGCTGTTCCAACCCGGGCATGTGTTGTAGCCTCTCTGAGCCTCATTTCCTTGAACCTTAGTATAAGTTAAGAGACCTTACCTTCCAGGGTAGTGATGAAGAGGAAATGAGATGTTACTTATAAAGTACAGTGACTAGCAAATAAAAATAAACGTATACGCTATTGTTATTGTTCAGTATTCTGACGATGGTGGAGTTGGTGGAGGTCAGAAGTCCATTGGGAATCTGTACTGACCAGCTCCTCTTGCCGGGGGCTAGTCCTCCGCGTGGTCCCCTTCTCCTCTTACCTGGGACTCTTCCTCCACAGGGGTTACTGAGCGTGAGCTCTAAATTGGTCTGAGTCTGATTTGGGTTATCACTAGGGTAGCCTCCCTTGTTCAGAACTTAGAACTTAGCCCTAATCGGTTTGCTCGATGGTTAGAGCGTCAGCCCAGGGACTGAAGGGTCCTGGCATCGATTTCAGCCAAGGGCATGTACCTCGGTTGCAGGCTGCATCCCCGGCGCTGGTCGGGACCCATGCGGGAGGCAACCAATCAGTGTTCTCTCTCTCTCTCTCTCTCTCTCTCTCTCTCCCCCTCCCTCCCACTCTCTGAAAATCAATGAAATAAATATCCTTGAGTGAGGAGTAACAAACAAACAAACAAAAATGCCATTGCTGTCATCACCACACTTGAGAGATCAGAGCATGTGTTGTTTATGCTTGCCTTCTGCACAACCAGCTCAGGGCACGGGGACCCAGGCCGGTTGGTCCTTGTGGGTGAAGCATCTGTGTGTGTGTTCAGTCTTTTGGGTGCTGCACAGGCTGACCTTTGGGTGCCAGGGCCCAGAATGCTCTGGGGCTGGAAGGTCCCTCTTATTCTGGTGGATTCCAAGCTGCTTCCTCTTTCTCCCTCCTCATGTGCAGGCCAGGCCAACAACGTCTTCCTGAACATGGAGGGGGACTTCATGAAGCCAGCCATCAGCGTGGTGGACGAGTTGCTGGAGGCCGGGGTCAACGTGACCGTGTATAACGGGCAGCTCGACCTCATCGTGGACACCATGGGTAGGAACCCACTTTGAGTGGCACGTGGTGGAGGCGGTGTTTCAGGTTGAGCTGGAAGGGAACTGGCCTCGGGCACATCCCTCGTGGGGCTGGTGACACGGAGGTGCTAGGAAGAAGGCCATTTCCTGTTTAATCCATCCCCCCCCCCCAACCTTGATTCTCGGAAGAGGGTGGAGCCACCGGTGACCCCTCCGAGAAGTGTAGGCCCATCCAGCTGTTGAGGCCCTTCAGTATAAAGAAAAACACAACACCTGTCCCTTCCACAAAAATAAAAGAAGACATTTTTCCGACCACTAGACAGATGGACTATTTCACTGAGGGAAAACCTTGCAGGGTGATTTAATATTAAGCCCTCAGGACTCTGTAAATCGAGGATCTGGGGGAGGTGGTCTTAGCAGAGCCACTGCCGCACTGGCTGTCACCGCATGCCCACTTCTGGGGTCAGCAGGGCCAGTAGAAGCACAGGGGCAGGTGCTCAGAACCAGCAGGCCAGCCAGGCGTGGGGTCTGCCGGATGTGCCGTGTTTCTTAGCATCGGCAGGACTGAATTATGCCCCCCTTCACTCTTTTCTACCTCCCCCACCCCCTTTCCTTCTGATAATCACCATATTGTGGTCTGTGTCTATGAATTTTTGTTTGTTTGTTGCTTTTAGTTTTTTTTAGAGTATACAAGTGAAATGATATGGTTCTTGACTTTTTCCATCTGACTTATTTGGATTAGCATGATATTCTCAAGATCCATCCGTGTTGTCACAAATGACAGTATTTCCTCTTTTGTTGTGGCTGAGTATTCCATTGTATATATGAGAGCAATACTCAATCTTTATGAATAAATGTTTTCAAACTTTTCAGCTTCATACCCAGAAGAGGGATTTCTGGGTGATATGGTAGCTCTATTCTTAATATTTTGAGAGACTTCCATATGGTTTTCCATAGTGGCTGTGCCAGTTTACATTACCACCAGCAAGGAATGAGGATTCCTTTTTCTCCACAACCTCTCCAATACTTGTTATTACTTGTCTTTTTTATGATATCCATTCTAACAGCTGTGACATGGTATCTCATTGTTTTGTTTTGTTTTTTAAAATATATTTTATTGATTTCAGAGAGGAAGGGAGAGGGAGAGAGATAGAGACATCAATGACGAGACAGAATCATCCATCGGCTGCCTCCTGCATGCCCCACACTGGGGATAGAGCCCACAGTCTGGGCATGTGCCCTGACCAGGAATTGAACTGTGATCTCCTGGTTCATAGGTGGACACTCAACCACTGAGCCACGCCAGCCAGGCTCATTGTGGTTTTGATTTGCATTTTACAAGGGTGAGTTTTACGCACATTATTATGCTTTGGGAAAAGCCAAGTTATGTGAACTAGATTTTTAAAAAATTTATTTTACTTTTTAAAATATATTTTATTGATTTTTCACAGAGAGGAAGAGAGAGGGATAGAGAGTTAGAAACATCGATGAGAGAGAATCATCGATCAGCTGCCTCCTGCACACCCCCTACTGGGGATGTGCCCGCAACCAAGGTACATGCCCCTGACCGGAATCGAACCTGGGACCCTTCAGTCCGCAGGCCGACGCTCCATCCACTGAGCCAAACCGGTCCCGGCAGATTTTTTTTTAAAAAATCATATATGAGGGTTTATTCCAATACTGCCAGCAGTATGGGAGGGCAGCAGGTCATTCACAAAAATCAGCTCTGTAGCCCCCCATAAGCCAGCTGCTTATATAGCAGGACTAGATTACATGGGGAGGTAGGGATTACAGGAATAGGGAAATTGTCATTGTAGGCTAGGCTGGGACTAGGACCTAGATTTTTTTTCTGCTCCGCCCCACAATTAATGCCCGGCTCTTCTCTGTCTCTCTATCAGGTCAGGAGGCCTGGATAAGGAAACTTAAGTGGCCAGAACTGCCCAAGTTCAATCAGCTGAAGTGGACGCCCCTGTACGCTGACCCGACATCTTCTGAAACGTCTGCTTTTGTCAAGAGCCACAAGAACCTGGCTTTCTACTGGATTCTCAAAGCCGGACACATGGTGAGAGAGAGGCTGCTTTCGTTCCAGATTTAAGCCCTGAGAGGGACGCCACGGGCAGTTGATTATGCCTGGGAGCACTGCCTGCGTTGGTCTTACACGGAGCACTTTGGGCTTGGAAGTGTTTCCAGGTCTGTAACAAAATTCTGCCGGTAGCGCTTCATTCATTGAAGCCTAGACATTTTTGTTTAAAAGAGTAAATCCTCCTGAGAGAGTTAAGCTGGGCTCTCTGTCCCTTACAATCTTTTTTATTTTATTTTTTATTTTTTTATTTTTAAATATATTTTATTGATTTTTCACAGAGACGAAGGGAGAAGGATAGAGAGCTAGAAACATCGATGAAAGAGATACATCGACCAGCTGCCTCCTGCACACCCCCCACCAGGGATGTGCCCGCAACCAATGTACATGCCCTTGGCCGGAATCGAACCCGGGACCCCTCAGTCCGCAGACCGACGCTCTATCCACTGAGCAAAACCGGTTTCGGCCCTTACAATCTTTTTTTTTTTTTTTTAAATATGTATATTTTTATTGATTTCAGAGAGGAAGGGAGAGAAAGAGAGAGAAACATCAATGATGAGAGAGAATCACTGATCGGTTGCCTTCTGCATGCCCTCTCCTGGGGATCAAGCCCGTAACCTGGGCATGTGCCCCTGACCAGGAATCGAACTGTGACCGCCTGGTTCATAGGTTGATGCTCAACCACTGAGGACGATGGCTGGGCCATCCCTTACTCTTTAGTTTAAATGAATGTACCGTATTTGCCGGCGTATAAGACGACCCTTTGGCCCTGAAAAATATGCCTCCAAGTGGGGGGTAGTCTTATACGGCGACTATATAACAAACTGTATTTTTAGTGGAAATGTTAGGGGGTCGTCTTATACGCCGGCAAATACGTTTTTTTTCAGGGCCAAAAAATCGTCTTATACGCCAGCAAATACGGTATGTTACTTTCCTCTTAACAGTTTTTCCTGAAGGAACAACTCGTCCTAGAGGCAGAGGGGAGACATTGTCTTTCCTTGACACTTTCAGGAAGTGGAGACCAAAGCTGGAGCGCTGGTGCGTGGTGCACAGCAGGGGAGCGCCTTCCAGCAGCTCTGGCTCTGGGGGCTCCAGGATCTCTGTTGGAAGAGGCCTTGCCTGCCGAGATGGGCAGGGAGGCTGTCACACCTCTTCGTTTGCAAAGCCAGCCCGCTCTCTTCCCCTGGGCTGAAGTTGATTAAGTGGCTTTCTGTGGAGATGGTGGAGGGCCGAATCCACTACACACACGTGCACATGTGCGCAGGCACACACACCCGGCCAAGGAGCCAAAGGAAGGAATCCCAGGAGGTAGAAGGGCCAGGGGCTTCCCTCATGCTGTGCTTTGGTCTGGCCACGGAAACACTGTCTCTCTTCTTCCCACGATGGTGGTTTCCTGTCAGGTGTTGGTTGAGAGGGACAATCAGGTGCCCTCCGACCTGCCCTTGCCTCTTGGTTCCATTGTGCTCAGGACAGAATCTCCACAGAGAAGTGTCTGGAAAATGGGCTGAAGGGACTGGCCATGTGTTGGCACTGCAAGCACATAGTATGTTTACTTGGATTGTTGAGGAGGTGTTAAGAGATTGGGGTGGGCCCTAACCGGTTTGGCTCAGTGGATAGAGCGTCGGCCTGCGGACTGAAGGGTTCCGAGTTCGATTCCGGTCAAGGGCATGTACCTTGGTTGCGGGCACATCCCCAGTGGGGGGTGTGCAAGAGGCAGCCGATCAATGTTTCTCTCTCACAGATGTTTTTAATTGTCTATCCCTCTCTCTTTCTCTCTGTAAAAAAATCAATAAAATATATATTTAAGAGAGAGAGGGGGCGGGAGTAGGGGCAAAGACCCCTTCCCACAAGCACTCCTTAGGGACATTACTGGTCCTCACCTGGGGTCAGTTTTGTCCCCAGAGACATTGGCAATGACTGGAGACATTTCTGGTTGTCACAGTTAGGGGGAGGGAGCTGCTGGTACCTGGTGGGTAGAAGTCAGGACCTTGGTCAACATCCCCCCATGCATAGGCTGCCCCCACCCCCAAGAACTGTGCAGCCCAGTGTCCGTGGTGTCAAGGCTGAGAAAGCCTGATGCGGAGGAAGGGGAGCAGGGGTATCTGGTAGACTCGGTCTCACAATACTGTATTTATTTACGCATTTGGCCACAGACAACGTAGTCTTTTTACTTTTTGCCAATGACAGTTTACTTTCAATATTATTTTGTATTGATTTCAGGTGCTCAGCGTAGTGGTTAGACAGTCACGTACTTTATAAACTATTCCCCCCAAAATTTCCAGTACTCACCTGGCACCGTCAGAGTTAGTCCGATACTATGGGCTATGTTCCCTGTGCTGTATGTACTTCACATCCCCGTGACTATTCCAGAACTACCAATGTGTCCTTGTTAGTCCAATCACCTCTCTCACCCCGTCTCCTGACCCCTTCCCCTCTGGCAGCCACCCGTCTGCTCTCTGTCTCCGAGTCTGTTTCCGTTTTGTTTGTTTGTTTTGTTCTTCCTTTTCCACCATATATGTGAATTATATGGTATTTGCACGGACAGCGTATTCTTAACCTCTCTGACCTTTCGTTTCCTCTTGAGAACTTCCCAGAAGTGAAAATGCTGGAAGTCCTAAGAGAAACGGAAGTTTCTCTTTGGTTTCCTTTATCCACCGAACAAACATTGGCGTGTCACTGTGCCAGGAGCTCACGGGCATGCGGTCCGGCAGGCAAAGACCCTCATGACATGGGGGTTGAAATGCTAAGATGGGGGTTGGCCCAGGGAAGGGGGCCCAGCTCAGGCTTGGGGGTCCTGGGAGCCTGGCCCCTAAACAATGGGCAGGTGTTAGCTAGGCGAAGGAGAACGTGGGAGCAAGGAGAGCGGTGTGTGCAGGTCCGGGGGAGCCCTCAGACAGCCGAGGCCTCGGGAGGGACGCCGGGCAGAGATGAGGCTGGGGAGGGAGGCTGGGCACCCCGGCAAGGACCCCAGGCCTTCCCGGAAAGCGATGGGGTGCCATCGAAGGGTTTTAAGCCAAGGCATGAAATTACTAGGTTTGTCTACAAAATAGCATCCCGGCAGCGAGGGCATGGGACAAGACTGGGGGAGCTCACCAGTCTATGAGGCTTTTCTGGTCAGCCAGAAGGGAGCGACGTGGAGGAATGTAAGGGAGAATGGGCAGGACGTGGTAACTGCCCGTGTACATGTACATCTGGAGGCAAATGTTTGTCCTTGACGACGGAGATTTGGGAATCCAATGCGGAAAAGGCGAGAGGCAGGGCCCTGGGTGCACCAGTATTTAAGAGATAGGAGGCAGGGCCCTGGCTGGGTAGCTCAGCTCAGTTGGTAACAGCATCGTCCCGATACATCACCAAGGTTGTTGGTTCGATTCCCGGTCAGAGCACATGCAAGAGTCAACCAATGTATGCATAGATAAGTGGAACAAGGAGTCAATGTTTTTCTCTCTCTCTCAAATTAAAAAAATAAATTTTTATAAATTAAAAAGAAAAAGAGATAGGAGGCAAAAGAAGGAGCCACAAATGAGACCTGAGAAAGAAGTAACCAGAAAAGTAGGAGGGAGCCAGGGACAAGGAGCATCCTCAAAGCCGAGAGGAGCCAGTGACACCTCCTGCTGCCCAGACAGATAAAGGACTGACACGCAAGGAACGAGTTGGGTACGCTGATGGGTGTCAGCCTTTGTAGTGAGTGGCAGGCTCTGGAGCCAGCGGGGAGAGGTTGCAGCAAACGACCCGAGCAGCGAGGGAAAGAAACAATAACCTTAAGAAACCAGAAGGAAGAAACCATCCGAAGCGAGCATTCACGAGGCAGCTGGACAGGGTGCAGAGGGCGTTTTGGTGAAGGGCTCTGCGTACCCACGTGCCTTCAGGGTGGAGCACACATCGTGTGGTAGGGAACAACGCTATTGAGAGAGGGGTCCCCGCAGAGGCAGGTGGGAGGGGAAGGGAGGAGGAGCGAACCGCAGGCTTGCTCTGAGCTGGCGTTCAGACGCACTTCCTCTCGGTTTGGAACAAAAAGAACAAGAGATCAGTTGGGGGCAGCCTTAAAATAGCTCTTGGAGACTGCTATTAAATCGTCCCCCCACCGCCCCCGCCCCCCCTTGGGTTGATTGAATGTCATTTTGGTAAACCCCACCACTGTGCCAGCGTGGCCTTGCTCGGCAGGATTGTCGGGGACAGTGATGTGGCACAGAGAATCGTGGAGCCATCTACTCTCTACCCCAGGCCTCTGCCCCTCCCCCTTCTGGTGGTGTGTGTGGGAAGGAGATTAAAAATACATTTTTCTTGATTGATTTTTTTAGAGAGGGAGGTTGGGGGAGTGAGAAACATCGACATGAGAGTGAAACATCTAGCAGCTGCCTCCCACACGACCCGGCCTACCAGGGATCAAGCCCAAAAGCAGCTGGGCATGTGCCCTGACCAGGCGTCACACTGGCAGCCTTCCAGTGCACGGCATGATGCCCAACCCAGTCATACTGGCCAGGGCGGGAAGGAGATTTTTTTTTTTTACAGGAATTATTCAAATACTCTTAAGAGAAAAACAAAACAAGGTTGAATATCGTACGAAAACGGGTATACCACCCACACAAAGGGTCTCGTTTGCTTCTTTGTACGGGCTTTGCTGTTCACTTCCCTCTGGGGCCATGTTTCTACTCTCTTTCCAGTCTGGGATGTCTCCTACCCAGAGAATCCTGTAAAGCGTTTAGAACCTTCCCTCTCCTCCGAACAGGCTGGGGCCTGGTGCCATAAGCACAGCCTTTATGAACAACTAATCAGCAGCTCCGTCTCCCGTGGAGAAAGTTCTTTCCTAAACGCAGACTTCGGGCACCTGCCACCCAACAGGTGGGGGCCCTGAAGAGCTTTCGTCAGGCCCAGTGGTCCTCGCACAGAAACGACCGTCTTGTTTGGGGTGCACCCAGGCGCAGCCGTCCCCCCAGGCTGCTCTTCCTGGGAGCGGGGTCTCAGGGTGTCCCCCCTGGAGCTGGCCCCAGGGACAGAACCGGGCGCGCTAACTCTGATCCTGCTTCGTCTTAGGTGCCTTCTGACCAAGGGGACATCGCTCTGAAGATGATGAAGCTGGTGACGGGGCAAGAGTAGGGATGGACGGGGCTGCCGGTGAGGGAGCGGCGTGGCCTTGGGGCGCGGGAGCTGAAGCGAGCACCCCAAAGCTGTGGGAGCGCCATTGTCCCCTCGACTCCGACTTGGGCTGTGATGGTGAAGGCTCCTGCCGGCTTCTGCGGAGAACACACCGCCTCTGCGGCAGCTTGGAAGTCATCTCTGCTTCAGAAATCAACAGCAGATTTTAAGATTTTTTGAAATGGATTTGTTTTAGTCAGCATGAAGGTGTTAAACCACATTAACTTTTGCTTATTATAAAAGCAAGCTGTGCAATTTATATTTTTAAAAAAGTAGAGTGGGGGCTTCAGGCAAACAAAGAACAAAATGAACACCCGTATACTTCCTTCCCTGGGATGCACACTCTTGTGTATATCCTTGGCAATATTTTTTGTTGTTGCTATATATACATATATATTTTTTTGCAAAAATTGAGTCATTAGTTTACTGTCTACTTTGTTCACAAATCAGAATGTCACAAACACCTTTTATGTCAATAAATGTCATTCTATAACAGTTCTAATGGCTGCTGAGAATTCCATTTTACGGATGCACCGTAATTTCTGTACCAAATGCCCACTTGTTTAGTCAAAGGATCCCAACATTTCTTTAAAATTAAGGCAATGCCTTTGGGACTTTGAAGTTTTCATTTGTGGCTCCAGGTCCCCATAAGGAATCTAGTCATGTCTGTGATGCCCTGGAGGGAACACTGCCTCCTATAGTTGTGGTGCTGAGGTTTTGAAAACCAAACCAAGTCGTTCCTGTGTAGAACGTGGGGAAAACAGCTTATACCTCCGCGAGCCATCCCTTCAGATCTGAGACTGCTAACACCGGCTCCCTGGGTTAGAGGCGGGCTCCGTGGGGCAGAGGCGCAGCGCACTCTCGGACTCACCCTTGCTGCTGCTGCTGCTGGGTATCTTTTGCCGGAAACCACGTTGGCTGTGAGTATAACTAGTTACTGAGTCTTGTGAGTCCTTCTGGTATTGATTTGCAACACAAATTGAGTTCCCTACCTCAAAGGGGCTCTTTGGTTACTAGGTAGGGTATTGGTTGGGAAGGAATGCAAATTTGAGCATTAGGATGGTTCATAGGGGCGCATCCCAATGCAGCGAGGGACCTCAAACTTCCTTTCCCAAGAGGCAGCCCTTCCATGCCTTCCTACGGTTAATCTCTCTCTCTCTCTTTTTAAAAATATATTTTGATTTTTAACAGAGAGGAAGAGAGAGGGATAGAGAGTTAGAAACATCGATGAGAGAGAAACATTAACCAGCTGCCTCCTGCACATCCCCCACCAGGGATGTGCCCGCAACCAAGGTACATGCCCTTGACCGGAATCGAACCTGGGACCTTACAGTCTGCAGGCTGACGCTCTACCCACTGAGCCAAACCGGTTTTGGCCTGAGGTTAATCTCTTGCTCTAAGATCCTGTAACCAATTCCCAGACTTGCCCAAGGCCCCGCTTCCTGCTGCATTGCATCCTCTCAGCTCACACCGGTGGCTTCTTAGGAATTCCCTATGATCAGCTGACTGAGGAAGAAGAGCCTTGGGCTTGGTTTACAGAGAGTGCCACCTGAGCGGCATGTGGCACCTGCAGGTGGACAGCCATAGCACTAAAGCCCCTCTCTGGGACAGCCCTGAGCGATGGCGGTGAAGGGAAATCCTCCCAGTGGACAGAGCTTGGAGCAATGCACCTGTTTGTTCACTTGCCTGGCAGGAGAGATGGCCAGAAGAAAGAGTCTGCACCAAATCATGGTTCAGCTAGGTATTTGGACTGGGAAAGAACACGACTGGAAAGTCCGGAGGTATAAGGAAGAGGTATAAGAAAAGACCATTCTGAATGGCAGAGTCAGAGATATTTGTGTTCTATTTTTTTTTAATGTTTACCTTTATACTCTTTTAAATATATATATTTTATTGATTTTTTACAGATAGGAAGAAAGAGGGACAGAGAGAAACATCGATGAGATAGAATCATCAATCAGCTGCCTCTTGCACACCCCCTACTGGGGATGTGCCCGCAACCAAGGTACATGTCCTTGACCGGAATTGAACCCGGGACCTTTGGGTCTGCAGGCTGATGCTCTATCCACTGATGTTTATTGTTCCTGCACTCACCTAAGTAAGCGTCCATCATTTTACTTTTTACCCAATCCCAGGGGTTTCACACTGCTTTGCTTTCTCCCGCCTCCTTAATCCATCACCAATGAATTTCATGTAACCCACCTATGTCCCTCCTTTGATTTCAGTGTATAAATAGAAATGTAACCCGCCATTCTTCAGAGCATTACCTCAATCCGCTGAGGTTTTGCTTCACGGCATATGTCGACATTTGGCTCAAATAAACTCACAAAAATTCTTTACAGATTTCGATGTGTGTTTTTTTTTCTGTTAACACACCCTACAGATCCAATAGTCAAATGTTTGCTTCCAATTCCGGCAACTTCAGCCTCTGCTGGTCTAGAAGTCTTAGTTACAAAGGGAGCAATGCTTTCACCAGGGGAGACAGCGAAGATTGCCTTGAATTGGAACTTGAAGCTGCCATCTGGCCTCTGGGCATTGAATCAACAGACAAAGTACTGGCTGGGTGATTGAGCCTGACTATGAAGGAAAAATTGGGTTGCTGCTACTCAATTGGTGTAAGGATGGAAAATCCAAGAGATCCTTTGGGGTACCACTTTAGTACTCCCACATCCTCTGATTAAGGTCAATAGAAAATGACACCCCGATTTAAACTGCTAATTTCCCAAATACTTCACAAAAGGTTCCGGTCATTCGGCTTTGCAAGGAACTATGACCCACTGAGGTGCTTGCTGAGGGCAAAAGAAATACGGAAGAAGTAGTGGATGATGGTAGCTATACCTGCTAGCTGTGACCTTGAGACCAGTTGTAGAAAGGAGGATTGCAATAGTTATGAGCATTTCTTTCTTCTTTGATATGAATGTATTTTAATAAATGTTAACCAAAAATTTAACCTCATCCTTTTATCATCTAATTTAAGATGTGCTTGTACCCGGAAGAGCCATGTGCCCCAGGGGAGCCGTGTGCCCCGGGAGAGTGGTGGGACTCGGGGGAGCCATGTTCCCCAGAGGAGCGGTGTGACCCGGAGGAGCGGGATGAACTGGAGGAGGAGCAGATTCTATTCGTGTGGTCCTGAGACATTTGGACAGTCTGCAGCCATTTGCTACAGAACACTTAGTGGTATTTCCCTATAGTAGAATCAGGGGCAAAGAAAGGGAGTGGACTGATAATTACCAGGGGGATAAAGGGGTGGGGGATCAGTGAGAGACTGGATTGAAATCGTATAACCAATGGATGAAGACAATGGAGGGGGGAGAGAGGGTAAGGGCAGAGGGTGGGATGGGAACTGGGTGGTAGGGAGCTTTGGGGGAGAAACAATTGTAATAATCTGAGTAATAAAGATTTATTTTAAAAAAAAGAAGAAGAAGAAGATGTGCTTGTAATAAATAATTTTATATGTACGCATTGAAGTGCAAGATGTCAGAAGGGGAGCATGAGTCGGCTAGGAACATCCTCCAAAGACAGGAAAGGGACTCGTTGCTCTGCTGGGGTAAAGGTTAGAGTGATTTGGGTTATAAGAGGGATAGTTGTGCCGTGTCAAGCAGAAGCATCATTTTGGTCTTGTCTTTGTTTGTGGTTTAAGGCAACATGTGTGGGTGCCAAGTTGGTAAGGGATGGACTGTGGACCCTTTAGTAAAGGGAGGAGCCCTTTACTAAAATGGATTGTGAAAGTGACTAACGTAGGGGCAGCGTCTTTGGTTTTGAGTGCTGCAGAGTGGGAGGGCATAGTTTGGTTGATGTAGGACCCACAACTCACTACTGGACAATCACAGATGGCTGTTGAAGAGAAAACCACAGGCCCCAATTTAGTCACTTGTGCTGAAGCCCAAGACACTGACCCTACACTCAATAGTTACCTCACTGCAGGTTCCAGGTCTGTAGGACTGTAATCTTAGTGGTCAGCCTGTAATTTTCCCTAAAGGAAGCTGAGGTAATCTGCCTGATAAGATCCCTGCTTTCCCCTAAGGGAAGGTAACCTTGCCTGAAGTAATCATGTCTTTTGTTTTGCTTTCTTATCCTCCTCAGTTTCTGTGGACAAAACCCTCCCCTAGTGAACAGTTCCTCTAGACTCGAGTGCCTCTCTACTTGCTAGACGGGATTCGGCCTAAGATTCTTGGGTCGGTCTATAAAGCCGATCAAATCTTCAAATGTATGCAGTTGAATTAGTTCTTTAGTTAGCTGTATAAGATCCAGACTCATAGCATGCTATTCCTGAGGAAGCAGCCAGCCTGGTGGACCGGGTGAAAGCCATTGTTAGGTCTGTTTACTCTGCCAAGGGGACTGTCTGACTCACCCTATAAGTGCCTGGTCAACACCTCACAGGAAGCAGCTGATACATTCTGTACGTAAGCCGAGTGGGCTGGCTTTATGATGACTGTGATAGTCACCTGCTGAATATGCCTGTTACTCGGGTCATGGTAAATGCTGTGGGTAAGGTAACCCCTTTTTCATGGGACCCAATGTGACTTTAATGCTGTAAAATCAGCAATAATCCCAGAAGCATATTAGAATTGCTGTCTCAGCTTCCCCTCCTGGGTTTTACAGATTCTAATAGACATTAGATTAATGAACAAGAATGAGAAGAGGAAGCGGGAGGGCCAAGGAGCTGATCCCAGCAGGGTGGAAATCTTTAGAAATGAAGATCAGTAAGATAATCATGGACAGGATTGAAAGGAAGGTTTTAATACAGCACTATGGAAGGTTGGTGGAGCAAAGGGACCTCCTGTTGGGCCCCAAACAAGGTTGTTCTCTTTAATTCTGTTTGAAGAAAAAAATGTTTTTTAAATATTTTTATTGATTTCAGAGAAGAAGGTGAGGGAGGGGAGAGAGAGAGAGAAAAAAAAAACACATCAATGATATGAAGAGAATCACTGATTGGCTGCTTCCTGCACACCTCCCACTGAGACCAAGCCTGCAATTGGCTATGTGCCCTTGACTGGAATTGAACCCCAGACCCTTTAGTCCGCAGGCTGACGCTCTATCCACTGAGCCAAACCAGCTAGGTCTGGAAAATTTTTTATTTATTGGTTTTGAGAGAAACTTCTATTTGTTGGTCCACTTATTTATTCATTCATTTGGTAGATTCTTGCATGTCCCCTAACTGGAGATTGAACACACAACACAGGGGTATTGGGACAATGCTCTAACCAGCTGAGCTACCCAGCCAGGACTAGAAATAAAATTTTTAACTGGGCACATGGCCATCTAGGGGGAAAGGACTACATTTCCCAGTCTCCTTTGTAGCTAAGTATGAGCATGTGATTAAGTTCTAACCAATGGGATATAAGCAGATGTCTTCCCCTGGCAGCAACTAGATACCTCCAATGGATACCTTTCTCCTTAACGCCCCAGCCCCCCCCACCCCCTAATCCATTTTACTGGCTAGAATGTGAATGCCACCATTAAGAGTAAAGAGCATAAGGATCTAAGCATAGAAGTGTAGAAGAGAGAAGCTAGAAGCCATGGTCCCTGAGAACATTAGAGTGGAGCCACCAGTTTTCCACCATCTCAAGACCAGCTTCTATCTTCAGCCCCTGGTGGTTTGGGTTTTCGACCACGTACAGACAAACCGAATGCTAACTAAATACAGAGTGGTTTTAGAAACTAGGAATGGCATTGTCACACTCTTTCATAAACCCAGGGAGAATTACTGCCATGGGAAAAAGCATTTCAAGTGTACCTTGAGACCATGTCATTAGGCTTGGCTTCCCAAGTATTCCTGATCCCAACACCAAAGAAAGACTTCAGTGTCAGCAGCTGGAAACTCCAAGTAAAACTCGAGGATTCAGGACACCCAGCGTCCAATTGAGTTGCCTCAAGTGTAAAGGAAAAGGCGGCGTTGGGGCCGGGTAAAGGTCTCCCAGGTTATCTTGTTTCCAGAGATTACCTGCCCTACTCCAAGAACCATTAAAAGGCCCTCTTGGGAAAACGGCTACCTAAAATAAAGTGGCACTTGGCATCTCTCTGAGAAAACACTTAACTTTGCTCTGAGAAGAATAACCAGTTTTCTTTAATTTGCTGAAGCTCAAGTCAAGCCCTGAGTAAGAAACAACTGAGAAAATATTTTAAGAATTTAAAGATATATATATTTTATTGATTTTTTAAAGAGAGGAAGGGAGAGGGATAGAGAGTTAGAAACATTGATGAGAGAGAAACATCGATCAGCTGCCTCTTGCACACCCCCTACCGGGGATGTGCCCGCAACCAATGTACATGCCCTTGACCAGAATCGAACCTGGGACCTTTCAGTCCGCAGACCGACGCTCTATCCACTGAGCCAAACCGGTTTCGGCCTGAGAAAATATTTTAAAATATAAATGCTGTCCTAGCTGGTTTGGCTCAGTGGTAGCACATCGGCCTGCAGACTGAAGGGTCCTGGGTTCGATTCTGGTCAAGGGCACATCCATGGGTTACAGGCTTGATCCCCAGTAAGAGGCATGCAGGAGGCAGCCAATCATTGATTCTCATCATTGATGTTTCTATCTCTCTCCCTCTCCCTCACTCTCTGAAATAAATAAAATATATATATATATTTTAAAATAAAGTAAAATAAAAATGCCAATCTAAAAAGGAAAAAGCAAAGTGCCCAGTCAAGGCTGTTAGAATATTCTTTGGTTATAGTGAATCAAATCTGGTGAAACACGGATACTTTGGGGCTCAGATCTACAAAATGTTAGGACTGGGGGATCAGGTTTTATTTTGTTCCTCAAACTGGCTATTTCAGAAGGCAGCAAAGGGAGTGCACTATGTCGCTGTGATGTTTACCTGCAATCCTGGCATTGGAATTTGTCAGCAGTCAACATCAGGGGCAGGCTCAAAAGCAAATAGCTGATTCCAGGTGACTTTCTCCAGAATGAAATATCATCATCAATGACATGGTTTAGTTTGATGTCCTTTGGTGTATTGAACTCTCCCGGGACCAGATTTGCCTCCTCAGGGTCTTCTCTGCCAAACCACGGGCCTGGCCAGTTTCTGCAAGTTCCTTCTCCCTCTCCCTCCTCCCCCTCCCTCCTCCCCTCCCCTCCCCCAACCCCTTTCTCTTCCCTCCCCCCCCCCCCCCCCCCATCCTGCTAACTCACTAGGAACTGAAGCTTCAGGTTCGTGCACAGCCATCCTCAAGGAAGCTGGAGAGGGCCACCCACAGTTCGTGCTTGCACATGACAAGATGTTGACTCGAGCAAGCTTCCTCCTTCTGGTCTGACACCTCTGGACTTCTCCAGTTGTTCACCTGGGCAAAGCAAGCCAAGTGGAGTGTTGTTTTAGGCAAAGCCAAACAGAGGTTGCAGACCTGTCTCAAAGGGAATCCTGTAGTGCAGTCCAAAGCCAATGCGATGAAAAAGAAACATGCAACCACCCTCAGCCGTTCTTTTATTACGAGACATAACTAATCTTATCAAATTAGCCACTTACACATGGATATCAGTAGGTTTCTGAGGTAAGTCTTTTTTTTTAGAACAGTTACGAGTCTGTTTCAGAAGAGTTGATTTCATCTCTAGGGTAAATGAGATGGTTGTAGAACTTGACAATGAAATCTGCACTCGTGGGGGGGGGGAGTTCTGTATATTTAACTTTCGTTGGTGGTGGGTTTTGACAGCGTATTCCAGTGTGTTCCACCAGGGCAGTGGTCTGCAAATGGCGGCTCTCAAGCCACATGCGGCTCTTTGGCCCCCTGAGTGTGGCTCTTCCACAAAACACCATGGCCTGAGTGAGTCTATTTTGAGGAAGTGGCGTTAGAAGAAGTTTAAGTTTAAAAAATTTGGCTCTCAAAAGAAATTTCGCCGAAACCAGTTTGGATCAGTGGATAGAGCAGCGGCCTGCGGACTGAAGGGTCGCAGGTTCAATTCCAGTCAAGGGCATGTACCTTGGTTGTTGGCACATCCCAGTGCGGACTGTGTGCAGGAGACAGCTGATCGATGTTTCTCTTTCATCGATGTTTCTACACTCTATCCCTCTCCCTTCCTCTCTGAAAAAAATCAGTAAAATATATTTAAAAAAAAAAAAGAAATTTCAATCGTCGTACTGCTGATATTTGGCTCTGCTGCCTAATGAGTTTGCCGACCACTGCACCAGGGTAACGGCTCATTTTTGCCTGTGCTTTTTCTTTAAAAAGCCACCTATCTTGCTGCCACGGCCCCCAGAAGACTGCCCTTGTTCCTTGCTCACTTCCCCTTTAAGAGTCTGTAGCATTTCAGCTGGTAAAGTTCCAAGTGCCCTCTGGACTAATTGGCACGAAGTGAGAGTTTTCTCATTTGGAAGAGAACGAGCCTGTTCTCCAGGGAAGGCTCTTCAAGGTAATTGCTTTCTCCGAGATTCCAGCCCCCACCTTGGGCAACCTTCACCAGAGACAAATCCCTTTTGCTGCTAAGGAGCTGGAAACCCACAGAAGGAAACATAGGAACCCGGGGACAGGCTTGGCGAGACCTTTGAAACCAGTGACCTTGAGGAGGGGAGGAAGTGGGGGAAAGGCCAGGGCAGGCAAAGGCTGCCAAACCCTCCCCAACCCCCGCTCCCACAGGCCCTGCCGCTCTAGCGTAGACTTTGCCATTGTCCGTCTTTTTCTAAGGAGCTCCCATGACGGGGTGTGTTGGCAGAGGGAGCTCACATAGCAACCGGGATTCCAAGCAGGGGGAGGATGGCACTGGTTTGGAATAAAAAAAACTTATAAGAAGACACCTGGGCTGAAGGGAGGCGGCAAAGAGAGGGCTGGATAAGGAAAGAGGGTGGCTAACCTGGGCAAGACTCCAAGAGCAATTGGCGAGTGTCCGGGGGTGAGTGGGGAGTGAGAGGAAAAGACTCAGGCAGGGAAGAGGGAAGTCCTCTCTGGGCCACCACCTGCCACCCAGGTGAGGAATGTGGGGGAAAGGTGAAAAAGGTGTGTGTGTGTGTGTGTGTGTGTGTGTGTGTGTGTGTATGTGTGTGTGTGTGTGTGTGTGTGTGACAAAGAAATGGGGGGCTGGCTGGAAAGAAGCAATGGAGAATAAAATGGAATTGTTGTTTTGGGGGGGTTATGGCTTGTGATCCCCTTCCTCAGCTCTGCTTTGAAATCTTCACTACTGCTGAAACCGGTTTGGCTCAGCGGTAGAGCATCGGTCTGCGGACTGACGGGTCCCAGGTTCGATTCTGGTCAAGGGCATGTACCTTGGTTTCGGGCACATCCCCAGTAGGGGGTGTGCAAGAGGCAGCTGGCCGATGTTTCTCTCTCATCGACGTTTCTAGCTCTCTATCTCTCTCCCTCTCTGTAAAATATTAATAAAATATATAGATAAAAGAAAAAAAAAGAAATCTTCATTACTGTTGGACTCAGGAGAGAGAACAGCCGAGCTAGAGGTAGCACTTTAATTTTTTTTAATTTATTTTTTTAAAAGAGAGAGATGAAGGGGGAGAGAAATGTTAATGTGAGAGCAGGATATTGATGAGCAATGTCCTGCACATCTCCCACCAAGGATGGAGCCCGAAACTCAGGCATGTGTCCTAACTGAGAATCGAACCAGCAACCTTTTGGTGTATCAGACGATGCCTAACCAACTGAGCTACACCAGCGGGCATGTTTTATTTTTTTTAATCTGTACTTTCTAATCTTTTTTACAATGACAAGGTATGGCTTTTGCAATGGGGGTAGGGGGAATCGTTAAAAAATAAAAGTGATATTTTGACCTAGAAAATTCATCCCCCGGATACTCACCAAGCCTGTACTGTGGCCAGCAGTAGACTTGGCATTAAACGCACAAGAGAGATGAGACCCCTGCATTCAAAGAAACTGAGAGAAACGCATTTATAAGACAAATACGTCCTGACAAACGAAGATGCATGCAGCAAAAGACATGACTGGCTGTGTGGCTGAGAGAAATTGGAGGAGGCTGTGAGGGATCGAACGTAACATAGATGGCAGTTAGCAGGTGACGTTCAGGCTCAGATCGGCAACACAAAGAGTTGGCGAGGAGAGTTCTAAACACAGAAAGCGTCCGGGGATGGTCCTAAGACAAGAACTAGCTTGAAACGGGAGGAAGTGTTTGGGAAGTGGAGGTGAGACTGTACAGTGGCCGGGGCCAGCTCGTGCAGCCTCTAAGCCTTGACAAGTAGTTTGGTCTTTATTCTCACCGCAAGAGGAAGTAGCTCCGTTGGTAGGGCATCGTCCCAGTACACCAAGGTTGGGGGTTTGATTCTTGGTCAGGGTATCAGGGCACATACAAGAATTGACCAATGAATGCACAAATAGGTGGAACAACAAATCAACGTTTCCCTCTCTCTCATTATCTCTCTCTCACACTCAAATCAATCAATCAATAAAAGAAAAGAAAGCTGAAACCAGTTTGGCTCAGGGATAGAGCGTCGGCCTGCGGACTGAAAGGTCCCAGGTTTGATTCAAGAGGCATGTACCTTGGTTGCGGGCACATCCCTAGTGTGTGTGTGTGTGTGTGTGTGTGTGTGTGTGTGTGTGCAAGAGGCAGCTGATTGATGAAGCTCTCTAATTGATGTTTCTAACTCTCTATCCCTCTCTCTTCCTCTCTGTAAAAAATCAATTAAAAATATATTTTTAAATATATTTTATTGATTTTACACAGAGAGGAATTGAGAGGGATAGAGAGTTAGAAACGTCGATGAGAGAGATACATCAACCAGCTGCTTCTTGCACACTCCCCACCAGGGATGTGCCCGCAACCAAGGTACGTGCCCTTGACTGGAATCGAACCCGGGACCTTTCAGTCCGCAGGCCGACACTCTATCCACTGAGCCAAACCGGTCTCGGCTAAAAATATATTTTTTTAAAATAAAAAAAAGGAAAGAAAGGAAGTAAGCCAGTTTGGAAGCCCTTGGGAGAGGAGAGACTGGGCGGTGCTGGTGGCGATGGAAAGGGGGTGAGTTTAGGGTGTTTATGTGAAGGGAGAACAAATAGATAAAACATGACATGGGAGTAAAAGTGGGGACTAAGACCCAGGGAGGTGTCATGGATGGCTTCCCGTTTTTTCTGGCTTGGAGTTACTTCCCGAAGTGAGGCAGACTGCGAGGAACCGGTTTGGACAGGTTACATTTCAGATGTCTGGGTTTATTAAAAGGGTGGTGCTCAGAGGCGGCTCGGCCCTCTGATGTGATCAAGTCTTATGCAATCAAGAGGAACAGTTCACCAACTTGCCTTGGCGTAACTTGACAGCTTTATAAAGGTTTAACTTCTTTTCTTTTTTTTCTTTTTGTTAACTCCTTATTTATGGAACTGTGAAGGGTCTAAAAGAGTAATGTAGCTGGAACCGGTTTGGCTCAGCGGTAGAGCGTCGGCCTGCGGACTGAAAGGTCCCGGGTTCGATTCGGTCAAGGGCATGTACATTGGTTGCGGGCACATCCCCGGTGGGGGGTGTGCAAGAGGCAGCTGGTCGATGTTTCTCTCTCATCGACATTTCTAGCTCTCTATCTCTCTCCCTTTCTCTCTGTAAAATATCAATAAAATATATTTTAAAAAAATAAATAAAAGAGTAATGTAGAATTTCGAGTTGTACTTTTTTTTTTTTTTATGGGTGGCAGTATGTGCTATGGTGGCACTTGGTAGTTTGGGGTTTTATAAAGGTAACAGGGTATAGTCCTCATGAATGTCAAAGGTCTACTATAAACACAACAGACAATGTATTGAACTAATTTCCCATAAAACTTTATGGACAATGTAAAGCCACTAGTTGGTATGCAATCTTTTTTTCTAGCACTGTATACTGTGCATTCTGTGACACACTATAAATATCCCATATGAGCCCAAACCCGTTTGGCTCAGTGGATAGAGTGCTGGTCTGTGGACTGAAGGCCCCAGGTTCGATTCGGGTTGTGGGCATGTACATTGGTTGCGGGCACATTCTGAAATATGGTAGAAGTCATATTTTGATAAAGCCTGCGGTTTGAATTCTAACTCTGCTAAGTCTGATTAAAACACAGGGTGCTGCCGAAACGAGTTTGGCTCAGTGGTAGAGCATCGGTCTGCGGACTGAAAGGTCCCGGGTTCGATTCCGGTCAGGGGCATGTACATTGGTTGCGGGCACATCCCTGGTAGGGGGTGTGCAAGAGGCAGCTGATCGATGTTTCTCTCTCATCGATGTTTCTAGCTCTCTATCTCTCTCCCTTCCTCTCTGTAAAATATCAATAAAATATATTTAAAAAAAAACACACAAAAAAAAAAACACAGGGTGCTTGCCTCAGCTTCCAGGTGGAAACCTGGAGGCTAAAGCAATTATCCCGTGCCTGAGACCAGAACCAGGAAATTGATACCCATTGACTCAGTAGCTTCAGGGATAGAAATGTAGATAACCTTTAGGGACTGCTTTTGTTGTGTATATGGACTATCCTTGTTTGTGTTTGGGCTATCACAAGATAGGGCCATATTCCAATGTCCGGGCAAGATGTGACTGGGAACCAACACTGCAGGCTGTCCCCAGTCTTTAGGATGTAGTCTTTTTTTTTTTTTTTAAATATATATATTTTATTGATATTTTACAGAGAGGAAGGGAGAGAGACAGAGAGCTAGAAACGTCGATGAGAGAGAAACACCGACCAGCTGCCTCTTGCACATTCCCTACTGGGGATGTGCCCACAACCAATGTACATGCCCTTGACCGGAATCGAACCTGGGACCTCTCAGTCCGCAGGCCGATGCTCTATCCACTGAGCCAAACCGGTTTCGGCAGGATGTAGTCTTTTTTTTTTTTTTTTTTTTTAATATTTTATTGATTTTACACGGAGAGGAATTGAGAGGGATAGATAGTTAGAAACATTGATGAGAGAGAAACATCGACCAACTGCCTCTTGTACATTCCCTACTGGGGATGTGCCCACAACCAATGTACATGCCCTTGACCGGAATCGAACCTGGGACCTCTCAGTCCGCAGGCCGATGCTCTATCCACTGAGCCAAACCGGTTTCGGCTAGAATGTAGTCTTTAGCCTTTAAAATTCAAACAAAGGAAAATTCCTGTGGTTTGAGTCTTTAAAAAGACTTGCCTACCCCTAGAACAGTGCAGTCGCATAGAGGCTACCTGCGTGTAGTGCTCTTGCGGCTGTTCTGGCCAGTTTTTTTTGTTTTATTTTTTTATATTTATTTATTTATTTCAATAAATCTTTGTCTGCTTTTTAAAATTCATCATCAGCCTCCGGCGGTCTTATTTTTGAACCCAGGTTTTGACCCCACAACAATTCCAGATAAGGGGTGTGCAGGAGGCGGCTGGTCGATGTTATGTTTCTAGCTCTCTATCCCTTTCTCTTTCTCTCTGTAAAAAAATCAATAAAAAAATAAGAAATAAATATCCCATATGAGCCCCACATTTAAAAATATATATATTTTATTGATTTTTTACAGAGAGGAAGAGAGAGGGACAGAGAGCTAGAAACGTCGATGAGAGAGAATCATCGATCAGCTGCCTCCTGCACACCCCCTACTGGGGATGTGCCCGCAACCAAAGTACATGCTCTTGACTGGAATCGAACCTGGGACCTTTCAGTCCACAGGCCGACGCTCTATTCACTGAGCCAAACCAGTCTGGTCGAACTCCACATTTTTTATTATCCATCTTACTTGTGAGAAAAAAAAAAGGAACAGAGGGGTTGAGACCTTGCCCAGGGTCACTGAGCTACCAAGGGGCAAGGTCTGTATATATCTGGGCCAATGAGGACGCTTTGGTTTCTACGAAGCTGGTGTGGTCCTTGGTTACAGCAGGGGTTATCCGGGAAGCACAGGTTAAGATGGGGTTGAGAATGGAAAGGTTTATTGGGGAGCGATGCTCATGGACACAGGAGACTCCAATGCAGACCTGTCCAAGTCTCTGCCAGCCCAACACGAAACCCTGAAGCAAAGACCACCCATTAGAGGGGGCATGTTTTGGGCAGAACCCGTGTGATTCAGGGTTCAGGTTCAGGGTTCGGGTTCTGAAGAAGGCTGCGTACAAATGAAAGAGACTAGAAAAGTATTCATTTGGGAATATTGGAGGCGAGGCGGGAGCCCACCTCTAGGGGGAGGACTACACCCTGCTATCTCTCTCTCTCTCCCTCTCTCTCTCTTTTTAAGATGATGGGATACACCCATATCCTTTAGGCAAGAAATTCCAATAGTAGCCAATCAGCAAGAATTTACATAAGACTAACAGGTGGAGGCTGCTTCAGCTTCCAATGTCTCAACTAAACAATGAGTGAAGAGCTCCAACCTTTCAGAGCCATTAAGGTTGACCAGCCTTCCGGATTCCCTGGCCATAGTTCTCCATTAGTGGGACAATGATGGGTTTCTGGCTGGTAGGTCCTTGCCCCACTATCTCAGCTCACCCATTGGCTGGGAAGAGCACTCCGGGAAGAGCATGATTGCATCTTGAAAGCTGGGCCAAACCCCAAAGGCTGTAAGTTAATTGCGTTCCTTGCATTTGGGCAGGACCCCATTCCTCCGGGAGATCTAAACAGTGCATCTTCTCACCTGCTGCACACTCTGCAAACCGCCAGCATGCCTTCCATCCCAGAAGAGACAGCGAGCTGCTCACCCGCTGCTGTGTAACAAATTGTCCCCGAACGCACCAGCTGAAAGCAACAAACGCTTGTGTTATCTCACCGTTTCTGTGGGTGCCTAGTCAGACGTCACTGATAACAATAATGACGTCAGCTGCACTTGCTCTGAGTCGGGCACGGTATTAGTAGGCCCTTCCATGCACCATCTCACCACAACTCCTTTATTCACAAAATAAAGGTTCATCGGGGACCAGGCCTCCTAGCTGCGGAGCACAGAAGGAGGAATGAAGCACTCTCCTGCTCTCGAGGTGCTCGTGTCCAGAGACCCAGTTTGTGTCAGTTTTGCAGAGGAGGAAAGGACAAGGGGCAGAGTTGACGGACAGCCTTTGGGGTCGAGCGAGGAGGCCAGAGCAGGTCCGTGTGACGCCAAGGCCAGTGCTTTTCCTGAAGACAGCGTGCTCCTGAATCCACCAGACTGGACGCATCGCTAGCCTGAGAACCGCTGTGAGGAAGGAACAAGTCACAAAGAGCACATGCCATATAATTTCCTGCATATGAAGTTTAAAAACAGAGGCTTGCTTGGCAGTGCACAGACAGCAGTAACAATAAAGAGAAAAGCAAGGAAGTTCTTTCTTTAAAATAAAAACACTGTTTTTTTAAAAATACATATTTTTTATTATATATTTTTTACAGAGGGGAAGAGAGAGGGATAGAGAGTTAGAAATATTGATGAGAGAGAGTCATTGATCAGCTGCCTCTTGCACACCCCCCACTGGGGATGTGCCCGCAACCAAGGTACATGCCCCTGACTAGAATCGAACCTGGGACCTTTCAGTCCGCAGGCCAACGCTCTAACCACTGAGGCAACCCAGTTTCGGCAAGGAAGTTATTTCTACAAGTCAGGATAGTGACCATATCCGGAGGTGGAGGGAAATGTGGTGGAGGCGGGGAAGTCCACAGGGGCTTATGAGTGACGGAATGGTCTAGTCGTGGTTATGGGGTATCCAATGCATAATGCTGCATTAAACTGTACACATGTAGGATGTTTTCTACTCCTCTGGATGTACGACATAGCTCACAATAAATACAATTACAACGACAACATCTGTACCCAACGGGATGCTGTTTGCCAGAGGCAGCCGCCTGTGACAGTAGGTTAAAGAGATGTTTTCCAGCCACAAGGAGCATCAGGTCTTCTTGCCTCCCACAAATCTCCCAGACAGCTGGGTTTGCAACTTGGCGCATCAACATGTTCTTAAGGTGTGTTACACCCAAAATAAACTCCGAGGAAGACAGTGCTTGGTGAGGTCGTGTCGGCATTTGATACCACAACGCGTCAGAGCGAGTTGGCTTTTGTTTTTCCCATTCCTGAAACGGTGGCTGAGAATGAAACCCGATTCACATTGTCACAACAGCCATTTGGATCTCTCAACCCAAAGAACAATTTCGTATCCAAGCGGCAGGGAAAGCTCACTCCCGGGTTCCTCGGATTAGTTGGGCTTTCTCCTGTTCCCTTCCAGAACCTGTCACAAAAGCAGAGGGGACTTGGACTTGTAGCCTGGGTTCTGTAGAGCCAGACCAGATGGAAACGCACGAGAGGGATTCAGAAGCCAGTCTCTGTCCACTGTATTACCCTGTTTCTCCGAAAATAAGAAAGTGTCTTATATTAATTTTTGCTCCCAAAGATGCGAGAGGTCTTATTTTCAGGGGATGTATTATGTTTCCATGAAGTAGGTCTTATTTTCGGAGGATGTCTTATTTTCGGGGAAATACGGGTAGTTGAAGTTGCCTTTCTTGTCCGTGAGTGTCTTGTGGTACATCTCGTCCACTTCCTCGTCGGTGAAGCGGTCACCCGTGGTGGTGAGCAGCTCCTGAAGATGGTCCTCCTGGATAGAGCCCGAGGCCTCTTCGTCGAAGCAGGCAACGGCATTGTGGGTCCCGTCCTTGGGGTCCGTGCCATTCAGCGTCTCCCTGGGGAAACATGGCCAGGAACATGGCGACGTTGATGGGCCCAGGGACCTCGCTCATCATGCTTCCAAGCACTCCTCCGTGAGGTTCTTCCCCAGGGGGGCCGGCATGTCATGCGAGTCCCCCTTGTCAATGAAGCCATCGGTTCTGGTCGATCATGGTGAAGGCCTCCTTACACTCCTGGGTCTGGGACTGGTCAAACCTCGCAAAGACTTGGGATGGGGCCCGCGGTGGCCGCTTCTTGATTACCTTGGCCTTGGCTCACTCACGGAACATCTTGGCTTCCGGTGGGTGGGCCTCCCTGGGGCGGAGAAGTTACTCTTTCAGGGTGCAGAGCTGGTGCCCTGCGTTTTTATTTCCTAAATTTGGCAACCGTGGCGGAGGGTACTCACCTGGTAGCAAAGGACACACCTGGGTGTGGGGAGGCCGCTCCTGAGCAGCTAGCTGCAGCTGATAAACTTGTTCGCTCTGCTCACCATATCCACGTCTCTCTCTTTCCACAGCCCTTAGGGACGTCTGCCTCGTGGGCAGGCTGTGCACCTGCTCTGCACCGGATAATTTATATTGAGGAATTACTGTTGATTATGCTGTACCATGATAGCATTATCATCCTTTTTAAAAGGAGGTTTTATCTCTTGGAGATGTATACTAGAATATTTATAGATAAAATAAGCTATCTGACATTTGCTTCAAAATAATACCAGGAGGGAATACATACTGTCGGAATAAAAGCAGGTCATGTCTGGCCGGTGTGGCTCAGTGGTAGAGCATCATCCCATGCACCAACAAAGGATTTTGGATTTGATTCCCAGTCAAGGGCACGTATCTGTTTGGGGTGCATTTAGGAGGCAACCAATTGATGTGTCTCTCTCATATTGATGACTCTCCCCCCCCCCCATCTCTTTCTCTTTCCACTCTTCCACTGTCTCTAAAAAATAAAAATAAAAACAAATCAATGGCTGAGTTGGCATGCCTAGTAGTTGAGAGTTTGAGCGTCCACCTATGAACCAGAGATCACAGTTGGATTCCCAGTCAGGGCACATGCCCAGGTCGTGGGCTCGATTTCCATTGGAGGCAGCCAATCAGTGATTCTCTCTCATCATTGATGTTTCTATCTCTTTCTCCCTTCCTCTCTGAATTCAATAAAAGTATTTTTTTTTAAATCAATAGACAAAAATATCCTTGGGTGAGGATTAACAACAATTGCGACAGCCGAAATCAGTTTGGCTCAGTGAATAGAGCGTCGGCCTGCGACTGAAGGGTCCTGGGTTCGATTCTGGTCAACAATTTTGACTCACTGGGGAAAGTATAAATCAAGGGCATGTACCTTGGTTGCGGGCACATCCCCAGTAGGGGGTGTGCAAGAGGCAGCTGATCGATGACTCTCTCTCATTGATGTTTCTAACTATCCCTCTCTCTTCCTCTCTGTAAAAAAAATCAATAAAATATATATTTTTCAACAACAACAAAAAATTGAAGTCCTAAGAAAGTGAAAACGCCAGACAAAAGCACAGGACCATATTGCTGTGTAAATGTCCTTTCAATCTTTCTTGGTGGAGTCCAGCTGCATTTTTTAATGTAATGGGCCTGTATTTGCCACCTGTTTTCGGGTTTCAAGGGAGGCTGACTCATAGCTGCAAAGGGTGGGGTGTGCAAGAAGCCCTCTGGAAATCTGGTGAAGCAGAGCTTCGAAATACTGATCCAGCCACGGTTACAACCACCGCTGATCCGGGCAGGCATGGCGCGGTGGCGGTTGGGATGCTGTGCTGTTGGAAAGCGCCCCGCCTCTCCCCTCAGGGGTGGCCTCGTTTTAATTGCTTCTTAACGGTTGGGAACCAGCTTTCCCGCCAAAGTGTCTGGGGGACACACCCAGTTCCCTGGCTCGGGCTGGATGTGAAAGTGAAAGGTTCTGACTGAACTCGCTGGCCGGGAACTGTCAGGAGGAAGAACAGGTGGCGCTTAACTCGAGGGTGCTCCCAAGTGGCTGTGGACCAGCAATGGTCCCCTAAGGAGAGAGGCAAGATGTGCGAGCCAGACTGTAAGTATGGAAGTATTAGCACTGGATACACAGGCCTGGATTGTAACTTCCAGGAGTGGCTGGATATGCCAGCATCACAGGGGATACCAGGAGCTTAGAACAAAGGCATCATTATGCTTGATCATGCCCTGGCTGGTCTGGCTCGGTGGATAGAGCGCCAGCCTGTGGACTGAAGGGGTCTGGGTTTGATTTTGGCCACAGGCACATGTCCAGGTTGCAGGCTCGATCTCCAGTGCAGGGCATGCAGGAGGCAGCCAGTCAACAATTTCTCTTATCATTGATGTTTCAAATATCTCTCTCCCTTCCCCTTTCTCTCTGAAATCAATCAATATATATTTTAAAAATTGCACACTGCTGAAACCGGTTTGGCTCAGTGGTAGAGCGTCGGTCTGCGGACTGAAAGGTCCCGGGTTCGATTCCGGTCAAGGGCATGTACATTGGTTGCGGGCACATCCCCGGTAGGGGGTGTGCAAGAGGCAGCTGGTCGATGTTTCTCTCTCATTGACGTTTCTAGCTCTCTATCTTTCTCCCTTCCTCTCTGTAAAATATCAATAAAAAAAATTGCACACTAATATTATTTTATAAGGACACCATACATCATATAGGAACACTGTTTGCCTTTTTGAAGACCATTATTTTGCTGCTTATTCAATCTCTTAAAAATGAATTTTAATAATAGCATGTGAATTTTTTTGTGTGCACGTGATGTTTCACTTTATTTTATTTTTAAATATATTTTTATTGACTTCAGAGAGGAAGGGAGATGGAGATATTAATGATGAGAGAGAAACATTGATTGGCTGCCTCTTGCACGCCCCCACACTGGGGATCAAGCCTGTAACCCAGGCATGTGCTCTGACCAGAAATCAAACCATGACTTCTGGGTTCATAGGTCGAAAATCAACCACTGAGCCACAGATGTTTCACTGTAGTCAAGAACAGAAGGGAGCCGAAGCTGGTTTGGCTCAGTGGATAGAGCATCGGTCTGCAGACTGAAAGGTCCCAGGTTCAATTCCGGTCAAGGGCATGTGCATTGGTTGCGGGCACATCCCTGGTGTGGGGTATGCAGGAGGCAGCTGGTCGATGTCTCTCTCTCATCGATGTTTCTAGCTCTCTATCTCTCTCCTCTCCCTTCCTCTCTGTAAAAAAATCAATAAAATATATTACAAAAAAAAAAGAACAGAAGGGTTTTCAGACACAAATAACTTAATTGGCTGAAACTGATCTTAAGGATTCATTGTAAAGATGTCACAGCAGTAACACAACATATGTCTTTGGACTTAGGATATTAAAAAAAAACATATAAAAGCTATTTCTACAATTTCTTTCTCCATCTAAAATCATTTTGCTGTAAAATTAAATATTAAATTTTCTGCCATGCTCATGCCATGGAAAAACTAATCATTAATCTGAGTTGGATTGCATTCTCTAGGGACGTGTTTACACTGTCAGGAGGATGTGTCAGCCACTTTTCAGGATCACAATCCAATAAGCGTCGTGCAGCTCAGAGGTTTTTAGTTTTCACATTCCGTGGCAGCTGTTACACATGCAATTTCCTTCAGATGTTAATGGACAGGCCAGAATTGCATTCGGCCTGCTGAGTCATAATTTTGTTATAAATAATTCTTTTTAAAAAATGGTCCTCATTGTTTTCATCAATAATTAGGCTTTTGTTTCTTGAAGAATATAAAGTGTCAGGGGTTTTAGCTGAGGTTCTCACATTGTGGCTTGGAAGACTTTTTTTTTTGGTTCATTTTCATTTGATTAGTGATGAAATCTTTATTAAATAATTCGAAAGTCCTGTCTGCAGATTTTATGTGGGTCATGCTCAGCTGAAGTCTGCTCACTTTCATTGTTTCCATTTTTCTGAAATGTAAGCAGACTGCTTTCTATTTCTTCTCTGAGCTCCACTTTTGAATTTTCTGTCTCTGTCATGATCTTGACTTGTACTCCTTTTCAAAATTATTTAAATAAAGCTGATATTTATATCGACATTTTTGGGAAGCTCACATCTTATTATATTTTAAAATTAAAATTCATAATTCTAGCTTTCAATATGCATCTAGTTGCCACTGTATTTGTCCATCCAGCTGCCAGTTCATATAATGTTCCATCATTATTGCATCTAGATAGACCTGCAGACACACACATTTAAGAGTATTATGAATTATTTAATGTCATAAAATATTTTTGGCTGTCACTTGCAACGGCTGCAAACAGCAGAACCATGTACAGCTGGGTAATACCTTGTTATACAAGAGTCTATTCATGCCATCTGAGAGGAAGGATTTGACATGTTAATTGGTTTGTCTTTTATTCTTAAGTGCTTCCTCCTCCTCACACTCTGAAGCTGTGTCTAGCTCCGAGTTAGCAGCAGCACAACCTACAAATCTTCTTGGCATTTGGTCTCAGTCCCTTTCTGTTTCAAGGACATAGGACTAAAAGTGTAACAAAGCAAATTCTTGGGTTTATACCAGTAGACTGTGCTGTGCCAGCACTGGGGGCCAAATCCCAACTGATGGGCATCCTTACATTCCTTGATACACTTATCTGTTGTGTTCATGATGTGTGCGGTCCTCCAACGCTCAAGGTCTGGGCCTCTTCTGCTTGGGTCAAGGGCAGTGGTGGCCAATTGGGATGCTGTTTGAGGAACCAGCGAGAGATCCAGGGAGAGTGGGATTCCTGACATACTAAAGACTGGGAGAGAGGAGCCACTCCAGGGGAGATTTGGGAGGGAGGGCAGAGGCAGATTTCCCATTAGGCTAATGAAGCTCAGCTTTAAGGTCCCTCATTTGCACAGGTTGTTCCAAGACCTATGCCTAAATTTATTCTTTCTTTCTTTCTTTCTTTCTTTCTTTCTTTCTTTCTTTCTTTCTTTCTTTCTTTCTTTTTTCTTTTCCTTTCCTTTCCTTTTCCTTCCTTCCTTCCTTCCTTCCTTCCTTCCTTCCTTCCTTCCTTCCTTCCTTCCATCCTCTCTCTCTCTCTCTCTCTCTCTCTCTCTCTCTCTCTCTCTCGTATACTATTGCTATATCATTTAATATTTTATTTTATTTATTTATTAAAAATATATTTTATTGATTTTTTTACAGAGAGGAAGAGAGAGGGATAGAGAGTTGGAAACATCGATGAGAGAGAGAGTCACCAACCAGCTGCCTCTTGCACACCCCCTACCGGGGATGTGACCACAACCAAGGTACATGCCCTTGACCGTAATCGAACCTGGGATCCTTCAGTCCTCAGGCCGACGCTCTATCCACTGAACCAAACTGGCTTTAGCAAATATTTTATTTTTTTAATCCTCACTAAAGGACATGCTTAGAGAGAAGGGGGGGAGGGAGGGAAGAAAGGGGGAGAGAGAGAAGGAGAGAGAGAGAGAGAGAGATCAGCTGTCCTCTGTACTCTTCCTGATTGGGGATCAAACCCACAACCCAGGTATGTGTCCTGACCAGGAATCAAACCTGCATCTTATTGGAGCACAGGATGATGATGCTCACCAAACTGAGCCACTCCAGGTGAGCTGTGTTCTTTTTCTTAAAGCTGGCTTTCAGATGACAAAACTTAAGTTTGAAAAACATAAGGTCAGATACCAGGGCCCCGGTCAGGCAGATTTGGGTCCCCTTCCAGCAGCGTGGTGGAGTCCTCGGCAGGAACCAGAGGCACAGGAGCTGGAAGGTGAAGGCCATGGCAACCCTGCTGGATTTCACAGTAACAGCAGAAACTGAAGAGCCGATTCACCCAATTTCTAGAACAGCGCTGATCAATAGAAATACAGCAAGTCACATGGTAATTTATAAGTTTATAGTGGCTACAGTTGAGCCCAGTAAAAATACTCAGGTGAAAGTAGAATTATAATGTATTTTCTTTAACTCAAGGTATCCAAAATATTAACAAAGGCCCTACATCTGGTGTGCATTTTACACTTGCAACGCATCTCCATTCAAACTAGGCACATTTCAATTGCTCAATATCTACATATGGCTAGTGGCTACCATATTGGGCAGCCCAGCTTTAGCTAACCCTCTGTCTCTATCTTCCAGTCAATGCCTGCCATGAGTACGGTGTCAGTTTCCTGTTGCTGCTGTAACAAGCCACCCTCAATTTAGTGGCATAAGACCACACAGATTTATTCTCCTACAATTCTGAAGGTGAGAAGTCCAAAATGGATTTTACTGGGCTGAGTTGTTGATCAGGCCGCCTTCTTTCTGGAGAAACTGTTACCTTATCTTTCCTAACTTCTAGAGGCTGTCCACATTCCTCGGCTCACGTCTCCTTCCCTGACTGTGTCCCTGCGGCATCCCACAAGGACCCTTGTGATTATGCTGGCCCCATATAGATACTCCAGGATTTCATTAATCCCCTCATCTCAAGATCCTTCACTTAATGACTGTGTAAGGTAGCAGAGACTTGAGATGTAGACGTTTAGCCAAAACCGGTTTGGTTCAGTGGTAGAGCGTTGGCCTGTGGACTGAAAGGTCCTGGGTTCGATTCCGGTCAAGGGCATGTACATTGGTTGCGGGCACATCCCCAGTGGGGGGTGTGCGGGAGGCAGCTGATCGATGTTTCTCTCACATCCATGTTTCTAACTCTCTATCCTTCTCCCTTCCTCTGTGTAAAAGGTCAATAAAATATATTTAAAAATAAAAAAAGTTAAGACATTTATTGAATGAAAAATACATATATATTTCATTTTCGAAAAGGAATACTATTACAATGGCACAGTGGGCTCCCAACCAAGGACTCAGCACACAGTAAGTCAGAGATATGGTCAAAATAGATCCTCAGAGGAGAGATGATAAAACCCATAATCACCCAGAACAACAAAAGTGTGCTGCTCCTGCTTCTATAAAAGAGACTTACATGCACTCTACACAACGATTAGGCAAGGGGTCCAGTGAGTTGAAGCGAGCATGAAAGTGCCATCGAATCAAACATTTGAACCACAGCTTAATCTGAAGGCCATAATGTGGTCAATAATAATCTTGCTCAACTTGTTAGCGTTTAGGATGGCTCATCTGAGGTCATTCAATAATACAAGCTATCTCACAGATGCCTTTATTTTCTCCTGGTGAGGTTCCCTGAAGCAAGCAGAGGTATGTAAAACTGCTTCCATGAGTCAGTACATCCAATGCTCCATGCCTTATTGGTAATGCGGTCATCCTAGCTAACCCGGAGCAGAGTATTGAAGACACAAGGAGCACTGGGAGGGGTGGGGACCTGGAACTTGGCACACCCACTCAGGGTATGCCCTGGAAAGGCAGCCCACAGGTGTGGGTGCTGGGAGGCTGTCCAGTCTGGCAGGCAGCACACGGAAGCCGTGGAGCAAGGCAATGATGATAAGCAGTCGTTTAGTAAAATAGAAGGCATGAGGGACAAGGGGTGGCTAAAGGGTAGCAACAGAACAGGTAATAAATGATCAACCTTGGCATTGTCGGTGCCCCAGTCACCACTTAGAATACTTCTGAGTGACTCTGAAGATCCATGACATGCAGTCACTTGTCATTTTGCCAGGACAAACACCTTAAACATCTGAGTGTGTGGATAATAATTGAATGAAGGACCAATATTCCATCTCACCATGACGGTGGTTCTTTGATCATGGTTGGGCATGCAGAAACTTTTCTTGGGTGATTTAAAAAACACACACACAATAACCATAGTGTTTTTTTCCTTTGGAAAAGAAAGTCAGCTGCTGGTGCTGCTAGTAAGGGGAAGAGAAATTCAGTTCAGAAAATGAAATATAATTGCATGTTGAATTCAGATACGCTAGACTCTAACAAAAAGAAAAGAAATGTAAGCAGTTGAGTATGACACAAAAACTGGTCATCAAGGGAGAATTCCATTTTATTTATTTTTTTAAAATCATATTTTTTATTGATTTCAGAGAGGAAGGGAGAGGGAGATAAAGATAGAAACATCAACAATGAGAGAGAATCATTGATCAGCTGCCTCCTGCATGCTCCCTAGTTGAGATGGAGCCCACAACCCAGGCATGTGCCTTAGATCGGAATGGAACCTGGAACCCTTCAGTCTGCAGGCCGATGCTCTATCCACTGAACCAAACTAGCTAGGGCAGTGATATTTTTAAAAAATATGTTTTTATTGATTTTTTAGAAAGAGAGGAAGGGAGAGGGATAGAGAGATAGAAACATCGATGAGAGAGAAATGTCATAGTTGGCTGTCTCCTGCATGCTCCCTATTGGGGATTGAGCCTGCAACCCAGGTATGTGCCCTGACCAGGAATCAAACCAGTGACCTCTTGGTTCATGGGTTGACTCACTCAATGAGCCACATTAGTAGGATGGGCTACATTAGTGATATTAATTTCAGGTGTACAAAATAGTGATTTGACATCATGGAACTCTTTTTCTCAAGCAATACCTTCCAGCCTTCTGAGGAACTACTTTTTACAAAGAGCACAATTTGGGAAATGATAGTCTCAGGAAACATACCCCTCATGAAAACTGGTTAATTCCAGGATTTTCTCCAAGAACCTACTGTCTCACTATATTCTATGGAAGCTAAGCTGGATAGAACAAGCTGTATTTGGCTTTTTCTGTTTCTAGTCTTCCTTCTTTAACAATAACTCTCTGCAATTAATGCCAGCATTCAAAAAGAACAAAAAATATGCATATTAAATCTCATGAGACACCCAGTACCCTGTCCTCAGGAAAGGACCACAGCTGGTCACAGTAGGAGATCGCCCTTGAAATTCCAGCAGTACTTTTTGACTGATATGGAGATGAGATGTTTTTTTCCTATTATTCATCCTGTTAAATCCCAGGCCACCAGCTCTTATGCCATGTTTTCCCCTTACGTTGTACAGAACCACACATGTTTACCGAAAGCTGTCTCTTCTGGGTTCTGGATTATGTACACTGGCTAGAAATTTATCAGAGTACAACTAAATACATGGAAATGGAAGAGGCCTACCCCTAGGAACATATTTTATTGGAGGGAAAACATTCTAATTATGTACATTTTCCTTTTATTGCTATTTCTGATCAGACAGAGTATTTACTAGATCGGTTGAAAGAATAATAAGTGTCTACCTCAGTGGGTCTCACCCCGGTGTACATGAAACTAACTTGCAGAGCTCTGAAAAACTATAAATATTTGGGCCCTATCTGGGACTCTGAATTAGAACCTCCGGGGAGAAGCTTACATGCATGTATTCTTTTTTTTTTTAATATATATTTTTTATTGATTTCAGAGGAAGGAAGGGAGAGGGAGAAAGAGATAGAAACATCAATGAGAGAGTATCATCAATTGGCTGTCTTTTACATGCCCCCAACTGGGGATTGAGCCCACAACCCTGGCTTGTGCCCTGACCAGGAATAAAACCGTGACCTCCTGGTTCATAGGTCTACACTCAACCATTGAGCCACATTGGCTGGGCCAAGCACATGTACTCTTTAAAAAAAATAAAATTTAAAAAAAAAATATATATATATATATATATATATATATATATATATATATATATATATATATTATTGACTTATTACAGAGAGAAAGAGAGGGGGATAGAGAGTTAGAAACATGAAAGAGAATCATCGATCAGCTGCCTCTTGCATACCCCCTGCTGGGGATGTGCCCGCAAACAAGTTACATGCCCTTGACCGGAATCGAACCCGGGACCTGTCTGCAGGCCAATGCTCTATCCACTGAGCCAAACGGGTTTCGGCGCACAAGTACTCTTAAAAGCTTTGCAGTTGCCGAAACCGGTTTGGCTCAGTGGTAGAGCGTCGGTCTGAGGACTGAAAGGTCCCAGGTTCGATTCCGGTCAAGGGCATGTACATTGGTTGCGGGCACATCCCCAGTAGGGGGTGTGCAAGAGGCAGCTGGTCGATGTTTCTCTCTCATCGACGTTTCTAGCTCTCTATCTCTCTCCCTTCCTCTCTGTAAAATATCAATAAAATATATTTTAAAAAAAATAAAAATAAAAGCTTTGCAGTTTATTCTCTAGCCTTTATGTTGTGGCCTTTCTATTTTATTTTTATTATTTTTAATTGGATTTATTGAGATGACACTGGTTAATAAAATTCTAGTTTTCAGGCGTATGTGGCCTTTCTTTTTTAATAAACAATTTTCCCATATGGTCTTGCCTAAATATTTCTTCTGATTTTGATTTAAAATAAAAAAGCATATTTTTTAAAGAAAATAAATTAATTCCCAAACACTAATAAATGTTGTTTCTCTATCTCTGGCTCTAGTCCTTGTCCATGTAAAGAAACCTTTGGATTCTGAATTTGTCACTCAGCATTTTATTTAAAAAAGTTCCCATTCTATCCTATAGTGATAATAATTGCCATTTTAGGAATTATATAATATTCCAACAAGTACTTATTTGTATCATAATTTAGCTAACCATTTCCATACAATTGGACATTTAAGCTGTTTCACTAATTTTAGCTGTTCTAGAGAAAATGGCGATGGAGGACTTGATGTGTATGGATTTTGCTTTTCTTTTGAGTCAATTCCATTGGGATAATTTGATGAAAATGTGGTTTTTATTTCTGGAAATCTGGGTCAAAGGATAGGAACGTTTTTTATGACTCTTGTTAATAATTACTAAATTGCTTTCCAAACGCTTGAACAAATTCACAAAGCCAAGCCCCAAGTCCATGGTATAACTAACTGCTGAGGTTTTCAGGGAAGGGCTGGCAATACTAGAGGTCTTTTGGATGCTTCCATGACAGGTGGAAGCAGCATGTCCAAATATACCAGTCTTCAGAAGAAAGGGGAGAAAGCTGATATCAACAGCAGTGTTACAGCACTGCTCAAATATCCCACCTACCCTGAGCCAGCACGGTCCTTGCATTCTCATTCTCAAAATAACCCTGGCAAGTTAGATCTTACTGCCCCTCATTTTACAGATGAGGAAAAGGTGGAGAGAGAGGTAGAATTACTTGCCCAAGGGTTATACAGCAAGTTAGAACTGAAATAAGGGTATGAATCCTATGTTGACCACTGCAGTATATACACACCACACTGCATTTTTACATCATTGATTTATGAAGCAGCCGCAGCATCTCACCAATTGGATGCCTTCTAAGTCATAAACTGGCTGTAAATGGAATATGATAGAACAGATGAGGTAGGTGAACCATGTCCACAACCCTTCCCCCCACTGCCATCTGGAAGTGGATGGAGCCTACTTCCCTTGAATCTGGGCTGATCCGGTGACGTCTTTTAACCAATAGGATGCAACCTGAGTCATGCAGCCTAGGTCTGGGCCTATGAAGAGAGAGGTCCAGCTTCCTTGCTGGAGAGGCCAAAAGAAGAGGGGAATAAATGCCTGACCAGCTCAGCTGTTCCTACCACCGAAGCTAAGGCACTAGACACGTGACACCATCTTGGCTCCTCCAACCTCACTCAAATCACCCAGCCAACAATCTATGGAGCTGAAACAAAACATCCTGGTGAGCTAGTAACCAGTGAGTGTGTTAAGCCATTTTCAGTGTGGGGGTGTTTTGCTGTGCAACACGATATCACTGGAGCAAGGCATTTTATTTTGGTGAATGTCAAATGCAGAAAGAGTACCAGTGAGTGATACACTCAAGCTTCCCTAGCACAAGCAGAGTGAAACTCACTGACATTTATCACTTTACACTGAGTGACTTTACATTTCTGTTCACTTCCCATCCCTTCTCTCCTCTGTCACAGCACTGACCCCGCTGCACATGGCCTTTACCTGTGTTCACATCTGCCTTTCCTACGAGGTTGGGAATCTTCACCTTGGTAACCACAGTAGCAAGGCCTGGCACAAAATAGCTGCTAATACATATTGGTTGAATGAATCTTGACTTTGTTCTTGATGGATTGATAAAAAGCCCTTGAAATAGAATAGAGCTTTTATTTCTTGAGCTCAGCACTGTGTAAAAATACTTTATATGGATTATTTCATTTAATCTCCACACCCCACGAATAGGTCCTATTACTATCTCCATTTTACAGACAGGGAAACTGAGAGGGGAGGTAAAGTTACTTAAGGTTACAGTGTGTGTGTGTGTGTGTGTGTGTGTGTGTGTGTGTGTGTGTGTGTTTTAAGTATCTGTGCCGAGCCTGGCAAGACCTTAGGCTTTGGCAGCGATTAAATGAATGAAGCCAATGCAGCGTGGGGCACAAAACCCCCAGAGGCCTGGTTGGCTGATTGTGCCATGGTGGCACCAGCTTTGTGAGGACAAACTCTGAATTGCAGGAATGTCATGGAGGGTTGCTCAGGTCATGTCTTGTTCAAGGACATCCAGCCCAAGGGCACGGAGGGACTGAAATCTAGACTGTGCCATTGCACGCTGCTCACCATGAAGCCGGGCACAGAACTCTGTCTGCCTATTGCCCAATTTGCACAATGCCACTCTGAGCAGTGGCAGACCTGAGTGGAACAGCCAGCCTGTGGGGAACTGGAGCGCCTCATCCCAAAAAGAAAGAGATTGCTAAGAAATGTGCCATGTTTTAGAATGGACAGAGCAAGAAAATGGTCCCAGAGAGAGGGCTGGGATGTGTGGAGGATGGGGAAAAACGGAACATTGGGGTGCAGTAGCTGAGCCCCATCCCCAGGGAAGTTACTACCTCCTTGCAGGTATCTGAGACTTCTAGATCTTGCTGTGTCAGGCCACCTCACCTGCAATGACGCACTGAAACGTATGCAAACTAACGAAATAAACAGTGCAGAGCAAATTATAAACCCTGCCAGAGAGGGCTCACTGCCGTTTTCTTATAGGGTCCAAGCAGTTCAACCATCCAGAGCCAAGCATCCAGCATGGTCCAGTGGCCCCCTGGGAGGATCCCAAGAGTTGGGCCAGGAGATATCTCCCACGAAGCAAAGTGAGGAAGGTAACCATCTCTGATTATTTCATTGTTTCTATACGTGCATGAGCTTGGCTATCGTTGAAGGATCTATGCTGGTTTTGGGTAGAACTTCATGCATCCCGCCGGAAGTAGACTTTCTTAGGCTCCACTTCCAAACTCAACTGCCATTGGAAGAAGTTGGAAGAGTGGAGGGGGCTCTGGGACATGGCAGCCATCCCCCCACCAGCACCCACTGAGCAGAACTGGAATTAAGATCTTAAATATACTCTATAGCTGGAAAATTCCCCAGAAATATGTGGTGGTGATGGGGCCAGAGCCTGGGGAGTGCCTATTTGAGGCCCTTCACCAAAGCCATAGGGCCTCTGCCTGGTGGAGCCATGTCATCTTGGGTCCAGAGGGCAGGAAGGGGACAGCCCTTTTAGATCACCTGCTGAGTGACTTTACATTTCTGTTTACTAACGGGCATCTATGGGTTCAAGAGAGAAGGGTGCTGTATCCGTTTCTTAGGGCTGCTATAACAAATTAGCATATGATGTCACCAGGGCCCTGCTCCCTCTGAGACCTGAGGGGACTCCTTCCTTGCTTCTTCCTGTATTCTGGTGGTTTGCCAGCAATCTTTGGTGTTTCTTGGCGTATCCTATCTAATAAAAGAGTAATATGCAAATTGGTCATCACTCCAACACATAAGATGGCCGCCCCCATGTGGTCAAAGATGGCCTCCCCCATTTGGACACAAGATGGCCACCACAAGATGGCCAGCAGGGGAGGGCAGTTGTGGGTGATCTGGCCAGCAAGGGAGGGCAGTTGGGAGGGACCAGGTCTGCAAGGCAGGGCAACTGGGGGGACCAGGCCTGCAGGGGAGGGCAGTAGGGGGTGACCAGGTCGGCAGGGGAGGGCAGTTAGGGGCATCTAGGCTGGCAAGGGAGGGCAGTTAGGGGTTACTGGGCCAGCGGGGGAGGACAGTTGGGGGCGATCAGGCCTGCAGGGGAGGGGACTTAGGAAGCAATTGGGCCCACAGGGGAGCAGTTAGGCATTGATCAGGCTGGCAGGAGAGTGGTTAGGGCAGCCGTGGGCAAACTATGGCCTGCGGGCCGGATCCGGCCCATTCGGCTGTTCTGTCAGGCCGGCGGGGCTGAAAGAGCGGAGGGTTCTATTGCTCTCCCCTCCGCTCCTTCACCAGCAGCCCAAGATGAGAGTGCCAGCATGGTCTGGTTGCTTTTGTTCCAGCCCTCTGGTCCAGTTTAAGAACCCATTGTGTCCCTCGAGTCAAAAAGTTTGCCTACCCCTGGGTTAGGGGGTAATCAAGCTGGCAGGCAAAAGTGGTTAGGGACAATCAGAATGGCAGGCAGGCAAGTGGTTGGGAGCCAGTAGTCCTGGATTGTGAAAGGGATATCTCAGATTGGAGAAGGTACAGGTTGGGCTGAAGGGCCCCTCCCCCCCTGGCCCATGCATAAATTTTGTGCACCAGGCCTCTAGTCTATATATATATATATATATATATATATATATATATATTCCCTAATATGCAAATAAACCAAATGGCAGGACCAAATAACCAAACAACCAAACAATTGGTGGCTATGATGTGCACTGACCACCAGGGGGCGTGTACAGGGAACATGTCAGTCGTCGGCAGCAAGCGGCAGAGCGCGGAACATGGTGGGTGTTGGCCATGGTGGGATGGTGGAGCAGGTGAGCAGGGCTGCCAATTGAAGGTGGGGTGCCAGTCGCTGTCATCAGGGTGAGCCTCTGGTGGTTACTGAAATTCTTTGCTCCCACACACCGCAATCCCAGCACTTGCACCTGCTGCTGGTGCCTGGCTCACACCCACTATTAGTGCCTGGTGCCAGCCCCAATTTTTCGGCACAGTCAGTGGGTGCAAGTGGCAGCTGCTGGCCCCGATCGCTCCTAAGGGCTTCTCCACCCCCCCTGCTTCTGAAGGTGATCGGGGAAGCAGCCGCAGCTCACATCGCTGCTGGTGCCAGTCCTCAGTGGGTGCAAGTGTGGGGCTGGCACAGTCAGCATGTGGGAGCAGCTACGGGCAGGAGGCGGCCTGACAGCAGACAGGGGACTAGGGGCTGTGGTGGGAGGGGCTAGGCAGGGGCGCAGAGGATGGGCCAAGACCTGCCCCTGTGCCCACCGCAGCCTCGTGGCCCACAGTTCCTTTCAAGGTGCACAAATTTGTGCACTGAGCCCCTAGTAGATACATAATGCCAACCCTTGGCCATCATGTGGTGTTTTTTGTGTTTCCCTGTAATCAGATGGTCATCTTCTTATGAGGACATCAGTCATATTGTATAGGGGGCCAGTCTACTCCAGTATTACCTCAACTGCACTAATTACATCTGTAACAACCCTGTATTTAAATAAAGTCACATTCTCAGGTACTGGGGGGTTAGGACTTCAACACATCTTTTTTTTTTTTTTTTTTTTTTTTATAGAGACACAATTCAGTCTATAGCATACATGTGCCTATATAACACTGCTTCCTGGATCTCTGCCTCCAGCAGCAGTATGGTAAGTTGGTTGATCCATGATTTCTTGGGTTAAACTCTTGCCACTACTGGTATGTAACTAAGCATTATAAAATAGGAATATAGCATAACAAGAGTACCTAGTTTTTGAGATTGGCGAAGGATTAGATGAAGTACTTTGCACAGTGCTGGGCATTAACTGCTTGTTAAGCATTAGCCATTAGTGTTGTTATTCCCCAACTCTTTCCATTGACTTTTCTAAGAGTAGATCCCTTATTCTTCCCTGTAGACACCCATGTTCTTGGGCCGGAACCAAAAGCCTCTTCAGTTTAGGGAACAGGGAGTGGGTAGAGAGAGAAGGGTTTAGTTTCATTTGTTTACTCAGTTAAGCAGAAGTAGTAAAGGCAGGCCATGTTTGTTAGCACTAAAAATAAGTTCTTTCTATACATGCTTCCGGTAGGAAAGGTAGGATATTTCTCAGGTATGTACCTCCTGAAGTTGAAGGGGCTTCCAAGAGAAGACAACTTTAAAAATATATATATATTTTATTGATTTTTTACAGCGAGGAAGGAAGAGAGATAGAGAGTTAGAAACATTGATGAGAGAGAGTCATCAATCAGCTGCCTCTTGCACCCCCCCCCCCAACCGGGGATGTGCCCGCAATCAAGATACATGCCCTGGACCGGAATAGAACCTGGGACACTTCAGTCCGCAGGCCAACACTCTATCCACAGAGCCAAACTGGTTTTGGCAGATGACAACTTTTTAAAACATCCCAAGATGATGTTTCTGTGAAATTCCTTCAGGGTCCTATATCAAGCCCTCCCTCTGCTTCATGACAGGCTCAGAGATTTCCTCATGTTTGAGTCTTAGAACTAAAAGTTCACTCAAACAAAAAACATTCACAAGATGTTCAAGATGTAAAAAAAACCGGAAAGGCCAGTTACATAAAAATTGACCTGTCAGGTGGACCAGTGCCTCCCATACATCAATCACAGCCTCTCTCCTGGGAGAGAATTATCAGCAAGTTTCTTGGCGGGTAAAGAGTCAGAATGACGCTGTGAATTATAGGATTTAGAGGAATAATAGTGTTGCGTTCTGATCTGACCATTTCCACTCATCAGAGAGGGAGCTTCTTGATTAGATAGACTTGGGTACCTTCTCCCTTAGAAGGGCATGCTGTTTTATGCATCCTAGCTGAAAATCCCTGTCTTAAGATTTTTATTGCCGAAACCAGTCTGGCTCAGCGGATAGAGCGTCAGTCTGCGGACTGAAAGGTCCTAGGTTCGATTCTGGTCAAGGGCATGTACCTTGGTTGCAGGCACATCCCCAGTGGTGTGTGTGTATGTGTGTGTGTGTGTGTGTGTGTGTGTGTGTGTGTGTAAGAGGCAGCTGATCGATGATTCTATCTCATCAATGTTTCTAACTCTATATTAGCTGTGGGCAAACTACGGCCCGTTTGGCTGTTCTATCCGGCCAGAGGAGCCGAAAGAGTGGAGGGTTCTCTTGCTCTCCCCTCCACTCCTGCACCAGCAGCCCAAGATGAGAGTGCCAGCATGGTCAGGTTACTTTTGTTCTGGTTCTCTGGTCCAGTTTAAGAACCCATTGTGTCCCTCGAGTCAAAAAGTTTGCCCATCCCTGCTCTATATCCCTCTCTCTTCCTCTCTGTAAAAAATCAATAAAATATATATATATTTAAAAAGACCTTTACTCACTTTTAGCTGATGTTAGTTTAAGTCTAATAATGTGATTTTGCTTTCTTCAAGGCCAGTTCTTAGGCTTACCTTCCATTCTCACCTTCCTTCTCATTCTTCCACCTTCTAACCTTATACTAGGGTCACCCTGTGACCTCTGAACTGCCCTGACTTTATGGCCACCTCCTCAGCTACACCTTTGAGTAATTGTGAATACAGTTAACTCCATGTTCTCATCTTTCCCCTTTTGAGTTGTATCTTTTTTTTTTTAAGGATTAGTTGTTTTAAACTTTAAAAAATATATGTTATTGATTTTAGAGATAGGAAGGGAGAGGGAAAGATAGAAACATCAATGATGAGAGAGAATAATCAATTGTCTACATCCTGCACGCCCCTACTGGGGAGAGAACCAGAAACATAGGCATGTTCCCTGACCAGGAATTGAACTGTGACCTCCTGGTTCATGGGTGGATGTTCAACCACTGAGCCACACTGGCTGGGCTGATTTGTGCCTTGTACTTTACCTAGTATTCCACATCTTTGTTGTCCCCTCATTCCTTTTATTCTGGCAGGCTTTGCCCATGTCCTCACACATAAGATATTCCTGACATATCGATCTCATTTGTCTCCTGTTTTCTGTCCCTCCTTCTCATAACCACATTTTTTTAAAATAAATCTTTATTACTCAGATTATTACAATTGTTTCTCCTTTTTCTCCCCCAAAGCTCCCTACTGCCCAGTTCCCTTCCCACCCTCTGCCCTTATCCCCTCTCCCCCAATTGTCTTCATCCATTGTTTATACAATTTCAATCCAGTCTCTCACTGCTTCCTCACCCCCTTATCCTCCTGATAATTATCAGTCCACTCCCCTTCTTTGCCCCTGATTCTACTATATTCACCACTTTATTATGTTCCTCAGATTTTTTTTCTTTTTCCTTCTCTTTTCCTTTTTTTCCATTTATGAATTTCAAGTGGGACACTCTCATTTGTTTTTATAGGGAAATACAACAGAGTGTTCTGTAGCTGCAGACTGTCCAAATGTCTCAGGACCACAGGAATAGAATCTGCTCCTCCTCCGGTTCACCCCCCCCCCATCCTACCACTTCCTCTGGGGCACACGACTCTCCTGGGACACCCGACCCCCCTAGGGCACACTGCTCTCCTGGGGTACATGGCTCTCCGGGGGTCATAACCACATTCTTGCCTCAACTCCCTCTTTCTTCTACCTCTCTCTCCCCATTTTTTCCTACCAAGGCTTCTAGGACTTTACCTGTCTCTCCCTTTGCCCCCCCACAAATATATATCTTTTTCTCAGTTTCTTCTTTAGACATGTCTTACCTCCACCACCATCAGGACATTGTCTTTTAAAAAAATATCCACTTTTTACATGATTTTCAATACATATTTATATTTCCCACCCAGACCACTTCTCTGAGCTTGTCTTGCAAATCCAACTTAATTACTACTTGCACTTGGATGTCACAAAAGGGTCCCAATTTTAATGGATCCAAAATGAAACTAATAATTCCCTGCCATCTCAATAAACTTAAAAGCTTTCCATTTCACACAGTAACTCAAGCCAGAGGAAGTATTGTTCATGTTACCATGAGCGAGTCTTGTTGCTACTATTTTCAAAATATATTTTGAGTCCAAAGCTGTCTCTTTATGCCCAATGCCATGACTTTGAGCTGAGGTCAGCATCATTTCTTACCTGGACCACTGCAGCAGCCTCCCAGCTGTTCTCCCTGCCTCTATACCGGTCTTCCTCTAGTTCTTTATTTCCACAGTAGCTACAGATCCCTTTTAAAAACAGAAATTATATTGTGCCAGTCTTTATGAAACCTTCTTGAATGTCTTCCCATTTATTCACTAATCATATATTTTTAGAGTGCCCTGTGTGTGCCATGCCCTCAATACTGCCTACTGTCATGAAATAAATGAAGTATATAGTATGTAGACAGAGCCAAGTGCACAATTTGCAAGGCCAGCATCTTCTCATCCAGTAGGTTTAAATTTCACCCAAGGCCATTTCAAATCACAGGACCTAAAAAAGGTCTCCTCTTGTTATTTTTCTATTTCAGTTACCTTCATGGCACTAATTACACCCTGCAGTTGCGATATATATATGTATGAATTTATACTTAAAACGCAACAAATGATATCTGTCATTTAAATTTGCTTTTAATCACTAGTGAAGATTAAGCATTTCTCCCAAGTAATGGTTCATTTTTTTGGCATGATCTCTTTTTTAAAAATATTTTATTCAATAAATGTTTACTTAACGTCACTAATCTTAGGACCAAGAGCAGGCCTGGCCAGCAGAACCCCACCCTGTGGATTTGTCAGGGGCAATGTTATTTCTTCCAAGTTTCCTGGAGAATTCGGTGACTCCCGGTGACTATTTCTTTGCAGGAGGTATTCCCAAACCCAAACCCATTTAGAGGAAAGTGTTTGTTTCGCTTCGACATTACCCAGTTGTGAACACGGGCAAGAAAGCTGCATGAGAGTGGTACCAGGTACTCCCATTATGCCATTGAGCAATTATTAAATGGTCACCTGATGATTATGTATTGCAAGGTAATGATGGCTAAAGGGGAAGAAGCCCGGGGCGCTCAGCCCCTCCGCCTTTTCCAGGGGGCTCTCGGTGCCGAGGCAGGCCAATAAATGGTCTCACTGACCCCTCCAGACTGCTTAGAGGCCATAGACAAGAGCGTTCCTTTCAGGAGAATCCGCGCTGGGATGGCGAAGCAGAGCTTCGAAGTCTCTGGGGTTCTTAAGGTTACAAGCCGGGCCCGCTTCCCGAGCTCAGCCGCAATTACGGATAAATCTCGCGAGAGCTGGAGCAAGTCCCGGCTGCGCGGGCGGGTGGCGGCCGCGGGAAGTCGGCGGAGCCCTCCAGACCGCGCCCCCTCTGGCGCAGCTGGGAGAGGCGCCGGCCGGAGCGGCCCGCGGCGCGCACGCGCAGGCGAGCCGGGGGGCCGGGGCCGGGGCCGGGGCTGGAGGGCGGGGGGCGGGGCCTTGCGCTGCGCCGCGGGCACGTCGCTGCGCGTCCTCAGTATTTAATGTCTCTGTGTTCCAAAGGCCTGGGCGAGCACGTGGGGGAGCGGCCGGAGCGCAGCTCTGTGGGGGCCGGGCCTCAGGGGGGCTGAGGCGGGGGGTCCGGGGGGTCGGCGGCGGCGGCGGCGGGCGAGGACTCCGTATCCTGACGGGGGGCCGAGGAGCTGGTGGGTGAGTTGGAGCCGATGAGGGCGGCTGTTCCGGGGATCGCCAACCGGGGCGGGAGGACGGCGCCGTCGGGGTGATGGGGAACCTGGGGTGCAGGTGCGGAGTGCGGTGCGCTTTCAGGTGCCCTGCTTGCCCGGGGGGGACCCCGGACCCTGCGTGCGGACGGAGAGGCTCCGGCCCGCAGCCTGCTGTCAAGCAGGCCCTCCTTTCGCTTCTGTCGCCCGCGCGCCCCCTCACCTCCCCGGGCCGGGCTGCCCAGCCCGCCGGCTCCCGCTGACAGGTCACGTGTGCGTGGTCGGGGCGGCGCCCCCCACGCGCGTCACCCTCCCCGGGGGCGGGGGTGGGGGGGGGGGTAGGTCGCGATGCCCGGGCCACCGCCGCTCTGCAGCTTAACTTTCCCCCGAACGCGCACGCCTGCCTTCCTGGGAGACAGAGCGTGTCCCACCCAAGGTCGCCTAACTCCACACACACGCGTTTACTTTTCAAAGGTCGTGTGTACCCAGTCCGAGCTGGGAGAGGCGGTGGCACGGCGGGCTGTGGGCAGGGCCAGGTGCTCACAAGGGCGAAGAGGTGCCCCAAGGCCCCGCGGGCAACCCCCTTTCTCCCCCCCCCCCCCCCGAGGGCTTGGAGTTGAATTGGTCCCATCAGGAACCCCATCCAACTCCTGGGCCCTTTTTGCTTGGTTCTGGGTTGCTCTCTGGCAAACCGGAGCAGGTACTCCAGCCCCTGGGAGTTCGGTGTGGGGAGCCCAGGGCAGGGGTTCTGTTTTTGCTGACCCGGGAAGATGGGCACTCGGGGACCGGTTGTGATTGGATTCCCTTGCTTTGGGAGGTGGGACCGTTAGAACCGAGTTAGGTTCCTGAAGTCTCTAAAGCGTGGTGTCTCTCTCTCTCTCTCTCTCTCTCTCTCTCTCTCTCTCTCTCTCTCTCTCTCTCTCTCGAGGATTAGCATTTGCAACTCCTTTAAAAGGGTGTCCGGAGGGGCGGAGGCCGTCGGGTCCTGCCCGGTGCACCCGCGGGCTGCTTGCCCCGCGGCGCACAGGTCACGTGTCGCGCCCTCCTGGCACCCCGCGACCTTCCCGCCCGCGGTCTGGAGGGACCGAGCGAGTCTCGTGGATCCCGGTCTCAGTATGCTTGGAGAGGCCCTTAACTCACTCGGGGCACCCTTTCTTCTCCTGTTCAGCTCTAGGGTACGCTTCCTTCCCTTTGCCCCCCCCCCCCCCAAGGGAGGCACGGGGAAGAAGGGAGCTGTTGGTGGTGGGCGGTGCGGAATCGACCCCGGACTGCGAGTGAGCCCTGGTGGGCCTTTCGCGATTTGCCTGTCCAGCGGTGATGCTCGGTCCGGTTGGCCGCTGCTAACACAAACCCGGTGCACTTCTTTCCAGGTGTGAGTGCAGGCTCCTCAAGCCGGATAGGGTGCATGGACAAAGCAATTAGATTAAACCGTCTTTTTCCCCTACTTGAAGTTCATGCTGCTTGGGGTTTAAATGTATCTGCTGCAGGGAAATCTGGGCTGCTGGATACGGTGCAGTTCTCTATCTGTTCATTGGTTTGCTTGTTAGCCCCTCCCCCCAATTTTTGTTGCAATTACTGGTGAAGTAACATTGTTCACAGTAAGCCATTAATCCTGGCAAACAGTAACCTTAGCGTGCTCTGGTAACTAAATCCTTCCCAAATTAAAAACTATTTAGAAAGCAAAACTTGGACTTTAATAAGCACCACCCCATCTTCTTTGCTTTTAAAGGTACAGAGCATCTTTGAGACGAAGAGAAGCGCAGCATGCATGTAGGGCCATATATTAGATTCTTCTGTTCTTGCCATTCAAGGGATTTACCAGCTTATTTAAGACTTTCTGAGCACTGGAAGCTCGTGAAGTTATGCTTTGGGAGGTTTCTGACTTGTGTTGAATCTTTCCTCTCTCACCTCTTAACTAGTTTTGTGGGTTCTGGGTAGTGGTTCCTTTGTGTATTCGCAGATGAAGTTGTCACTTGGCCCAGTGAGGTCCTCCGGATCCTACAGGTATGCAAATCACTGAAGCTTCAGTGCCAACCTGAATTAAATGGGCCCTATTGTCATGAGCATTGTTAGATGATGGCCTAGAATTTTCAGGTAACTGATCCCATTCAAGCATGTGAGTGAGAGGTCTAATGGATTTGTGTCTTGCTGGAGTCTTGTGACTATCAGTTCCTCCTTCCAGCAGTATCTAGGAAATACATTGACACGTGGACACTGCAGGGTGCCAGCGAGAGTGTCTGTTGTAAGTGACCTGCTCAGGTGCCAAGTGGATGTGTCCCCAGTGTAAGGTTGCTGAGCATCAATATTTTAAAGCAATTTGTTTTGTTCTACCTGGTAACCCAAATTATTGGTGGGCTTTGGATTCATGTCCTAGCTTGGGTGAAGGCTAGTTTTGGCCTTTACAGTGTTCTCTCTCCTCACCCTAAAGACAAGTTGAAATATTTGTGAAACCCAGCACTGTGCATGATGGGTTCTCAAGCCTTGTTTTTAATTCCCTCTTGAAGAATCTCTGAGAGTGACATTTTCTCTTGAATCATTTGAGTGATTTGAATTTTATTAAAAGTACCCTCCCCCGGCTTCTGGCCTGGAAACTTGGTTGGAAGGAAAAGGAAAACAAATTGGTTTCCCCACATTGTCAGCCAGCCTCCTGGCTCTAGCCTACCACAAATATGACTTGGTTGAATGCTCCTTTCAGGGCTTTGAGGAGTGGGCAGCTTGGTCTGTTATGCTACCGTGGGGAAGTCAGACAGTTTTGTGTACAAATTAATACCTTCAGCTCGCCATTCTGAGGAGTATTCCTCTGCTCTGGGGGGTGCTGAATCCTTATGCCTCTTGTCCCATTTAAGGTTGAGTGGAGGCCCCTCAAGCAGGTAGAGTGCATGGGCAAAGCAATTAGATTAAACTACCTGTCTTTCCCCTCCTTTTTTTATTTACTGCACTAAATCAAGTCATACTGTTTGAGTTGCTTATCTATATGGGATGCATTTTAATCCTAATCTTTGCTTCCTAGGGCACGTTCTGCTTCTTCCACATCCCTTTCTGGTCGTGCCTCACTCAGGTTTCACTTTTATAATCATTTAACATTAAGTATCCATCATATGTAGCACTCCACTAAGCAAACCTGCTGGCCCTCGTACCTAATTTAAAACTAGACAGTGGAAAACATGGTCAATGACATGTTGAGTAGGACAGAGTCTGGCTGGAGAAGTAATTGGTTGGGGATGTGGAAACTAAAATTTAGAGGATGCCTTTTCCTTGGTAGCTACTGCCTTGGGGGAGTCGTGAGAGAACACCTCCCTATTCCTTTCATCCTCATACATCTGAATACAAGCCAGGTGGGTGAAGCTGGAGGAATTGTTTCAGTGGTCAATTGAAATACAAGTTGAGGTGTAGAGTGTGGATTTGCACTTAAGCTAGGGCCCTTAGGGCTTTTGTGAGAAGAACCAAGGCTTACCGTAGTTAAAACCTTGGGTGTTACTCCTAATCTTTCTGTTGCTTTCTAAGCAGATCATTATTATTTGTCATCCAGCCTTCTGAGGACTGGGTTTTAGCAATAAGCAACCTTCAAGCTTTCCTTTCTCCCTGCTAAATGGTCTTTGTTCTGTCCAGGTCCCCACCATTTGGATGTTTCTACAACTCTGTTTGATAGTTTCCAACAGTCGATAGTAAACATTCTGTCCCCATCTGGTAATACTGGTTGGCTGACTTCACTGAACCAGGTGCCACTGAGGCCCATGCGCTTAGGAACAAAGTGGGGCCCAGGTGAGTTCTGGAAGTGAAGGTATACAGTGCTGTAGGCTGATTAGGCTTGTTTCACCACTAGGTGTAGTTGGCAAGAGCCCTGGATTGGAGGGGTGAGGGCTTGGCACAGCTTTCAGGGGGAAACCTGGATGTGGTTCTAGGCAGGGTTGGTCAGCATTAAAGGCATTCAGATTGTGTTCTTTGGGACCTTGTTAGACTAAAGTGCCCGGGGGCTCCTGGAAGAATAGAGTGTCTTGCAGGGTTGTTTTATGGGGAGGAGTGGTTTTGGGCTAGGATGCTTGCTTTAGTGGATAGTACAAGTCAAAGACTTAAAAAAAAACCCCACAACAATCCAGTTTTAGGTGCATTTTAAGTTCTCTTAACACTAAAGTATTACTGTGCTAAATGTTTTTAAAAATATATATATTTTATTAATTTTTTACAGAGAGGAAGAGAGAGGGACAGAGAGTTAGAAACATCGATGAGAGAGAATCATCGATCAGCTACCTCCTGCACACCCCTCACCGGGGATGTGCCCATAACCAAGGTACATGTCCTTGCCCGGAATCGAACCTGGGACCCCTCAGTCCGCAGGCTGACACTCTATCCACTGAGCCAAACCGGTTTCGGCTGTTCTAAATGTTTTTATATTTATATTTTACACTCTTCCTAGTCTCATCTAAATTGATCCTTAGAGGAGAGGGTCTAGAACTGCCTTTGTCTTTAGGGTATTATTAACTAGTTATGTGTGGCTAGTTAAATTTAAGCTTTAAGCATAAAATAAAAATTAACAATTAATTTCTTGGTGATATCAGATTTCAAGTTTTCATTAGCTTCATGTGGCCAGGGGCTGCAGTATTGGACAATGTAGGTCTTAGAACATTTTCATCATCCTCGAAGTTTCTATTGGACAGCAATAAAAACTTGAAACAATAGAAGCTCTAAGAACTGGTCTTAGTTCTTTTTACAATCCACAAACCAAACAGCTTTGGTGACAAATTATTTATCAGCTCTCTCCATGGCACGTTGTGGAGTTGTGATCTGCCAGTTTGGAGGGCAGTGATCAATTATGAAACAGTTTGAGGAGCTGGGAATATATGAAGCAAGGAGCCAAATGCTAAGCTGTTGGAAAGCCATTTTGGTTTGAGAGCCTGCTTATTATCATAACGGTCTTTGCTGGGTCTCTAAGGCCTGTCTTCAGATGTCAACTGACCTATTTGTCCTTCACCCACCTGAATACTTCCTGTAGGTTAGTAGTGTGGGTCCTTTGCTAAACAGTTTGCAGAGACCTTACAAACTCATTTCCATTCCATCTTTCCAACCCATGTAGTGTTAGGAGGCCTGTTTTTACAGAAGGTGGTGGAGAGCTGCGGTAGAGTAGGAATCCTGAAATGTTGGTGTGGGGCCAGCTCTGGGGAGTGGGCTTTAGTTCCAGATGCCCCCTTCTCTCGTACTGGACATACTTAGTTTGAACCCTGATAGACCGACCGTTGGTATATAATGTGAGAGACTCTCTTTTCTTGGAGCCAGACAGCATAAGATGCATTACAGACACTTATTGAGCATTTACTGTATACCTGGCATCATAAAAGGTTTTTCTCTGAACTGTTCCCTTCTTGTTTCTCAACCCTGTGAAGTTAGGTATTTCTACTCTGTGTATGAGGAAGCTGAGGCCCCAAGGGTCTATTAATAAGCATATTCTCTTTGTGATTATGACTGTTGTCAGCAGGGCAGTTGGGGGAGGAGGGTGCAATCCCAGGATACAGGCTGGGCTGGCTTTGGCCCTGGATCAGGCTTCTGTGTTTCTAGCTCCATGCTTAAGAGGCTGTTTTTTTATTTACTGCCCCATTAACCCTCCAGCCTCATCCAGAAAACGAAACTGGATTTTTAAAAGATTACAATTATTTGTCCCACAGTCTGAGTCAGACTGTTAGGAAGTGTTTTGAGTCATTTCAGCCACATTTCAGCCCCATGATGGAGATATTTGTATCCCATTTTACAGGACATTTTCATTTGTCAGGAAACTGATGTTCGGGATCCTACTCTTTTTTGCTTTTTCTTTCCAAAGCCATGTTTTATCATCAGAATTACGCAACCATCCGGTGCCTTTGAGCTGCACAAACGAAGACTGTGACTAAGACAGCCTTGTAGACAGTAGCAATGCCTGAAGGCCTGGAAAACGCTCTGAAGACTTTGGTTTAGTTCGGTTCTCTGGTTGAGAAGACAACCTTGAAGTCCCTCATCATTCTCTGGCTGACAATAATGTGGCCTCTCAGACCTCACATGGAGGTCAGAGACCATCCCCTGGCCCTCAGTGGCCTGTTCCCTGTCAGTAGCTTGGTCCTGTTGGAGGAGGCAGCGGGATTTGTTCAAGCCCAGCCCTCAGCCCCACTCTCCGTTGCCACTCCCACCCCCTCTCCTCCAGCCTTGGCCCCAGACAGCAGATCTGAAGGCCGGTCCAGTCTTCTGTAAACCTTGTCCCTCCTCCCTGCCTTGCTAGGAGAAAGGAGCAGGAGGGACTTGCCCTGAGCTGCCTCGGAAGGAGGCCTGCAGTCTGATGCGCCCTGAGCTCTGTTTCTGGTGAGAAAAGGCTGTGCTGGGGAAAAACCTCCTTGCTTTGTCCTTTGACTCTGCTGAGGCCCACCTGGCCAAGCCTGTGCGTCATGCTATTTTGGGCGGCTGGTCTCCTTTAGGAGGGCCAAGTGCATGTGGCTTCAGTGTATAGAGCAGGTCCCGGGTGCTGCTGCTTTCTAACCCGGAGGAAGGAGAATAAAGCCACCCTAGAAACTATCATGGGGAGTTGGTGCTAGGGGTAGTGGGGGAGAGGTAGGCTTAAGAGGTCCCTGGGGCTGCCTTTTCTATTTTGGGTCTGTGGCTGGGGCCCAGCCCTGCCTCCTGGCCAGGCAGGCATGTGACCCAGGCAGCCCAGTGCGCGGGGGAACTCGGGACTGCAGTCCAGGGGAATGACACCACTTGTTGCCCCAGCAGCCAATTTCTAAGGAAATCAACCTATTTTCATGGGAAGTAACCCAACCTAAGGGCAGGACACCAAACTTACACTAAAAAAAATTCTGTAAAACTGGATGTGCTGGCAGCTTGAGTACTATTGTAACCAAAGTAAGAGCATGAGAGGAGGCAAATGTCCCTCAGGAGGAATTCTTACCGGGAGCCAGTTAGAAGGAGAGTGATGAGATATGAAAAAGGAGTTTGACAAATGAGTTCTGCTCCACACTGCAATCCTTTCTTTCCCCGCCCTCTTTTTTGGCTCCTCCTTTCCTCTAACTTGGAGCTGCCAACTCCAGCCCATCTATCTGTTCCTGATTAAGAAAGCTTCGAGCCATATAAGGCCCCTTCTGTTGCCTATGGTTTATGTTGGCTGGAGAGCGAGGTTGTTTTTGCAAAGTGTATTTCAAAGAAGTGGCAAGGGCTTATGTGGGGCTGAGTGTGTGTGTGTGTGTGTGTGTGTGTGTGTGTGTGTGTGTGTGTCTGTGTGTTTGTGTGTCTGAGTATGTATCCCTGTTCCCATCCACCAGGCTAATAATGGTGTGACCCCAGGGCTTCATACAAATGTATTTTCTGAGAACTTGAAGTAAAAAGTGGGCCTGTTACTCACCCAGGGCGCACCTGCTGTGCTACCAGCCACAGAGGCACCCTGTTTCTGGCATAGATTTGGAATCAGCCTCTGATTGTTAGTCTAGAAACTAAACTTGGCTGTTGCGGCAAGTTGGTTTCCCTCTCTGGAGAAAGTTTGGTGAACCTGTGCCTCTGGGTTCTTGACCTTCAGCACTGCGTCTGCCCATTGGGGCTGGGGAGCAGTTTCTCTGTCAGCAGCCCTCCCTCCCACCTCATCTTCACCTCCCTTTCTTGCTGCCTCTAGAGTCAACCAAGCTTGTTCCTGCTTTAGGACTTTGGCACATGTCTCCCTGCCTGGAACTTTCTTCCCCTCTCGGTTCCCTGTCCTCCCAGACCTTGGCATGGCTGCCCCTTACTGTTCCAGCTCTGCTGCCACCTCTTTGGAGGGGCATTCCCTGACTGTTCTGTCTGAAGCCTCCCCTCTCCCACATGCTCTTTATCCAGCTTTTCTCCACCTTGGTTTCTCGTCTAAACCACAGAACATGGAAGATGGCCGAGTGTCTGTTTCTCAACTCTCCCAACTAGTACAGTACTACATGCGCAGGAGTATATAGTTAATTCATCATGTACAGGGATGCCTAGGGCTCAGTTCTCAGAAGCGGTTGAGAGGCTGCAGGTTTATTACGTTTGCTTGCTGCATCTTTGTAGTATCTTGAGATCTGAAATGTGACTCCCTAGTTACCCCTCTCCACCTTTGCATGGGGCTTTTGCATCTTCAGCAGAACCTGGCTCACACTGGGTATTCAGATCTTTATGAAATGACTAGGCCCAGGGGGTCCTGTTACCTGATGCTGGCTAGGCCTCATTGGTGTGGGAACCAGATGCCTTGCTCCGAAGGGTCTATTCATAAGCATATTCTCTTTGTGATTATTACTGTTGTTAGCAGGGCAGTTGGGGGAGGGGACGTGCAAAATTAGCACCAGTTATTATGGGAAATAAAGCATTATAAATTTATACATAGATGAGATGATATACATATTTATTATGATGATTAAAGAAACTTAAAAGCTATATGGTAATAGAACATCCATTGCTACTTAATACTTAAGAATATATTAAATTTCTATGAAAGCATCACTTGTAGGAAGTTTTGACTTTTGACTATTCACAGGTTTGAAAGAACAGCCATTTGCCCTCAGTGCTCTCCCTCCTGTCCTGTTCTCTTTCAGAAGCAGCTGCTTTCATCTGGTTGTTCTCCCTATCTCTGTGTTTCTAAATAGTATACTTCTTCCTTTCTTTCCATCTTTTCTTCCTTTTTATTTATCTGATTTGCTTTTCTACTTTGAAAGGTAAGGACTTGGCTCATTCCTACATTTTTTCTTCCCTCATCAGTATAGAGGTTATATGCATTATTATGATATAAACTAGAGGCCCGGTGCACAAAATCGTGCAGGGGAGGTGGTGGTGTGTGTTCCTCAGCCTGGCCGGCACCCTCTCCATTCTGGAACCCCTTGGGTTCCAGACTGCTGATTTAGGGGATGGGGCCTAAACCGCAGTCGGACATCCCTCTCCCAATCTGGGACCGCTTGCTCCTAACCACTTACCTGCCTACTGGCTTGATTGCCGTCTAACTGCTCCTCTGCTGGTCTCATGGCCCCCAACTGCCCTTCCCTGCTGGCCTGATTGCCCCTAACCGCTTCTGCCTCGCGCCCCCCCCCCTCCCCGTGGCTTTGTCTGGAAGGAACTTGGATAGTAGGAAGATGGCCAGTCTCCTGATATAATTAGCATATTATCCTGCTTATAGCTGAAAAGTTCTTAGTTTTCCATATTTCCTTTCTTGCCATCCTCTTCCCTCTTCTCTTAACTTACTTTGTTTAGCTTTGTTTTCTGTGTCTCTCACATTGGTTCTCTGACTCTTCCCTGAGCGTTAGCCATTGCTGTCAAGCTCCTCTCATTTGCTTAAACATACCAGGTACTAGCATTCCATATTGCTCCTGGGATGTACTACTGTCCCTAGCTCTGCTTCCCCTTCATCCTGGAAATTCCTTCTACCTTTCTCTGGTGTTGCTTCCTGGATCCACACTTAACCCCTCCCTTTTCTGATTCCTTTTGGAGTTATGTGTCATCTTTATTAGCTTTTCTTGATTTACTCCCTTGTTTTTGTGGAGCCTGTCTTCTAGTAGTTTGCTGAGAAAGTGTGTTGGTTCATACACGAGGACAAGTCTTTGAAGGCTTGGGTTGAGGTGTGGTCAGAGACAGGAGGGTTGCTAGAAAGTTGGCAAGGACAACTAGGCCCTCATAATCCTCTGGCATGCCAGTAGATCTGGCTTTATTTTATGGAGTAGTTTAAAGGAGAAGGGATGTGGATTGGGGAGGCAGGTAATAGTGAAAATGGGTATTGAATGAAAGTCTGCATATTGAATGGGCCAACCAAATCTCCCTTGGCTTCCTCTCATCTCCCGTCCCACGGCATTATTAGAACATCTTAATCTGGAGAAACTGGCAGTCTGGTTCATGTTTGTTCCCCACTCTGGCCAGGACACTTGCCTGACTCTTGGACCAAACTTGTCAGTTGGTCAGTGGCAGTAATAAGCCTACCCAGAGGAGAAGTCATTGATATTTTTTAAAATATATATTTTATTGATTTTTCACAGAGAGGAAGAGAGAGGGATAGAGAGTTAGAAACATCAATGAGAGAGAATCATCAAACAGCTGCCTCTTGCACACCTCCTACTGGGGATGTGCCCGCAACCAAGGTACATGCCCTTGACCGGAATTGAACCTGGGACCTTTCAGTCCCCAAGCCGATGCTCTATCCATTGAGCCAAACCGGTTTCGGCGTCATTGGTATTTTTTGCCTCAAAAGGACTTGTAAGTGCCTCAAAAGTAGCGTTTGACTTATTTCTGTGTCCCACTGTGCTTTGTACCTGGTAGGTACCAATACACATTTGGTGAATAGAAATTCCTTATGCCTCTATGTGATCTCTGAGTTGGTTGTCGTGCACTGTTTGCTCTTTGTAGAATCAGTGTCTACCTCTTTGCTTTGTCCCTTGAGATGGTGCTATGAAGGGTTTTTGCCTCACACCATCTTTTCTGATTCCTTTTGAAGTCACATATCATCTTTATTAGCTTTTAGATAAGCTTATTGTCTGATCAGAATGTCATATCTTTTGGGTAGTCTTGTGTAGTGCTCTGTGGTCATGGGCAGGAACTCTGTGTACCCACGAACACTGGTGGCACCTGCTTTATCACCATAGTAAAAAAAGCTTAAACCATAACCCTGGCCCCCAAATGAAGTAATGGGAAGACCTTTGTCGGAGGTGCTGATTTCCCCCTTTATCATCTGAAGCCCAATGAGACTGGACCTGCCATGAGTGGTCAGCGGAGAAGGAGGGAAGCTGGGTAGTTCACACTTGTGTGGTTTCCTCTTTAGCCAACTTTTCCAAACTGGGAGTTTCATTTTTAATTGAACTGGAGGAGGAAGAGCTCTTAATTGGAGACTATCTTCAGAGATGGGATTTTTTACTTTTGATTCTACTTGGAATTCTTGGTACCAGGCTCTGGTTTCCATTTTGGTTGGAAAAGGCTTTATTGAGGAGGCCCGCCCATCCAGACATTGTTGTGTGAAGAAGCCTCCAGTCTCTTGGAGAATAGGCCGTGGGTGCTCTGTGATCCAGAAGCAGGAGGGTGGCTGACCAGGCTGCTCTGTGGGGCCATCACAATGAAGGGTGTGGGGGACAGCCCTGGCAGGAGGACCTCACAGCCCCACTGTGAGCTAATTTGGAATCTTTAGGGTGCCAACATGAATCACAGCTCACTCACACACACTAAGGATGAAGGTAACAACCCTGTGAACACCGAGACTGGGCTGAGACCACCACACCTGAGGCATGGCTCCAGCACTCTGATTCCTGGGCCCCCAGCCATGCTGCTGAGGGTGAGTGACCCAGCTTGCCATCGTTACCACCCTCAGCGGCAGGACCAAACCTTGCCCGGCAAGGTAGGCACTAGCTTTCTCAGTATTTTTGCAGCCCCGTGTTTCCTTCAGGTCTTCTGGGAACATCCTCTAGCACTGTGTTGTCCACTAGATAGCACCAGTTGTATATAGCTATTTAAAGTAAATTAACACTAAATATAATTTAAAATTCAGTTCCTCAGTCACACTGGTCACATTTCAAGTGCTCAGTAGCTCCCTGTGACTAAGTGGCTGCCAGTGTTGGACTTCAGTTGCCACTTGGGGGTTAGCCAGGCCTTTGCCTCTTGTGACCTGCTCCGCTTTGGCCATGTCGCAATTGCCCCTTGCGTTGACAGTAAAGGTCAGGCTCCCTTAGTCTGGCCCCCGGCCAGCTCTTAAGCCTCTGCTCCCAGGACTTGTTCCGCTCTCTCCCAAAGATACATTGGGTTTAGAAACTTAATTGATGTCATTAACCCACCATTGCAACCTAAGAATTCTGGCCTTTGAGGCAACCTTCCGTGGGTCCTCTTTGCCTGTTTCTGCAACCGGGCTCAGCGTGGTGCTGATATGTGTGTATGTGTATGTGTGAGTGAGACACTGGCTCTTCCATCTGGATTGTGAGCTTCTAGTAGTCAGAAGCTTTTTCTTGCTGAAACTTAAACACATGTATATGTGCATATCCTCAACCCAAAAGGCACTCTTGTCTTCCTCCAGCAAACTCGAGGGTTGCAAGTGAGGGGCCTGGTATTAGGGTTGTGGGAAGGGATGAGGAGCCTTGGCCTGGTCCACTGCCTGATGTTATTCTCCCAATGCAGTGGCAGCAAGTGCTGGGCTTCAGGTTCTGGATCATTCCCTGTCTTTAGAAGACCCCCTTCAAGGGGAAAAACGCCTCCATTGGCAAGAAGGTCTCAGGAGATGGAATGTCTTGAGCTTCCTTCTGTTGGTGAACACATAACCCTAGAATAATGGAAGAAATGTTCAAATTTCAACCAGACGGGGTTGGCAAAAGTAGGTTTACACTTGTGAGTATGCAAAACACAGAGCTTATTCTTTTATTATTATTCATTTATTATTGTATTATTTTCCATGCAAGCTTACCTTTGCCACCCCTGTGTAAAAGTCCATTTAGAACAGAGTGGATGTGACTTCACTGACCAGGCCCAAGCTCAGACTGGACTTATGAGACTCGTACCAAGCTCTTCTTTTTATGATAGACTTTCCCATTGACTAATTACTTGCAGCTCTTTTGCCATAATAACTGCAGACAAATAGGCTGACTCACTGGGACCAACACTCTTTGTACCATTCCCAGAGATTTGTTTTCTTGTTTAGCAGAAGGCCCTAGATTGCAATGCCCCAGCTGGTCATTGGGGTTGGAAGTGAAGCAATTACTTCTCCAGAGGTAAGCTGTTTTGAGAAGCTGCAGGTTCCTCTGGGAGAAAGAAGGAATCCTTTCAGAACCTGGAGTGAGTAGGTGGGCACTAAGGTCTTATGGGGCTGTGACACGTGCCTGTCCTCAGCTCTGTGTGACCACTGGGCAGCCAGCCAGGGTGCATCTATTTGCGGGTAAATGGGCCTGCTAAAAATAAGCAGGCAGCTATTTCATTCCATCAGAATCAAACTAGCCAAGTCTCCTCCCCACCAACCCTAAGCCCAGGCTCTGCATCCTTTTCCCTGACTGGGGGCAGGCCTCCGGAGTGGGGGAGGGGGGCAGCCACCTTCATGCAGTTTGCTTGCGAGTGTGAAGGCTTTTAGATCCTTACTGTTCAATGCCACTTACATTTTTGAGAAGTACAGGCTTAAAAAAGAGAGGGCAGAGAGAGGAACTCAAGAGTCTTTCTGGGAAGGAAGGTACCAGAGAGCCTCGTTGGGCTGAAACGTGTGCGTGCACATGGGGCAGCCCTGTCTGAGAATTCAGGAAAGGTTGGTACATCCTGCGCCACAAGTCCAGGACTCGGTGTTCACATAAGTCAGGGAAAATGGCACCTTACCAATTCAGAGAAGTCTGAGTGAGGTGAGATTGGCTGGGGTAGGACTCTAGGAACTGAAGGGGGTAAGGAAGTGAGGGACTTTATTTGACGGGCAGGAAGTGGGGCTTCAGTCACCAGGAGCTCCCTGTGAGGTGCCTTCGGTGAAACCCAGCGAGGCTCTCACATCATCTTTGGGCGGCTGGGCTGCTTATTCCAAGGGCTCTTGGCTGTGTTTGGTGGAGAAGCTCATATCTAATCACAATCCCCTAGTGGCAAGGGAAAAATAAACCATTTCATCCCCTCCATGATCTCTTACCTCTTATCTCAAGTGCCCAGAGCACTTCAATTCCAGTCCAGGGCAGTTTCTGTCCCTAGAGGCAGTCGTGGAGAGAAGGGCTTTGCCTGGAAGAATGGTGGCCGCTGACTTCCGGTTCCTCAGCAGAGGGAAGGCCTCTCAGCACTAGTCCAGCATGTGAATGAATGGTGGGCACTGGACCTTGTCAGAAATCTGTGGGTTGGGCAACATGGCACTAGGATAGCAGTATTAAATGCTTTCTAGGAGGCCCTCTTGGCACAATAACAGGGGTGTCTGGCTTGGAAATGGTACAGAAAGTTTCCTAAGCTGTAATTAGCAGAGTAGCTACAGCTGCCTGTTTGCAGGGGGGCTGTACATGGTAGGTCTGGGGGCTTAGAGCCTCCGTCTCTGGGAACAAGCTGGGCAGGGAGGAGCAGGTGGGTGAGTGGTAGCCGTGTCTCTGAGCTACAGAGCTGCGGGCTGGAAGTATGTATAGTGGCCCCAGGTGGCTGGTTCTGTGTTGAGCGTGAATTAGGATTAGGAGCAGAAAATGTGAAGTGGGGGAGGCCAGTGACATGGCAAGCCAGGGTCTGTCTGAAATGCGGTATGGATCTCTTGGGATTCAGGACCAAAGCCAGGCTGTAATGTATGTATGCCTTACAACCAGTTTCTTCAATCTCCAGGGGTAGGGTGGGATCAACTGCTGGACCCCTTGGTTCAACTTTTAGTTCCAATGTATGTGTGTGGGGGCGTATCCCAGTGTTTTGAGAGGCAGTCTGTGTCTTCGATAACAACTACATCCCTTACACACACCCCAATTTGAGTTTATGGCCTTGGGCCCTTCCTGTGTAAAATGGGAGACTGCCACCTATGGGTTGTTAAGACATAGGATTCTTCTTCCTCTCTATCCCTTTCCATTTAATCTTTTTTCTGAGATCAGGGAATTGCTAAACACTATGGGACTCAACTATACCGCCTGCTGTAATAGGGTTGTCTAGTTAATAAGGAATCAGATATTTAAATTTACTGACAAGAAGAAAATCTGAGTTCAGACCCCAGCTCTACTTCCTGTCGCATGTGACCTGTTGGTTAACCTCCTGACAATAGGCTATATCTCCTGTATACTGCTTTTTCCTGAGAGCACCCTTCCCCCGTAACCTCTTTTCCTTCTTAAATATTATTTATTTTTATATGAACGACAGACACAAAGCAAATATACCATAATCTAACACTTTTTGGGTGTGTGCAAGTTGTTACAAAACAGTGATTTTCCAACTTGGCTGCATGTTGGCGTCACCTTTGTTAACAAACTTGGTGCCTGGATCTTTCCCTCAGAGATTCTGATTTAATTGATTTGGGTGCCATCTTGGGATTTAAAAAGCATCCCAAGTGGTGCTAATTGGCAGCCAAATTGGAGAACCACTGAGAAATTAAAAAAAAAAAACAAAAAACTCTCTTCACAAAAAGAAGGAATACTATCCATTTTCAATAGAATCCCATCCCCCCACCCCCCATGGGATGATTATATGGACACAGATCTCACATGCACATCGTAGTCTACAGCTTTTATTTTTGGCATCACAGCAGTTTTTCCAAGTCAGTACACAAAGTCAGCTTCTTTCTCTAACAATGATTTGTCCCTAGATTCTACAATATATTTAGCAATTTTTTCTATGAGTTTTTTTCCCTAAATAATACTCCAGTGAATATTCCTAATATAGACTTCTGCCTATGCAGATTTTTATTTTTTTTAAAAATATATATTTTATTGATTTTTTATAGAGAGGAAGAGAGAGGGATAGAGAGTTAGAAACACTGATGAGAGAGAATCATTGATCAGCTGCCTCTTACACACCCCCTACTGGGAATGTGCCCGCAACCAAAGTACCGTATTTGCCGGCGTATAAGACGATTTTTTGGTCCTGAAAAATACGTATTTGCCGGCGTATAAGATGACTGGGCGTGTAAGAAGACCCCCTAACATTTCCACTAAAAATACAGAGTTTGTTATATACTCGCCGTATAAGACTACCCCCCACTTGGAGGCATATTTTTCAGGGCCAAAAAATCGTCTTATACGCCGGCAAATACGGTACATGTCCTTAACCGGAATCGAACCTGGGACCTTTCAGTCTGCAGGCCGAAGCTCTATCCACTGAGCCAAACTGGTTTTGGCTAATTTTTTTTTTTAAAGAAAATATTTCAAATGTGGGAGTTTGGGGGTCTTAGGGTATGATCATAAAGTTTTAAGAGCAGTATAAACTTCCCCTTCCCTTGGCCCATAAAATGTCTTATCACCATGGATCCATTAATTAGTGGATTCTGGATTTAATGTGGAGAAGAACCTGAGTCCCATTCCCTTAATTGTATAACCTCGAGTTCTTTAAACCTTTAAGATGGTAATATATTCCAAACCAGGTGGTTGAAGATGAGGTGATGCAAGACAAATATCTTGTGAGGTTCCTCATTTGAATTAATAATGCTGTTAGACAGCATTATTGAAGCTTTTCACCTGGAGGGTATAATACAGTGCCTTCTGAACCGGGCTGCTGCTTAGCTCTGCTTTGTACTTTCCAGTCTCATTGCTTCATCTTCACATAGTAGCAGGAAGGTTTATCGTTAAAGATGAGGAACTTTCTGGAGATGACCTGCCCACCCCTATAATTTGGAGAAACACTTTTCCTATCACTTTCACAAACATGTTTGTAAATCTTCTTGGAGGCTTGTTATGCAGCTTGCAGTACCGTGGGTTGGAAAGGGACTGAGATACTGTATTTCCAGTAGGTTCCCTGGTCCAGATTGTGCTCTGAGATGCAAAGTCCTGGAGCAGTGTTTCCAGCCTCTGCTGATCCTCAGGCTCACTTGGGGAGCTGTATGCTCTGCTTTTGCCAGAAAACATTTAGATACGTAGATACAATCAGTAAGAGTTGGAAAAGCATTTACAATTAAGCACAAATCCAAATTAAGGTGTAATTCACCATATCAAAGAAGGATTTGAGGTTTTAAGAAGACTTAAAATTTTTGCATACAGAATAAAATTTGTTGGCATGGGAGGCACTGAATACAAGCATTCTCAACACGTCTGTTACATACCTCTAACGAGAGCTCACCCTGCTCTACACAGCACTTCCTATATATCTAAACTAATCCTCATACCTGTCTTCTTCTGTTGCCTTCTTCTAGGCCATGCTCATTTCTCCTTTTCTGGCTCTAACTGACCCAGGTCTCCAGGTCATTTTTGCTCCATATACCGTTTCCCCTGCTCCCCAAGTCACCTGCAAACACAGTTTGGTGTGTCTGCCTTTTCCACCTATGCTGGTTCTCTGTTGTCTACAGGATAAAGTTGAGACTGCAGTAGCTTGTATCAAGGGAGTGTGTGTGGGTGAGGGAGCAGAAGGGGGTGTCTCTTTTTGCCCCACCCACTTCCAGTGGCTCTCCGAGCCATGGTGTGAAGAGATGGTGATCCCTCTAGGGGCAGGGAAAGGGAGAGCCAACAGCTCTGCCGTCGCCTGTCTTGTCTTTCCTGTGCAGTCACATCAGGAACCTCTTACCAGGCTCTCATGGCATCTCTTTCTCCTGTTCCAGGTGTGACTGCTACAAGCCTCCAGGATGGCCATGCAATTCCGTTCACTTTTCCCTTTGGCATTGCCTGGAATGCTAGCACTCCTTGGCTGGTGGTGGTTTTTCTCTCGTAAAAAAGAGCACGTCAGCAGCCATGACAAACAGGCGGAGGTTAGTCCTGTGGAGCTGAGCGCCGGCCCTGCCATCGAGGAACTGGCCCCTGTGGAAGATGCCTGTCGTTCAGTAGTGTCCACACCCCCCAGTGCCACACAGTCAGCAGAAGAGGAGCTGGCCACTGTGTACAAACCTTCCACAGAGCCCCCGGCCTTGCTGCGGTCACATCCAGCCTGTCGTAGATCGGAGTCCTCAGGCAGCCTGTCTAACACCATGGACACGAGAGTTCGATCAGGAACATGCAGAGATGATACTGTAAGGGTGGAACCAGCCCAGACAGGTGATGAAGCCAAGCCCGTTCCTCTAGAGTGTGCCCTTGCATCCTCAAAGGCTATTCAGTTCCCCCACGAAGCCACCGACGTGTGCAGGAGCGAGGCAGGGTGGGGCCAGCAAGGTCAGGCTGCAGCTCCCGCAGAGAAGCACGGCCCTGTGGAGAAGACGAGAGAGATGGGGGCTGAAGGCACTGGCGACGCAGTGTTGGGAGAAAGTGGGCTGGAAGAAGGTGTGTTGTCCCTGGAGCGAGGCTCTGCATTACAGAGCATCAAGGCGCCCAGCATGACTCCCTTGGGAGGAGGGGGAGAGGAAAGGAAGAGCTGCCCGCCTCAGGTGGAGGGGGGCTCAGCAGGGAAGTTGATGAGTAGCTTTAATGAACTGGCTCATGTGGAGCAGTCCAAGGATGATGACACACTGGCACCCTGTGTCCGAGGTGGCCGGGTCTGGGATGGGAAATTGAGCCAAGAGGAGTCCTTGGATAAACATAAGGAGACCCTGGATAAAAATGAAGAGATTGAGCAAGCTGCCTACCAGATCATCTCCAAGGTGATCTTGGACGCAACTGAAGAAGTGCTGGCCACCACTGTGGGCAAGATGGCAGGTTGCATGTATCAGGCCTCAGCCAGTCAGCTCCAAGAGCAGGAGGAGGAGAGGTGTGCCCCAATCTGCCAGAAAACTGCCCTTGGGCAAGATGCCTTGGAGTCCACTCAGGCCACAATGGAGGTGGCCACAACGAAGGCCGTCTTGGACCCATTGGAGTCAGCCTTAGGTCCGTCGGATGCTGCCTTCCCCTTGCCAGGCCTGCCAGCCGAGGACCTGCCACCACCACCAAAGACCTATGTGAGCTGCCTGACCAGCCCTCTGTCCAGCCCCACCAAGGACACGAAGCCAAAGAACTCTGTGCACCACATCGCCCTGGCCCCCTGCCCACCGCCGGCCGCCCCCCTCGGAGAGTCGTTGGACAACTCAAGCATCCCGGTGAAAGATGCTGGCTGTGTCACCTGCATGTCTGACACTAGCCAGGGGGTCCCTTCAGAATCCTCCTCCGGGCAGTGCTCAGATTCCGTCAGCACTTCAGGGCTCGAAGACTCTTGTACAGAGACCAACTCAAGCCCTAGGGACAAAGCTGCCACCTCACCGCTGCCACAAAGTACTGTGCCCTTCAGCAATGGGGTGCTGAAGGAGGAGTTGTCAGACTTGGGGACTGAGGATGGATGGACCTTGGATGCGGAAGCAGATCATTCGGGAGGTAGGAGGTCTTGGGTGTTCCTCACTCGGAGGACGGGGGTCTCCCTTTATAAAGTAGGAAAGGCTGCCTCTCTGCTACTTCTGTGTCCCAATCAGCGTGCAGAAAGGGCACAGCGGAGAGCTGGTGGGTAACTGGAAACTTAGGCTGCCTTAACCCCAAAGCCATGGGAGTGGTAACTTGTTTTGGCAGCCAGTGACCTTCCCTAGCCCATCTGACAGAATCAGTCCAAGTTGTGTTGGGTTGACCCATTAACCTAAGTGTGCCTCTTTTTCTCTTTCAAACCCTAACTTGTTAATCTTTTTTTATCTTATTTTTTAATGGAGAGAGGCCTCCTTAGCTTTAATTCCCTTGAGTACCGAGAGTAGGTGTGAGCTTTTTTAAATGGTTTATTTCCTTTTAACTTTGTGCTTGTTCCCATGTCTTCACCTGCTTTCCTTCTCCAGAAGCTCTTTCCTGGTAAGTGCCCAGAGACTGGCCCCAGCTTTGCATACTTGTGGGAGGCTCGCACTCTGCTGCGTGTTGCTGTCACTCTGTGCAGAGCGCCTCAGCCATTTTCTTTCTGTGCAGCTGCAGGTCCATCCCCGGGAAAGAAGGGCACTCGGGTAATGAAGTGCCCACTGGGTTTTTCGAGTGCTGACCCCAGCGTAGACATTTCAGACCGCTAACTTCCAGGTCAGCAGCTCCTGACCCTGTTTTCTGCAGCTACCCTGGGGCATTTTCATTGATCTCTTGGGAAGAGGCATTCCCCTCCGGGTCTCTGACTGTCTTGCCCTGAAACCTTTTCCTATTATTTCACCTTGAGGCAGGTTGGGACTCTTTCTTTGGAATTCAGCACATTGAGCAGCTCCTGGTGTGTACCACACATTACATTTAACCACCTCTGAGGTGCTATTGGTTATGACACTACTGTTTTTATGTACCTCGGAAAGAAATAAAAATGCTGCAGATCATGAATATAGAAGTCCAGAGACTGTAAGATGCACTCTAACTTTAGGGATGTTAAAGTTTGTTTCTTTGTTTTTTTAAGGCATTTTAAAATGGGTGGGAAGTCTTTAAGAATAAAGGGGTTTCCCTTTGCCTCTTTTTAAAAAATATATATTTTATTCATTTTTTGCAGAGAGGAAGAGAGAGGGGATAGAGAGTTAGAAATGTTGATGAGAGAGAATCATCGATCAGCTGCCTCCTGCACACGCCCCACTGGGGATGTGCCCGTAACCAAGGTACATGCCCTTGACCGGAATGGAACCCGGGACCTTTCAGTCCGTAGGCTGACGCTCTATCCACTGAGCCAAATTGGTTTTGGCTCCCTTTGCCTCTTGCCCCTCAGGTTAATTAACAAGCCCTCTGGCCTTGTCATGCCAATTCTAGATTGACAACAGCTATGCAGAAGGCTTCCAAGTTTAGGACTCATGGAAGAGGAGGCTATGACTGAGCATGGATGTGTGGGGACGTTGGGCATCCCCAACGTAGATAGAAGCCTGATAGTGCCAATCACTGAGCACTCAGTTGTGCCAAGTACCAGGCTGTGTCTTACTGACCCACCTCCATTCTCATGGTAGCCCTGCCTTGGTTGTGAAAAAGTTGCTAGCCATCTGGAAGCTGGCCTTTGAGTGAAGCCTGCTAGAATCCTGGCGTGGTCTGTGCCACCTGAGTGTCATCGGGGTGGAAGGTACCATCCAGTCCTGCTCTGTCGGGTAGAGGCTGGGGCTGGCGTTATCAGAAGGGTATGGACTGGCTGTGACCAGTTGTTCTCCGGGTAGGCCTGCATCTACTATCTGGCTCCAGGGGCCATGTGGACCTGTTGGCCCATCACCTTCCCTACCTTGTGTTAAGAGAGGAAGAGGTCACTTTTTGATGGTGACTTAGTTGTGCGAGTGAATCTCCCAAGCTTTACTCCTTTGCATCCAGACAGTACATGGGAGTATGCCCAGGGTCTGGAGAAACCAGTGCAAGATAACCTAATTAGTAGAATCTCAGGGGTCCTCTATTTCTGGCAATAAGAGTTGTCCATATTTAAATGAGAGCCACTTAAGTGGGGTTGGCCCTCTGTTTTTCTTTAATGGTCCCTTTGGCACACTCTGGGTCAAGAGTGGAGCAGCCCAAGTCAATGCTAGGCTCCTGCTGCCCACCCTCTCCTCTTGGGAGTGAGCTTTAGCTCGGTCTTTGAACCAGGGCATTAGAGACCCTCCGTGAGCTCAGAAGAGCATTCAGAGTTGCACAAGTCGGGCCTAAGCAGGGGAAAAGGAGGGCCTCATTTCTGTGTCCACTTTTGGCAGGGCCACGATGGGGAATAAGAATGGGCATCTTCAGACATACCAGCGACAGGGGAATTTTTTTGGCTCTACTTGGCTGAAGGCCACTGACTGTGAGCCTAGGCCAGAGGCCTTGGGACCTAGGGACCCTTGTCTGAGGGGCTGGCATTTTCAGAAGGGTGTGGACTGGCTGTGACCAGTTGGTCTCGGGGGAGGCCTGCATCTACTATCTGGCTCCTGGAAACATGTGAACCTGTTGGCCCATCCCTTCCCCCACCCTCAGGACTCCCCCCTTCTGAGCCAGTGTCTTTCTTCTCAGTTCACCACTTGTCTGCTCCAGCAGCTGTGGCTGGGTGTGGCTGCCAATTAAGCAAGTTGGACTGTAAATGACAAGCTAAAATTAGGTGTATCTACACCCCCAGCCCTCCTTTCATTGGGGTTGTTCTGAGCCTTCTAAGACTTCCAGTTGACAGTCACCAGCCAAGCTTGAGGAGGGGGCGGGGGATGGGGGCCTTGGGCCTCCCAGGAATGTGAGTTTGGGAGTTGTGCGTTAGGAATTGCTCTGAGCTGGTGTCTGGGTGTCTGTGCATGCTGCTTCCTCCCCTGCAGGCTCGGACGGGAACAGCATGGATTCAGTGGACGGCTGCTGTGGACTCAGGAAGACTGACGATTTCCAGAATGCCCAGGCAGGCTCTAATCCTAAGAAGGTCGACCTCATCATCTGGGAGATTGAGGTGCCAAAGGTAAGGGTTGCAAGCTCAAAGTTCTCAGGTTCATTGGGCTTGGGTGTGGGGTTCAGGGGAGGGACAGCCAACCTGGAGTGGCAGCTGAGCCCAAGGCTGAGGGGAAAGGGAGTGCTGCTTTGCCAAGGTTCAAAGAACTTCCTGCAAAATGGAATTTCTCCAGCTGCCTTGCGAGTGTCCTATTCTTGTCCTCTTCTAACTCCAGGCCTCTAACCTCCCCTGGGTTGTGTGTGTGTGTGTGTGTGTGTGTGTGTGTGTGTGTGTCTGTCTGTCTGTCTCGGGGCTCCGATCTGCTTGGAGATGGCTAGCAAAACCAGATGGAGGACATGGGCCAGCAAGGAGTCCCTCACTGTGCTCTGCCCAAGCTTTCCAATGCAAAGTATTTTGTAATTAAGAACAGCATAAATCCATATTTTAGAAAACTTGAGAAGTATAAAAATGTATAAAGAAAATAAAAAATCAGCTCTAATCCTACCCCTGAGAATGACTGGGAAGGCTATGTCTTGTATGTGCCCTGTGGTTTTTAAACACAACTGAGATTATGTTGCTTTAATTAATGCTTTTAAATATTTAACAATTTAATTTTCCTGTGGTACTCTTTGAAAATGTAATTTTAACTGTATTACTCATTGTGTGAATGTCAATTTACTTCACAACTCCCCAATTCTGGGGTGCTTAAGTGGTTTCTAGCTTCTTGCTATTCCGACTTATAACTTACTAGCTCAGTCTTGATGTTTATCTCTGGGGCTCAGAAATAATTGGCCTACTTCATTCTCCGGGGGCATTTAGCTTCCTGCCATGTGGAGACTTTGCTGGCTTTGAACTCGGGGTCAGGCAGGCAGCTCAGACTCATGGTACTGGCTCTCTCTGTTGTTTGCTCCCCCCAGCAATCCTGATAACCACCATGCCCTCTTCTTCATTGGCTGCAAAAGGCATAGCAGAGCAGCTCTGGGTACTGAGGGACCAGGCCCTACTAGCTCCATGGGGGTGGGATCATTTGAGAGTGATTCAGAGCTTCTTAAGTCATGGCTGAGTCTGGCTGCTTCTTTCTGCCTTGAACTCTGGTGTGCTGGGCATTCAGTGAGCTATAGGCTCTGAAGGTGCCAGCCTGCTATCAGTTGGCAGCAGGAGCCCAAAGGGTCTGTCTTAGACTTTTATTTTCAAGTCGAGACTCTTTATCTTTGGTCCTAAGTAGACTTGAGGAGTGGAAGAGTTGTAAATGCACCCTTGTGCTGAAACATCTCTTAGTCTGGATCTGGAAGAAGAAAATGCTGCCTTTGCAGCTTTCTGGATTCAGACCACATTGTCGGGGATGAAATGGGAACTGCTGAGTCCTGGAGCCAGACTTGCAATGCAGCTGCTTAGTAGCTGTGTGATGTTGGGTGAGTTACTTAGCCTCTCTGGGCTTGTTTTCCTCATCTGTAAAATGGAGATTTAAAAAGGTATCCATTTCATTGGTATTGTGAGAAAATGCAAGTGCAGGGAAAGGAGTGCTGACATGTTAACAGATAATATGTTGAGTTTGACCTTGTGAAAAACAAAGGTAGGTCTTTGGGAGTGGTTTTGGAGGAATTGGTTTCCCATTAACTAATTCTTTTTCTCAGCACTTAGTCGGTCGGCTAATTGGCAAGCAGGGGCGGTATGTGAGTTTTCTGAAGCAAACATCTGGTGCCAAGATCTACATCTCCGCCCTGCCCTACACCCAGAATGTCCAGATCTGCCACATAGAAGGTCAGTGGGATTCAAGCCCCTTTAGATGCCTTTATTTCTGAGGCAAAATTTAACACCTTAAAGGGACGCTTGAACTCTAGGAGAATTCCTGTGGAATGGGGGGTGGTTTTGCTCTGTTTGTCTTACTTCCTTCCTCCTTCTCTTAGGCTCTCAGCATCATGTAGACAAGGCGCTGAACTTGATTGGGAAGAAGTTCAAGGAACTGAACCTCACCAATATCTACGCTCCCCCTCTGCCTTCACTGGCACTGCCTTCTCTTCCAATGACTTCCTGGGTGAGCATGCTCCTGGGGGACCAGGACTTCTTGCATCCCTTTCCCCCAACAAGAAACTCCCAAGACCATGGCCAAGAGCACCTTGATGCCTCTGCCCTCTCACTTCTAGCCTCCATTGGTCTGTTCTGCTTCTAGCCTATGTCCTCTGGGGAAGGCTTAGGAGCTGGAGTGCCTCTTAGCCAGGGACCTCTTAGTCCCTGATAGGAAGGACCACTCTCCCCTGGCTCTGCCACCTGGGCACCCTTTATGTTCAAGGCATTTGCCTAGAAAGGACTGTAGTCCACCCAGGAGACTAGGCGGGTCCAGGCTGGTGTGGAACTCCTTGAAGCTGGAGCAGTGTCTGGATGAGGCCCCTGCTGAGGGCTCAAGATGGGCTTTCCCTTAGGTAAGGCCAATCTAGTGGTGGCCCCGATGAGGGATTCCCTTCCCCATCCCACTTCCCAGGAGGTACCTAGAGTATGAAGGAGAAGCAGTAACCCCCACCAGGCTCAGGAAGCCACGTGGCTCTTTGGAGATTGCCCTGAGAGTTGGACAAGAGAAGGAGCTGACATCTCAGGGGTCTCTGTGTCCTGGGCAGTTAAAGAATCTCTGGGGCTTGTCATTCGTGTCCTAACAGTGTACCTCCCCCCTATGTGGGCCTCATCTTACCGAGGCTGCTAGTGACAGGGATTTGTCCGAGAAAGGTATGCTATTGTTGTTGGCGTGAACACAGAGTTATAACCTCACACATCTAGATGGTACAGCCTACTACACCTGGGCTGTGTGAGACACCAGCATTGTCTATACAGTTCTCACTGACCAGCACGTCACTATGATGCGCTTGGGTGGACTGCATTTCACACATGAACTGAACATGCTGCCTCAAGAAAAGCCTGCCTGGCTTTTGTTTAGGTCTTCTTGGTTCTGTATCTTGCTCCTCCAGAGACCCTTGTGTCTTGGGAGAAGTGTGCTGCCCTTTTCCTTTCCCGTGGATATTTGGGAGTGGGCTGGACCTCACTCCACCCTTGACTTCTGAATCTGTTTTCCTCAGGAGGCTTGGCCCCAGACCCACTCTTTATTTTTAGATAACTGAGTGGTTGGTGTGGCTTCCTCCCCTTGTTCTGCGGGTGGCTCTGGGACTGGAGGGGTAGAGGTCAGGACTCTCAGTCAAGCCTCTTGTGCCACCTGGATGGAGGGTGGACCAGATGTGCTGCTGTGTCCACAGCACCAGGATGGTTTCTGTAGCTTAGCACCGGGAAAGCTAGCATGTGAGGACAGCTCTGTCAGAGACTAGTCTTGGCCTCTTCAGGGCCTTTAGGTGGGGCCTGGCCACAGAGCAACCCTACCTTCTAAGTCCCAGCGTGGGGATGAGTTGGGAGGATGTCTGTGGAGCCTAGAGAAGAGCAAATATGACTCAGACTGTTGCAGACTTTGACAGTGGACCCTTGTTAACAGAAAGGTAGAGTAGAGAGATGCTGTCAAACCATAAGCTCCTAGGGTCACCTGCAGGCCCAGAGGAACTAGCTGAGGGGCCTGAGGGCCTATCCACCTTGGCATCTTGCTCTCGGTGGCTGCCTCATTCCCTTTGGCCTTCCTGGGGTCTTAGAGATTCAAGAATGCTGGAGGTGAGGGCTGGGGAGCTCTGGCCAGTGGACCTTGGTCAGGTTAGGGGGGAGCGTAGCGCGACCTCCAGAGCCTGCTCCTGGGAGCCTCCCTGTCCAGCCCTGTGTGAGGTCGCCTCTAGTGGTTACTCATGGTACAGCAGGACAAGGGCCATAGTGGTGTCTAAGCACTTGGCACGCTCAAGTAGTTTTCCTCGAACCCCTGCCAGCTGTGTGCCATGTGCTTTGGGTTACCATGCTTTTTTCATGGAGGTGCCAGTTCAGAGACTTGTCCTGGGACCTCATGGCTTAACCCAAACATGAGAAGAGAAGGATTACTGAAGTGCCTGCTACCCCTCTCCTCTCCGCAGCTCATGCTCCCAGATGGCATCACTGTGGAAGTGATCGTGGTCAACCAGGTCAATGCGGGGCACCTGTTTGTGCAGCAGCACACACACCCTACCTTCCATGCACTGCGCAGCCTGGACCAGCAAATGTACCTCTGCTACTCTCAGCCTGGAATCCCCACCTTGCCCACCCCGGTAGAAAGTAAGTGCTGCCCTGAAGGTCGGCAGGAGCCAGGCCAGGGAAAAGTTTTGGGGTGGCCTGTTCTGCTCCTTGGGTCCTTCATGGACCAGCATTTCCGACTTCATGCTGTAGGCATGGAGTACTCTGGGCTCAGTTGCTTGGCTAGCACAAGCTGCTGTTTGTACTGGCTGATGGAGCCATGGTGTGGAGGGTTTTTGTTTTTCTTTCTTTTTTTTTTTAAAATATATTTTATTGATATTTTACAGAGAGGAAGGGAGAGAGATAGAGAGCTAGAAATGTCGATGAGAGAGAAACATCGACCAGCTGCCTCTTGCACACCCCCTACGGGGGATGTGCCCGCAACCAATGTACATGCCCTTAACCAGAATTGAACCCAGGACCTTTCAGTCTGCAGACCGAGGCTCTACCACTGAGCCAAACCAGTTTCGGCTGTTTTGTTTTTCTTAAAATATATTTCTATTGATTTCTGAGAGGAAGGGAGAGGGAGAGAGAGAGATAGAAACATCAATGATGAGAAAGAACCATTGATCAGCTGCCTTCTGCACTGGGGATCGAGTCCATAACTAGGGCATATGCCCTGACCGGGAATCGAACTGTGACCTTCTAGGTTGATGCTCAATTACTGAGCCACGCTGGCTGGGCTGTATTTTACTTTTTATTCTGGTTCATCTGTGTCCATCTGAGGCTCCAGTAAGTTTCAGAGTACATGGATGTAGGTGAAGGCTTTTGGTCTGGATGATTTTTGGATGGCACCTTGCTAGGCTGAATGTCCCAGTCCAGATGCTTCTGTTGGCCAGTCTTGGGCTCTGGGGAGGCTTCAGGGACTCTTTGCTATTCAGGTTCCCTGCAACTTGGAAGTGCGGGCCTCTGGGAAGGAATGTGGGCAGGCGGGCAGCATTGACTGGGCAGCCCTTAGTTCCCTGGCCTGGGCCAGGCTTGCCCACAGCTCCCTTCTTTCCCGCAGTCACAGTCATCTGTGCAGCCCCTGGTGCGGATGGCGCTTGGTGGCGAGCCCAAGTGGTGGCCTCCTACGAGGACACCGACGAAGTCGAAATTCGCTATGTGGACTACGGGGGATACAAGAGAGTGAAAGTAGACGTGCTCCGGCAAATCCGGTGAGTCTAGGCTCCTCGCACAGGCACACACCCTGCTTCGGAGGGGACAGATTTCTGTTGGTTGGCTCAGATCTAAGCCTGGGACACGGGTTAATTCTTCCTGCTACCTGCTCTGCTTTAGCAGTCTGATATAAACAAACTCCATTGCTCACTTCAGCCAAACTAAACCAGATAGGCCTATCCTAGAATTCCCCTGAGTATCATATGGCAAAAGCAAAGCAGGCTTCTTTTTAGGAGCTTGATGCAAAAAGACCCTCTGAGGTCAGGCTTGTGGCAGAACTGGCAGCTTGTATGGGGCTGAGCCATCATGGGTATCTTGCCCATCATGAGCATCTGCTCTGCTTCCCCCTGGGCTGCTGGCTCATGGCACTAACAGAAGATAACCGCCAGCCTGGAGTGGAGCCAGCCTTCAGGGACTGTTCAACGTGTTCCTTTCTTGTTGCCCTAGGTCTGACTTCGTGACCCTGCCTTTCCAGGGAGCAGAAGTCCTTCTGGATAGCGTGATGCCCCTGTCAGGTAACAGGTGTGGGCTTCTGGCAGGGGTGTGTGTGGGAGGGGCATGTGAGAGTAGTAGGTCTTTTTCTTTGAGAGCCTCATTTTCGCCTGGAGGGCTTGTGTGAACACGGATTGCTGGCGTTGTCAGTTTCTGATCGATTGATAGCTTTGGGCCGAGACCTCAGAGCCTGTATTTCTAAATTCTCAGGTGAGGCTAATACTGCTGGTCCATGGACCACCCTTCCAGGTCCGCTGCTCTAGACTTTCCCTGGGCCTCCAACGTAGAGAGGCTTCTGCTGCAGGTGCCTTCCAGATGCAGGCCAGACCCAGCGTCCTAGCACCTGAGGCTGAGGGCAGGCATCGAGGCCACTGGCACTCCTCAGCGGGGCCTCAGTTTCTGCGGGCACTGTGAGGATCAGACCACCACACGCCTGTCCACTGTGGTGTCTTACACTGATCACATTGCCTGAGGGAAGGGGATTGGCAGTGTGATCCTGGGCAAGTTATTTAGCCCCGATTCCTACGTCCCCCTCTGGAAAATGGGGCTTTACCTGGTTTTCAGAGTGGCCAAGGAAATGACATGAACCTAGAAACTGAGATGTGGACTCTGGTCAGGTAGCGGCTATGTATGACCAGGAGTTTTATTTTTACTAGTCCCTTGATTTCATGCTCCTCCCTTCCAGGTTTGCCCCATCTAACCTTGTTCTTGTATAAAGCAATGAAATGCTTTAGAAACACTGCAGCCTGGCTGTGGTCTTGTTGGCTAGAGTGCTGGGCAGGGCTTCAGTTTGTTTTCTCATCATTACTTTGCCCATGCCCAGCCCTGTTCTCCATTTCTGTCCGTCTCCGGGTTTATCCAGGTCCAGCCGAAAGGCTCCCTCCTCCATAAGATATCCCCAGACCTTCGTAAACCCGCCTCTCACTTCCTCACCATCTCTTGCCTTGGGTGTGTTCTTGCAAATAACGTCTATAATCTGACGACGAAAGCTGCCTCAGTGCCCTGCCTGCTGTCCTATAACTACTGCTGTGGCCACCGCCTGGGTTTGAATTCCATCTGCAGCACTCTCAGAGCTGGTTGACCTTCTGCCTTCGTCTTCCATGCTCCCACCTATAAAGTAGGGCAGCACCTGCCATCTTGTAAGGTGTTAACTGATTCAGTGGAAGATTGTATCCAACATGCTCAGCCCGGTCAGCCCCAGATAAGCAGTGGTGATGATGTTTCCATTGAAGGCAGAGTTTCTGTCCATCTATCTGGTCCTCTATGTGGGTAGCACATAGCAGGGGCCCTGAGTGTGTGCAGAGACCTGGGCTTTCTTGACACCAGTGGCTCTCTCAGGTGAAAGTCTCAGGCTCCGTGGCTGTATGTGAGGCCTTTTACTTGGAACATACCTAGAAGTGTGTAGGTGACAAGAGCACCTGGCCTCAGTGAGAATCTAAATGCTGCTTTTCCTTCTCCTAAAGACGATGATCACTTCTCACCCGAGGCGGATGCAGCTGTGAGCGAGATGACTGGAAACACGGCACTGCTGGCTCAGGTGTGTGGCTGGGGGGGCATTGGGGGGCTTTGGGAGGGGTGGGAGCAGGCCGCACAGGCTCTGTCTGAGGAACCTCCAGCTTCTGCAGGGCCCCCTGGCCTCACTCATCCTGCACCTGGGCCTCTTGGGAGCCGACCTTTCAGTTGCCTGCCCTCCTGTGGTTCCTGCCCTGGGCTGGCTAGCTGTCTTCACAGAGAAGCACATGGGGTCACTTCTAAACAGACTTGTTTTTCTGTTGTTTTCAGGTGACAAATTACAGTCCGACTGGCATTCCTTTGATCCAGCTGTGGAGCGTGGTAGGAGATGAAGTAAGTTCTATCCTATTTCCCTGCATTACGGGCCAGCAGTGGTGATCAAGGTGGAACTAATCAGAGGATGTAACTGCAGACCAGGGTCTCCCAGGGGCAGTTAGCGATGTCTGGAGGCCTTGGTGGTTGACACAGTTGGGAGGGGGTCAAGGGCAGGGCTGCTGCTAAACATTTTACAGTGCACAGCAGAGCTCCCACAGAGAATTATTTGGCCCAAAATGTCGGTGGGCCTTGCTAGACCTTCTGCCCATCGCATTTTCCTCTCCTCATCGCATGGTATTAAAGCTTAGATTTCTCAATGCATTGGAAAGCCTGTCCTCATGCCAGTGGAATACAGAAGTAAATGCCCCTGTTGGCGCAGAAAATGAGCCACACCCCCACCGCCATCACTAGTCCACCTGCTGCCTGTGGTGGCCCCCTGGACCTGCCAGGGGGAGCATGGTGCTGGCCTGAGACATGGCCCTGGGTGCCGTGGGCAGACATTTCAAGGGGACTTTCTCTTCTAGGTGGTGTTGATAAACCGGTCGCTGGTGGAGCGAGGACTTGCTCAGTGGGTAGACAGCTACTACACAAACCTCTGACCCCTGCCGCAGCCGCTCGAGTCTTTTTTGCACTGTTGAAATTGGGCTTGACACTCAAGGCAAAGACTTTACATCAGAATAACAAATGTTGTCTTCCTCAGACAGTCCTTTCTTTTTTCTTCAAAAAAACGATTATAGTCATGTTGAGAAAGGTGTTTGGTCTCTGAGACAAGGAAGGAGCTGTGGGTTCTTTTTAAAGCCATAGGATGGTGTTAACAAGCCAGTCGGGTTAACCTGGTTCTAAGCTGTTAAAAAAAAATGTGGAAGAAAAACTGTCTCAACCAGTTGTCCCATTCTCCCCCTCTCCCCCATTCCCCTCCTCTTCCTCCCCCGACCCCCCTCACCCCCAAGCCAGACTGATTGAGCAGACAGGCCAAGGGATGTGTTGCTTGTTTGAGAGGGTTTCTTTTGCTTCAAATCTTCCTTCAGGGAGCAGGACATGAACTGACTAATTGGTATTGATTATTTGTACAGCTGACATACATGAATTTATGATGTTAACCCAGTTTTTATACACTTCACCAACGTGTCTAAGAAGGCAGACTTTTTAATGCATATGTAAATACAAAGCAATCAGACCTCTCTCTGGCCTTGGTCCTTGGGAGAAGGGAAGTGTTTGTTACCTGGCCAAGCCTGGCTGTGATTTGTAACCATTTTCTATTTGTGCAAACAATGTAAATATGTGTTTAGAAATGTAATATTTTATACAAGATACACTGGAGAACAAAGGGAACTCAAGGTTTTTCCACTTCCGCAGTCCAGCTTCCCATCAGCTCCTCCGCTGGGGCTCCCGTGGCGCCCCGAATACCGAACAGGGTGACTGTATGATATAGATTGTGATCCGGGGATTTTTTTTTTTTTCTGTATAAATTTGTTAAAAAAAAAAAAAAAAAAAGCAGCTCATTGAATTACCTTGCAGTGGTGTGTTTGATTCTTTTTTAAACTGTTCTACCGCGTTTGTGCAATTTTAAATAAGTAACTTAAGCTTATATAAATTTTGAATTGTATACCCTAGAGCTTTGAGTTCATTTGTTCCATGGTGAAAAAGGTTGGGGAGTTAAGAAGGGGTTGTAGGGCGGTTGGGCTGGAGAGCTATGGCTCTTTGAAGTCGGGTTAGCCAGAGATTTCCACCTGGCCCTTTCCCCTCCGGGCCCCACAAGGTGGCAGCAAGCCTCCTTTGGCTTCCCCAGTGCGTGTCTCAAACAGCCCAGCTTGAGTTTAACGTGCTGGTTTCCAGAATTCTTTGGTTATGCTTTTTTTCCCCCCGTTTCTTCTTTTGTTAATCCACACCAGAGGATACTTTTTCCATTGCTTTTCAAAGAGAGGGAGGGAGGGAGGGAGGAAGGAAGAGCAGGAGGGGGGGGCAGAGAGAGAGAGATATCAATGTAAGAGAGATATATCAACTGGTTGCTTCCCACATGTGCCCTGACAGGGAGGTGGGGGGAAGCATACTCGCAGCCCTAGTGTATGCCCTTGACTGGGAATCAAACTCATGATCCATCTATGTGTAGGCTGATGCTTTAACCACTGAGAAACCCTGGCCAGGGCTGGTTATACATTCTTTTTTTAAAAAAATATATTTTTTATTGATATTTTACAGAGAGGAAGGGAGAGAGATAGAGAGCCGGAAACGTCGATGAGAGAGACACATCCACCAACTGTCTCATGCATACCCACTACCCGGAAATGTGCCCTCAACCAAGTACATGTCCTTGACCGGAATCGAACCCGGGACCTTTCAGTCCGCAGACCCGACGCTCTATGCACTGAGCCAAACCGGTTTCGGCTGGTTATACATTCTTAAAGGCCTATTAAGTTATTACCACGTAGTGCTAAGAATGATATAAAATACACATACATGTCGAGAGCAGATGATAAATCTTGACTTACTGGTCCCTCCTCAAAGGCAGGCTCAGGCCCCTGGGGTCTCTAGGGAGCTGATATAGCCACAGGGCCCTTCACCCTAAAGGAATTCTGCAGAGCTTCGGTAACCCATGCTTAAAGCCAGCTTCCCTCATCTGAGGAAGAGGTGGTGAATGGAGGCAAGGAAGTGAAATCATGGGCCTGGGCCTGCTGTGCAGGGAGGCCGCACGGGCTCCCAGCCCCAGCAGTGATGGGAGTGCTGTAGCCACGTCGTGGTACAGCAGGCCTTGCCTTTTCTGTGCAGCCCTCACCACGGGAGCAGCGAGGAAGTACAAGAGACCTCACACTAGTTTGGGGAGAGCTTGTAAAGCCTGGTGTGCAGATTTGGACTTATATTCGGGAGCCATCGAGGGATTTTGTTTTGTTTTTTTGTTTATTTCCACCATTTTTTAAAATTAAGGTATTATTTGTGTACATAGCTTACCATTGCCCCCCTCCTACCTCCCATACATGCCCTCCCTCCCCAGAGTTTTGTGTCCATTGGTTGTACTTATATGCATGTATACCAGTCCTTCGGTTGATCTCTTATCTCCCCCAGATCTCCCTACCCCCCCACTGTCATTTGACAGTCTGCTTGTTGTTTTACTGTCTCTATATCTATCTTTCTATTCATTAGTTTATAATGTTTTCTATTATCCATAAATGAGTGAGGTCATGTGGTGTTTCTCTTTCATTGACTGGCTTATTTCACTCAGCATGATGTTCTCCAATTCCATCCAGGTTACTGCAAATGATGAGAATTCCTTCCTTTTTATGGCAGCATAGTATTCCATGGTGTAGATGTACCATAGTTTTGATCCAATCATCTGCTGACGGGCACCTAGCCTGTTTCTAAATCCTAGCTATTGTAAATTGTGCTGCTATGAACATAGGGGCTCCCCCGGGTCACACGACTTCCCTGGGTCCCACCGCTCCACTGAGGCACAAGGCTCTCCTGGGTCCCACCGCTCCATTGGGGCACAAGGCTCTCCCGCGTCCCACTGCTCCCCCAGAGCACACAGCTCCCCCGAGGCACATGGCTCTCCTGGGACACACGGCTACCCTGGGGCACAGGGCCCCCCTGGAACTCACGGCTCTCCCAGGGCACTCAGCTCCCCTGGGTCCCACCGCTCCTCTGGGGCACACGGCTCTCCCGGGGCACAACCTCTGGGTCCTCCATCACAAGTCCTCCACAAGCAACTCTTCTCCGCCTTGGCTCCGGCCCTCAGGGGCTTGACAGAGGCTCTGGCTTGGCCCTGTGGCGGTGTGGGGGCGGGGGGACGGACGGACTGGCGAAGGGCTCGCTGGGGCTGCAAGGGGAAGGCGCGGCCATGGCCCTGGGCTGGCTCCCTCGCTAGTACGGCGGGCAGGCTGGGAAAGCTGTGGGCGTGGAGGCCGGGCTTCAAGGCGGCTCGCTCCAGGCAGGAGCGGGAGGTGCAGCCGTGGGGTCAGGCCCCATCGAGGGGTTTTAATGGAGGGAACCGCACAGTCTGGGTGCAGGGAGGAAGTTGGGGTGGGTGAACAGAGACCAAAGCCAGGGCTTCCTCTGGGATGTCTCCTGGTGACAGGGATGGAGTCCGCGTCCCTGGATAAAGGCCCCACGGAGAGGAGAAAGCAGTGGGGAAAGGAGGTGGGCTGCCGTGTGTCTCAGCTTCTTTCAGCTGCGCCTGCGGGGATGGTTTATTGAACACGCGGGAGGTTGCTGAAGGCGTGTACTCTTTGAAAAAAACACCTCTCTGATTGTGTGGGCCTTTGTTTACTTTCTAGGGTTCTGGAAAAGTTCATTTTGACCATTTTGCCAGTAATCTTGTCGCTTTTTTTTTTTTTTTTTTAATCCTCACCGAGGATATTTTTCCCATTGATTTTTGGAGAGTAGAAGGGAGAGGGAGAGATAGAAACACCAACGGGAGAGAGACGCATCAGTTGGTTGCCTCTCACTTGCCCTCGACCAGGGCTGGGAGCTGCAACTCAGGTGCCTGCCTTGACTGGAATCAAACCCAGGACCTTTCAGTCCACTGACCGACGCTCTATCCACTGGACCAAATTGCCTAGGACAATCTTGTCGCTTTTACGGAGGAACAGATTTTTAGAGGTTCAGCTCCACCATTCTGTCATGTACTTTTTTAGACTTGTTTTTTGAATTAATTACCTGTGCACCACCCAGGGGACAACAGCCTAAGGGTGTTTGAAAACTCCCGGGAAAAGCCATTGCTGGAGAGAGGCTGGTGGCCTGGGGTGCCGGAGGGAAGTCGGATGCTGGCCCGAGGAGGTTCGAGTTCCCAGCCTGTTCTCCATTCAGACACTTGTGTTCGCGGCCTCCCCTCTGGTCCTCGGGGCCCTGGGAGGCTGGGTTCTAGGATGCTGGTGCACCTCATACAGCCTCAGTTATGCTACATAGCGGTATTTTTAAAAAATATATATTTTATTGATTTTTTACAGAGAGGAAGGGAGAGGGATAGAGAGCTAGAATCGTCGATGAGAGAGAAACATCGACCAGCTGCCTCTTGCACACCCCCTACTGGGGATGTGCCCGCAACTAAGGTACATGCCGTTGACAGGAATCGAACCTGGGACCTTTCAGTCCGCAGGCTGACGCTCTATCCACTGAGCCAAACCGGGTTCGGCAACACATAGCGGTATTTCTAACCATCATAGGCTTAGGATAAAACAGTTAGTAGCCAGAGTTATGAAGTGCTCACTGTTTCCGACATTGCTGCTTTATAGGTAGACTTGGTCTTTACAACAACCCAGCGAGGCAGACTGACCCTGGAGGTGGGAGGTGGTGACGGTAGAAAGCGGGTTTTGGAAGGAGCTGAGCTGAGATGCAGAGCCAGGCTTTGCCCCTGCCGGGTTCCCTCAGCCATGGCTCCTCCGAAGCCACAGGAGGAGGACGGTGCCTTGTCCCGACTCCCCAGATAAATGCCACTGTGGGTAAATGATCGGCTCGTGGGAAAGTTTTGAAACTTTGAATGAAAACAAAACACCCCCCCCCCATTACAACAGGAGAGATCAGTCATTTTGCTTATATGAAAAATTAAAATTTTAGTAATGTCAACCAGATCAGGAAACACCTGTCGCATCTAGGCCAACAGGGTGAACCTTCTAACGGATGATGCTGACCTCAAGGGAAAGCATAGTCTCCATTGGGAAATGTGGAGACGTTTGGGCAGGAAGATGGAGAATCGGGGTATTTCTAGACCAGAGCTGTCCAATGGAAACATAAGCCTCCACTGTAAGTTAAATGTTTCTAGGAGCCATAATACAAAGGAAAAAGAACCAGCTGGAATTAATAATAGTTTGACTCTCTATCTCATTTCAATATGTAATGGGCATTAAAAATATTAATGAGTTACTTTACTCAGTCTTTGAAATTGGTGTGTATATGTCCCGCTTCCGGCCTTCTGCCCAGACTAACCACAGCTCAGGTGCTCAGTAGCCACAGGTGGCTTGAGACAACCATCCCGGGACAGCATAAGACTATGATAGTCCTCTGATTGCAGGCACACTAATGCTAACAGCCTTCTTTCTGCGTGTTCTTCCGTCATTGAGGAAGTGCTGGGTTCTCACATTTTCCCAGATGAATTTCAGAATAATTTGGGGAAGAAGATTATGGCCAATGCTCTGAAGAATAACGCATGTTGTTGGTTTGATATACAGTTTTATGTAATCTATGAAATTGGGCTTGTAAATTATTCAAATTTATTGATTTTTGTCCTCCCCCTCTACTCTCTTTTATTATATTTTTTTGGGGGGGAGCATTTGGAGGGGCTGTACTATCTGTTCATTTGTAAGAAAACTAAATGATTCGGCTATTCTCATGTTTTCCAGTTACTCTTTACAGCCTCTTTTGTGAAAGGGCTCAAGAAAGGTATTTCCTCATCGGCATTAAAATAGCTTCGGTATCCTGTTTGGTGCTTTGTTTTGAATTTTATATCCTTTTTCTCTGTCACTTGAGATGAGGGGCTTGTAAACATGTTGCTAGGATTACTTTTTATTTTTAAAATAGGTTTTTGTTGTCCTAGCTGGCTTGGCTCAGTGGCTAGGGCGTTGGCCTTTGGACTGAAGGGTCCTGGTTCAATTCCGGTCAGGGGCATGTGCTCAGGTTGTAGTCTCGATCGTGCAGGAGGCGGCCAATCGATGATTCTCATCATTGATGTTTCTCTCTCTCTCTCCTCCCTTTCTCTCTGAAATCAATTGAGTTACATCCCCATACACCAAATCACTGTGATACACCCACAGTGTTGGTGTGTCGGATGACGGTCTAACCAGCTGAGCCACCCGGCCAGGGCTAGGATTATTATTATTTTTTAAAATATTTTTTAATTGATATTTTACAGAGAGGAAGGGAGAGAGATAAAGAGCTAGAAACGTCAATGAGAGAGAAACATCGACCAGCTGCCTCTTGCACACCCCCTACCGGGGAATGTGCCCGCAACCAAGGTACATGCCCTTGACCGGAATCGAACCCGGGACCTTTCAGTCCTCAGACCGACGCTCTACCACTGAGCCAAACCGGTTTCGGCTATTATTATTATTATTATTTTTAATCCTCACCTGAGGATATTTTTTCATTGATTTTTAGGGAGAGTAGAAGAGAGAGGGAGAGACAGAAATATCAATGTGAGAGAAACACATTGATTGGTTGCCTCCTCCCTGAGCCCTGACCAGGGAGGGCCCAGGCTCAGAAGGAGTTTGCAATCAAGGTACATGCTCTCGACTGGAATCGAACCCAGGACCCTTCAGTCTGCAGGCTGATGCTCTATCCACTGAGCAAAACCATCTAGGGCTAGGATTATTTTTTAAGTGAAATCTGCAAAGTCCAGAGGTGAGTTTAACTTGTTAATTGTGATCACTGTTGTAGTATTATTTGCCATTTAGTTTATTTTCCTATTATTTCCTAGTTTTTTTCCTTTTCTCTTTATTTGCTTGATTAAAAATTTCCCCTCTAGTAAATTTATCATTTAACATCTTATTTCTGTGCTAATAACTCTGATTTATATTTCTCTCAGTATCACTGAAGGCGTCCTTCCTCCTTAAACATTAAAAAACTCAGCAGAATGTCAGATTTCTGCCCTTCCTGTAAGTACACACACACACACACACACACACACACACACACACACACACACATTGTCTGATGGGTTTTGTTGGAATACATAGAATACCGTTCAGAATTCCAAACTTCTCACATAAACCTTTCTCTCAAGGATCTTTTAATGGTGACATTAAACTTGAGTCATATTATCAAAAAATGTTTTGGCCCAACCTCCTTTTTCATCCGCTTCCTTGCTCATCTGTTGGCTGTGTACCTGTTCCTGAGTTCGTAATGTTTTTGGAGTGTCTATCTGAATTTTTTGTTCTCAGAATACCCATGCATCCTTGCACATCTGAACCGTCCTTTCTGCCCTGACACAGCAGCAGCTGTTAGCCTGGCATCCCTGCTGGAGTGGCTGTCTCCTTGCCAGAACTTCCGGCTTCTCGCCCCATAGGAGGATTGCACATCTTAGTGCTGTTGAGCCTTGGGCATGGTCAAGGACAGGTGAGTAAAGGTGGCGTGCGTCCCAAGGCAGACACTGCAAGAGGCAGGCAGCGTGTGGCTCAGGTGCCCTCCCTCTGGCCCAGCATCAGCCACACTCAGGTGCAGACTAGAAGACTAGAAGAGAAATGCAGCCAACCAGTGACGTGCTACAGGAAGCAGTGAGGTATATTTTAAAAAATTAGCTTTGTCGTATAATACATATACATTGAAGTGCATAAAGTGCACAAATCTCAAGTGTGGAATGGGATGCATTTTTACCCATAATGGGTAATCAGCAGATGAAGATAGAGGAAGATTTCCCGGACCCCAAGACTTCTTTCACGCCCTTTTCTGGTCTATACCCTCTCCCCAATGACCAGTATTCTTTTATTTAAAAAAATTTTTTTATCCTCACTTGAGGATACGGTTACCTCTCCTACATGCCCCAACTGGGAACTGAACCCACAACCTAGGTATATGCCCCAACTGGGAATTGAACCCTTTGGTGTATAGGACAACTCTCCAACCATTAGCCACCCTGGCCTGGGCAACCGGTGTTCTTTTTTTAAAAAAAAAAAAATTTTATTGATATTTTATGGAGAGGAAGGGAGAGAGATAGAGAGCCAGAAACGTCAATGAGAGAGAAACATCGACCAGCTGCCTCTTGCATACCCCCTGCTGGGGATGTGCCCACAACCAGTGTACATGCCCTTGACCGGAATCGAACCTGGGACCTTTCAGTCCGCAGACCGACGCTCTACCACTTAGCCAAACCGATTTCGGCAACCAGTGTTCTTTTATCGCTCAGGTTAGTTTTGTCTGTTCTGGAACGTCGTTTGAATGGACTCATCCACGAAGGACGCTTGTTGCTTCTGCTCCCCATGGTGTCTGGCTGTGTGCATTCCGCTGTGTGAATGCACCGCGACTTACTTACCCGTCCTTGGCTGTTCATTTAGGCCTAGTGTGGGGCCGTAATGCATGAAGCTGTTATGATTCATTCTTGTGTTTTTGGTGGATTTGTTTTCATTTCTCTAGGGCCTGCACCTGGCACCGCTGGGCCACGGGGCAGGAATAGGTTCAGCTTCAGTGGTTATTTGCATATTGAGACGCTAAAAGGCTCGCCAGGTGACTCCATGTGCTTCTGGGAAGGAGAGCCCCGGCCCAGAGAGACAGCTCTCAACGCCTGCTGCCCAGTGAGCTCCCCTCCCGAGGCCCGTGAGTTCTGCCAGGTTGCCCCGTTGCCCTCCACTAAATCCCTAAACTGTGCCTGTTGCTTGCCACCAATGATCCCTGTCCAACCAGACGTGTAGTTCCAGTCTAACTCCTACCCTCACTCCGAATCTGCTTCAGAGTTTAATTCTCATCCCCATTGTCTCTGTTGACTGGGTATCAGCTTTTCTGTCTCCCCTCACTACCTGCAGCAGCCCGGCTCGGACTCTTGCCCCATTTCTTCCTTCTGTGCCCTCCGGGCCATGTGGACAGGTGGACGTGGTAGCGGTCGATCCACAGCATCCCCAGTCCTGAGAGCACAGCAGGGCTGACGTGGGGCTGAACTGGCATAAAGCACGTCAAGCACTTAGTAAGGGCCCTGGAGGAAAGAGCTCACAAGTGATGCTCACATGCAGATCACTGAACGCTTCCTCCGTCGCTGAGTTCAGATGGAGTGCGCGCCACGTGGAGAACACGTTCCGTTAACCAGGCGCTGGCCACCGGGGCTGTCGAGCTCTTGAAATGCTTCTCGTCCAAGAGGAGCCGTGTTGTCAATGGCCAATAAATGCTTTATGAGAAGACGAATGGTTACATGTTAGAGGAATATGTGGCTATATAGCAGGTTAAATGAAATGCAGTCACACTTGTTTTTTTCCCTAAAGGGTGGCAAGGGAACACCATTTAGAGGTCATACCCTTTCAGATGGCCTTTCTCAAAGTGGGGGCTCTGTGTAGAGTTTATGGCCTCAAAAGGTCTGTCCTCCAGTCTTAGTTCTGCCCTGTGGCTCTTCCGAGGGTGAAAAGAGATCATCTAATTTCAATAAAAAAACTTAACCTAAAAAAACAGATGCAAGCAAACACACTCTACACTAGCCCTGAAGTTCTCTAGTCTCGAACCACTAGATGGCGCCACAGCCCAAGTTTCTGGAAAGATTCCCTCCTACAGTTGCTTTAGAACAGGTTCTCCAAGGGGTTCTCTCATTCTCAGATCTTACCTGAAATGCACATTCCCAGGCCACACCCCTGACCCCCTCCCTGCATCAGAAACAGTGTTGTAATGCCCATCCAGGTGGTCTGCTGCACAGTGAGGTTTAAGAGTCGCTGCCCTAGGGGTAGCTTGGGTGAGCGAATAGGATGCACCGCAGAGGGCTTGCTGGAGGGGCGGGGGGGGGGGGGGGGGGGACAGTGGAGAAGGGGAGAGTGAAGGAGCAATTCCAAATTGTTCACGTGTGGACAGAACTACAAATCAGGGAGCAGTTAAGGAACAAGGTTCTTGGAGGTTTTGTACTTTTCTTTTGATAAGGGATGTCAAATGGTGCCACTGGCGAACCCCCACTTTAGGGCAAAGGTCCCAGGCCAGGAGCCTTTGGGCAGCCTCCGTGCCCGCTAATGGCTGTTCATTTCTGCCTGTTTTTGAAATTTCACCAAAGCACCGCTGTGTTAATGGACTGAAATCTCGCAACCCTCTCAAGACGATCCAGAGAATGGATGCTCAGAAGTGGAAAAAAGAAGCGTGGGACCAGGTGGAAAAATCAGTAGCGAATTAAAACCTTATTTCTAGCTTCCCAATCCAATCTGTGTCCTGAGGGGAGGCCAGCGCCAGAATGAACTCGCATCTTTTTATTTTTATTTTTCCTGACAGACAAAAATCCCTTTTTTTGCAGGTGGCTGCCGAGCCTTCATAGGGGCAATGCATCATGCAAATAATTTTTTTTTTCTGCGATGTGTACGGTTTGGTTTGATTTATTTTTTGATGTCAGGAACAAAACGGAGAGTTAAGGCTTTAAAAATGAGCGTGGCTGGCTGAATAAATAAATAATATGCTCTTGGCCAGGACCTGCCAGGGCCTCCTTAATTGCCCATTGATTCTTTAATTCTCTGCACTTTAACATCTACAGAAATTAAGAGGCCACAGAGCACGGACATGTCTTTTGTTAAACAAATTAGGGAAGCGGGGGTTTTAGAAGGAGCAGCCCTGCCCGGGCTTTGACTTAGCATTTAAAAGGCAGGAGGACTGTCTCCTCCAGGAGCCGGTGGGCCTCCCCTTGATTTCCCCGCCATGAATATGTATGGCGTGTCCACAGACCCGGGAAACGCACAGAACGCAGAGCGCAGAGCAGCTTCGCCACAGGAAGGCGCACGCTCCTGGGGGAGGCAGGGCGTCTCCATTTCTCTCAGGGAAACCACGCCGGGAGGTTCCTTTCATCTCGTTTCCAGGTTTGACTCGGGCACCAGTCGGCCTCACCACTCAGGGGAGACCACCAGTGCCGTCCTGGAAGGCGGTGGAGCCCCGAGTGGGCCTCCGGACTCACCCCACCCTCGGCCTGCCGTGCCAGGCCTTCCAAACCGCACAGAGTTTAAGGTCTCGCTGCACCTGTGTGGCTCAGTGGTTGAGCATCGGCCTCTGAACCAGGAAGTCACGGTTCGATTCCTGGTCAGGGTGTATGCCCAGGTTGCGGGCTCGATCCCCGGTGTGAGGTGTGCAGGAGGCAGCTGATCCATGATTCTCTCTCATCATTGATGTTTCTGTCTCTCCCTCTCCCTTCTCTGAAATCACTAATATATATATATATATTTTTTTTAAAGAAGAAAGTTTAAGGTCTCCGACCTCTGTGCTTCCCAGGACTCTCTCCACCGCTGGCTCTTCCTTCTTTCCCTAACACATGGTGAGGTCCCTGCTCCAGGAAATATTTCCAAAACCACACCTTCCAAAACCATATCCTTTCTCTGTGACATGACCTCTTGGTATTGAATCCCCTGAAAGCAAGACGTAAGTTTCTGAAACTCTGGTATATGACACATTTATAGGCCCTCAAAGATATCTGGTCAGTGAAAACTCAGTGGACAGGATGAAATGCCCAGAAAGTCACTCCATGCCTATTTCCTTGTCCTCGGGGTTCCAGCCTCTCACAGTCTGTGCCAGGAAGGCCCTCCTCAGATCCCCGTTAAGCCAGAGGGAGGTGTGCGCAGGCAGAGCGGGAGGAGGCTGAATGAGGAAACACGGGCAGAGCACCTGACCGCCCCCCCCCACCCCACCATGGCGAAGAGGTCTGGACGTGTGGGGCCCATCCCGGCTCAGGCTCCGGGGGGTCCATGCTGGGTCTGGCAGGACGTGGTGTGAGGTCATATGGAGGAAAGGCCATGTCCTGCTGGGTGTTAGACCCTCGAACACCAAGGTGTCTGACCACTAAGGCTGAACCCCAAAACTTGCGAAGGCAGTCCACAGGGGCGACGCGGTTGGCATGTCGGCTAAGAGCTCTGTGCTCTCAGGGACGTTACTTAACCCTTCTGGGCCTCCGTCTGCGCATCTGTAACCTCGGGTCAGGAGCAATGGAGCCACCTCAAATGTGGGAGGGATTACGTGTGAGGTTTCTGGCAGCGTGTGCCGGGTAAGTATTTTGTTTATGTCCTTCAGCGGCTGCTTGGGTGGGAGTGAGGACAGGAGCGTGGGCTGGGTGTTTCTCTGTAGAAGTCTCCGAGACAAGGCCGTCTTTGCTTTTGGGGGCTCTTCCAGGGTGGGGTCTCCCTCCTCCTGGACCAGGGAGCCCCATCCTTTCCTCCACATTGAAGACCCAACTGCTGGCCTCCCCTCTGCTCATCCCCCGGGGCCACCGTGGAACGCCTCCTGGGCTGCAATTCCGGCTCCAGGGTGAGGCTGCCATCCAAACACCTGCTGGCCAGGCCTCTGCCTCCAGGGGCCTTTCCTTCTGAGCTGGGCGGGGGTGTGTGGGTGAGGCTGGGTCTCCCCCCCCCCCCCCCCAATCCAGGCATGTCCTCAGCTGGCTGCCGTCAGGACGCCTCATGCCTTGTCCTCCCTCGGTCCCAGTTCCTCTCTCCTCCCGCATCCTCATCCCATTAGAATTCTCGCCCTCCCACTTATCAAATCCGCGGCGCACCTGCCGGTCTCCGCCGCCGCCGCCACTGTCAACATCCCCGCTCCTGTGTCTCCTGCAGCCTGGCGCCCGGCGGCTGCTCTCGGGCAATTATGATTCCATCCCCAGCTCCCGTCGGAAGTCTTTGTTCTTCTCTCTGAACGTTCCCGCTAATTTCTACTGACTGTTTGTTCAGCCTTTGAAACCCGGCTGGCTTGCTCCTTACTCAGGAAGTGCAGCCCCCAGAGGGAGAGAGTGGGGACACAGAGCACCAGTTAGGACAGGAAGGAAAGACTCACTTCAGAGGGTGAGGGGGAGAGGCAGGAATCCGGAGGGCCCCTGGGGAGGGAGGGAGGATGGCGGCGGGGAGGGAGGGAGAGGGGGGGCGGCCAGGCGCTGCTCTTTGGGGTTAGCAGTCTGGTCCAGTTCTTTGCCATGTGAGTACATGGGCCTGTGCCCGTGGAGGAGCAAACCCGTGTCTACGTGCAGGAGGCAGGAGAAAGCTGGCGTCAGCCTTCTGTTCTGCAAAGCAGCTGAGAGTTTGAGCGGAGGTGTGGGCCAGGCAGAAAGGCCCTTCTCTGAAGAGAAGAATTGGGGGCAGAGAAGATGGTCCAACAGAACCAGAAAGAGGAGGGGACGGGAAGGGGGGGAGCTGGACGGGAGGCTGGTGGTGAGGAGCACCGTGCCACTTTAAGGGTCTGCCATGAGGTGCTGCTTGCACTCCTGTGTTCACAGATAATGTGGTTTTTAGGCATCAGCCTTGTCTCTGAAGTTGCTAGGAGTGTGGGGAGAGGGGAGAAGTGCAGTTTGGTCTGTGAACTGATGCCAGGAGACAGGGCTGAGAGCAGATTAGGAGGAGGCTGGGGATCTAGAGCTTCCAATTATTGGGAGTTGGGAGGACGCTGGGCCAGAGCTTTGACCCATGGAATGGGGGCTCCAATCAGTGTCACCCCACAATTGGAAGCCAAGAGACCCCAGCCAACATCTGGGATTCTCTCCATTAACACACACACACGCGTGCTTTCATATAAAATGTGTCAGTGCAAAATTATACATAACAAATATGCATAAATTATGTACAGCGTATTAAATATAGTTATATATAAACATCATATAAGATAAAATAGAAAATTTATAAAATTAAACACATATGTCATACAAGTACAATACATAGATTTACTTACAGTACATAACCATGTATCTATACTAATAAAAGGGTAATATGTTAATTATACCAGAAGACCTTCTGGATGTCCTTCCGGACAAAGCTAAGGTGATGGGGCCAAGGCAGAGATGGTTAGGGGCTATCAGTCTAGGAGGGTAGTGGGGTCGAGCAGGCTGGCAGGGGGGGGGTCATTTGGGGCCTAGCAGGCTGGCAAGTGGGGACAGTTGGGGACGAGCAGGCTGGCAGAGAGGTGAACGGTTAGGAGCCAGTGATTTCAGATTGTGAGAGGGATGTCAGACTGACCGTTTAGGCTCAATCCCTGGGACATCCCCCAATGGGTCCCAGATTGGAGAAGATACAGGCTGGGCTGAGAGACACCCCCGTCCCCCTGCATGAATTTCGAGCACCGGGCCACTAGTGTAATGATAATATGCATAAAATAGAGGTGTCATCACGTTTTAAATATATAGCTATAGGCTATCTACAAAATAGAAGAGAAAAAAAATCTTGTGCTACAAAACTTAGTCACATCTTTCCTTTTTTTCTTTCTGACAACCTACCTTTATGGGGAGTATTCATTTACATGTTTCACGTTACTGATATGTAATTGGCGTACAGTAAAGTTGCACATATTTAAGGTGTACAGCATGTACACTGTGACCTACATACACACCTGTGACCCCATTACCACAGTCAGGAGAAGGAACGCAGCCACCCCCCCCCCCCCCCCCGAAGTTTAGTCGATCCCCTTGTGTTGCCTCCTGTCCCAGCCCCACCTCCCTCCCCGGCCCTGGCAACCAACATCCTGGTTCCTGTCGTCGTGTTTTCTGGAATCCTGTAGATGGAACCGCAAGTGTGTATTCTCTTCTGCCTGGTTTCTCGCAGCACATTTCTTTTTGAGACTCGTCCCCGTGGTTGCTCATACCCGTGGTCTCTCCTTTGTGTCGCTGAGCTGCATCGAATGGATGTGCCTCACTTTGTTTACCCAGCCACCTGTTGGGGGGATATTTTTGGGTTTAACTTTCAAATGACAACATCTCCACGCCCCCCAGGCCATGAAATGCAGCAAGTTCTTCTCTCCTCCCAGGTTTCCCCTCCTTTCTCAAGAGTCCCAAGGCCGCAGGGTTCATTGCTCCCTGGATCGGCACCTGCTGGCAGCATGGAGCCCTGTCCCGGGCTGTGTGCTGCCTCACCCTGACCCCCTCGCCCCCCTCAGCACAGGCAGCCTGGCATGTGAGGCAGGCCAACATGCCCGCCTTGTGTCTGTGGCTCCTCGCGGAGCTGGGGCAGGAGAGGTCCCAGAGCCACCACACGGTGTCCAGGCAAGCCCTGCTCCAGGACAAGGACTCCGTCGGGGTGTTCTCCAGGCCTCCCGGGACGCACATGTGCTCACACTCGCGTGAAAGCTCTCTCTGCGAAAGCTCAGCCCCACTGCTGGCCTAGAGCCTCGGCGCTGCCCACGGTCCCCAGCTGTCACTTCTGGAAGGCTCTGGGCTCTCTTAGGAGCAGCCCTCTGTGTTCCCTCCAGCCTCCCGCCTGGCCTCTCCTTTCCACTCGGTACCCGCAGCCTCCCTGGCCCCCTTGCTGATCCTCGAGCCACAGGAGCGCCTCAGGGGCTTCGCCCTTGCTGTTCCCTCGGCCTGGAATATTCTTCCCCCAGACGGCTTTTCCTTTCTTACCCACACCTTCACCCAACACTTTGGGTTTTTCTCTGCACCACCATCTAGCGCGCCATAGAGCTTCCTCCTCTCTCTTATTCACACAGTCTCCCCGCCAGAACAGAAGCTCCCCGAGGGCAGTAATTTAACTACTGTGTTCACCAGAATTCTCAGCGCCCAGAGCGCCTGGCACACAGTAGGTGCTTGTGTCATTGTCAAAAGGACGAATGGATACGCGAACACCTGGCTCCTTGGGCTGGAAGAGCATCCACTCTGTCCAGGGTGAATAACCTAAAGCGGGCGGGATGCCCCCGTACGGAGACCTGAGGGCACTGAGCTCTTTGGCAAGTCCTGGTGGGACCAGCCCCGAATGTCCCCGAGACTGAGCTTTGGGGCCTAAAAGAAAGCTCCTCCAGTTGCAAATATATATATATAATTGATTTTCTCGGAGAGGAAGGGAGAGGGACAGAGAGCTAGAAACGTCGATGAGAGAGAAACATCGACCAGCTGCCTCCTGCACACCCCTCACCGGGGATGTGCCCGCAAGCAAGGTACATGCCCTTGACTGGAATCGAACCTGCGACCCCTCAGTCTGCAGGCAGACGCTCTATCCACTGAGCCAAACCGGTTTCGGGGCAGTTTGCAAACTTTAAAAAAAAACGGAATTCCTCCTCTTTCCCCCAATCCCCCCCCCCCCCCGCCTGCTCCCCAGGATCTTCCTGCAATTCCACTATGCAAAATAGATTAAATAGATATTAAATAGATTAAATAGATATTTTATTAGTCGAGAACTTCGTGAAATGTGGCGCTTCTGTCACAGTAACACACGCCTTTAGTTGCTCCGTTTTGATAAACGTGCCGTGTGATGCGCAGCGGCAACTTTTAGGAGAAACTGACACAAGGTCAAGGGTATTCAGGAAATCTCGGGGCTTTTTTTGTTTGTTTGTTTAATACATTTATATTGATTTCCGAGAAGAAGAGAGAGACAGAAACTTCCAAGAAAGAGAATCACAGATCGGCTGCCTCCCGCATACCCGACCCTGGGGGATCAAGGTTGCTACCCCTGCATGTGCCCTGACCGGGAATCAAACCCTGACCTCGAGTTCACAGGTCAATGCTCCTCCACTGAACCACACCCGCCGGGCATCGGGACTATCTTTACGACTTCTCTGTGAATGCAAATTTACCGACAGAAAAAGTTTATTTAAAAATGTGTACTGCGTTACACAATGCCATTTGAAAAGCAAACCGAAAAAACACACACACACCCACGCCTTTGTAATTATGGATGACAAGTACCATCTTCCAGAACATTCAAACGATCACTGTTTTGCTTGGGTTACCCAATATTGGGGAAAAAAAACACACAAACAAAACAAAAACCTTGACGTTCTCAGCTAAGCAGTTGAAAATGGCAACGGATTTTACCAGCTGCTCGCCTTGTGGTCGCAGGATGTGCTCCAATTAAACCGGGAAGGCTTGGGGCGTGTGGAGAAGGAGGGAGGCAGGCGGTCCAGTTGGTGCCGCGATGGGGTGCAGTGGGTTAACTTGTTCCCCGGAGCGCGCTGGAGCGAGCATGCTGTCCCGGCAGTTGTCAGAAAGTTTAAAAATACATCTGAAAGGTGACACTGGCCAAAACCGGTTTGGCTCAGCGGATAGAGCATCAGCCTGAGGACTGAAAGGTCCTGGGTTTGATTCCGGTCAAGGGCATGTACCTTGGTTTCGGGCACATCCCCAGTAGGGGGTGTGCAAGAGGCAGCTGATCGATGATGCTCTCTCATTGGTGTCTCTAACTATCTATCTCTCTCCCTTCCTCTCTGTAAAAAAAATCAATAAAATGTATTTTTTTAAAAAGAAAAGAAAGAAAGGTGACACTGGAATAAAACGCTTTTGGAGAACCCGTGAAGCTTTGCTGGGGCTTTGCCACACACACATTTGAAAACCATGGGTCTAGTCACAGTTCCCATTTTACAGATGAAGAAACTGAGGCCTAGAGAGGGGATGAGACTAAGGTCTCACCACAAGGCAACCTCGTTTTTCACATCACAAGACTCGTTCCTATGGATGGATGCAACTGGATTATTCTTTCTAGCTGCTAATCGAAAGTCATTGAATGCTTCAGTCTCTCTCTTCTCTTCTTTAAAAAAAAATTTTTTTTTTATTGATATCAGAGAGGAAGGGAAGAGAGAGACAGAGATAGTAATATCAATGATGAGAGAGAATCATTGATCGGCTGCCTCCTGCACACCGCAACCTGGGCATGTGCCCTGACGGGGAATTGAACCGTGACCTCCTGGTTCATAGGTTGACACTCAATCACAGAGCCACACTGGTCGGGCTCTCTTTTTTTTGATGGTCATTTATGCTATTTCTACTCTTTAAAACTTTACAAATTATTTCTTTACGTTCTTTCCATTTTTTTAAAGCTCCAGTGAACTATCTCAAATATGTCTCCTTATTCATGTATGTGGCTTCTCTAGGGCATAATCCTATAAGTGCAGTTGCTGGGTGATCGGTGTGTACCCCCTCCACATCACCAGAAGTGCCAACTTACTCTTGTAAGAAGTGTACCCCCTCTGCGGCAGTGTGGCTCCCTGCGGCTCCCCTGGTATGGTCAGGAAGGAAGGAGGCAGGGTCCCCCATCTCTGTGGCCTCGGGCCAGTCACTCCCCGCCCACAACCCGCATCCTGAATCTCATCTGTGACGTGAGAAGGTGGGCCTCCGTCAGGTTCCTAATCTCAGTGTTTTTACTCAAAACTAAATGTTCCCGACCCCTAAAAACAGATGTTCTTGCAGCCTTGGGTAACTGAGAAAATACGACACGATCCTTGGGCCACTGTGAGTTCAGGGATGATTTACAATGAATTTGTATTCCGTTAAGTGCCGAGGCACAGAATGCATGTTGCAGTGGCCGTACATGCATTGGTGATCAGCGTAGTTACTCAGTTTATGAAGCATTCACAGTGCTTTCTGCACGTAGGGATGCACGCTCCATAGCCCAGCTGTGTCCATAGGGCTCCATTCTCCGCCCACGGAAACCGCTGGACTCTAGAGAGTGTCCGTGACGGGGAGGGCAACATCGTGGCTTCAGAGAGCCGTGGCTTTGCATCCATCCTGCTCTTGCCATTTGCTAGGGGTGTGACCTTGGGCGAGCTGTTTAACTTCTGGGACCCCAGTTTCCTCCTACATGTGCACCCACCTCAGGCATGGTTCTTAATGCACTTGGTATATGAACGTACACTAGTATGCTCAGCACAGTGCCTCGTACCTAAGTGCTCTCTAAATGTTAGCTCTCACTATCTCAGTTTATCTTCCCAACCATCTTCCGAGGGAGCTCTGTATTCACTTGCGGATTCCATAGATATCCATGGAGCACAACCATGTGTACAGCATTGACTGGGTCCTGGGGCTGCGTCAGGGAATAAGATAATCTCAGGTCTCTGCCTTGTGGAGCCAGCCATTAGCCCCATGTTACACTGAAGGACGCTGGAGCCCAAGAGTGGAGGGCCTTCTCTGAGTTCACACAGTGACTAGGCCAAAAGCACAGGACACGTTCCTATGTCCGGTCCCTCCATACGGTGCCCGAAGCAGCTGCTCTGCTCTCCCATTGACCTTGCTCATGACTCTTGGGCCAAGCAGGGCACAAGTTTTCTGTGCTTGGGACCAAGTCCGTGAGTGGAAGCCCTAAGAGGCAAAACTGGAAGCTGTTGGCGGCCATGTTTTCTTCCAGATGGAAAGTGTCACGCTGGAGGGAGAGAGGAGAAGAGCCAAGGCAGAGAGAAACAGAGATGGTGGGGGGAGACGAAGGAGGGATGGAGAGAGAATGAGAGATGCTGGTGGTCCAGACACATTCCTCTGTTTCAGTTCCTGGAGACACCCAGGATCCTTCTAACAAACTCCCCCCCCCCTGCTTTTTTTTAACTTAAATTTGCCACCAAAGGAACCCCACTTAATAGAATGGGATACGGCAAGCACCTACAAACAACTGCTCTAAGATTCTGCCTTCCCGCCACACCCTCCAATTGCCTGTTGGCATCCGGAGCTGAGAGCGTCCTGTTCTTAGATAACTTTGCAATAGATTCCCTGCCTTCAGAGCGGGTGGCTGCAGCCTCGCTCTTCATAAATCAGAGCGGAGCCTTCTGCATGGGAAAGAGCCTCGGCCATACATCATTTTTGTTTTCCTCTTGGGGAGAACAACTATGCTACAGCAATAACCTGCCACGTATATGTCTCAGAGCCCTATTTATATAGCCATACGGATAAATATATATAAATAGGACTGTGGAATAATAGATTAAGGGATCTGCTCATCCATAGAAGACTTATGGGGCTTTCAGGACCTCCTGGCGGCCTGATTCAGTAAGAAAAACGGGTCTTCAGCAGGATGTGGCCGAGAATTAGATGAGCCCGTAACCTGATAGAAAACTCACCGGGGAGACGGAGAGGTGGGGTGGGCCGTGTGAGGAGCCGCCAGTTCGGCAGAAGGAGCCGTAGGAGCAGGGTAGGGCTGCAGGGAAGCACGAACCCTGAGCTGACTTCCCAGCTCAGCCCCTATTTTTCTGTGTGACCTTGGGAAGGTCATTGGTGTCCCCTGAGCCTTGGTTCCTCATATATGTTAACGAGGAATGTGGACTCCCCTCTAAGGCCAGCTGTCCCCACCCTGATAGGAGCAGGACTCAGAGCTCTGTGGTTGCTGCCCTCAGGACGCTGAAAAGCTCTGTCATGTTGAGGCCGTCCCTAGGTCTCGAACAATCACCGGTGTTCCACATGAGCCTTCTACCTTCTGAGGGCTTCGGGAGGGACCCTCCACAAGCCCCACGGGCCTGGGCAGTCTGAGCAGCAACAACGGCAGCTACTACTGTGACGATCCCTGTGATTCCGCATGACCGGGTGCTGTGGGCTCCGGGTCCGCGGCTCATTCTTACTGAGCACTTCCTGCGTGCTAGGCACCATTCTGTATACCCTGCATGTATGTTCTCGCTCCAGCCTCACAAGAATCCGGGGAGGTGGGTACCATTTATTTTCCCCACGTGTGCATGAGGGAGCGTGCACAGAGAGGCCCAGCGGCTGGTCCCAGGCCACACAACTGGCAAGTGATGGGGTTGAGCCGAAACCGGTTTGGCTCAGTGGATGGAGCGTAGACCTGCGGACTGAAAGGTCCCAGGTTCCATTCCGGTCAAGGGCATGCACCTTTGTTGCAGGCACATCCCCAGTAGGGGGCGCGCAAGAGGCAGCTAATTGATGATTCCCTCTCATCGATGTTTCTAACTCTCTATCCCTCTCTCTTCCTCTCTGTAAAAAAATCAATAAAAAATATATATTTTAAAAAAGTGACGGGGTTGAGACACACCTGGAGTCTGACCCCAGCATCTGCATCCCTGATCCCTGCTGTGGACTCGCCTTCCACACTGGCAGAAACCGAGGCTGCCATCGGTGAACTCATGTGTGAACAGCGGGATCCTTGAATTTCTCAGGCCGGTCAGTTTCGTGGGAAGGAATATAGAGGAAAAAGTATTCTTGCTGCTCCTCGAGTTTCTTTTCGTTTGTCCACATCAGTCGATTGTTTTTAAAAACAAAAGTCTATTTGCAGAAGCCACATAGAGGACCCCAGGTAACCGCACCTGTTGGCCGTGCTCCAGTCGAGTCCCCGATCAGAGGTGTGCCCGATGCTGCGGGCTTTTTCAGGATTGCAGACTAGGTTTCGTACCCTCTGTGGCTGAGACCAGGCTTTTGTGACTTGATGAGGACGCGTTTCTCCTGGGGTGTCATAACGCAGCTGCCATTTGACCGAATGCCTAAGAGGAAGCATGTGCTGTTTCGGGAAGAGTTAACCCTCAAGCTTCTTTCTCCGGCTCCTGCCTCTACAACAGGCGTTTTGGAGGCAGGGCCGGACGAGACTTCCGCCTCAATGATCCTTCAGTCACCTGAACGCTAACCATGAAAATTAAAAAATATATATATTTTATTGATTTTTTATAGAGAGGAAGAGAGAGAGATAGAGAGCTAGAAACGTCGATGAGAGAAGAAACATTGACCAGCTGCCTCTTGCACACCCCCTACCGGGGATGTGCCCGCAGCCAACGTACATGCCCTTGACCGGAATCGAACCCGGGACCTTTCAGTCTGCAGACCGACGCTCTATCCACTGAGCCAAACCAGTTTCGGCTAACCACGAAATTTTGTTGAGCGCTTATATTGTGCCAGGCCTGCTCCTGAAGACTGATTTCATTCTCCTAATACCTCCTCAGGAGGTATTGCCACACCCCCCTAAGACAGGGAATGGAGCTGCCGAGGTAAAACAGCTTGCCCGAGGGGCCCCCGCCAGCGAGGGGCCGACCTGGGACTGGAGCCCCGAGTCTGCACACTGAGCTGTCAACACCAGACGCTGCTGCTTCCAGGACCAGCCATCAGCTTTATGGAGGGAAGTGGAAATGTTGGGCCCCTTGCTCAACGATGAAGGATTTCAAGACGATGACAGCAGAGTGTTAACTGATTGTGGGGGGCCCTTCCTTCCGAGTGTGACTGCGCGGGACACATGCCCAGGAAGTCAGCACCGATTACCCAGTTTGGGCATTTTCCCGGAGTTCTCCGGCTCCCCAGCTCTTTGCTGAGACTGTTTGTCACCATGACAAAACCACCCTGGGAGCCTTGACAAGAAGCGTGCCCCTGGGCGTCAGAAGTCCTTGGGCAGCTGCAGCTTCCTTCCAGGCGGGAGGCAGACAGGGTTCAGTGCCCGGACTGGGCACCCTGGGGCCGCCTTCCTGCCCTCCTTGGCCAAACCCTGCCCGTCGTCAGGCCGAACGCTGGGAGTCCCGAGCGCACTCCTGCCATCTTCACTTGTCCTGTGGCTTTGTCCGCGACGGGGCCTCCCAGAGGTCTGGGGAGGGCCAGACCTTTGCCCTTTCTTGAAGCTTTGCTTTATTAAACCATAAAGAAATGTCAGCTGTGGCGCGTTTCAAATGTGTACGTGTTTAAAATTAAGGCCATTAGCACACACACACAAAAATAATATCATGCAATCTGTGTGCTTTTCCCAAGACGGTTGCTGGATGTATTCATTCATAGCTCACACAGACAGTAGACTCTGGTAAAGGAATAGAATTATTTTCTCATTTTTATTGAGCGAACGTGCACTAGTCTACGTTTATAACTTGATGGTTTTTACATATGTATACCCTTTGGTAACCACCACCCGGGTCTGGATTTCTACAGCACCTGGAAGGTTCTCTCATATGCTTTGGATGCCAATACCCACCAAGAGGTAACCACCATTATAACTTCTATCACCGTTGGCTGGCTGTGCTGTTCTTGAATTTCATATAAATGGCATAAGTACAGTGTATATATATTCTTTTGTGTCTGGCTTCTTTCCTTTAATGTAATGTCTGAATCCATCCATGTTGTTGCTTGTAGCAGTGGTTTATTTTTATTGTTATGTGGCATTCCATTATGCGAATACGCACAATTTATTTACCCGTTCTCTTGCTGACGGGCATCTGGGTTATTTTCAGTTATTTGGAGCTATTATGAATAAACTGGTGTGACTGTTTACTAGAGTCTGAATGTTTATGCCCCCACTGCCAAATTCTACTTGGAAATCTAATCCCCAATGTGGTGATATTTGGAGGCGGGGGTCTTTGGAAATAATTAGCTCATAAGGGTGGAGCCCTCATTAGTGAAATTAGTGCCCTTAAAAAAGAGACCCCACGCCGAAACCGGTTTGGCTCAGTGGATAGAGTGTTGGCCTGCGGACTGAAAGGTCCCGGGTTCAATTCCGGTCAAGGGCATGTACCTTGGTTGCGGGCACATCCCCAGTAGGGGGTGCGCAAGAGGCAGCTGGTGGATGTTTCTCTCTCATCGACGTTTCTAGCTCTCTATCTCTCTCCCTTCCTCTCTGTAAAATATCAATAAAATATATTTTTTTTAAAAAAGAGAGAGAGAGACCCCACCCCAGCCAGCATGGCTCAGTGGTTGAGCGTTGACCTATGAACTGGGAGGTCACTGTGTGATTCCCGGTCAGGGCACATGGCCAGATTTCAGGCTTGATCCCCAGTAGGAGGTATGCAGGAGGCAGCCAATCAATGATTCTCTCTCATCATTGATGTTGCTATCTCTCTTTCCCTCTCCCTTCCTCTCTGAAATCAATAAAAATATGTATAAACTAATAAAAGAGACCCCAGAAAGACCCTCTGCCCTTTCTACCATAGAAGGACACAGCAAGAAGACAGCTGCCTCTGAAGCAGGAAGCAGGTTCTCACCAGACACCCAATCTGCTGGCGCCTTGATCTTGGACTTTCCAGCCTCCAGAACTGTGAGAAATACAGTTCCATTTTTTTAAAAAATATATATTTTATTGATTTTACACAGAGAGGAATTGAGAGGGATAGAGAGTTAGAAACGTCGATGAGAGAGATACATCAACCAGCTGCCTCTTGCACACTCCCCACCAGGGATGTGCCCGCAACCAAGGTATGTGCCCTTGACCGGAATCGAACCCGGGACCTTTCAGTCCACAGGCCGACGCCTTATCCACTGAGCCAAACAGGTCTCGGCCAGTTCCATTTTTTGTAAGTCACCCAATCTGTGGCCTTTCTGTTAGAGCAGCCTAAACAGGATGAGACAGTCTTGTAGTGCTTTTTGGTGGCCATATTCCTTCACTTCCCTTGGATAGGGCAGAGATGGGTTCTGTTTTAGAAAACACTGTCACAGTGTTCCTAAATGGTTATGCCAATGACCACTCGAAGCAGCACAGGAGGGTGTGGAATCTACATGTAGGGATGGGGGCAAATGGCATCTTCCCCATCCTTTTAGTGTCTCTCTGTGAATGCAGTATTTTGGAAAGATGTCAATGTTTAAGTAGGACACCTTGAGGTCCGGGCAGCCTCCTGGTGCCCCACTGTGTCTATATCTGATAACAAAACTCCACAGAGGCCCTGCTCTGTCATAGTAACTGCCTGTATTAGTCAGGGCTCTCCAAAGAAACAGAGCCAATAGGATATATATAAACTGATACATAAAAGAGGACATTTTTAAATAGGAATTGTCACATGTGAAGTAGGACCCACTGTCTGCAAGCTAGAGACCCAGTCTCAGCCTGAAGAACTGAGAACCGGGAGCACCAATGTCGGTGGGCAGGTAAAGATGGATGACCCAGCCCTAACCAGTTTGGCTCAGAGGATAGACCATCGGCCTATGAACTGAAGGGTCCCAGGTTCAATTCCCATTAAGGGCATGTACTTTGGTTGCGGGTACATCCCCAGTAGGGGGTGTGCAGGAGGCAGCTGATCAATGTTTCTCTCTCATCGATGTTTCTCTTTATCCCTCTCCCTTCCTCTCTGTAAAAATAAATAAATAAATAAATAAAATCAATAAAATATATTAAAATGAAAAGAAAAGATGGATGATCCAGTTCAAGTAAGGAGAGCAAATTCACTCTTCCTCAGCCTTTTTGTTCAATGCAAGCCATTGGTAAGTTAGATCATGCCACCTAAATTTAGCTAGGGCAGTGCTAATCTCTAAACAAAACACTTTCTGGGTGTGCCTGGCTGGCTTGGCTCCGTGGTTGAGCATCTACCCATGAACCAGGAGGCCACGGTTCAGTCCCTAGTCAGGGCATATGCCAGGGTTGCGGGCTCTATTCTCAGTGTGGGGTATGCAAAATGCAGCTTATCAACGATTTTCTTATTATTGATGTTTCTCTCTCTCCCCCTTCCCCTTCCTCTCTGAAATCAATAGAAATACATATTTTAAAAAATAATAAAAACCCCTGGGTGTCTCGCATGTGCAGCCAAGGATGGGAATCATTGTTCTAAACTCTGTCCATAGGGAATATGGGCAGAAGAGCAAGTTTCCAGAGGAAAACCATGGTCCCTTTTCACTAATGTGCAGACACACGATGACTTCTGCTCTGACTAAGCTCAGGCTCTCCAGCATTACGAGCCACTCTGCTCAGGCCCAGCTAGTCGGCTGGGTGCTTTACCGGTTGGTGGGGAATGGCCAGGTGGAAATCCATGGAGAAGCTGATGACAGGTCTACCCTACAACCAGGCATTTTTCTTCCACATGATAATCTGCAGTGATTTCGCTTAAGTTTGCAGCAGCGTGTTTTATGACCCAAGTCCTCGCGCAATTATGCAAGGGAAGTGTGTTTGAAATTGCTTAAATGGTTATATATAGGTAGGGTTTGCTCAAGCATTTGATGTGCTTTTAAGAAGCCTGTGTTCAGTTGGCTTACCTTAGAAATGCGCTTTTGAAATCGGAGTTTGCTGTTCCTCGTCTCAGGATGACAAAGAGGAGGGTGCTCTGTTAACCTAAAAGTGGCAGGGCTTTTTATAGAGCGGGCATAAATTATTTCTAAGGATGGCTCAATTGTATCTGGTGATTAATTGTTTCAGAAATAACCGGGTAGGCTTGTGGTAGCTGCCTTAAAATACAAGGAAAGACAAAAGGGAAGGAAGGTGTGCAAATACAAGGAGTCCTAACCAGTTTGGCTCAGTGGATGGAACGCTGGCCTGGGGACTGAAGGGTTGTGAGCTTGATTCCGGTCAAGAGCAGGCACCTCGGTTGCAGGCTCGATCCCTGGCCGCTGTCAGGGCGTTTGCAGGAGGCAACCAATCAATGTGTCTCTCTCACATCAGTGTTTCTCTCTGTGTCCTTCCCTTCCACTCTCTTTAAAAATCAATAAAGAAATATCCATGGGTGAGGATTAATAACAGCAACAAAAACACAAGGAAAGTTAAAACAAAACAAGGAGAGTTGAATGTCTCAGTTCACTGGCTCTCACCAAAATGAACTCAACAATGGTGATGGTGTGGACTGGATGGAGGAGAGGAAAATAAATTGTATCATGGATCGGCAGAGCCTCACCTTGGAGCTGGAGGAGGCATCTAGACCACCAGGCTCAGGTCCACTGCCTACAAAGCCGCAATGAGGGAAGGCCCAGCACGTGCCCACCTAGCGAGAGGGGCTGAGGGCTCCATCCACAACTGTGGGCCCAAGGCTGCCAAGTTGCCCGAGTTTTCAGAAGAACAGAAATCCAGATTTTAAGATAAATGTTCCTGACTTTAAAAAAAATTATTGCTTAAATACAACAAATAACGGGTGGGCCAACTAGGTCTGCGGGCTGCATTCAAACCACATCAATGATCTGGTCCAAGCCCATCATTTTACGGAGGAGGAAACATACTCTAGGGTTTACTCATTATCGATTTAAATTAAGGCAGTTCACTCAGCTCAGAGTCCGGTGAGGGAAAAGGCAGGAAGTGGGTGGGTTATGACATTGACCACAGGAGGCTGTGAGCACGGTCAAGGGGTGGTCTCCCTCAGCCTGGGACCCGGCAGGACATCCCCTCTGGAGAGGAATCCTCACTGAGTCACAGAGGAGTAGCTAGCGGTCAGCCACTGGAGCGGTGATGCTGGGAGAAGGCACAGCTTCAGCCACAACCCCGGGGACAGGTGTGGTTGGAGAAGTGCAAAGGCCGTGCGATCGAACCAGGTACAGAACCTGAAGGCTCCCGGGCTGAGCAAGAAGCAGGGAGATTTCCAAGTGGCTAAAACTCTAACTCACACCCCAGGATATCTTTCCTGTGGTGCAGGAAAAGGTGAGTTAAGTGTCTGAGAATCCGAGAGGGGAGCTTAGCCAAGCCCGGAGGAGAAAAGGTTGACAATGTCAGGTGATGAAATACAGTTTTGGCTTTTTATTTTTTTTCAAACTTGCTCTGAAATGAGCATTCCAAGCTCTGTCATCATAACCTCTGAAAAGCTGCCTGATTCCTCCATGGAAATGGCTGACCCTGCTTTCATCAGCTCCCACTGCTTGGAGTGGATGGTTCTTCACATTTCAATCATCAGCCTGATTTCCCTTCGGTAACCTTGGCATTCATTCGGGTGACTAGGAAGGAGTTTTTTGTTTGTTTGTTTGTTTGTTTGTTTTCACTCCTTTAGTTTGGAGGAAGGGAGGAGAAAGGAGTAATTCAATTGCTTTTCTGTGCAATCATGTATTTGGGATGAATCCTTCCCCCCTCCCCCCACCTTCATCAACTGTTGATTAGCCAATCAACAGTTTCTCTCTGTGGCTTCTCTGAGTGTGGAGGCCCCATAGGGTTCAGCATTTTGTTGGCATTGTCATAGACTTCTGGGGTCCAGACTGTCCCTGCCCTCATAAAGCTTACCGTCCGGTGAAGAGAGCTGTGTAAGATCAAGTCATGACAGGGTTAATAACAGGGCCGTTGTGATATACAATGAAGAGTTTGATTCCTTTGATTGTTGGCAAAACTGATTCCACCAGCAAACATCATGACCTGCCATTAACTTTTTATCTTACATTAAAAAAAGAAATTGAGATAAAATTCACATTACATAAAATTCACCATTTGCAACACTTTGAAGTGTACAATCCAGTGATTTTTAGTATACCTGTTATGCAGCCATCACCACTACCTAATTCTAGAACATAATCATTACCCTCCAAAGAAAGCCCATACTCATTAAACAGTCACCTCCCCACTTCCCTTTACCCAATCCCTGGCAAACACTAATATACTTTCTGTCTCCATGGATTTACCCATTGTGGACATTTCATATTAGTGGAATCACACAACATGTATCCTTTTCTGTCTGCCTTCTTTCACTTAGCAATTTTCAAGTTTCATCTATGTTGCGGTGTATATTAACACTTCATTGCTTTTTATGGTGGAATAATATTCCATTGTATGAATGTACTACATTTTGATTATCCATTCATCAGTTGATGGACATATGGGTTGTTTCTACCTTTTGGCTACTGTGAATAGTGCTGCTATGAACATTTGTGTAGAAATTTTTGTTTGAACATTTGTTTTCAATTCTTTTGGGTATAGACCAAGGAGTGGAATTGCTGGGACATATGGTAATTCTATGTTTAACTTTTTGAGGAACTGCCAAACTATTTTCCACAGTGGCTGAATCATTTTACATTCTCATTAGCAAATTATGAGAGTTTCAATTTCTCCACATCCTCATCAACACTATTATTATTTGTCTTTTTTATTATATCTATTCTAGTGTGTATGAAGTGATAAAATCATTTTGATTTTCATTTTCTTAATGACTAATAGATGTTGAGTATGTTTTTTTTAAATATATTTTTATTGATTTTTTTATAGAGAGGAAGAGAGAGGGATAGAGAGCTAGAAACATCGATGAGAGAGAATCATCGATCAGCTGCCTCTTGCACACCCCCTACTGGGGATGTGCCCGAAACCAAGGTACATGCCCTTGACCAGAATCGAACCCGGGACCTTTCAGTCCGCAGGCCAATGCTCTATCCATTAAGCCAAACCAGTTTTGGCATGATGTTGAGTATGTTTTAATGTCTTGTTGGCTATTTGTATGTTTGTGTGTTTATTTTGGTGTGTGTGTGTGTGTGTGTGTGTGTGTGTGTGTTTGAGAAATGTATATTCAGGTCTCTTGTTTACCTTTAAATTGTGTTATTTTGTTGTTGTTGTTGAGTTATAAGGGTGACTTATACACTGAGTGGCCAGATTATTATGATCTCTGAATAGAGGCCCAGTGCATGAATTTGTGCATGGGTGGCGTCTGGCCAGCCTGTCCAGGGGGCGGGGACATGGGCTGTTGGCTGGCCTGCCTGCTGGTCGAACTCCTGGTTGAGGGGACAATTTGCATATTAGCCTTTTATTATATAGGATATACACTGAGTGACCAGATTATTATGCATTCAGAGATCATAATAATCTGGCCATTCAGTATATATTCTGGATACCAGACTCTTATCAGATATATATGACTTACAAATATTTTCTCCTATTCTGTGATTATCTTTTCACTCACTTTCTTTTCTTTTTAATCCTCACCTGAGGATATTTTTCCATTGATTTCTTTTTAGAGAAAGGGAAATCTAGAGAAAATATTGATGTGAAAGAAACACATCAATTGGTTGCCTCCTGCATGAGCCACAACCAGGGCCTGGGCCAGGCAACTGTGCTACATGCCGGTGACTGGAATCAAATCTAAGACCCTTCAGGCTGAAGGCTGAGGCTCTATCCACTAAGCCAGACTTTCTTGATAGTGTCTTTTGATATGCAAAGTTCAAAAATTCTGATGAAGTTTAATCTATCTATGCTTTATTTTATTGCTTGTGCTTTTGCTGTTACATTTAAGAAGCTAAAATTTACACCTATGTTTTCTTCTAAGAGTTCAATAGTTTTAGCTTTTACATTTGGGTCTTTAATTAATTTTGAAATAATTTTTCCTTATGGTATGACATAGGGGTCCAACTTCTTTCTTTTGCATATACATACCCAAATGTCCCAGAAACATTTGTTGAAAAGACCCAGAATTCCTTATTTTATCATCAAATGATCTTGGCACCTTTGTCAAAAATTAATTGATCATATGCAAATGGGCTTATTTCTGGATTCCTAAATTGATTTCATTGACCTATGTACTTACATTATGCCAGTACCACAATTTGGATTAGTGTAGCTTTGTAGTAAAATTTGAACTTAGAACTCCAACTTTGTTATTCTTCAAGCCATTTAGGTTATTTAAAATCCCTTGCAGTTCTATATGAATTTTAGGATAAATTTGTTCATTACTACAAAGAAGCCAGTGGGAATTTTTATAGTCTGCATTGAAACTATAGATCAATTTGGAGAGCATTGCCATCTTAACTATATTAAGTCTTCCAATCCATGAACCCAAGATGTCTTTCCATTTATTTAATTTTCTCTAATTTATTTCAATAACATTTTTGCAGTTTTCAGTGTACAAGTCTTACACTTCCTTAGTTAAATTTATTCCCCAATATTTTATTCTTTTTGATGCTATTGTGAATGGAATTGTTGTGTTTTTTTTTTAATTCTCACCAGATGATATGCCCTTTAAAATTTATTTTAGAGAGGAAAAGAAATATAGATGTGAGAGAGAAACATCAATCAGTTGCCTCTTGTATGTGCTCTGATAAGGAATCGAACCCCAAACCTAAGTATGCCCTGACTGGAATCAAACCCACTCTAATCAACTGAACCATCCGTCCAGGGCTGGAATTGTTTTCTTAATTTCTTTTTGGGATGTTCATTGCTAATGTATAAAAATATAACTGACTTTTGTATATTAATCTTACAGCTCTTTTATTTGCTCTACTATGTTCTTTTGGTGTGTGTGAATTCTGTAGTGTTTTCTGTATGTGTGATGGTGTCATCTGTAAATAGAAATAGGCTTACTTCTTTCTCTATTTGCATTCCTTTCCTCTCCACTCACCCCCTTGCTTAATCACCCTGATTAGAACTTCTAGTACAATATTGAATAGAAGTGTCAAGAGTGGATTTCCTTGTCTACCTCCCAGTCTTAGGGGGAAAATCATTTAGTCTTTTACCATTAAGTATGATGTTAGCAGACAGTTTTTCATAGGTGCTTTTATAAAGGTAGAGGAAGGTTTTCTCTATAAGGTTTGTTGAGTGTTCTTATCATAAAAGGGTGTTGGGTCCTGGCCAGTTTGGCTCAGTGGATGGAGATTTGGCCTGCGAACTCAAGGGCCCCGGGTTCGATTCTGGTCAAGAGCATGTACCTTGGTTGCGGGCACATCCCAGTAGGTGTACAGGAGGCAGCTGATTGATGTTTCTCTCTCATCAATATTTCTGGCTCTCTATTCCTCCCCCTTCCTCTCTATAAAAAAAATCAATAAAATATACTTTAAAAAAATAAATAAAAGGGTGTTGGGATATTTTTTCCAATGGTTTGTCTGTATCTGTTGAGATACATGTAAGTTTTTTACTATGGTACTGAGACGATATGGATTCAGTAAATATTTATTGAATTAATGATACAAATGCTGCAACCCTAACAACAGCAAAATGGTACTGTCATGTGTCTTAGTTGTGTGTGCCTGTGTTGTTGGTTTGTTGTTGTTGTTTCTATAGTAACTAAGGTGGATTGCCCCAGTCATCACTGCTCTTGGTCCCAGCAGTCCTTTTGACCGACAAAAACCTCTGGGAACTGGCTGTGTAAGGGTTCAGACAGTGGAAACTCTTCCAGTCAAACCAGCGCTGACAACTCTACAGGAATCTCATGTCCTTGACCTTTTTAACATTTGAACTAGCCAAACCAGACAAGAGACCTTTACCTTCCAAATGTCCCGGTCTAAAACGTGAATGTGTGTCCTCCGTGCGTTCATTGTGCATTAGAAAGCTACAAAGAGTTAATCCCCAGAAGCCATTCCTATTCATCTTGGTGACTGGATAGAAACTAAATTTGGGACCTCAATTACCTGATGGAGTTGCATGTAGACTTTGCCGGCAGTAATATTGATGAAGATGGCAATCATTTTCTCCCACTTGGAGAGCCAATTGCAATCCCATCCTAAGCAATCTGTCCTTCAAGTGCATCCAGGAGTGGGTGTTATTTTTCTTTTCTGTTGTAGAAAGACTTTTTGGTTCCTGAATCTTTAACCCTCTACGCTCCACGACACAGCGTAATGGAAGAAGGTAAATAATACCACTAATATTTAAATGGTCTTTCACAGTCTAGGAATCACTTGAATGTTATCTTGTCTCAACCAGTCCTCATCACTGCTCAGCAAGTAGTTTGGGCCATGCCCATATGTCAGGTGGGGAGATTGAGGTTCAGAGAGTAAGTTAGGTCACCTGCCTGTACCACCCAGCCACTAAGGGGCAGAGAGATGGGGCTCAGACACTTGGCTTTCTGGCTCTTGTTGTGCTTGTTTCTCCAGTAATAGATGGCTTCATTGGACAAAAGGCCACAGACAGGAAAGACAAAGGCTTCTCCTTGGTTCAGTGATTTGTGGGGGTGATGCAGGCAAAGTCTGGTTGAAAGGCTGTGTGGGAGGAGAGAGAAGGATTTCAAAGAGAGGACTGGCATGGACACTTCTAGCACGTAGTGCAATACTGCCGTGGGGCCACATATCGTTGCCTCTCAAGCAGCGATGTGTATCATGGACCTCCATTTATCTGTAGTTCCCCTAGGATGACCCTTGTCAGTTACCCCCTCCAGTGAATTATTGGTGGCATGTTTTTGACCCCAAGACACCTGGTGCACATCTGGTCAGCTATCTGGACAGTGGGCATGTGTTCAGAGAGTATGAATTCCTCTCTGTAAGAATCTAGGCAAAACAAGTCATGAAAGCAAATCCTTATAAAAAAAAGTAGTCAAGCAGTGGTGGCAAAGGCCATGAACCTGAGGGAGAAAAAAAAAGAAATTTGCTTGCACAGATGAGTACAACAATCCCTTGCACTTTTGCCTTTTGTCATTAGAAACAAACAAACAGTAAGTCTTGGGAAGTCCGAGGAAGAGGAGAGAGGTTAAAAGCAGAGCTGAATCCACCCCGAAGCTTGGAGCAAAGACTTGCCAAACCTGAAGGAGTACGTCATTAAGCTTTTTGTTTTGCCTTTGAGTTTTCGAAGACATTTGTTATACAGCATTATTCTGGCCATCGTTGGCCAATGTAAGCAAGATGGTGAGGACTTATTTGAGGCATGATTGACAGACAGGATACTTATCTGGAGAAGAGAAGATTGAAAATATGACAGAAGATTTAGGTCTGTTCCTTGTGACTCTAAAGTATCTGTATGAGATCAAGGGGTGAACATATAGGGAGGAAGATTCAGCTAGACCTATGAAAGAACTTTTTATCAGTTAAAGTGCTAAATGACCACTAATTTACTTCTGTCTGGATAAATTAGCCTATTCTGGCCATTTTACATAAATATAATCATATAATAGGTAGTCTTTTGCAACAGGCTTCTTTCAACTAGCATTCACGTTTTCAAGGTTCAGCTGTGTTGTAATGTGTCAGTACTTCATTCATTTTTTTAAGAGCAATTTTAGGCTCACTGATAAAATGAGCTGAAAGTATAGAGTTTCCATATACCCTCCTGGCCCACCCCCTCCTTGCACCACGACCTTCCCCACTATAAACATCTGGCATCAGAGTGGTGCATTTTTATAATACACGAACCCACACTGATGATACCTCATTACCACCCAACGTCCATAGTTTACATGAGGGTCCACACTCTTGGTGTTGACGTTCTGTGGATTTTGACAAATGTATAATGATATGCATCCACCTTTATAGAGTCATATGAATAGTTTCACTTCCCTAAATCCTCTGTGCTCTACCTATTCATTTCTCCCCCGCCCCCAGCCCCTGGCAATCACTGGTTTTTGTACTGTCTCCATGGTTTTGCCTTTTCCAGGATGTCAGGTAGGTGGAATCATACAGTGTGTTGCCTTAACATTTTGGTTTCTTTCACTTAGTAGCATGTCTTTTCATGACTTGAGAGTTATTCCTTTTATGGTTGAATGATATTTGATTGTCTGGGGTACAGCTTGTTTACCCATTCACTTACCGAAGGACATCTTGGTTGCCTCCATGACTGGGCAAGAGCCTATGCATAAGGCTTATGAACCAGAGCTTATATGAATAAAGGCTGCAAAGACGCCATTCCTGCTTATGGGTGAGTAATATTCCAAGCTAGGTTTTGTGTATCCTTTCATCGGTTGATGGACATTTGGGTTGTTTCCACCTTTTGGCTACCGTGTATAATGCTGCTATAAATATTCCTGTACGTGTTTTTGATTAAACACTTGTTTTGAGTTCCATTGGGTCGATACCTAGTGGAGGAATTGCTGGGTCACATGGTAACTCTTATGTTGAATCATTTTAAGGAAATGCCAGCTGTTTTCCAAAGTGACTGAGTCATTCCCCCTTCCCACCAGCAGCATATGGCGGTTCGGATTTCTCTGCATCATCAACACCTCTTATAGTTTAACTTTATTTTTTTAAAAAAAGTTGTGATAGATTCATGCTTTGGAATACTATTCAGCACTAAAAAGGAAGGGATGAGTACAACAGACACCCGCATGCCCACGTCTAAGAAAAACCTATTCTTGAAACAAAATGAGCACCCATCCTGAGGGGTGAAAGCATCCAGGTATAATTCTGGTTGCACAGAGTTCATAAAAGGCACCTGCCGTTTGCGACAGGCCGGAAAGCAGCGTCGGCAGCCGGTGTCGTCGTCGTCGTCGTCGTCGTCGTCGTCGCCAGCCGGTGGGCTGAGCGGCCGCTGACCGGAGGCCCGCCGGGGGAGGTCCGCCGCCTCTCATCGCCTCGCTGGAGCAGGCGGCGCCCAGCCCGGCCCGCGGCGGAGGCCTTCCCGGGGCCCCGATCGGGACCGGCGCGGCCGCGGGCCCGGGGCCCCTGCCCAGGAGAAGGGGAGCGCCCAGCGGCCCGGCGCACTCGCGGCTTCGAGGCTTTAAGGGGGCGCCAGGCCCAGGCCCCGCGAGGGCCCCCCACCCCGTCTCCGTGCTGAACGGGAGCCTCTCTCCAGCAAGGTGAGACGTGTCTAACCATTCCATGTGGTTATTTATTTTATTTTTTTTTTTGGGGGGGGGGCAGTGTAGAACTTGATGTTTGCTTTTTAAAGTGTATTAATTCTTAACAGAAAAAAAAGGGGGGCGGGGCAAAAGCCTAAACACGGTCTTGTGCGCGTTCACACACGTGTGGTAAACACGGTGTTACTAAAACCCGGGAATGACGAGCTCACGGTTTAGGCTGGGGTTGGCTTAACGCCCCCACCCCCCCATTCTAGCCATCGGCATGGGTGTGAAGCGGTAGCTGCGGTTTGGTTTCCCGCGTCCCCGGGGGCTGATGATGCCCAGCATCTCATGTGCTTATGGGGCCTTTGCATACATGCCTTCCTTGGGGAGATGTCTCTGCAGGTCCTTTGCCCATTTAAAACACAAAAAAATTGGGTTGTCTTTTTATTCCTGAGTTGTGAGCGTTCTTTATGTATTTGGGACGCAGATAGGACTTGCAAATATTTTCTCTCACCCACCCTCTCCTGGGGAGCGCTTGCCTGCCTGTCCCTGCCCCCCGAAAAGCTGGGAACAGAGGGTATTTAGGTAGAGTTTTGATTTGTCTTTACAAACTCACATAATCCTGAGTGTGTGTGTGTGTGTGTGTGTGTGTGTGTGTATATATATATATATATATATATATATATCCAAAAGAATGGAGAATGGAGACTCTTTGTAAACCAATGCACACAGCAGCGTTATTCGCAGGAATAACTGTGTGGGTTATTGGAAAGAGGTCTGGCTTTGGAGGCTGCCTGCCTGGGTTTGACTCCTGGCTCTGCCATGTGACCTTAGGCCAGTTGCCTTCCTCGTCTGGTCCCTGGCCTCCTCACCTCTGAGATGAGAGGGTAATAATTCCCTCCTGCAAAGAGCTCCGGCTCAGGGAGAGAATGTTGCAAGCGGTGCCCACGTCAGGGTCACATGGTGGAAGGGGCTCTGGACTTGGAGCGAAGAGAGGCCCAGGGGAAGGTTTGCTCCTGGCCCCCTCCGCACGATGGGTCTGACCTTGGGCGAGGCACGTATCTCTCTGGACTCCGGTTTCCCCATCTGTAACGTGGAGATATTAACACCTGCCCCTGTGATACTCTTAAGTTGTGAGGTTGATTAAAAAAAAGGGTTCCGTAAGTGGGACAGCCTTATACAGAAGCAAAATGGAGATTAAAAAATAAATAAATACTTGGCATAATGATGAACTGTTAACTCAGGGTGCTGTTGTTAATTAAAAACGATCCTGCATAATATGCAGCCATTAAAATGGGTAATTATGCAGACTACGTGGAAGCAGACAACACCACTTATGAGCGGTAGGATATTTGCAAAATCGCACATACATGGGAATCAGAGCTATGCACAATTACAGACTGCGGACGGAGACTAGAAAGGATTACAACAAAGGGTAATTATTGTGCACAGGCATGGGGAGGACTATGGGTGATGGAAACACTTTTCTTTAGAGTCATTATTACGTTGCTTTTATAGTAAGAATATGACTTTTGAAAGTGGGTGTGGTGGGGGTCATCTGGGGACAGCCCGCGCTTGCACCTGACTTGAGGCCCCCTGGCTGGTTGGACACTGGGGAGCGAAGCCACAGGAAGCTTCGCTCAAGCAGAAGCCTCGCTCTGTCTGCCCTACTCCCTAGCCCGCTGTTCCTACTTCCCTGGGCTGTTGGGAGGATGCGATCGTGGCTGCGGAAGAACCAAGCCCACTGGATCCCACCAGGTAAATATAGTTCCAGGTCTCTCCGTTGCGTATTGCACCCCTCCCTCGTTCAGCGCTGCCGGGGGCGGACTAACTGCCCTGCCTCCTGCTCCCTTCTCTTTTTGACTGCCGCCTATACTCTCCTTTGGACTGCTACCTATACTCGAGAAACCGCAGACATATGTATGGCGCACTTACATATATACCTTCAAAAATAGAACCTTTGCAATACCATTGTGCTTTTATTTAAAGTAATTTTTTTTTTTTTTTTTGTAGTCAAAATGATGGAGTTCCGGGTTCTTCCAGGCCAATCCCCGGAGCAACCTACCCTCTCATCTTCTTAGCTGTTTCTTCTGAATGTTATCTGCATTTCGCTAAGTAAACACTGCAGTTTATTTTACCTGTTCACTGTATCCTCACTGACTTCCTGCTACATGAGAAAGGGCTTAGCTCACTCGCCTCCTTTATCTCCTTCTGCCAACACAATTGTGTCGTTATTTTGGCTACGGTTGCCTCTAAAGAATACACTACCCCTCTTCTGGTTCACTCCTCTTCTTATCTCCCGGTGCTCCCTCCCAGTGCTTCAGAAGAGGCAGCCAGTGCCACGGTCTCCTCTTCTCTCTCTCTCTTCCTTCCCCCCTCCAAGCTTCTGTCATACCACTTTGACTTTTACATTTCCTAACTGTGACGAAGTCTTCCATGCTTCGCTTGAAGGTGAATCCTAAATTCAATAAACAGCCCTAGCTGGTTTGGCTCAGTGGATAGAGCGTCAGCCTGGGGTCTGAAGGGTTCTAGGTTCAATTCTGGTCAAGGGCACATGCCCGGGTTTCGGGCTTGATCTCCAGTAGGGGTTGTGCAGGAGGCAGCCAATCAATGATTCTTATCATTGATGTTTCTCTCTCTCTCTCTCTCTCTCTCTCTCTCTCTCTCTCTCTCTCCCTCTCTCTCCTCCTTTCCTCTCTGAAATCAATAAAAATATGGTAAAAAATTATAATCCATAAAATAAAATCAATATTCAAAATATTTTGAATATTTGCGTTACTGAGACATATCCATACACAGATGGTTTTTTTTTTTTCCCAACCAGAAGCATATCTGCTTATGTTTGCTTCCTTGGGATCATTTTCTTTGATCTGGAATTGCAAACCATTTTTCTTTTTATTCCCAGCACTTTTTGACTTCATTTTATTCTCAATTTCCCCCCAACTTGCCATCCCTACAGGTGCTCTATTGAGTCTTGTCTCCTCCCCAAGATCTACCTTCTAGAACCTTCTGTCCTGCTTCAATCTGGACGATAATCATCCTGGAACTTCCTTTTCATGATTTCCTGACTTCAGCCCACAGTTTCTGAGATTTGGGGTTGCTGTTGATTTTCTTCCTTATTTTGACAGAAAATACCATTAAGTAACATCCTATACAGAGGTGTGTGGTAGGTGGGTGAAATTTTCCAGTCTTTTATGTTTGGAAACTTATTTAGCCTTTCTACTTGATTGATAATCTTAGGGCACTGAACCTTAGGCTGTAAATAAAATTCCTTTAAAACTCTGAGGGCACTGCTCTATTGTCCTCCAAATCGATTTTCCTATTGAAAACCTGGGTTCACTCTCATTCTTATTGTTTTATGAAGGCGCTGGCCTGCAGGAGAAGCTTTTAGGGTGCCTCCTTATCCTTGGTGACTGATTATGTCAGTTTTGTTCCCAGGTGTGGGTCTTATTTCAGTCATCTCTCTGGTCTTGTGTCCTCCACCCTTGAGAAATTTCCCTGTTATTTTTTTGATCATTTTCTCTCCCCTGGTTTTTATTTTTTTTTATTTTTAGAAACTCCTATTGGTTGGATCCTGACTTGGTCTTCTATGTCCCTTATCTATTGGCTCATTCTCCTCCCCCCACCCCCCATTTCTTTGTCTTGATACTTTCAAATCATGATAGTATATTTAAATTTGAGAATAATTTGTCTTTTCAACCTAGTTATATAGAAATGTATTCTTTGTTATATTATTTCTGTAATAAACAAAAGAGTGACAGACATTTCAAACAAGTTTTTGCTTAAGAGTTTAAGGATTGCCATAAAACATAAATCAAAACTGACTTCAGTGAACTCTGGTCAGTTTGACTCAGTGGATAGAGCATCAGCCCGTGGACTGAAGGGTCTCGGGTTCGATTCCGGTCAAGGGCATGTACCTCAGTTGCAGGAGGCAATCAGTCAATATGTCTCTCTCACATCAATGTTTCTTTGTCTCTCCCCCTCCTTCTACTTTCTCTAAAAATCAATGGAAAAATATCCTTAGGTGAGGATTAACAACAACAACACACTGCCTTCAATGAGTGAGGCTCTGAAAACAACTACAAAATGAAAGTAAGGGCTGTTAGAGGCATAAGATAAGGATTGCGGTGACTAGGTGAGGCCGGAGACAGGACAAAGAAAAACATGATCGTAGCCAGCGCTTCAGGTGCTCCCAGGGTCGCCAGGCACTGAGGGGCATGCTGCCCTCTCCTCCCCACCCCACCACCAAGCGGGTCGGCCAGCCAGTGTGAGAAAGGAGTGAAAGAGTCAAGTCCCCAGTCTGTGATGGGATGGTCCCTGAGAAAGGCAGCGGGACTGGGAATGGCGTGCGGGTCTTTGCCAAGGACAGAAGCCAATCCAGGCGCTAGGCGGAGGGAAGCAGGAGTGGGCCGTACGAAAGAGAACCCAGCTCAGGCAAGGGCACAGTGATAGGCTTGAGTGAATGTCAGGCTCTGCTAAGAAATCGGCAGAGGCCCTGAATGCTGACAGGGTGCCCAAGGCCGTCTGGGTTCAGAGAAACAGCACTCAGTTTGCTCGTGGCGCTGAGCAGGCTCATCCCTGAGCTACTCCTGTCACCTCCAAGCTGGAGGGCCTTCCTCTAATGAAGATGAGGCAGCAGAACAGGCGGTACACACACAAACACACCCACACACCACCAGCACCACGTCAGCCGATCCTCTCCTTCGCACACAGATATGCTGGGAGTCTGGCCCACCCGGGCCAGCACTGAGCGGGGCGGAAGCTCCCACTCGGAATCAGACGCCCTCCCGCTTCTGTGTCCCGTGGGGGAGCAGACGTGAGAACAGAAGAGGCCTGGCGATTCCTTCACGGTTCAGCTGCCTCCAAATGAGATGCTTGGCAGGAGAGGAGGACTGAAACCTGTTGTCCCCATGTTCATTGTTTATTTGCTAAAAGAATACTTTGGATAATTAGTCACTCGTGCACATGCTTATTGACTCAACAAACACTTATTGAGTTCCAATAATGATAATAATTAGCAGTCATTGAGTGCTTACCACGTGTCAGGCCCAGTGCTGAGCCCTTTGAACTCCACTGTTGTGCCAGATGTTAGGAACGCAGAAATAAAGACGCAGTAACCACCAACACTGCCGCCATTTCATGTAAGCGTCTCGGCGCCACCCCTCTGAGGTACTGCAGTTTCAAGGAAGTGTAGTGTAACAGTTAAGAGTAAGGCCCGGGTTTGAAATCTGCTTATAACACCTTTTAGCTCTGTAACTTTGGGCAAGTTGCTTAAATGGCTTAAAGTCCCAGTTTTCCCATCTACAAAATGGGTGTGCCGTTAATAACAGCTGTACCTTACGGAGTTGTGAGGGTTAAACGAGATGATATGTGTAAAGTGCTGGCGCATTGCTTGGCACATCATGACTTATTATTTAACCCCAGGGTACTAGTTAACATCATGTTCAATTAAGGCTACTCAAAGGCATGGCTACTCACAGGATGAACAAGAATTAGACAAAGAAGGAAGTAGAATTACTCTAAATGATTCCGCTTATTCTGGTTGGAAGCCCACCCTGGCCCGCTGCCCCTCCCCCCCCCATGTTTCTGTGTATTAACACAAGCCTCTTCAGTCCCAGGTTCTACCACCATAACTCATATTGCATCATGGCAATAGGCTTTGGAGAAGTTGCTTCTCTCTTCTGGGCTTCAAATTCTTCATCTTTACAGAAGAGGCTGTACCAGTTCCATCTAGAAATCTATCCTTCAAGCATTGCTTATAATAGCAAAAACTGGGAAGAAATATAAATGCCTATCAATGGAGAAATAGTTTAATAAATTATGATACATTCACACGAGAGATGACAGCATAGCTGCTCAAAAGGGAAATCCATATGAGCTGATACAGAAAAATGTACTCTACTGAGCCAAACTTGACATGCAATAAACATACCGATTCTGAGGACACAGCTCTGTGCATTTTGGCAAACGTATTCACCTGTCACCATGACGCTGATCAAGATAAAAAACCATTTCCATTACTCCACAAATGTCCCTCATGCCACTTTTCCATCAGTTCCTCCCCAGCCACATAGAGGCGACCGCTATTCTGATTTGAACACCATTGATTAATTTTGTCTCTTCTTAAAAAAAAAAAAAGTGGGGGGGAAAAAAAGAAAAAAAAGTGGGGGGTTGTTATTGTTTTTTTAATTATTCACCCATGTTTTTGAAAGTAATAGTTTTTTGTTTTTTTGCTTTGTACACTGAATGTTTGTGCCCCTCCCTTCCTATGTTGCAGCTTTAACCCCCAATATATGTGTATTTACAAATGCAATCTTTAAGGAAATAATTACAGTTGCCGAAACTGGTTTGGCTCAGTGGATAGAGCATCAGCTTGCGGACTCAAGGGCACATACCTTGGTTGCGGGCACATTCCCATTAGGGGGTGTGCAAGAGGCAGCTGGTCGATGATTCTCTGTCATCGATGTTTCTAACTCTCTATCCCTCTCTCTTCCTCTCTGTAAAAAATCAATAAAATATATTAAAAATAATTACGGTTAAATGGTGGGACCCTAATATGATAGGATTACTGTCCTTATAAAGAGACACCAGCAAGCTCCGCTCTCTCTGGAGCTGAGAAAAGGCCATGTGAGGACAGCAGGATGGCAGCCACCTGTGAGCCAGGAGGAGGGGCCTCAGGACAAAACCTACTTTGCCAGCATCTTGATCTTGAACTTCCCAGCCTCCAGAACTGTGAGAAGTGCATTTCTATTTAAGTCACCCAAGTCTGTGGCATTTTGAGTGGACTTGCTGAGCAGTAGTTCATTGTTTGTTTGTAGACCAGGGTTGTCCTACTCTCTATAGATTGATATTTGAGCTGTTCCAGTTTTTGGTCATTATGCATAAAGCTGTGAGCCCTGGCTGGTTTGCTCAGTGGTTAGAGCATCATTCCGCACACCAAAGGGTCCTGAGTTCAATTCCTGGTCAAGGGCATTTATTTACCTCAGTTGCGGGTTTGCTCCTCGCCCCTAGTCTGCACATGTGTGGTAGGCAACCAGTCTCTCTCTCTCTCTCTCTCTCTCTCTCTCTCTCTCTTTCTCTCTCTCCCAGCCTCCCTTCTAAAAACTGAAAAAGCAATGGAAAAAATATCATCAGGATTATCAACAACAACAAAATAAATACATAGAACAGCTAATGAGGGGCTGAACGTTGAATGGTGATTGCAGAATACTGGAGAGAACTTGGAGTTCTGACCCATCCAGAGCAGAGAAACACAGGGCATTCAGTGGAGAAAGATTGAGTCTTAGGAGTAAGAACTGTGCCCCAGGGGTACGCACTGTGTCCTAGGAATAAGGGCAAACTGAAATAGACCCCCCTTAACAAAGACTCCAACCAAGCCTCAACAAGGGCAAGGTCACCCTTACTGCCTTCCAAAATAATAAAATTCAACCCTCTGTAGAAAAAGATGTTTAAAAATCCAAAGCCTCAATGCTGCATCTATCATAATACCATGAATGTAATGAAAAATTACTAGAAAAATTACTACCTGTTTTTCTATTGCTATAAATATTCTTGACCTTCGTTGGTGATGTGATTAAAGCACTTAGGCACAGTTTGATGCTTTCAGGCTCGTTTGTAAGCTTTGTCAGTTGGGGCCGGAGCAGCATGTAGTCTAGGGCTAATTTTGCCCCACTTTTCAGAGGCAAAACTTTTCTGAGAACACCAACTGAATATCTGAATTACACGAATAGTGCTGCTATGAATATGTGTACCAGCATTTGTGTGAGTATTTCTTTGCACTTCTTTTGGGTATATACCAAGGAGTGGAATTGCTGGGTCATATGGTAAGTCTAAGTTTTAGCTTTTTGAGAAACCACCATTCTCCCCCCAGCTTCCCCCCATCAGTGGCTGAACCACTTTACATTTCCATTAGCTAGGATTCCAATTTTTTTACATTTTTGCCAGCAGTGTTATTTTCCATTTTAAAAAAATGTGTAGTCATTATAGTGAGTGTGAAGTGACATCTCATTGTGGTGTTGATTTGCATTTCTCTTATGACCAATGACATGGAGCATCTTTTCATGTGCTTACTGGCCATTTTGATATCTTCTTTAGGAAAATGTCTATTCAAGTCCTTTGCTCATTTTAAAATTAGGTGTATTTTAAATGAAAATAATCATTCATTTGCTATGATCTGGCAGCAATAAACACTGTGTGTGTGTGTGTGTGTGTGTGTGTGTGTGTGTGCACGAGCACAATGGCCCTTGCTGATCCTCTGACCCCGGAGAATCCCTGCAGTCCCTGGAGAGCTCCTGTCTTCTGTACACAGTCTCTGTACAGAGGTCCGTGTACAAGAGGCCTCTGTGTATGCTCTGTGTGCTGAGCAGTGCTGGGATCTTGCAGGTAGGCCTAAGCCCCTGAACAGAGCCCCCACAGCCCTATCAAAGTGGAGGTACCGTAAACAGTGGTGGCTAACCGATCATCCAGCACAGGGAGTTCAGAGGGCTCCTTCAGCTTCCCACCTTCCTCTCTTTGGTTTCTTTCTCTTGTTTGTTGTCAGAAGCCGTTCACTCAGCACTCAGTTATCTCACAGGACTGATTGCCTTTATATACATAATTTTTGCTCACAAGAGGGGGCTAGTTCAGCCTCTTTCTAAGCTGCCACCATCTCAGACTTCTCTTGGATGCACAGACTTTAGAATAACACTGCCTGGTTTGTGTCCTGACACTTCCCACTGTACAGCCAGGGGCAAGTTACCCAATCCCGCTGTGTCTCACTTCCTTATCTCTGAGATGAGGGTAGTAGCCTCTTTGTATTGCTACCAGGATGAAACGCCAACACATACCGGTATGAATGGCTTAGAACCAGGAATATTGTAAGTACTTTCAAATTGTTGTTATTTATTTAATAACAATGATATACAGATATATGTTGGTATATGCATAGAAAAAAAGTCTGTAAGGAAAGATTTCTAATGAAGAATAAGATCGGAAGAAGATTGGGGACATGCTCCCTTTTTCATTCATGTAGGCTTTTTTTGGTATTATTTGAACTTGTTAAAACAGCATATATATATATATAAAAATAAAGATTTTTTTTTAAAAAGCTTAATAATGTAAAAATAAGGGAACTTTCTGCTTTAAATGTTAACCTTAACCCTCAATCCAGGCCCTTTACAATTGCTGCCTGGCCTTATTTTTCTTACAGGTTTCCACAAGCTGCAGTTGAGCTAGCTTTGCAAGGAAGGGTTGTGAGGTGGCCCTGGCTACTTCTCCAGATGATTCCCTCTTCCCTTCCCATCACTGTTTTCCAACTTCCTCCAGCTCCTGGCACACCTTCCTCTCTCATGCTTAAGAGACCTTTCACTCTTTTTTCCCTCTCTCTGCCAGGAGTATTGCCTTGGACTCCACCCTATTCCCTTACTGTCCTCCTTGAGCTTGCTCTTGAAAGCCTTCTTTCCTCCATTTTCCAAGCTGAGTTGGGTATCCTTCCCTTCTCCGTGTTTTTCCAGTGTTCTGCGTGACCCCAAGCTCACCTCATGTGACACAGTGTTGAGAATTTCCTGTGCATCTCCTGTGATAGTGAGCTAGTGGAGCAAGAGCCAAGTTTATTTCCACCCTGGCTTCACGGTTCTGGAAACAGGGGAAGTGCCTGTAGCGTCTGTTGAACAAAAGAATGAAGAAAGGAGAGATGTGGTTCTCACCAGAAACCCAAGCTTTAGCCCTCAACTGTGTGTCTTGGCTTATTTGGTATATATAACTCCACATCTCATAAACATAAGAGCTTTAAGGATCTAAAGAAAATGCTCTAGAGGAAATTTCCCCAGTGGAAAGCTAAGTAGACCATAGATCCTTGCCCCTTCACAAAATAGAGCTGCCTACAGATTCCAAAAGAACTGATGACTATCACTCATCCAGTTCTTTTGGATATTGTCAAAGGATAATTTCCTTCTTTGAAATAAAACAAGATGGGTATCTTTCAAGCATCACGAGTCTCAAAACAGCCACCCCCTCAAGTTCCAGAGGTGGTGCAGCTGTTCTTTCAAAACACAGACATAATAAGAAAAATACTTTTACCTCCCTGAGAAATAAATAACTCAAAGTTTCAAAAATTTCCAGAAGAAAATATTAAGACGTACTGAGTGTCCAGTACGTGTTCTGGCACAGGGACACTATAGGGGTAAGAAGCTAATAACATTGAGTTAGGCCTCCAAACATCCTTCAGAACAAATAAGACACCACATGAAGACACCACCAGAACTGAGCTCCCATAATGCACTATTCAGGAAGGGACCAGATAAGAGAGTACTCCTCTGCAAGCCAATGTCCAGATCAGTGTATTATCACTACACTTGAAAATTTCTCTGTGGGTTAATGTTATCCTTTGGCCTAGCCTGTACCCTCTCACAATCCAGGACCCCTCGGGAGATGTCAGAGAGCTAGTTTAGCCCGATCCCCACAGGCCAGGCTGAGGGACCCCACCAGTGCATGAATCTATGCATTGGACCTCTCGTATGCATATAAGATTTTTGGTTAATCTCTTCCCACTCTCCTCTCTCTCCCCTTCCCTCTGAGATTCATCAGCCTGTTCCATGTTTCCATGCCTGTGCGTTGAGCATCTGCCTCCTGGTGGTCAGTGTGTGTCATAGCTGCCGGTCAGCCAGTCGGGTCACTTAGGCTTTTATATGTATAGATTATTGGTGACATTTATTTGAATAGGATTGTCTTTGGCTTGTGTGCCTGAAGGTGTGGGTGTTTGGGTTGTTGTAGTGATGTAGGGTTGAGTGTGTCTTGTATTAACTAGTACCTGCTATCTTAAAATTCTTCTCATGGGATTTATGGAAGTCTGGTGATAATATATAATGGCTATTGTTATTATGTGTGACTAGGTAATAAAGTTATATATGCATAGATGATTAGGACGTAAGAGAGCTTCCTGTAGGTGAGGCATCAGTCATAGCCAACTTGGGGAGATGCTCAACGTGGCTTGTCCTATAGGGTCCAGCAAGGCCACTCATCCCTGGAGCTTGGCTATCCTGAGGCTCACAAGAGATGAACAGAACCTCTTTCAGAAGCACCTGTAAACCTTCTGGGCAAGCTCATCACCTAACAGATTTCCGGAGTTAGGAGACTGGCATTGTTGCCTGACATGATGCCCCAGTTCCCAGCTGAGGTTGAAACTGATCTCCTGGAGCAGAGGGTTTTATAACCAGGGTGGAGGCAGCTGCTGTCTGAGTTACATTTCTGCTTTTTAGTATCCAAACAGACCTGAGAGTGCCAATAATATTAATATTAATCACTGCCACCATCATCATAGCTAATATTTGAGTGTTTACTATGTGCCCGGCACTCTGTGAAACACTTGAGATGGAATATTTTATTTGATCTTCCTAAGAATCCTGTGGGGTTTATTTTTACAAGTCAGGAAGCTTATTTGTAAACAAGGCTGAGCAACTTGCTCAAGGTCACCTAACTCATAGTGGAGGAGGTAAGATACAACCCCAGGCAGCAGTTTGCAGGTGGTGGTAGACACACCCTAAGGTAAGCTCCGGGGAGTCATGTCCTTGAATAGTCCTGTCCCTCTGAGTGCAGGCAGAACCTGTGACTTGCTTCTAATTCATAAAAAATGCTAAGGTGATAGATGTCATATCCATGATTATGCTACTTTATAAGACTTTGTCCCAGCCAACAGAAGCAAGAGAGATTTTCCTGATGACTTACAGAAGCAAGCACCCTGTTGTGAGCTGTCTAAGGAGAGGGCCAAGTGACAGGGCACTGTGGGTGGCCTCTGGGACCTGAGGGCCATCTCCAGCTGACAGCCAATAAGAAGCTGGGCCCTCCCTCATACAGCCACTGGGGCATGAATTCTCCCAGTAACCTGCATGGGTTGAGGAGCCAGTTGTTTCCTAGTTGAGTTTTCAGGTAAGAACACGGCTTGATTGCAGCTTTGTGTGAGCCTGAGCAGAGGTCCTAGCTAAGCCATTCTGCCCGGACTCCTGACCCATGGGAACTGTGAGAGAATAGTGTGTGGTTTTACACTGCTAAGTTAGTGTGCTTTGTTACGCAGCAGAGCTGACTCATACACAGCCATGAACTTCAGCTCCACCCCATCTGTCTTTGCAGCAGGTTCCTGAGCTCCGGTGTGTGGGTCCTCCCTCGGAGTTCCTCTTCCCCTGTCCAGAGGAGTTCTAGCCTCATTTCTTAGAAAGGGGCCGGAGCCATGGAATCCTGGTTTCCCTTCTGAGAGGTGGCAGAGAAGCAGGAGACGTAGGAACAACCAATTCTTTTTTTTTTAAAGTCTTTTTTTAATTTTTTAAATATATATTTTATTGATATTTTACAGAGAGGAAGGGAGAGGGATAGATAGTTAGAAACACTGATGAGAGAGAATCATCAATCAGCTGCCTCTTGAGCACCCCCTATTGGGGATGTGCCCGCAACCAAGGTACATGCCCTTGACCGGAATTGAACCTGGGACCTTTCAGTCCGCAGACCGACGCTCTATCCACTGAGCCAAACCGGTTTCGGCACAACGAATTCTTTATCTGAAAGAAGGTTCAGCAAGAAGTAAGTGGAGCCCTTCTGCCTGTGACATTTCTAGGCAATCAGAGACTTTAGATGAGGATTAAGGCATAACATCCGAGGACTGGCCCAGCAGAAATGTGCTCTATTGGGTGATGTTATGGGGTGGGAAGGGGATTCGAACCTCTGGTTATATAATGATGTTTAGCTGAGTTAGTGCTGGCCTTCTAGGGTGCATTTCACCTTGACATTCAGTGCCGGGATTTAAAGTATGACCCACAGGCCACGTTAGTTGGAGCGACGCCACGTCTGGTTAGATGCTTTCAGTTTTCATACTTCATTGAACATGCCTCTAAAAAGTCAGTGCCCCAGCACAGCGCTGACTACATAACCCTGAAAATAGAACGCGGCCCTCTACGCGGAGACTAATAAAGCTGGACGGCTCCTCTTCCTCGTTGACGGCGTGTGTGCCAGTCAGGCCTGGGCGGAGCTGCGTGAACAAGGGCTGCTGTGTGAGGCCATGTGAAAAGGGATTTCAGTCTCTGCCCTGGTCACCCAACACACTGGATCCTTCACTTGCTGCCCCAGGAGTCTGAGGGCCATGCAAAGACCCACTCAGGGCAGGCCTGGCCTCCACGCTGAGCTGGCACAGCCATGGAGGCAATGGGTCATCTTTTACTGCAATCAATACACCGGAAATCAATTTTACTCGCTGCAACATGCCACCTGATATTTAACCACCACCCTGGACTTCTAATTAACCCTATTTTCTGAGAAAGGGATGGGAACCTGGAGAGATTAGGGCACCTTCCCAGAACCGCATGGGCAGTGAGGAGAGGCGCCAGATTTCAAACTTGGGCCTAGATCTTTGTTTGTGTCCCTGCCAGAGGCTGCCTCGCGGGACAGTGGGCAGCTGCCCGGCGTCACAGCCAAAGTGCAGGAGGCGCTGTGTCTCCCGCCTGGGGTTTTCTCATTCAGTTCCCTTTTTAGCTGGAGTGGTACATGGTACTTGGTTTCTGACTGTTATCCTTGGAGTCTGACTGATTTGTTACAAAATAAGGATGTTCTAGTCTGCAAACTTCCCATGCAAAAAAAAAAATTAAGAAAGAAAGAAAGAAAGAAAGAAAGAAAGAAAGAAAGAAAGAAAAAGAAAGAAAGAAAGAAAGAAAACTGTCAGTGTCCAACTCCCACTACCAAACTGGGTACAAAAATGAATGTTTAGTTTAAGCGCGCCATACTGTCTGGATTAGAGGCTGGGTAATTTGTTTCCTGAATTCAGGGGGAGGCGATCCTCTGCCTCACCTTTGGTGGTAGCTCGGGGCTTCTTGCTGGCTGCAGATCTCAGGGTTGTGTGAGCGCAGAACAGGGTCCCCATTATCCGGGAGTCCGGGACTGGCTGGCTGTCTCTGCTTCACACGGGGTTTGGCAGGCTGGCCACCCCCTCCAGGAAACCCGGGCGGTCCCCAGCCACCTCCCCGGGAGAGAGAAAAACATTTTCAAGGGCCCCTTTCATGAGAGGGAAGAAATCGTCCAAAAACCTCACACCGGCATGAACCTAGCCATTCAGGGCCCCCGCACAGATTTTTGCCCAGGACCTCAGAGAGAGGGAAAGAGAGGAGGTGGGAAACAAATGCAGGAGAGAGAAGAAAGAAACCCCTTGATGGATCTGGACATGAACAAGAACATTGTGCAAGTATCAGCTGATGGTGGGGGTTGCGGGGAAGCAGGGAAAAGCATCCAAAGTTCCACAGACCAGACCTATCGTCTTTATCGCGACATTTTCCCTACCTGAGCTTTTATGTACCGTATTTGCCGGCGTATAAGACGACCCTTTGGCCCTGAAAAATATGCCTCCAAGTGGGGGGTAGTCTTATACGGCGAGTATATAACAAACTCTGTATTTTTTAGTGGGAATGTTAGGGGGTCGTCTTATACGCCCAGTCTCTTATACGCCGGCAAATACGTATTTTTCAGGGCCAAAAAAATCGTCTTATACGCCGGCAAATACGGTAAGTGGGTTTCTGGATCTCCAGGCTACACTTTGGGGAATAGTTAGTGATGAGAAAGTGTTGGTTTGGACCAAATCCCATTCAAAAGCCTTGCTTCTCTGAAGTAGATTTATTGCCTCCTGCTCCTCTTGGAAGTTCCCTTTCAAAGCGGGGTTGTGTCGTCTTCTGATGAAGGTTCTTCTTAATTTTCATGTTTATTCTGAGCTGTACAAGTTAGGGACCACCATCCCCCAGCCTGGGCAAAGGCCTAGGTTAGGGAACAGGGAGAAAAACTCGGTGGGCTGGGAAGAGTGAAATGAGAGTATACCAAGAATGGCAGCTGAAGCCCAGAGGTGATGAGTCTCTTGACATGTTTGCGTTGCTGACTACCCGGTGGAGGAGGGGGTGTTAACAGCTCACCCATGGGAGAGGAGGATGCCATAGATGGGTGGGTTTGGACTCGGATCAAGATTTCTGAAATAGCTTAAAAGGTCAGATGCTAAGAGGCGTCTAGAGTCTTGACACCAAGATGGATCACAGAAGCCTAGACGAGTGAGCCTGGCTTCCCTAATAGCATCTTACCCTGAACTCAGCAGTAATCTCTTCACATTCAGCCTTTGACCCTAATCCATTAGCCATGAATAGATTTAGCAGAATGGCGTTCCCTAGCACTAAGAAGTTAATCCAGTTTGGAGGCATGGCTTTCTTTAGAGCCCCCGGGCCTCTTAAAGGCATAAGAAACACATCATATCAACTTCAAGACTTTCCACAGGAGGCCTCCCCACGTGCTGTCCTGAAACAGGAGATGGTGTACCCAGGCCCCTGGTGTCTAAGGCACTTTCTCTCAAAGTGAGGATGAGTTGAGAAGAGGTTGAAGTCACCTCTATAACGGATGGGGTATTAGCTGCTGTTGTATCAAAGGACACCCCTAAATTTAGTGACTTAGGACAACTCTTAGTTATTTCTCATAAGTTTAAGAAAAACTGTGGTTCTTTTGATCTAGGCTAGATTAGGTTCATAGTAGCTTGGCTTGCTCATGCCCCTCTTGGTCATAGACTGGCTGATCTAGGATGGCTTCACTCATGTTAGGAGATTGGCTGGCTTTTGGCTGTAGCAATGGGGATGAGTGAGTCATGAGTCTCATCATCCAGCAAGGCTAGACCAGAACAAGAAGTGTGAAAGGCCTTGAAACCTAGACTCAGAGGAGCTTGGTGTCACTTGTACCATGTTCTGTCAGCCAAAGCAAGACAGGAGGTCCACCTGGGTTCAAGGACTGGGAAAATTGGTTCCACCTCTTGATGGGAGGAGCTTCCTTTGCATTTTCAGTGGTGCAGGTGCAGACAGATATATAGAATTGGAACCATATTTATAATCCGTCTACACCAGTGATTTTCAATCAGTGCACCACAAGAATTTTTAAGACATGCAATACCTGACTATTTAGTCAGGGACACTGACCTCTTTTTGCCTTAGATTGTAAAATTCAAAGACAACAGCCAACACGACAATAGCTACTTGGTGTGAATGTATCAAAGTTATATGTACTTTTTTGTTGTTGGTCAAATTGGCAAAGAAAATACATTTTTTGGTGTGCCGCAGAATTTTAGTGGTTAGTTTTTGTGCCATGAGATGAAAAAGGCTGAAAATCACTGGTCTACACAAATGGATCGGTTGTATGTGTGACTTGGTTGACGTAGGCCATGGGTGTGACATGTGACCTGGAACCCTACCCATCTCTGTGCGAAGTGAGTAGACCCATGGAGGAATCAGACTGAAGCCCTAATCTCAATGGGGCTTTGTCTCTAAGCAAGTAATTGTAGGACCAAAGGGCTTCCCACATTTAAATTATTGCATAGGATTTCTTTTCTTAGTACATTGGTGAGTACCTCCTGCATTTTATAGAGAGACCAGAAGATCAGGCCATCCCCTGCTACCTCAAATGTTTCTTTAAAAAAATATTTTTGTATTGATTTTAGAGAGGAAGGGAGAGGGAGAGAGAGATAGAGATAGAAACGTCAGTAATGAGAGAGAATCATTGATCGACTGCCTCCTGCACACCCCTTACTGGGTTCCAGCCTGCAGCACGGACATGTGCCCTGACCAGGAATCAAACCATAACCTCCTGGTTCATAGGCTGACACTCAGCCACTGAGCCACTGAGGCTGGATTCAAATGTTTCTTTTTGAAATGAGGTTTGAACTAAGCCTTCTTTTTTGGAAACACCTCATCCCAGTGCGTCAGCTCTATAGTTACTTGGGCTCCTGCTGACCTCCTCAAATACTGCATACATGATAGAGATGGGGGGAATTATCCCAGCTCTGTGGCTTAAAGGCTATAAATCAAGCTTCAGAAATCTAGGACACAGATGTGACCTACTAAGGACAGTAGTGAACCATGGTGCCCCTTCCATAGTTACTGAGATCAGTTCTTTCAAGCACTCAATCCAGATGTATGAGTTGATCTTGAATAATGACCCAGAGCTCTCTACAGCCACCTGCCTCCATCTCTGAGAGAAAAGGAGCAGGGTTGTGCGATGGCCAGAGGTTGAACAATGATAAGTCTAAGCTAACTAACCACTCTACTCCCATTGTCCTGTGCTGTTTGGTTTAAGCATGGACATGTGACCCAGTTTCTGGGCAATAGTACTTAGGAGAAAGTCTGATGAAGACTTCTGACATTTCTCCCTGATAAAAAGAAAGTGTGCCCGGTTTGGCTCAATGGATAGAGCATCGGCCTTCGGACTGATGGGTGCCAGGTTCAATTCTGGTCAAGGGCATGTACCCTGGTTGCAGGCACATCCCCATTAGGAGGTGTGCAGGAGGCAGCTGATGAATGTTTCTCTCTAATCGATGTTTCCAACTCTCCCTCTTTGTAAAAAATCAATAAAATATATATATATATATTTTTTTTTTAAAAGGAAGATGCACTAAAAGAAACCATCCTTTCTTCCTGCTTTTAGACCCCACTGTTATAAGAGGAAGTGCTGTTTGGAGGCATGGCAATCAACTTCTAAGGACAAAGGGAAGACCAAGAGAGCCTCTTGAAGCATGCAGGCTCTGACATCCTGAGCTATAGAGCCAATCTGGACCCAGGGAAGGAATTCAGCCAGATCTACTGATGTAGCAGTGGTTTATAGCCGGGGTTTGTGCTGACTGGTCAGGCAGTAGTTCTGATTAGTCAGAACCTGTGCCATATGGATAGCTAGGTACTTAGAAAAGCATCCTTGCCCCTCACTCGGAACCACTGCCACTGGATTAATTGTTAGGTAATGAAAATAAACCCCTATTTTAAAGCCACAGTTACTTGCAGCCCCAAGCATCCCGAGTGATGCACTAGGGGGTCATGGAAACTGGGTCACGTCTAAACTGTGCACAAGCATCTTTCACTGGTAGGCTTCAGGGGCTGTCAGCACCTGTCCTATTCCTTCTCCCCCACCCCAGATTGTGAGGTAACAGCAATGTCTTTCTCTGTGCATTGGCTCCCTGAGATATTTTTAAAAACACAGTGCTAGTGGTAGGGCAAAGGCATGCTATCTAACATCTGTGCCTGGGAAAGGAAGCGATTGCGGCTCTATCGCTGTGCGGTATCTGCTCTTCACGGAAGGGTTGAGATAGAAATTTATCCTCTTTGGCAGAAATAGGAGACTTAGCTAACTTCTTCCTAATCTGTTATTTGCTCTCTTGTATACCATTTGATTAGCCATATTGATACTGTCCCCTTTAGGAATGAGGCTTGGCTATCTATCAGTCAAGCAGACAACCAACCAATCTCATTGATACACACCTTCAGTAACAAGAGGTAACTTCAGGGAGAGGGTCTATGGACATCCTTGCTGCATTCTATTGTAGTTATTCTTTTTTCTGTGTCCATTGTCAGCATAAGAATGTCCAAACCTATAGAGAATTTTTATAAAAATGTAATTGAGCCAAACAGAGAATATGCCTGGAAGCAAAATCTCAACGGGTGGAAAAGGGCTTCTGAGAATGGCAGTTTGCAGCTTATGAGAATTAAGGAGGCCCTAGGAAAGATTATATACGTGGAGATGGGGAAAAGCAAGGAGGGGATGAATTAAGGGATAGTTAACAAGATTTTGTGTTCTCTTGAGGATAGTTACTTTGAAAAGGGGCCATGTCAAAAGGGTGTTGACCTAGATGCACAGAAACAGTAAACATGGCTGACCTAAGGCAAAAACAAACATTTACTAAAGAAGTTATATGCCTGGCCCTGTCTGGTGTGGGGTTGGAGTGTCATCTAGTACACCAAAAGGTGGCAGGTTCCATTCCCGGTCAAGGCATGTGCTCAGGTTTCAGGTTTCGAATTAAATCCCTGGTCAGGGCTCATTCAAAAGGCAATCAATTGATGCTTCTCTCTCTAATGTTTCTCTCTCTCTCTCTCGCTCTCTCTCTCTCTCTCTCTCCCTCCTTCTCTCTGGAATCAATTAAAAAATAAAACTAAAACAAAGGAAGGAAGGAAGGAAGGAAGGAAGGAAGGAAGGAAGGAAGGAAGGAAAGAAGGAAGAAAAGAAGAAAAATAAATTATGTCACTGGAGTGTGACTCCTCACCATGACCTGACCAATTAGGAATTTATGATCAAGTCACTCCGTGAGGTTACTTTCCATAGCACCCCTCTTTCGTCTACACCGTCTTCCCTGCTGGATTGTGAGCAACTTAATGGCGAGAACTACATCTCTAATCTCTGTATAACTAAGTTTGGCAAAGGATCTGGCCCATACAGATGATTTGTTGAAAGAGAGAATGAGTCGAATACAAAATAACTTAAAAGTGCACTCCCTGCCACAAGTAGGTGATTTTTGTGCTCTCTCGAGGCCACAGGATAACATCCTTTCTGCCAGGAGAAATTCTAATTAGGAATGTTGGAATATCTCATCCCATTTTGAAATCCAACACATCCAAAAATACATTTTAAGAGGAGCCCAGCCCACCTTTTCATGGGCTTTGTGTGGCATTGTTTGTGCCTAGAAACCCCCCACCCCCACCCCCATGAGAAAGATGAGGCTTCTTTCTAAAGCAATTCTCCCATTAAATGTTGAAGACGAGAAGTAGAAATGTCATTCTCAGGGGTTAAAAAAGATTTTTCATCAATTCACTAAGTAGTGTGTTTGAACTAACTTTAAAAGCTGACTTAAAGAAACCAAAGGAAATATACTTATATCTCTGCTAACCATCTCTCGACGTGTGAGCTCCTCGGAAGCCTCCCTGGGATCCAGGCGAGACAGCGTGTAAGCTGTTCCTCAGATGGCCATCTGAAAGCTCATCAAATAGCGGGGTAGGAAAAACACAATCGCCTCCCAAACTTTTGAATTGCATTGATCTGTGGCATTAAGCCCTCGCCACAGGAAGAGAAACGATGGATTTGAGACTCACAGGAGGATTCGTTTAAAATGCTTTGTGTTTTGTTTTGTTTTTAATTTATGTATGGAATTGCCCAGGAGTAATAAATAGACCTTATTTACTATATTTTGAAGAAGATAAAATTATCAAGACTGTATGGATTTCAAAGCCAGGGAAAAGAAAAACAGCTTTGAAGCCTCCCCTCCCGGATTTTTTGTCCTAATCGTCTAAGAGATGGTCTTGATAACATTTATTTGTTTCTTCTTTCTAAAACAATTGGAAGTACTACTTTTCTCAGTTAAAATAGTGATCTGATTTTTAATTAGATCAGGCAAAGTACCCTCTGAGCACTGCAGATTATTTCAGTAATTACAAAGGGCAAGCAGGAATTTCCACCCTTCTCCCCATCTCTCTCCCCTTCCTCTCCCTAGTCCCGTGTAGATCCCACCAGGAACCCTAGTCTTCGTGAGGTAGGTTTCTCATTTGGACTTATTCACACCATCTGGACAAGTTTTTCTGCTGCATTTCCCCACTCACCAACAAAATAAGCCATTTCCTCTGTAGGGAGAGGATATATGGAGTTTTGTTTCAATTGGTGAGGATGGGGAGGGGGCACCCAGCTTACCCTTAGTGCAGCCAGCATAGATTGGGGGGGGGGCTTCATCTTAAATTTCACATAACCCAGGAACACCAGTTTCACATAAAAATCCCATCTTGTGAATCTCCCCCATAGCCTGGAGTAGAGTTGGCAAACTTTTTCTGTAAAGGGCCAACTAGTAAATATTTTAGCCATTATAGGACATTTGGTCTCTGTTGCACCTGCTCAACTTTGCATTAAATCAGCCATAAACAACATGGAACTAAATAGGCATGACAGTGTTTAATAAAACTTTATTTATAAAAATGGATAGTGAGCCTTGAACCTCTGGCTTGGAGCATCCCTCAGTATTTCACCTGATAGGAGCCCAGATCATCATTTTTTTTTTTTTTTTTTTTTGAGTAATGGTGTCCTGCCTGCTGTCATGAGGAGGTGAGCCCAGCAGTGGCTCTGACCTCTACAGGCAAGTGCAATGCACCACCCGACCTGTGCTCAAGCCACACCTTTCCATGATGGAGAAAGCTGGTGAGCGTTATAGCAGGTAGACCCTCAATTAATGAGCTTGCTGGTTCCCTTGTTGAGGCCCTACGAATGTCCCAGCTTCTTCATGGTGAGCATCTTTTCCCTGGTCCAAAAATTCCATTCTTTCTGGCCTCTTCTCCGCACTCTCCACTTGAGATAACTTTCTGAAACACAGTCTAATCCTAGAGCTCTTGCTGGAACAATGGTTGATGAAGAAAGTCCAGTCATATTTAATCATGGTTTTCAGTGCTCTGCCTAAGCTGATAACAGACTAAATTACCCATTAGACATAGAAGGAATGGTGCCTGGGGCCTAAGAACATGTTTTTATTTTAATTTCTTTTAAAGTAGAAGAAAAATGCAAATAATAATAATAATAATAATAATAATAATAATAATAATAAATATATGATAGCTAGTGGCCCGGTACACGAAATTTGTGCATGGCAGGGCACTGGGGGCGGGGTAGTGGGGTGGGTGTCCCTCAGCCTGGGCTGCACCCTCTCACAATCTGGGACTGCTGGCTCCTAACTGCTCACCTGCCTGCCTACCTGATCACCCCTAACCACTCTGCCTGCTGGCCTGCTTGCCCCCAACTGTCCTCCTGCCCGCCTGCTTACCCCCAGCTGTCCCACCTGCCAGCCTGATCACCCCCAACTGCCCTCCCCCACCTGGCCTGATTGCCCCTAACTGCCTCTGCCTCGGCCCCACCACCATGGCTTTGTCCGGAAGGACCTCTGGAAGGTCACCTGGTCTAATTAGCATATTGCCCTTTTATTAGTATAGATGAATTCAGCCTGAATTTTATTTGTCTTTATGCTCATCCAATCATAAATATAATTAAAAATATTTTTTCTTCAATGAAGTGACTCGTTGAGGCAAAAGTATCCTGTGCTCTTTCTAAGAATTGCCATATAAAATGTGGAATATCAAATTTCAGATAAACAATAGTATTTTTTTAGTATAAGTATACCCAAATATTGCCTGGGACATGTACGCTAAAGAACATTTATTGTTTATTAAAATTCAAACACATATTTGTTGTTTAATCTGAAATTGGTAAACCCTTTAATGGTGAACTTAGAAAAGATATCAGAACCACATCATGAACTGGGCATCCTATTTATCAAAATTCAACTTTTTTTTCTTGCTAAATCTGGCAATGCTACAGGAAAGGCATAATGTGGCCCTTGGTGGCACCAACTATTATTGCAGCCCTCTCGCCCATGCTCCTTCAACTAAATGTCTTAGGTCAGGTTTTCAGGAAGCAGATCTTAAGATGAGGATTCATGTGCAAGAAATGTATTTAGCCGAAACCGGTTTGGCTCAGTGGTAGAGCGTCGGCCTGGGGACTGAAAGGTCCCGGGTTTGATTCCGGTCAAGGGCATGTACCTTGGTTGCGGGCACATCCCCAGTAGGGGGTGTGCAGGAGGCAGCTGGTCGATGTTTCTCTTTCACCGATGTTTCTGGCTTTCTAGCCCTTTCCCTTCCTCTCTGTAAAATATCAATAAAATATATTTTTTTTAAAAAGAAATAAATGTATTTAAAGAAGTGCTCCCATGAGAGACTGGCAGGGTAGGGGAGGAACTGAGCAGGGTGAAGTACAGACTTAAGGCCCTGCAGAAGTGGCATGAGGCTGACCCCTGGGGGGAGCATAAGTGTCATTTCAGAAATGCCCCAAAGGCTATCTGAGCAGAGCACTGACATTGTCATTTACACTAGGCCGGAAACAGGGGTTAGCCCAAGGGCAAAGCTTGAGAATGAAAATTGCCCTGACCCTGTTAGCTTTACTTCAATTTGGAGTTACTCTTTAACCTGTACATAAGCAGTGCAAGGGATGATGATCCAGTCAAGCACATGTGATGTCCTGAGTGGATGTGCTTCCTTGGGCCCACCTGGACCTCACAGAGGTGACCCGGATCTCACAGAAGCGTCATGTCAAAACTCAAGGGTCTACCTTATTACCATGTGGTTCTGTGCTAGCTCCACCTTTCTATATCTTAACTCTAGCTGCACCATCAAGCATGATCATCATGGAGTTCTCAGGCCTGACCAAGGCCTGGCATTGTCACCAGCACACCTCTCGTCCACTCACCGAACTTCCCTTGTTCTCCGAACATGTCACCTACTTTCTCACCTCTGTTATGTTACTTCTGCTCTGCCATTTGCTCTGTATGCAAATCCCTTTCCATCTGGCAAATTCCTACCATCCCTCATGGCCCAGGATAACACTTTCTTCTTCCTTTATCCCCAAGGAATGCATTCTGCCCACAGCACTCAGGCCCACCTCTGCATGTCACTGATCCCTTGCACTGTGAGTACTCACATACATACCTGCTTCCTGGCTGCCTGTGGCCTCCTCTCTGGCAGGGATTTGGTTTTATTTATCTGGTTATTCCCAGCACCTAGTCCATAGGAGCCCCTCAGATGTTTGCTGAATGAATAAATGCAGGAATTTAATCTGTGGCTTTGCACAGATGAGCACTGTACTGCAACCAGCCAGCTTCACATTCCTGTGGGTAAAGTGCGCATGTGTTTACACCACCAGCAAAGCGGAGACGCCAGAACGTAAGTGGGAAAATGAAAAACAGAGTCCCGCATGAGATGCCATTGAACTTCCTCCTGGTGAAGCCACATGGGTATTAGGCGCTCCTCCCCTGGCGATGTTGTCTCTGCCTCCCGCCCATGCGTCCAGGTCCCCAGATGGAGGCCCTTCCAAATCCCTGCTAGCGTGTCCTGTCTGATGACTTGATTTCTTTCCTTTTCTTTGGTTTGTGTTCAGTTTTGTAAGTGCCTGCACGTTTCTCCCGATGCAGATTTGCTATGGCTACAGAAGAGCTTCTCCTGCCTTCAGGATCTGGTTCTCTGTCACCATCACTGTATGGTCCACATGAAGAAGGTTAATCAGATCTGATGACTTGCTTTCTACCTCCATTTCCAGGAGTGGGAGCCTGGCCTTAGTGCATCTCCATTTACTGGTTGGCGCCTAGGCTTTGCCAACTCCCTGCCACACGCCCTCTGCTGGGGGCTTCCTGTGGTGCCCAGCCTCCCCAGCTCTCTCACACCTGGGCCTGATGGGCAGTGCACTTGATGGGAGGAGCACCATCAAATCCCATGGCCAGACTGGACCCTTTGGACCCAGACATGAGCCTCACTCGGATCTACATGCACCGCTCCTTTGGACACTCTACGTGTCTGCTCTCTCTTCTTCCCCTCGGCACAGTGGGCGGCCCACTCCCACAACCGGCGGTGGAAAGGTGGGAAGCACCGAGACCCCAGATGCTGGAGTGGACAGATCTGGACTTGGACTTTGACCCTCGCACCGAGCAGGAGAGTACTCATGGGGAATTTGCTGCATCTCAGTTTCCTCGCCTGTCCACAGGAATTAAGCTACCTCATGGGAAACACAGAACTCAGTGACATCCCATAACAATTGAGATTCCTTTTCCTTCCTTTTGGGGGCCCTTGAAGTCAGGTTTCAGAGTGCTCCCAGGAAAGGCGCTCTCCTCGAGGCCTGATCATAGCCACGCTCAACGCCTGCACGTGGGGACGGGCAGAGTGACCCTGACCAAAAGGAGCCGGCGGCTGACACATGGACATGGGGAACAGGAGCTTGAGCGGCACAGATCTAACAGCACATTTTGATCAAACTGAAAAGACCTAATTTATTAGGAAGAATCCCAGTGGAATATTCCTCCATTGGATATTCCAATGGAGGAGGAGAAAGGGGAGGAAGTGATAAAGGGACAATGATGTGAAGGACACCGGGAATTTCATTTGCATGATTGGCCCTCAATTACTCAGGCTGGGTGGGGGTGGGGGTGTTACACTGGCACTGAACGGGCACCCCGTGCACGTGTTGACTCCTCTCTTGGCCATCTCCTTCCCAGAGAGACGGGCAAGGCTCACTTTCCGATCAGCGCAGTAAAGTACATGGTAGGATCCTTCAGGTGCTCAGGGAAGGTGAGATGTTCATTATGTTGTTACATATACCACCCCTTCCACTTGCTTCCATTCCTGACTTCCCTGCCTCTTCCTCTCACCACAGCCATGGAAATAGAATGACTCAGAGAGATTCAGTGACAGCTGCCCTTGATCTCCCCCGTTTAATTCAGTAATTTCCTCCTGTGTGTGTGTGTGTGTGTGTGTGTGTGTGTGTGTGTGTGTGTTCGTTTGTTCGTTCCCAGGGTTGATCCTTCAAAATAAATTACTTAGTTACTTTTTTGTTATGCCCCCAACATCACATGCAGGGCAGGGAGATGTTCAGATGAACTACTTCATCCCCATCCTCCAGGAGGGGGCAGGGATATGAATAAACACGTGATCCCAGGCCTATGTGCTAAGTGCTGCCACAAGGACTGTCCGAGGTGCTATGAGGACACCAAGAAATGAATGACTGACAGTCACAGAAGAAGGCACGTCTGAACTGAGTCATAAAAAATGAATCAGAGTTTGTCCGAATTGACAGATATGTCAGAAAACATTCTACTAGTAAATGGAGATACCAGTGTGTACAAAAGTTCCGAAACTATGCACGCCAAAAGTCAGTGGAGCAATATCTTTAAATTACTGATAGAAAAAACACCTGCCAACTTAAAATTCCATTGCCAGCAGAAATGTTTTTTTCTGAGAAATAAAGACTTAAATGGTTAAAGAATTGAGTAGACAATTTAAATACTTACCTGTAATAATGAAAGTGTGATATGTAAATTGACTGAATGGCCGGAACGACTGTCCGGATGACCTAAAAGACCTTCTGGACAACCTTCCCGACAAAGTCAGCACTGTGAGGCCTACTCTTGCATGAATTTCATGCATCGGGCCTCTAGTTAATTAATAAAGAGAAATTAAGAATAAACAGACTTTTATCACAGATACTGAGAGAAATTGTCACAAGCAAACCTGTGCTATAAGAACTATTAGGAGTTCTTCAGGCCTCGGCTGGTGTTCCTCAGTGGTTAGAGTGTCTGCCCATACACCGAAGGGTTGCAGGTTTGATTCCAGGACCTACTTGGAGCATGTACGGGGAGACAGCCAATTTCTCTCTCTCTCTCTCTTTCTCACATTTACGTTTTGCTCATCCTCTCTTTCTCTTTCTCCCTCCCTTCCTCCCTTCCACTGTATCTAAAATCAATGAAAAAATATCCTCCAGTATGGATTAACAAACAAAAAAGTTCTTCAGGCAGAAGAAAAGTGAAGCCTGGTGAAAGTTCAGGTCTGTATAAAAAAATAAAGCCTGCCAGAATGGTTAATGTATAGAAAAATATAACTGTCTTATTCCCCTCATTTTTTTAACCCCTTGAAAATATAATTGCATAAAGCAAAATAATAATAATAATAATAGTAATAATGTATTGTGGGGTTTACAATATATGTAGAAGTAAATAATATGACAAAAATAGCACAGGATGGGAAGAGGATTATAGAGTATACTCTTGTGAAGTTCTTATTCTAAATGTGAATGAATTAGTATTGTTTGAAGACAGACTGCATTAAGTTAAAGATGTATATTAAAAATTTCAAATCAATCACTAAAATAATAATAAAGAGGTATGCCTAAGATGACAATAGTGGAAATTAAAATGGAATTATTGAAAAATAATCATGCAGTTTAGGGGGGGCAATGGTAAGATATGTACACATATAATACCTTAATAAAAAAATGAAAAGAAAAATACTCAAGCAATTCAAAAGAAAGCAGAAGATAACCAAAAGGACAAAGTAAAGATGTTACCACTAGAAGACAAATAATAAATTAGTAGATTTGAACCCCATCACATTGATAATTACCTTAGATATAAATGGTGAAAATTCTAACTGAAAGGCAGAGATTTTCAGATTTGGGGGGAAAAGAAAGATCCAAAATATGAGGTCTATAATAAATCTCTTAAATAGAAAGACATGGACAAGTTAAGAGTAAACAAATGGAAGAACAAATACTATGAAAGCATTAATATTAGAGTAAGCAAGCTTCAGAATATGAAATAATATCAGATTAATAAGGATATTTCATAATGATAAGGGGCATAATAAACTCAAGAGGACATACAAATCCTAAATGTGTGTGCAACTAATAAAATAACTTAAAAATACTTGAATAAAAAACTGATGAAAAAACACATGAATGGAAATATAACTCAATAAACTAGAAATAATAATAATAAAAAACACGACTAGAGTTTAATGAAGAAACACAAATCTACAATCTATTGGAGAATGCATTACATCTTAATTAATAATGAACAACAACTAGAAAAAAATAATCAATGATATAGGAGTTCACCACCTTGACGTTTTAAATGACATTACAAAACATTCCACTCAAAATCAGCAGAATATACATTTTTTTTCAAGTACACATGGAACAATCACCCAAGGTAGAATGTATTGTTGGCCACAAAGCAAGTCTCAATCAATTTTAAGAAGATTGAAGTCATACATTGTATGCTTATTTTACTACAATGGATTTATAATACTAGAACTGAATAACAGAGAGCGATATCTGGGAAATCCCCATGCATTTGGTGATTAAACAGTATCCTTCTAAATAATCCATGGATCAAAGAGGAAATCAGAATGGAAATTAGAAAATATTTTGAAATGGATGAAAGTGAAACTACAACCTATGAAATATTGTGGGAAATAGCTAAGACAGTGCTTACAGGGAAGTATATACAGTGTAAATGTTTATGTTAGCAAAAAAGAAAGGTCTCAAAGTCATTACCTAAGCTTCCATCTTAAGAAACAAGAAAAAAAAAAAAAAAGAGCAGATAAAATACATTGTAAGCTAAAGAAAGGAAATGATAAAGATAAGACCAGAAATTGCTGATATACAACATGAAAGAACAATAGAGAAAAATCAATGAGACCAAAAGCTGGTTCTTTGAGATCAATAAAATTGGTGAACTAGCCAGACTAATGAATAAAAAAAGAGAAAGAAGACATAAATTATCAACATTGAGAATAAAAGAAGATAAGGAGTAAAAGATATCATTACGGACCCTGGAGACATTAAAGGATAATAAAGGAATATTATGCAAACTTTCTGACAAAAAAATTAGTATTTAAATGAAATGGAAAAATTCCATACAGGACACTAACAGCCAAAGCACAATCAAGAAGTAGATGACTGGAATAGCTCTAAATATATTAACGAAATAGGTACTTAAAATCTTCCCATAAAGAAAACACCAGGCCTAGATAATATCACTAATGAATTCTAACAAACACCTAAGGAAGAAATAATACTGATTATATACAATCTCGTTCAGAAAATAGAACATGAGGGTTTCTTCCCACTTCATTTTATGAGGCTAGCATTACCATGCTACTCAAACTAGACAAAAACATTACAACAAAAGAAAACTACAGACCCATATTCCTCATGGACATAGAACCCCAAAATCCTTAACAAAGATTTAGCAAAATGAGGCCAGCAATATGTAAAAAGAATAATGCATCATGATTAAGTGGGGTTTATCCTGAGAATGGAAGATTAGTTTAACCTTCAAAAATCAATCAATGTAATTCATATTAACACAGTAAAAAATAGACATAGGATAATCTAAATAGAATTTTTTTTTACAAACAAACATCTACATAATAATAATAATAATAACCTCTCAGCAAAACTGGGATAACAAAAGAGCTCTTTTAACTTGATAAAAGGTGTCTTCAACAATCTACATAAGATATAGGAAATACAGTCAATAATACTGTATGTTGTCAAGAGGATTATAGACTAATTGTGGGGATCACTTCATAAGGTATATAAGTGTCTAACCTTTCTGTTATACACCTGAAATTAATATAATATTGAATGTCAACTATAATTGAAAAATATTTTTATTTTTAAAGATCTACATTATACTTGATGATGTGATGTTGAATGTCCACTTGTATCTGCTTTTACTAAATCTATTTAATACTTTAATGCAGGCAAGAGAATAAATAAGAGAAAAATAAAAGGCATACAGATTAGAAAGTAAATAAAATTTTCTTTATTCTTGATAACATGGTTGTTTAGAATCTTAAGGAATCTATAAAAAAGTTATTAGAACTGCCGAAACCGGTTTGGCTCAGTGGTAGAGCGTTGGTCTGCGGACTGAAAGGTCCCGGGTTCGATTCTGGTCAGGGGCATGTACCTTGGTTGCGGGCACATCCCCGGTGGGGGGTGTGCAAGAGGCAGCTGGTCGATGTTTCTCTCTCATCAATGTTTCTAGCTCTCTATCTCTCTCCCTTTCTCTCTGTAAAATCTCAATAAAATATATTTTTTTAAAAATTATTAGAACTAATATGAGTTCAGAAAGGTCACAGAACACAAGTTCAATATACAAAAATCAATTATATTTCTATATCTTTAGCAAGAAAAAATTGAAACTTATAAATCCTAATGGAATTTTGGTTAGGAGTAAATTGATTCTATAGATTATTTTGATTTAATTTATAGATAATTGACATCTTTACTAGCTTGAGTCTTCCAACTTATGAACATGATATAATTCTCCATATATATAGATCTTTAACATTATTAATAACTAGAGGCCCGGTGCATGAAATTTGTGCATTGGGGATGGGGGGTTCCCTCAGCCCAACCTGCACCCTCTCCAATCCCGGATCCCTTTCACAGTCCAGGACTGCTGGCTCCCAACTGCTCCCCTGCCTGCCTGCCTGCCTGATCACCCCCAAATGCCCCCCCCCCTGCTGGCCTGGTCGCCCCCAACTACCCTCCTCTGCTGACCTGGTTGCCCCCAACTGCCCCTCTCCCCCGTCGGCCTGATCGCCGAACAGCCTGCTGTTCAGTTGTTAGGTCGTCCCTCACTAACCCTGCTGCCTGGTCGCCCCATGCATCCTGTTTGTTCAGTTGTTTGGTTGTCCCTTGCAGTCTGTGTTCGGTCGTCTGTCCGGTTGTTTCGGTTGTGACGGCCCCTGGCTTTTTATATATTAGGATGTTTTATGAGTAGAACTTTTGCACACCAAATGAAGATCTATTCCTAGGTTTATTATGTTTTCAGTACTATTAAACATCTTTTAAAAACTCATTTCAGCTTGCTTACAGCTAGGTTATAAAAATGCAGTTGGTTTTTGCAAGATTTACTTTGTATCTAGCAATTTTATTAAATCAACTTATTAACTCTATTAAGTGTATGCATATTCCTTTGAATTTTCTAAGTACACAACCATGTTGTCTGCAAATAAAATATTTGCAGATAATTTGTCTGCAGATAATTTATTTCTTTATAATTATTATACTATTCACTTCTTTTTCTTTCCTTATTGCATTGGTAGTATCTCCATTACTACCAATTACCTACATACTAGTGTTTTTGGTATGTAGTCTTTATCATGCTAAGGAAGTTTCCTTCCATTCCAAGTTTTCTCAGAGTTAAAAATAAATAAATACTGAATTTTATCAAATTCTTCTACGCTTATAGCATATGGTTATGTTGTTTTGCTCATGATATGTTATCCTTTTCATATTGCTGATTAAGATAGCTAGTATTTTGTTTGTCATTTTTGAATTTATGTTCATGAGAGATTAACCTGAAATTTTTGTTTTTTATGTTGTCAGGTTTGGGTATCAAGTTAATGCTGGATTCATAAAATTAGTTGGGGGAATGAGAGCTCTTTTTTTATTCTGAAATAGCTTGAATAAGATGATAAATATTTATTACTAGAAGCTCAGTGCACAAAATTTGTGTGTGGGGGGGAGTCCCTCAGCCCAACCTGCACCCTCTTCAATCCAGGAGCTGTCAGGAGATGTCCTACTGACAGCTTAGGCCCACTCCCCATGGTTCTCTGCGAGACCTGGCTGCTTTGCCACTGCCATGCAAATGAAGCCCCCACGCCCTGCTGTCCACTCTCAGCAGCCGGGGTAAAAGAACTGGGGGACTCCAGCAGGACTGATGGGACTGGGTGCCTGCCACCATCTTTGTGATGGAATGATGATTAATTTGCATATTACCCTTTTATTAGATAGGATTTGAATCTCTGGAATTCATTAGTGAGTGATGCATTTAGGGCTTGGAGTTTAAAATGTAGAAAGGTTTTCATATATACATTCAGTTTCTTTCATGGTTATAGGATTGTTCAGGGTTTCTCTTTCTTGAGTTATTTAAAATTTTCCTGAAAATGTATTTGCCTTTCAAACTTAGTAACCTAAATATTTTCAATAATGTCCTTTTACTATTTTGTTTCATTCTTTGTAGTCTCTGTATCTATATTACTATTTTATATCTGAAATTGTTTATGATTTTCTTCTATTTCTTGGTCAGTCTTATCAGAGGTTTATTGTATTTATTAATCTTTTGTCTCATTGGGCTTTGTTAATCTTCTCTATTGTGTTTGTTTCTATTTCATTAATTTCTACTCTTATGTTGATTATTTCATTTCCTACCTTTCTTGAGTTTATTTTGCTGATCTATTTCTAATTTCATAAAATGGATGCTTAGCTGATTAGTGTTCAGTTTTTTTTTTTTACATGATGTTTTAGGCCATATATTTCTCAGCATTATTTAGCTCTATCTCAACATTTTTACTATGTATTTTCATTGTAATTTAATTCTTAATATATTCTAGGCTCCACTATATTTTCTTCTTTGATTCCCTGATTATTTCTAAGTATGTAGTGGGATAGAAGATTCTAGTAACTTCTTGTTATTGCCAGAAAATGCAGTTTGTATGATTTTAATACTTAAGAAATGTATTGAGCCTGGCCTTTGTGGCTCAGTGGTTGAGAATCCACCCATGAACCAAGAGGTCATGATTTGATTCCTGATCAGGGCACATGCCCAGGTTGCAAGTTGATCACCAGGGCAGGGGACAGCCGATGGATGAGTCTCTCTCTTCATTGATGTTTTTGTCTCTCTCTCCCTTTCCTTCTCCCTTCCTCTTTCTGAAATCAATGTAATAATTTTTTAAAAATCTGTTGAGATTTGCTTTATGACTTAGCATATACCGTATTTGCCGGCGTATAAGACGATTTTTTGGCCCTGAAAAATATGCCTCCAAGTGGGGGGTAGTCTTATACGGCGAGTATATAACAAACTCTGTATTTTTAGTGGAAATGTTAGGGGGTCTTCTTATACACCCAGTCGTCTTATACGCCGGCAAATACGTATTTTTCAGGGCCAAAAAATCGTCTTATACGCCAGCAAATACGGTAGTCAGTTTTTGTAAAGGTTATGTGTGTACTTGAATGTGTTTTTGCAGTTTGGGGTTTGTCTGGGATACAGTGAAAATGTGACACTCAGCTCTTCTGCTAAATATGCCTGTGATGGTCATAAACATGGGTAGCTCAGCTCTCCTGCTGTGGGGAGCATGGCTGACCCCAGCCCTAACCGCTACTCCTCTGGCTTCACCAACATATTTGTGCTGAGACCACTCTTCCCCTGGTTTGTTCCCAGCCAATAACTGAGCGTGCTGGGGGTATCAGGGCAGGTCCATTCCCGTGGGAGGTGAAACACTAATGGGCAGCTTTGGCTCAAAGCCACGCCATGAGTCTGGCCAAACCATTTGTAGAACTGCACTGTAATCTGAAACTCTTCCTGCTCGTTTCTCCTTCTCTCTCATTCCTTTCACACCTGCATTGTGGTCAGAAGGCTCTCCCTATCTACTCCTGCCTCCTTATTTATAGCCTTCGTAGGCACTTTCCCCCAAGAAGCCCCGGCACATCTAATCACATGTGGGCATGTTTCCTGAACTGACATAATGTCTCTTAGGTCAATTGTATTAAATGTGTTGTGTTGTTCAGAAGTTTTCTATCCTTATTGATGATTTTTTTTTACTGTTTATTTTACCAGTTACTGGAAAAGGTGGGTTAGGTGTCCTATTACGATTGCTGATTTGTTTCTTTCTCTTGATAATTATCAATTTTTGCTTCACAAGTTTGGAAAGTTATTGAGTGTGTAAATTTCATACCAACTTATGCTCCTCTTGGATGGAATTGCTTAACATCTTGAAGTGACCTTCTTTGTCTCTAGCAATATTTTCCCCCTTAAATCTGTTTTGCTTAATATTAATATAGCTAAAGCCAGTACACCTTTTCTTAGCACCTTTTCCCCATTCTTTCACTTTCAAACTCTCTCTATACTCTTGCTTAAGACATTTTTTTAATGAGCAGCTTATAGTTAGATTTTTTAAAAATCCACTCTGACAAGTGGATTTATATATTTTTTATACTTTGGGTAGGGCATTTCATTTGTTTATACTTGTCATAATTATTAATATTTTCAGGTTTATAGCTATGCTTTTTGTTTTATTTCTATTTTTCTCAAAAGTTCCATTCATATCTCTATAACTTCTTGCTCCTTTTTAGATTGATTTACTGTTTTTCCATTTTAGTTTTTTTATTCCACTGGTTTACAAATTGTTTCTTTTCTGTATGTGGATTTTCTAGAAATAGCAGCAAATAACTTACCAAAATCAGTTATTCAACAAATTTATTCTTCTGAAAAATATAGAAATCTCAAACCTCCTTTTATACCTTCCTGATTTATGTGCTATCATTGTTGTGAATATTAATTCTATTAATTTTTCTTTTGAAAACCCACAAGCCCATTTATATTATTATTGCTGTATGTACCCAATATTTTTAAATTTCTATGTGCATTATTTCCTCTTGCTCCTCAAGACCTTCCATCAACACTTATTCTTCTTATGCCTTAAGTGAAGGCTTGCTAGTACCAAATTCTCTCAGTTTTTGTACGTCTAAAAATGACTTTTTACCTTTTATTATGGATATAGAATTGAAACTGACAAATGTTTTTTTCTCAGCCCATTGAAAATATCACCCATATTCTTTTGATTTCTATTGCTGCGAAGAAGCAAGTTGTCCATTACACTTTTCAAAATAATCTTTCTTTCCTCCTGCAGTGCATTAAGATATTCTCTTTGTCTTTGATGTTCTGCAACTGAGATGGATATGTATACCCTAATTGGTATCTCTAGGACTTTTTGATTCTGTGGGTTGAAGTATTTCATCCATCCTGGAAATTTTTAGCCCTTATATCTTCCTATTGCCTCTGTACCATCCCTATTCCTTTCCTTACGGGACTTTAAAATTGCTGAAACTCTTGACCTATCCTCCATGTTTTCCCCTTTCATTCATATTTCCTTTTTGTGTCTCTATGCTGCATTATACAAATGTTTTTCAGGCCAGTCTTCCAGTTTACACATTCTCTTCACATGTGATTGTCCATTGAGTTCTTTTCCCCCAGAAATTCTTTTTTTTTTTTCTCTTCAAAATTGCCTGAACGTATTTTATAGTTTCTTTTTCTTGTATATATTTTCATGCATGGATTTTATTATCGTACTAACTGTAGATGATGCCAGGTGGGTACTTGAAATAATGGGGAAACACTCTGTAAAGTATATGATTGTCTAGCCGCTGGGCTATGCATCTGAAACTAATACAAAATATTATTGAGTGTAAACTGTGATTTTAAAAAACCCATATTAAACATGTTGTTTTATAGTCTTCATCTTACTATCCAGGGTCTGAAGTTCTTGCAGGCTTTTTAAAGTTGTTTCAGCTGTCTGCTGCTCCTGGTTCTTAATTTCTTAGTACCTTACTAGAGGCCTGGGGCACAAAATTTGTATAGGGGAAGGGGGGGGGTGTCCCTCACCCTGGCCTGCACCCTCTCCAATCTGCACCCCTCAGGGGATGTCCAACTGCTGGTTTAGACCCAATCCCTGTGGGACTACTGTCTCCTAACCGCTTACATGCCTGCCTGCCTGATTGCCCCTAACTGCCTCTGCCTGCCTGCCTGATCGTCCTGTAACTGCTCCCCTGCTGACCTGATCGCCTCCAACTGCCCTCCCCTGCTGGCCTGATTGCCCCTAACCACCTCTGCCTCAGCCCTCACCACTGTGGCTTTGTTAGGAAGGAAGTCGAACATCTGGAATACGTCTGGTCAACCTGGTCTAATTAGCATATTGTCTTTTTATTAGTATAGGTTCCATTGTGTTTAGTTTCTTTCTTCCCCTCCCCCTCCCTTTCTTCTCTGCCTCCATTGCCTCTTCCTCCTCCTCTTCCTCTCTCTCTCCAACCTCTCTCTGTCATTTAAGTTTAACTTGATCATTTTCCTGGACATTTTATGTGTGGGACTACTTTGAGGTCTGGGATAAATTTGGCTTCCTCTATAGACAATTCACGTTGTCTTCTGCCAGGTGCTGGAGGCATTACTATTTCCTGGGATGACTCCAGTTTCATTCTCTACTTGGGGTATTTGGACCACCCGAAGAGTGTGGATTTTTTTTTGCTATCAATTGTGTCATGGACAGCTTGCAGTTTGAATGTTTTGTGGTGATTCCTGGCATCTGTGTACACACACACACACACACACACACACACACACACCCCATATCCTCCCCAAGGATAATAATAAAATCTGAGGCAGATTTTCCTTCAGGCTCTAGGAGGGTGTGGGAGGTGTTTCCAAAACCACCCTTCCATGACAGGCTCGGCCTGGGAGAGCCCACTTTTTATGCTGGAAGATCTCTTATTACACTCCCCACCGTGGGCAGATGAGAGGCTTTAGCTCCTTCTTCCCAAGACTTACGAGGCCAAGAATTCCAAAGTTCAAATTCTCCGGGTTCAACAAATGCCCCTGGAGCGGGCGCTCCGCCTGTGTCACCAGCCCCTCGTCACCCCGTCCCTGGGCTACGGATCCTCAGCTGTTCCCTCACTCACTGACCCTCTCAAGAAATTGTTCTAATCCAGAATTCTTAGTTGTTTTTAGTAAGTGTACCAATTCACTTGCCATGTTTCCAGAAATGGAAATAGGTTTTATAGAAAAAGAAAACACTCATCTTTTATCATTCAATGGTCTCCTTTTCTATAGTGTGGATATGCAGCATCGACTGAAAATGCACTGCAGTTTTTGTAGATTAATCATACTGTGTGTTTGGAAAGTGCTTTTAGCTTTTCAAATTGTTTTCACATGTATCTGTGGTTCTCAAGGGGGGTGGTACTGCCCTTCAAGGGAGTTTTTGAAAAGTTGAAGGAGCTGTTTTTTGAATGTCATTATAAATGGGGCCATTATCAGCAGTTAGTGGGAGAGCAAGGGATGCTAGACTCCTACAATGCATAGGACAGCCCTGCCCGAGGACCATTGTCGTTTCTCACATGGCTGTTGAATGTCCCCCTGGACATTGAGAGACTAAATATCTGGTGAGATTTCAAGAGAGGAGGTGTGTGTGTGTGTTTTCCTCTTATGTTCTTATCCCATGTCATAACCTAGAGAATTATTTTAAAAACTGTACTTCCAATAAGGCCCAGCTCATTTATGATATCTTTTCTATTTTCTCCACTTTGATAATCTTTACTTTGTCTTGGTATGTTATTCTTACTTAACTAAAATTATAAGCCTATTTAAAAAAAAACATGTTTATTGATTTCAGAGAGGAAAATAGAGGGAGTGAGATAGAAACATCAATGATGAGAGAGAATTATCCATCAGCTGCCTCCTGCATGCCCCTTTTTGGGGATGGAGCATGTGCCCTGACTAAGAACTGAACCATGACTTCCTGGTTCATATGTTCAACACTCAATCACCGAGTCACATCAGCTGGCTTAATCCTCTATTTCTTATCATAGGCAAACAAGTCCGGTCTGTTATAACTTATCCTAACATTAGTTTCATTGTGGTGAGCACCTCTGTTCCTTGTTTTCCTTAAATTCTAAATCCAAAACTAGCATGGTCATTATAACTTGTTGCTGTCATCTGACTTTTTCCTGTGCCTTTTAGTGGGAGCATGCCAGAGCACTTATAGCTAGAACTAGATTTGTAGTTTGAACTAAAATAGCAGCAAATCACTTACCAAAATCAAAGTTACTCAGTAACTAAGTGTAGCAGGAGGACAGCCATAGGATGGCATATAACCAAATGTGTGAGGCTGTGTTTCAATAAAACTGTTTACCAAAACAGGTGGTAGGCCTGGTATGACCTGGGGTTATAGTTTACTCATTCCTGCCTACATGCGATGCTACTTTTCAAAGCCTTCCAGACAGGCACATAGAAACAACCAGAAAAATCAGGCTTGATTATAATTCTCACCTTCATACTTTCTGTATTTTCCAAATTCTCTGACATGTATTATTTTTATACATGTGCATTTTTTTTTACAACTTCTTTTATTTATTTATCTTCTTGGGGGAGGAGTGTTTCATCGCACGTGTACATAGTTCCCGATCGAAAAGACGCAAGGGCTGTCTTGCCAAACGCTCCTTCCTACCTCTGTTCTGAGCACCTCTGTCTTCGCCATGAGCCATCACTATTATTGGGTTTTCTGTGTTCTCCCAGAGACACGTGACCATGTGCAGACAAGTTAGCAGGGCCCCCGTGGTGCACAAGTCCCAGGGACACCATTTATATTGAGTCCCTAGGATGCCATCGACATGGACTAGCCAGGAATTGTGCCCCCTGGCGTTGTGCGATGCAGTGGCCTAATAAAAAAGGTTTATTGTGTGTGTGTGTAAATATATACTTGCAAATACATGTAGATTTATATGTGCTTGTGTGCGTTTTTCTAACTCCCCCAACTTTTAAAGTGAAGCATAGTATATTGTATGCACTGCTCTGCACCTTACCTATTTCCCACTTAATAATATATCTTGATATTTTTTCCATATCAATTTATAAAATGTCCTCATTCTTTTGGATGGTGATGGTAATGGTGATGGTGATGGTGATGGTGATGGTGATGGTGATGTTGGTCACACACAGAGTCCTTTGTGTGTGCCAGGAATTGTCCCAAGCACTTTGAACGTATTAGCTCCTCCAGTGCTCACAACCACCCCAGGAGATAAGCACAGAGGTTAAAGGGCTGACCCAAAGCCAGGGCTCAATGTGCTCCCCCTCTGAGGTTCAAAAAGAATCTTCCCTGATTCCTTCCAGCACTCGTGTGGCGTTGTGCTTCACATTTCAGCCTTCCCTCCATTTGGAGCTCTTCCCGCTCTAAGTGTGAGGTAAGGATCCAACCTCATTTTTCCTGTGGCTCCAGTTATTCCCAGCTGTTTCCCTGCTGCCTTCAGATGCCCACTTCCCCACGTGTACAAGTCCTGAGTGACGTGGCCTGTTTCAGACTTTATTCCAGCATCTGTCTGTGTGATCACGTGCCACACTGTTTGACTTTTTTTTTTTTTTTAAAAAAAGCAAACATTTTTATTGATTTCAGAGAGTAAGGGAGAGAGACAGAAACATCAATGATGAGAATCATTGATCGGCTGCCTCCTGCACGCCCCCTACTGGGGATCGAGCTCCCAATCTGGGCACCTGCCCTTAACTAGAATCAAACCCAGGACCCTTCAGTCTGCAGGTCGTGGCTCTATCCACTGAGACAAACCAGCCAGAGCTGAGGTTTTTTTTTTTTTTTTTTTTTTTTTTTAGTTTTTTTTTTTTTAGTTAAGTCTTTATTATTGAAAGTATTTGTTTGAATTTTTGAGGTTTTATAATTTGTGTTACTCTCTGGTAGGGTTTCATTTTCTCATTACTCTCTCAGAACTGTCCTGGATATTCCTGACTTGTTTATTTTCCCACATTAATTGTTTTTTACTGTGGGAAAACAGACATTGTGTAAAATTTTAACTATTTTTAAGCGTACAACTCAGAGGTATTAAGTGCATTTATATTGTTGTGCTATCATCACCACTATCCAGTTCCAGAATTTATTTTAATCCATTTCCAGAATTATTTTTATCATCTCAAGCTGAAACGTTATACCCATTAAACAATAGCTCCTGTTCTTCTCTTTCCCCAGCCCCTGGCAGCCACCATCTACTTTCTTTCTCTATGAGTTTGACCACTGTAAGTGCCTCACATAACTGGAATCATACAGCATTTGCCCTTTTGCGTCTGGCTTATTTCGTTCAGCATATTGCCCTCAAGGTTCATCCACACTGTAGCATATGTCACTTCTTCATTCCTTTCCTTTAAAATCTGTTTAATGTTTTTATTTTAGAGAGAGAGGAAGGGAGAGGAAAAGGGAGAAACACCTATTAGCTGCCTCTTGCATGCCCCTAATGGGGATTGAGCCTGCACTTGGGCATATATCCTAACTGGGAATTGAACAAGTGCCCTCTCGGTGCATGGGATGATGCTTAAGCAGCTGAGCCACACCAAGCTGTTCTTTTCTGTAGATGAATAAAATTCTGGTGCATGCAGATGCCACATGCTGTTTGTTTGTGCATCTGTTGACGGGCACTGGGTTGTTTCCACCCTTTGACTATTATGAATAGTACTGTTATACACATAGATGCACTCCACATTAAATCCAGAATTAGTTCATTCAGGTCCAAACAAAAAATCTTTGTGTTTATAATTATCCTCTCCCACCCCCCACCCCCCAATCCACATACCTCCCGAGAGTCACTTACTATTTGGCTTCATCACAGCGCGGCCCAGATACCTTACTGGACTTTCTTCCATTGCCCGCGGTGCGGCCTGTGGCTTTGCCTGCCCAGCATTCCTTCCCCTTCTTCTAATAAAGCTGTGAAACTGCTCTCCGTCTCCCACTTGGAAAACCTCCTCTCATTCGCACTCGGTCCAGGACTCCATCCTCTGGCTCGGAGAGTTGGTTCTGAGGGACTTGACTGGAACTTTTGATAATATGTTGCTTTTCTTGCGCGCACCTGCAGACCCTACCCTCTTCCGGCCTAATGGAGCTCTTGGGGGGTACCCAGATGTGCCCTGGCTTCCTTGCCCCTGGAGGGCCCTCCTTGCAAGCCACATGCTTCAGAGGCCTGGAAATTCTCTGCAGCTGAATTTTTGGTGCACATGTGTACTAGTATGTTTGTGTGTTTCATTGCATTTCATGTCCATCTTTTTTTTTTTTAATATATTTTATTGATATTTTACAGAGAGGAAGGGAGATAGATACAGAGCTAGAAATGTCGATGAGAGAGAAACATCGACCAGCTGCCTCTTGCACACCCCCCACCGGGGATGTGCCCGCAACCAATGTACATGCCCTTGACTGGAATCGAACCTGGGACCTTTCAGTCCGCAGACCGACGCTCTACCACTGAGCCAAACCGGTTTCGGCTTCATGTCCATCTTGATTCTTCTTATTTCTAAACATTTAAAATTTATTTAACAAATGTTTTCTGGGTACTTCCTTTACCCTGAGCACGTGTGGTGAATGAGGTAGGCAAGGTTTCTAACTCTCGTGGATTTTACATCCTCATGGATGGGGGGAGGGAGCAAGCAATTAGCAAGGAAACATAAATCAGCACAGTAATTTCAGAGAACTGTAAGTGCTAGGAAGACGAGAAAATAAGATGATGTGCTAGAAAATAATTTGAGGATAAATGGGGAACATTTTAGATCTCGGTGTTTCTACTTCCTCCTGCTTAGAACCCAGCTTCCACGCTGTTAGGAAGCCCATGCTGCCACAGGGAAAGACCCAAAGTGAGGATAATTGGGGCCCTCCACTGAGCTCCCCGCAGGAAATAAACAAGGCAATGAACTAGAAAGCAGTGGGCCAGGAGGCGACTTTAGAGGTTGGTTAAAAAAGGGCATTTTTGAGGAGGTAGTATCTGAACTAAGATTTGGAGAGTCATAAGGAGATATCCATACAGTTGTTGGAGAAAGAACATTGCAAGAGGAAGGAACAGCTTATGCAAAGGGTCTAAAGAGGGAAATCTTTTTTTTTTTTTAAATTTTATGGACATGGTAGGGATGATGGCAAATCTCTATCAATAGGATGGAAAAGCTGGCCAAGATCATATCACGTGGGGCCCTTTAGGTTATACCAGAGAGGTTGAGAGCAGCGGGAAGCCACTGGGGGATCTGGTCTGCATCACACAGGGATCGCTCGAGGGCACATTAGAGGAAGAGCTAGTCTGTAAGGTGGATTCCCTTTGCAAAAATTTAACCTATGGAAGAAGCCAACAAATAAAATGGTACATCGGGTGTGATGTAAATGGGGACACTCAAGTCCAGAGAAGTCAGGTGACTTGAGCGATTGATTGCACAGCACCAGTCAGCAGTCCATGGGGCTTATGAAGCAGATCAGGAGACGGGGCATGTGCTGCGAACACCATTTAGTTTAATTTCCCCTATTTTGCTTCAGTCACCAGTTTGGTAAGAGGAGAATTTCAGCCATCTGTAAGTAATCCAAGTGCCTTACTGACCTGCCCAGCCCCCACTCCCCAACACACACACACACACACACACACACACACACACACACAGAGAGAGAGAGAGAGAGAGAGAGAGAGAGAGAAACAGAAGCCAATTCCTGAGCTTGTTCGCCTGCATCCTCCACAATTATTCCTCTGTATTACGGCTCTTGTCATCTTACATTATACATGAATAACTAATCAACCAAACACAAACCTACTGATGAAAACACACACGCATGTTGGATCTAGAATACGAGCAGGGCAAAGAGTAATATTAATTTCACTGGTAAATAAGAAAACCGGAGCAAACATGAGCGATGCTAGGACAGGGATTGTATTTCTGAACACCGCTGGGAAAGGAATGTCCCAAGAAGCAAGGGGAAGGGGAAGCTGGCATCAGGTTGGCCATATTTGAAAAGCACTCATGCCATCCTCGTTTGGCATTCATAAGCATAAGGAATACATCCTGGGTCAACCAGCTGGCCGTTTGAACCACCATCTGTTGGCTCACCCAGTTGAACAATCCATATATTAATCTTCCACTACTTTCTAATGGACATATAAGTGTTCGTCTTAACTCACCAACCAATTATCAAAGTGGACTCCTGTTTCTTGAACTTCCATGGAGTGCAGCACCATGCTGGGTATTGTAATAAATGCATGCATCCACAGACTTCTACATGAAGTCTGTCTCTATCATTTCCCCCGAAATGTGTTTTTGGCCACTAAGGATGAGCTTCTGATCTCCACTTTTAGGGAGCGGCCTGGAATTTTCCTCCTCCTGTACATCTCTGTGGCATCTGACACAGTTGTCTTTTGTGACTTTGAGTTTTTCTGGTTCTAATCTTGCCTCCCTAACTGCCAGTGATTCCTTTCCCACCTTCCACATTTCTCCACAGAGACTCTGTTTCTCTCTCCTGTCCCTCTAAGAAATTAATTGCATCTCATTTCAAATCAACATGTATATCTATCACAGTATGTCATATTACATGTTAAAGTACCTATTTATGGGTTTCTCTGTCTTCCTAGATTTCAGGCTTCTCTTGGTACCCTAGTGCCTGGCACAGAGCTGACAGCTAGATGCTCAGTACATTCCAACCCAAAGGAACAGACTCTATCCTTCCAACTATGTTGCAGGTTACATAGAGAGGGGCCTCCTCAAACGCTCAGGGAGGTTTAGTAAACATTGGAAACATGATTCCCGGTGCTGGCGCCAGAGATTCTGTGTCTTTAGTGCAATAAGCATTCTGATCGTGCCAATTGTAAAAGGACTGTCAACCTAATCTCAGTTCTGTCTAAATACCAGCGTCCAATCCTTTTCATGCTCTTCTGAACAGCCTTAAATTTGCCAGCGCCTCTCTTAAAATATAGCCCGCAGGACAGAGCATAAAACGGCATGTGGCCTGACCCGCCAGCACACACCAGGATTATTGCTTCCCTCCTTCCACTCTCTGCTGTTCTATTAATAGAGCCTAAGATTGCATTAGGGTTCTCAACAGCCTCTGTGCACTGTAGGTTTGCATCAGGCTTGTGATCAGCTAACCCCCCCGGGTCTTCCTCATGAACGCCTTCTGTCAAGCCAGGCCTCCCCATCAGCCACCGGGGCAATTGATTTTTTTTTTTTTTGAATGCTCATGATTATCTATGACTCAGACTAGAAGATACAAACAAAGGTCTTGCCCTCCTTTCTTGCGTGGCATCTGCCGAGTGGGTGATGGGGTTTCGGGGACCCGTTCAGAGCCAGAGGCATGGCCAGCCACTGTTGAGGAGACCTCCAGCATCATCGATCCCATCCACAAAAGCGCGAGGACGGTGATGAAATTTCGTTTCTGGTTGGCTTCTAATTATTCTTACGTTCATTCCTTTTCCTCTTGGATTATGATCCCTTCTTTATCTTGTTCTGATTCTTGCTCTTCCAACCCACGGGCACAGCCACACTTTTATTTCTTATGTTCTCTGCACGCCGCATTATTTTTAGCACGAATATCTTACTCAGCAATTTGCTCTACAGACTATCCTCTATTGTCCCCACATCTAATATTTTCTCTTATTCTTTTCCTCCCTCTGTCGCTGCGTGTCAGTATCATGTTTGGCTAAACGGATTTCACTTCCCCCTACCTGAATACCCCCTTTCAGCGGTGATAGTGCTTCCCCTCTCTCCCTCTTTTTCTTGCATTAGTTTTTTTGCAGCCACTTGGAATGAGTTGTTTGGTGGTTGTAGAAATTGCAGTGTGGGCTGTTGTGGCGGTCTTGGATTCAAGCCTAGGAAACCCCTTGAATCTGTGGGGTGTGGGTCTCAACATTTGATATCAGGACTTTGAAGTCTGGAATCTGGGGCCCTGAGGGGAGAAGGTTTCTCTTTCCTCTCCCAGTAGAGGGAACTGAAAAGCGTGGGTCCACGTAGGCGTTCCCACCATCCGCCAGAAGAGGGCGTCATACCTCCAGTCCTCCAATGCTGGGATTTCTCACAGAAATGGCTCTTGTCTGGGTGGCCTCCTGCTGACTCAAACGTAGGATGGGATGACACTACAGCCAAGCGACTATTCTGCTGTGGCCACCTCCAGTTGTGTGTAATGGGTAAAAAGGCAAAGAGTTTTCAAGAGGTGGACCCAACGTTGGCCCAAACTCATGGGCGGGTTTAGGAGCTTGCTGGGAAATTGGCAAGCTGGTGGGGGTGCGGGGAATGACTGTGAGGTGTGTGGAGCTCCCAGATGGAAACTGCAGCCTGTGTGAGGAGTCTGGGTGGAGGGGCCTTGCATGCTTCCAGCTGTGACATTTAGATTTCTGTTTGGCAAGGTGGGTCACGCTGGGTGCGGGGCAGGTTCCTAATTGGGTGTAGAGGTGTGAGGGAAGGTGACGGAGGCCCCGAGTCAACCGTTTCCAGGTGGAGTTAAAAGGCACAGCCATTTTCTTTTGGGGGCCCCGGCACCTTTCATCAAGACTAGGTTGGTAACTGATTAAAAAAGAAGAAATGGAAGATTAAGCCCGAGAGGCCAGAGGAGAAAATGGTTTCCAGGTGGGAAGGACTGCTACTCTATTAACACCGCCGGGTGTCCGGGCAGCCCCGGCGCTCCCACCCGCCCCAGCAGTGCTGGGCGGCTGCCAGCTCCGGGAGGCAAAGGGCTCCCAACTGCCAAGCAGTGAAGATGTTTAATAAAATATTTACCTGCACGTATTGGAATAATGATGACAGAATGACAAACAGCCGTTAAACAGTTTTAAGGTGCACGGGAGAGCAGCTCGGGGATCTTTTTAATGAGAATGTTAACTTTCTGTGTAATTCCCGAGGCTTAGCTCCTGTGGCTACCATACCCAGACTCATATGGGAGAGCTATGGTTGGGGGAGGGCTTGCCAGGATGGCACAGGCAAGGATGTCAAACTCGGGGCCCTAGGCCTGCGGCCCACCAGCCGTGAGTTTGACATGCTTGGCAGAGAGCATCCCCTGCAGGAACCTGCCACCCAAAGGGGCTGGAGCCAGCCTCACTCCCAACTACAAGTCCCGTCCACCTCTTGTAACTCACAGAGATGAAAATTTCTGATCCCTGTCCCCATCACACCTCCTCAGCTGTGGTCAATGAATGATGTTGATACAAATTAGGAGTCTGCTCTGTTCTTATTCACCTGGATGTGTATGTAGCTTTGGCCCTGGTTGGGTGTGGTAATGCTGAGGAGGAGACCAGGAAAGAGGAAGGCAGAGAAGACAAAAGGGAGCAAACTCTTCCCCCCAACACGAGGCTCCTAGCTGGGTCCAGTGTGAACATGCGAAAGGGAAATCTAGCTGAACATGTTTTATGTTTATTGTTTCCTCCTTTAGGGAGCTCTTTGCATTTCCTTCCCCAGTTTGAAAAAGAAATAAAAACAAAACAAAACAATTTTTTCCTGCCATTTAAATTACAAAGACCTTTAAGTCTCTGTATATATCAAATAGTTAGAAGTAAATTATACATAAAGATAGTTGCATGTTAGATCAGTAGAGTGTTTGAAAAATAGAAGTTCACTTTCGGCCTCGCACACTTATTTCATGTCCTCTCCCCGCCCCCAGATAATTTATGCCTCCAGTTATGACTCTTAGAAAGATACCATCTTGTGCTGAAACCGGTTTGGCTCAGTGGTAGAGCGTCGGTCTGCGGACTGAAAGGTTCCGGGTTCGATTCCGGTCAAGGGCATGTACCTTGGTTGCGGGCACAGCCCCGGTAGGGGGTGTGCAAGAGGCAGCTGGTCGATGTTTCTCTCTCATCGACGTTTCTAGCTCTCTATCTCTCTCCCTTCCTCTCTGTAAAATATCAATAAAATATATTTTTTAAAAAAGAAAGAAAGATACCATCTTGGTTTCCCCATATTATACAGTCCAGAAGAGGACTGACTTAGGCTCAGAAGTCCTAATTCTTGAGGAAATACAAAGGGCCCGTTACTTTTATTTATTTATTTATTTATTTTATTATTTTTATTTTTATTTTTATTTTTTTTTTATGTCTAATTTTTTTTTTATTAAGGTATTATCTGTATACATAGCTTATCATTGCCCCCCCCCCCAATATATGCCCTCCCTCCCCAGAGTTTTGTGTCCATTGGCTATTCTTATATGCAAGCATACCAGTCCTTTGGTTGATCTCTTATCTCCCCCAGATCTCCCTACCCCCCCCCCCGCTGTCATTTGACAGACTGCCTGTTGTTTTACTGTCACTATATCAATCTTTCTGTTCATTCGTTTATAATGATCTTTAATATCCATAAATGAGTGAGGTCATGTATATTTTATTATTTTTAAAAAATATATTTCATTGGTTTTCCACAGAGAGGAAGAGAGAGGGACAGAGAGCCAGAAACACCGATGAGAGAGAAACATGGATCAGCTGCCTCCTGTACACCCCTTAGTGGAGATGTGCCCGAAACCAAGGTACATGCCCTTGACCAGAATCGAACCCGGGACCCCCTCAATCCGCAGGTCAACGCTCTATCCACTGAACCAAACCGGTTTCGGCAGGCCCATTACTTTTAGACATGGGATTTATACTTGCTGGAATTTTTAGGAGTAAAAATTCATTTCACTAAATATTTTCTGGTAAAAAGATGGTTTGCTTTTTTTTTTTTTTTTTTTTTTGTGCCAAGTCTGCCATGGCAGTTCTTGAGAGTGAGTCTTGTAACTCCAGGAGACAGATAAAGTGAACAGACTCCTTAATCAGCAAGGTGCTCAGCGTGGCAGTGAAACGCAATACCAAGAAGTAAACAAAGAGCATTGTGTGAAAAAGCGAGTTTAAATTAACTTCGCTTTTCCAATTTGAAAACATGCTCACGGTTGTTAGTAACTGAGTCGAGACATTTAAATCATACATATACTTTCATATCTTGACAGTGACCTTTTATAAGTGTGCAGTGGGGATACGAAGATGAGCAAAGAGATGCTCCGGAAAGAGCAATGTAGGTAATTGAACATGAAATGTGTTGCAATCTGATAACATTAATAATACGCAATCACTACTTTAAATCTAATATGCAGTTCATTTGGCCAGGGTCTAACTTACTCTATAAATGTTAGCACGTGAATCCCGTTGCAGACCTATAAGTGAGCAGCTCTATTTCAGTGCATTTTGTAGTGTCTCTGTTAATACTAATGCCATCTATTTCGTGTAACAGATTACCCCCAAAACTCAGTTGCTTCTACCAACAAGTATTTATTATCTCACACAGTATCTGACGGTCAGGAATTGGGATGGCTTAGCAGTAAGGCCTGGCTTGGGGTCTCTCATGAAATAATAGTTGAGATGTGGGCCGCATCTGAAGGCTTGGCTGGGCCTGGCAGATCTACTTGTAAGAACCTACGATTCTGGCAAGTTAGTTCAGGTTGTAGACAGGAAACAGCCATTCTTCTCCACGTGGGCCTCTTCATTGGGCTTCCTGAGTGTTTCAGGATATGGCACCTGGCTTCCCCCAAAGTAAGACCCAAGAGAGAGAGAGAGAGAGAGAGAGAGGTGGCACCCACACGCATTCCATGATCCGTCCTCAGCAGTCACCCACTTCCTCCACACTCTGTTCATTAGAACCCGGTTACTAAGTACAGTCCACACTCGGGGGAGGGGACTTAGGCTCCCCTTTTGGAGGCATATTAACGGATTTATGGATATATTTTAAAACTGCTGAGACCCCAAAGGGGTAGTTGAGGCTGATGGTGGCTTATCAGCTCAAGGTCACCGAACTCCGAGTAAGATCCACATGCAAGGCAGCCGGCCATTTTAGTTTCCTTTGGCTATGCCATCCACACACAAAGCAAAACAGAAAACCCCACACTCCTGAAATCACTGCCTGGAAATCCAAAATCCGCCTCTTTCTCATGGGAGCGGTAATAGGTTGTCTGAAGGCACGAGGAGGCTTTATGTTTGGAAATGAGTGAAATGGACACTACATTGGAAGGTAAGAGTCCCCTTTCCTCTCAGTCACCACCATGACCTCGAGAAAATACGACTTGTCTCAGGGACGGTCTCCTCCTTTGTGAAACCAGAGGTGCCAACTGAGTGGTTCCCAAAGGTTGCCCATCACAGTGCTCTGGGGAAGGAGAGACTTACTGCCTCACATTAAATCTACCCACTCACAGCCCCCGGGAATCTGCATAGTTAAAAAGCAGTCGGATGGGCTGCTATGCAGCAGCATGCCTTGCTGGAGTTCAGGATTTCTCATGCTTCCAGCACTAACGTTATCTGACCTCCTCCCTTCCAACAGGACGTGTCCAGGTAACTCGTTAGTTCTGACCCCCGTTACAATAATCAGGGGAATTAAAAAAAAAAAAAAAGGCCCCAAGCAAAACAAGTCAGACATTCTGGGATGGAGCCCAGGCATCATTATGGTTGTTTGTGCTCCTCGGTATGTTGTAAAAGAATTGCGTTCGGCCTCGGTTGCCTATTCGGATCTCTTGGGAAGTTTTTAAGAAGGCCACTACCCAGACTGTCCCCGGACCGCTTAAATCCGAATGTCCTAGGTGGAACCAAGCATCAGTACTCTTTAAAGTTCCCAGGTAAATGTGATATAGCTGCATGGACCTGTGTTTGCCTCCTTGGAGTTTATTTAGTGCTGCCTTACCCATCAAAGATTATTTAGAAGCAAAATTACTCAGAAATCTTAAGATGCTACAGCCCTCTAAGAAAAAAAAGTGCATTCAAAGTGAAGGTATTAAAAGTTAAATGGAAGTGAGTTCCATTTATGGCAATATTGCTGACTAAAGAACTTGAAAACCCTCCCATTATAAATCATCTATAAGTATTGGTCAAAATGCAATAAGCACCCATTGAAATGAGCTCAGAAGACAGCAAGGAAAGGCCCCCAGCTGAAGAAGCAAGAGGGAGACAACACGGTGAGCAAGCATGCAGGGGCAGAGCTGGTCTCGGGCAGGTTTGCCCGTCTTGACATTCTAGAGGTTGGGCATCAGAATGGAAAAGAGACTGCGGTTTGGGCCTGTTAAAAATGGGGAGATGGAACTGAGATCCCCACATAAAGCTGGAACCCTCCAAAGGATGAATCATTAAAGAAATAATTCATTGGGAAAAAATCTCCCCAGTGGCACAGGAAGACAAGAAAATTTAACTGTCTTGGCATGAGTTGAAAGTGGAGAAAAAAAGTCTTTGCTGGGGATTTAGGACTGTAGCCCAGCCTTCATGTAAACTTGGGGCTGGAATTTACTCTACCTGTATGGTCTAGAAACCCCAAAGCTGAAAAATGAGTATCAAAATGCAGGCCCAATGCTAAACTACAAAATATACATGGATACAGTCCACCATGTCTAAGATGTGGTAGATACAAGAGTCCCAGGAATCTTAGACAATAGAACTATCAGAAAGACTATAAAACAAGTGAGATAAAATTATTAAAGACATAAAAGAACATTTGAAACCATGAGAAAATAGCCTAACTGTATTTAAAAAATGAAGGGAGCCGGAACCGGTTTGGTTTAGTGGATGGAGCGTTGGTCTGCGGACTGAAAGGTCCCGGGTTCGATTCTGGTCAAGGGCATGTATATTGGTTGCGGGGCACATCCCCAGTAGGGGGTGTGCAAGAAGCAACTGATCAATGTTTCTCTCTCATCAATGTTTCTAACTCTCTGTCACTCTACCTTCCTCTCTGTGAAAAAAATCAATAAAATATATTATTAAAAAAAACGAAGGGAGGGGTACGCCTGCATGCTTAACCTGTAAGGCTGCACCAAGAACGATCTGTCCCCCTTCTCCCAGGCCTCGCCCCTGGCCCCTTATCCCCGCCTTTGAAGGGGACAGCTTCTACTTGGCTGTGGGCAGGGCTGTGGCACATCACAACTGGTCCCACATCACCACATCGCCTCAGTGCTGCAGGACCCCCAGTTCTGGTGCCAGTTCAGCCACAGCTCAGAGGACCTGGGCATAGTCAGCATTCAGGGCCTGCCAGCAGGGCCATCCTCCAGGAGGTGCTGGAGGCATACCCGAGCAACAAGGCCTTCCCCTTCCCCACCCACAAGCTGGTGCGAGCTGCCAGGCACCTAGTCTCCCCGGACTTTGTGAGGAGTGGGGCCTACAGCCTGGAGGATAGGGGTGGCCTACCTTGCCCGGGCTCACTGGAAATCTTCCTGTGACCCCAACAACAAGAGAGAGAGGGGATCTGTTGATGGGCCTATGGCAGGGCCCCAGCTACTTAGGCCACCAAAGACCTGCCCGCCATCTCCTCATGGCTCCATGGGACCTGCACCCCCTGAGCCTGGGACCCCAAGCTCTGGCCAGGCCCCTCCTTGCACTCAGACCAGGCCTGCTAACTTGACAGATGTGGACAGAGAGGGTGGAAATGGACTGAGGAAATTGCCCAGGAAGCAGCAGCAGAGAGACGAAGTGAAGGAAAGTCTGGAAGAAAGGTTCAGAATACGTTGCGTAGAACGAGAAGGTGCATTATGCACCTACTACCCTAGCAGAAGGAGAAAACGGAAAGGATGCAAAGACAGGATTTATAGAGACAATGACTAAAACTTTTCCAGATTGGATTTAAAAAAAAACACACAAATCTTGAAATTGTGGATGTACAATGAATCTTGAACCAGGTAAATGAAAAGAACTTGATACCTGAACACAGCATGGTAAGAATGCAGGGAGCCAAAGACAAAGAGAAAAATCTTAAAACCAGAACGAAAAGGCAGATTACCTACAAAGGAATGACATTTAGACTGACAGCAAGTGTCTCAGCAATAAATAGAGAAACGGGAAGATAGTAAAAATATGCTGAGGGTAAAAAAAACTTTCAATTTAGGATTCTGTGCCCAGAGAACTCATCATTGGAGGATAAGAGTGAAATAAGACAATTTTATATTAATGGAGAAAGCATGTCACTCACATACTCTTCCTGAAAGAATTATTGAAAGTTATGTTTCAAGGAAAAAGGCTGGTACCTAGAAAAAAAGGAATAGTATACTAGAGACAAAGGTGAATAATATGGTAAACATGTGTACATCTGAACAATGATTATATAAAACTAAAATGACAACAGTGATTAAATTTAGGGGTGTAAAAACCAGGAGGGTCTAAAATAACAAGCAACAGTAATATGTAAAAGGGAGCATGTAGTTGAAGTTGCCTCATTCTTAGTTTATTATAGTTTTAGGGGGGATTGGATCAAATGTACACATTAAAAATTGTAATCACTAAAATAATAGAAATAGAACTTACAACTTCTGAATTAGTGAAAGAGGAAAGGGAAATAAAAAATTCTTAATTCAATAGAAGAGAAGAAAGGAAGTAAACAAAAGACTTACAGAGAAAGAATAAATATAAGATGCAAGATGAGAAAGAAAACAAGTTAAATATGCCAGAAATCAATATATCAATAGGCTCTTTTATACATTGCTAGTGGGAGAACAAATTGGAAGAGCACTTTGGAAAATGGTTTAGCATTATCTTGTAAAGTTTTACAGTCACATATCTTATGAACCAGTAATCATTCCCAAGAGAAATTATTGGCCTTGCTTTATTTTTTGATATTATGAATACCACATACTCTAGAAGAGAATGACCATGACAGCTCTGCTCATAAAAGCAAAATATTGGAACAACCCAAAAGCATATGGCAGTTGAATGGACAAACTAAACTGTCGCATATCAAACAATGAAATACTATACACCTATGAAAAATAATGAGCCTCAACCCGATGCAACAATCTAGTTGAATCTTAATACTACCAACTGAGTAAAAATAAAGTCTCAAATTCTTCACAAAAATTTTAAAACAACCGTGTGATAAAAACTTGATATAACTTTTTTTTTTTAAAAGCCAAAGAATAATATATACAAGACTGAGATTCGTGGTTAGTTCAGAAGGGGGAACAAATGGGAAGGAGCACATAGGTAATTGTAAGTCGTTATATATATTTTATTGATTTTTTTACAGAGAGGAAGGGAGAAGAATAGAGAGAAACATTGATAAGAGAGAAACATCAAACAGCTGCCTCCTGCACACTCCTCACTGGGGATGTGCCCGCAACCAATGTACATGCCCTTGACCGGAATCGAACCTGGGACCCTCTATCCACCGAGCCAAACCGGTTAGGGCTACTGTTTTAGTTCGTTAGTTGAGTAAATTTATAGGTATTCATAATATAAAAAAATAAAACAAGGCCATGAATATACCTAATGATGACAGTATATTTATTCCGGAAATTCTGATTAATATATTCTTGTGCCCCTAAGTTCCACTAAAAATATCAGCCATTGCTCTAGCCCCATGGTCGGCAAACTGCTGCTCTTGAGCCACATGTGGCTCTTTGGCCCCTTGAGTGTGGCTCTTCCACCAAATACCACGGCCTGGGCGAGTCTATTTTGAAGGAGTGGTGTTAGAAGAAGTTTAAGTTTGAAAATTTGGCTCTCAAAAGAAATTTCAGTCGTTGTACAGTTGATATTTGGCTCTGTTGACTAATGAGTTTGCCGAGCACTGCCCTAGCCAGTTTGGTTCAGTGGATAGAGCGTTGGCCTGCAGACTGAAGGGTCCCAGGTTTGATTCTGGTCAAGGGCATATGCCGGGTTGTGGACTCAATTCCCAGTAGGGGGTGTTCGGGAGGCAGCTAATCAATGATTTTTCTCTCATTGATGTTTCTATCTCTCTCTCCCTCTCCCTTTTTCTCTGAAATCAATACAAATATATTAAAAAAAATATATCAGCCATCTCATTAACTGTAAATTGACTAAACTTCCAGTCAATGAAATAAATAAAAACACAAGATTCAGTTATATGTTGTTTACAAGAGACTCAATTAAAACTTTAAGACATAATATTGCTAAAAGTAAAGGGATAAAAATAGATATGCCAGGCAAATGCTAACTAGAAGTGTGAGTAGTTGTAATTATTGCAGGTATAGACTTTAAAGCAAAAGGCACTGGGTTTAAAGATTATCTGTGCATATATTAAAGAGTTCACTCAGAAAACATAGTAAATCTAAGCTTGTATATACCCAATAGCATAGCCTCAAAATACATAAAGCAGAAAGAGAAATAAAATGTAAAAATGAGAAAAATGCATAGTCATAGGTTTTAATAGCCCTTTTTGATGTACCTTACCATATTTTAAAAATAAATTTTCCCTCCAGGAAAATTTGAGAGATTTAGGGGAGAAATTGGAAAATTCAGTCAGGTAAAGAGATTCTTATGTATCATTATAAAAATGATAGATGAAACAGTCAAAATAATAGTAAGGCTATGGAAAATCTGGATAACATTATTAATAAGCTTGATTTAATAGACCCAGATAGGAGGCTACACTTATCATTTAAGGCAGTGTTTCCCAAACTTTTGACATATGTGTACCCCTTCTATAATTTTCGTAACGCTGAGTACCCCTCATCAAAAAAAAAAGGATGTATTTTAATAACAATCAAAATATATTTATATTTTATTTTTTTGGTATATACACAAAATAATAATAAATGAAAAATAAAATTCTTCATAATAAAATATAAATAAAAGTTATATTATGAATAACATTTATTTGCACACCGGACCATCTTATGCCTCACAAGATTGTCTTGACTTGACTCATGAGAACGTAGAATTAGGCGCAGCTAAGCATGGTGCAGTGCATATCCCCACCAAACTCTGGTGCAACGCGTACCCCCACCAAACTCTTCCCGTACCCCTGGGGATACACGTACCATACTTTGAGAAACACTGATTTAAGGGATACACATTCTTTTCAAAACCACATGGAATATTTATGAAAAACACCATTTATTAGAGCAAGCTTCAACAGGTAACAAAGAATTTGCTTCATACAGACCACTTTTTCTGGCCTGAATTCAATTGTTAGACATCCTATCTAATAAAAGAGTAATGTGAAAATTGACCATCACTCCAAGACACAAGATGGCCGCCCCCATGTACTGAAAGATGGCTGCCCCCATGTGGACACAAGATGGCCACCACAAGATGGCCTTCAGAGAAGAGCAGTTGTGGGTAATTAGGGGTGACCAGGCCTGCAGTGGAGGACAGTTGGGGGGGGACCCAGGCCTGCAGGGAAGGACAGTTGGGGGGACCCAGGCCAGCAGGGGAGGGCAGTTAGGGGTGACCAGGCTGGCAGAGGAGGGAAGTTGGGGGCAAACAGGCTGGCAGGGGAGCAGTTAGACATCAATCAAGCTGGCATGGGAGTGGTTAGGGGGTGATCAGGCTGGCAGGCAGAAGCCGTTAGGGGCAATAAGGCAGGTAGGCAAGCAGTTGGGAGCCAGCAGTCCTGGATTGTGAGAGGGATGTCTGACTGCTGGTTTAGGCCCGATCCCACCAGACATCCCTAGAGGGGTCCCAGATTGTAGAGGGTGCAAGGCTGGGCTGAGGGACCCCCCCCCCATGCATGAATTTCATGCACCAGGTCCTAGTAATATATACAAGCAAAAATTAATGAACCAGAAAACAGTGTTAAACTAAAAGTTGATTATTTGAATACACTAGTAGAAAGTAGGAAAAAAACACTAGTTAAAAAAGGGAGATCTCTGTCTGGCACAACTGACTCAGAAAAGGGAAGATATGTATATAATAATATTTAGAATGAAAAAAATGGACATTATGGATAGATGTAGCACAGAAAATATATTGAGAAAACTATGAACTGCATTTTGTCAATAAATGTGAAAACCAAGATGTTATGGACAATAATTTCCTTGAAAAATTTAATGTGTAAAAATTGACTTGAAGTATAAAACCCAAAGAGATTCATAACCATTAAAGAAATGGAATCAGTAGTTAAAAATCAGCCCAGGAAATGTTTATCCCAGAGCCAGACATTTTACCGGCAAGTTCTACCAAACAGTCAAAGAACACATAATTCCAATTTTATACACACTGTTCCAGAAAATGGAAAAAGAAAGAACATTTACCAGTTCATTTTATGAGGCCAGTATAACCAGACAAAGGCAATACAAGAAGGGAAAATTACAGCCAATTTGACTCATGACATGGATTAAAAAAAAAAAATCCTACAATGAAATTAGATGTTGACCTTCATTCATTCATTCATCCTTTCAGTCATTCAACAAATATTTATTGAGTGTCCACCAACAGGCACTGTGCTAATAAACGGAGAGCTTAGGGCTTGAGGGAGGAGATGAGCAATAAAGCAAATGATCACACAGAGTAAGGTACACAGAGGACATTCTGGCAGGATAATAACAGTACATACTAAGGGATATCTGACCTGGTCAGAAAGGTTAGGGAAAGCTTTCTAGACATGTTACTGGAATAAGAATGGGTGTGGGAAGAATGTTTAGGAGGCTGTTTCAGGGGTTCAAGTGGAAGATCTGGGATGCAGTAACAGGAAAGATGAATTTGAGAGAGATTTAGGAAGACCTAAATACCAACATACCACAGACTTTCATGATGGATTGCACATGGGAAGGGGTCAACCTGGGGAGGGGTCAACCTTGTCTCTAGGATGATAGAAGGAACCTTAAAAGAGGTTCAGATTTAGGGGGGGGGGAAGCAAGTTTTGGACATGTTGAGCTTGGGGACCTTTAGGAAGGCTAAGGGCAGATGTTGAGTAGGAAATTAACCAGAACCTAGAGCTCAGTGGGGAGGTCAGGCTGAAGATTTTGAGGGGCAGCAGCACGTAAATGGCATTAAACATCTCAAAGGAGCTCACCCAGAAGAGGGTGTGAAGCTGGGGGTTGAGAATGAACACTAATATTGAAAGGAAAGGCAGAGAAGGAATGGCTGGAGAGAGAGGAGGAGAGCCAGAAGAATGTGGGCATCAAGGATGCCAAGAAAAGAGTGAGTTACCAGAAGGGAGTGTCCAACAGTATCTTGAGCTGTGGAGCTTTTAAGGGTGGAGGACTGACATTGTGCTCCTGTAATTCTTCTGACCCAGGAGCTACATTCAGTGAGTGAACTGGAGAAGAAATGCATAATAATAATAATAATAATAATAATGTAGAATCCATGCAGTGAAAGGGACAGACAGCAGGAGGGAATTTTGGGGGGGGACAATGAAAGTCTTCTGGATCTTGATTATGGTGGTGGTTACCCAACTTTAGGCATTTGCTAAAACTCGTAGAATAATAGAAAACAAAGAGCAAATGTTACTGCATATAAATTAAAAATAAGTAGAAACAGTGTAGTAACGGAGATTAAAAAAAAAAAATCTAGCGCTCTCTCATTGACTTTGTAACTGCAGTGCTAGCCCCTCTCAGGCTTTTAATTCAGTTCCCTGGCAGCCTGGCAGGTCCACAACAGGGAGCAAGGACACCCTCCTCTTGCCTCGTGAAGGACAGAATAAATATGCAGGCAGCAGAGCCAAAGGGCACTGCACTGGTGGCCAGAACCCCTTTTAGGAACTGACTGGTGGGGGCAGGGCGCTGCCGGGTGAGCTCAACTTCCCCGGGACCCTGATGTGAAGTGAGGGGGTTGGGTCAGGAAGGGCCTTTCTACCTCTGATGGTCTGCAGTTCTAGTATAAACATCCCAAACACAATCCATTTAGCTCTGTTGTCTGCACTTTTCTTTTCTTTTTTTTTTTTGAGAATAATAATAATAAAAAAACAATCACTGTAATAACAATGGGCTCTTCGACATGTGAGACCCTAGATGATTTGGGAAGCAGTTTGAAGGAACAGAAAAGGCTCGGGCTTGTGGTAGAAAGCTTTGTGGCACCTTCTAAAAGTCACGTGAAGTAATGATTGATAATAAGCATGACCCTTCTAGGTTTACAGTGAAAAGGGGACTTTTACGTTTGCTTATTTCAGTCCCTCTTCTCAACCCATCAATCCTCACAGGGAGAAATGATCTCAGTTTAGGAAACAGGGAGATGAAGAGAGAGCCTGGTCACACAAGCTTTGGCTGGTGTTGAGATTTTTTCAAATCTTCCACTTTTCCAAGACACACAGTGGGTTTGGTAGTTTTGGTGTTGAGTGTATTCCATTGTGTCCTAATCCTATGACAGTTTAATGAAAAGAGTTTACTGGGCATCGATTCATGCTTAACACTAGTCTGAGTGTTCGGTGAACCACAGCTTTGTTGCCCCTCATGCTACATTAAGTCAGGGTATTGTAATAATTTAAAACAATAAGGATAATTGCTTTAAATACCCCATAAATTGATCCAGCCTGCATTTGGCCAGCCTGGAATCTGCTGGACAAGCGTGAGATGCCTCTGGGAAGTTCCCTACAAACGTCATCTTTTTGGAATTTTCAGTGAGGAAGGGATGAAGTCAGTATTAAGCACCTACTGTGTGCCAGTTGCTGCAGCTGCACCACACACAGCTCCTAAGGTGGCAGGTGGTGGGTGAGAGGAGTGGGAGGATGGTGTCTGAAGCTACCCTCAGCTACCTCCCCACGTGGTGGGGGGTCTTGGGCTATTTTAATAGCAAGCATACTATCTCGGTGTAGAAACTAAAGTATAATGGAAAAGTTGGGAGAGGAATTTCCTAAAATAACTACCCTTCCCAGTCATCCCAGAAACCTTTCAAAACTCTTTTTTTTTTTTACTGTATACAAAATTTTGCTTTGAATCTCAATCGTTTGACCTTGACCCCTATAAACCTATTTTATTATTTTTTAAAACGCTGTACGATTAGCGTGGAAACCCTTTCTCGGGCGCTTTCTCACCACGGGAATCGCGTCAGTTTCTCAAAGTTCCAAAATAACCTTTCCCGGGCCCGGATTCGTACCTCTGCCGGGGAAGGGCGGGGAGCGGCGCAGGACTCGCCGGTGTGGAGCGGGAGCCAAAGAGAACTTACTTCAGCGCGAAAGGAAAATAAAACTTGTGGCTGGTGTTTGTGCGAGAGGGTCTCGGCCATCCCGAAGCCCCCGGATCCTGGGAGATCTCGGGGGGCCGCCCCAGGAGAGCCAGGGTGTGGGTTTGATCCCGACGTCCTTGACCTAAATTTCTGCGCGGCGGCCGAGAGGAGGGCGCAGAGCCGGGCGGGCGCCCGGTGCCATCCCCGGATCCCAGCCGCCGCGGCCAGCCAGCTTGAATGGAGAGGCCGGACTGGCGGGGGCGGGGGTCGTCTCCTCCCCGTCCGAGCGAGGAGCGGCCGCTAGCTTCCCGCGCCTCCCCCCCCTTCCCCGATCCACCCTTTCCTCGCAGCCCATGTGATCCAGGAAAAGTCGGGGTGCGCTCCTCGCGCCCGGCGCCCCGCTTCGCCCGGAGGCGGGGCCCCCTCGGGCCGCGGGGTTCGTGCGCCGCCCCCGCGGGTCCGGCCGCCGGGCGGGGTGGGGGGGGGGTGCCGCCCGGGCGCGCGCGGGCGGGCGGGCGGGGGCTGCACCGGGTGCGTGACGTCACCGGCATTGGTTACACGACGTTATAGAACTCCGCCCCACGTGCGCCGGGAGGAGGGGAGGAGGGGGGAGGCGGCGGCGAGGGGGGTGGGGAGGAGGAGGGGGAGAGGTGGGGATGGGCCGGGGGGGCGGGGACGGGGGGGCGTGCGAGCCGCGGGGCTGAGCTAAGCCGAGCCCACGTGTGACGGCTCCGCCGCGGCCCCGGCGCCGCCGCTCGCAGGGAGATTCGGAGGAGCCCGGGCGGGGGGAGGAGGAGGAGGGGCCGGAGGGAGCGGGAGATCTCGGGGCTCGGAGTCGGCCGCCGCTCCGCTCCGATCGCTGTGGGGCTCGGTTTTCTGGGGGTGGGGGGGCGGGGGGGCTCAGATATGGAGGCAAATGGGAGCCAAGGCACCTCGGGCAGCGCCAACGACTCCCAGCACGACCCCGGGTAAGTTTCCAGCCGCTGCCCACCACGCCGCCTCGGGCTCGCTCTCCTTGCAGCGGCGGGGACGGCGGTGCGCGGAGCCCGGCATCTCCCGCGCCCCCCCGCCCCTCCCGCGCGCCCCCTCCCCCCGTGGAAGTTACACACCTTCGGGTTGCATTTCGCCGCCACCCTCTCCCCCACCCCACCTCCCGGCTCCCGCTCGAACGCTCCCCCCGCTTTCCTTTTAGCTTTTGTAAGTTACACGTCAAAATGGCCGATCTGACATCGGTGCTCACTTCTGTTATGTTTTCTCCCTCTAGTAAAATGTTTATCGGCGGACTGAGCTGGCAGACCTCACCAGGTAAGGGAGGGAGGGGGGGACGCCCGGGTCCCCCCCTTCTTGGCTTCTTTATTGCTCTTTGTTATCCCGGTGTAGGAGCACCCCCCCCCCGCCATTGGCTCCCCACTTCTCCTGTGCAAGGTTATTTTTTTAAATAGCAAATCCTTTCTGAGCCCTCTACGCGACCTCTGTTGCCGAATTTCCCCCGCGTGTGCAAAAAATGCAAAAACAAAACAGAATAACAACAGAAAACTACTTTTGGTTTTTGTCCTTGATCAAAATTTGCATTGCTTTTTTTTTCCCCCCACACACCTTCTCCCCCCCACCCCCATCTCTCTCTTTCTCTCTCTACAGATAGCCTTAGAGACTATTTTAGCAAATTTGGAGAAATTAGAGAATGTATGGTCATGAGAGATCCCACTACGAAACGCTCCAGGTAAACCATTCCCTTCTGGATTTTGCCTTTATTTTAGAACAAAGTTTAAGTGTTATTTTTGGAGGTGTCTTGAGCAGCTAAGCGGATTTAGAATGGGGCTCAAGGCATGTGGCTGGTTTCGAACGGCGCTCTGTTCCACCCCCGGCCCCACAACCTCAGAGGTTATTATAAATTGGGGCTTGAACTCTGTCTGCTCACAGAGATCCCCAGCTCCCCGTCTTCAAGTCGTTTTCCCATCGCTTCTTTTTCTCCTCTTTAAAATGACATTCAGCTTCATTCACTTTCCACGTAGTTTTTTTTTTTTTTAAATACATGCTTCTTCCCACTCCCAGCTCCCCCCAAACTCTTAAACCCCAGTGAGGGAGCTGGACGAATCACTCCTCAGCGCCGGGTTTTCCTCGGAATAAAACAAAGCGTTAAGAAAGGAAAGGGGAGGAGGAGGAGGAGGAGAGGAAACTGAGGTGGCGAAAGAGTGGAGACACCAGCTTTTTCCAAGTTACCTCCACCGGCTCTGCCCCCGCTCCGCTCCCCCATTAACCTTGGGGTGGTTTCTTTGGAGGCGGGGGGCTGCAGACCCGGGGGGCGATGGGAGGAGGACTGTGGGGTGGGGGCGGGGGGGCGCGGAGGAACTTTTGCTCCCCAGTCTGCAGTAGGGCTCACTCCCTGTTGCTTTCAATGGTGTCACATTTTCTTGTTTGTTTTTTCTCCCTCTTTGTCTCATTTCAGAGGCTTCGGTTTCGTCACGTTCGCAGACCCAGCGAGTGTAGATAAAGTATTAGGTCAGCCCCACCATGAGTTAGATTCCAAGACGGTAGGTTGCTTTTCCTCGTTGTTGTTTGCCCCCTTTTTCAGGACCAATCTGAGCACTGACAGCCCCACTTAAAGGGACAGTGCCTTCTTTTGCTTCTGTGCTCCGAGAGAGCCAGGTACTTTTTAAGCAGAGCTTTGCGAATTGGCACTAAAGTTTGCTTCCACCGCTCGGTGTGGGGTTTTCTTTTGAGAGCCTGCCCCGGTTGCTGCCGGGCTAGACTTGGGGGAGGGGACCCTTGGAAGGGAGGGTGGTGCTATTTTCAGGGCCAAGGGGCCATGCAAAGAAACTCCACCGCCGAGCTGAGCGCAGGCAACTTTTCTTTGTCAGCCGAGGGGGCAGAGAGCATGCTTAACCAACTGTGGCTGTGGGAACGGGCTTTCAGGAGGCGCAGCCTGCTTCCTGGCTCAGGGGCCAGGGGTCAGGAAGAATCCAGGGGGCGTTAATCCAGGTCCAGGCAACAGGTTCCTCTTGGGGCACTGTGGCTTTGAAATGGGGGTTGAGAAGGAAGGGAGACTGGGCATCCAGCGGCTGACTCCAGATGGCGTGAAATCTAAGGCTGATAAGGCCTTGGGTTGCAGAGTGATTTGTTGTTTTTTTTTTTTTTTCCTTTTCTTTCTCAGATTCTTTATTCTGAGCGTGAGTACTTTTATAGCGTTGGAAGGTTTTGAGGCCCGGTGTTGAGGGCCGGGGTAGACTCTAGGTAGTCAGAAGAGGAAGGGAAGAAAGAGTATCGGTATAGAATACTACATTTAATGGAGTATGTGTGTATGTAGGTGTAGTGTTTATTTAGACCCTTATGTTGGCTCTGTGCTCACCCCCCTTCCCTTTATATATTCTAGAATTTTCCCACCGTTTTTATACAAAGCAGGGGACCCGAGGTGACATTGGGATGCAGTGCTCGGCTGTTTGGGCCTCACTTCTCTGGTGGGGTAGAGGGACAAGGCAGGGGACTGGGTTCTCGTCCCAGCTGCCCCTTTCAAGCTTCGGGAAGTTGTTCTCTGCCTCAGGCCTCACTTTACTCTTCGCTAAAATAAAGGAGTGGAACTGAGATGGTATTCCAAGTCCCTTTAAATTTTTTTTTTTTTAAAAAATTGATTTCAGAGAGGAAGGGAGAGGGAGAGAGAAACAGAAACGTCAATGGTGAGAGAGAATCACTGGCCAGCTGCTTCCTGCAAGCCCCCTACTGGGAATTGAAACCCACAACCCGGGCAGATGCTCTTGATCAGAATGGAACCCGGGACCCTTCAGTCTGGAGGCTGACGCTCTATCCACTGAGCCAAACCAGCGAGGGCTCCCAAGTTCCTTTTGACTTTAACATTAGGTAGAAGAAAAATAAAACAAAAACCTGGCCACTTTTGGTGTGCCTGCACATTCACCCTCTTTGGATAAGAATCCACACCCTCTAAGCTGCTTTATTAGTTGTCCTGGATTTGTCAGAGTCCCGGCCCAGCCTTTTGGCCCTTTTCGGTCATATAATTTTAGGGACCGATCATTTGTAGGATGATAATGGATATTTGAAGAATTATTTCCCTCTTTGATTTTTGGCTAGACATTTGAAAAAGCTAGTAAAATTAGAGGGCAAATATTTCAAAGCAAATCCGGGAATGCACTATCCATTCCCTCTCCCCACCCTGGGGAGGCGAAAGAGGATCTGGTTTCTACAGTGGCTGGTGGGTCATAGCCCTCACTATCAGGTGCAAAGCCTGCAGTTTCCCCTCCCTAATTGTTTGTAGACATGTTTTAGTTACCATGATTTAGTATAACATAGCTTTTGACTTTGTTTCAACCGTTCAGTGCAGGAGGCAGAAGCGGTTGGTTTATTGACATGGAAACAGAGGATCTTGTTTACCGTTACCTTAAAAGCTTTGTTTAGGTAATGGCCATTCCCATCCAAAATAGTACCCTAGTCTTTTCCTAGAGGATTTGTAGCTACAGTAAGTAGAGCTGAACCTAACTAACTAATGTTTTCATTTTTGGTAGTTTTCTTTCTTGTTCGTTTTTTTTTTTTTTTTTTAATAGTTGACAGGGACGTGCAAATGGTTGGGATTTGCCATGCTTACCTTGACCTGTCCTCTCCCTTAGACACCTCAGCACACCGAAGAACTCTCGTTGTGGAACACACGCTGCCATCGCAACATCCAATACGGGAATTCCGAATTGGCTTTGAGTTTTGTAATTTTAGAGATATATATATATTTTTAGTGCTCCATTCTTCCCTGCCCCAGCCCCCTCCAGCTCCTGGCCTCTTCCCTGACACGTCCCTCACCTTTTACCCGACAAACAAGGTGACTTATTATTGCAATTGTGTGCCTGTCAGCTTAAAAAAAAAAAAAAAAGAAAGAAAAAAAAAAGAAAAAAAAAGACTTTGAGAGTGTTTACGAAGAGACGTATCTGTCTTAGGCTGGGTCAACAGAATGGAAATCCACACCTGTTGTATTTCTCTCGTAGACAGCTCTAGTCAGTGCTGAATACACCTGTAGATGCGGTAATGTTAATCTTGATGAAAGGATAGTTTCCTAGATCAGAGATTTCTCTCTTTTAGTGTTTGAAAACTAATCTCTCATTTCTCAGGTGATGTTGAAAGGTAGAAAACCAACACGCTGCAGACTTTTGTTAGGTCTTTAAAGCACTTTAATAAAAGTGGTAGGTCTTTGTATGTCTTCCGCGCTGGGGTCCTACGGGATGTGAGGTCTGCGAACAAGAATGATTTGTCGTGTGCCTTTCCTCCCTCGGTGCGCTCTCCCAGAGCATTACTCTTATTTATTTAATATTTAACCCCATGGCAGAACTGAAATCAAGGTTCAGATTTACATTTTTAAAAGGGGAAAATCTTTAAAAAAATATATTTTATTGATTTTTTTTTTTTTTTTACAGAGAGGAAGGGAGAGGGATAGAGAGTTAGAAACATTGATGAGAGAGAATCATCGATCAGCTGCCTCCTGCACACCCCTGTTGGGGATGTGCCCGCAACCACGGCACATGCCCTTGACTGGAATCGAACCTGGGACCCTTGAGTCCGCAGGCCGATGCTCTATTCATTGAGCCAAACCGGTTAGGGCAAGGGGGAAATGTTAAAATGAGAGGCAAAGCCTATAAATAACTACATGGCAGCAATATTCATGCCACTCTCCCCATTGATTTTCACCTAATGACTCATGACATTTAGAAATTTAATGAAAATCAACATTGGGAATCTTTTTTTATTCCTTCCCTACTCATATTTTCTATTCAACACCTTTTCCCCAGGCTGTTAGATTCAGGCACTTCCGTGGGAATTGTTTGAATTTTAAAGCCAGTCCCTGATTGAGACTCGTGTTCTGTAAGTGGTCTAATCTAGGGCTGAGGATGTTTTCCCACTGGGATTGGGGTTAGGGCAGGAGAATACCCTGATTGTTATGCTATATTCTGATTTTTTTTTTAGTAAAACTTTTTTTTTTTTTTTTTTTTTTTTACCCTCTCCCCTTGATGATGTTTATTTGGGTTTAGGTTGCTTATAGAATTTTATTTTATTTTTTTACTCCCCTGTGATTTAAAAAATCCAGGTGGATGTTAGCTCATGTGTTTCCTTTATTTCAATATTATTATTTTTAAGAACAAGGTTGGGCTCCATAGCTTCTGCTACCCATTTTCTTTTGAGATATAACTACAGAATAAACTATCCCTTTGATTAATTTTAGATAACTCTTGCAAAAACGTGTGAATTAATTCCCGCAGAGTATTGCATTGGATGTCTATGGGGTGTTTTTGGATGTCATTGATTTTCAAAATTTTTGGAATCCCCGTCCCCTCCTGTGTTGTTTAGCTCTCACCGGGGAGAAGAAATACCATCCAGCCACCGCTGGAAGATTCTTACATTTAATTTTCAGGCTATGATTTTTTTCAGTGATTACATTCCCATCTTTCCCTCCTAGCCATGCATGGCAGATTAGATCGATGCATTCAGTATCTGTATGATTCAGTGTCTGTAGGCCCTGGCCTACATAAGAATCCATGAGATCTGGTTCATTCACAGCATCACACATTGAATAACATGGTATAGGACAGACGTTTCAGAAAGGCTAGCTCTATTTATTACATTTTTGGGGAGAAACCAGAATGTCTGGAACCAAGTTTAAAAACTTTTCTTGGATTGCCCGAGATGTTACTAAAAGCTGGGTTCAAAGCCTGAGAAATGAGGGATTAATAATTAGGTGATTAATCATAATTTTTTTCCCCCCTCTCCCGAAAGGATTGCAACTGACTTGCACTTTTCCATTTTTCTCCTAGATTGACCCCAAGGTTGCATTTCCTCGTCGAGCGCAACCCAAGGTAAGTAGGAGAGTTGGCAGTAGGATTGTGGCCCTCAGGCACGGTTGCCAAGGACTCCAGGTTTCAAACACAGCCCTGGCAATGCAGCACCGAGTCCTGGTGCACACGGCTCCTTCCTGGTGGCAGCACGTGGCTGCGGGAGGCCAGGCGCTCGGAGATAACCCGAGTCTGCCAGTCAGCCACCCGGAGGTGGGTTCCGAGCAGGCAGCTGAGGCAGGGGCCGGCCCGATCCTCAGTGGGAGGACATCTCCGTCTGGTGCAGCGTTTATGCAGGTGTTCTGTTTACTCTTTAAGCATTGCCAAGATCCTATCAGGAAAAGTTGGACATTTCCTTGTGACCCTTTTTGGAGGGTACTCTTTGGAGGCCTTACAACCTGGAGTGTATGGAGGGGAGGAGGATTTTAGCAGCTTGCCCTCTCTTGGGAAAAACAGCTTCGTAGGCCCAGAGAGCCCTGCCTCTGAGTGGGGAGCCTGTGGACGTCTGGGTTTCGGGTTGGCTGGGTACATAAGGGCGCACTTGAAACCCGCTGGGCTACTGCTCTTGCGAGGGCTGGCGCCTGGGCAGAGAAGTCCCGAATATGTTGTAAGCTTGTCCGAGTGGCACTACAAGACCTGCTCAAAGGCTTGAGACCGGCCCTCGCTCTTTCAGAAGCGTGTCGCTCGTGGTTTTCACTGAGCTTGCCAGGCGTGGCTGTGGGAACACACCTGCCCGAGCCCGGGGCGAAATGTGAAGGGCTTATTATGGCTTACCTTTAAATTTGCACTTTTGCGTTATACTCTTTTTCTTTCCTGTATAACATGGGAGGAAAAACTTTATCTGCATCTTGTGGCCTTGGCATTCTTTTAAGGAAAGGGGAGAAGGTGAAGGTTCTGATTGTAGGTCATAAAGAAAACGGGCTATGGCTTTAGCAAACTCAGTTTCTTTCTTTAAGCTCGGTCTCCCAGAAGTGGGACCTTGTGGCTGGGTTCTGGGTTTTGCACATCAGTGAGGGAAAAAGGTGGAACTATGGATGGTATTTTGAGAATTTCAGGTCTGATTCTATCATGCCATTCTCTCCTTTCCTCCCTTTTTTCTTTTCTTCCTTTCTTTCTAAGGAAGCACAAGTCCCTAAAATAAATAGAGTGAAATACTTTTTTAAGGCATTTTTTCCCCTAATGTTAAGTAAATAATAGGAATTAAGGAGCCAAAGCAGTTTGATTGTTTCTTTACTGAGCACAAACTTTGGGACTGTCTGAACTGCTTAAAGGTTGCTTTCTGAACTCTGAGTGACCCCTTGACATTGCAGAAGGCTTCCAGAGTAAGCAGCATTTCCTGGGTTTGGGAGAATTGCTATTTCTTCCCTAAGTGTGAATCTTCATATTTCCAGGTTAGTCATTTGATCATCCAGAACTAGGGTCAGATTACTCTAGAGGGAAACTGGAAAAATCCCTGACTTGGTCAAACCATGGGTTTGACTTGTTTTCTCCTCCCACTTTCCCCTCCCCCCATTTTTTTTTTTTTTTACGAGAAGGCAGTATTTTTTTTTTTTTAATTAGATGAAGGATTTAGCGTTTTTTTTAAAAAAATTTAAATATATTTTATTGATTTTTGTATACAGAGGAAGGGAGAGGGATAGAGAGTTAGAAACATCAATGTGAGAGAAACATCGATCAGCTGCCTCCTGGGGATGTGCCTACAACCTAGGTACATGCCCTTGACTGGAATCCAACATCAGTGTGAGAGAGACACCTGGATTGACTGCCTCCCATTGAATCCACAACCTGGACATGCGCCCTGACAGACAATCGACCGGTGACCTCTTGGTGCATGGGATGATGACCCTCAGTCAAGTGAGCCACATCAGCTAGGGCATATTTCATTTTACTTTGTCATGGCATTTGGTCTTTTCAATGATGCATTCAACTTGAACACGAGACAGGATATTTCTTAAACTTGTCAGTGTGTACTAGTACACACACATGTCACCCCCCCACCCAACTCTGGGATGTTTTAGATGAATGTCACACGTAGATGTGAAGAAACATTAAACCAGTTGGGGAGGAACATCTTTCCATGGGATTCTAGGGATTTTATAACAATACCTTGGGTTTGTTAAAAATATATTTTATCGATTTTTTACAGAGAGGAAGGGAGAGGGATAGAAAGTCAGAAACATCGATGAGAGAGAAACATCGACCAGCTGCCTCCTGCACCCCCCCCCCCCCACTGGGGACGTGCCCGCAACCAATGTACATGCCCTAGACCGGAATTGAACCGGGACCCCTCAGTCCGCAGACTGACGCTCTACCACTGAGCCAAACCGGTTTCGGCAATACCTTGTTTTTTATGACACCATTTACAAAGGACTTTCCTATCCATTATCTCCACCTGAATCTCAGGTCCTGCGACATTGAGCAAATTACCTTCTCTCAGTCTCAGTTTGCTCATCTGTAAAATGGAAGTGATGACAGTATCTCCCTCAGAAGGTTGTTGTGAAGAATAAAAGCCTGCCACAGGGTGAGGGCTTTATAACTCACCACCACCGCCGCCTTTATTGTTGGTTTAATCGTTTTTGTTGTTACTGATATTTTCAAGCTGGACAGCCTGACTTCCGATCCCGGCTGTGCCTCTCATCAGCTGTACGAATTCGGGCAAATCATTGAACTTCCCCGAACCTCAAGTTTCCCCATCTTGTTGAGGTTTTGTGCAGACTAAATAGATTAATAAAGATAAAGTACTTAAAAAAAGACCCAGTGCAGTGTAATACCTATGTGTTACCTGCTCTTTTTACTGTTATTTTAACTAGCCCCTCACCCCAACTCAGTGAGAGGGCTGGTAATAATAATGATATGACCTGCAATGCCAGGCACTGTGGAAGGGACATTATGTATCTAGTAACTCATTTCGTCCTCACCTCTGCCCTGTGAGGTGGAGAGCAGCACTACCTCTGTTTTATAGATGAAGAAACCCAAGTGCGTGTGGGTTGAGAAGTGTTACAGGGAACCCACCCAGGCAACCTGGCTCCAGCGCTGGGCCCTCTTCCAGTGTGTGGGCTGGGGGGTGAAATGGAGGGGGGGGGCAGCATTGTGTCCCCTCTGCAATGGGCGGGAGGTGACAGAGTGGTCTCCAGGCAGAACCACAGCCAGCACCTCAGGACTGGGAGGTGCCAAGGCTGGTGATTAGCCCAGCCCCTATGATATCATCCTGTTGTGTGGCACTATCTGCCAGCAGCTCTCCATCTGACCCCTCAGGGCATCTTCTCAGGTGGTTCTGGAGTTGCTCAACCTCAGGGAGGAAATGGCGCGGTGTGTGGTGGTTGGGCAGGGTGGGGAGAAAGCACGTTCCTCGTCCACAGTTATTTTCTGGTAGAATTTGAGCCCAGCCACGGGGGTTTCAGACTCATATTCGTGTTGGAGGCCAAAGCCCGCTGGCGGGAACAGAGAACTTTAAGTTAAGACTTATTTATTTCTTGTTTATCTCCCTTCAACAAAACTTTGGCGTGTGTGTGTGTGTGTGTGTGTGTGTTAAGGTCCCAGAGGCAAGGTGAGCTGTGCCCCTCCTCCTCAACCTACCGCCCCTTCTCCTCCTCCTCAACCCACCTGGTGAGGAGCTTGCAGATGACACGTCAGCGTGTGTGTTGGTTACAATTCATTCACTTCAGGGCTTTCTGGCCGCCCCTCCTTGCTGACACTCGCCGGAGAAATATTCCGTGGAGGTGTTAAAACAAGACCAGTGGAAAGAAACTGTAACTTAAGACGAAAGAAAATCCCTGGCAGTGAAGAACAGATTTTGTATTAGTACTGTCATAATATTCTTTAATGTATCACATAAATAAAAATCCGTGTTGACCAGAATTTTAACGAGCAGCCGAAGGAAGGGTTTTGAATCCCGCCGCTCATTTGTCCCCCTTTGCGATGTAAACGCTCAGGTCTCCGGGGAAGCGATGGGGCTTTGCTCGCCCCTCTCGGGAGAGCAGTGGCCGCTAATTAGCGAGGTGCGTTTTGATCAGAGGAAGATGGGTCTGTTCTGTATCTGCCCATTTCTCCAGATGATCATTTCATTTTGTGAAATATGTAAGAGTTTCCCGCTCTATCTTTTTAAAAATTAAAACGGTCATGCTACTCTAAAAAGATGACTTAATTTGAAGCCGTTGGAGAAACGGAGATGATTGGGATCAATCATGTCACACATCCTCCCGTCCCTTCGGACCCATGTGCTGGCAGCCTGGCGGAGTTGCGCTGGAGCTGGTGGGTTCTTTTTCTTGTAGGACAAACGAAGAGAGCAAGAGGGAGTCTGGGCAGAGCTCCTGTCTACCTTCATTATCCTTGTGTGTAAGGAAGTACTCACCGCGGTTGCCATTTTGCTCCTTAGAGGCCAGAACTTTGCCAGTTGCCTTCCGTGGCAGCTGGTGACCCCAGGCGAGTTACTGAAGCCCCTCCTAGCCCCCGTCCCCTTCTCTTTAAAACAGGGATCGTGTGGTGCTTCCCCTGGAGCTGCGTCCAAGGTGAACGCAGGAAGTTTCTGTCTGGGACCTGGCAGAAACGTCTGCTGATGTTGTTATTAATGGAGTTATTTCTGAGAAATAAAAAACACAGGATGGTGAAAAGGCCCCAAGAAAATGCCTCACGTAAGGCCCCGATGGCAGGCAGGGGGCTGTTGCTTCTTGGCGGTTGGTAACTGTTAAGTGCACGAGTGGAGCCCAGCCTGCCTGCTTCTCGGTGGGGGCGGCTGGCACCCAGGGAGGTTCTGCCCGCTGCCCGGTCACACGGCCGCGTTGCGGCAAGGCTGAGCCGGAGGCAGGGTTTCTGTTCCCAGGAAGGCTCTGGTGAGCAGGCATCCAGATGGGTGCAGCGCGGCCCGGGCGTTTTCCACGCGCACCTCCTGTTCCGCGCCTCCTGTTCCGGGGGAGCGGTTTCTTGGCAGCTTCTCAAGGGCGAGGGGTGAGTTTTCGGCATCTGGCCTTCCCCACTGCTGTGGGTCGGGTCCCGCTAGCGTCTTCCCGTCTTGGATGATCCGCAGCTGTCATCTGGGCGGCCGCAGCTACCAGACCTGCGGTGGGTTTCTGGGTCCCAGTGGGGGGAGGCGGCGGCGCGTCTGCAGCCCTGGTCCACGCTGCCAGGACCCCGGCCGGGGGTTAGTGGCTTGGCCTCCTTCTTGTCGGGGACAGCAGCAGGTGTCAGCTCAGGGGAGGGGCACCCCGTCCTACAGATGTCCTTTCCCGGGTTCTGCCTTTCCTCGCGTGCCTTTGTCTCAGTGTTAAGGTCATTCTCCTGTGTTGTGTGTCAGAAGGTTCGGCAGACGGGTGAGACTCCCCTGTCCCCCATGAAGGGAGCAGGAGGTGGAGGGCCCTCTCTGAGGAGCCAGCTGACCATCGGGGGTGCCCCTGGAGGCAGCACAGCACCCCCTCTTCCGGTCCTGTTTTGCGTTTTTAAACCTAAACATTCATTCTTTGGCCGAAAGCGCCGAGAACACACAGGGAGATGCAGCTCATTATGTCTGGCCTCTTGTTGGATCCGGAGTATTTGTTTCTTAAGAGCTCGCTTAATTGTTTCTCATTGCTGGCTCTGCGTGTGCCCGCTTCGGGGGGGTTCTGGACACCCTCCTCGGCTTCCTGGTGCCCAGCGAACAGTCTATGAACTTTTTATTTAGCCTGATAGGGAACGTCCTTCAGTATCTGTCCGGGTGCGGGGGGGCAGGGGGTGGTGGTGGGGGGAGAGGGAGAGGGGCGGGGTCTTCTTTCAGCTTATTTCCCTGACTCATCCACCTTCTGCTGCCTTGAAACTGAGTGTCTCCCTTCCCCGAATAGCTGTGCTTTTGTGGATCCCGTCTGCTCTGTCCTTCTCCTCTCTTCTGTCAAAAACAGGCCGTCTCCCAAAGCCCAGCTTATCCGTTAGCTTTTCCGCACAGCCGCCCTCCTTCCTCGTGGACATCACACTTCTTCCTCTGGATCTCCCCAGCTCTCCTTTGGGTATAACCCTTTGGACCATCATAAGTTAGCGAAAACACCCACTAGGCATTGTGCTGGGCACCTGCTCATTCACCTACTCACCAAGCGTCACTGAGCTCTCAGTGTGTGGCAGGCCCTGCGTGCGGTTCTGGGGACAGTGTGGAGGGTGAGACAAAGTCCCTGCCCTCCTGGGCTTTCCCCCCTAGTGGGCATCGAGTAGGTGGGTGTAAGAACCTACTTGGGGCGAGAGAGATGGAAGGGGTGGGGCCGGTCCAGATGCTTTCGTAGTCATTCGCCACTTGGGTGTTCCGTTCCTGTTACCACGTTTCCGCTCCACACCAGGGACCGTGGTAGGCGCTTCAGTCTGCATTTTATGGTTATTTGGGTTCATGCCTTATTGCCTCCGCTGGACCATAAATTCTAAAGGTACAAGCATATTTTACTAGTAAAAAAACCCCTTAGCTTTTAATACTGCTCTTTTGTTGCACACCATGGGTCTCCATTTAGATAGAAGGAATGCAGAGGGGCTCAGGAAACGCCGTTCTTGTCTTCAGGGGTCTTACCTCCCTGTGGGGCGGGGGGGGGGGGCGCCGGTGTCGCAGGAGAGGGCGCAGGGGCACAGTGAGAAAGGCAGGAGCAGCCTGTAGAGGAAGGAAGAGTGCAAACAGCTTCTTGGAAGCGGCGCTCTCTGCCCCAGATCCTGAAGAACAGGTAGGGAGGAAGAATGGCAGGAATGCAGTTTTCCTACCAGGGGCCAGGAGAGGTCTGGGCGGGAGGCTGTCTGTCGCAGCGGGTGTGCGCTGCAGAATGTTCTGGGGCGGGGGATGGAGAGGAGGCGGGGGCCAGGCTGTGGAAGGCCTCGAGTGCGGGCACAGCCAACGAGTTACTCTGTGCTTGACTTGGTAGGTTCCGGGAGCCCACTGTGTGTGTGCGGGGTCACCGGGGGGCTCCGTACCACGTCTGGGTCAGATCTGGAAGCTGGAGTCACACATAGGACGGTGGCCGATGCGGTTTTGTAGAGCTTCTCGTCCTGGGCTTGTGCCTTCAGCGAAATGCACGGCGCGTTCGCTCTGGCTGTTGACCCTTCCCTGGGAGTGATGGTCTTGGCAGGTACCACCCCTGCTCTTTGGGGTGTGTGGCAGCTACAGCAAAGCTCTGTCATTCTCATGTTTCCATCTTCCTCTCCACCTCCTTAACAAGATGCCGTGATGCAGACAAAATTCTAAAGTTCAGTCCTCTGTCCTTGTCCGAGCTGTGCTCATGACCTTCCCGTGCGTAGGCAGTAAGGTGTCACTTCTTGGTATGGAAATCACAGGTTGTCTACAGGACATGCATGCACGTGCCCTGTGGCTCGGAGCAGCCCGACCTGGGACCTCATACGTGGTGTCTGCCTGGCGTTACCGTGGGTGGAGTGGGATCGCACCCTCCGCTTTCTGTGTGGAGGGAGAGGTGTGAGCACCTGTGGCCTGTGAACTGACACCCCGTGGGACATTGTAGCCGAGGTGGTTGGTTCATCCGGAACAGGCATTCCAGATACAATTAGGTGTCCCTTCACCCCTCTCTCTCAAGGGTAGATAGTACCAGGCTCCCAAGCTGGAGAGTTAGTTTCCAGGTTGCGTTCCTGAATGCCACCCTTCTCTCTTTCAGCTTTGCGACCTTGAATAACCCAAAAGAAAAATTCTAACTCAAAAAAATGGCTGTTGCTTATTGTGAGTCAGTGTGTGCGAGGCACCCTACTAAGCCTCCGCACACTTAATCTTTCATTTCACCCCTACCGCGGTCCTTTGTTGATAATATCTCCATTTGACAGATGGATAAACTGAGGCCTAGTGAGGATAAGCAGCTTTCCTGGGGCCAGAGAACGAGTAAGGATCAGGGTTGGTGTTTGGGCCTCTGAATTCTGTGTCCTGGCCCCCTTAACCTCTAAGCCCCTCTGCCAGGGGGTGGGGGTGGGGGGCTCCATCTAACACGACTGAGTGGACTTTAGGTTCTTGGAGTCTGCCTGGCTGCTGTAAGGTGCTCAGGCCAAGGAACAAAACTTGTTATCATCTGGCCGGGAAGCTTCAGGTTAGTTTCTGTTGCCTATTTTTATAAAAACCTCATTAGCATAGTTAAACGTCCTTACACTAGCTTTGGAATTTTGGACAAATCCCGTAATTTTATTTTATTTTTTGCCTGCATTTCTTCACCTATAAAAGGGGGCTTTTAAACAGTAGCTGTATTATAGGAGGTTACATGAAGGGCCTCGGGTGAGAGCTGCACACAGTAGGTCCCAATGGCACTGCCCAGATCACAGGGGGCCCTTACCCAGTAGCAGCCTCTGGGGTGAGTGGGACTGTTGCTGCTTTCCAGGGATGACGATAGACCAGCATGTGCCGGTGGGGTGGCCTGCTCCCGGGCTCCCGGCTCTCAAAGGGAAGATGCTCGCCTCCTTTATCTTGGGGATGCTCAGTGGGCACTGGGAATTCATTTCCTCTCCCGTATCTGATGCTGTGTTTTTGCTGCCTCTGAGAGCCGAGTCCTGGGGCGCAGCTCGGGGACGCTGAGACCCTGCCGTGTGAGAGGTCTCCCCCTGAGCCTTCTCCCTCCAAGCCTCGGTCTCTCTCTGCCTGGGGGCAGGTCCACCAATGAGGGACCTGAAAGCATCACATTCATTTATTTGTCACCGGCTGTGACAGGCCAGTTAATGCTAATGGATTCTTTTTTTAGCCCGTTGTCTGGGATGAGTTTCTCCCCAATGTCCTGAAATCTCAGGCATTAGGCGAATGTGTAACTTTTATGGTAGGGGAGGATTTAAAAGATAAATAGGGTTTTGTGTGCGAGGGCCTTAAATTTAGGCTGGGGTTGGGAGCGGGCAAGGGAGCGTCTTCTTTTTAAGAAATCCATTCAGAGCTCTAAATTGCTGTTTCTGTTTCAATTATGTGACAATTTCAAGGGTTTAGAAAAATCTAATAAAATGGTCTTGATGATGCATTCTGGGGAGAGAGTGCTTTAGAAGATCCAGGAGAATAAATTCCTCAGGGGTCAAGAGAGTCTCATTCCTGCCACCTCGGGCCTCCTTTCGCCGGGGCTTTTACATTTTTATTGTTTTGAAGGGCAGAAAACAGTGTTGGAATGTATTCAGCGCTTCAGCCGGATCCTCCGCCGGAATGAATTATTCTCTTTGGGCGACTGCAAAGAGACGGGCCGCCGCAATCACCAGCTCCTTTATTTTTTTTTTATTTTTTTTTATTTTTTAAGCTGGCATGTTGTAAATGACTTTCAGAGCATGGTTTGTGTGTGTAGTGGATTTTTGAATTAAAGCACCAAAGAGAGGACACTGGAGGAGGGGGACCCTATCAAAGTTTTTTCTTTCCCGTCTTCTGGCTGCCCGTGGGAGCAGAGCTCAGAAAGACCTCCCGTGGCCACATGGGAAGCTGGGTGACATTAGCGAGGTGACCGCTCCGGTGGGAGGGGGAACAGGAGCCCCGGAAGTAGACGTTCTCCTGCCTTGCTCGCAGCCCAGTTTGCTTCCATTTGCATGGATGCACGGGCGGCTGCATGTTTTTGCATGCATGGGTGCCTGCGTGTTTTTGCGTGCTCGCCCTTTGTTCCTAAGTCTCCTGATGACAGTTTTCACACCGAACCCTGCTCGGTTTGCTACAATAGTCCCCATCTGTTCCCACCTACTGAAAAGGAAAGTTTTAAAGGGCGAGGCGTTTTGTGTTACCTCCCGGGTACGTTGCAGGAGCTGGGGTGGGTGGCCCGGGATGCTGAGCGCACCGAGCCGGGCGCTGTCGGAACACCAAAGCCGAGGGTGCGAAAAGCCAGTGGCCTCATCTCTGAAACGGATTCCCCGGAGGTGGGAAGAGAAAACCTGTTGGTGTACAGTGTTTTTTTTCTTTTTTTTTCAAGGCCCTAGCCTGGTATCATTTCATATTGATGGTATAAATGAAACATTGCAACAACAGTTTCTTAAATATTTTAGTGCCTCGGAGACTGTTTCCAGGTTGCGCTAGCGCAAGACTTTTCAGTTACTCCGGAAAGGCTGCCACCTTTCGGGCAGTTAACCTGGTAAGGAGGTGAGAAACGTGGGCATTGCCGCGTCGCTGGAGAGGGCCTTGGGAATACCCGCTCCGCCTGTTCTAGCCACGGGCTGCTCCTTCCACGTCAGTCCTCGTCGGGGCTTTGGAGCGAGCATTCTAAACAGTAAAGGGCAAAGGTTTAAAACTGCTGTGAGACCTTAAGAAGAGAAGTTAGCTAGGACCAGGGCAGGGGGTGGGGCGGGGAGGCGGTGGCTGGCTAAAACAGGCGTGGGCAAACTATGGCCCGTGGGCCAGATCGCTGTTCTATTGAAATAATAATAATAATAATAATAATAAAACCGTACCCTTTTTTGTAATGATGTTTACTTTGAATTTATATTAGTTCACACAAACACTCCATCCAGGCTTTTGTTCCGGCCCTCCAGTCCAGTTTAAAAACCCATTTTGGCCCTCGAGTCAAAAAGTTTGCCCACCCCTGGGCTAGAAAGACAGTGTGCCTTTATTGATGCATATCTCTCTGGTAAAAATCCTTTTCAACTCGGTTCCCTCTGGGAGAGCTCTCAAGTCTGTCACTTTTGTAGCCAAAGGCAAACAAACAAACAAACAAACAAGCAAACAAAAATGTTTAAGCGTACGCACATCAAAACCAACCGGGAGGTTCACCGTCTGTTCCGCCTGGGAAAAAGGATCGGATGAGGATGCTTGAACCGAGGAAAAGATTGGGCCGTGGCTCTCCACGGGCCCGCTGCGTGTATACGTCTCCTCCTCTGTTTTCCAAGCGGGTAATTGGCCTTCGTAAGAACCTCTGACTTGATTAGGGGGCCCTCAGGAAATTAAAGTGTGTTTGAATTTCACAAGTACAATTTTAATTACACGAATTGTGCGTTTTTCACTGGGGAGCCAGGTTCAGAACTTGTTTTCCTGCGCTAATAGGGGTAGTGGAGCTGACTGTGGCAGGGAGCCTCACTCACGTTGCTTGGAAAATAAAAATCCACGGGCTCGATCGTTGTCCCCCCCTCCCCCCCACACCGCAGTACAGGATGTTCAGGTTCACGTCCACATGCGTTCCATGTCCTCGTGTAGAGTGTTTTCTCGCCGGATCCACACAACTGTGGAACCGCCTGACGCCGTCGGGGTGGGGGCCGGGAGGAGGCCCTCATTATGAATTTTTCTGCTGCACTTGCCGAAAGAATTCAATTAAAGTTCTTCTGAGCACAAGTCCTGCCTGGGTGGCTTGTGTTTGGCACGCGGCCACGTTAGCATGTTATCACCACATCATCCTGTTTGCTCAGAGCCCGCGCAGCCGCAGGGTGAGCTCTCCAGCTGCCCTCTTCAGCGCGGCCCCGGCGGCTGAGAGGAGAAGGTGCTGCGGAGACAGCCGCCTGAGTTCTTCTCCAGGCTGTCGGGAGGTGATGGGGAGAGGACGACCAGACCCCCCTGGCATCCCAGGAGCAGGACTGACTGTGTTACTGGGAAATGACCGTTTTTCAGGGCACCCGGGGCACCCACGCGCCGGGGAATGGCTTTGTGGGTTTGAACTCTCGAATCCTCAGACATCTCTCTCTGTGCAGGGCCTTTAAAAGCTGCCTACAGACCAGCTCTTCCGGCCTGGGGGGCTGTCGGCTCAGATGTTGACTGAGAGCTTGAGGTGAACGCTTGCTGGTGATAGAGAATCACAAAACCATCTTGTGTCATTCCGGTTGGGGCCCGAAAATTCGGGAAAAGAAAAGCTCCAGATGCAGGCCTGATCCCACCCCATCCTCCGGCTCGCATCCAATCACCGACCTCATCGTTTCTCTTCCTTTCTATGTAGGTGGCTCGGTTTCCCACTGGAGCACTGGCTCCGGGACCAGGCAGCCTGAGTGGGAGTCCTTGCCCTGCCCCCTGCCAGGTGTGTGGCCTTTTGAGCAAGTTATCCAAGTATTCTGGGTCTCAGTCTTGTCATCTGCAAAATGGAGGTAGTAGTCTCCTTCAGGGGTTTGTCGTGAGGGTTACGTGAGTTGACATACGAAGTGCTTGGAAGGGAGACTGACACGCGAGGCGCTGTGGACGCGAGGTACAGTGTTGTTAGGAAGAGTGACGTCCCATGGCAAGGCTGGCCAAGTGCCGAGCGTCTGCCTTTCTCTGTGGTTGGAGAACCGTAAGTGCTGGAATCTACTTCCTTACCTATATTTGTCTCATGCATGGAGAGATGCAGAAGAGTATGTATACACACGGGGATGTATGGACGCGTGAATATGACAACAGGTGGGATTGCGGTGTAACCTGCATGGAGATACGTGTGTGTGCTGCCAGGAACGAAGCCTGTGGTTTGGTGGGAGCACGGCCTCTGGGCTCCGAGGGACCCACTTTGGGTTTTGGCGCTTCTTCTGCGACGCTCTGAGCTCGGATTCTATTCCTAAAGCAGTGGAGATAACAGAGTGGAGGGTTTGAAATGAGACACTATAAATAAGGTGCCGTTGACACTTAGAGCATGCTAATGCCTTCCTCCATAACCAGAGAGGGTTTTTGGTTTTGTTTTGTTTTTGCATCTTGAAAATGAGAAAGATAGCGTGTTCTGCTCGTGCTGGAGATGAGGAGGCTTGGCGTTCGCTAGGTAAGTCCTTAGATGGAGGAGGGAAAAGCAGACCGTGGAAGAGGGTCTGGCTGTCCTTATCACAGGCATGAGGGCTGATCCAGGGGCTTTCACAAAACCCGAATTTCCGACGGTAGAGAAATACCTTCGACAGTGTCCACAGTCTTTGAAGGTGGGTTTGTTCCTTTGACACTTGGTGGGACGGGAAGTGTAGGGCTGATGGTTGAAGAGGTTTGGGAGATACTTAGAAGGAGGAAGAACTCCAAGGAAATGAGAGATTCCCAACCACGAGTGGGGCCGTTTGGGAGGAGGGGAGAACGTTGGGATGGGGGATGAGCGTTGCCTTTTCACAGAACCTTTCGCTTGGAGACACGGGACTTTAGGTTGTGAACTACAAACACGTGAGCCCCGTCATGTGAATGGAATGCGTTGGGCAGAGCTCCAAGAGATGCCCACAGCCCAGCCATGGGGCTGGCCGGTGCCTGACCTTCAGATCCACCGTCAGGGCTGGGAAAGCCCCGGATGCCTTCGCACACCCACAGTTGTCCAGATCTCCTGGTTCATTTCCAAATTAGCCCCCTCTACTTCCTGGCGGCTGGGCGGAGTTCGCCAGGCCACACCGGGAGCCCGGCACAAGAGCATGATTACCGGTGGATCCTGGGAAGGGAGGGGCCGTGTGGGAATGTTAGTGTGCAGAGGATGGAAAGGGGTGGTCCGGAGGAGGGAAATAGTAGATTACATTGACTAATTATAGGGAAAAAGCCATATTTGCTGCTCCATTAAGTGATCGCTAGGCTATGAAGCAGTTTATTGTAATTAATGCAGAAACAGCAAATAAGTGTTGTGTTTGGAGGGAGGGTCTCCAGGCACCCCCACTCCCTTCAGCGTTCCACGCCCACTGCCCCCCTCTTCCCTCCCCGCCGTCATCTTTCGAGGTAAGGGGTCTGGGGACACCCTCCTCTGAAGGTTTCTGCCGGTTTATTTAGACAAACAAGAGGCTCTCTTGCCCGATTCCTTCAGAGCCTTCGGTAGGGTTTTTACGTTTTCTCGGATGGAGGAGGAGGGACGGCCCGGGCCATCATTGCTATTCTTGCCACAGTCATTTTAATTTCAGCGCGCGAACGTGGCGGGCTGCACAGCCGAGTCTGCCGAGTTGCGGGCTGTGTGGAGTTGTGATTGCTTTCCTTGATGATTTCTTGTTCAAATCAGCGGTGCTCTTAATTTTCCAGATGAAGTAAAAAGAAAATTGGCGACTCCCCTCCCGTCCTGTGTCTCTTCCTCCGGGTTCTCTGAGCATGACTCTGATTTGGAGGGTTAATATTAATTAGGAGCCGGTCTCGGCCTCCGTGGCTCCAAGAGGGAGCTTCAGCTGTTGTGATGAATGTGGCTCCTTTTTGCGTGTGTGCGTGCGTGCATGTGTGTGTAAGAGAAACGGGGGGGGGGGGGAAGAGGGAGAGGGAGAGAGAGAGAAGAAAGTTTCTGATGTAAAAGCCACAGGAATGAGTATACAGAGAGGAAGGTGAGGGCCTGACCCCTCAAGAAATGCAGCAGCTTCTAGCCCTTCCGACAGGAACAGGGGAGAGCAGGGGCCTCTGGAGATACTCTCTCTATTTCCCGCTCCCTCCCAGCAGCATGGGGCCCTGACCAGCTTGCTGCCGCTGCCCCATGCCTCAGTTTCCCTCACCGTAACTGAAGCTCGTTTCTTTCTTCAGCGTCCTAAAAGAGGCAGGACTCTTTCCTTGGTTTCCGAATTGGGTGACATTTCCGTTTCTCCGAGGGGAGTCCCCCGTGAGGGCCGGGCACAGGGAGACGCCTCATTTTGGGCTGAGCCTCAGGGTCCTTTGGGGGCGGGGGGCGGACAGGGTCAGGATGGAGAGGGCCGGTGAACTCTGCCGCACAGCGAGGAGGCAGGAGCCCTGGCGAGGAGGAGGCCTGCTCTCCTCGGGCTGGGTCACGTGAAGGGCCTTCCTTGGCCTCGGGGTTTGGGCTGGTTTTCTTTCTGACAGGGTGACGGGGCGGGTGGGCGGGCGGGCGGGAGGGTGGCTGACCATGGGTTTGTGTTCCAGGCGTGGTGCGAGAGACCCGGCTTCTGGTTCTTAGCTCGGCGTGATAAACTGAATGTGAACCCAGGCTGGTTGCCTCACAGCTTCATGCCTCGGTTTCCTCTGCTGGAGGCTGAGGAAGAACGAGGGGTGAGTGCTGGGAAGCAGAGGTGCTTCGCGTTTAAGAGAATAGGTTAGAAAGCAGGCAGTCTTAGCGTTCCACTTCTGGCCTGATAATTGCTGCATGGCCTGACTTTGCCAGTCCTCGCTGTTCCCATCTGTCAACTGGGATAATATAACACAGCCTTTACCTTAGCGGGGCGTGGCAAGGTTGACGTGTGACAGTGTTCATTAGTGCTTAGCACAGCGCCTCGGGGTGTCTGGTGCTTTCTATGTGGGAGCTGCTTTTCCTGTTCCCAGCCACATAGCGGCCTGACTGAACAGTTTCCCGAGACGATAGCCAAGGCGTGGCGAAGACAGGGCCACGTCAGGAACACGCTTGAGCTGCACGGACTGACTCTGGGCAGCGCTTCCCCTAGAGAGAGACTCGCCACCCAGCAGATTTCTGGACCTTTGGTCCTCAGCCAGGCCCCAAGCTGGGATTGGGAGCTGGGATTGAGATCCGCTGTGATGAGGATGACACAGTTCCTGGGTTTGCATCGGGCAGTGGACATATTCAGTCAACAGCGTGGTGTAGGACCCATTATTGGAGAAGAGTTACCGTAAATGGTGTAAATATGCGTTGGCTGTTTCCGGGTCCCCTGTAGGCTTTCAGGAAGGCTTCCAGGGGAAGGATGTTGAGGCTGAGCTTGAAGGGTGAATACAGGTGTGAACTGGGGGTGGAGGATCGGGGTGCATTCTGTGTGCAGGTGGGAGGTGGGGACAGGGAGGCTGGGCCCTGTGCTGATCTTGTCCTAAGAGGATTTAAGAAGGGATGGGAAAGGATCAGTTTTGAGTTTTGAAGAGAGATCACCGACAGTCTGTGGAAAATGACTGACTTGCAGAGCCCCAGGCAGATGTGGGGGATTGGTGAGTGATCTGTGTGAGAGGAGACGGTGGCCTGGCTGGGCTCTGGCGGTGGAGCCCAGTGGGTGGATTTGGGGTGTGCGTGCTGATTGGAGCAGCGGCCGCGGGGTGATTTGGTCAGCTGAGTGGCGGGTATTAAAGGGCCAGGCTAGTTTGGCTTGTCCTCTGTGGACGGAGCCCCCAGCTTCCACCTTGGTGTGAGCCTGGCTAAGGGGGTTGAAGTGAACCCTTTACCTGGAAATCTGCACACTTTTGGATGTACCTCTGGGGGTAAACACTTTTTGAGTGTACACTTACAGACTTTATTTATAAATGACACACATATACGACTGTGCTAAAATATTACATACCTTATAAGTCATAGACAAATAATTACAAATGAAAAAAGATGGAAAACAAAAAAAAAGCTAAACACAAGTGAAGTTTCTAGTCTTTCCCCCCAAAACCCTACTTAGCGCCGGGGAGCCATTCATGAGTTTGAGGGTGGGGGTGGCTTGGTTAGATGCAGTTATTGGGGAGGAGCGCTCTTTAAGCCAGAGGCCCTTGGGTGAGTTCTGCTCCGGCCAGGGGTCCATGGGAGGTACCCACATGGTCTTGTTACCATGTGGGGGCTGGTGAGCGATCCCTCCATCCCCCTCTCCCCCGAAGTGGTCTTGGCAATATCCTCGGAGGTGTGTGAAGGCTCCCTGGGGCTTGATGTTAGCTCGTCTGTGGTGTGTGCTCATCTCACAGGCACATGTGACCAGGCTCATTGCTCTGTGGCCTAGTGGGTACCGATCCTGCCCACCCAGAGTGCCAAAGGCCACCGCTGTCCACGAAAGAGCAGGTCTCAGGCAGAAAACACTGGACAAGGAATGCAATGCCACCCGCCACCTCCGAGCCCACCTGGGCCTCTCTCCCTTTCGTCTGCTGGGTCCATAATAATGCTCCCTGCCCAGCTCCGGAGGCTGCGAAGGACACGAGCGGGTTGTTCTGTCTGCAATCCCCGTGTTCCTCGCGTTGCCTCTCCCAGCAGTCTGGCAGAGCCGCTCTCGCTCGAAGGCTGGGTTCTCGGGGGCTGATTCCGGTCCAGCCGCTCCATTGAGCGCTTCCTTCGAGCAGAACCCAACCGGGGGCCTCGCCTTCCAGAGAGCGCTTTGAAAAGCCGTGCTTCCCAACAGGCTGCATTTCAGCGCAGCCGTGCCGGGCGAGGCCGCTGAGCTGTTTGCACATGTGAGAGGTGAGCAAGTCACAGGGGAGTGAGCCCGCTCTGCCTCAGTGAGGCCTTTTGTGCAGAAAGGACCTTCTGGAGCGGAGCGTCAGGCTGACTGACACCTGCCGGCGCTGCCAGCCACACACCTGCTCCGGGGTGACCCCGGGGAACCAGGGCCCGAGCACATGAAAGGACGCCCAGAACCGGAGCCGAGTGGCCCGGTCCAGATAAAACGGCCCAGAGACACGTCTCCAGCTCAGCCTCCCCCGCTCTCACTCCCCTGCCTTTCCTGGTGCCTCCTTTGGGGTCAGAGGGAGAGACCACAGGCTGCCACCCCAGGGCTCGGTGCCAGGCCACGTCGGTGTCCCTTGCTTTGTGGCCTTGGGGTTTTGTGTCTTTGCGTGGGGTGACTGGGGCTGCTTCCAAACACCGGTGGGAGGCGGGTGGCGGTCTCGAAGTCAGAGGGAGCTCTTAGAATCGCCCAAGAAGGACTTTGGGAGGGAAGCAGCCGGACAGCCAGGCCCTGTTTCCAAGGACTGCCGGGTGTGAGTGTGAGGAGCCTGGACGTTTCTGTGGGTTAGCCTTGCTGCTCCGCCAGGGGGCTGCGCGGAGACAGGGACAGGCCTGAAGAATCCCACTCTGGGGTGACACATCTGCCACCAGGACTTGTCAGCCCCCGAGCCCCACTTCGCGCTCAGGTGCCAGGAAGCGCGTGCACTTGGCTCTCAGGAGTGGAGGGTGTTGCTTTCTGTCGGACGAGTGTCCAGATCTCAGAACTGACTTTTGATGACAGTGTCCCCCCATTTCCCCGCTCCCCCTCCCCCCCGTGTGTGGCAGATGGGAGGAGGGTAGGGGTCGTATAGGAGGGAAATATTTTAGCTTGTCTTCTGGTTTCGCATCCGTCGCTGCCACTCTAGGCAGATGTTCCTAGCGGATCCTGAAGGTTTTCTAATGGAGTCTTTCACCTCAGCCACAAGGCATTACTCACCCCCTCAAAAGCGTCTCCTCTGTGCGCGGTGGGGGCAGGGAGAGGGCAAGGCGCTCTTCTTTCGGGGGGAATTTGTCCGTGGCAGAGGCCTGCGGCCCGGGCGGCTGGGTGGCCGCTCTTAAAGGTTTAATAACCGAGGAGGCAGCCGGGCCCCTCCGAGGCCGGCGGCCCTCTGGCCGCGAGGCGTCTGCTTTGAAAACAACGCGTTCACCTTTAACTGCAAACGGCTGTGACGGGAGTTGTATTTAATTTCAAATTGCCCATGTCCAGCAGCCCTCTGTTACTCTTCAAACAATAAAATGTTTTTCATCTTCCTGCAGCTGTGTGCTCCGTGTGGGGGCTGGCCCTCTTTGGGGGGGGCGGGAGCTCCGGGGCCCCTCTCCTCCTCCCGCCCCCCTCCTTTTCCCTTTCAAGCTGCCCGGGGTGTCCAGAAAGCAGGTTCCATTAGGTGTGGAATCTCCACCCACAAACCCTCGGAGCCAGCGGCTGGGCGGTTTATAAGCGAAGGCCAGGGGGGTCAGGGGGTAATGGCAGCCCCGGGGGCCCAGTGCTTCCTCCCCGCAGAACCCAGAAGTCGGTGGCTGTCCCCAGCCCTTTCAAGATCCCGTATCTTTTCCTCTCGGCCCTGCCCCCAGCTTCGGGGCTTGATTTGTCTGTGGTAATCAGAAGCAGATTTTGGCTCCCGATCCATTACAGACGTGTTTGAGATGGATGCCAAGCCGTCAGCCACTCGGAGAGCATGTGGAAGTGTATTTACATACAGAAGAAAGGAAGGAAGGAAGGGAGAAAGGGGAAAGAAACGGGCTCTTCCAGGTCCCCAACAAAAACCAACCAAACAAAAAAATCCCGAAACTGCAGCACCCACTAACGACAACAACACAACTCAGTCCAGGCCCCCCGAAAACGCGGGAAGGGAGTTGGCTCCAGAGTCTGCAAAATGGGTGAAGGATGTTCAGAGGGTGGAGGACACACGAGGAGGCCCCGGAAGCATGGGCTTGGGGTGCCGCCCCAGGGCCCGGGGGCCACTCGGGCGCCAGGCCTGGCGGAGGGGGCAGGTTGGTGGGGACGCACGGGCCCAGCGGGACCCTGCTTCTCTCCAGGATGCCCCTGAGTTAGGGAATATCGATGGCTCTGTATTTGCAAACAATCTGGAAGGGACGTGGTGCCAACAAAAACAGCCAACCTCGGGGGATGAAAGTGTGTGGGGAGGCTCTCCACGGGGCGCCCCTTGCTCATCGCTCTGGGTCAGCGCGGCCCACGATGTATCTTCCCTTTTTAATCCCCAAAACCGGCCCGCAGAGTTGAGCAAGGTTCCAGGATCGGTCTCTTTCCATCCTTGTCGATTTTTTCTCCTCTTCTCTAATGAAAGTGCCCCACAGCCCCCCCGTGCCCCCGCCCTGCGTGGATGTCCAGGGGACGCCTGGCCTCGGGTTCCAACGTGGCCGTCGTGTCGGCTGTCCTTAAGGCTCCGTCTGTGCCCGTGTCCTGTGTCCTCCACCCGCCCCCCAACCTTCGTGGTCCAGCCGCCGGCCCAGAACTCACTCGTGTCTCTCCAAACGAAAAGGAAACCTGTGTGTGGATGTTAGGGGTGTGTGTGTGTGTGTGTGTGTGTGCGTGTGTGCGTGTGTGTGTGTGTGTGTGTGTGTTTTCTCTTAACAAGTCTGTTGTCTGTAGCTGAGCAGCCACAGCCGCCTTTGAAATCTGGAACCTGGTGGGAGGGTAGGAAGAGACGGGGTGGTGTGGTTTGACTATAGTAACCGATTAAATACTCTGACCCCCGACTTTTAAAGAAAGCATTTAGTTAAAATATTGGACAAGACAGTTATTGAGAAGAAGAAAGCCTTTACGTTTGGGATTCCTGTTTATCCTACTGTAGGCTTAAAAAAAATTTTTTTAAATCACTGTAGACATGAGAAGTGGGCTTAACGATGCCATCTCCTCCCCCTGCTGGGGAGAGGTGGACCCAGGTGGCACCTGTGGGCAAATGGGAGGAGAGAGGCTAAGACGGCTTTCTCCTCAGTCGGCGGGAATTAAAACGGCCTTTTTGCCTCTGGAGGCGAGTTGGTAACAATTTATCGAAGCTACTGAGCTGAGCAGTGATGTTTCTTGGGTTTGCTTTTGCCTTAACCCCCGCTCCCTTTTTTCTCGAAGCCTCGGAGGAGGAGGAAGGGAGGTTTCTGTGCAGAGATCAGCTTCAGTGTCTCAGAAGTTTCCTTCCAACTTTTAGAAAAGTGGTTCCCGTCCCACTGGCCTCTCCAGATAAAGACTCCCCGTGGTGGTGGAGCCAGGCGCCGGGGCTGCGGGAGGGCCTTGAGCACGCGCTGTTTTCAAGGTTAGGGAGCAGCACACTTTCCAGGGGGGCGAACCGAGGGAGGGAGAGTTGTCTGAGTTCAAGGGCACCGGTTTTCTCCCCTCCTAGGAAGAAAGCCCTTGTTTTTGTTTTCTTTTGCTGTCTTCTTCCAATGGCTCAGAGTAAACCGATTAGCCAACGGGCCCACACCGAAGGGAGCTACACAAATGCACACGCACAGGAGTTTGCAGGGGACACGGGCAGGGCTCTGTTCGGGGGCCAGTTTGCACCTCTACATTTTCATGTGGACCCACATGCTCTCGGGGGCCGCTCCTGGTCCTTGGACATCAGAGGAAAAAGAAAAAGCTCGAGGGGGTGGATAGGACACTGTCCAGGACCGAGGGCCGTGGGGAGAGGGCGCAGAGCTGTGTGCTGTTAGCAGCCTCCGGACAAAGTCGCTCTGGGCGACCCGGGCCCCACGGTGGAGCCTGGGAAGCTCATGTGCCCCGCCGTCGGTTTGGTTTCTGTGGCGTGGAGCCGAACGCTGAAAACCGTTACAGGGACGTCTCCCCAAAGGGTATTCCTGGGAATTTCTGGGTAAAAGGAGCCCTGCTTTCCCAGCAAGCATCGTTATATTTTTAGAGATGTTTACTTTGCTCATTGCCCATCAGTTAGCGAGGCTCGTCGCGCTGTGTGTCATGTCGCTCTGATTTCCCGAACAGGTGTTTGGATGGATGAGGGGTTTTATTAAGAAGAAGAAAAAAAATACTGCAGGAGACTTTTTGTCACACGAATCAATACCGCTTCATCCTGCGGGCATGCAGGGGAGTTGGGGGGACGCAATCAGTTTTCTCTTTCTCCCTTTGATGAGGGCAGGAAAAGGGTCATGCTATTCACATTAGCCACCTACCTTCCTCTCCTTCCCTCCCTTCTCCCTTTTCTTCTCTCTCTCTCTCTTTCTCTCTCTCTCTCTCTCTCTCTCTCTCTCTCTCTTTGACTGATACCAGCTCTTTGTCCCATTTCCTGATTTTGAGAGAGTACTTTCATGTGGGCCAACAACTGCTGGCTGTAGTTTATTTTATTTTATTTAATTTTATCTTTTTTTTTTTGCATAAGGAAACAACTTACACATAGATTTAATTTTTTTAAATTTTTTTTTTAGATTGAATGTAGTTTTTCATAGTTTGAGGAAGAAAAACCCTGAAGGTGGTTACTCCCCCCCACCCCCCTCCCTTTGGCACTCTGTGCCCTTGCCTTTCTTTTTCTCAGGGGTCGCTAATAAGAACTGCTGGCCTAAATCAGTGTCTCCGAGAATCATTGATTCACTAATTGCTCATAATCGAGGCCCCGGCTTCCCCCTCCTGCTGAGAGCCCTTTTGTTTTCCGCTATTCTGTGGATTTCTGGAGTGTTTAAGAGGTGCCCAATAAAAGAGTTTGGCATGCCACAGTCGCTGGCTGTGCTCCTCAGAGGTGACCACGCCACTGGTATCCGGGCTCCAGAAACAAGGGGTTGCCAGTGACCTTTCCCAAGGTCGCTTGTCTGCCGGAGAGCGTATTCCCCAGCCAGCAGTGTAGGCCTCAACTTAATTTGTTCCTTTCCTAAGGCAAAATGACCTCCCAGTAAACCTGCCTTTTTTTTTTTTCCCCCTCTCCCCGTGAACAAAAATTAGGAAAGGTGTGTTCTAGCAGAGTGCAGGCAGCGTCGGGAGGGGACACCGCTAGCCTCTCGTTAAAATGCCGGGGTGGGGCTGGTTAATATGAAGCGCGGGGGCCTGAGGTCAGAATGCAACGTTCAGGGAACCGAGGGGACCCAGGAACAAAGTGGAGGCCCAGAGGGGGGCTGCCCGGAGAGAGCCTGCTGAGATTTTGAAGCAACATTTCTCTTGGCATTGGGAATTGAAAAAAAAAAAAAAGAAGAAAAAAAAAGCAACCCCACTCGCTCCATATTCATGGTCTCTATAGTACTCTGTAAATAAGTGATCTCCAAAAGCTCTTTTCTTTTTTTTTTTTTTGGCTAAACCCTCCTAATGAGAACATTCCCAAGGGCCTCGAGAGGAGCCCAGGAGTGCCTCCTTGCAGGGTCAGTGTGGGAAATGAGCGCGGCCCGAGAAAAGGAGGCGCAGGGCTGCGTCCCTCAATGGAGACCCAGCCCGGCGGGGGCCACCCGCCGCGTCTTAGGGGCTGGTGGGTTTGGAGGCCTCACTGTGTCTGAGTCTGGTGACGTGTGATTTGTTGGTTCCCGCAGATCATTGGAGGCCGGGTCTGGGGGGGCAGGTATGATGCAGACAGGAGAGCGTGTTAGGGACAGTTTCCAGAGGGAGGACCGTCATGTGTACATCGCAGTCCTAAGGTGGCTCCTCACCCCAGGGGCTTGAGTTAATCCTCCCACCTCGGTTGACTGCATGCTTCTATTCTGCGCTGAGTTGGTTTGTGTTTACGTTTGATGTTCTGCTTTGCTTTGGGTGTCCAAACACAGGTGGGCAACTGGGGCTTCCGTTTGGTGCTTCTCGGCCTTTCTGCTGGCACCTGGGCTTTGGAAAGCCCCTTTCCAGCCTCGTTTACACCTTTGCAATTGCAGGCCCCCCCGCAAGCCTAGCCCTCCTTTGAAAGTTGTAAACAGTCAACAGTGGGGTCCATCCTCAGGCCCTGCCTAGAGGGAGGCAGGATGTCGGTCTCCGGGGTTGTGATGGAACCCCAGTTCTGTGCTCACCGTGCTCTGTAGCTCACCGTGGCCCCTTGATCCAAATCAACAAAACAACAGACGGGTGTAAGGTTTGGCGTAAGAGTCCTGGCTTCTCTGGTCATCCTTTTCTCTGACCCCGGTCTGTACAACCTCCTCTCTGTCCCAGCTGGATCCAGCCTGCTGAGCAGTCGGGGCTGAGTAAGCACCTACTGGGTGCCTGGCTTTGTGCAAGCTGCCAGGCAAGCTTTACTCCCGTGTTTCCCCGAAAATAAGACCTACTTAATGGGAACATATTACATCCCCTGAAAATAAGACCTAGCGCATCTTTGGGAGCAAAAATTAATAGAAGACACTGTCTTATTTTCGGGGAAACAGGGTATCTTCATTTTCTAGATGAGGCTCAGCGAGGTTACGTACCTTGGCCAGGTCACGTAGCCAGGATGCAATCCCAGAACTGACACTAAGAACCAGTCCTCTCTGCCATATCACCTCATCTTGCCTCTCTCTTCCCGAACACCCCATCACAGCGGGATAGAAGAAGCCCCAGACCCACCCCTCACTCTTCTGGCTGCTCCTGGCCCGCCCTGGGCAGGCTCTCTCACCTCTACACTACTGCTGTTTCCAGAAGGGGATCTGTCTCGTCTAAAGGGTCCCTTCAGGAAGGAGACGGCCCAGCACAATCCCCCACTCCTTTCTTCTCTGCCCTCTGGGGTCTGCTGAACTGAGGGCAAACCTCTGGGTCATTTGGAGACCGAGTCCTGGCTTCTCTCGGGTCGTCCTTTTCTCAGGCCCGGGTCTGAGAACACCTTGTGCCAGAGACGAGGGAGGTTGGCTCAGATCGGCGCAGACCTCAGCTCTCAGCTGAGGCTAGACCTTACCTTCCAGATTATAGATTGCTTCGTTAGGTTTCTCACTCCTGCTTGATTTAGTGGGATTGTGGGAGAGGGTGGTGGTAGGAGCCGAGGCCGTGGGAAGATTGTGTGAGTGTGAATGTTAATTACTTTCAACATTCTAGCCCAGGCCTTTCAATCTTAGCACTGTTGACATTTTGGGGCCAGATAATTCTTTGTTGCTGGAGTGGGGGGTGGGGGTGGCAAGGTAGGGCGCACTGTGTATATTGTAAGAGACTTAACAGCATCGCTGGCCTCTACCAGTGACACCCCTCCCCAAGAGTGACAGCTGAAAACGTCTCCAGATGTTCCCAAAGGTCTCCCGGGGGCACGGTCGCCCCTGGTTGAGACTCACTGGCCGAGCCCCCCAGAGCTTGTGTACAGAAAGGGGGGTAGAGGCTTGTGTGTGCTCTGAGGCTCTGGTCTGCATAGGTGGGAACCTGGCCAATGAAATATTTGTGGGATCAAGAGCAGGAAGGCACCCAGAGAGTCACCTGCCTGGCCTTGGCCCCTGACAGTCCTCGCTGTGGTCCGGTGGAGGGCAAGGAGAGGGACGTTTTCCGGGCCAGCCTCTCAGTGGAGCTTTTCGTGGGGGGAGCCTCTCTTTGCAGGGGCCCTGGGGGGTCCCGTGTTTTGGGCTTCGGGACTTTGGTTCCTAGCTCACGCGTTTGGTCTGCCCTGACCTCCTCTGCATGCACAATGGACTTTCATTAGAAATGAATCCATCAAACACACAAACACACAAACACACACACAAATAAAAACTACGTTTTCTCTCCAGGACGGTGCCATCCCCTTTTCCCTTTTATTCCTTCTCTGCAGTCCAGAGAGCCTTGAGGGGCCATCTAGCGAACTTGGTTGGCCTGTGCTTTTCGAGGCCCTGATTAAGGCAAATTATCAGATGGAAGTTGGATGTTGCTGCTGTGCTAGTCAAAAAGTCATCTGTGAGCCATAAAACCATCGTGGCTCCCTCGGTGAGGAGGAGGGGGGCTGAGAAGTACTTCCCGATGGGAGTTTAGTTTCCAGTGGTTTGGCTTCCGTGCGGGAGGAAGGCATCTGGTCGGCACAGTGTCCTGAGATCCTGCTTTCTCGCTCTTAGTGAGTGAGTGAGTGTGTGAGTGTGTGAGTGAGTGAGTGAGAGACGCTTGCTAACTGATTGGTGGGAAGCTCCGAGACAAGGCTGGGTGTTGCCAGCAGGTTGCCAAGCAGTAGCTTGAGCTATTAAACTTGGGGGGACCAGATGGCCTTATGGGCCCGTGATGTCTCGGTGACTTTTGCCTCCCTTTTGTTTAGAACAAAAGGTGCCTGTTTGTCCAGTAGGAATGGGGTGTGGGGGGCGGGGAGAGTCTGGGCTTGGAGGGGCAGTGTAGCCTAGTGGTTGAGAGCACAGACGCAGGGACTGGGCTGCCCAGCCAGGTATCAAGGTGGGACCCGGAGGTAAGGTCTGTAATCTGTGCCTCAGTTTGCCCATCTATAAAATGAGATGAAAATGACAGTGCATACTTGGGGGTGGCTGTGAGGGGTGAATGGACAGAAAGGATTGCGTCTAGAGCCTGGCAGTGAGTGAGGAGGTCACTCTGAATTATATGGTTAGCGGTTCTGGTATGCTGGAACGGACGGTTAGCCTTGCTCCTGAGGTTTTACGACAGGGGCGCTCACACTTCACTGCGCAGGACACTCACACGCCCTTCGCTGGCCGTGTTGGAATTGGGGTCTCGGTCACGGAGCCCAGGAATCTGTGTTAACATGCCAGGCGGTGCTGATGCAGGAGGTCCGGAGAGAACTCAGTGCCTCCTCAATGGCAGCGTTTATCAGAACCTTGAGGACTAAGGGTCCTAAACGGCATCGCAGTGTCCTCCACCCCAGATTATCGAGGAACCGTCCCGTCCACTCCGAGGGGCCTGATTCGGGCCCTGGGGGGGGGGCATGGCGGGTGTGGGTGGCTGCAAGCTGCCCATCTCTGCCCGTGGGTCCGTCCTGCCCACGCAGTCCTTGGATGGGCCAGCACCAGTGGCGGTGGGCGAGGGAGGCCTCCTGTGCTCTGGCCCCCAGAGCTCCCGTTCCCGGCTCAGCCTGCTGCCCACTGCCGAGAGCCGCCGGCCTGTTTTGCAGGTTGTGTCGTCTCGGTGGGCAACTGGTATGTGTGTGCATGTGCGCAGAAGCAAACATCAAAATGTTTGGGGAGTGTTTTAGGAAAATAGCGAGGAGCAGATTGCCAAGATTCGCTTATATGTTTCTTTTTTTCTTTCCTGTTTGCTGTGTACATGTGTGATCAGCATCCTGGAGCGTTTCAGCTTTTTCTTACCCCAACTGTTCCTTCTTAACGGCGGAGAGTGTACAATTCAGCACCAATAATACTGAGCAATAAATAACCCAGAGAAGATGAATAGCCTTGCGTGGTGGTAAATTAAAGTTGATTTATTGCACATAATATATACAGGTGCGCTAATGTAATTAAGCGGCGAGGCTTTTAATGCTGCAGAATCTGAAAGAAGACCCAAGAAAATTGGGTCTTAATAAGGCTTATTGAAACAACAGTTAAACATGGTGCATAGTGCCACTAGGGGATGTGGAGAGATGGACCGACCCGATGCTCTTCCTTAGGCGCAGAGATGACACCCTGACCCGTGCCCAGCAGGGCACGGACTGGAACTGTTTTGCCTACGCAGTCCGGCCCGCCCCTCTTGTGACCAGCAGTCAGGTGGCTGCCGGTTGAACACGCTTTTTCTGAGTGAAGGGCCGAGGAGTCTGGAACTCATGACCAGGCCTCATTAGCACCCTGTGCTCACTAGCTGGCCAGGCGACTGAGGGCTGGCTCACAGAGCAAAGTCCCTGGTCCGGGTCCCTGCCACGGGCCAGGCCTGCGCTGGGCATGGGGAGACAGGATGAAAACAGCCCCCCCTCCTCAAAAGGGTGCTGGGGGAGGCCGGTGTGTAAGCGCAGGATGGCAGAGAGACGGTGTGAACTGCTGAAACCGAGGCAGAGGTGGGAGAGGGCGGACAGAGCTGTGGGGCTTTAGCCCGGGGGAAGGGTGTAGGCAGGGGGAGGCCAGGATTTGGATAGGAAAGGAGACTGGGCAGGTGGAACATAAGGGAGGCAGCATATCGATGTTTCCGTCTATCTCTTTCCATCTTCCTGTGTCTCTCCCTTCTCCTCCCCCTCTCCCTCTCCTCCCTCTCGCATTCCCGCTCCCACTCCTTCTCCCTTCCTCTCTCTAAGTAAGCCCTTAGATAAGGATTAAAAAAAAAATTTTGAACCCTGACTGGTGTGGCTCAGTGAATGGAGCGTCGGCCTGCAGACTGAAGGGTCCCAAGTTCGATTCCAGTAAAGGGCATGCACCTTGGTTTCGGGCACATCCCCAGTGGGGTGTGTGCAGGAGGCGACTGATCGATGTTTCCCTCTCATAGATGTTTCTAATTCTCTATCCCTCTTCCTTCATTTCTGTGGAAAATCAATAAAATATATTTTAAAAAATATTGAAAGGATGGGGGTGAGAGTTTAAATCCCGCCCCCCATGCCTTAGACTTGGTGACTCCAGCAGGTGAGGTGGGGGTACAAGGAGAGAGGGTACATCAGTGCTGAGACAGTGTTGTCTAAGAGTCCCCGGGGGTGCTTGTTAGAACCAGAGGGGGGCATCTCTTATCCCCAGAGTTCTCCCTTGCTGGGACCATAAACAGGTCCCCAAGGCATGCCGAGCCTGGGGATCTGGTCTCGCTTGGAGGGGCGGTTCCAGGGTTCCTTTGTGGGAGAGAGTGGGTCACTCCACAAAGAATGTTGGGAGAAGGAGCTGGCGTGGGACCAGGAAGGGTGGAAGAGTTCCTACAGCTTTTCTGTGAATTGCTTTTGGGGCTTTAGATTTCAGGGAGCTGAAGGACATGCAAATGTACCCCTTCACACTGAGAAATGGACCCTCCAGCCCTTAGAGGTGCCCCACTTTGAGAAAAACCCTTTATACAAAAACCTTGACTTCTGGAACTAGCTGAGTCAAGGAGAGAGAATTATTCCTGGTACCAGGGTTTTCGGAATAAGATTTTTAAAAGTAATGAACTGTTCTTTCAAACCAAAAAAATAAAGATTTTTGTTTTCTCCGTAGAGGGCTTCTATTGCAAAACTGAGGACATTTGAACAATTTACTGTTTATGTTGCACAAGGTTACAAAAAAAAAAAAAGGCTGTAGTTGGTCAGTGGCATTGAGAACCGCTCCTGAACGCCAGAGCCCAGGTCAGGGCAGGGCGAGGGACCCAGGGCCTGCTGTGGAAGAACCTCACAGATGTGTGCTGCTTCAGGCTTGGTGGGGACGCTCACGGAGAGGCTGTCACCGAGCGAGAGGCTGTCACTGAGCGAGCGGCTGTGCCCTGGGCCCAGGGGCCGGGCGCGGTTGGGTGGAGGCCCGCTGTGAGCTCCGGGCCTCGGGCGGGGCGCCCGACGGTGGAGCCTTTCCTTCCGTCCCCGCCTCCTCCTGAAACTGGGACAGTGCTCAGCTGTACCTTGCCATTACTTGATTATTTGCAGAATTAGAAAAGGCTCAAGTGTCTGATCATTATTTTTCCTGGATATACAGCACATCCTCTGAATATCTAATCAGTGCCTCTATTATTATTATATTAAAGGAATACAGGATGTTAGATGTCGTAGATGGATGGGCATTGCGTGTTTACTTGTGCCGAGGCTTGTTCGGGGAAACTTGACAATGTTCTTGTGTCATCCTTGAGTGTTTTCAGTCCTGTGGTTCTGTCTCTCCCCGGGGGTGTGGAGATGACCCTCACGGAGGCTTTTTGAGCCTGGCTTCTTTTCCTCAGGTAGAATGAACTCTAGAGCTGGGAGCACCCAGCTCTGACTAGCACCAAACTGACTCTATTTGTGAGATCTTTCTGTCCTCGCGAGTGGGAAGAAATCTGGTGCCTCCTTTATCTTACACCTTGCCTGGTGGTTTGCTCACGTACAGCACTCCAGTTGGGTGCTGTCTGAGCATCTGGCTTCGAGTTTTACTGGTGGGTGCAGAGGGCTGTGGCAGATGAGTGAGTCACGGTGTGACCTTGTTGGGTGGGCCTTGTGCAGGAAGGTGGACGTGAGTTTGTCCTGGGGCCACTTGGCTGTCCGGGGACTTGCTGCGTGGGGAAGGTGGAGAAGTGAGCCCGATTGGTGGAATCTCAGGGCACCACCAGCTTTGGAGTGAGCGTGGCCCTCCTCCTTCCCTGCCTCTCGCACGCCCCTTCAAGACCACTTGTCTCGTCTTCGAACCATCCTGCTACCACGGCCACAAGTCAGTTGATCCCTCTTCTGTGCTCCCGAAGGACCGCAACTTGGCTAACAAGGAGACAGTTGTTCATTCATTTCTTTATTCATTATTCATGCAGCTCGTGGTAATTAGCATTTAGTGATGTGGTTTCTTGGGGGCAGTTGAGTTGTGTTCATTCATTGGACAAACATTTGTTGATTCTCTGCTCTGGGCGGGGTGCAGGGCACGCATGACGCTAGGGTTACAGAGATGAGGAAGGGACTTTGGTTGCCCTTGGGTGTGCCGTGTGTTTGGGAAGGCAGGTAGTCAGTGGGTGGAGGTGCTAAATCGACAGGTGAAGGAGGCACCAGGCCTTATGGGACCACCAAGGGGGAGTCAGTGTTGGCTTCGCAGAGGAAGTGATGTGTGATTTGGGCCTTGAAGAGTGAACGGGAGAAGAGAATGGAGGTGGAGGAAAGTGAGAACACCCTTCTCGGTTGGGGGAGGGCTTGTTTTCCAAGATGGATGGTCACGTGGCTTCTTGGCCCTCCTTCCCTCCTCAAGCCTCTGTCACTCAGGGGAATCAACCTGGTGGGCCTGCACCCTGCCTGCGTAGGAAGAGGGCTCACAGAGGGAAAAGGAGGGAGACACTGGGGTGCTGGTGAGTCATTCAGGTTGGGGCCAAAAAGAAAGCAAATCTCAAAGCCTCGGGCACATGAATGATGAACTGTGTCACACTGAATAAGCTTTTTACGCAAATAAGTACCTCATTTCTGGCTCTGCCACAAAATGTTGGGCTGATTTGGGGAGAGTTTCTTTTCTCTTTTTCTTTAACAAGTAGGAGAGGTTGAGAAGCTTCATTCAGAGAAACGGGCTAAGTTGGGATTAAAATGGTGGGGTGTACTGTTGGTGCCTTTCTCTCTTTTTCAAATTCAGTTTTTCTTTGTTCCAGCCAGTGTTTTATTACTGATATGAATCACTGAGGGGCTTGGAGGGAGAGGGGAAAGGGTTTCTATATAAACAGCTGTCTTGCTGATTCAATGTACAAAGTGGATTTTATAGCTAAAATATTGGTTCTTGCTTTAAAATGCCTAAGTGCCCTTCATTTCCTTAGCTAGAAGAAGGTTCTTTGAGACTATGGTGACCCTCTCCCCTCCCATTAGGAACCTTTGTTATGGGGACAATTCCATAGGGTGTTAGGGTGAAATTCCAAAGAACTTTGTTTGAACTGGTCAATTCTAAAACAATCTCAAACTCGGAGGGAAAAATTTTTTATGAAGTTTGAGTTACCGGTTCATATAACCTTCCTCTTTTTTGCCCTACCTCAAATTCTGGTTAAAAAGTAATAATAATCCTCTCTGGTCATCACAGCTGACTACCTGCTTAATGTTTGCGTGTAGATATTTCATTTTCCTTTTTATGCAAGATTTCATTTTTGCATGATCTGAGATAGTTGGTTGCCCCGAGATTATTAATAAATTGAGATGGTTAATGGTGTATGACTCAGAACATATATTTAAAAACAAGTTGGAATAAGAAATAGGTCTTTTGTAAAATTAATTTTTTGTTAGGCTCCTCTGGAGCCCTTTTGTTTGAAGCCAGCTTGCTTTGTAATGTTCATATGTGCTCGATTGCAATTAACATAAATTACTTTTAAATACCAGTTAGTTGCCGGGGAGAGAGGCCCAGGGTTGTGGTTGCTTATGGAGGGTTAAGAGGCTCGGTCATTGTCTGGGTTTTTATCTCACTGGAGATCAAATTCTTTTCCTTTTGGAGGTCGTCAATTTGTGTCAAAGATTGCTTGCTTTGATGGTGATAAGGACAAAGTCTTTGCTCTGAGTGCCAGGACATTTTCTTACCAAGAGAGAATAAATAATCATAAAAGGTTTGCTTGTTTAAGAACCAGTTATATTAAATGTAAGGTGGTATCCGAGATTGTCTCCTGGGACAGCAGTGGTAAAACTGGTGAAATCCAAAAAACATACTAACCCAATGTTAATTTCTTCCTTTTGGTAAGTATATTGTGGTTATGTAAGATATTCATATTAGGGGAAGCTTGGGATGAAGGGTGTAGGGGAAATCTCCAGATTATTTTTGCATTTCTTCTGTCTTAACATTATTTCAAAATAAGTTTTTTTTTATTTTTACCTTTTCATCGAATTTATTGGGCTGACATTGGTTAATAAAATTATATAGGCTTAAGGCATACAGTTCTACAATACACCATCTGCATATTGTATTGTGTGTTTAGCACCCCAAGTCAAGTCTCCTCCTATCACCATTTATCCCTCCTCTACCCTCTTCTGCTTCCCTTCCTCCCATTTCCCTTCGGTAGTCACCATATTGTTGTGGTCTGTGTCTGACAGCTGTCAGTCTGTTCTCGGCGAGTCTGTTTCTGTTTTGTTTGTGAGTTTATTTTGTTCACAAAATAAGTGTTTTTTAAAAAACCTGTTATGTTTGTAGTATTCCTTTTGGCTTGGTTGAGATTATGTTTGACTTATGTGCATTCAAAATGCTCTACCTATGGGGAGGGCAAATTATTCCGTTACTGCCTTGGAAGTGGGTAACTAGGCCTGAGGAGCCAGAGAGTCCTTCGTGTCCGGCTCGTCCCCTGGTCATGCTGTCCATTCCTGCCCCTCTCCCTCCAGCGACACAGCAGGGCCCCCTGCCTGCACACCGTCCCGATAACTTATGGCCCGAAGATCTCTCCTGATTCTATTGGCATTTGTCGCCGCAGACGGGCAGCTGGCATCTTTTGATATCCGGTCCTTCTCTTGGAAGGAGCCAGTAATGGGATTTTTTTTAGGCCGTTTTGTGCACTTTCAATCCTTGTGTGTTAACTTTTGCTTTAGCCAGAGTGGAAGCTTCCCAAGAGCTGGAATTTTGTCTTGATCTTTTTCTTTTAGAATTTACTTTAGAAAATTTCCCCATTGCATAATAATGCGTGTTTATATAAGAAATTACCATAAGAACATTTATGGCATCCAAAATAAAGGTTACCACGGGGGCTGCACCCCTCCCAGCCATTGTTAACGAAGAGAGCATAGTCTTCCATAGTTTTCCCTGTGTTTACTACAGATACATGCTATGATCTACAAATGCGAGGTCCTGTTACACGTATTTTGCAGTCTCCCCATTTCAGTTAACAAACACTCTTCGCACGGCTGATTTACCCACCACCAAGAGACTGTCTCTCTTTTTTTGTCTACCGCCATGTTGGCCAGCACAGTGTAGGGCACATTGTACACATGCAGTATGTGTGTATTATTGTGATTGTTTGTATTATTACATATTATTGTTTATATTGTATCAGATTAAGTCAAAGTTCAGAACACATAGTGCATGTGCTTGGATGCGGAGAGAAGGTGAGGTGGCTACGGGGGTGGCTTGTGATACAGCTTTGTTTTGGCTGGGCGGGAGGCATCTTTATCTCCTGGATTCCTGGAGCCAGCTTCCTTGAACAGACACAGCATTAGACTTTCAGGAGGTGGAGTTGTGACTGGTGGTGGGAAAGGGAGTTGGGAGAGGAGAGTAGGAACTGAGTCCCAGATCACCTGACTTGGTGGAAGCAGAGATAGAAGCGTATGGGTTGATTCTTGGGAGTTTAAGAAGATGGCTTGAGGTGTAGGGGGTGTCCAAGGAGGTGTGTGAATCAGGGCAGGGGTGGGCTTGGGGGGGGTGAGATGGGGAAGAGGCGCAGTTTGAGCAGGGGTAGGACTATATCTGGCCACCAGTCACTTTGGGGGTTTTCTGGAACAGAAAGGAAAGTAGTGATACAGAGAGATTTTGCTGGATGGAAGAGGGAATTCAGCTGAGGGTTGGGAATTTCTTAAAAGGGGTGAGTGCTTTGAAGAGTTCCTTGGGGAGGGAACCACCCACCTCCGGTCATGCCCCACAAGGGGACCTGCAGGAGGGAACCCAGTGTTGCCTGCAAGACAGTGTGTGTTCACAGTCTGTCTTGGACCTGGTGGGCCCCGGGAAGCTTCAGGAAACTCCCCTTTCTCCTCCAGAAGAGGCATGGCAGTGGGGATCGTCCTTGTTAGGAAAGACACCCCGAAGCACCAAACAGAAGCACCAAGCACCTTGCTGTCACAGCCCCAGTTAGCGTATGCTGGGGATGCAGAGATTTTTCTAAAGTAGAACTTACTCCGTGGCATGAATATTCATTTCCCTTTTGGTTTTGCTGCTCCTCGTTAGAATTTTGACTTGACTCAAGGGAAAAGGGTGCTAGTAAGTGCTAGAGCTCTTAACAAGTAAATTCCTTTAGAGAGAATGAGAGGTCCCAGAGGAAGACTGTTTGCACAGAGAGGAGAGGCGCTCTCTTTGAGTTGAGCTGAGTCCCCCACACACATATAAAATAGTGCACACGTACAAAAACATGTGAAATGCACGTGTGAGATGTGAACAGCAATGAACGAATACCCACATAGTCACCGCATGGCTTAGAGGTGGAATATTACCGGTACCTTTCACACTGCTGTGTGTTCCTTTACAATGTTAAGCCCCACCCACCGGCCATTTGTAGATTTGCCTGCTTTTTGCTCACAGAAATATTTTGTTTCCTTCAGCTTGATGTCTTTGACATTCAGTCCCCTTGCCTGTGGTTGTATAGTGTTCTCGGGGGCAGGTCTTTCCTCCTTTCAGTGGACATTTGAGTTGTTCTCAATTTTATTTTTATGGCCACTCAAACAGAGTTGCTGTGAATATCCTTGCACATACGTCCTGCTGTATCTGTGTGAGAGTTTGTCAGAATGTACATGTAGGAGTGGAATCCCTGAGTTTAGGGTATGTGTAACTCAGGTTTCCTGGAAATTCTGTCCTGAAGACCTCCTAGGAGCTGCCCTCCAAGTAGTATTATGTAGTTCTCATTGCTCTGTATTCCTACCAGCATATTAGACTTAGGATTTTTGCCATTCTGGTGGTATCTCAGTATGGTTTTAATTTGAATTTCTCTAATCAACAGTGAGGTTGACTCCATGCTTGTGTTTTAGGAAAAAAAAAAAATCCGGGCACTAAAACGTGCTTCTTATTCAGCGACACAGAAACCACCGCTTTGGTAGGCCGTGTCTTCCCCGGGCCGTTTTCCTGCCCTGGGACGGAGTCAGACCCAATACTTTTTCATTTACTGCGGGCTTTTGGGGAGCATCGGTTAGCTTGCGAGCCTTTTCTTAGGTTCTGTGCACCGTGTTTGGAGGACCCCGCCGATGCCTGGCCTGAGACCCTCGCTGTATGGGAAGCTCCGGGATGACTGCCGGCTCTGTGTGTGCCGGGAGCATGCCGCTTCTTTTCACACAAACAGGCAAGTAAATGAGAGCTCGGCAAGGTCCCTAGGTGCGTGGCGGCAGCAGATCCTGGGCAAGGGAGTGGCTTTGGGGAGGCATTGGGGACAGCGCCAGGTGAACATCAGCAGCAGAGGTGGTGACTGGCTAGCTGTCCTGTGAGCGAGAGGAGAAAGGGAGACCTAACACTCGTGGCGTGGAGAGAAGGGGAAAGGGCAGGCTCCCAGGGGTGGTCAGAGGTCCGGGAAGGATGGGCAGGATTGCTGGAGACAAGGGTCCCCATCGGGGATCCATGGGGCGACTCCCAAATCTATTTGAGGGACCCGTTGGCCAGGACCAGCCTGCCGTGGGCGAGGCGCCTGTCGGAGGGCAGTGGGCATCACTCCATGTTCAGCGGAGTGCTTTCATGTGAAAACAGACCTTTGATGTGCTGGGAAATGAGAACGACAATCTGCTGTGACACCTGGGGGAGAGACGCTGCCTGTGGGGGGACACGCTCTGTTATGAAAGAACGGAATTGCACAGCTTGACATATGCCGGGCTGGCTGTTGGAGTAACCCCACGAGGAGAATCACAGGACAGAACACGGGCTTTTAGTCCCACGTGGAAGCATGTTTAGAGACAGTGTTAAGGGGAAAATATCGAGGCTAACATTGTATTGCTGTTATGAGTACAACTCTATAAATCTTACCTGTGCTCGCGGACTGGGTCAGGGAGGGAACAGGGGACCGTAATATTAGTTGCTTTTGTTTGTGTGGTGAGATAGTGCTTTCAAAATTGTATCCTTACTGTATATATATAAAAAAAGACTTTACTGCAAATGAGTTTGGCCTGGGCAATATTATTTTATTACACCCCTGGGAATGCCTGTCACATGTTTATTTGATGGGCACTTATATGATGGGCACTTCCACAAAGAAGACCCTAGTTCTTGACTTTAAGAAGCTTATGAAGAATTGTGTGGTATGAGAATGTACATACCCACGACATAAGACATGACTTGCTAGGGTAATGGGTGTCATGCCAGGTGGCCAATGCAGGTCATTGAAGGACAAGAGTGCGGGCTCTTTTGGGGGCTTTAGGGAGGACCTCTCAGAGGAAGAGGGTCTTGAGGGAGCCCTGGAAGCAATGGGGGGTGAGGGTGGTGGATCTGAGTAACTAGAGGGGGCAGGGAGGGGGAGCTTTGTCTGAAGGGCCGAGGCCATCAAGGACTCATGGACTGTCAGGATGAGGGGTGACAGTTAAGAGTTCCCCCTCTGTTCCTGCCGAGGGCTCACCCTCTGGCAGCAGGCATAGGCACTTTAGGTTGGGCCCTTTTTGAGCGTCCGGCACGCCTTTGGACCCTCTCTTGAGAACCATGGTCACATGCACACGCCCTTAGAACCACAGGAGGCCCCCACGCAGAAGGCTGTGCCTGTGGTTTCAAAGGACTCCCTACAGCCCATCTGTGGGGATCCCAGTTCAGTGTATCAGACATGTCTTAAGACATGCCGCGTATTCTGTGGGGTTTGGGCATAAAGTAGGAATAGACAAGCCAGGCCTTTGCCAACAGGGAGCTTCCAGTCTGATGGGAAGGATGAACCCTGAGGTGGGCTGCAGCCAGCAGGAGGCCCAGACATTGGGAAGAGTCTTTCTTTGATGCAAGAAAAGGCCCCTTTAGGATTCAGGGCTGGGATATGTGGGGGTGAGGTGGTGCTGAATCCCATAGGGGCGCCCCGAAGGGTCCTTGGGGTGTGTAATGTATCTTCTCACTGTCATTGTCGGGCCAGCACGAGGCACTGGGCCACGCTCAGAGAGAGCCAGGTGTCCTTGGGGCCTCCCACGTGGAGGACGAGAGGAGTTGCGTTCTGGGCCTTTGTTCTTAGCAACACACACTCACCTGGTGGTGCGCGCCTCCAAACAAACAGCTCTCAGGAAGAGCCAATAATTAGTCTTCTGGGAGAAGAATCCGCCGCAGCACCAGCGAGGCCTCGGCGGCCGGGGCGGACTTGGCCAGGGCGGTTTGTGATTGTGTGCTGTTGCTGAGGAGGTTTGGGGCACCTGGCTCCACGCCTTGGACGGCGGTCCCTCCTCATTGGTAGCATGCGGTCAGTTCATGACGGGGAGGCCCCCAACCACCCATGAGGAGACAGTTCCATCTCAAGACAAGGAACCAGGCACACAGCCGAAGGGTGCCTTGCTCAGGTCAGAGCTGCTGTTCCATGGAGGCCAGCGTCGCCCGTGCCGCTCCCTTCCCACCATTTGGATGGCCTTCCTCGACCCCCTCGTCCAGCTCGTTATCGATGGGCAGTGTGACCCACACAGCAGTGGGAAAGGCTCTGTGAGCCGTCACTTCCAAACCTCTGCTCTGTCCATATTAAAGAGAATATGGTGCTGATACCCTATTAAGGTCTCGATACACGCATTCCTTCAACAGATAGGTACTGAATATCTGCTCCGTGAGTAACACCAACAGGGATCCCGACCTGGTGTGGTTTTCCTGCTAGCCACCCGCCTGGAGCAGAGGGAAGCCTGGCTCCTGCTCGCCCAGGGTGGGGCCGGGGCGGGAGCACTGCGCCTCGGGGGAGACCAGACCAGGTCCCAGCTGGTCCTCTGCCTGATGAGGACTCGCTTGTCTCGCTGCCTCCAGTGTCTGCCTGTCCCTGTCCACCCACAGGCCTTCTGGGGCTTGGAGTTCACCGCTGCCACGGAGAGGAACCAACCTCCTTGCCTGCTAATGAGAGGGAGAGACGGTGCGATTTCCACTGAGAGCTGCTTGTTAAAAAGTTAGACTTGTCTGTCGTTTCATCAAACAGATGACCTTACCGTGGTGGAGTCACAGAACAGAGTCCTGTTAGCCTCCGTATGTCTCCTCTGGGGACACTTTGCCACCCCATCGTTCTCCAACCCTCAGCTACGGAGCAGGGGACTCGGGCGAGGCTCTGGAGCGCTCTTAAATGAGGATGAGGGGAAGAGTCAAGTGACATTCAAGTCACTGCTGTGTGTCTTAAATGGATGGGAAAGGCAGGAAGAGATCTGTTGTCCCCTCACGTTCCCAGGAATTGGGGACATCTGCTGACAGATGCATGCACGTGCCCTTCTTGTTTGTTTGTTTTTTTTGCTCATCACTCTCAAACACTCAGCCAGCTTTCATATTCTTTAGTGTACACAACTGTGGTCGCTTTATGAAAATGTGCTATAAGGACACCCTCCCCCCCCAATATCATCTTAAAAAGCAAGCTGATAGACCAAGTACTTGTTTGGATCTCAAAAGGATTCACTGTGGCTCCTTGAATTGGGGCATCCCTGGTACATTTATATGAGGACTTTGTCTTTGGTGAATAAGTTTCCAAGGTTTTTGAGGAAGATTTTGAGCTTCTGATGCCTCCCTATTCTTTAGGCCTCCCATTTACTAAATCCCCAGGTTTTCTTCTCTGTGGTTCCTTAACCTTCACACCATATACCCCCTGTGATGATTAATTGTCTGGGCTACGATACCCAGTTGTTTGGTCAAAATCTAGGCTAGAAATCGTAAGCTGTGAGAGAATTTGGGGCTGTAGTTAACATTTATAATTGGTTTAGGTAAAGCAGATTATATTCTTGGATGTGGGTGGGCCTCATCCAATCAGTTGAAGGCTTTAAGAGCCAGGGCTGAGGTTTCTGGTGGAAGAAGCAATTTTACCTCAGACTGAAACATAGAAACTCCTCAATGAGTTTCCAGGATGCTGGTCTGCCCAGCGGATTCCAGATTTCAGTTTTCAACATCAGTTCTTTTTAAAAAAAATTTTAATTAAATTATTATCTGTGTACATATATTACCATTGCCCCCCCCCCCATACATGCCTTCCCTCCCCAGAGTTTTGTGTCCATTGGTTGTACTTATAATATGCATGTCAACATCAGTTCTTACTGAATGTCCACCCTGCTGGCCTGGCCTGTGAATTTTTGACTTGCCTGCTCCATAATTGTGTGCCAATTCCTTAAAATAAATACCCCTCTCTGTGTCTCTCTAACATCCTATAGACCTCCCATGGAGTCTGCTCTTCTGGAGAGCCCTGACTAATCCACCCTCTAACACCGTAATTGCTTGCTTAGTTGTCTTTTCCTCCCTGTTGGACCATAAACTACAGGAGAGTAGGGACAGTGTCTGTCTGCTCCACTTTACCTAGAGCCTGACACGCAGAAGATGGCCAGTAACTATATGAAGGATAAACAGAGGCATCTGTATCCACTAAATGAATGGAGGGATTTGTATTCACGGAGAGGCAGGGGTTTTGCCTTTGTGGTCAGACAGGCCTGAGTTGCAGACTCGGCTCCACCATGTATTAGCTGTTGGGTCACAAATTCCTCATTTGTAATGGGGGTGGGAGGGTGGGGAGTAATATCTGTCCCCCCAAGTAGTTGTAAGGATTAAATGAGTTGATGTACCTGGATTGTAGTAGTTTTAAGGCACAATAGACCAAACAGTAATAGCTACCACCACTACCATCACTACCACCACCACCACCACCACCACCATCACCATCATCTTCCAAGGTTGTTTCAAGGACTCCCTGAGATGATGAATATAACATTCCTAGCACATAACCAAAGGTATTCAGTGCTGTGTTTTTTTCCCCTCTATGTACCAAGCTCTTTCATATGCATATTTTCATTAAATTTAATTTCTGTTTAAATCCTGTGAAACAATTAATATGGTCCCATGTTAATGATGAGGAAACTGAAGCCTTGAGCTGAGTTAAGTGACTTACCCCAAATTCAGCAGGTGGGTTTTCATTGTGTGCCTACTTTCTGGCAGGGATTCAGACCCACATTGGTTCAGCTCCCATTCCTGCCGTCTTCTCTCTTTGGCATATTACCATGTAATTTTGGACCCTGGTTTTTAACCCTTACGCTGTCGTTTAGTTCCCATCCGCCAGCCCCATGAGTTTGCGTGGCTTTTCAGCCATCCCCAAAGTGAAAGGTGGGTTGTTTTTCTTTCAAAAGGCCCTTTATACGTTGGTTGTTGGGACTGGGAATGAGGATTCCCATGGAAACAACATAAAAATAATGCTTCAGTCCTTAAGTCTGCACGGTAGTCCTTTGAGGCCAGAGGTTCCCTGCCCACTCAGCTGGTGTGAAGGTGGGAGTGGGCAGTTCTGTGGATTTGGGTGGGCGTGGGAGGGGACAGCCTCTCCATCCGGCCACCTGCAGCAGGGTCAGATGGGAGAAGATGGCTCCAATGTATGGAAAGCCTGGGGCCTTATTTTGGGTAAGCCCTGGGCTTCTGGGCTCGCCCTTTTCTTCCCTGATGTGGCCTCCAGGTACTCAGCCTGGTCACACCTCCTCTAGCACCACCACCGCTACTCACCCCTGGGAGTTCTTCTCTAAGTCTGGTTCCTCGGGAGGGCACATCCTCTTAGCACTCACCTCCGTATTGTCCCCAGACCACTTTTGCTGGTAGGTTTAGTTAATCACTTCAGGTGGCAGTAAGAGGAAATTTCAGTAATGACAAGGACTAGGATTTGATTGAGCTTTTTTTTTTTAAAAAAAAATATTTTTTTATTGATTTCAGGGAGGAATCGAGAGGGAAAGAGAGATAGAAGCATCAACGATGAGAGAGAATCATTGATCGGTGGCCTCTTGCATGCTCCACACTGGAGATTGAGCCCAAAACCCCAGTAGGGAGGGCCGGGGGGGCATGTGGCCTGACCCGGAATCGAACTGTGGCCTTCTGGTTCATAGATCGATGCTCAGCCACTAAGCCATACCGGCTGGGTGATTGGGCTTTTTATTGGTCTCATGGAACCATTGAAACTGGAGCCGAGCTAAGGTAAACTGAAGCTTGGCCAAGGCCACCTGCAGGTCCCCCAAGTTGAGGGCTGCCCGTAGTCCCATCTTGGTGTGGAGAGATCACATCCCGAGCTCTTAGCCGTTGTGATCCTACAGGCTGGGGCTGACTGAGCCTTGGGTATGTCAACCGAGGTTTCCTGTGAACGGGAGAAAGCCTTTGAAAAGAAATGTTAATGCTCTTTAATAAGTTAAAATGCCCTGCACAGAGCCTCTTTGAACATAAGCAAGTCTATAGATCATCTGTTCTGCTGGGCTTAATCATCACAGAGAATTTTAGCCTCAAGTTTGGGGCTAAGGAACTTCTAAGTGCATCTCTCTTTCCTGAGAGCTGGGAGCTGTGTTCAGAGCAAGCCCCTCCTTGTACTTGGATCACAAGATCATCAGGGATTATGCCTGGTGCCAGTTTATTCTGAAATTGCTTTGGACCTTTGGCAGTTTAGATTTCCCTTCGCCACCAGTCAGCTTCCGGGAGGAGCTTCAGAATAAGTGGCTTCATACCTCCATCAGCCACTTGTTCTAGATCCCGCCATGGGGAGAAGAGTGTAATAAACCATGAAGTATAAAGAGGAGGAATTTGTACATGTCATGCATATTGCATGTGTGTGGTCTTGCAAGAAAAGTGTGTGCTATAAATATTAGGGAGTGTTTGCACAAATAAGCGTGGATTTAGTTGCTGTGACTTGATTGTCCTTGAGGGGAATTCCTCCTCGGAAAAGCAGGTGTCGGCTCCAGATGGTCACGTGTCAGTTCCCTGCGATCCGAGCTCAGGAAGGAACAGTTGGGAAAGGGGAGGCGGGGAGGGCCTTGCTGGGCGCGTCTCGCCGCATGACAGCCAGCGTGGAGGAGAGAGGACATCACGACTCAGTGGCAGAAGGGTTCTCGAGGCCAGAGTTAAGTGCTATTAGTAATCAGGGGACTCGAGAGCGGGCCGGCCTGCCTTGAGACGTGGGTGATGGCTCTCTGTCCACCAGGCTGCAGCCTGTCTCCTGGCAGAGGGGGGTGGTGGGGGCGGTGAAGGGTTGAGCCTTCACGAGGGAAGGCACTAGCATTTGTGTGTGGGTTCTCGCCTGAAGGAGGTCTGCAGATCTGCCTGAGCCTGTATCCCGCTGCTGCATGGTAGGCTCTGTATGGGTCATGTGCTGCCTCCTGAGGGAACGCTGCTGCGGGCAGTTGGCACGTTGCTCCGCTTCCAGAATGGAGCAGGCGCAGATCACCTGGGAGTCGCTGTAGGTCAAGAGCAGAGCTCAGCGGAGAGGCGGGCCTCTGCAGACCTGTGTCTCGTTAGAAAGAGACTTGTCTTCGTTCCCTAAAGGAAGGGCGGAGGCAGTCAGCTTCTTCATTAGGCCACAGTGTATCCACCAGTGCAATGGGGGCGTTAATGAGTGTTCCACCTGCGTGCTGTGCAGATGGAGGCCAGACCAGGAGAGGCCGCAGAGTCTCTGTAGCTGACATGGCACCACTGAGGAGAGAGCCTTGGCATCAGATAGATGCACCTGCATCCAAACCCTTTTCTGCCTCATCATTATCTGGGGATCCCTGGCAAGTCGCTTGTTCTTTCTTAGCCTTAGTTTTCTTATCGCTATGAAAGGAATAATAACATGTTTTGAATAGAACAGTGACACCTGCTTGACAACGCTGTGAGGATGCCATGGGTTTCTATGTAACACGTTAAATGCCTGTAGTGCCCAGAACACAGTAGATGCTCAACCCGTGGGGGCCCTTGTTGCTGTTACTGTTATCGTGGTGGAGGGGATGGTCTGTAGGCAGCTGCGGACAGGGAGCCGTTGGCACTAGGGGAAGCCACAGGGGAGCTTTGGCCATTGCGATCAGCCGTGGGCATGCATGATGCAGCATGGCTGCCGCGACGTCTGTGCAGATGGTAAGGGTGCCGGGCCCTTGAACAGCTTGGGGATGGACCTGCTTCTTTGCCAGGCTTTCCTGTAGTTTGAACTCTTGTTATGCAAAGTATAAGAGATAGAAGAGGGACATCATAGTAGCTGTAGAAGCAGTTAAACAACCCATCACTGTCCTAGGAGGTCCCTGAAGGAGGACCCTAACCTCTGAGGGCTAGTGGCATAATGCCTGTGGCACAAGAACGTGGGAAGGCTGGAGGGGAGAATTGACTATTGGCTTTCTCACGGGACAAGCAACCAACCACGCTTACTTTGGGAAGGGCTGCTGTTGAGCTCAGGTGGGGGCGGAACATATGGTAGCAGCTGGTGGGGAGTGTGCTGGTGGAGGGGGGCCTGGCGTGGCTGTCAGAGGGTCATGGGGAGCACCCTGTCTGGGAGTAAGCATGGTTGCTTGTCCCTCGAGAAAGCAAAAGTTGTAGGCAACTTTGCAAGGAGTGCCTTAAATCCAAAGCCAGTGTCGGGCTATGTACCAATTCCTGCCTACCCTCTACATCCCCCTCCCAGTTTTTCTTTTCAAACCACCAAGTGGAGGAAACCTGGTGTGGCGGTGGTTGAGGGGCTCGGGGTGGGCGCTGACCTCGGAGTCCAGGCCGCAGGCTCCCGGGGCGCAGGTTGGAGGGCTCCCCAGGGGCCCCGGCAGGGATGAAACGCTGCGCTGGAATTTCAAGGCTGGCCGGCCGCATAACCTTCAAAAGAGCGAACCCTGTAGTCGAGGGACTATAAATCGACCCCACATAGAAAGCGACCCTTTCATATTTCAGGTTCTGTGTGAAAAGGAGAAGAAAAAAAAATTGACCAAGATCCCTGGGCTTCTCTTCAGGGTTGGAGGCCACCGTAACTTTAACACCGTAACTCTCTCCTCTCTGCTCTCTGGATGAAGGAGCTCGTTTCTTCTATTTGTCTGAATTCAGGGACCTTTTTTGGATCCTCCTCCTCTGCACCACAGCTTCCCCGGTCCCATCCTAATTCTAAAGCAGGGTTGGGATTTCCCTCTTGAAAAGGTGGGAGCAATCCTTTTCCTTTAGGATGACAGCGAAGTTTAAATACAATGGGCTTGGGAAAGTGCTGGGTCTTAGAAAGTAGGAGCTCAAAATGCTTTTTTGTGGTCTCCCCTCCCAGCATAAAACACATCCACGCCCTAGGGGACCGAGAAGCCACCGTCTGAACCTGCCTTCACTCCCTGGTCTGGTTACCAATGCCTTTGGACAAAAGAATTACTTTCTCTTCCTGGCTTTGAATTGAGGACCTTTTGTGTATTTACTGAAATGTGATAAATGCTGGTCTGTAGGAACCAGCTGCCCCTCATGGCTTGGGGCACCATTTTTAACACCTGGCAGTTTGCATTTCAATATGGTGGCTTAACACACACACACACACACACACACACACACACACACACACACACTAAAAACAAAACCCAGTTCAAAACAGTGATCATTCTTGGCTGCCTAGAGGGAAACATGAGCCGGGGAGGCTGCAGAGCAGCGGGGAGCAGGTGGGCAGGCGGGCGGGCAGGCAGTGGAACTCGCTGGGAAGTGACTGCTTATGAGGTGAGGTTTGCTTCCTTTAAACTCCATTTGGTTGACACTCATCACCACCTTCCCACCGGGGGAGGTGCTGGGACCCCAGACATGGGGAGATCGGGTCTCTGCCCTCGAAGAGCTCCCATAGTTGGCAGTTGAAGGACCGTGCACCCGGGAGGCACAAGAGACGGCTATCGATGCAGTGGGGTCTGTAGGGGCTGGTCGGGGCAAGCTCCCTAAGGAAGCGGCACTTGTGTTGGGCCTTGGAGAATGGTGGGTTGGCTTCCCAAGGGCCGCCGTGACAGAGTACCACAGACAGGGTAGTTAAGCAACTGAAATTTCAGTCTCACAGCTCTGGGGCCAGAAGTCTGATTTCACGGTGCCAGTTCCTCCTGAGCGTCTTGGGGAAGGATCTGTTCTGGGCTCTCTCCTTGGCTCATAGACGATCATCTTTCCCCAGGTCTTCATATTGTCTCCCTCCGCACGTGTGCACGCGTCTGTCCAAATTTCCTCCTCTTATAAGGACACTAGTCCTATTGGATTAGGCCCCACCCTGATGACCCATTTTAACTTAATTATCCCCTTAAAGACTTTATCTCCAAACGAGTACACTTACAGGTGCTGGGGGCAGTGAGGACTATGATTTTTTGGTGGGGGCACAGGTCAGCCCCTAGTAGATAGTAGGTGTTCTCCAAGAAGATCAAGTCATTGTGAAAAGGACTTTCCTGCCAAAGGGAAGACACAGCCACCACGGGGAGAAATAGCCCTATGTGTTGGGGGAGCTGTTTGCATTTGGAGGCATACGAGTTGGGCAACATTTCTGCAATGCGGCCAACATTTCTGGGGGGAATCAAGAGATGGGAAAGGGTAGATAGAGGGGCTAGATCGCATGCATCTAGAGCCATAGAGTTTGGACTTTGGTTTAGAGCTTTGGGACTCAGAGAGTGGTCTCTGGGCCGGTCACAGGAGCCGGGAGCCCCACCCCGGGCCTGCTCAGTCAGCTTCCACGTTTTAACAAGATTCCCAGGAATGCCAAAACCGGTTTGGCTCAGTGGATAGAGCATCAGCCTGCGGACTGAAAGGTCCCAGGTTCGATTCCGGTCAAGGGCATGTATGTACCTGGGTTTCGGGCACATCCCCGGTGGGAGGTGTGCAGGAGGCAGCTGATCGATGATTCTCTCTCATCGATGTTTCTAACTCTCTATCTCCTTTCCTCTCTGTAAAAAGTCAATAAAATATATTTTTTTAAAAAAGGTTCCCAGGACATTTGAGTGTACATTCAAGTGTGAGAAGCTCTGGTCTAGAGCGGTGGTTCTCAGCCTTGGTTGCCTGGAGCTCTTCCTTCTAAAATTCTGACGTACGTGGTTCGGGGTGTGGTTTGGGCTGTAGGTTTTGTTTGTTTGTTTGTTTGTTTGATTTTAAAGCTCCCCACGTGATTCTAAGTGCAGCCAATAGGGAGAACCACTGTCTTGGGCAGCGGGGAGCCGTGGAGAGTTGAAAGCAGGATATGATGTGGGGTAAGAGGCCTCTGTACTCACTTTCCCAAGGGCAGGAGCTCATGGGCTTTGGAGTTAAGAGGAAGCCTTTCTACCCCAGTGACTGTCCTGCTGTCTTGGGCCTGGGGCAGCTCAGAGGAGTGAGGGACAAAAGCTAGGTCAACTCACCTGCCGGTCCCAGGGGATCCTGCCTTGAACGTGACTCAGTTATATCAAGGACTCCATGTGGGGACCATTGGACCCAATGCTGCCAACATTTCTGGGGGCTGGGGGCCAGATGAAGGAGCTTCTAATAGGGGAGGTGGGCAGATGTTCAGGAGAGAGGAGTTCCTAACCAGGGTCTTGAAGGCTGTTCCCCCCTGCACCCCCCCCCCCCCAAAGGATGCTTTTCATGGCCATTGCATGTACCCAATAGACTCTAAAGCCCACTGACGATGTAGGTGATCTAGAGAAAACAAACCTCAGTGAAAAAAGCAAAAGAGACCCAAACACCCTAAACAGCATTTATCCCGTTAAGCAGCGAGACTTGGATTAGGCAGGTCACATGGCCCACAAGTTTCCTTCAATCCTTAGGAGACTTTCTTCCGTGGAAATCTTTTTCGGCAGCTTTGCAATTTTGATTTTCAGTTAATTAGATTTGTGCTGTTTGGGAGACTTGGTTAATGCATTTCACCCCACAGAGCTAATTTGCCTCTGTCTAAATTAGGTCTTTGCTATGGAGGAGGCGGTGCAGGGGATATGTGCACATCAACTCACGCGGGGGACTGAGAGGCCTTGAGACAGTAAACAGGAGAGGGCTTTGAAGTCGCCGTTTGTCATCATCATCGCTGTTATGGAGTCTCTGACATCCCGCCGAGCGGATAGAGGTGCTCTTCAGAGAGAGGGCCTCGCGTGGCTGCACAGTGGCCTTGTTACACGCCTCTCGAAATCCAACCCCTGACCTGTCGTATTGTCAGCTCCGGGTTCTAACATTAACGAGAAGGGAAATCTCTTTGGAGAGTGTAAAGTAGTGGATAATGCAAAGCGATCAATCTGCAAGCCCCAGACCTCTTAGAACTGGGAGGGAGCTGAGGAGTCACTGAGCCGGGCCCTCGTTTCACAAGCCCAGAAGACCAAGGGTCATTTCTACTTTTTTGTTTGGAAAATCATATGCTTCTCTTCCTTGTCCACGTATGCCTGCCCTCCCCCTCCATGTTTGGAGGGAGGCAGGCTAATCTGAATGCGTGGACGTTTGAGAGGCAGCTATAGGAACCGAGTGACAGCTTGGGGTCCAGTTTTATGGATTCATCACAGATTCTGTCCTTTGTTCCCCTCTCCTGTGTCAGAGATTATAGACTGCTTGTTAGTGATATGACACCAGGCATCATAATTTAATAATTTACATCCTGCTGATCTTCTCAAAAGGCTTGGAGGCAGCAAGAAAGAAAGGGGAGCTAGGTAGGTAGAATTAGGCTGGTGTCTCCACCGTCCATAGGAGTGCTGTTTTTTGAGTGCCCGTGTGTGTCAGAGATGGGTGCCATCCAGACTTGGGGTTTAGATTCCTTTTGCTTTCTCCGCTGCCATCTCCCACGTTCGGTTGGAAGTGGCTTGCCTATTGGGTGCCGATGATCAGGGGGCGGGGGTGTGCACTCGATTAGTCAACGCTTGTCAAGGGCGGGGTGGTGGCGGTGGTGGTGGTGGAGGGGGGGGGCTGGTGGTGGTGGTGTGCTTGCCTCTACCACCATGGCTTGGCCTCTACCACCAGCTGAGATGATGATGTGTGGAGAATCCTATTTGAGGCATTTTGAAAAAAATAAAGAGATATAACCTCTGTCCTTGGGGGAAATTACAATCCCATCAGGGAGGCAGAATTTATGCACAAAGAGGACTTAAATGCCTAAAGAATCTGAACGATCTCAATTAGCATTATTAGCATAATTTAGTAATAACTGCCCTCTAACACTGTATCGCATTTTATAGTTTTGAGACATGGAGCAGATAGGACAGAAATGAACTGACATGGCAGATGAAGAAGCCAGGGCTCTGAGATAGGGACTTACTTCCCGAGGCCGGGCAGCTGGTAAACCTAGAACCAAGGCATTCATGGGCACTGGAGCCCTGGCCACGGCCCTGTGTCCTGGGAAAGGGTTAAAGCTGGGTGCGAAGGTGACCAGGGGTGAGCGTGCCTGGGACTGGGTGAGGAGGGCCGTGAAGATGAGGTGGGAGGTCCGGTGAGCGTGCCTGGGACTGGGTGAGGAGGGCCGTGAAGATGAGGTGGGAGGTCCAGTGAGGTTTACATTGGTTTTTTTTGGGGGGGAGGAGGGGGATGGTGGCCTTTTCTTCTGGGTGTGCTTTTATTGGATGCTGTCCCCCAGTTCTGAATTCTTCATTGGTTAGGAGTCTTCCTCCTGAGGCATATTCTGAACGATAACCTGAGGGCTCTTGCCTTACCTCTGAGGTCACCCTTGGGTTCTGGCCTTGGGGTCTGTTCAGTTTCATTTTCTTCACCTGTTCAGAGAGGGTGGCCATGAGGATCCAAGGTGGGCCGGAGAGGTTGGTGATGGGGCTGAGGTTGGGGCGCCAGCGATGTTCATGAGCAGTTTGAGTGGAGGAGGATGTGGGGACCTATCAGAAACCCAGGTCAGAGGAGGTGCGTATGGGGTGGGGGTTCTTGGTTTGCAGGGGCTGCGCAGGGCGGGGGGGCGGGGGCGGGAGAGAAAAGGTAGGCAGCCATCAAAGCAGCTAAAGCACCTCCCTGAACCCAGGTCTCAGAGGAAAGGGAATGTCTGCGTTGAGAGTTTCCCCTTTGCTATTTTCTTGTGTTGTTTTGCCTTTTAAGTGCAAAGAAGATGCCTCACAGCGGGAACATCTGTGCTCCTTAGGATCCCGTGGCTGATTTGTTAAATGTAAATTTCCTAATGTAGGTATGGAGCTGGGGAAGGAGAGATACGGGGAGGTTGGCTGGGGAATATCTCTTTCCACCCTGTGGCTCCGGGGCCAGCCTCGAAGGAGGCAAGACTGAGGCCAAGCGCTCCGTGCTTCCTTCCCCAGCCGTGGCCTGTGGCCTGGGGTGCGTGGGCCCTGGAAGGACATTGCTTGTGTCCAGGGCAGAGAGGGCCCAGGAGCCGTGGCTTTGGTCTTGCCTTCTTCTGAGCGGGGGCAGCCAGAGATCATGCAGAACATGGCAGGGGCCTGCTGGCTGGCGGCTGAGAAAGTTCCTTAGATGGCTATGAGGCAGGTGTTCGGAAACAGGCAAAGCCTGTGCTATCACTGGTCCCACTGGGGACCCTTATTATAATTTTTTAGGGCCGAAGGGTTATCCAGTTCATCCCTTCCCCTCACACTGGGGGAACTGAGACTCAGAGGCGACATGACCTTCTCAAGGTCACACAAGATTTCGGTGACACGGCCAGGACAAGAACCTGACCCCTCAGATCCCCTCTGGGAACCCCGTCTTTCCTCACTCCAAGCTGCATTTTTGTTCACATCTGCATTTGGAAAGCAGGGTGCGTCTTCCAGATGGATGGCGCTGTGTCAGAGTGGTGACCTTTACCACCCCGGGGAGCCCATCGGAGGGGACAGAGGCCGTTCATTGAGAGCGTGCTTTATGGCAGTGTTGTGCAGATTGCTCGGGACAGCTTGCTCCATTTATGCATTCATTTCTGTTGAGGAAAACAAGCCCCCAAACAAAAAGCTCAGCTCCTCTCCAGCCACACTGCCAGCTAGTGGCAGAGCGCGATTCCAGCCTGGTGTGCCTCTCCTGGTCGCCTCCTTTCCCGGGGAGAGAGCTCGTTGCTCAATGCCAGCCTCCAGCGAGTCCTCCAGCCCTCCTTCCCTCTGCACCTTCGCCCTCTCGGCTCCTCTGGAACGAGACCGCTTTCTTCTCTCAAGTGGTCGCCTGCAAGTTTTCTGGACGCTCTCCGCTGAACTGTGTTCCGATCGAAAGAAACACAATTACTCTCTGAGACTCGAGGGCAATTGTGAACACTTGCAGTCGGCCTTCTGGTTCAATACTCGCTTGGAGTGTCTCTCTTGAGAGGATTGGAAAGCCATCTTTGGGTGGAGCTGGAGCTAGAGGGCATTGACTCCCTTGCAGGGACAGGGATGGTCAGCTTGCTGCCTGTCTTGGGGAGTGGGGGAGTTATTTTTATCCAGGCGTTAAAGTGAGGACTTGAATTCAGGGCAGAGGTGAGATCTCGCCTCTTTCAGGTGTGAGCCAATTTGCAGGAAGGAGCGGAGGGGATTGTTAGGAATGCCTCGCTGTTTGTTGAGCCCTCCAGGGGGAGGGTCCGAGGGGGGCGGATGCGTGGTCAGATGTTCCACCCTGGTGTGCGGAGCACTTGGAGGTAGTATTTTAAGACAGTTGGGAGGGTCAGAGGTTCCTACCCTCCGAGTCTCATCAAAGAGCTGAGTGACGCCCAAAGGGGATGAATAATTCTTCCTGAATTCTGAGGCCACGGCTTTCCTCTCTGCTTTCTTCTTGTTGAAATAGACATCTTGTGTCTGGAAGTCTCTACATGCCTCTACTCCCCCCCCCCCCCCCCCCATCTTAAGGTGCAGCTAGAAAGAAATGCAAAGCCCACTTAGCTGTCTTTGCAACCAAGCCTGGGGGGAGGGGCTGTTCCCCGCAGAGGGCGGCCCAGCCGGGAAGAAGGAAGGGCCCTGGGGCCATGAAAGGCTTTGACAGCTGCCTCGGCCCTAGATTCATTCCCCAGAGATGGAAAGGGGACATCAAAGCCTCCCCCTCGCCTCTCCTTGCTCTGCCCTAATTCCATTGGGGTCCCCTTTGTTCCCGCTGCCCCTCCTCTAGCCCTCTTGGCTCTGCACTGCCCCTTGGACCAAGGCAAGGCCTTTTCTCTTACTCTGGGCTGTAATGGGGAACCCTGGGGCTGGGCTGGGGGGGGGGGGGCGCCTCTAGCTGCTTCCCATGGACTCACAGTGCCCGAACCCCTGCCCGTGGCTTGGCCAGACAGGCTGCACAGGGGAACCAGGAGCCTCTTATTGTAGCTGCTGCGACTGTGGTGTTCGCTCTCGTGGCTTCCGGGCCTAATCGCTCAGTTGTTACTGTGCACCACCAAGCAGATAGCGACGGTAATTATCAACACTTTGAGAGCCGCCATTCGCCTCGCTTGGCAAGGTGACTCAGAACATTAGATCTGAATTAGAGAAGGCGAAAAAAAACTGGTCTGAGGAAGCCCCCACCCCGCCCTCGTGTGATCTCCCGGCATTCTAGCGCTTCAGAATATTAGTTATGGAAATTCCGCCCGCTTCTCCGGAGACAGAGAGCTCGCTGTGTGCTTTCTTCCTGGGCGAGGCCCGCAGCCTTCCCCGCAGCCAAGGGGCTGATTTGCCTCCTGGCTTGTGCCTGCTCCCCGGGGAGTCATTGGATTTGTGCTAAGGCAGCACCGGGGAGAGGAGGTGAGCTGGAGAGGGAGATGCGGTCACAGGAGAAAAGGCCGCGCTGTGGGCTGTTCCTGTTTGTCAGCGCCCGGAAAGAGCCTCCAGAGAAATCCTGCCTCGGCCTGGCTGTAAACCTGAAGCGCCATGAGGGTAGGGCAGGCTCTGTCTTGCCCACAGCTGTGCCTACAGACCCCGACCAGAGCTCGGGGAGCATCTGTGAGAGCGGACACGGGACGGGGGCCCGGTGTGCAGCCACGGAGCGGGGTGCCGATGCCGGCTCCTGGACCCCCGGCGCTGGAGGGAGGCAGGCTGGTCCTGTTTGCTCCGCTGTCCTCTGCACTTTCTGCCCGGGGTTTGGCCCACAGACTCTGATTAGAAGGACCTGAATGGAAAAATTTATTCCTCGGGGAAGGGCGAGAAAAATATTTGTTCCCATCATCAAAGTGGAAATGTAAGTCAATGACAATGGAAACTATTTCTGGCCATTCACAGACTAGGAAGAGGAGGGAGCGCGTTGACTCAAAGCGGGCGGAAGAATTCTGGACTTTGAGGGGCGAAACAACAGCCCAGAAATAAAAACTAACCCCTGCTCCAGGAAACGCAAACCAACCCTCAGACAAACACACCCGCAGGACTGCACACGCATACCCTCGCAGCGTCACGCAGCCGGGCGGTCCTGGGCCTCCCGGGAGACCTTGGCACAGCCAGGGAGCCGTGCTGGTTTTTTTCCTCCTGGCAGCGCCCGGCCTCCTTCATGCCCACGCTCTGTTTTCAAGCTGGAAACCCCAAGGGTGGCGGTTGCCAGTCTCTGGGATTAGTTCGCCACCTGGAGAGTTTTCAGTTGAAAATGTAAGGGACACACAGCAGTGAGCAAAGCCTATTTGGGATTTGTGTGTCCGCTTGGTTAGAAGCAGGTTGGGAAAGAAGTGACTCATTAGAACAATATGGTGGCAGGTAGTGGGGATGGATGAAGTAAGAAGGACGGGAATGGTTGGCGATGGGTGATGGATTGGGGAATTAATTCATTACAGTGATCTCCGTACCTTTGTAAATGTGCAATAAAAGGTCATAACATAGAAGAAGTTGACCCCAAGACTTTCCTCCGAGCACCAACCCCTTGTAATCCAGGGTAGGTCTGTTTCCTCATCTGTGTTACATAGACTGATTGATTCTGCAAAAACCCAGGCCGCAGATCCTGCATGAAAATGGGGGTGGGGGTGGGGAAGTGAGACAGACTTCTTAGGGTTTTGACGGAGAGCAGTACTTTATCCCAGGGACTTGGGGAGATCCTTGTCTGAGAAGCATTTTGGGTTTCCCCTGCTCCCAAGGTTGATGGAGCTCCGTCACATCCAGGGAAATGCGGCTTCAGCTGGACACTTGATGGGCACTCCCAAAGAGCCAAGATCCGGTTCGCCGCTGGCCCATCGTCCCCGGGTGATGCGCCCCCTTTTTGTGACATGGCCCCACCTTTGCTGGCAGTCCCGGCGCTCGGGCTCCCAGGGGGGCTGTGGTGACACCAGTGCGGCTGTGGTCCTGCGACTACCCGGAGGGTGGCTGTTGAGGGCAGTGCCTCGCGGCTCCCTCAGGAGGCACTCTGAGCAAAGCAGCGGGACGTGAGCAGGCGGGCCTCCCGTTACGTAGGGTCCGGAGAGGCTTCCTTGGCGTCTCCTCAGACCATAAACAGTGCGAGTGTGAAATGACGTCTAGACGTTGAGTTCTTGCGTGAATTTGTCTCTTACCCACCACCCTCATGGTTCCTGCTCTGTGAGCACCATTCTTCCCGCAGGTTCTCGTGACCTGGTGTTACTTGACTTATCCGGTAATTATTTAGGTGCCGTTCTGTTTAAGACCTGTCACTGGCGAGCCGGTGGTCTTCTGAGTCACTGAGTGGCCCTGCTAGTCCTTCTTGACCTGGTCAGTCATGACCCCTCTGTCCTGTGACACTGGCCACTGCCCTTTTAGCCCCTGGAGGAAACCGCAGGTAAGTGGGGAAAGAGCTGCCAGAGTCCCCGGTGGTCGCTCCTCCTGGACACCAGCTCTATCTTGTCATCAGGAAGTAACTCCTCCCCTGCCCTCCTCCTGGCCTCAGGCCTGTGTTTTGTTTCCGTTGCCTTTGTGTTCTAATAAGGGAGCAGTGGCCATTTCAGAACGGATGGCCATACGTCATCCTCAGGAGTCGGCAGCAACCAGCTTCATGTGGAGCTGGGCCTTCGCCTCTTCCAGCCTCTCCGGGTCCCCTGCCTGGTACACCCAGTGCCAGCCCTGTGGCTCAGAAGGATGGGTACCAGGTGCCCATCTGTGACCCACTGCTCCGTCTTCTCAGATGTGTCTTCTGAGCCGCCAGGGCCGGGGCTGATTGGGTCACATGTGCCTGTGGGTACTCTGCCAGCCAGTTATAACCTGGAGGGGGCGGGGGCGGGGAGGAGGAGGAAGGCTGTGTGGCTCAGGTTCTAGGGCCCTTAAAGCGTCACTTTGTCCTCTGGTACAGCAGGAAGCGGCCTCTAGAAAGGGGCCTCCGTGAGACCATTACTGCGACAAGTGTGGGCCGTGTCTGCCACCGATCACTGTCCTCAGCACTGTTCGGGGTTGAGTGGGTGCGCCACGCCAGCTTGCAGTGGCTGTCCCTCCTTTGCACCCCTCCGCTGGCTGAGCTGGCGTCACCATGGTCATCTCTTCCCTGACACTGACAGCCCCCCAGCTGGGCACCTCCTCCCTCTCTTCCTCTTCCTGTCCCTTCAGGGGGGCTTCCCAGGGGGACTTGACAAAAATGCAAATCTGCTCAGTGTGGTTCTTCGGCAGGGCTCACGCCGGGACCTGCCCCGGCCTCCCTGTGGCCTCTCCTCTTGCCTTTCCCGCACACACGTTCCAGGTTGCACCCTGGGTCCTCCTGCTGTTCCTGCACCTTCTCTGGGGGCTCCCACCTCCCCACCTTGGCATCTGCCAGTCTCTTCACCAGAAAGGTTCACCTGCCTCGTTCACCGAGGCTCCTGTGTTCCCCTCGAGTGTCAGCCTAAATGGGGCCCTTTTGGGGAAACCTCTCCTGTCACCCCGTTCCGTTGTTTGCTGTTACTTCCTTTGTGGATCCAGGTACCTTTTGACTGCCTGGCTGAGGCCTGCATACACTTACCTACAATCCTGATATGCAAAACGTTCTGAAAACCTGTTTTTTGGGTAACTCATTTGGCTGCACAATCTGACCAGAACTGTCATGAGTCTGTTTGTTATAGTTCTTGATCCCATTTCTTGGGGCCATACAAAGGTTTTGCTGAAGAATCCCCAATCTGTTTGACCACAGGTTCTGCTCTTGGTCCTGGGAGGGGGAGGAGGAGAGGTGCATTCTTTTTAAAAAAATATATATTTTATTGGTTTTTTACAGAGAGGAAGAGAGAGAGGGATAGAGAGTTAGAAACATAGATGAGAGAGAATCTTCGATCAGCTGCCCACAACCAAGGTACATGCCCTTGACCGGAATCAAACCCGGGACCTTTCAGTCTGCAGGCTGACGCTCTATCCACTGAGCAAACCGGTTTCGGCTGGTACCTGCTACCTGGCGGAAATCGGAAACCTCTAAACTAAGCCCAAGGGCTCCGGGTAAGGGTTCAGGGGCCTGCATTTATTGGTTCAAGTTGGCCTCTTCCCACTACCCAGTAAGGGTCTTGGACTGTGTCCTGTTCAACATTTTTGTGTTTCCTTAGAGTCTTCGAGAGTAATCGGCACTCTTACAATAAATAATAAATACCCAGAAAGAGTTTATTGGATGAATTGATAATACTAGCTAGTACTTGCTGACTTTTATTATGTACTCACGGTGCCTGGTTCTGTTCTGAATGTTTTACTCTTCACAACAGCCCTAGCGGAGGGTACTCATTTTATCCCCGTCTCGTAGATGGGAAAGCTGCTGGCTAGGTACCGTGTTTCCCCGAAAATAAGACATCCTCCGAAAATAAGACCTACTTCATGGGAACATAATACATCCCCTGAAAATAAGACCTAGCGCATCTTTGGGAGCAAACATTAATATAAGACACTGTCTTATTTTCGGGGAAACAGGGTAGCTTGCCCAGGAAGTAGAGATGTGGGCTTTGCTTTCGGAGAGCCTGATATTTAGCCACTGGGCAGTTCTGCCCCCGGGGAGGCACACGGTGCTGAGCCGAGCAGTTCAGGCCACGTCGTGGGAGAAGCTGAGGCGTGTTGGGGACTCTGCCTGCCGTCTCAGAGCTGGAATGGTACCTCTCCCCACCAGAGCGTTTTTGATACGGTAATAAAATGATTGGATGTGGGAGTTAAAAAGAAGAAACCACAATGATCATGCCATTGAGTGTTTTACTGCTGAGCTGCGACTGGAAGGTGGCCCTTACAGAAGCAGGCCATCACAGTGATAACTGCTGGTGCAGTCGTCCTGTCCAGCCTCTGGGAAGAGGCCAGACATGCAGCCCAGAGAGGCACAGTGCCTTGCTCGAGGTGACACAGCCCGGGTTCACTGCGGGGACTCCAATCTGATACCCCGCCCTGGGTGCCTTTTCTCTTGCTCAGGGAGGCACCTGGGGATGAGAGTTGAGTCGGATGGATTTCAGTCCGGACAGTGGAAACTCTGCGGTTGCATGCTTAGCTTGCTGGCTGACCACGTGCCTTGTGACTTGGTATCAGACAAACTTTGAGAACAATGAGTTCTGCCCAGCAGGTACCCTGTCTTTCAGCATCCAGGGGGAGTGCTGTATAGGCCCCCCACCTACTCTCCGAGCTTCCTGTAGGCAACACTGAGGACTGACTGTGTCTGCTCCCAAGGTTAGAGTGGCAGATGCTTTTATAACCATGCCACAGATCTGACCACCCCAAGGTCCCCAGCTGATTGGGGTCGCTGGGAGGGCCCTAGTTGGCGAGTAGAACCGGGTAAGGGGGACCCGTGCCATAGGCTGGTTTTCCTGCTCCGGGGAGGAAACGTGTCCTTGGCTGCTTATGTACCGGAAGGCCACTGCCAGGCCGCCAGATCCGGCCTCATTCAGTAATTCCTTTCCTCTTCACCTGGGAGAGGTGAGCGGCTTTTCCAGGAATGGGAGAGGTAAATCTTTCCTCTCTTGGGGGCTGGCGGGTGGGACACAGATGTTTTTCTTTACTAATTTTCTTTAGTAATTAAATTAATTTTTAAACTGCCTGTTTTTCTCAGCAGAGTTAATGTTCTAAAAGCATAATACCCTAGGCTCAAAAGTAATATAGCTGCTCCTTGATGATAAAGTCTCCCAAAAATACCAATATCAGTTTCTCTTTCTCATCCCTCTCATACGCCCATCTATGTAGCTGTCCGCTGTATGTCTCCCCTTCTCAGCTCTCCAATGTATAAATGTGGACATAACTTATTCACATTTCTGTTTTTTAATTACAAAATTTTCAAGGCTTTTTTTTTTCAGAGCTGATTTAGGTTTACAATAAAATTGAGAGGAAGATCCAGAGATTTTTCCATATACTTCCTGCCCCACTATCAGCGATTCCATCAGAGTGGTACACGTGTTACAACTGATGAGCCTACGACACTCCATCATCACCCAAAGGCCACAGTTTACGTTGCGGGTCACTCTTGGTGTTGCGCAGTCTACGGGTTTGGACACACACATACAGTGGCCTGTCTGCATCATCATAATGCCATACAAAGTATTTTCACTGCCCTAAAAATCCTCTGTGCTCTGCCTGTTCACTCCCCAGCTCCCCACCCCCCTTCTCTGGCAACTGCTAACCTTTTTATTTTTCCAAGTTTTGCCCCTTCCAGAATGTCATATGGTTGGAATGGTCTCACATTGGTTTCTTTCACTTGGTCCCATGTGTATATTTCTCTATAAAAATTAAATCACATTACTGTGGGCACAGTTTTCTGATGCCCTGAATGCCTGTTTCTCTCCAGGTACACACCTCCACAGCAACGTTTTCCGTGGTAACAGACTGCTCCATTGTATGGATATAACCTCGTCTAACTAATCCTCTGCGGCTGGACAGCTGGGTGGCTTGGCTCTGCCTGTATAAACTGTGCGACAGGGAACATCCTTGAATGGCCTTTTTTTCTTTTTTCTTTTTTTTTTTCCTCTTTAAACTACTTGTTTGATTATTGCCTGAGGAGACATTCCTCTATGTGGAATTGCTGGGTTAAAGTTTGTGTATTTTTTGGGTGTGTGTGTGTGTGTGTGTGTGTATGTGTGTGAGGGCTTTTGATACATTTTGCCAGATCATACGACTGAATTTTAGTTCTCGCCGATTCCTCACTCAATTGGCTTCGGGGCTCTGTGACAGGAATATAAACTCGTTTAAATATTTGTGAATGATGAAGGAAGTGGTTCTCTGGTCGGCCGATGGGGAGGGGAGACAGCAGCTAGTGTGCGCCCAGAGATGGTGCTGGGAGTGGTTCTGGGGTACATTCTTCTGTACCCCAGAAATGAGAGACCCGAGGAGACGTGTTACCTCACCTGGCCAGGAGACTGCATTCCAGGGCCTTATTTGAATGTCTCCCTGCAAAACAGCCCTTCATTTTGTAGAATTAGGATTATTAGAAGAGGTTTTCAGCACCTTCAGCTACATTTGGAAAAAGCTGTATTTCGTTTGGCTCGCTTGTAAAAGACAAGTAAATACGTTTAAAACACACACACACACACACACACACACACACACACACACAGGTGAATGGTAATATTGTACACTCCCAAGAGTATGCTCTGTCCTTTAAACTCAGAATGTTCTACGGCAAATGATTTGATTCCGTCTGACAATGTCCCTATGTGGGAGGCTTGTGTAAACTTCCACCGAGGGCGGACAAACCCAGCTCCGAAACGTGTCATTCCTTACCCTATCTGGGTGGGCCAGGAACCCGTGGAGGAGTTTGACTGGGGAGTAAGGTGGGGTGAGGGAGGATCACTGAGGGTGGATAGAGGTTTCCCAAAGACTCCTTTACAGGAGGGAGTGAAAAGGGTTTGTATGCCTCCCTCTCACCTGCTTCCCTTCCCTGGGTTTGGGTCCCTCGCGTGGAGCTGACGTGCGCAGTTGAATCCGTCTCGGCCAGCAGGCTGTTGAAAGCATAATCGAATCAGACCCTGGTTTTCTGAGTTACGTAATTTTGCAGAACTGACACAGAGGCTCCTGGGAAAAGCTGCCTGTCCTCCTGTTAATTTGAAGGTCCGTTTATAAAATTAGAAGCTGTGTTGAGCAGAGGAATATGAAATGGAACTTTGTCTATGAAGGGTTTTTTTCTTTTTTGGTTAGATAGCCTTATTTAACCTTTCTGTGCCTCAGAGGTTGGTGGCCTTGGCCTATGGCGCCTTCATGGAAAAAGTTCTAAAAATAGCTCCTGTTTGTTGTTGAATAATGCCTCAGGAGGGTGGGTGGTAGGGCAAACCGGACAGACGGCCAGTCCGAAGGCAGGCCGTGGGCCGGAGCATTCGGTGCTTGCCGTGCCGGACCGTGGCTCTGGTTTGGTGACTGTTCTTCCACACAGCCTGCCTGTGTCTCTCGATTGTTTTCCTGTTCCCTACTTTTGCTCGGAAAGGCCTCCAATTAATTCTGGCGTGCAGGCAGGTAAAGCATGCCTGCGTGATTCTGATCCTCTGGAGACTTAGTCTCAGGTGTCCCTTCTCCACGGACCCAGGAGCCCTTTGTCTCTAACCTAACAGAGTGTCGGAGGAGGTGGAGGGTTTAGAAACACACTTGGATTTCATTCTGTCTGTTCAAGGGAGCACCCTAGAGTGGTGATGGGGCCTGGCCTGGGGCAGGACCCCGGAGTTCAGGTTTCTCGAGTGCCGTGACCTTGAATAAGACTGTGATTTCCGTTCTTGGTAAAATGAAGGGTTGGATTATATTCCTTTCCTGACTCAAAGAGGTTTTGTTCCTTTATGTCTCAAAGCAGTTTAAATTAAATAATGGCACTATCTTGAAGAACTGACCCAGGACACCCCGCCCATTCTTCTGTCTCTGTTTCCATGAGACTTTAAAAAAAAATTTTAAAGTATTTTTATTGATTTCAGAGAGGAAGGGAGAGGGAGAGAGAGGGAAGGAAACATCAGTGATGAGAGAGAATCATTGATCGGTTGCCGTTGCCTCCTGCCTGCCCCACTCTGGGGATCGAGTGCACAACCCGGACATGTGCCCTGACCGGGAATTGAACCACGACCTCCTAGTTCATAGGCCGACACTCAACCACTGACAGCCAGCCAGGGTGGCTGAAGTTTCTTTCTTCATGCAGTAGAGCTGAGAGTGTGGAGGTGCCAGAGACTCCCTCAGCCCCATTCACGCGACTGCCTGGTGCCAGCCTTCCTTTCCTTCACCCGCCCCGGTGGGCCAGGTTTCTCCGGACCCCACTATGAACTTAGTCACTGAACTATGAACTTAGTGCAGTGAAGGCTTATCAGCTGCCCGAGGATCTTCCTATCTCGGAGGAAGGGTTTTGTTTTTTTAATGCTCTCCATTTTGTGACTTGACACCAGTCGAGCATTTAGCTAATACAGACAGTCCTCTGGTTACGTCGGACTCGACGTATGTCGTTTCGTGGTTACGTCGCCATCTCATTATTTATTAAAAAAAAAAAAGTTCCGTCATTTCGACGTATGTACATATGTCCTTTATGTCTTTTATTATTTATTTACCACAAGTAAAGGCCAGGAATTGTTGTATTTCTTAAATTTTTTCTTATTGTCTCACTTCATTACTGCTGTGTATGTGCTCCATGTGAGTGACGTAGGTGCTTATGTAGGTGGGTTCTGACTCACACTATAGGAACGTATCTCCGACGGAACCCTACTGTACAGGACCTACTGTACTGTCCCCCTAGAAAAGCTACACGCTCGGACAATATTACCCCAGCTCTTTATAGAATTGCCTTCTCCCGAGTTGCTTTTAATGTTGCAGCCTTGATTTTAAAACTATACTAAAAAATATCAGAACATATGTGCACCACCTCATTGTATTCTTTCCTTATTGCTAAGTGAGAAAAATGTTGTGGGAATTTAGTAATAAGAAAAGTCTGGTTCTCTCTGAGAAACCGATAAGCTTTTCTCCGTTTGATAAAGAGAATTCTGTAACCGATCACGGTGCCCTCTTTAGTTGGGCCCCCAGGAAGCTTAGAGGCAGATGTGAAGGGTCAGTGTGCCTCATTATCGGTGTATTAAAATTGCCCCCCTTTTATGGGCATCGTCTTCTTTAATTTTATTGTTGGTTTTATACCTGCTGTTGTTAGTCATGTCAGAGGCTTTGTGCAAAGAGGTGGGTTAAGAGTATTTTAAAAACAAACACAATAAATAAAAGGGAAATAACAAGGATTTCATGCTGTTAGAAAAATACAAAAACTTCCTGAGATGGGGAGAGTCACAGACAGACTGGCTGAGACTGACTGACTCTGATTAGCATAATATTCAAAAGCATGGACTGAGAAGCCAGGGTTCCGGTCCTGGCATCATCACTTCGCTATGTTCCCTGGACAAATTGTGTAACTTGACTGTTCCTCAGTTTTCCCATCTGCAAAATGGGGATGATAATACCATTCTCTTCCTCACGGGGTTACAGTAAAAATTAGATGACAGTTAATACCTAAGACTCTGAAAACTGTGTCTAGTACATATAAATAGCCTATAAGTCTTCTCCATTGCTAGCAAATGACTACTTTCTGGCATTGTGTTTTTCACCTTCTTGGAAATTCCATAGTAGCATTTGATCGATCTCTCTCTCTCTCTCTCTCTCTCTCTCTTTTTGGTTCCTCCAACTTTGATTTTTTTTTTTTTTTACAAACTAATTTTTCACCAAGCCAACTTTATCCTAGTGTAATTAGCCAACATGTGGTTGGTACCTTAAAAATATATATATTTTAGCTCAGTATAGGCCTGCGGGACAAGAGGCCTGGGTTCGATTCCGGTCAAGGGCACCTACCTTGGTTGCAGGCTCCTCCCTGGCCTGGGCCCTGGTCAGGGCTCGTGCAGGAGGCAACCAATCGATGTGTTTCTCTCACATCAATATTTCTTTCTGCCTTTCCCTTTCTCTTCCACTCTCCCTAAAAATCAATGAGAAAATGTCTTCGGGTGAGGATTCACAACAACAACAAAAATGTATTTTAATAAGAAAGGAAGAAAAAAATAAATAACAGATTTGCCCTCTGGGGTTGGCATACTTTTCCCGAAGATCAAGTCCTTTCTCTTGTTGGGAGATATCAATAGCTTGCCCGGCCCAGAGTCCTCTGTTTGGCTCAGCAGTGGGGTGAAGCTGTCACCATGGAAGGCCACTCTGCTCTTCTCTGCCTTAGTTTCCCTGTTGTACCCTGGGGACTTATCCCACCCCATTGTTTCCTCCCAGAGAAGCAAGGACTCTATCTTTTCTTCCCTGGACCTCGCCCTCCCCCCTCCCGCGCTCTCCACGGCCACTCAGCAGATGTTTGCCGGACACAAGGACGGATGGAGATTGAAGTCTCTGCTCTGCTGCCTTGTGTGTTCCTTCCGAGTTTGAAATAAGATAACCGAAGTGAGAGTGGGTTTAGAAAGTCAAAAGTACCCTCCCAGGGAAGGGGTTTTGATTCCTCTTTCTTCCCCACTCTTTGACAGCAGCAAAATGCTGATAAAATCTGAGAGTTGGATGAAATGAAACAGCACATCAGGGTCCCCTGCCATCTGGGTAGGTGGCGATTAAAAATGGCAAGCCTCACGCTCGGTGGGGAGGGCCGTCGGGGGCGGCGCGGAAGGGGAACGGGCAGAGGCTCGGTTTCGGGGTGGGCTGAGGACTGGGGGCAGCTGGGGAGCGCCTCTGAAAGCAGCGCCGCTCAAGACCTCATTAAAGTGCTTCCTCCAATGGATGGAGCCGGAGCAAAAGGCTCTGGGAAGAGAAACAAGCTAAGGCTGGTAGGAGACACTGAACTATGAATTTAAGGGCAATTAAAGCAAAAAGCCTTGAGCATGTGAATTTTTAAAGAAGTGCCCTGTAGTTAGCCACCTTTGTTCTTGGTGGTTAATTTGAAACAAGCATCGTCTTTGTCTGGTGGCCCAGCTGCCCGAGTTGCATATGTCTCTTTTCACGGCTATTTGTTTGCGTTGCCCCGACATTCTTCTCTGGATGAATTTTGGCTCTGTTGGTGTATCCCTGCTCCCCTCGCCCCCCATCTCCGTCCTGGGGAAGTCAGCAAGCCTGTATCTATAGATTTTCCTCTGAAGTGGATAAGGTAGTAACTGGCTGATATCATCCGAGCAACAGCGGGACATGTTAGAATCCTAGTCCTTACCTACCTTGTAGCCCCCCTGAGTCTGAAAGAAGTGAGCCAGCCCACACGCTGCTGCTAGACCCCCACCTTCTCAATCAGTTGAAAGTATCCAATCTGTGCTGCAAGACCCCAGAGAAATGTGGGGACAGTTTGTTGTCCGTTTGGGTTTTCATCAACCATTTCACCGTGAGAGACCTTCTCGTTGAATGCGGCTCAGAGCCCTCAGAGATGCGTTTACAATCCATCCTCCCCTGTGCTGTCCAGCTTAAATGTGGGAAACAGTCTTATATTTGAGAGGCAACGGTATTTTTTAATTAATTAATGAATCAAAGATGTCAGGGTCGGCAAATTACATCCCATTAGTCAAATCTGGCCCATCACTTGTTTTTTATAAATAAAGTTTTATTGGAACCCAGCCACGCTCATTTGTATCATCTCCAGCTGATTTCATGACAGCAGCATGGAGTAGTTGTCACAGAGATGGTAAGGGATTTACTATCTGGCCCTTTATAGAAAGAGTTTGCTGACTGTTGATTTATGTAATGAGCACCAACTCCGTCCGAGGGGCTGTTTCAAGCACTAGGGTTGCAGCAGTGAACGCAACAAAGTCCTGATAATGAAACACGATCAGATATGGATGTAATATGTCAGTTAGTGAGAAGTGTGATGAAAAATAAAGCAGAGTAAGGGCAGAGAGGCTGAGACGGGGAGGAGAGAGTTATTTTAGATACGATTGGTAGATGCCATTGGTGTGGAAGCCCTTAAAAGAGCTTTCTGGGGACAGTGCTGCAGGTGGAAGGAGGGCACAGTGTTGGCAGAGGCCTGGGGGCAGGAGCGTGCTTGTGCGAGGAGTAGCAGGAAGGTCCTTGTGGGCTGAGTTAGCAGAAGGAGCCAAGGATGGACAGGCAGGGAGACCGGCTCACAGCAAACTGTGGTAAGAGCACGGGATTTATCCTGCATGCAAGGGAAAGCCACTGAAGGGTTTTAGCACAGCACCGACAAGAGAGGGCTTACATCTGGGGAGGACCACCAGCTGCTGTGTGGCATGGAGACGACAGAGGGGCAAAGTGAAAGCCAGGAGGCCAGTTAGGAGGCTGCTGAGTTGTCCAAGGACCAGGTGGTGGTAAGGAGGTGGTGAGAAGTGGTTCAATTCCATATAGGTCTTGGAAGTAGGATTTGCTGAAGACTGGGATGTCCAAAGTGTGGGAAAAGGAGAATCAAGATAAGGCCAGAGTTTTTGGCCTCAGCGGCTGGAAGACTGTTTCCTCTGGTGGGACAGACTGGCAGGAACAGCTTTTGAGGTGGAAATCAGCAGTTGGAACATTTTCACTTTGGGTGCATCTTATAATTAATGTACATATTAACTCATTAACTTTTTTTCTTGATAAGCTTTTAGTAATCAGTATTGGTCTTACGGTTTTTTTTCGACATGCCAGGATTGAGTAAATACTGTAGGAACCATCTCATGGGCTGTTATGTAAAGGAGTCAGAGTTTGAATGAGTTATCTCTTGTTGAGTAACAAATTACCCCAGAATTTAGCATCTTAAAAGAGCAGACATTTAATATCTCACAGAGTATCTGAGGTTCAGGAACCTGGAGTGGCATTGGCTGGGTGGTTCTGACTCAAGGTCACTTACAAGGTTGAAGTCAAGCAGACAGTCACGTCATCTGAAGGCTCGACTGGGCCCAGAGGGTCGTCTTTGAAGTTCATGACTGGACTGGTGGCTGGAAGCCTCAGCTCCCCTGCATTGGACCTCTCCAGAGGTACTCGAGAGTCCTCACAATATTGCCGCTGACTTACCCCCGTGCTTAGCAACCACAGTTCCTCTCAGCTCTTAAAATTATCTTTTCTGCTCGCATTTTAACCTAGATTTCCAGATGAGGAATCGGAGGCTCAGAAAGGCTGGCTACACAGTGATTAGATCAGGACACTGTCCCTGATAAGGCAGACTCCAACTTTCTTTTCCTTTCTCAGGCTCCACAGGGTTGTCCTTGTTTTCCCCATGGCTGTGATCTAGGGGTTGACGCCAGGAGCCCCATTGGGGTCATTATGTTTCACTTCAACTGTTTGATGGAGTTGTGCGGTCCATGCTAATCATCACAGCTCAAGAAAATGAATCATCTTACTGTCTGTGAGACTCTTTCTGTCTTCAGCTCCCTCTCCCCACCCCATACTATTCACTTTCTTTTCCTGGTTTCCAGCCCTCCTGACCGGGGCGTCTCAGAGGCTGGGTTCTGTCCTCTGGGAAGGCGCCTGCTTCTGTGTCGCCCGCTAACCCTGGTGCTGAGGCGCGGCGACAATCCCCCGTGGCTGTTCCCATGGTGGCTGCCCCCTTGGCAACAAGTGGCTGGTGTTGGCATCGCTCTGGGTCCTTGGCTGGGTGGGGACTTAGTTCAGAGGGTCCTCCTTTATATCACGGATTGGTCTGTTGCAAGTAAAGAGTGTGGCTCCTCGCTTTGCATAAGTAACTGTTATTAGTAATTTCTCTCGAATTAATTGGAAAATCAATGCCTGCTCCTTACACAAGGTTTAAAACATAAAGAAAAGTGCAAAAAAGGGTCCATAATATTAGTATTTATAGATAGCAACAGTTTAATGTTTTGGTGCATTATTATTTTAGTGTGTACATGTATATTTAAAAACAGAGTTGGAAAAATACGGAATTGGAATCATGCTATGGGTGTGTGTGCGCTGTATTCTGCTTTAAAATTCAATAGTGCTTTGTAATAATTTTCACATGTGCGTTAGGTGGTTGTAAAAACGACTTTTAATTGCTGTATAACATTCCATCATTTCGTTGTAAAATGCAGACATATTTTAAATACACCTTATTGCCAAGGACAAGATCTGGAAAGATTTAGCTTCATACCACACACGTTAGCACAGGGTAGAGTGTAAACAGCATGCCTCTTGAAGCTAGAAGGCCTGTGTCTGAGTCCCAATTTTGCCACTTGGACAAATAATTTGAACTCAGAGCCTCGGTTTCCTTATCTTTCACATGGGGACAGTATTATACACTTTCTAGTTGTGACGATTAAATGAAAAAATGCCTGTACAGAGCTTTCATAAAGTACAAGTTTGCTTTCTTTTTTGTTAAAATCCTGGTTCCATTTCATCCATATCGGCCACCTGCGTGTCCCACACTCAGGCCTTGGAAACCGCAGGCTTTGAATGTTCATTTGCTCTGGGTGGCACCTTCAGAAGCCCCATGGAAGGAGTTTATGTTTAACTTGATGATGGTGGTCAGGGAGATAGCTTAGGAGATTGGATGGCAGTCCCGCTAAGAGCAGAGAGTGTGATGGAGGTGGCGGCTCCAGGAACTCTTGGTGATGGAGGGGAGAGCGCCCCTTCCTGACTGGTGGTGGTGTGAGGGGTGCCATCTGCAGTGGGGAGCCTGCTGCTCCTGTCCATCACCTGTGTATTGTGCGGGAGCTTCTCTGGAAGGGACGGTGATGTCGGCGTGGGATGGGGGAGTTTTCGGGTCCTGAGTTAAGAGAGATGAGGGGGAAGTGAGAGCCCAGCTTGGCTCCCTGGGGCTGCTGAGGGAGCACATGTCCACGTGTGTGTACTCACAGTGCCACCGGGCCGTTTTTGTTAATTTTGATCCTCTTATCCGACTCTATGTTGAAGGTAGGCTCTCGAGAAGACCCTCGCCAAGTCTGCACTACGCTCTCAGCGCCTAGAATGCTGTTCTTTACGCAGTAGGTGCTCAATAAATGAGTGTCATGTGCGTGGCCGAGGAAAGGAAAATGTCTGGAGAACAGACCACCAGCTAGGCTGGAGGCTGTTGAAGAGAGGTGCCCAGAAGCTTGGGCAAGACCAGGTGTCCTGGTCAGTCACCCTGGCCTCATTTTGCTCCTCAGACGCGGGGAGGATAAACCCACCCTGAAGGGGCAGGGCAAGGCTGTGTGCGGTCCTGGGGCCTGGCGGGGAGTAATGGGAGCCCGAGAGCCCTGCTAAGGGGGCAAACGGAGGTGACCCAGGGAAGACAGAGACGATGTACCAGCCGCGCAGCCCTGTTTGCACCTCTGGAGTCCGTTGGCGGTAAAATATGGGACACGTGGTCTCTCCATGCCCATATTTCTATGCAGGTGCCCGTGAGAGCCTAAATAACGACTAAGCGGCTTGGCAGGCCCCGGGAACGCTTGTTGCTCCCAGGTGCTCGGGGACCCTGAAGGCTGCGTAGCTCAGAGCTGGGCCTCTGCCTCGGGCAGCCAGCTGGCAGGGATCCACTGACCCTGCCCGCTGTCCGGCCTGGAGGCCTCCCTCTCCTGCTGGCACAGAAGCCTTTCTTCCTCATTTTGGCCCCTGGTATGGCTTTTCGTTTAAGGCTGTGGTTTCAGGGTGCGTAATTGAGTTCTACCACAAGGCAGATAATGTGGGATGAGCAGTTCACGCAGCGACTTCCTGTGCGCTCTCCCCCCCCCCCCCCCCCCCCCCAGTCACCTCCAGGAGGCCTCTGAATGGGGAGGGAGACCCGCCCACGGCTTTCCTTTGTCTTCCTCGTCTCCTTTGTAAGAAGAGTCCTTTATTTGTGCTTTTAAGGCAACTGGCCCCTGAAGATCCTTCCCAGACCCATTTGGCTTGTCAGGGGTGCCAGGCCAAGTTTTCAGACTTCTGTAAAGAGGGGGAAAGGCGAGGGGTGGGGGTGGGGGGCAGCTGGGGATCAGGCTTTCTCTTTGTGGCTTTCAGAAGAAAATCACGCATGTTAGAATAAATGATGCAAATATCTGTATTTTATGTATCAAAGAGACAAATGGCATAAATGCAGATTATAGGGTGTTCCTTAGAACTGTCCATCACGCACGCACGCACGCACGCACGCACCCCTCGGGAAGGCGGGCGGGCACAGCCGTGCTGCCTCCCCGTGGCTTTGCTTCTGGGCAGCCTCCTGGGAGTTGGCATATTTGGGTCATTGTCTCAAGGATTGATTCAGGATCGTCTTCAAAGCCAACCAGTTTCCCAAGTGTTTCATCTTACACGGGCACTTGGGAAAGTAAAAGCCATTTCCATTTTCTGGTGTTTGATCTGCCCTGACAAGCCTTCAGCAGTCTGCCTCCACTTGAGTGATTTGGTTTAAGGGCTGGCAGAGCTGGTGGGCCCACTCCCTCCCTCCTTCGCTGCCCTGGGCTCCTCTGTACCTGAGCTGCTGTCCTGGCTTAGGGGCTGTGGAGGAGAGGGGTTGAGTTCTCGGCATTCCCCCCCGTACAGTGCGCCGTCCATGACGCCAGGATGTCCGCTTGCCCTCCCAGGAAAGGTCCTTCATGTAAGAGCTTGAGGATGTGAAGCGTGTCCTCCTGAGCACAGAGTAGTTGCGGGCACACCCAAGTCTTCCCCCAGTGGCCGTCCATCGCCAGGGGAGGACCTCTAGACCCATCCTCCTGGAACTTTCCCAGCTTCCCACGGCCTCTGCTCAGTGTGTGCTCCCGGCATGGTCTCCTGAAAGCGGTTTGCCCAGCTGAGAGTACTTCCCCCCAATCCCCTGCCCCCTATTTGGTGGGTCTCCAGGAGCCCCCAACAGTAAACGGGTTCTACTCTTGAAAGTTGGAAGCCTGGCCTGAAACTGGCTGGCACGTGATGTACAGCCCGGGTGCTGGCACCCAGCCTCCCCGGAGGCCAAGCCCTTCCTAGTGTGTGGCCTCGAGTGGTGGCAGCCAGTGTTTCTTGACCACTCGCCGCGGGCTTCCTCCCCTTCCTCTGTGTCTCATGCAGTCCTCACGGCAACCCTGGGGGAAAGGTTTCATCCTTACCCCTTCCTAGGAGGCTCACCAAGGCCCGGATGCACGCAGCTGGGGGTGGTGGACCATTATCCAAACCCAGGGAGTCTGCCTCCAGACCCCACGCCCGCCCTCACAGCCACGGCGCTGCGTTGCCCACCCTAACTGCCATGCTGTGACTTACCACACAGCCAGAGGCTTGTCCTCAGAACCTCCGTTTCCCCACCTGTGAAATGGAGATACAGTGTCAACGCTGCAGGTTCTTCTGAAAGATAAGATGCGATGCAATGTAGTGGCTTGGTCCCTGGCACCTGGGAGAAGCCCAGGAAACCCCTCTGAGGCAGGGCCCGGGGCATGAGAAGCAGGGGCATTCATGTCCTTGGGTGTTAGGAAGGCAGGAGCAGAAAGGGGAGGGGTGGGGAGCCTCCTCATGCGCCCAGGACATGTTAGCATGGAGTCTCCCAGCGCTGGCCTGCTGAGTGTTGGGATGCAAGTGGGCAGAGGGGCCTTCTTCCCGGGAAGGACGTGCAGGGGGAAGTGCGGGCAGGTGGATGCTGGAGTCTAATTGGGCGGAGGTTGGTGCTTGTTCTTCTGACTTGGGTGGACGTGGAATTGGGCTCTGGAGACTGAGCGTGTGCCCTTTGTGGAGATGCCCAGGGCACCAAACCCTCTCATAAGCACGGAGAAGCCAGATACGGGCATTACCTCCATCGTGGGCGGCTCCTCCTCGGCAGTTGTCCCCCATGCTGCAGGAGGGAGCCCCAGCAGAAAGAGGCTCCTCAGCCTGGATTTGTGTCGTTCTCTAGTCCCACTGTGTCCCGGAGGGTGTCCAGCGGGAGTAAAACTCAGGTACATGCACATAAATGCAGTGCTTCCTGCGGGGAGCGTGCCGTTCCAGTCCTGGTCTGAGAAGGTGGTTTGACATTTCCCCAGCCCCCTTCTTCGTTCTTCTAGAACATACATGTTGTGTGAGCCCAGGGAGGGGCTCCTCACTCAGAACGGGGGGCAAATGAAGACAAGTCTGGAAGGACAGGTAAACCAGGGGGAGAGGGAGGAGGTGACCTGTGTCACCTGTACGGGAGCCTGTTAGGTTCAGTTTCCCCCAGACCTTGGAGCGCTCTCCCAAGCTCCCAGGTGCTTCCTGTGCAAAGGAAGGGCCAAGAACCCGCCTTAGACTTTCTTTGGAGCTGTGAGGAACAAGGATTATACCCTTCCACGTGCCTGTATGTAAACAAATACAAAAAAGTAATAATATATTTAGAAAACTGAAATTATTTCAGTGAAACTAAAACGAGAAAAACCAAAATGGGGCAAAGCACCACCTTAGGTGAGAGACGGAGTCGGGTGCTTCCTGGCTTAGGACGGTGTGAGGACCCCGTCACCCGGCCGGGGACCTGCAGCATCTAAGGCCAGGACAGCATCTCTGATCCGCCGGCCTCGGTGCCCTCTCCATGGTCCACGATGGCGATGACGTGTCTTTTGGGGACAGTGTTAGTGGCAAGTGGGAGCGGCGGGTACGTAGCTTTGTGGGCCACTTTTGCTTTTCTTGCTTATATTGTAGACCTTAGTGTGCCTTTTCGTTTCTTGCTTTATTTTTATGGATAATAACAAAATCACCGCTTGTGGGCACTGGCCACAGATAACACAAAAAAGCTCTTTGAAAAGAGCTTTATCTGAGCACAAAGTACTTGGAATTGAAGACCCCCAGGGATCTGCCTCTGTTCCTCATCTGTTCTCTCCCCTTTCTTCTCTCCCTCTCCCCTCTCTTCTCACCCTCTCCCTCCCTCCCTGTCCTCTTTCCCTTTTCTTCATTCCAACTTGCAGCGCAACCGAGTGAGCTACATATTGCCCTATTTTTGGCTGATTTGCATGTTAGAGGGAGCAGAGTAATTGGTGTTTAACCAGAACAAAAGAGGATCTCTTTTCTAAAAGAAAAAGAATTTTTGAAGTAGACCCTGTTGCATCCACTGCCTTTGTCTTCGCTCTCATTAGGAATTGAATAGGACGGCCCTGTAATGAGGATGTGGGAGATAATGGTTTGGTCGTGATGCTTTTGAGCTAATTGGTTTGAAAATTATATTTGATGTGGATATGAGGCATGTTGGCAAAACACCTTGTTGGGACGTGGACATCCTGTGCCCAGGAAGGGGCAGGAAGAAACGGTGTTGGAACTCAGTTTGACCTTCCATGGTGAATGCTCCCGCTCTGATGGGCCACCCAAGGTTTGGACCTTCTCCAAACTTTCTGGTTGGGCCTCTGTCCTTTGGGATCGGAGGAGCCTGTGGGTGTTGTCCTGGGAAGCCCTACAGGGCAACGAGGAGTAGAAGTCCTTGGCTGAGGTTTGAGTTCTGGTGAAGAAAAGTCTAGTCATTAAATTGCAGCATCTTAGCGATGACGTGAAAATGACTTTTTCTCTTGGTCAGAGGGAGAAAATCTAAACCTGGACTAGGGGACTGGCAGCATGTCAGGGGAGAGCCTCTAGCTTGCCCGTTCTTCTTTTTATTTTTTTAAAAATTATTATTTTTAAAAATATATTTTATTGATTTTTCACAGAGAGGAAGAGAGAGCGATAGAGAGTTAGAAACATCGATGAGAGAGAAACATCGATCAGCCGCCTCCTGCACACCCCCTACTGGGGACCTGCCCGCAACCCAGGTACATGCCCTTGACCGGAATCAAATCCGGGACCCTTCAGTCCACAGGCCCACGCTCTATCCACTGAGCCAAACCAGTCTCGGCCCGTTCTTCATTTTAGATGTTTGGTCAACGCACACAGTTATGCTCTCTTCCTTCTGGACCAGCATCTGACAGTATCATACTGTTGTGTGATGACAATGTAGTGAAATTCTGAAGAATTTTAGTCATGTTTCAGTGATCACAAAAATATCTTTAAAATTAAAAAAGTAAAATAGCATTCTATAAACTTTGAAAGATAGGAGGGAAGAGCGAGTTATAATCATATCTCTTTAGTGTACTATCATCCAGTCTTCTGCCAGAAAAAAAAGAGGAAAAATGAAACGTTTGAATAATCTTTTTTTTTTTTTAAATCCTTACCTGAGGATATGTTTTTATGGGTTTTAGAGAGAGGGGGAGGAAAAGAGAGTGAGAGAGACATCAATGGGAGAAACATCCATTGGTTGCCTCCTGTACAAAGCCCAACCTGGGATCAAACCCGTAACCTAGGTATGTCCCTGACAGCGAATGGAACTTTTGGTGTGTCTAGGACAATGCTCCAACCACCTGAGTCACCCAGCCAGGGCTGACTAATCTGCTGTAGAAGCATCAGTTGTGTACATTGGTGTCTGAGTACTGTTGTACCGTAAGTTCTCAGAGAACTAAGTGATCAGTTTTGTTACAGTAGTCAAATGGGACACTTGTGCTTAGGTTCCAGCTGTGTGCTCACAACCCAGGGGCAACCCGAAGGGTGAAAACACTGGTAGCGGTGATCTTATCAAGCAGATGGACTTTAAAAATTATTCTTGAAGCCTTTTAAAGCCAGTCTCAGGAATATATTTACCTAAGAACCCATGAGTGCTGTAGGAAACCAAGAAATAATTTTGTAATCCAGTAATACCTGAAAATCTCTAATTTCACCCTTCTTTGATGCCCTTTGGGAAAAATAAAAGCACATCGAGTGACTCTAGTAGAAGTCACCTGAATGGCTGCCATGTGAATTATAAATGAACCATATGGAACCACTTTATATTCAGTAACTTAGGTGTTCCAGTGATAGTTATTTTGGTTGTAATCTTCTTGGAATCTGTTGTTAATAACTGGTGTGCTTTCACCTGAGGTTGTTAATGCTCCAAAGCCTGTTGTTAGCAGTGCCAGGGTGTGTGTGTGTGTGTGTGCGTGTGTGTGCGTGTGTGTGTGTGTGTTCATAGAGGGCTATTACTGTGAACCATATTTCATGGTCCAGTAGCTTTTATTTTTTTGCGTTAGAGTCCAGACGCAGTGCTCTGAAATAGCCGTTTTAGGGATTATGTTTATTTGTCCTAAATGAATGCCAGTTTTCAGTTTGTCCAAGGAAGGGCTGTGTCTGGAAACACATGGCGCACTGGATGGAATCGCCATGTGATTGGCATTTGGAGATCGCTTGTTGCTCCAGGATAAAGTCCAAATACCTCAGCACTGCTATACTGCATGCTGTTATGGGGTCCTCCCCCCCAAGCATCACTGCTTGCCCCCCTCACACACGCTGTATGGAGCTGCTGGAGGACCCCGGGTCCTGCTGGCTTCGGTGCTGCTCTGCCTTCACTGATGGGGCTTCTCGGCCTGGGATGCTCTTGCCTCCATCTTGCTTAGTCAGCTGAAGCATCACCTTGTTTAACAAGCTTCTCTTACCCCCTCTCTCCCCTCCCGTGCCTGGAAGGCTGTGCCTCTCTCTGTCAATACCCGCAGCACTCTGTCCTTTTGGTTCATCCACTGTATCGTGTCGGCCTGGGCCCCTGTAGGAAACAGATGCCTCATGGAAGGGGATAATTGCAAAGACTTGCAGAGGTGTGGACAGAGTTAAAGGTTCAGGAGGAATGATGAAGCACCCTGGGATGCTCAGCAGTGCTCAGCTGTCACCAATCCTCAGTCCAAAGGGACAAGAGGAAGGAGCAGCTGCTGGAACGAAGCTGTGGGCAGGACTGCTGGATAGGAGCTGTTGCAGAGGAAGGGGAACGAGGTCCAGCAAACGGGATGGGGCCATACCCGGCTTCTCTTTCTCCCCATCTTCTCCTGACCAGACCCAACTCTCTGGAAGCCAGAGAGTGAGGAAGCACAGGAGAGCCACTCTGTAAAGACCAGTCTTGCCAGGCACCAAGCAGGGAGGAGAAGAGCAGATATGGTTCTGGAGGGTCAGTCCTAGAGTGACCAGCCGGCCCCTACATTTTCCTGCGGGAGTGTACTCTCAGTGAGGACACCAGCCACATCGTCCTCATTCCGTCTTCCCAGGGCCTATGTTAGTGGTGTCCTGGGACGGGGGCCTTGTCCCTCCCCCAGCCTCCATCCGTGCCTCCCAGCCACCACAAAGAAGTACACAGCTAAACCAGGGGTGGGGAACCCTTTTTCCGCCAATGACTATTTGGATGTTAATAACGTCATTCATGGGCCATACAAAATGATCAACTTAAAAATTATGTGGCTATGAAAAAAGCTCTGAGATTTATTGATTTTCAAGTCCTGCCTGTGGTTGCCTTGGCAGGGCCAGACCAAATGATAGGGTCCGAGGGCTGGACGTTCCCCACCCCTGAAAAAACTGAGCGCGTCTGTAGCTTTAGGACAAGTCTGGACCTTCTCTCCCTTCCCGCTTCCACTTAGAATGCTGCTGCTCCTAAGCCCCCTTAGTCTATAAATTCTGGAGCCCCACTGACCTACGGTTGGTGTTCAACATACATGTGTTGATGGAATGAATGAATGAGCAAATGGCTGGGTGAGTGAGACATTACATGATGGAGAAGATACGTTGTGGGTGAGGGAAAGGTCTGAGGTGGGCTGTCTTCTCTTTGTAGACCTTTCAGATCCCCAAGCGCAGTAGGGATATATCTTAGGGTCGCAGGGATTTCTTGTTTACTGTCGTGTCCTGGCACGGTGCCTGCAGGTAGTAGGCACTCAACAGGCATTTGTCAGATGAAGGAATCTGGATGTGAAGTCACAAACCCGACTGGTTTCTTCTTTAATGAGATGCCCTCTGAGATGCCCACGGGCAGGAAGTCTTAGGCCACCTTCTTACTTTTGGAACCGAAGGCCACAAGCTAGAGAAAGCGATTATTGACCTGCTTATTTATTTTGTTTGTTTATGAATGGAGTGCTCTAGATTTGCTCCTCTTGTTTTGGAGAGGAAGTAGGGGAGAAACTAGGAATTGAAGACTTGGTGGAAAAGAGAAGGGAGGCAGACGAAGAAGGGTTCATGGTGATGGTGGTTGGAACACTCGTTTCGGATGCGACCACGTGCAGGTGGCCTTGCCCAGCACTGAGTAGCCGGTGTCTCTTCTTGCTCTTCCAGGCTCACATGGATCTGAAATGTTAGGAGGAGGTATTGAGGGACCCTGGGTGAGAGACAAAGGGGATAATGGGTCAGTGGAGTAAATGTTGGCCAATCCCTGAGTAACAGTTACCTTGCAGAGGCTGCACTGGACTAGTTTTAGATCTTGAGGAAGTTGTTCTCATGTGTTCAAGCTCCTCGGTCTCTCGCTACATGGATATAATTTGGATGGAGTCCCTTTGGCTACCAGTTTGCTCTGGCCTGGAGGCCCTCCTAAGCCACCTCCATGCGGTTGCAGGCCTAGAGCAATTTTACAGGGTGGTGTTAAGGATCGGAGTGTGGAAAGCAGGAAATTAGTAATGACTGGACTGGGTGAGGGCGACTCTTGTAATTTTGAAGAAATGCTTAAAAATTAATTGATTCTCTGCCCAGCAGCTTTATCCTGCTGAAGCCAGAAAGAAAAGTCAAGATGGCGAATTTCCCACTGTGACACCTTTTATTTCTGGAAAGTTGAATCATGTAATGGTGGTTGAATACCAGCAGCCCCCCGGCCCATCTTTGCCCAGACAGCTCCCGTCCATTCACTGTCTTCCAGGGGCGGGCGCGTTTCTCTCCTTTATTATCCTGGCAAGTCGAGTCGAGTCCGAGCTCCTGGGTTTCCCAGACCGTTATTGGACGTTTGCTGGCCAAGACGGGGCGGGTTTTAGTCTTTGCCTGATGCTGCTGTTTATGAAGTCAGCTCGGACCAGCTGTGGGGCGGGGCGGGGCTGTGCCTTCCATGTTGGATAGAGGGTCTTTGCTTGCTTTGACGTGGTTCTGAAGTGAGGTTTTCTTGGGGTTGTCCCAAGGACCTCTGTGTCCTGGAGGACCTCACGGAGCATGTGGCTGATGGCAGACTCAGTGCACTGATGCGTGGTTCAGCCAGGAACAAACAGAGAAGTCCCTCTTGGATTCCACGGTGAAACACAGTTATTTCCTTATTTATTTAGTAGGTGGGGTGGGCCAAGTGATGGGGCCATTTCTCCAATAGGGGTATTTGCTGAACCAGAATATCTGCTTCCTGTCGAGGGTCTTTGAATGTAAGAGATTTGATCTGATTGTTTTTTTCTGGGTCCCTGGGCCTCATTAACAATCAATCTTGGATGGTGCCGAGGTTGAACTGACCTATTAAATCTCCTTTCCTTTCTTGACAAATAGTCTATAACAGGGGTTGGCAAACGTTTATTTTTTATTTTATGAAAGGGCAGATAGTAAATATTTTTAGGCTTTGCGGGTCAAGAAGCAATATCGAGGATATTATATAAGTACTTACATAACAAGAAAGAGCAATTTATACAGGTTTTTTCCCCTCTCCCCTGATGATTCAAAGTGTAATAACAATAACTGCGTACACTTTTTTGTAATGCAGGCTTAGTAATGAGAAGAATGGATATCATTTTTGGGGGGCGGGGAGGGGGCGGGTAATATTTTGCTGAACTAGTTCAAAGCTCTTGTTTTCCATAATCAAATCAATGAAAAATGTTCACCTGTAAAACCTATCTTTCGTTTACAAATTATATAAATGTAGACAGTAGACTGAATTAGGTCCACAGGCTGTAGTTTGCCAACCCCTGGCCGACAGCATAACTCTGGGGATCTTAGTTTTGGGGTGGAATGGCCCAGGAATCTATGCTGGCCTTGTTTGAGGGCCTGGGAGATGTGTGAGTGCCATACTATGGGGGTGCTGTTTATTATTTATTCAGTAAATTGTGGCAAAGAGGCCAGGCAGGGGGGCACAGCAGTGAGCACCATGATTAAGGTCACTGCCTTTGGAGAACTCACATTCTGACATTTCAGTTGAGACAATAAACACATGAGTGAGTATGAAATACAATTCCAGGTGGAGGCGATTGAAGTTGTGGGGTAAGGGGATGTGACCAAGGCCAGGGAGGTGTTTAAGGGACCCTCTCGGAGGTGATATTTGGATAGAGATCTGAATTAAAGGACGGTGGGAGCCACTGATACTTTGGGTGAGGCAGCAGGAAATGTGGATGTCTTGAGGCAGGAAAGGGCTTGTGCTGAGCGGTGGGAGGGGGTGGGCATAAAGGGAAGGGGTGGGAGATCAATTTGAAGAGGGAGGCAGAGGCCAGATAGGAGGAACCTTGAAGTCCATGAGAAGGAGATTGCGATAGGACATCATTGGGAGGATTTAAGTCAGAGAATGATGTAATATGATTAACCGTTTAAGAAGATTACTCCAGCTGCTGGGCCAGAGTAAATTTTGGAAGGCGAGAGTGGGAGTGGTTTAATGAGGTCACAAAACAGAATACTGTCTTGAAAACAGAGATGGTCTGAAAAACTTGCACTGGATGGTGAGAATATAATTTAACCCTGTCTTCAGCGTCATAAGACACCATTCTAGTGATTTCAAACGACCCTACTCAAACAAGCTCGAGGAAAAAAGGGAATATGTTGGCTCACGTTAACTGTGAAGTCCAGAAGTTTTCCTGGCTTTGTCTCAGTTGGTTCCAGGAGCTAAATGAAGTCATCATGTCTGTCGCTGTCCCTCATGCCTCTCCTCTCCTTTCCTCTGTGGGTTGGCCTCTTTCACTTTTGTAGATAAATGTTTTCCATGAGCTGGAGGAGATGGCCATCAGAATCTTGGATTCACATATTAGCTTGGCAGTTCTAGTGGAAATATTACTGCTTTCTTTCAACATCCGCATGTCACTCTCAGGGTAAGTTCACTGACTGGCCTTGCTTAGATCACAGACCCAGCCCTCGGACCAGTGTCTGATTGACAGTCCCATACAATTGACAGTCTAATTCCAATAGGGGTGGGAGAGACTTGGTTCCCCAATGGTAGGTGCTGAGCAGACAAAACAACGTATGTCCATGACACAACAGCCTATTCCCTTTGTCTCCCTTTTTTGCTTTTCCCGAGGCCTTTCTATTGCGGAGCATGTGAGAACTCGAAACCTGTGTCATTACCTCCCAAGCACAGCCTCATGAAGGAGAATAGCCACATGCCGTTCCTTGGTTACCATTATTCAGACCACATCCTTCTCTTGCTCCAAGGGCTGTGGCCAAACCCCTCTCTTGTTCTGACGATGCTCTTTTGAGAAGTGAAGTGATGACGCAGGCAGGGCCTGGCTGGCTTTTAGGCCCTGCCTGCATCATCTTATCAACCAGCTCCGTAACCCCTGGTGCACCATTTAACCTTCCTGAGACTTTGTTTCCTTATCTTCATGTCACGGAATTGCCCTGTGCATCAACTAAGATATCCACCGAGTGCTTTGCAAGATGTAAAGTGCCATTTTGGTGATAGCTGTTAATTGGTCTTTTTTAATCCTTTGCTCAGGAGAGAGAGTGATGGGGGAGAGAAAGGTGTTATATATTTAAAAAAATATATATTTTATTGATTTTTTACAGAGAGGAAGGGAGAAGGATAGAGAGTTAGAAACATCGATGTGAGAGAAATATCGATCAGCTGCTTCCTTCACACCCCCCACTGGGGATGTGCCCACAACCAAGGTACATGTCCTTGACCGGAATCGAACCTGGGACCTTTGAGTCCGCAGGCCGACCCTCTATCCACTGAGCCAAACCAGTTTCGGCAAGGTGTTATATTTTAATCCTGGACCTTGCTGCCCACACACCCTCCACCTAACTTCTTGCCCAGTGGGCATGCTTCTTCATTTTTTCCTTCTTGATACTTTTATGCCCTGGGTGGGGATGCAGGCCTTGGTGAAGTTGGGTTCTGTCAGCCTCAAGTGGTCTTAACCATGGGATATAGCAGAATTTTAGATTTAGAGAGGAAAGGACAACACTGTCGTTATTGATAAGATTTCAGCAAGACTCCAGAGAGAAAACACAAAGCTTAATGCATCACTATGTAATGCCCTGGCTCCTGGTTCCTTAATTAGGCCTGTGGTTTAGCAGAGTGCACCATCTCCATACACAGATGATTTTTATGTAAAAAAATGGTTTTCAAATGTTAATTTCCAGTGATTGATGTTCTCTGCCTAAATCATTTTTCATTGTTTGTATTTGATAAGAACTGTATTTGAACTGCTCCTTTATAAGTTGGAGTCTTTTGTAATGGGATTTAACTTAGTGGTTTTACAGGTGTATGAAAATGTTAAGCTGCGTATTGTACTTGAGAGTTTGAAAATTCTTAGCTGCAGCTAATTTAAGGGAGAAAAAAAATGGAACAGGTGATTAGCAGCTGCTTTCAGTTTTGAATGTCCTCGCTCTGGGGTTTTGTGTTTGCTTTTTCGTGTGCAAATTGGTGTGGTTATTTCGGAGCAGGTGAGCTGTGCACCAGCTCACCTCCTGGCCAGCTGCCCGCCCCATTCAGTGGCCCAGCCCCCATGCTGCCAGCTGAGTTGTGCCCCACCGGCGGGCCTTCCCTAGGAGACAAAGCAGGCCTGGCCCTGTTAACTCCTAGCAACGGCCTCCCTCCTAGTAACAGCCTCGTTCTTTGCCACAAAGGCCCCCCTCGTCCCAGGCAGAGGAGTTCGTTGCCTCCAAGAACCCCAGACCCCAAAGGCTGGGCTCCTACAGTCTCCTTAGATTTCTGAACTCTGGTCTCTTGAGTGACAACCTGTCACAGGATGGCTTTCAGCTCCAGGACCCTCCCAGCCACCCGAGTCAGGGTCTGCAGTGGAGGGAAAAACACCAGGAGGTGGGTGGCTTAGAGAGGGCTGGCTAAGGATTCTGGGCTGCGGAGCTGGATCCAGCCACCGTAGCCAGACTTGGGCAGTGCACAGGGACCCCCATTCTCTCCCCCTCACCCCAGACCCTGAGCTTCCTTGGCAGCGGCGGGTTGTGTTCGCTCCGCCTGGCAGTGCGCTTGCCAGGGCGTGAGAGCTTTGCACAGGCCGCTGCTGTTTACTTATTAACGATGGAGCCAGTGGGAGCTGCGCCACCAGCTCCCTTTCCAGCCCTTTGTGGCCGAGTCCTGTTCACTCAAAGGTGAAATCACGACCTGCCCAACTCGATTTTTCAGTTGAGGGGCTTTTGTGTGTGTGTGTGTCTTTCTTTATCCAGTAAGAAGCTGGCGCTTTCATTCACAAAGATTCGATCAGTAAATACGGAGAGAAAACGCTCAAGGGAGAAATGCGTGCTGTCCAGATTAATAAATAAATTAATTTTTTTTTTCTTTTTGGTTGGGCCAAAGGCATTTCTCTGTTTCTTCTGACTGAGTCTGTGTTTGGCCTTACCTTTGACCTTGGCTGACTTGATAACTCAGCCAGGATTCCTGCCCATCCCCATCATCTGACTGGGATCATCAGCTAGTGCCTTCTTGCCTTTTTTTCTGGAATAGTCCTTCTGGGTCACCCCCAGGAAGTAGCTTGTGGTGGGGCTGCTATTTCAGGGATCTACAACTTGGTGGGCTGGGCTTCAAAGGGGTCACAAGGCTCCCCAATTGCAGAGCTTGGCCACTGTTTGACCCTGAAGAAAAACATCAGTGAAATATTGAGGGCAAAGGGAAGATAAGAAAACCTTTGTGGTTTTTATTTTTATTTTTTTCTGGATAGCATTCTGTACCTGTAAAACCAGAATGACTCCTTTGGGCATATCTCTCTGGGATGGTTCTGGCCATGGGCTACTGCTGGCTTTTCTGAAGACTGCAGTGATGTTTAAGGTTCAGGGTTTGCTCGGTAGCATGTTTAATGACTCAAGTCTATAGTTGGAGTCTTATTAACTATAGTCTGCCTTTTAGAAACTTAGAGCTATTCTCCTTATGGGGGTGTTTGTTTTTCTGAGTGTGTGTGTGTGTGTGTGTGTGTGTGTGTGTGTGTTTAAATGTTGGAATAAGAATGTATTTCAGAATTCAGAAGTGGTCTACCCTGGCCGTTGAAGGCTTTCTGCCATGGAATCCTCAGATGCAGTTCTGATTGGGGCTTTTTAAATAGAGGCAGCATCACCTAGGAGTCAAAAGCCAAGGTTTTGTATTAAAAAAGACCTTCATTTGGGCCAGGCCTCACTCTAAGTGTATTAAGGGCGGGGTTGGGCCTGCCTTATGCACCCCTCTCCCCTCAGCCAGGCTGCCTGGTTTATACTGGTTGCATTGTTAATTTGCATCAGTGTGTTTGACTCGCAGAGTTGTCACTAACCAACCATGTGGCCTTGGGTAAGTCATTTGGCCTCTCAAAGCCTCAGTTTCCCCATCTGCACAATGGAGCTATTAGTGTTCATATTATTACTGTTGTTGAATGGTTTGTGGCACTTGCTTCATTACCATAGCTGCCTGCAACAACACCGACGACTCGCAAACTTAACCTTGAAAGAGACCAGTAGGCATGGAAGAATACTTACACTATGATGCCTCTTATATTAAGTTCAGGAATATGCAAAATTAATAGTGGCTAACCTATAGAAAAGCAGGAGAATGGTACACAGAAAATTCAGGATAATGGCTAACTCTGAGTAAGGAGGGAAAGGGGGTGGGGTTAGGAAAAGGCAAATTTAATTTGTTTTTCTTAAACTGGCTGATAGGTATATAGGTATTGATTGTATCATCTTTATAGTATACATATATGTTTTAATATTTTTAATGTCTATTTAATAGCATTTAAAGCAATGCAGAAGTTACTACAGTGTCTGGTACATATAATACATTGTTGTTGTTATTGGTGGCAGAATTGACAAGCAATAAGGCCCTAGTAACGTACAATGGAAAGGTGCAAGGTTGCTGTGTATGGTGGTTCATTCAGGTGGTTCGTTGAACATGGCTTCTGATCAATTGTGGGCTGATCAATTGTGCTCCAACGCAAGGCTGTATCTCTAGTAGCATCTTTTACTAATTCACACGAAGAGTGTCTTACGGGCTAGTAGTCATCCTAGAAAGGTATTACTTTAGTACAAGCATCTTTGGAAAGGTGAGGTTAGGTGGGGTTCAGCAACAAAGTCATATATCATAAGGTGAATATAGGATAAGGGTTTGGAGGGGATCTTGATATTCAAGGTCAAAGCTCTGATTGTGCAGATGATTGGGCTTAGAAAGGTGAAGAGACGAAGGTCATACAGTAATTCTGTGAATACAAGAAGTACAAGACTTGAGAAAAATAATTTTATATTAAACAAGGACTGGATTTCATAGCAGTGCTGACAGTTACACCTGGGGCGCTGTACATATTGAAATGTAAATATGCTTAAGAAGAGTGTCAGTAAATTCAAGGACGATGCCACTAGGGTCCTTTGAGGGACATTCTAATACGTGGGGATTGGTTTTATGGAGGGTAATCAAGTTCACCCATATAAGTCTCTCAGTGCCACCGTCCGTCAGAACTTGGGTGGGAGAAGAATGGAGAATGCACTTCAGACCAGGTTCACAAGTGGTTTTGTCCTCCCTCCAGAGCTTCCCCTCATTCTTCTTGTCATTCTTGGAGAAAAGGTTTTGCTTCTTACCCATCCTTTGCAGTACCCGGAAGCCCTGAGCTGGCACTGCTGAGAGCCTCCTAGTCAAAAGCAACATTTTGGTTCTGACTCACGATGGGTATTTTCATGTTATTTGGAATCCAGTTGCAAAGGAGATAAAATGGGCTGACCATTAAGTACCTGGGCCTTGAAGAAAGAAAGACAAGGGCTCCCAACTCAGTGGCCAGCTTTTGTAGTTCTGGACAGGGACTCACTTGCTCGAGCCTCAGTTTCTTCATCTGTAGAATGGCCCTCCCAATACTGTCCCCACCCCTTGGGTTATGTGAGTGAGCCCTCAAGAAAAGCTGGTAGTGGCATTATTAATATTAATGGATGATAGAGTGGGTGGGGGAGTTGTACCTGCCTTTGCATGGCTGTGGTCAGCCAGTGACACCCTAAGCTACAAGGTGCCATCTCTGGGAAATCCCTGTTGCGTTACTGAAGCCTGCTGGGTCCTGGGTGACACCCGCTGCCATTTCTTCTGCAGTTGACTTATTCTGCTTTCTTTTGCACCGAGTATAGTTTTCAGTACCCTTATTATTCTTCTCCCAGTCACTGCCTCAGCCCGTCACCCCTGTGCTAAGCTCCCCACCCAAGTGATGTCACTCAGCACTTTTTTATTTTATTTTTTATTATTATTTTTAATTAAATTATTATATGTCTACATATCTTACCATTGCGTCCCCCCTCCCCCCATACATTCCCTCCCTCCCCAGAGTTTTTATTTGTGACCCGGGGTATTCTGGGAACCTCCTCGCTGGCAACGCTGGCCGTCTGGCCCTCCATCTTATCACTTAGGAAATCCCCTTGGGGTGTTCCAGGGCTTAGGACCAGAGAAGTGCCTTAGATGGTGTTTTTCAGGAAGTTCTTTGACCTCAATCTCAGTGAGGAAGTAGACTTTCTTTCTTTTGTTTTTTTTGTTTGGTTAATCCTCACCAGAGGAATTGGAGAGTGGAAAGAAGGGAGAGAGACACATTGAATGGTTGGACCCAGGGCTGGGGATCCAGCCTGCAACTGAGGTACGACCAGAATTGAGCCCATGGCCATTCTGTCCTCGGGCTGATGCTCTAACCACCGAGCTAAACCGGCCGGGGGGAAGTCACATGGAGCTGGGCCTTCCTTATAGACGGAAGTTCAGGACTCAGGGAAGGAGCTGGGTGTCGTCACAGGCTGGGACTCACAGTGGCAGGTGGAGGGTCTCTCTCCTGCTGGGGTTGGCCACAGTGAGGAGAAGAACAAGGGCCGAGCAGGAGGTGGCTTGGGGGTCATGGAGAGGAGCACCTGTCCGGGGCTCTGAGTGGCAGAGGGGACTGGCCCCTTGTCCCTTTCCCGCCCGCGGGGGCACACTCCTCAGCTAGTTTATCTAATAGTACTCGGGTCGGTGCTGTTTCCAGATGTTCGTGCAAACCCATGAAGAGAAAATGTTAGAACCAAGCTTTGTGTCCATGGTGTGATTCCTCTCTGGTTTCTCAGTTCTCTGATATTTTAAAAATATCATATTGTTTCCACAGAAATTTTAGAATACTAGAAAAGTGAATATAACAGTTTGTTCCCTATTAAAAGTTAACTTAAGACAAAACCAGAGGCCAAAACAAAGTGTCTTCTCTCTTCTCCATTTGGTGAGATGATTGACCCCTCATTCCTCCATAGGACTTAATTAATAGTCATCGGCAGAGGCTAATTACAGGGTACAAGGGTGCCACACAGTGAAGGTGAAGATGCGATTTCTGTGTGAACTGCTTAATTCTGGCGGTTATAACTTGTCCATAAAATTTGCTATGGACCCTAACAAGTGGGAGATTAACTGCGGGGGGAGGTCTGGAGCGCTCCCACATTGCTTCCCTTCTGAAGGGAGCTCAGTTGCACGGATGCAAGTTAAACAACTTTCTGAACCCCAAATTGGAGCGCATGGTCTGACCTAGGATCCCTCCCCCTGTCAGTTGATTTCTGTAAGTATATAGTCAGCTTGATGCAGGTGGAAAAGTGCAGTGCCACCTCCTTATATAGTCCATAGACGATCTTTCCTGAAAATTAAGTAAAATCAGAGCGCCCTTGGAAAAGCCAGAATTGATCTCTGTTGTTGGGATATTTGGCTGTCGAAAGTGAGTATACCTTGGTGAGCTGTTCTGACTTTCCCTTTTGGAACTGAGTGGACCCTTAACTCTCTCTGAGCCCTGGATCTGTGTGGATGGCCCATGGAGTCGTGTGGATGGCCTGTGGAATCGTGTGGATGGCTATGGAACCATGTGGATGGCCGTGGAACCCAGTGGAGGAAGGATATTTATAAACAACATAAGGTTGGCTTTCAGCAGTCAGAGAATGAATTTGGAAACCAAATTGTCTCTTGCAGAGTTGTGACCAGACATTTGAATTAATATTAGATTTTTATTTTCATGTTGCTCTGTACCATACAGTGTTGGGTATGGGTAGTCTTTGCTTGCATTTGAGGGAACTGACAGCAGGCTCTACTCCCTAAACTGAGGATCCTTTGGCTCTCTTGAGATGAATGCTCGCCGTCTGATCTGGAAGGGGAGATGGTGAAGTAACGCGTCTCCAGTTACCCGGCCTGCTGTGGAAATTAATATCTGACCCAATTCTGTGTGCCCTGCGAGTTTATGGCTTGCATAAGTGGCTGTTGTAATGATCCATCGCCTGTTGCAACTGCATTTCCCGAGAATTTTATTTTATAGTTCTGAAGCTCTAGTCCATAAATCTTTTGAACTTAAGGTTTTGAGTTAGAGGAGCCATGTGGTTATAGAGGGAAACAGTGTGCCAAGTTCATTTTTCACACCTGTTAGCCTGGCCTTCCCCTCATTCTTTTCTTTTCTTCTGTGCCTCCCCTCTGATATGTCCTACTTGAAAGAAATCCATACTACAGTGTCTGCCTTTATGTGTAACACCACTCATAGAATATTTGTATTTTAAAAAAATCCAGACAGGGGCCCAGCAGGTATGGCTCAGTGGTTGAGCATCGACCTATGAACCAGGAGGTCATGGTTTGACTCCTGTTCAGGGCACGTGCCCCAATGTGGGACATGCAGGAGGCAGCTGATCAATGATACCTTTATCATTGATGTTTCTATCTTTCTCGCTCTCCCTCTTCCTTTATCTCTGAAATAAAAAAAAAAAGTATTTTAAAACAAATCTGGAGGGGGCAACGTCCAACCCAAGTGCATGAATTATAATGATAAAGTTTCCGTTTAGAAATGGCGCCCTTGTGCATGGCATGCAAAATGGTGCAGCTGCGATGGAAACAGAATGGTGGTTCCTAGAAAAATTAAACACAGAGTTACTATATGATCCAGCAGTTCCACATCTGGTTGTATCCCCAGAAGAATGGAAAGCAAGGACTTGAACAGACATTTATGCACAGTGTTTGTAGCAGCATTACTAAAAATAGCCAGGAGGTGGAAACAACCCAAATGTCCATTGATAGGGGAATGGATAAACAGAATGGGTATCCATGTAAAGGAGTATTATTCAGCCTTAAAAAAAGGAGGGAAATGCTGACCCATGCTACAACATGGATGAGCTCGAAGACATTATGCTGAATGAAATAAGCCAGTCACAAGAGGAGAAATATTACGTGGTTCCTCTTATCTGAGATTCCTAGGGTAGTCACATCCATAGAGACAGAACATAAGAAGGTGATTTTAGGTCTTGCATATTTTATCACACACACACACACACACACACACACACACACACACACAGAATGAATAAATGAAGGCCAATGGGAAGCTCTGTGTAGGTGGGGTTGTCTCTCTCAGACCGGGCTGGTGAGAAACTGCCCTCCAGATGTGCTTTAAAATACAGCATTGCCCGGGCTCATCGATCAAGGTTAACCGATCAAGGTTAACCGGCTAATGTGGATCCCTTGTCCCAGGCCTCCTCCCCGTGTGGGGTCCACCCCTGGGCTGACCCGAATTTTCCCTCCAGGTGGGGCTCGGGAGCAGAAGCCCCTCCCCCTGGAGCCTGTGCTCCTGGTTGCTTTCTGTGACAGTTATTGTGTGTTCTATTTTAAGCCACTCCTCTGCATTTGATAACCGTCTGGGATTCTGTTTTGTTAACTCTCCGTGAGACACAATAAAAGAACAGAAAGACCTTGTGTAGGTGGGGTGGGGGGGGGGGAAGGGAGCTCTGTGGGCGAGGTTTGGAGATGCGGTCCCCCCCTTGCAGCGGGAGACTTGGTTCCCTTTGGGTGAACACTGAGAAAAGGCGAGGCTTAAAAATAAAAGAAAAATACATATTTCCCTGCTCTGGAAAGGCGCTTGGCTCCCTCACAGCAGGTGGCCGAGGAACTCAATCTGTGGAAGGCATCAGCGCTTTCAGCGCAATCAAAGTTAAGTGCAGAAATTTAATTAAACGGCATCAAGGATGGCAGAAACTTTGTAAAGCTGCAGTGCATTGTCAGATTCAACAATTATTTCAAGGAACACAATCCACAGATGGCGTCTAATTGATAAATTAAGGCTCTGTTTCTCTAATGGCCTTGCATTTAAGCCGTTTTCCACCCATACAATAACCGTCGCTTCCCTCACCCCTGCGAGCAGAACCTACACCAGGCCCCGCAACAGCAGGATGGGGTCTTGAATATCTGGTGTGAGAGGCCTCCGGCTCCTTTCATCACAATCCCAAAGCTCCCAAGGATGGAATCTCGTCCTAAAAACAGAAACTATAGGATTTCTTGGGGGTCTGTGTGACCTTTCTGGTCCACTAACCTGGATGTGTTGCTCAGAGATGCTTGGGCAGACTATCTCTCTCTCTCTCTCTCTCTCTCTCTTTCAATCTCTTACCTACCTACTACCTACCTACCTACCTATTTACCTACCTACCTGTCTCTACTCCCTTTTAACATTGCTAGCTTTTATTCTTTACAGCACAGCATTTCCCCTAAGAGTCTCAATTTACTTATTCTTAAAAATAATAAAAGAAAGAACCTCTGTTTTCACGACCTTGTGGTACTTCCTGTTTATTAACAGTAGATACGTAATTTATTTTTATTCCATAAAAAAATGTACTGTCTTTAAAGATCCATTCATGTTCAGAGAAATGTATCCTGTGTTGAGACTGAACAAGAACAGACCCAGAGATAAGGAGCCATGGGTCAGACTGTTGGACCTCAGAGGGAGGGTGGGGATAAAAGGGAGAGATCAATCGAAGGACTCATGTGCACACATATGAGCCTAACCAGTGGTCAAGGGCAATAGGGGGGTGGGAGCATGAGTGGGGAGGGGTGGGGGATTGGAATGGAGGGTTGAGGACAAATATGTGATACTTTAATAAATAAAGAAATTAATTAAAAAAACCCCACAACAACAAAAAATAAAAACAAAAACCTAAAGGTTTTGAACATTTTCTAGAACTTCATGTTGCAGGTGAGAAAAATGGAGGCGGAGTAGTTTTGTATACCTGGGGACCAATTCCATGGAATTATGTGTCCAGGGGTGGAGAAGAGGCTTTTGAGAATATCTGGGCTACCTCCATTAAGTGCTTATTTCATCCATCCATCCATCCCACCGACAGATGGGCATTGGTTAGGTACCCACCAGTGCTTTCCTAGGTGCTAAGGGGAAATGCAGAGGTGAAAGAAGACACTTGTGCCTGCACGGAGCTTACAGGAAATGATGGGAGAGAGACACTAAAACAATCCCACAAATAAATGTATCAGTGTAACTTGGGGTAAGTGCGCTGGGGGAAGAGCAGAGGGTGACGGAGCGCGTGGTACAAGGGCATCCTGTTGGGAGGCATCCAGGACTGACTTAGCATGAATGGAGCCGGGTCAGGAGGGGTGGAAAGAGCCTTCCGGGCAGAGGGGGAATGGCCTGCTCAGAAGCTCAGTGTACTAGAAGCGCCAAACGAAGGCCATGTGAAGGAGGGGACAGGGTGGTGAGGCAGGCTGGAGACCAGCAACGGAGGGGTCCTCGTGGCATTGAGTACTAAACTTTAAATTTTACTTGTGGATGCACCTCAGCATCTCCCACAGTGCCTGGCACAGAGCAGAATCTCTTGTCAATGTTTATGGAACGAATGACCTAGCCCTCCCCAATGACTAGGTGTTATATTCCTGACCTTGCAGTTGGTAAACTGAGACCAACAGGGTATAAATCCATTTGCCTGAGGTCCCCACCTTCTGGTCGGGCTGGCCTCTATGTCGGAGTCTGGTTCCCCACCTGGGCCCTTCTCTGCTCCCCTCCCTCCCCCTAAAGACGAACTATCTGGTGACGGGGTCCGCAGTGAATAACTGTGACCAGCCCCTTACTCTCAGTGTTCCCACCTCTCTGAATAAACAAATAAGAACAACCCTGTTAACTAGGATTTCCACACATGCAGCAGCGATGGTGGGAGGGCCAGATTGAAAAGAACCTCTGCTTAGTGTTCCGATCGTCCTAGGCCAGGAAGGCAGGGGTGGGGGGCGGAGGAGAGCCGAGGAACAGATCATATTTACTTGTTTGTTTGTTTATTTCCGGAGAATAATTGTGGGGATTGCTGCTGCAGAACTCTTTCTAATTGCCTTTTTTTTTTTTTTTTTTAAACACCAGGATAGCGTGGGTGGCTTTTGAAATCTGTGTAGTTTACGGAGGCGGAGGCGAGGGTTCTGCGCCGGGGATGCCAGATGATGCAGTCGAATGGCTGTTGGCTGTTTACTTGCTAGTCTGTCGTTACCAACACAGTGTTCTGGAGTTCAGTGGCACAACAGTGCCCGAGCCCCCGCCTCCCCCACATCTAAATATATCCAACTAGTCAATCCGACTTGGCAGGCGGCGGGGCTGTGGCTGTCAGATTGAGTTTGCCTTGGATCCTCTGAGCTCTTGGCTTGTTTTCCCCGAGCTCCAGCGCGCAAATAGTGATATCAACATTAGACTTGCAAACGCGCACCCAGGTAGGGGCCCTGTCGGGTAAGCATGAGGCAGCATTCTGGTATAAAAAGGCATTTGCTTCTCCCACCGTCAGTTGTAGAGCCTAGAGCCGAGGCACAGCCATGCCGAGGGGGGTGGCTTCACGCTCCGTGAACGAGAGATGTGGGCGTGTTTTCCTGAATCGTGATTTTTTTGAAAAAGTTGTATGAGGAGAGGAAACGAGAAACTGGTGGCTGGTGGGAAATACTCCCAGTGTGGAGTGGAGGGAGGTGGGGAGTGGCTGGAAGAGCAAGAGGGATGGAACAGACGCGGTTGGGGCGTTTGCACAGGGCCATTTCAGGGAGGACTGGTCACGGTGGTGGTTGCCTTGCTGAGGGTGTGGGGCCTTGGGGAAGCCTTGGGTTCGGTGGCCTGCCCCACCTGGCCCAGAGCAGGCCCCCCTCAGTGCCCCCTCATTCTCCCCCTGCAACCTGGCAGCCTGGTTTAGGGGTGTCAGTGGAAAGCACATCAGATTTTAAGATTTTAAATTCCTGCCTGAAGGTGGCCTGCACCTCCCAGGTGTCCTGCACCCCCTTTTGTAAATAAATGGAGAGAGTGCTTATCTGCAGAGAAGCTCACCCTGGGAGAGGCCAGTGCCTGGAGGCTCCCCCCACCCACACACACCCCTGCCAGACCACCCCCTTCCAGCTGAGCCCACTCCTGGAGGCCAAGTGGGAGGTGGAACGTGCAGTAACTCCAATGACGGGGAGCCACAGTTAGTTTGCCGGGGTTCCTGGGCCTTAGGTAGGGTCAGGAAGGGAGAGGTTCGAGGCAGTTCTCCAGTTTGGGCCTCAGGAACAGAGTCGTAAGATGCAGACCTTGTCCTCAAACAGCTTCCAGAATAAGAAAACACAGGCGTGCAAATGAATGAACTAGAACAATGGTTCTCAAATTTTGGTTTGGGGACGTCTGGGCATGCCTGGGACCCTTTCAAGGAGTCTGTGATACCGAAATATTTTTTTTTGTTTTTCTTTAATGCAACCACTCCAAGAATTCATTTATGTTTTTTACTCTCATTCTTTCATGTGAATGAATGGACAGTGGAATTTTCCAGAGACTTCATGACCTATGTCAGTGTCATTGTTCTAATGATTAATGGATATTTCCCCCTATTTAAAAATGTCTCCATTTTAGTTTCTAATATAGTAGGCATTGATAGATAAAACACACAAACAAAAAGTTTCTGGGGGTGTTGCTTGATTTTTAAGAATATAAGGGTGTCATGATACCTTAAAGTTTGAGAATTACAGGATTAGAATTAAGGTTCTAGGTAGGTGAATGGCAAATTGAAATTATGTGCTAGGTACTGAAGAAGTAACACAGCTCTAGGGATAGATGAAAGGTGCTGGTGGGTGAACTTGGGAGAAGATTGTCAGGGAAGGCTTTCAGGAGGAGTTTTCTTACTTGGGTTTTGAAGGATGAATAGGAGTTTACCTGCAGACTATAGTCCATCTATAGGTAGACAAAGAAGGGGCGCACATTCTAGAGAGAAGGAGCAGCATCTCCCTGAGGGAAATGGTGAGGTCTTTCCTTACCAATGTGTGGGGCAAAAGCAAGTCCAGACTGCCCTCCCCACGGGGTCTTTTCTACCAGTGATTTCCAAACTAGGTTGCATCTCAGAATTACGTGGTGAGCTTTATAGAAGTACAGACGAAGCAAGTTACAGGCTTGCTTTTGATCTGTTGATTGGCTTTGGGTGGTGGGAATGCCGGGCACTCTGTACCATTTTTCGTTATTTGGTTGAGACTGACATCACAATTGTTTCTGCTGCAAGCCTAGGCTATGCCACAGAATTGCAGCAGCTCATGGGACACGTGCATTTCCTCCTCACCTCACCCACAGCCTATATCCGGGAAACAGATGAGGACGAAGCTTAAGAGGGAGGTCAGTTCAGGGGTCATGCATCCCAAGACCGATTGGCCTCTCTTGCTGCTGAGCAGTGTGACCTTGAGAAGGGATTTGCTGTCTCTGAGCCCATTTCCCTAGAAAGAAAGCATGTTGGACAGCTTTTTTTTTTTTTTTTTTTTTTTTTTTTTTACTAAATCAGCCTTTTATTTATTTTTATTTTTTTGTAATATTTTTATTGATTTCAGAGAATGAAAGGAGAGGGAGAGATAGAAACATCAATGATGGGAGAGAAACATTGATCGGCCGCCTCCTGCATGTCCCCTACTGGGGATCAAGCCCACAACATGGGCATGTGCCTTTGATCAGAATCCAACCTGGGACCCTTCAGTCCGCAGGCTGAAGCTGTACCCACTGAGCCAAACCGGCTAGGGCAGGACAGATATTTTTTAAGTAGGCATTGCCTAAATCTGCCTGTGCAAAGGACCCTCCTGTTGATAAAGAGTTCATTCTGGTTTTGTTCTTAGAAAGTATTACATGGGCCTACCACCTTTTCAGTTCTCTTGGTTTTGTAAGACTCGGAAAGGTTCAGATTAACAATTTAGACAGCTTCTGAACCTCCGAGGAAGGTGCTTATTAGTCTGTGCCAGGCACTTACCTGAGATTTTTGTGAGTCATCTTATTAAATGGTGGCTGTGAGTAGGCGCTGTATCCCATTTTACAGGTGAATAAACAGCACAGACAGGTCACCTTATTCTGCTCAAGGCCACACAGAATCCAGGTGTTCAGGCTTTGTGCCTTCGGGTTTTACCGTCAGATCCGGTGCCCCTCGGGAGGGGAGGGGCCATCATCGGGGGTGGTTCAGAGGAGAGAAGAGCCAGAACAGCCATCACTCTTTCTTAATAAGGATGGAAGGCAGAATAAAGGGCACAGGAATAAAGTATTGTTAACCGGATTGGTAAATCAATAGACTAATTAAAAATCAAACGCCTTAAAACTCTGTTGCTGGGTTAATTGTAAACCAACATTGAAACGTTAAAACTTGCCCAGCCCATGGGTTTGAATGATTAACCAAGCGGGTTAATTTCAAGCCATCCTTTTGGGTAGCGGCGAAAGCCTCCCACCTTCAGAAGGTGAATTCCTGTGCCGTTTCCTGCTCAGGCCTGCTTGGTGCTCAAGGTCTTAGATCGCTTCCTTTTTAAAAAAAAAATGTTTAATCAAAGTATGTTAAATATTTTGGAGGCCTCACAGATTCAGATCCATTGTGGGAAAGGGCCCTTTGCATCAGGAAGGGGTTGGCTAGAGTCTGTTGGGGAGACAGGGCCCTTTAAGAGTCGCTTTCGGCTTCCAGGGTTTGACCTGAGGCTGATGTTTCACCTGCCGCCTCCATGGCTCTTTGGGTTCTTTCTGTCCAGAGATAATGTAGGTCCTGGAGGGGTGGGGTGGGTGTTGTCAGCCCCCAAATAATCTGCTCTGCACTGGGCTACTCTGTGATGGCCAGGCGACCACAAGATGATTCTGTTCAGCTTTGGTTCAAGTAGAGACAGAGACCCTGGTAGACCTGGTTTGATTATAGATTAAAAACTTTGATTTTAGATAAAACTCATCAGCAACCAACCAGCTTCATTGATTTTGCCTCTCTGAGCTGTATTTCTAACTTATCTGGGGTCCTGGGTCACACGGGGAATGTTAGGGACCCTTTACCCAGAGAGGTGTTTGTGGCCACAATCACAGGGAGCTTTCTTTGCACAGTGGAGTCGGGAGCCATGATCCTTTGGTGCATGGACATGACCTCACTAATGATTAAGAAACCCTGCTTTGAAGTCACAAAACAGCTGGACTTTAAGAAAAGTAGTAATATTTCACTGTCACTTGTATAGCACTTTTATTTTTTCCACAACTCTTTACAAAACTATCTCATTTGACCCTTGTGAGAATCCCGTAGTTGTTATTTTATACATGACACATGCTAGTGGATGCAGCGACTTCCCCGAGTGTTGTTGTTTTCTTGTTAATTTGCTAAATGGGCTTTAACAAGGGAGATAAATGTAAATGGCAGCTCCATAAAATAGTCTTATTTCCAATGCTTCTGATTCAAATTGATCAATTAAAAACGCTGAGACACTACCCAGCCACAAACATTGATGGGATAGAGTTACGAGATTGGTCTGTGGTAAAAAACACTTTGGCTCCAACCTGGACATTTACGGAAAGTAGAAATTTGACAGTTTGGTCTTTTAGAACACCTATTACTGCTACTGCCCTACTCCTCCAGCTACAAAAACTTGGGGAAATTGTGAAAAAGCACAAGAACTAAGTAAAAATCTCCCTAACTCTGTTTTTACCATTTAGAGATAGATGATCTACCATTTGGAGATAGATGGTTAACTTTCTGTATATTTACTTACAACCTTTTTAAGGTGTGGCTACACACACACACACACACACACACACACACACACACTATTTACTAAGCTGATTTTATAACACATTTTGAATTATTTCCCCCTTGTAATGTATTATTTTTTATGGCATGGTTTTTGCTGTCTACATGGTATTATTGTGGCTTATAACTATACTTTATTTTACCAGAATCTATTGTTGAATAGTTAGCTTGTTAATGATTTGTTAGAATTATAAATAACATTGTGGGGAACATGCTTGTATGTGACCCCCTCATCAACATTTTCAATTTCCTTCTTACTACATATGCCTGGAGGTGGGCTTTCAGGGTTAAAAGCTGCAGGTATTTTAAAGGAGGTGATATATATATATATATTTATATATATATTTATATAAATATATATATTTTGTGAAATTATATATATAATTATGTATATAATCTTTAAAAATATCCATAATGTATATTTACACATATAAAAATCCTTATAAAGTATATTTTATCTTAATTGATTCTGTAAGGAGGTTGGTACTACTTTATTTCCTCACCAGAAGTCTGAGAGAATGATCTTAATTTTAAAAATGTCACGTGTTTATGGTAAAAAGTTTTATTTGTGCCGCAGGGTAAGGCTTAATGTTTAAAAGACCAGTGTTATTTGGCTTAGCTTGGACTAAATCTATTCTTTAAACTTCCCCTTTTTTTCAGTGCAGTTTGGCATAGCTCTCTCTTTAAGGTTTGTTTACTTACCTACTTATCTTAACAGGCTGACCTACCCACCTGTCTGTCATCCTTGGTTAACATTTATCCAAGTTTGAGGATGGAAATAGCTTTCCACTGAGTCAGAGCTTTCAGCATAACCGGTTCATGAAGCCGCCTGCTCAGATGTGGGAAGGGGGAGAGCAGAAGGTTGGCTCTTTAGTGTAGTTTTTACCCACGGGGTCACTAAACACAGCCAACTTGGGAAATGTTCAAAAGTGTAAAAGTGAAAATAAATGTCCCTGCCCAGAGATAATCATTGTTAATATACTGATCTATTTTTTGGGGGGGGGGGGCAGAATGGAGGGTGGGAAATAGTATATTCAGATAAAATGCTATTTGACAGCCAGCAGGCCTGTTATTTATTTATTTAATTGTATGAAAAATCGATGGGTACTTTATGTTGTAAACTATATAAACAACACAGAGCCCAATAGCACCACCTCCCTTTCCAGAAGAAACTACCAGGGGTATTTTTCACCTGCCCCTCCACTGTGGACCGATCCTTTCTCCAGAGGGAAATGTTCAGCTCCAGGTTGAAACCTGAGTTTCTTGGCCTGGAGCCCTGGTGTTCCAGAGCATGATTTGAAAGCCACCACTCTAACGAGATTTAGAATCACCGAATGTTAGACATATTAGGAACCTCCGAGACCATCTGGTCATACCCTCTCATTTTACAGATGAGAAAACTGAGGCCCAGTAGTCATTAGTGAGTGCCTTGTCCCAGGTCAGTCAGCTAGTTAGAAACGAAACTGAAATCTCAGGGTTCTGGTTTGTGTCTTTCTTTTTAAGTGAAGATGTTGATCTACTTTTAAAAACAAGAACGACGGCCAAGTTTTGGTCTGGATTCAGTTGCAGAAAGCTGAGTCCACTCCTATCTAGTTTAAGCAGAAAGGAATTTGTTGGAGGGCATGAAAATGCCTACAGAAATCGTTAGGTGATCTAGAAAGACCTTTAGGTTATGCCCTCAGAAACACTCCTCAGAGCCACACAACAGATCTGGGACTCCAGGAAGCTGCGGTCTCTTCTGACATCTGAAAGCCACCCAGCAAATCAAGGAGCTGACGCCACACTGCTGGGTCAGGAAGCGCCATTTATTGATGTCGTCTTGCCTCAGTCTTCTCCAGCAAAATAGTTTCTCCACGAGAAGTCAGTTGAGGCACAAGATACTGCCATGGAATAGCCAAACGCCTCCCTGGTTGTGCTGCCAGAGCAAACAACAGAAGCACAGAATCCACTATTTTGCCTTTCATACCTAGCTGCAAGGGAGTCTGAAAAAGGACTCCTCAACTTTCCAGTTCCTGCAAGACAGAAATGCTTGTGGGGAGGAAGCTGGAATGGATGATGGATACCAATTTACTATGTCTCCTGAGCAATTTAGTAAACAGATCAAATGATAAGAAACATACTTGAGTTCTGTTTATGGTCATGGAAGGTAGACTAGCAGAAAAGCAAAGCACAAAAGCAAGAACAAGAGAGTTGTACAAAATATAAGAGACAGAAAATGAAGAGCATCGGCCTGCAGACTGAAGGGTTCCAGGTTCGATTCTGGTCAAGGGCACATGCCCAGGTTGCTCCAGGCATGTTTGCACAGCCCTGAGTTTCGATTTGCCTGGGGTTAGTAGGGTGAGGTTTTTAGCATGATTAAATTGAAAATGAAAAGAAGGAGAGGGTTAAAAATTCAGAGAGGGATGGCATGAAGTATAGTGATCAGCAAATTTAAGTACTTGGCTGTAGGTGATCAGCAACCTGCCCAGGCCTTGAGCTGTTCAGGTAGGTCAGCACCTCTTACAGAGTGGCTGCTTGTGGATCATTCTACTCCATGGTATAGAGCCAGGGCAGAGAGTGGAAACCTAAGAAAGTAAAGATATGGTTCTGTCTCCGGAGTTGTTTTTGTTTTCTATCCTATACTGAGCATGTATAGGATCATGTGCCAGGTGACGCAGTGGATTTCTGAGCAGCCGGGGGTTCATGGAGTGGGGAGGGGGCTGAGAAGGCAGTCAGGGCTTTTGGGAATAGCTGAGGATTGAACAAAGACATGAAAGAGGAATGGACTAGATTGTGTAAGAATTAGGGGATGCTGTCTTAGTTTAGGTTTTTGTTCCCAGACCAAGTGCCTTTGACAAGGACTTGGAAATTCCCCTGGCCATAAAGAAAACATTTAGGGCCATGAACTGTGTTCAGAAGAGGTAGTGTGATGAGTGGTTAGGGTTGTAGGCTTTTTCCCCACCCTGTTGCCTGGGTTCATATTCCAGCTCTACCCTTTATAGCTCTTGTGCCTCGGGGATGATGATAGTTCCCATCTTATAGGGTTGTGGTAAGAATGAAATATAGGGTGTCTCCCCCGCCTCAAATGTACACACACTTTCATAGTTGATAACTCACTTACCTTTTACTCCTTTTCAGGTTTAACTGATTTGTAATAATGGGTGAAGCCAGACTAAGCTTTGAACAAAGAAAATTTATCCTAAAGTGTTACTAGACTTTTTTTTAAATGGGGATATATAAAAGATAAAACCAGAAACACAATCGATGAGTTGAGGGCACACAAACACTGAGCGAAATGATTCTTGATGTTTGCGATTCCATTGCTTTGAGCTATCAGCAGTGCGTGGACCAGAATGGTCATCAGTTTGAAAACAGGCATTGACAAAAAAATTACTCATTTTTATAGATTCTTTCACATTTTGAAAATGAACTGTACGTTAATAAACACTGACTTTATAATCATTCAAAAGTGTGTGTACATTTTTTGGGACACCCTTGTACGTCATTATATGTCTGGTGCTTCTAACGACGTCCAACGCAGAGCGAGGGCCCAAACATAGTTAATCACACTGATGACGCTGGAGGTGGATGATGTCACACCCTCCACACTGGGACTGAGGGCAGTGTGCTGACTCGTGCCCAGCAAGATAAAGGCACAGAGACAACTCTGGGTGAGTGTCTGGGGGCTTTGGGCTACAGCAGTCTGGTGGGCGTGGGCAGCTGGGATGGGGTACCAATGTAGGGATGAGCTGGGAGGTAAATGTAGGGATGAGGGATGGCTTTGCTCCTTTTCCCCTTCGTTCTCCTTTCCACTCCGTTGGCCCTTCCAGCTGGAGGATGCCCGTTCCCACAGCAAAGGCACACTAAGCCCCATTTGCCCGTTCTTGTCTGGCGCCCAGGAGCCGCAGGCTGAGCCAGGCTGCCCTGCCTTTGAACTTGTGCTCACCTACCCGCTTTAATTAGATGATCGGTGGTTTCCCTTATCTTCCTGAGAGAAGATTTTTCTTTTCAGGTGATCTGCTTCTGACGCCAGTGTGGGGTTAGAGTTTCTACTCCCATTTCTCCCGCAGGCCCTGTTGCTGGGTGTCTGGAGAAAAATCACATGTTTATGCAAGTGATGGGCGAGGCGCTTGGCTCATCGAGGCGACTGATAACCTGCGGTGCCTTTGCAGGCGTCCAAAGAAAGCACTTCGGCATACAATCTGATTTGATCCTCAGAGCAGTGCTGTGGCATCCTGGGAATGTTATCCCGTTTCATAGATGGGGGAAGTAAGGCTCCAGGAGGTGGTCGGACAGCCAGCAGGTGACAGAGCTGGGAGTCACATCCGGGTCATGCCAGCGTCCATTTAGAGTTGGTTTTCAGTAAGGCTTTCTGTTGATTCAGTTCACTTCAACCACTGTGCTCTTTCTTCAGTGTTGTGTTAGCCACAACACAACACCTGCCGGCCCTCAGATCCTTCCCCCAGGGAGGAGACACCGAGAGGCAGGGAGTCCTGACGTGGGAGAACTCGACCTCTCCATGACCCGGTGTTTTGGAGTTGGAGAAACTTTGGTTATGTGACTTCATTGGCCGGCTAGTTTTCAGTATGTGGATTCTCATTCTCAAGTTTCAGGGAGCAGAGATAAAAACTGAGCCGCATCGTTGTCTTCCTGAGCTCTTAGAAGAGGCTTCTAGCGATGAGTGGAAGGTGGGTTAAACGCGAACATTCCAGTAATGGTGTCTTAACCTTCAGGGAAGACGTCTCCACAATCAAGGGTTTCTGCCTTTTGTCTTATGACACGCTTGCTGCCAACATCTATGTGCGAGGGAGATCCCACCCTCCCCTTGACTGCCGCCCACCCCAAGGGGAAGCATGTGGCCGTTCTGGGTGCCACTTGGACTCGTAAGTGCTTTTTGAAGGTGCTGGGATGGAAGAGGCGTAACCCAAGCCTGACCTCAGGTATTAGTCCCATAACCATTGATGCTGACTTGAATCGGGGAGTGCAGCTCTCGGGGCATTTGCTCAGGAGTGCGCCTGCGCTGTTACATCATCACCCTCTCCTCTTGCGTCACGGTAGCTGGCTCCTCAGTTGGGATTCTATGCTGGCCAAAGCGCAGGGAAGCTGGAGCCGGGGCCAGGCGAGCAGGGCGCACCGGGACAGTTCTGCCCAGCAAATGTTCTCGGAGAGCCGGCCGTGCAGAGAGCTTCCGGCCCATTCATCTTGGTGATGGCTTGCCCTGGGAAAGTAGTCATCTAACTACAAGTGCTTAAAATATATGTGACCACAAATCTTTGTGTCTGGATTCTGTGCGTGGCAGAAGTTGGAAAGAGATGCATTCTTTTCTTTACCTGATCTTCATCACTTAAAAGCCCCATCAAGATAATTCGTTTAGATTAGGGGTGGGGAACCTTTTTTTCTGCCAAGGGCCATGTGGATATTTATAACATCATTCGCAGGCCATACAACATTATCATCTTAAACATTAGCCTGCTATATTTGGTCAGACATTTAATTAACTCACCCCTAATGCCTTGGCAGGGCCAGACCAAATGGTTTCACAGGCCTTGTATGGCCCTCGGGCAGGAGGTTCCCCGTCCCTGGTGTAGATGAATGGGGCAGGGAAGAGGCTAGAACTAAAGTCCGCGTCCTATCACCCATCACATCCCTCTGACTGAGGCACTGGGAGCTATCTGCGGTAGTTCCTTTCTTAGCTTCTCATTTAGCTCATCTAGTTTAGGGGTGTCGACTTGTCAGGCTTTGAGTGTGGGTCACCTGGAGAGAAGGTTCTGGAGTGGGTCAGCCTCCCATGGGGAAGGAAGGCCTTACCCCAAACTGAACGTCCCTCTCTCTGACTCTGCTATGAACTTGGAGCAAGTGAACTGGTAAAATGAGTCGAGCTGCATTCTGTGGTCGCTGCATTCTGTGGTTGCGGTGTTACCTGTGGTGAGCTGAGCGCCTGGGCTGCTTTCATGAGTTCAACGTCGTCGCCGTGAACGGCCGGCCCCCAGCCTGACATTCCTCGGCTGGGTCCAGCCACAGATGCTCCATCTTGCTTTCGCCCGTTCTCACATTTTCTACAGCCTCGGCCCAAGTACTCATTTCACTCTTGATCTCCTCCCAGACACACCCTCACTCACACGTTTGTTTTCCTGGTTGGCATTGCTCTCTGTCCTGCTCACTTCCCTGAGTTTCGAGATGCCCGTGTTTTGAGAAACATGGAGAAAAACCACCACCTGCCTCTACTGCTAACCCTGCCTTCCCAAAGCCCTCCTCTGCCTCAGGGGGCAGCCCCCCGGCCACCCACCCCAGGTCGGGAGAGATGGCCAGTCTCTCCCCGTCACTGTGCAGAAAGGTGTCTTTATCCAGTTTGACTGTTGCTGTTATGTGGCGAAACGTTCATAAAAGTCGAGATTTATGAGATGTGTACGGCTGTGGTTATTTTTTCGTTTTCTGTTTTTTTTTTTTTTTCCTTTTTCCTTTTATTTGGTCATCTATCAGGGAGAGAAAAGCCAGGCCTGATAATTTCTTAGCACATCCTGTGTTCACTTAAGAATGTCAGCTGTAGGCCTGTCAGGAAGTTATTTCTCGGCTTGGTTTCTCCCTCCTTTTACCCCGCTATGGACCTGCCCCCTCCCCCCCCCCCCCCCCCACACACACACAGGCAGAGGCCCGCTCTGTCCATCAGGCTGGCGATAAGGCTGGACACTGCGGGGGGTGGAGCGTGGCCCCTAGTGTGGCCCGCGGACTCTTACATTCCTCGGCGTCCACACGTCCAGCTCTCTGTCGGTTCTTGATTGCTTAATAGGAAGGGGCAGGCTGGGTCCGTTCAGGAGGTTTCCAGAATTTTCTTTGTTCTTAAATACAGCACCCTTAATCCTCTTAGTTGTTTTTTTTTTTTGCCTGGACACTTTAGAAATCTCTCTCTCTCTCTCTCTCTGTCTCTCTCTTTCTCTCTCTCTCTCTCTCCCTCCTTCCCTCCCTCCCTAGTCCTTTTCTTTTCTGTAAAGTATGTGCATGTCAGATAAAAGGCTCTTGAAATGGAGGGCCTAGCAGGTTGGGGCATTGGCTGCTGAAACAGGCTAATCGGAGATAGAAGCAAGTTGTCACAAAGGTGTCTGGTGGGGATGGAGGGTAGGGAGGAGGATGATCCCCAGTAAATGCCAGGTTGACTCTCCCCACCGGCCCCTCCTCCTGCTTTTATGATTAGCTCTTGCAGAAATGCATCCGGTCTTCGCCGAGCCCCACAATCGCGTTAACCAGGCTGTGCCCTGCATCTCAAGCACCTGGTTAAGACCTCATTCTGTGTCTGGGAAAGTTCCCTGCTGAGCCCCAGAGGGTGCATAAATGTCTTTAAGCCACAGTGGGTGGCCGGGCAGGGACCAGGAAGCTGGCCTGCCGAACTTGGGCGTGCACCCTCGTTTCAGAGTGGAGGCTTCTGAGGCCGAGCTAGTTGGGGGCAGTGCTGGCCAGTGGGGGGTGGAGTGTGGCCCTGGTGTGGCCCGTGCGTCTGCCCTGAGTCCCTCTGTGTGGGGCTCTACCCTCTCCAGGTTTGGAATAAACCCCCTTTCTTTTACTGAGGAATCCCCCCCCCCTTTTTTTTTGGACACTCATCTTTCCGGCTCCCTGACAATGAGAGCACAGTGGGAGTGAGCTGAGACTGGTGTGGGATCTCGTCCCCCTGGAGCGGGGGAAACATGGCGGCCTGGGCAGTTAGTCCCGGAGTCCCCCACCTCCAAACACCGAGCGAACATGGGTTTTGCCTTCTAGTTGCTTAAAATCTAAGGGGGGGGGGTGCTGCTTTTGTGAGCCCCCCTTCGGATTTGAGCATTCTGCCGTCCCAAGGTTAATTGGTTGCTGGTCCCATACCTGCTTCTGCCACGTGCCTGCTACCTCATTTCCAGTCACGCTGCCATCGTCCACCAGAACCCCTCATCTGTTTCCTGCTCTGCTCAACACTCCTGGGGTGCTACCATGGGATTCCAGCCTCCTGTCATACGTGTCCCCGTGGGCCTGAGCTCCAGGGAGCCTGCCCCCGAGTCCCTCTGTGTGGGACTCTGTCCTCCCCAGGTTTGGAATACCCCTCCCGTTCCCCCTTTCTTTTACCTAGAAAACCCACCCGTTTTTAGAGGGTCCTCTCAAATAGCTCTGCCTCGGCCGGGAAGCCTGGTCTGCGGCTTCCTTTCCCCCAGGTGGTGACACCTGTCTCTTTTCAGCCCCCAGCCCTTTCTGCTAACACAGTGGTCGGCAAACTCATTAGTCAACAGGGCCAAATATCAACAGTACAACGATTGAAATTTATTTTTTTAAAATATATATTTTATTGATTTTTTTACAGAGAAGAAGAGAGAGGGACAGAGAGCTAGAAACATCAATATCGATCAGCTGCCTCCTGCAGACCCCCCACCGGGGATGTGCCCGCAACCAAGGCACATGCCCTTGACCGGAATCGAACCTGGCACCTTTCAGTCCGCAGGCCGACGCTCTATCCACTGAGCCAAACCGGTTTCGGCTGAAATTTCTTTTGAGAGCCAAATTTTTTAAACTTCTTTTAACGCCACTTCTTCAAAACAGACTCGCCCAGGCCATGGTACTTTGTGGAAGAGCCACACTCAAGGGGCCAAAGAGCCGCATGTGGCTCACCAGCCACGGTTTGCCAACCACCGGGCTAACAGATCGGACCTCCTGGTCCTTCCTGTTCCTGTCCCACGTGTCCCCCTAGAAGGAAGGCTCGATGTGGAGGGCCGGGACTGTCGATGCCGCTGCTGTCTGGGACAAAGGAGATACTCAGGGGACAAAGGAGATACTCGGTGCTGACTGGCCATGTGGTGAATGAGCATCTGAAGTGGGACTAATGCAACTGGAACTGAATTGTTAATAACAACTTACGTTTAAGTGGCTACAGGTGGCTGGTAGCTGTCTCTTGGGACACTGCACACGTGTGTCTTACTTATCTGGATGTTTTCCGAAGCCCTCGCTCTGTGCGCCGCACACACGACGAGCCTCGCAAGGGACGAGGAAGGCAGCGGGAATCGCCTGGGCGTATCGTTCTATTAGCTGTGTGTTCTTTGCCTATTTTCCATGCAATTTGATTGTTAAGTTAGATTCTGTAGATTGTATATTTGAGCACCACCAATGCTTTGGGGGATACGAAGATGAATAAACATGGCCTCTTCCTGCGAGGGACTTGAATCTCATAGGTAAATACCGAGTGGTAATGGGAAGCAGAGTGAAATAAAGGGCCGCCATCCGGGGGCAGTCCACTGCCTGTGCCAGTGCAGGTGAATGTCACCGTGGACCCAGGTACTGGGACTAGAGTCTGTGAGCAAAATAGACACAATTCCTGACCTCAGGAGGCTTAGTTTCTGGTGGAGGGAGACAGACAAGAAATAAACAAGTAAATCATAGAGTGTGTGGGCTGGTAGGTTAGGAGAGGGTCCCCCTGTGGGCCTGTCCGGGAGCGCTGGGGTTGCAGTTGTTAAGCAGGCGGGTCATGGAAGGCCTAGTGACATTTGCACAAAGACCTTTGGACTGAGGTGTGAGGTTTGGACTCATGAAGGACAAAAAGGCAGAAGGCTCGTCCTAGGGAAGGGGCAGCCTGAGTGAAGGCCTGGGGTGTGAAGCGCGAGCAGGTTGCCAGCATGGCTGGAGCTCCGAGCAGTTGGATGAATGGGAAACGGGGCTGCAGAGGTGGCGTGGGACCCGGTAACAAAGGTTGAAACCTTGAAATCTCTGCTGATTTAAAAATATATATATATTTTATTGATATTTTACAGAGAGGGAGAGAGATAGAGAGCTAGAAATGTCAATGAGAGAGAAACATCAACCAGCTGCCTCTCGCACATCCCCTACCGGGGATGTGCCCGCAACCAATGTACATGCCCCTGACCGGAATCGAACCCGGGACCTTTCAGTCCGCAGGCCGACGCTCTACCACTGAGCCAAACCGGTTTCGGCTCTGCTGATTTTTGATGTCTTGTCTTCCTGCTTCAGATGTCGGCCCCCTCCATCACTACCCCAAGGACAATGGTCCCAGTTATTACTTCTCGTTTCTCTTCCCACAAGGTTTCACTCCAAGTAGCTGCTTAGAAATTGTGTTCACGAAGGGACACTTAAAACTCAGCCAAATCTTCTTTGATGAAATTTTGCAAAAGAGAATGTCTGATAAGATCAAGTCTGGGCTAATCGTACCCCTGGATCTTATTTCATTTCTAGGTCTCGGTGCAGACCGAGTGCTCTGCAGGGTCCCAGGTGGCTCAGTTCCCGTGTTTTAACACAGTCTTTGAACCGGATCATCTTTGGGACACAGAGAAGGTTTGGGGGAGCGAGGGCCTCTGAGCAACAGGAACAGAATGCAAGACCAAGCAGCTCTTTCATAGGGCCAGGATTATTGGCCAGGGAGAGGAATGCCACATCTCCCAGCAAGTCTGGAGGCCCAGAGACATGATGACTGGGTGGGAAGTGAGTCGCCTTGAGCTGCAGGTGCTGCTTGGAGAACAGCTGTGCTAGGTGATCACAGTTTTAGGTGTATCCGGTGGATTAAAAGCCCAGATTTCACTCAGGAAGAGGGAACTAAGTGCCTTTGGCTGAGGGCAAGAAAGGGCTTTTTAAAAACAGATTGCTTATCAGCCTGTTTTAAGGTGGCTTGGGAACTACTGATATTTACAGTGATAAGTGCATTAGATGAATTAGGTGTCAGTGCCTGGGAGAAATACTGAGTTCTCTCCAGAAAAAAAAAACCCAATACACTGACTTTTTTAGATTTCTGCTTTTCTAAAAGCAACATTGACCACAGACAGCAAGCACGTGGCGGCAAGCCACGGGGCAGTTGTGTTCATGGGCACATCTTCAGTGCCAGTTGCCATCAGAGTAAGCTTTTCCCCTAAATGAGCGCTCACAACTAACCACAGACGGCTAAGTCACTTTGGGGCTCGGCGCACCAGGGGCCTGCCCAGGAGACTTGCTTATGAGGCAGCGTGGAGTTTGCTGACGGGCCGCACGTAGATGTTGGCCTTGCAAGTACCATGATCGGCCATGTTTCCACGTGTGGCTCAGGCCTGGATCCAGTGTCGCTGAGACCTGGCTCCTCCTCCCCTTCCTAAACATCGTTATGCCGTGGGACACTGTTCACCATTCCCTTCCGTTCGAAGTGCCCTAACTTTAGTGTTACAGTTATCACGGCTCTGCAGCAAACTGCTCCCAAACTTAGCAGCTTGAAGCAACCGTTGTATTGTGCTCAGGGCACCGCTGGGCCAGGCATTCGGGCGGGGCGGAGCAGCCCCAGCTGGTTTCTGCTTTACCATGCCGAGGGCCTCGGCTGGAGAGACTTGAGATCTTGATGGCAACTTGATGGCAAAGGACCGGAGTCATCAGAAAGCTTATTCCCTCGTGTGCCCGGTGCTTGGGCAGGGATGGCTTGAAGAAAGGAGCCCACCATGGGGTCTCTCCACATAACGCGGGCTTCCTGACCGCGTGGTAGCTTGGTGGCTCAGGGTTCCCACTGTGATTGTTCTAAAGAACAAGCTAGAAGCTGCCGTACCTTGTATGACCCAGCATTGGAATTCGCACATCCCTTCTTCTATACTCCATTGGCTGAAGCAGTCACGAGCTTACTTAAATCCAAGGGAAGGGACAATAGAACAAGGGGTTATATGCTGTAGTTGGTGAAACAGTTTGTTTTGTTTTGTTTTGTTTTGTTTCTCTCCTGTTTTCTTTGGTTGTTGCTTTGGGTTTCCAAGAGATATTGTGATTCCTCCTGTCCTTGTCACTGCTTTTCCTTTACCCCCTCACCTGAACTACTCCCACGAAGTTCGTGGCCACCTAAACATTGGTGAATTCAGTCAGGGTCCCCGGTCCTGATCCTTCTCCGGAGCTCTAGTACAAATGCACACATTGTCCCACGGGCACCGCACATCTAACATACCCAAACCGAACACATTTATCATGTCTCCACATACCTGCATCTTCTGCATGCCTTATCTCCGTTGGTGACGCCGCCATTGGCTCAGCCACCCAGTAAATTCAAAACGCTTCCTTTCCCTCATCTCCGCTGCTGGCCATTTACCCAGTGCTGATAATTTTGTCTCCTGCTCTCTCTCAAATCTTTTCCTGTTTGTTATGTAAAAGATCCTCGCCTTAGTTCAGGGTCCCTTCATCTTGGACTGTTATGATAAGCTTCTAACTGTCTCCCCGTCTCTACAGGGTGACTCATCTAAAACACAAAGCGGGTCATGCTAGTCCTCCACTTAAAATTGCTTACCCCGTATTGAAAGGGTGAAGCCCAGTCTCCTTGGTTACGTCTACAAGATTCTTTGGGATCGAATCCTTGCCTCCTTCCGTCTCTTCCATCAAACTCTCCTTTTCACTTGGTTTCTGGATGGGCCCAACTTAGTGCCTGAAATGGATGCGATCTTTCATACCATTGTGACTCTGCCTGCCCTTCTTTCTTGTCTTCCTGGGAAACTCCTGTTCACCCTTTAAAACCCCAGGGAGGCATCTCGTCTTTGAAACCTTCTCTGACTGCCCTGCCAGAGTTCACCACATTTCCCTCGGTCTATTGTGTGTGCTTTCGGCATTGTGTGTTTTTGTCAGGCCTCTGTGAGATCTTTAAAGGTTAGAGAACGAAATCTTTTCGTTTGGGCTCCTACATCCCGATGGGGACTAGGGAGTCATTCAAGCCTGATGTTGAGTGGAATGAATCAGGGGCAGTTGACGCAGACCCTGATATTATCCCCGAATCTGTGATTGCCAGAGGTTTCGGGCCCCTCCCTGTTTTCCTAAACCTTTCCAGTGCGTGCTTGTCAGGAGTCACCAGTTGTCCTTTTCTGTGGGTAAAGACGCCTCTCCCAAACCACCAGCTGTGTTTCTCCCGGTGGGAGGGGAGGGCTGTGACCCAGTCCAGCAGGATCCCTCAGTTGCGGCGCAGTCTGTGTGCTCTGTGGCTCCCGACCAGAACGCCGGCCAGCTGTTCTTCTTAGGAACGAGGCCTTTTGTCTTCTGGGTGCTTATGTCAGCGTGGCAACAAGGAGTGCTTGGAACTACCCACGGGGACAGAGCGGAGACAAGGAGGGCGCCTGGGGACCTTCACTCGTCCACCATCCTGGTGATGCAGAGCAGCAAATATTCCTGCACTCATGATTGCCTACTGTGTGCCAGGCGCTCTCCTACGTGCTAGGAATACAGCGGTGAACAAAATAGACGAAAGTTCTTAACTTTAGGAGGCTTCCGTTCTAGGAGGGTGAACTGATCACATCCCTCCCCTTCAGGATTCTGTTCTGGGGAGGAGGGGGTGCTGACCATGGCTGATCGGGCTGTGAGTCCCTAACTCAGTACCTTTGCATAGTAGGCACTGAACAAACGCTTGTGGTGGTGGGAATGGATGAGTGTCGTTGGACAAACGAGGTTTAACCGGGCACGTTTTTCTTCCTTGAGGGAAGGGAACTAGGTTTTATTAAGCATTGCCAGGTGCAGAGCAATTTCCCCCTAGAAGATGCCGGTCTTCCAGGCAGAAGTGCCCTTCAGAGAGCCCGAGCGCCGCCGGCGGGCCGTGTGGCTGATTCGACAGCCCTCCAGAGTGAACCGCCAAACGAGCCCTCCACGTTTCAGCCGACATCTACGGCTCCCCAGTCACCTCTTCGCCTCCATAAACAGCCAGCCCAGACCAGTTAGCCAGGCTGGGCACGTCGGGGGACCACATCTTTTCCTTTCTCTCTTTTCCGTGTTTGGTGGCCTCGTGCAAGTGTTTTAAATAGAACAGACACCACGGCTATAAAACATCTGTAACATCACACATTTAGGAAAGTTCCTGGCAGCCTGCGCTCTGCTTGATGGGTGATGTTTTTATTGCGACTGTTGTTTCATCACCCCCCTCCCTCCCCGGGTTGATCCCTCTGGAAAATAAAGTTTTCTTTTATGTGACGATTTATAGAAATATGTTACTGGCACAGGGAGGGCGCAGACATATTAGGATATTGGTGTCACAGAGAAATACTACCTCTGAGCCACGGGCAGCTTCGTCTTTGTTAGAGAATGACCTTTCTCATTTGGGACAATCTGTTACGTAGAGTTCAGGTGGATAAAGACACAGTTTTGCAATGAGATGGAATTTTTTAAAAAAATATATATTTTATTGATATTTTACAGAGAGGAAGGGAGAGAGATAGAGAGATAGAGAGCTAGAAACGTTGATGAGAGAGAAACATCGACCAGCTGCCTCCTGCACACCCCCGACTGGGGATGTGCCCGCAACCAGTGTACATGCCCTTGACTGGAATCGAACCCGGGACCTTTCAGTCCGAAGACCGACGCTCTATCACTGAGCCAAACCAGTCTCGGCTATGAGATGGAATTTTTGCTGGAGCATCTTCGATCCTTGAAATACCATGGTTGCCCAGGACCATTGCTGGGAGCGGGTTGACTCTGGGTGGTGTCGGGGGAAAAAAAAATCTGAGGGAAGTGGAATTGAGAAAAATTGGGAGAATTGGTAATAATTAGTCCTTAAATGTACAGAGCGCGTGCCTTTTCCAAGTGCGTTTCCTCCTGTTGTTTAGTGTGTGGGGCAGACAGGGAAGGTTTGATCCCCACTCACAGCCTAACAGATAGAGGCGAAGGCCCGGGCAGGGAGGGGACTGTGGTAAGGAGGGAGAAGGGGGACTTTGTGTGTCTGTTATCCCAGCTCTGGGCCCAGCACATTCCATGTATTAGCTCTTCTAACCCCACTTTGTAGAGAGAGAAACTCAGGTTCAGAGATGGTCACTTGCCGGGGTCACCTAGTATACATGTGGCAGAATTGAGATTCCTGGGTTTCTTTTCCCTCTCCTCCCAGCTTCAGGTGCTGGGATTGGAACCTGGTCCTCTCATCTCCAGTTTCCGAGTCTGGTCCTCTGCCCAGACTCCAGGCCCTCTTGGATTTAGGAAGATTCACCTTCCATCTCTTGAGAAACGAGACATTTAATAATGAAGGTGGAGAGAATTGCTCGTGATTATCTTGGCTTCCCTCTCGCGCTGCAAACACTTCTTTGGGTCCCTCCTTTTCCCTCAAAGGAAGTTACTTGTGGCAGGTGGCAGGGCGCCAGACCAGCACATGCTGGGGGGGTGGGTGGTTGACTTTTTTTTTTTTTTGACAGATAAAATTTATGACCTAACAGATGGCTGAGTGTTTCCGAAGACGACCACGCCAAGAGTGCAATGTGCTTATCTCTCCTTATGCCTTCTCCACCTGCCCCCACATTCCCTCCCACCCCATGGATGTTTCTGGAACAGTAGAATGGCAGAGCAGGGAGGGGGCCTGGTGATGGGGGAGCTGCCACCAGGCCACACTAGGACTGGTGTATAGGTGCCTTCTTCCAGCTCATGCTTTGTAGCCGCTCTGGCCCGTGCCTCCTTGCCAACATATAAGCATTGAGGTGACTCAGCACCCCCACAAGTATTCCTGCTTTTCTCATTAATGGCCCGACTGAAGAGCTGCTCCCCTGTTTAAATCCCGTGAAGGTTTCCTTTGCCTCCCTGGCATGACCCCCCTGCCCAGCCCCTCTCCTCCTTGCATCCCATCGACACCTTGTGCTGTGGTCTTTCAGATCCACGTGCAACCCTTCAGCCAACACTGAAGACACCACGGCCTCCGCTGGGGAGACGCTTCTTCACTTCCTTCCCTGCTGCCTCCTACTGACCTCCAAGCCCCCCTTGGAGTCATGCCCAGCCCTGTGCCCTCCACCCCACCATGCTGTAATAACACAGCTTCTTACTTGGCCATGAGCACCTTGGATACAGAAACCCGGTCTTATCCACGTAACATCCACAGAGCCTAGCACAGTACTTGGCACACAGTAGGTCCTCAACACCATTTGATGAGAGAACGAATGAATGCCTGTGGCTAGCCACCAGACACAGTCCTCTGCAGTTCATCTTCTCTTGCCCTCTTGATCAACATTTTCGCTCTTCTGGGACTCAGCACACATCTTTTTGAGCACCTACTATGGGCCAGGTGTTTGTATATACTTGTCTCTTGTGATGCTTACAGCAGCTCTGTGACATAGAGGTGTTGCCCCCACTTTACACATGACTCGCCTAATAGTACACAGCTAGCGAGGTGGCTGAGCTGGGACTCAATCCCAGGGCCTCGGGTTCAATCCCAGGCTCCTCCACTCTTTCGTGGCTTCCCCCCTCCTCTGCTCAGTAGGGTAATAATGAAAAAGAACCTTTGCTTTGTTGAGGTCTCCATCCCCCCACCTTTCTCCCTTAGGATGGCAGAAGCGACTTCTTATAGAGCCCTGATTGCACATTAGAATCTCCTGGGAACTGTTTAAACAATCCTGATGCCCGGGCCTCTCCGTGGACCGGTGAAGAGACTCCCCCAGGGCGGGGCCCGTGTCAGGGTCTGATGACTCCCCCGTGATTCTGGGGGGCAGGCAGGGCTGAGCGCGCTGTACCGCCGGGGTGTCGGTGAACCTGCAGCCTGGCTGAGCCCCGTGGATTAGGTAGAACCGGCTCATCAAGAACTGATTGCCATGCGCATCTAAAATATGTTAATGGCGGTAATCAAGGCTAAGGGTTAAGGCTGCCATTTCGTTCTTTTCATGAAATCAACTGGAGGGTTTGGGGGGTGGGGCACCTCGGCTTCAGAGCCAGTCTACAGCAAAGTTTTTATTTTTTTCTCTCCTTAAAGAGCCATTCAGTTGCTGCTGATGACAGGGGACCTCATCCCGCAGGTGGCTCCCCGTGTACCAGAGGGTGGCTTCCGGGAGTCATCTCTTGGGCAGTCCTTCCCCAGGACGCAGTGGGCCCCCTGGGTGACGCTGGGTTTTCCTTAACCAAGGGTCTGTGCTCCTGCCCATCCTTCTGACATGGCTTCTCAGCCCAGCCCTTGAGGTTTCCTCGTGTCATGTGGAGGACCCCGAGGCCCTCCAGGGTGGCGGGTAAGGGGGTGCTATTTAGTTCAGGCTCCAAGAGACTTTGAAACACATACCCTTGGCGTAAAAACCGTCTCTCTGGTAGTTGCTACCCAGGTGACCTGCGAGGTGTTAGGAAAAGAGCAGCTTGGGAAGTAGGAGGGATGCTCTGAACTCATCACCCTGGCTGTGTGTTGATAAACCCGCACCCAGGCTGGCTTCAGTGAGCCTGGCCCAGCCCGTGAGAAGGGGCTCAGGCACCCCTGAGCCGGGACCTGGGTGTTGGGGGGACTCCAGCTGGGAGAAGCTCTCTGGAAGGTTTGTGTGGAGACACAGGCTCCGGGTTGGTTTTCCTTAGGGTACCCGGGCCTCCTATGGGCTGTCTTCTTGGAGTAATGCTTTCTCACTTGCTACTATCTCTGTTTTACTAAGGCCAGGGTCTTATGCCCATATTTCAAAGGTGAAAAGAGAAGCCCGGAACTGTTCAGAGACTTGACCTAACCTCATGTGGCCAGCCAGGGTCAGCTAGTCAGTGTGTCTCAGGACATACACAGGTGGGCTTGAAAATGCAAAGCCACGTGGACAGAGAGAAGATGTCTTAAACTTGTGTCTTCATTTGGGTCATTTCTGTAAGCCAGGACCACCTCGGACCTTTGCTTTAGCCAGGGGCCTGAGGCCATCGTGGCACCATTTCCAGGGCCCTCCCCCTCACCGTGCGTGAGTCACCCTCTGCGTCTCCAGAAGAATTCCACTCTGGGTTATGTGCATGACACTCCAGGCTGGAGCGGCAGGCACAGATGGAAGGACCTGAGCTCCCACCAGCCCGCCCTCCTGGCCGGCCTTCCTCCCCCTCTCTCTGAGGTTCAGTAAGAATGCGCTTTGGCTGCCTTTCCCTTGCTGGGGCTTAGGAGGCGCCTCTTTCGTGTGCAGAAATGCACGGCTTCCTGGCACACGGAGCAACAGCAAAGCGTGTTACTTAATTTTGCTGCTGTAAAGATTATGGGTTTTGCCGAAACCGGTTTGGCTCAGTGGTAGAGCATCGGTCTGCGGACTGAAAGGTCCCGGGTTCGATTCCGGTCAGGGGCATGTACATTGGTTGCGGGCACATCCTCAGTAGGGGGTGTGCAAGAGGCATCTGGTCGATGTTTCTCTCTCATCGACGTTTCTAGCTCTCTATCTCTCTGTAAAATATCAATAAAATATATTTTAAAAAAGATTATGGGTTTTAATTGCATCTACAGATTGGTTGAACACTGGTGAGAGTCTTTGGGGCCTTTCTCATGGTGAGCGTTGGCAGCTCCTCTGTGGCAGGTATTGGGGAGCGGGCTCCGAGAAGGACGGAGCGATGGGAAAATTACCTGTGGATGCAGAGCGGCTCGGCGCCTGTGATTGGGCTGACGGCCAGCCAGCCCCCTCCCTCAGTATCAGTTGATGCTCGGGCCACGATCCTTAATTTCCTGTGCTTTCCAAGGCAGCACTTCATCCCCCCACCCCCCCACCTTTTTCTGCTACCTCCCCCAGCCCTAGCCCGAGTGGCACAGTCTAGGATATTACTCTCAGATACCAATCTGTGGACAGGTCAGCCTTGCCGGCTGCAACTTTTCCCCCAAGGGTAAGAGGAAGCAGTATTTTTTAAATTAGCCTCAGAGGGAGCCGGGCAGAGGGCTCCGAGCTGAGGGTGGGGAGTCTGAGCTCCCTGCTGCTGCAGCCCGATCAGTTCATTACGCGATCACCTTCTCCTTCCAGTGAATTCCTGTTGTTTTAACCAAAGGTAATGCCGTAACCTGTGTCGGATAATTGTGTGTAAATTATGTTCTAGCACCATATAGAGGAAGGGTTTTTTTTTTTCTCCTCCTTCCCATTTTAAAGCTATTTAGAGGGACTGCCAAATTGTAGTCTGAACCCTTGTGCTCTCTGGGCTAATAGCTATAGACGCGGAGAGAGTTCTCTGAGAAACGTTTGGGGTTATATTTATAATTAGCTTCTCCTGAAGTTAAATTAATTTCTTCAGTCGGCAGCGTCAGATATTGTTTCACCTTTGTGCAGTGGTCAACTGTGGGTGCATGGAGGCCCGTGGAATTAGCGGGCGGAGGAACCCCGGGGAACACACAGCCTTGCGCACTTGGCTTTATCTTAAGCCCTTTTTGCATTCAGACTCTCAACGTAGGGATCTTTTTGGCCCTTAGGAAAAATCCCCCCTTTTATTGAGATATAATTCACATTCCATGTAATTTACCCACTTAAAGCGTATATAGTTCAGTGGTTTTTAGTATAATGCACAGATGTGTGCACCCATCACTATAGTCAATTTTAGGGCATCACCTCAAAAAGAAACCCCATCCCTCCCTTTAAGCCATCACCCGGTCCCTCACCTCCAGCCCTAATCAACCACTAATGTGCTTTCTGCCTCTATAGAGCTCCCCGTTATGAACGTTCTGTGAATGGAATCGGGGGGCTGGATTATCATAGGATACACTAGGAGCCCATCGTGTGATATCGTGCGCAGTAGGCCTCCCACTGCTTTCGTGGGAGCTGGCAGGAACTGGAGCCATGCGGCTTCTGTGGGAGGCAAAAGCCGCTTCTGTAGGAGCCAGGAGGGACCTGCGCTGATTCCGCCGGAGGTGGGAGGGAGCCACGCTGCTTCCGTGGGAAGCAGGCCCACCGTCTCCTCTCCAGGTCTGCGCTCAGCTGCGGAGGCTGTGGGCCAGCCCCCCAGACCCCAGAAGTCCTCCACGAGTGGGGTGGGATACTTGCCTCGTTCTTGGGGCAACAAAGCAAGCATTCTACCAGGCTGCTCACGCTGCCTGCTCATAGCAACCGCCACCCCCCCCCCCAATCCCCTAGGACTGGGGGACTCCAGTGGGGCTGAGGGGACTGGGTGCCACCATCTTTGTGACAGTGACGGTTAATTTGCATATCGCCCTTTTACTATCTAGGATGGTCTTTTATGACTGACTTCTTTCACTTAGCATAATGTTTCCAAGGTTCATCCCTGTTGTACTGCATGCGTCAGAACTGTATTCCTTTCTGTGGCTGAACAATGCTGCCTTGTACAGATGCATCACGTTTGCTGTCTCCACTCATCCATCGATGGACATTTGGGTCATTCCATTTTTTGACCGTTTTGAACAGTGCTGCTGTGAAGATTGTGTGTAAAAGGTTTTGAGTTGATGCATGTTTCAGTTTCTCTTGGGTGTATAGTGAGAGCGGAGTTGTTGGGTCATCTAGTCACTCTGTGTTTAATCATTGGAGGGACTGCCAGGCTGGCTTCCATGTGGACTGTCAGTCCACTGTCACCAAGAAAAGGGGAGGCCGAGGCCATGGTGCCCTGGGGCATCTCCCACGTAGGTCTCTGTGCTAGTTTCCAAGGGCTGCTGTGACTAATGACCGCACACTGGGGGGTGGAACAGAAATGTGTTCTCCACAGTCTTCAGCGGTCTAGAAGCCTGTATGCAGGTGTTGGCAGAGCCTTCTGGAAGGCGGCCCCATCCCAAGCCTCTCTCCTACCTCTGGGAGCTGCTGGCAGTTCTTAGCATCCCTTGCTCTGTAGACCATCACTCCAGCTTCTGTATCCATCTTTATATGACCTTCTTCGTGCCTCCTTTCCTCTTCTCATAAGGACACCTGTCACTGGATTTAAGGCCCACCCTGTCTGTATCCAGGGTGATTTCATCTCAAGGTGTTTTACTTAATTACATCTGCAAAGAACCTGTTTTCAGGGAAGATCACATTCTGAGGTTCCAGGTGGACCTGCACTTGGATGGGGACTGTCGTCAACTTGCTATGGTCTCTTTCCCACCTGTGATTCTGGAACCATTTGGAGAAGATGCCCATACCAGACCTGTATTCTGGTGTTGTATGTTAAGTGAGTGTTGCCACCGGATTCAGACATGATGGTGGTGGTGGTGGTGGTGGCAGCTTAGGGGGAGGGGGGAAGGATGAGAGAGGAACTAGAACTAAGGTGTTTTGGAGGACAGGCCGCTTGGAAGAAACACCCTAAGGAGGGGAATTAGAGCGGCCGTGACGTCAGTCAGCCTGGCTAGGACTTTACCACATAAAGATGGGGCTTAATTCCCAGATGCACAGGGACTCAGGATAGCCATGCGCTCACCAAATTCAGAATCTGGGATGCAATCACATGGCCTACTTCGCCCCTGCCACTCTGCCTTGGCTGTAGCTATCACCTGATTCATCCCGCTGGGACTGGAATTTTCCATCTGCCTTATGGGACGGTGGACAGTCTGGTCCACCCAGCGCCAGAATTCTAGCATCTTTCCTGGGGCTCTCACCTTGGGGTTCCCAGAGATGGGAGCACCGGCCAACCAGCCTGAGTTCCTGGGCAGTGAGCGTGGCTCGTTTGTTTCAGGGGAAGTTGAACTCTTTTCAGGAACGTGATGATGGCAAGAGCTGACAGTTTCTCCAGGCCTCTCTCATACCCACTAACGCTCCCCGAGCTGTTTCCTGCCTTTCCACGCATTTGTCAGGATTAAGGAATATTTGCTGTTGTTTTCTTGTGCGACAATTAATACTTTGGGGCCAGCGCTGTTGTTGAAGCTAAGTTTTCTCATTCAGTCTCATTTTCAAGTGTAATTCCTCTTTTCACCCCATACTGAATACACACACACACACCTGTTTTATCCTATTTTTATAAAAAATACAACCAGGGGCCCCTCTCGGAGGGACCATTTCAGATGGCCACGCATTTTTGAAAAGGGAATGTATGAATTTGAAAACAAAAAGCCAGCTCTCAGGTCAGAGGCTCTAGGTGGCGTGTTCCCTGCAGTTCCAGCTAGCAGCTGGTGTCGGCCAGTTCTTTCATGTAAACAGCAATTTTCTGAACTGGAATGGTGCTGGGGTTTTCTTCGTGGAGCCAAGAGGTTTGTGGAGAGAGCAGTGCTGTTTAGTTAAATTATGGGTCTAGATGCGAAACTGCAGCGTTGAGTTGTGAGTCTGAACACTCCCCACTTCCCTATGTGTAACATACACACACACACGGTCATACCCGCATACATGTGTGCACGCACACACCACTTCCCGGAGTGCTGCCCTACACCACAGGAGGGCATCTGTTGAGGGCAGGCTGTCCCCCAGGGGTGCAGGGCCCCTGGTGGGTATCTGGTGTCCCTAAGAGTGGGAAGCATTTGCATACTGAAGTGTTTTCTGCAACCCATCCACCAAGAACTCCAAGCCAGGGAAATCTAAGATCAGTTTCCTAATGGGCTTGGGCTGTGCTCTCTCCGGAACAGATGGGCCGCTCTTTCCACCCAGGTGCACCCCGGGGGCCAGCGGGCCGGCTGTGCAGCGGCTGGCTTCCCCCATCTTGTGTGCTACAGTGTGAAGGCTGTGGCTTAGGAAACAGTTACCCGGCGGGCTGACACAGGAAGACGGCACAGGTGGCTCTCTGTCTGCATTGTGGGTGGAGAGGACTTTTTTTTTTTTTTTTTTTTTTTAAATAATGCAAAGACTATAGAGCCAGGGAGCATTGGGTAACTTGTCCTGCTCACTGTGTCCAAGATCAGGAGAGGGTTAAAGTTCTGGGGATTCCAGATGATTCCCGGGACAAATAGAAGCCAAGACTCAAGTATTGGGATTAGAGTTACCCCCCAAAATGCGCACGCGCGCGCACACACACGCACACACGCACACACACACGCACGTTCACAGAAAATTGGCTAATATTGATGAGAATTTGAGGACCTCCATTTTGTCCCCTGAGAACCTGGACACAACACCCCCGCCTTGTCCCCTTCCTGCCCAGCCCTCCTTGGCGGCCGTGGAGATGCAGGGGGAATGGAGGGAAACTGTGATTCTAGAGTCCTTGCCTGCTTCCCGAGTCCCTCTCCAGGATGCAAATCCTCACACAGTGCACAGTCCATTTAGCAGTGGTGCCACCAGGGCTCCCCAACAAATCACCCCCCTTCCTCCTTGTGCGCCCCAGGTAGGAGAGGGCGCATGCAGAGCCTGCTGCCCTAGCTATGCTCCGCTCCCCTGCAGCCCAGACGTGGGTGAGCAGCTAACCAAGTGTTGCACATCTTCCCACTGGCCTTTTCACGTTCAGAAGGCTTTGATTAAGCCAGCTTCCTTTTAGTGTTTGCTGCAGAGTGGGATCCATCACCGTAGCTGAGCTGGTTCCCGGAGAGGATGTTTTAGTAACTTGACTACTTTGTCTCATTGGCTGGGGCCTGGGATTTCTCATCCTTCTTTAAAAAAAAAAGTGTTTTAAATATTTTTATTTTTAGGACTGCGTAGATTTATAGCTGGGTGTCTGCCCCAGGGTTTAGGGCTCCGGGGCTTGGCAGGTTTACGGCTATGAGGCAACAGTGGAGGGTGCGAAAGGGGACCTTTCCGTTTAACCAGTTACTGGGGAATGAGCATTCTGTTGACTTACGTTATTTGGAATGAAGACACGCCGACTGTGTGATTTTCTGGGTCCAGGCGCACATTTGGAATATAAACAAGGCCAGCTCTCTGCCCACCTGCTTTAACCGCGCAAAAGTGAGACCAGGGGGTTCATTTTGCAGAATGCCTCTCCAGAGTTTCTTTAAGTCGAACACTCCACTTGTGCGTGTTCTTAAATCACATTAGTATTTCTTTGTAGATATTTAGTTATGAATGAAACATCTAAAGTGAAACCATTGGGAGTCTTTGCTCATCTGAAATCGTATAGAGATGCATGAGGGTGTTTTGAAATGACAGTGGGAGAGGGGGCAGGGAGGGTAAGTTTATCCAGTTTTCTGGATACGGTGTCTTTCGGATGCACATTTATTCTGAGCTCTGAAGGAAGCATTTAGCAATTGAGTTAGAATCGGTGCAGTGACCATTTATTTAGTACCTACCTGGTGTCCCACTAGGCAGTTTGACATGTTAATTTATTCCTAATAGGAACCTTGTGTGGTAGTCTAATTATTTTATCTCCATTTTATAGTGGATTAAATTCCGTCTTATATTAGAATGTAAGGTCCAGCACCTAGCAATTAAGATATCTGCTGAATGAATACATTAGAAGAGTTAGGTTAGTAAAATCTTGGTGATTAGTGAGTACAGAGAGAGATTTGAATCCGAAGGGGCCTGCTGGAGTTTCACCACAAAGGTGACCGTGACTTAAGGAATGGCTAAGAAGGGAGACGGACAGTAAGGGGCACCCCTTCACAAGAGGTTCTTGGGGCTTGGTGGTGTGGGAACCGGGGGGATCTTCACAGACAATGCTCACATGCGTGATCGCATCGTATGGCCCATTCATCTGAAGGAGACAAAAACCAGTAAATCACAGCTCTGGACACAAGGACAAGCCACTGCATGGCTCTCACAGCCGACAGGAAGTTGCTAGGGCAGTGTCCTCTTAAAATAGTGCAGGAAGTCCATTATTTTCCAAGGATGTTCCCGTTTGGGCTCAGTCAGCAGGCTGTGGTGGCACATGTCCCCCCTGGGAGCCGCTAAGCTGAAGCGTGAGCTCCCTGACACCCGAGAGCCGCCTGCCGTGGCCCAGGCGTGTAGACGCATGAGAGTTCCGTTAGGTGGGACCTGGAGCAGGACTTCTCTGTGCAGAGGGCAGAACCCACACCGCAGGGTGAGTCCTGTCCCGGGTCACACCCAGACGCAGCTGTCCGGTGCCTTTTTTGCCAGGTGTTTACAGCATACGACCTGATGATTTGATAACATGTACATACTATGCCCGGACTCCTCTCGAGTCAAGACTTTGTGCTTTTTATTGCATGCAGCCAAACTGGCAAGACCCTATACCCACTGAGTCTTTAATTTTTTCCCATTTGACATTAGAAAGAAAAACCCACACAGCCGAAACTCAGGCTTCAAAGAGTAAACTTTCCTTTTTTCTTCCTGGCTCCTTTTTACATGTTAAGACTGCTGGTCTCTGCTGCTCTGAATAGTTTATGTCATTGAGCATCCCTCTTCCGGTGCTTTGGGACGGGTGGGATTCTGAAACGTGGCCACACTCATTCGCTTTTGCTTCCACCGGACATTTCTGGGCTCCGTGTGCCTGGCTGGACCTGTCCGTGGCATTGCGGGGGTGCCGGGAGCAATCAGGAGCCCACCTTCTGGGGGGGGAAGTAAGGGAGCCAGGGTTACCGATGCCTTCAGCACCAGGTGGAATGCAGTGAGTGGGGGGAGGCTGATGGCACAGTGGCAGCGGAATTCAGAGGAGGAAGAACACTTCTTCACGGGGCGACTACACAGGTGTTTTAATTCTGGAGAGGGTCATTGGATCTCGGAGGATGGTCACAGCTTGCGGTGGGAGACTGAGGTGGGGAGAGGGACTTCGGTGGACAGAGGTGTGGAGACCTGGGGAGGAGTTGGGCTTGACTCAGTGTGAATCATGGGAAATCAAGGAAGGAAGGTGCACTGGGGGCTGAGCTGGGAGGGTGGTTTTTGTGTGTGAGGCCAGTGTCTGTCTTGTTGGCCGACATACACCACCACCCAGAACAGCTGAGTGCAGACAGTCCACACATGTGTGAATTGCGTGTGATTTTCTTTTTTTTTTTTTTTAAATAAATCTTTATTGTTCATATTATTACAAATGTTCCTCATTCCCCCCCCCCCATTGCTCCCCTACACCAAGTTTCCATTCAATTCTCTGCCCTTTCCCCATCCCCCATTGTCCTCAACCATAGGTGCAGTTTATGTTCAGTCTCTTCCCACCCCGCACCATTCCCCATTTCCCCGAGTATCATCAGTCCACTCCCCTTCCATACCTCTGATTCTATTATATTCACCAGTTAATATTGTTCATCATGATTTTTACTTCCCTTGGTTTTTAGACTCACTTGTTGATAGTTACGTGTTTGTTTATAATTTTTATCTTTATTTTCTTCCTCTTCCTAAAGAACCCCTTTTAGCAATTCATATAATTCTGGCTTGGCAGTGATGAATTCCTTTAGCTTAAATTTATTTGTGAAGCTCTTTATCTGGCCTTCGATTCTGAGTGATAACTTTGCTGGGTAGAGTATTTTTGGCTGTAGGTTCTTGTTGTTCATCACCTTGAATATTTCTTGCCATTCCCGTCTGGCCTGCATGGTTTCTGTTGAGAAATCAGCTGACAGTCGTATGGGTGCCCCTTTATAGGTAACTACCTGCTTTTGTCTTGCTGCTTTTAATATTCTCTCTTTGTCTTTAGCTCTTGGAATTTTAATTATGATGTGTCTTGGTGTGGTTCTTTTTGGATTCCTTTTGTTTGGGGTTCTGTGTGCTTCCTGGACGTGTAAGTCTATTTCTTTCACCAGGTGGGGGAAGTTTTCTGTCACTATTTCTTTCAATATGTTTTCGGTATCTTGCTCTCTGTCATCTTCTGGGATGCCCATAATTCTGATGTTGGTTCGCTTGAAGTTGTCCCAGAGGTTTCTTACCTTATCTTCAACTTTCTGGATTCTCTTGTCTTCTTGCTTCTGTGGAGGAGTGTCCTCTGGCTCTTTGTGTTCCAAATCTTGGACTTGATCCTTGCAATCTTCCAATATGTTTTTAGGACTCTGTATAATATTATTTATTTCAGAGATTGTATTCTTTATTTCTAGTTGACCCTTCATTATTTCTTGTTGATCCCTTATCATATCCTCATAGGTCTCATTTATTTTATCGGCCTTTTCTAAGAGATTGTTGAACAACCTTATAAGCGTGGCTTTGAATTCTATATCCAGTCGCTTTTTGTCCTCCATTTCTTTCGTTTGTGATCTGTTTCCTCGTTTCGGCATTTTCGCTGCTTCCCTGAGTTGGTAGGTTGGGAGGATCAGCTGTGTCTATGCCAGGAGACAACCTTATTCCACTAGACTTGGAAACCTGCAAAAGCCTCTCTGAGTTCAGCTTGGATGGGGCGGAGTTTCAGGGTGGAACCTACAGCCTTGGCTTCCCGTTAGCCCCGCCCTCGGAGGTTCCTGAGTCTCAGTGTTCCTCAGTGTCCTTTGGTACTCGCTGCAAGCACCTCTGAGAGAAAGGCGCCCTAGAGCTTCGCCCGCTACCAGACAGTGTAGTCTCTCCCCCAACAAGCCCACAACTGGGGTTCAGAGCAGTTGGAAGTGGGGTTAAGCACAATCCGGAGCTTATGTCTCCTTCCCGCCAGGGCGATCTCGCGGCCCAAACAACAGTCTGTCCTCTGTGCGCACAATGTGCGCGACTCAGGGGCTCAGCTTTTCGCCGTTCCCCCTGAGCTTCTGTCTTACAGCCCAGATTCCCTCCGTATGAGGCTGGAGCCCGAGGGTCTTGCCCAGGACTGGGGTTCAGTGCAGTAAGAACTGGGGCTCAGCACATTCCTGAGCTTTTGAGTCCTTCCCGCTGGGGCAATTCAGCAGTTCAGCGAACAGTCCCTCCTCTGCGCGCAATGTGTGCGACTCTGGGGCTCTGCCTTTTCTCTGCTCGGCTGAGCTTCCGCCTTACAGCCCAGATTCCCTCTGTGTGAGCCTGGGACCCCCGGGGTCTCGCCCAGAACTGGGGTTCAGTGCAGTCGGAGTTGGGGTTCAGCACGGTCCGGAGCTTTTATCTCCTTCCCGCTAGGGAAGCCAGCCAGGCACTCCGCCGCCCCTCCTCTCCGGCTCCGTCCTCTCCCCTCTCGCGCTCCGTGGCTCCGTACCTCAGGCTTTTACAGCTCCTCTGGTTTTCCTTCTGGTTTTCTCTTTCCTTCTAGTTGTAGAATTTCCAGTCAGTCAACTTTCCTGTAGTTCTGGATAGTGTCCACTCTATATTTTAGTTGTATTTTTTGGAATTGTTGAGTGCGGCTGCAGTTAGGCTTTTACCTCTGCCGCCATCTTGTTGTCTTCGCGTGTGATTTTCTTACTGGCAGGTTTTACGGGTTCTTTCCAGGCAGCAGATTTTTGGGTACGTGGTTCTGTTTGGCTCATGTCTCTTAGGTGTAAATAGCTTTGGCCCGCGACTTTTCTCAGGATGAAGCTGTGCACTATGGCGGGGGTGTGTGTGTGTGTGTGTGTGGTCCTGACAGCCAGGCTGGGCCTGTGGGAAACGCCAGCCCCTGGGTTGCGGCCTGGAGGCCCAGGATCTCCAGACTGACTGTCTCCCGCACCCCGAGGCATCTGCGGGGCGCACTCTTGCACCTTGAGCCTGTCTAAAATTGCCTTCCTAGAGAAATGCGGAGAGTGGGTTGTTGCAGCGTCTTGGCGAGCGTTGCTTCAGATAACCTGGTTAACCCGTGTCCGCCTCTTGTCATTTCTTGCAGATGGTCACAAGAACGAAGAAAATATTTGTAGGCGGGTTATCTGCGAACACGGTGGTGGAAGATGTAAAGCAATATTTCGAGCAGTTTGGCAAGGTAAGCGGTGCGTCGGGGTGCCCAGATGCGCCTAGAAGCGGCTGCGGCGGCCCCTGCCTTTGCCACAGCTGTGTCCTTCAAAAGCCGTGCCCTTGAACTGGCCGTCAAGATGGGAGTGAAATTCGGCAGAAGCTGAGATGAGGAGCCCAGCCTGTGGTTGGCACGGTGCCCACGTGCCTGCAGGAGCAGACAGAGTGGCCTTTGAGCACGGTGATGCTGGCATTTGCTGGCCACTCCCGCAGAAGCTGCTGGAAGCCTGTGAGGCGGCTGGCTTCCTCTGTGCCTTTCTGAATAACGGGTGGGGAGAGGGGGGGGGCCCCTGGGGCCCTTTGCCGCTAAACCCTTCCCTGTCAAGTGCCCAAGGAAACTCGGGAAGGATGCTGGGCCTGTACCTGTCAGAATGTCTGGGAGGCAGCAGCAAAGCTACCCCCTGGGTTATGCTGCTGCAACCGGCTGAGAGCAACACGGAATGCCCCAGATCAGTCAGGAAAAGGGGTGTGAGAGTGTGTGTGCCAGACAGACGGAGTCTGACAGACAGACAGGATGCGGAGCCGTGGTGCGGTGTTTATGTAACTCAGCCTCTTCCTAGTCGGTGGGGGAGCCGGTGCCTTGGAGAGGGGGCTCTTCCCAAGGATGACATGCTGCCTCAGGCCCCAGCAGGGCAGCTTGTGGGGGACTGACCCCCTCGGCCCTCGTGTCGCAGGAGGCTGGCAGGCCAAGTGTCTGAGCTTTCTGCTTCCTGTATCTGTGAGTGGTTGTGGGCATTATCCTGGGAGCCAGGTGTGAGACGGTTCCTTCTGCACCGGTCTGTGTCCCCCTCGTTCCCCCCCAGCCCCTGCTGAGGGGCTGACACGGCAGGGCTGTGTCTGCGAGACGGCCCTGCTCCTGTTCTAAGCTTCCTCACTCCACCCGTTCCGATCGCCGTCATGCTTGTCTTGGGGGGCACGAAGGTACTGTGCCCACTGTGCAGTCTGAAGGTTCTGTGCTTCTTCGTTTGCCCAAGGCGATGGGCAGCAGTGACCCTGTCCCCAGGTGTGTCCGTTCGTGAGCTGCTGTCTGGGAAGAGTGCCCTGACCTCTATTTAGCCTCTAAATGGAGATTTTTTTTTGTGTGTGTATGTCTCTGGTCTTAATAAATTTCTTCATGGATAGGAGAACATGCAACAAAGAGAAACCAGCCTCCTCCAGCCCAGCCTTGCATTCAGAATGGCACTTAGCTGCCCTTCCAGGTCGGTCACGGCCGACGCCTTCCCCACGGCGCTGTCTGCTGCGTCGGTCGGGGGCTGGTTCACTCTGGCTGCGTCTGAAAAATAGCTGAGTACGTTGGTGGTGGGTGATCCTGTGCATTATCAGACTTCTCTTCCAGACGGATTGAGAGCACCGGGGGGGGATGTGCTCACCGCCCAGCCCCACCCTGCTTGGACATAATTAAAAGAGACAAGTCCAGCTCGCATAATGGAAGGCTCTGGCGTGTGAGCCTCTTTGGTACCGTCCCGCCTTTCAGACAGGCCGGGGTTAGTGTTTGCAAACATGAGGTGGGATTGCTTTTCGAGCCATAACCTGCCTTGGAATCTCATGGGCCTGTTTGTGGTGTCAGGGAAGTTGATGCTTCCCAGATGGGCTGTTAGCATATTCCAGACAGGCTTGTGCTTGCACATCTCTGCACATTCCCAGCTCTGGGCTTCTTTCTCTTTCTCTTTTCCTTTCTCTTCCTGTCTTCCTGTCGTTTCTTTCATTAACACTCACAGTTGTGACCCAATATGCCAGCAGTGGGAGGCTCTTCAAGCTTTGGCCAGGCCCAGGGAAGCAACCATTGCTGCCCTGAGAACACATGTCCCCTTGTCTGGGAGGTAGTCACACTCTTCACTGGCCAGGCCCTCGCCCGGTCTGAAGCCGTTCAGTTAATTAAGCAGTAACATTTGTGGATTCCTTCAGGATGGATAAACTTATCAAGTGTTTCATTAAGTGACTAGGGAGGTGCCCAGCTGGCATGGCTCAGTGTTTGAGTGTTGACCTATGAACCAAGAGGTCTTGGTTCAATTTCTGGTCAGGGCTCATGCCTGGGTTGCAGGCTTGATCCCCAGTATGAGGTGTGTAGGAGGCAGCTGATCAGTGGCTCTCTTTCATCATTGATGTTTCTAACTCCCTCTCCCTTTCCCTTCATCTCTGAAGTCAATAAAAATAGCTACACTAATAAAAGAGAAAGATGCAAATGGACTGTACCTTCGTGACACCCACCAGCCAATCAGGAGTGAGCATGCAAATTAACCCAACAAAGATGGTGAGTTAATTTGCATACACAGGCAATGATGCCACTGCTCCAGCTGCTCCAGGCCTCTGGGTAGTGTGGGAAGGCAGAAAGGCGGCTCCAGGCCATAGCAAAGGCAGAAAGGTGGCTTCAGCCAGAGTGAAGGTGGTGCTGGCAGCCAGGGGAAGGAAGGCCCATTCTTGCACAAATCTTCGTGCATCGATCCTCCAGTATTTTAAATAAAAAGGCTAGAGAGGCTTTTGAATGTATCAAAAGCATAACACTCTGTGTGCTCATGTTTTGGTAGCTTGTTTTATACATTTGTGGGTCTGTCTTCAGAATAGCTAATTCCTCCTTTGGCTGGTAGCTGGTGTTACGTTTGTGTCCCCTTGGGTAGGCCCATCGCCTCTCAGGATTCTGGTATATGCATTCATACTCAGTGTTGGATACTAGGTCAAGCCATTGACTTATTTCACATCATTTAATTTTTCTCCGGGAGGCTGATGGAGGTTCTGCCCAATTTGTAGATTGTTAAGTCTCTGACTCCAGGTCACAGCACCCTGAAGGATAGAGTGGGATGCAGACTCCCCTCTAGGCTTGTCTGGTAACAGAACCTGAACTCTGGGCCCCATTCTCTGCTGAGAAAGCCAGAGGATATAGGGAAGGGAGATGCAGGGGAAAGGGATAGCTTGTGCCCCCTTGTGTGTCCCGGGCAGTGCTGGGCACCTGCACGTGCATTGCCTCACCCCATCTGCACAGTGGGTTTTGGTATCATCAGCCCATCCGAAGAAGGTGCACAGTATGGTCAGAGAGGTTAAGTCACAGTGTGATCACCCAGGTAAGGCAGCATAACAGCCAGAACTCACACCCTCCCTCCTCTTTCTCTGAGTCTAGAACTTTCCATCCTTCTCCAGTTTCCATTCAGGGTTCGCTGTTCTCTTTTTAGGTTTCCCTCGCTGTCATTCCTCTCTCCTCTCCCGCATCCCTTCTTGCCCAAGGTGGCAGCTGCTTCAACTGTTTATTTCAGGTGGCAATCAAGATGGCTAAGACTGCTATCATGGGGCTGAGCTAAGGGAGTTTAAATGTCATTACTGTAAGTGGAGTGGGTGTGGAATGACACACCGAGAGCTTTAAATAACTCAAACCCTTTTGTGCTTTTCTCCTACTTTTCTCCCAGAAGATTTACCCCCACTCCCATCCCCACCCCCACCCCAGATTAGGGATGTCTTTACTTGTTTATATTTAAGATGAGATCATGAAGTGTGGCCATTGGCCTAAGGTTTTGCCTAACTTGGATGGCCACCCCCACTCTCTGGGTGGCAGTTCTGATGTTGTCATTGGATAGAAGTGAGGTAGAAGTTATTCCAAGCCCTGGTGCTGGGTCTGACCCCACTGTGATACCTGAACAAGCTGTTTCCATCCTGGCCTCAGTTTCTCACTGAGGGAAGGGATTGAAAGAGTTGTTACAGTCAGACAGAAAACATTTTTTGGCTCTGCAAAGCATATAGTCTATGCCACAGCTACTCACTTTCTGCTGTTGTGTGGAGAAACAGCCATAGCAAACAATTGGGTGTTGCTGTGTTTCAATAAAACTTTATTTACAAATACAGGTGGTGGGCCGCATTTGGCCTGTGGGCCATAGTTTGCCAGCCCGTGGACTAGAGTATTCTTAAGGTTGGTTTCAAGCTTTAAAATTTAATAAATTGGAGAGTGTTTGCACATACTTAGATGGAAAGATAGATATCTAAAGACTGTAACCAAAACTAGGTATTATCAATAGAGTAATGAGCATGATATAATAAGCAAAACAGTCACAAGGGTGGCTGAGTTCATTGCTGGGCTTCAGATGCAGGGACGCTGAGGATTCTCTATTTGGAAACAGCCGCTGTTTAGAAGTGGGAATCTTCATCCTCTGGGTAAGAGCCAGCAGAATTGTAGGGTATTTCCAACTCCCTGCTATACATGTGAGATCTTAGGGAAGACCCAGAATTTTGAAGTTCCGATTTTATTATGAAGATTCCTTGAGTTGATGTTTCTGAATTAGAGGAATGTGTTCTTTGTGCTTGTTTTTTTAATGCCTCTTAAAATTTGATTTCCAAGGCTGTCAATCAAGGTAGGAAGAACATCTGTCACGGAGATGACAAAATTGATGTTGAGAAAGGTCAGTAAGTTGTCCAGGATCACACAGCCCACTCAGTTTTGCACAATCCAGCCCTCACCTCTTTCTGCTGTTTATTAAACCTCCCCTCCCTTTTTACCCTAAGCAGCCCCATTCTCAGAGGGAGCGGGTTTGGTTCATTTGTCAAGACTGTTGATATATGGTAATTTATTTTACCGCTTGAGGTTTCCTAGTGGACGTTATCTGTGCTCATGATTTGATACATGCAAGAATGATATATACAGACCATCCCAAAAAATGGCACGCAAACGATGCTCTGGATATGCACACACAGGCCCTGCCGATCCACCGGCCTGCCTGCCCCCGCTCTCCCCACACCCGCCATCCCGAATAACTCGCAGCTTGGTAATTAAAAAGCACTGGGATCAAAGCAAGTCCATGTGCTTGGGTTTCCTCCTCCTCCCCTTTGGGCCCCTCCTTCAAATACCAGCGTCTTAAGTTCTCACTTATAGGATTTGGGAGATCAGAAAGGGGCCTTTAAACGTAATGAATTCTCGGCTGCGTCCCGGATGGAGCAGCCCCGCACCTTTCAGCGTTCACCTCGATGATGGGGCGTCTCGGTGCGCGCTCGCGAGGTGATTCGCACTTTATGTAACTCCCGTGAAAGCAAAGCAGCCGCATCTGGAGGCTTCCAATTATACTTCACATGGTGAACTGTGTAATTAGTTTGGAAGACTTACGCTTAGTCATTGGTTTACCCTAATCGGCTTTGGCTTTCCCCACCAACAAAGTGAGCTTATTTTGCTAAGCTGAAACGACTCTGCACCCTTTGTTCCAGCCTTTTATTGTCTCATTCCTTTCATTCTGTTTTACTGCCAAAGTTCTGTTTCATTAGGCCTACAAGTCATTTCCAATTCAGTGGGCTGCTACAATCCGGCCTTTATCACTCGCTGCCCTGGTTCCCATGTCCCTTCTGGGCCAGTGCCCGAATTTGTGGTTTGACATGAGAGCTTTAACCCCTTCCTGGGCCGGCCCCGCATTGTGGTGGATGGGAAAATAAGGCCTTCAAGTGACCCGCTTGGAAAGTTACAGCCCTTTGGGTCTCATCAAAGGGGAGCCCGTGAAAACGAGGTGAAAAGGGTCCTTGGAGTCTTTTTGTTGGATTGGGGTTGTGTGGGGGCCTATAAAAGTTAACTTGAGCTCCAGAGAATGGTGTGTGAAGGCTTTTGGGAAGAGAAAAATGGAAAAGCAGACTGAATTGGCTTTTTCATACAGCGAGGTCTTATTTATCTCGCTTGTGTGTGTGACACCTGCTAGTTTCAGCTCGGGTTTTACGTGCAGGCCCGATGGTGGCGTCCACCCCGCTGCTCAGACACTCCTTTTGATACTGTATGTGTGAGGACAGTAAGACCTAGAATAAAAATGTTGGAAAGGCTACAGATTGGAGAGAAAAATAAATAAGCAAGTTACCCTGTCCCCGAGACTGCACTGCGATCCCCAGGTAGCACTGCATTGCTCGGCAGTGTGTGTGCGGTAGATGGACGGAGCTCCATGCCGTGCACGGCTCTCTCCGACCAGGCGTGGAGAACAAAAGCCCCCGCCTGCTCTTTGTGGGCATCCAAGCTCCCAGGAGGCATTTGTCTTCTGAAGTGGTTTGTGCAGGTGGACTGACTGCGAGGCGGTGGGCGGCCGGGCCGCGCCTGTCATCTGCTCGCCGTCGCTCGGGGAGCTTTGAAGTTCCTCAGACCCCGAGTCGTGACTGCAGCGCGGACCAGGAAGGACCGTTGGCCTCTCCCCTTCCGGGCCGGCCAGGCTGAAGGCTACTTTTGTGTTTAAATTCTCTTCCTGTAATCGCCTGCACAAGGCCAACACTGTCCTCATGTTTTATTAATTCTCTGTCTGGTTTGTGTCAGTCTCTCCCTTCGGAAGTGTGTCATGCTGGGAGGGGACTTTACTTGACCTCTGACCCCTGGCGCGGTTGCTACGTGCGAAGGTGGCAGTTAGCAAACAGGAGGATCCTGCTCCTCGGCCTGCCTCAGCCTTCTGGGCCTTGTGGGCCAGGTGGCAGCAGGCGGGCGGGCAGGTACCCACGGGTAATAGGATCCCCGGGCTTTGCAGGTGACCCCTCCTGCCAGAACTCTGTGTTCTCCTGGGGAACTTTCCCTCCATAGACCGACCCTGCTGCAGCTGGTGGAGGGAGTGGCGTTGGAAATAGACGAAGCACCCCAACCTCACTTCTCCTGAGCCTCGTGCGCTCTCTCTCTCTCTCTCTCTCTCTCTCTCTCTCTCTCTCTCAAAAGGAGCTCCTGAAATAGATCAGTGGGTTTCTAGGAAAATTTCCCATTTCCCTTTTAGTGTATAAAATATAGCCAGCTGTTGTTAGGCAAATGCATCAGACATTATTATTTCTCTGTTTAACTGTGTTTTTAAAACTACAAGTAGAAAAATAGGATGCCTTCTGGGGAGCAAGCTGGGAAAACTTGGAGATTATGGGAATCAGATGGCCATGGCTGTACTAGGTAGATTGTTTCCCAAAGTGTGGTATGAGTACCCCCAGGGGTATGGGAAGAGTTTGGCGGGGGTACACGTTGCACCGGAGTTTGGTGGGGATATGCACTGCACCGTGCTTAGCTGCGCCTAATTCTACGTTCTCATGAGTCAAGACAGTCTTGTGAGGCGTAAGATGGTCTGGTGTGCAAATAAATGTTATTTATAATATAACTTTTATTTATATTTTATTATGAATAATTTTAGTTTTTGTTTATTATTACTTCGTGTATGTACCAAAAATATAAATGTATTTTGATTGTTATTAAAATACATCCATCAAAAAAATTTTTTTTTGACGAGGGGTACTCGGCGTTACAAAAATTATAGAAGGGGTAAACATATGTCAAAAGTTTGGGAAACACTGAGGTGGAGGAACAGGCCCCAGCTTTTGCCGGCCTTGCTGTGTAACTGTGCTCCCCAGGAGGGTTTGGCATGATTGAATGTTTCTAGGGGGCCCTAAAGGGGAAGGCAGGGAGCCCTCAGGCAGGAAGCAGTTAAGAGCCAGGGAGGGGGAGCTTAGCAGCCTGCAGCCCTCCGCCGCCGGCTCACCTTCCCAGAGCCTCCTGGCAGCCTCCGAGGACACCACTGACAATGGAGCTGTTTGCATGAGAAAGAGAGCCTTTCTTCCCCTGGATGAACTTCAGTGGGAACTGAAAGTGTCTGAGAAATCAGGGTTCAGGCTTGCACCAGTGGGTGCAAGGAGTGGTTTTTAAGGGAGAGAAAGCTCAGTTCATTGAGATTTGGCATAGAAATCGAATTCCATTGTTTTGTGGCGTGAACATTGATATGGAGATTCCTGCCCGTCCCCTCACCCCTCCAGTCGGACACCCCATTACGCGGGCCGTGAATGCTTTTCTTTTTTCTTCTTCTCCTTTTTTCCCTTTCCCTCTTTTGTCCACTGAGAATTAGTCTTCTGCTGAATGGCCGGATTTGTCAAGTTACCACCCTCTAAATTTTTACAGCTCTGTGTGTTCAGACTCGATATTTGTGAATTAGCTGAAAGTGGGCGGCCAGTCGGCCCTCTATTTACATTCGAGGCCATCTGAGGGAGAGCCCCAGAAAGATGTTAATATGCAGAAAGAGGCAGAAGGGTTGAGTTTCTGCCTGTTGCTAACCTCACCACTGCCTTTAAAACCAATCATGAGGCACACGGCTGATATTTAATAGCTTTTAGCTGATTATTTTTCTTCTCCTCCTCTTTCTTTTCTCTCCAAGCTGACCTGGGTGTACTTGAGCGGAAATGAAGTCATCCACATGCTGAATTAGAATAATCACAGGCCTCCAAGAATGAAATGGAAGCAGAGATTAAATGGTAGAGGGGAAAGCTGGCATTAATAAGCACCAGAAAAACTTTGCATAAAATAAATAGGAGATTTGATAGATTGAATTTGTATCTGCATTTTTCTTCACGTCGTTTTGTCTTCCTAGCATCCAGTGACTGGCAAAGTGGGATTTGATTCACGTCCAGCCCGCATACCTTCTGCAGCCCGGGTGATGGCCCTTTCTTTCTCGTGGGATATTTGTGTGACCAGGATGTTTCCAGGATAGAAGAATCTGGGTGGAGGGGCTGTTACTGTGAAAGGTTGATTATTACTTGTTGCCGGTACTGAGGAGAGGGGGTGGGGTGAGGTGGAGGAGAGGCATCTAGAAGACAACACACAGCAGGGAAGCAATAGCTGTGGCCAGATTCCTGATTCTAGAGAATACCCTGTTTCCCCGAAAATAAGACAGCGTCTTCTATTAATTTTTGCTCCCAAAGATGCGCTAGGTCTTATTTTCAGGGGATGTCTTATGTTCCCACGAAGTAGGTCTTATTTTCGGAGGATGTCTTATTTTTGGGGAAACACGCTAAGTCTGAGTGGGAAGAAGGTTGGGTGACCACCTGTCCTGATGTTCTTAGGACTAACTGGGTTTCCAGAAACTCTGACCTGCAAACCACTCTAAATTAGGAGGAGGTGGGAAAAGTCAAGACACTTGGCCTGAAGTCTGGAAATGGGTGACACCTTCCTTGACCAAAGGATTTACATCTCCCTTCCTGTGTGTTCTAGAAACACTTACTTCCTACCTGTTTACAATCTGTTCTCCTTGTTTAATGGCCACTGGCCACTGGGGGCAGGAGCCAGGAAGGAACCCGCACACCATAGGGGCCACTAAGTGTTAATGGAGCAAGTGGCCTGGGGAAGGAAAGACAGACAGATGGACCCCCATCCTGGGGCCGCTCATCATTGACGTGGAGTGTAAGGACCACTTGGGGCTCCTACTTGGGGATTATTCCGACGTCTCTTGAAAATAAAAATGTCTGCTCCGTGTATGGAAAAGTGAGCTTCTTGTAGTCAAAGAGCAAAATAAGGATTTAATTAGATTAAAAGCCCAGCAGAGTGCTTTGTTTACAGGAAGGTGTTTTAGGTGGTCTGTCGAGGAAGATGTAATTTATGGAATGGGATTCGTTGTAAATAAGAGACTTTTGGTTGTTGAGGTCGCTCAGGGTCCTTTATAATTGGCGGCAGAGGTAAATAAATGTTTTCAGACTGGCTTACTGTATGAGAAATGTTAGTGCTTGGGGAAGGAAAAACAGCTTAAAGTGCTTTTCACTTAAAGGCACAGCAGAGCATGGATGATGGTGAGAGGCATCTTCCCGACCTGATTCCGAGCTTTCTTAGGGGGGGCAGAAGGGTTGTGCAAGCGCCGGGGAGGCAGGGGCTGGAGTTTCCCAGGGAGCTTGCCGGTTCTCTGACATGGAAATGAAAATTTCTGGGTTTTGTCTTTTAAAAAGATCGCCCCATTTTCTTCATTGAGGGATGGATGTGTTTGGCCCAAAGGATTTATTGATGTCACAACTCTCCATTGCAACTAAGTTGGCATCTGTGCTCAGATTCAAAGATTCCTATTTGCCCAGACCTTTCATGTGTCGTGCCTTATAGTGCTCCCAACAGCCCCGTGAGCTAGGAGGAGTGACCCCATTTTATTTTGATTTAAAAAAATATTTTTATTGATGTCAGAGAGGAAGGAAGAGTGAGAGAGAAACATCAAGGATGAGAGAGAATCACAGATTGGCTGCCTCCTGCATGCCTCCCTACTGGGACTGAGCCCACAACCTGGGCATGTGCCCCAACTGGAATCGAACTGGGATGTCCTGGTTCATAGGTCAACCCTCAACCACTGAGCCACACCAGCCGGGCAGGAGTGTCCCCATTTTAAAGTTAGGGAAGGAGGGCTGGAAGAGCAGAAGTGACTTGCTTGGCCAACGCAGCTGGGGAGCAGGGGGTGCAGGCTGCAGGTCCTGCCCCCGGGTGAGAAGGCCTGGTAGAGGGGAAAGCTGGCATTATGGGGCTGCTCACCTGGGCCACCTCCCTCAGCTGCGTGGGGTGCCGTGCCCCGCAGTCTGCAGCGCCACAAGGTTGATGGGACGCATTTTCCAGGAAACTGACTGTGACGCTACAACTGTTTGTTTAAAACTTATCCTATTAAAACAAATATTATGACACAGAATCCAAAATTTGTGAAATTGTTTTGAAAAGCCATGAGGCCTGGAGACGCTTCCGGATAGCTGCTGGCTGCAGTAGCCTCTGTTTCTTCGCATTTGGCTGTCCCGGATTTACTTGAACATGAGGAGTTCTTGGGTAGAAATGTTGAGGATCACTGCCGTTTAGCACAGAGATTGGCATACTTTTTCTGTCAAGGGCCAGATAATGAATGACTGCTTTCGGTTTTGTGGCCCAGATGGTCTCTCACAACCATTCATCTCTGCTGTTGTAACAGGACAGCAGCCACAGGCGGGATGAGAATGAAATGTCGTGATTGTATTCCAATAAAACTTTATTTACAAAAATCAGAAGGCTCCCGGTTTGGCCTTCCGCCATCACTTGCTGGTTTAGCATAATACTGCCTGACAATAAGGGTATGGAGTTTTTATACTTTGAGGTCAAATCCAGCTCATCTCTTTATTAGCTCTGTCACCTTGGCAAGGTTATTGGACTTCTTTCTCCCTCAGTGTCTTTGTCTGCAGAATGGGGATGAGGATGGCGCTCACCACATAGCATTTTCATGACTACCAAATGAACTATTGCATATATACAGTTGACCCTTGAATTACATGGGTTTGAATTGGGTGGGTTCACTTATACGGTGATCTTTTTAAATAAACACACAGTTGGCTCTGCATATCCCTGGGTTTCATGTTCTCAGATTCAACCAGCCATAGTAAAAAACGGTATTTTTGATTCACGGTTGGGAATCCATGGAGGACCTGCTATAGACATGTTCTGTGCCATTTTATGTAAGGGTTTTGAACATATTTGGATTTGGGTATCCGCTGGTATCCATGGGACCATGAGGAATGAGTGTAGTTAAGTTTTTGGGGAGTCAAAAGTTATAGATTTTTGACTGCAGGACTGGGTATAGTCAGTGCCCCTCACTTTTGCGTTGTTCAGGGGTCAGCCAGTTCTGTTATTTTCACCCTCAGACGAGGTTTCAGCCTCTAGAGTTGCTCTTCGAGCCCTGTCCAGCAGTAGTCCCCTCCCCTCCCCCGCCCCCTCTTCCCATCTGTCCTCTGAGTGGGCTTATCATTCAGTTCTTCCACCCACTGGGGATAACACAAATTGAAAAGTCTTTTCTGGGTCCTCTCAGCCTAGTTGGAGATTCAGTTTTTTGTAGTTTCTGATGGCATGTACCTCAAGTTTAACCCATCCACACTGATGCTTCCAGTTTGTGGAATCCACTTCAGGTTGCTCCGGCTTGGATGGGAAATTATGAACTGATGTAATCCAAAAGAGAATTCTTCTGGTTGGTCCCTGCTGATAAACTTTTTAAACTCATTTGAATAATTAAACTTTTTGTGTGTGTGTGTGTTGGGGGGCAGGGGGGTGGTTAAGGGATACTGGCTGGAAACTGTCCCAATATCATTTAGCATTACCCTCTTGAGAGCGCTTTCCACATCCTCATTTAAGTTTCCTTTCCTTTTTCTTTACATATGATTCTAATAAGCGTTGTTTTCTGGTTTTTTAATTTATAGCAAATATTAGGATGGTAGGAAGATGTTAATAAAATCAATGTAAAGCAGGAGGGAGGAAAACCTATAAAAACAAAAAGCCTTTGATCCTAAAAGGAACCGCATGGCTAAGCCCATTTAGTGCGGGGAAGCAGCTGTCCCTCCTCCTTCGGTCCAGAAGGCGTCTTGTCTGCGCCTCATGCATCCTTCATTGTTTATTGATCCGTTCACCAGATCCTGGGTGTCTTCCGGGTGCCGGGCACTGAGCTAGCTAGGACCAAGGGTATCTCAGCAAACAAAATAGACAAGATCCCTGCTTACTCGTTGCTTAAGTCTTAGCTAAGATGGAGTGGGGAGGACCAGTCAAGAGCAAGCAAATAAATAATAAAAACAAAGTAATTATAAGTTGTCTCAAAGCAAACAAGCCAGGAGCCGAGAGAATCCATATGGGAGTGGAATGGAGGAGCTGTGGTTTATCAAGAAAAAAGTCAAATACACGTCACCTCTCTGCCCCACAAGGGCCTGCTTACTCCCTGGGTGGCCCCCGGACTGGCCCGGCACCTGGGCCGTCGTTGGCACTCAGTAAATAGTGGCGGAATGAATGGACCCTCTGTATCGGAGGGCATGGCTGTGCCAGTCATTGGAGGCATTTCAAATGGTAAAATTATGATCTTTCTTTTTAAAAAAACGGGGCTTCAAGAGAATGTATTTTGTTATCTGGAGCATTTCCGTATGTGGAACCAACCCGTCATTTCCCCGAAGCCCAGGAGAAATGTGCTATTTCCATCCTGCAGGGAGAGCTTGCAGGAACTGAGGGGCCCTCTGGGCGGGGCCTGTGCGGGAGCAGGGGCATTCCCAGGTGGGTCTGGGTGTAGGGGTAGACAAGGAGCGGCTTCAGAGAAGGGACGAGAGAGGAGGGTAAAAAATGGGTATACGCTTCTCCTGTGTCATCTTCTCTCCTGCTCGTGTCTGTCTTTGGAGTAAGGAAAGCAATGGACCTGCTAAGTGGAAGGCATTAAGTAGGGTCTGTGGTTTTCAGAAACCAGTGGGAACACGGACTCATCTTGACTCAGATGCAGGGATCTTCCCAGGGTGGGGGCACTCCGCACCCCCCCGCCCCAATACTTGCTGTTTTGTGACCAGCCAGGTTGAGGAGTGAAAATGGGTCCAACCACATTAAGCCAAAGCGTAGACATCTCTGATGTTGGGAAATCTGTGGGCGGAGAGAACTTTTTGTGAGTACCTTCCTCCCCTCGCCCCCATCCCACAGCTGGACCACAGAAGGATGCCATTGGCATCTAGTGCCAGGCTCTTGGGAATTGTCTGGGTTGCATGGGATGAAGGAGAGCGATTCTGGACTTTCAATCAGGTAGACTTGAGCTGGAATCCAGGTGCCACCATTTGCCGTTAGCACTGTGACCTTGCACTGCTGACTTCGCTGTCCTGAGCCTTCTTTTTTGTCCAAGTGGGGACTACAGTTTCATTGATAGGGGGTTTGTGAGAATTAAGAGACATGTTTGCCCAGTGCGTCTGCCATGTGGCTGTTCAATGTTCTCTCTCTCTCTTTCTCTCTCTCTCTCTCTCTCTCTCTCTCTCTCACACACACACACACACACACACACACACACCCTCCCTGGTGGTGAAGTCCCACACTGCTGACTTCTCCCAGGCTCACCCTCTCCTACAAACACCTTGATCTGCATGATGCGCTTCCTATGTGCCAAGTGGATTGCTGTGAATTTTTAAAGAACTAGTTTCTTTCCCTCCCAGTCTCTGCCCCCATCCCTCTGGAGCCATCCGACAAATCCCGAGCCACAGAGGCCTGCGTCTAAGATCCTGCTAGATCTAACCCAGCTGGAGCGGCTGCCCGGGGGAGGCCGAGGGGAGGATTTGGCTTTTTTCCCCCTCTTATGCTAATGAAGCGAATATGGCAAGGAGTCACAATATTTTCTTTCCAGGCAAAGAAATGTTGTAGTAGGAGCAACAGCATGCAGGGGAAGCAAATGCGATCTTACTGGATTCTCTCAAGGGAGGAATAGGACAAATTGTCAGCTTCTGTTGAGAAGATAATGCTCTCGCTATGATAAATGCCAAGTTTCTATTGAAAACCACCATTTTCACGGCGGCGTCCCCGAGCACGTGGTGCACGCCTGGCAGCGGAGGCCGGCTGCGCAGGAGAGCGGATATTTGTGGGGGATTTGTTTGCCTGCGACGAGGAATCATTTAAAGCAAATGAGAACGGGCGTTAGCAATGTTCTTCTAAGGCGGTTTTCTGTTGCTGGCTGGAGCGCTCCGGCACGGCCCGCCCCGAAAACACACCTGTGGGGACACTTCACCCTCCACGGCTTCTTCTTGCATCCGACTCAGATAAAAGGCGCACAGGGGACTGGAAAGCCACCTATCATAATTTCCCCTCCCATAGGAAGCAGCCGCTGTAATTCACTTGCAGGCAATCTCAGAAAGATAGCCATGTCTCCCTTCTCGCGGACCGGGATTTTTCTAATGACTGTCTGCTTATAACACACCTTCTCGACGGGGCATGTCTGGTCATAGTTAATTGAACACCACACCTTTGTGGTTGCCTTCTTTTGGGGTGCCTTATGCCAATGCCTCTTCAAAGTAGCTGGTCGTCCTCATAGGCCTGTGCTCAGGGGAGTCAGGGGGCTCCAGGGCCGAGCTCTGAGGACGCTGGGCCACTCAGGACCCTGGCTTGTCCGGGGGCCACGGGACCAGCTGGAGGGGGAAGAAAGAGGTCTTTTCCAGGAGTTGCTGCCAGGCCCTGAGGGTGGCTGTGCTGGTTCGGCTATTAATTCACACAGGGACCCAATTCTTGAGTGTTTGCTCGGTATTAGGCACTTTGTGGGGTCATAGAGATCAGGGAGGCAGGGATGTGAGTGAGGGGAGGCTGAGGGCGTGCCAGCCGCCGCTGATGGGTGGTGAGGGTGGTGGCTGCTGTGGAGTGTCCTTTGTGCCTCTCACGCTTTGCATCTGCCGTCTTGCCTATTCCCCGTGGCAGCCTCTGACTGCCTTCATTTGCCTCAGCCCCAACGGAAGATGTGCTTGGCAGACAAGTATTCTGGGTTCTTCCTGAGCTGGCGTGCAGGCTAGGAGGAAGCGCACAGTGTCTCGGCCCTGGATGTAGCAGCTCTGCCTGTGCCCTCTTTGGGAAGAACCGATGGAGAACGCTCACTTCCAGAGACCTTGAAAGAAAGAGCTCGACTTGTCATCAGCTGGAGGGCAGGGAGGGAGGCAGAGTTCAAACCGGATGCCTGCGCTCGCTCTTCCCAAATGGATTAACTGCCGAGGCTACGCCCCAGGATTTTAAAGATTCACCCCTTCTTGCCAAGTTCAGAGTTTCTTCTAGTTCTTATCTTCAACCCCACCTGAAGCTACAAGCTCAGATAGTTGTTTTGGCCCAAGGTTGGGCAGTGGCCACTGCATTCTCAGTGTTGGAGAATCTAAGAGAATAAATTATCAGGGTGTGTCAGGTGTAGCTAATCTCAGATCGTTTCCCAGATGCCTTTAACCTGGGCTCTGCTTGTGAACGGATTTGGCAGCCCCAGGAAATAGACAGAGGCGACACCTCAGATACTGTAGGACAAAATGATAGAACTTAGTGGTTTTCTACAAAACCCTTAGCGTGTAACCACTAGAGTGAAAGTTTGTAGAAAGTGTTCCAAATTGTGTTCATTATAGATACCTTTTTTTTAAGGCAACAAAAAGAGATCCCACTTATTTTCCTATGTGTTGAGTCCTCCCAGTCTCTCGGGATCATGGAGTCACACTTTCTTACAGGGATTGACAAACTCACTGGAAAGGACCAGACAGCACAGTATTATCATACTGTCTCTGCCCCACTCCTCAGTGGTGCCATTGTAGTGGATAAGCAGCCATAGCCAATGAGCATGCTGGGCTGTATTCCAATAAAACTTTATTTACAAAAAAACCCAACAGGCTAGATTTGTGGGCTGTAACTTGCTGTCCCCTGCTGTAGACATTCCCATCCCCAACTTGACTCTCAAAGAAAGGAATGGTTTCATAGGACTGTGGGTCTTTTTAGGGTCAGTCATAAACTGGTTTAGGGGACACCCGTGTACTTGTTTGGAAGAACGGCCCTTTTATTACAGACATGCATTAGAAAGATGACATTGTGTGGTTTCGTGCTGCCCCTCCCATCCATTTGCAAAAGGCTTTGTAAGTAAATAGCTTTAAAACCAAGGCCAGCGAGAGGGGCAGAGCATACAGGGCACATTGCGATCCTGGGGTTCTGCTGCTGCTTTGGGGGCGACCGGCTGCTGCTGAGGTGACAGGTGCCTTGTGTGGCTGTGGCAGACCCAGAGAGAGGGCTCCACTGGAGAATGTGTGCGCGCAAAGGTGTGCGTCACCTCCCACTTCCCTGACCCATTCCCGAATGTGAAAGGTCAAAGTGGGGACTTTTGTGCATCTTCATGCAGTGGATCCTCTCCTCTGCTAACTCACTCCCATGAATGGAGAATTTGGTTGTAATCATTTTCCTAAGAGAAGAGGGAAAAAAAAACCCCACCCAGAATCACATAGATTAATTTGCACTCCTTAAGGCTGTAAAAACCCAATGACATTGATGTGTCGATGAAAATGTGGAAATTAACACTTGGAAATTTTTATATAAAACCTGCATTGAAATTTCAGCTGAACATTCACACACTAAGAAGAGCTATATACTTAACCTGAAAAACTCCATTTGATGCAAGCTGCTTATTTTTCCATTGTGGACACGTGGGCTGAGGTTCTTAGTATGAAATGTAATTTACACAAATTAGTCCAAGGCAGGTAGAGTGTGAAATTAAATTGATGCCTTGATTTCTGTATTCTCTAGTAAGTGTTTCTCTGAAAATGTGTCATTTTTATCCTAGGAACTTCGAAGTATACTTTTACTTATTTATTTTTTAAACAGAGCAAAGAAGTCCTTATTGGTGAAGGACATGAAACAACCTTAATTACAGGCCAAAGAGGCATGTTTCACTTTGTTTTGTGGCTAAATATTAAGAGTTAGCCCAACTTGGGCCAGCAGTAGATGTGGAAAACTTAGAAATTAGCATGTCTGTTACATTTTTCGACTACCTGGACCAGGCCATTTATTCTCTTGGGCTGTGGCTAGAACAGTCTAGGTTTTAGCTATGGAGACCTGGAAGGGCCGTGGGAGGCCTTTGCACAGAGAAGAATGCTGAGGCTTAAGAGTAACATTGCAGCCCAAACCGGTTTGGCTCAGTAGATAGAACGTCAGTCTGCGGACTGAAGGGTCCCAGGTGTGATTCCCGTCAAGGGCATGTACCTTGGTTGCAGGCACATCCCGTGTGTGTGTGTGTGTGTGTGTGTGTGTGTGTGTGTGCAGGAGGCGGCTGATCGATGCTTTTCTCTCATCGATGTTTCTAGCTCTCTATCCCTCTCCCTTCCTCTTTGTAAAAAAATCAATAAAATATATATTTTTAAAAAGAGTAACATTGCTTACTTCTCCCATGACACCCTGGGTCCTGCTGGGCTCTGGCACCAAGGCGCAGCTGCTGCCCCTCTCTGAGGTCAGTTGTCAGCATCTGGTGTCCCTGATCCAGCACTGGTGTAAGAATGAGCCAAGTATGGAGCGGCCTGGCTCACCTTAAACAATCCAAGAGGAAGGAGAGTTGTCACGTGTTCAGAAATAACCCTGGGTTCCAGCTAAAGGGCCACGTTGGAACATCTTAACAAAGGCAAACATGATGTGGCTTCCTTATCAGCAGAGTGGCCAGCTCTACAGGGCCGAACCCATCTGTGGAGTTCTTGGGGGGTGCTGTTGACCACCGCCAGCTAAAAGGGAGTCAGTTTGCATTTCCAGAGTCCAGGATGTTTTGGTTGCACTTTATCAGCATCCTTCTGCTAGGCCACCCCTCAGCAAGGTAGATCTGGGTCAGCCTTGCCAACTTTGGAGTGAATCATTTCCGCCTAGCAACTAGTAGCTGATGTTCGGGGCACTCTGGAAAGTGAATTATGGGCTCTCATGATTTTTATTTGTCCATGGTGGCATGGGTGGTATTTATCTCTCTTGTCCCCGCTCTCCCCCCTTCCAGAGCTTTTGTCTCCATCTGAGTCAGCATGACATGGTCTGAAAATTGCCTGTTTGCCTTTTAATGATGATTAATGTCCACAGCCATGTTTCAAATTTAGGATCTCGGGAGGAGTCTGGGATACCGTTACCAAGAGCAACCTGCAGGGGGAGTTGATGATGTGGGGCTCTGTGCTTCTGCCCCAGTGAGATGCCCCCTCGGTTTCTCCATCTCCCTCCGGCACCTTGTGGGTCCTTTTCAGGTCTTTGGCACCAGGAGCTGAGTTGGAGCAGATGGGCGGGCCCCCATCTGGCAAGCTTACCTGGCCTTCTTGGTCACTTTTGGTTTGAGCCTCCCTGTGGGGTGTCTGCAAGGGTCACTCCTTCTTGCCCCTCCCTCCCTGCCCCCAAATCAGGCAGGCCAACGAGGAGCTAAATTTCCTCCACAGCAGGTGCCTGTCATCTATCTGAAGATAGTTGCCAACATCTGGTACAATTGCCTCCGCAAACACAGTAACAAGGCGGCCTGCAGTTCAATCGCAGAGCGAGCATCGCCGCTTTAATGATAACAAGCTGTTGGCCTCCCCTCTGAGATGAATCCATCTCACAGATGTTTGTCTAGTTTTGGCAATCGTATCGCACTGTAGCTTTGGTGATTATGCTCAACTGGAGACTATTACAATAAAAGAAGTTTGAACTTGTTCCATTTTTTACATCCCACCCCCTTATCCCCTGTTCTGAAGTATAATTTATATCAATGGCTGTAATATTGGTTCCATTACGGAGGCCTCTTTACTTTTTATGATGCCGGTGGAGTTGCAGCTTACAGCCTGGCTTCCTCTATGGGTTAATGGGTTTTACCTACATCAGCGCTTTTAATGTCCTCACTTAATGGCCCCGTGGCAGTCCTCCTCGCCCTCTGCCGGAGCGCATGTGGACCCAGAGGTCATGTGACTGCTCGTGTGTATGAGGAGGGAGTGAACACGGCTCACGTGGGAGGCAGGGTGCATGTGCAAGACAGTGAGTGGATGGGAAGGAGAGCATTTCTCTGAGGGTAGCAGTGAGAGACAAGGCCTGGACACATAGAATCTTCTAGAATACTGTTGGCCTTCCTTTCTCTTTCTTTCCCTCTTCCCCATTTTCCTCCAGCTCCTCTCCTACTTCCTAAGAAGGCACAATATAGTCCTACAACAAAATAGATCACGGTAAAAGAAATAAATAAAATAAGCAAAAATCGCAGGCTAGTAAAACGGCACATGGAGGTCTGTCAGGCAGTTGCTGCTGCAATGTTCAGTATTTGGGGCTTTACTATTATACAGTGGTTTGATATAATATTGTTTAATGTTAGACATTTTCTATTATAGCTCTAGATAGGAAAGTTGAAGGAATTATCACCCATTAAAATCATATTTAGCGATAGTAATACTAAGTATGTTTAATCGCAGCTGTCTCTAATTGGGTCTTTGCCATGTCCTAGGCACTATGCTGATTGCTTTTATTAACATCGTAGAGGCCCAGCTGCCTCGGCCCTTCGGTCGATTTGCATATTACACTTTTATTATTCTAGATAAACATATAACGGTTACAGTACCCTTGTCAGGTAGCGACAATTCTTACATCATCGCCGCAGGTGGGGAACATGAGGCTCAGGGGCAGGTGCGTGCTCAGGAGCCAAAGCTGCCGGGGACAGAGGAAGTCCTGCGTCCAGGCCAGCGAGCTCCGACTGCACACTCACTCTCCAGTCGTCACTGTCGTCATTAAACCTGCTTGCTGCCTGATTGATGTCATGGAAAAATCTGCCCGTCCAAGATGCGGTGCATTATATAAACCAGTACAAGATAAATCACCGTCATCACTTGACATTTAAGCCTTTTTTCATTTGAATTTGGATATTGCTTTGTCAAAGATTAGGAGACGTCATTCTGGCAGCGTGTTATTTCTGATAGTGGGCTTATGAATGAGTGAGTCACACGGCTGTGGATGTGTCACTGGTGGAAAGATACCACATGTTCCTTTCCTGGGCCAGACGCAGGCATTGGTGTCTGTGTCGGGGACATCTCAGAGGCCCTGGACAACTGCCTGGGGCACTGTGTGTGTGTGTGTGTGTGTGTGTGTGTGTGTGTGTGTTGGGGGGGTGCTTCCTATGAGACCCCAAAGGAGGGTCATCGCGCCCTCTGGACAGGACACTGTTCTGTAAAAAGTTCCCCTGATACGTGGTTTTGAGTTCGATAGGGAAAGAGAACACTTTTCCCGAAAAATTGAAAACAGAGTGATCTTTTGTGATGCGTATCAAACGAAAGACTACTGGGTGACTCATAAAAAACAACAGTTCTTGGAAATGGCTGACAATGTGGGACATGGTTATTGAAGACTGAACACATTATCTTTGCCATCAGAGTTCGCTTTCAGTGGACGCTTTTAACCCTGGCCACACGAGGTAACCGGAAAAGGCCCGTCCAGAAATTTAAACCTGCCCGCCGGTCCTCTTGTGCTCTCTCTCGGGCAGCAGTCACCTTCTCTGGGCCTTGGCTAGCCCTGCTATGAAGTTGGACTGAATGCCATTTTGAATCTATTCCAGCCCTAGGATTGTGTTCTATTGACTGGGACCTACTTGTGATTTTCCACAATTGAAGTGTCTATTGTTTTTGTTTTGTTTTGTTTTGTTTTGTTTTGTTTTAAATAGATTTTTATTGATTTCAGAGAGGAAGGGAGAGGGAGAGAGAGAGAGACAGAAACATCAATAATGAGAGAGAATCACCAATCGGTTGCCTCCTGCCTGCCCCCTACTGGGGATTGAGCCCACAACCTGGGCATGTGCCCATGGCCGGAATCAAACCCAGGACCCTTCAGTCCACAGGCCAACACTCCATCCACTGAGCCAAACCAGCCAGGGCTGAAGTGTCTGTATTATGCATGACCATTGCTAGCTTCTTCCTGTCTCTGAACTGGGTCCCAGGTTGTCCCAAATCAGGTCAAATCAAGGGGAATGGACCATCAATGGTAGTCTGTTACTGAAAGGTCGCAAGTTCGATTCCCAGTTAAGGGCATATTCCTGGGTTGTAGGTTTTATCCCCCAGCCCAGTTGGCAACCAATTGACATGTCTCAGGTCATTGTTTCTCTCTCTTTCCCCCTCTCCCTTCCTTCTGCTCTTTCTGGAAATCATTGGTGAAGAAAAGGTAGTCTGTTAGTTTGGCATCTCCTCTTCCTTGACTCCCTCCCTCCCCTAAGTTCAGTTGTAAAATTTTCATACCCACCCAGTGTCCCCCTCTTTACCTGCCTCCATCAGGACACCCCATCCTCATCAGGACACCCCATCCTGTCCTGCCCGCACGCCAAATTAGTTCTTCCTTTGCAACACTGTGGCCAAACCACTAAAATGCAGCAGAGGCATGTGGTGGGGCTTTTTCCAGTTTCTCTCGTGCGGTAGTTACAATATTATTAAAAATCCATTAAATTTTAATGTACCCTATAAAATATGTGCTCTTGTGAAAGCAAGCACAGATAATTATTTCTGATGAATAAACCAAGAGGACAAGTATGTATGAAGTTCATGCTTCAGCATTCAATTTTTATTATATACATCTCCTGCAGGGGCAATCACTGGGATGTTCCAGCTGGTTGTGTGGGGCCGCTTCTTCTCTCACACCCTTGGGGGCAGCGTGACCCTTGAACTCCTGGGGATGTTCTCAGAGCTCGTTTTTACATGCAAAGGCAGAGCCCGGTGCTAAACTCTGCCAGTCCCAGAATGACTAAATGACTTGGGAGGAGAAACACGGTGTCCCTCCAGTCCTACAAGGTGGCCTGTGGGATGCAGATCAAGGGCAGACACACATCGGAAGTCCTTTGACTCAGTGGTTCTGTGCCTTTGAGCCAGTCTCTTAGCGTCTCTGCGCGTTGGCTTCCCGCAGGAGGGATGCGGGTTCTCTGTGCCGCGGGTTTCCTTAAGAGGACCCTGCGCCTGGCACAGAGAAGGCGCTCTGATCTGTAGGTTCCCCCCTTTCGTTCCCAGACTTCCTCGGAGGGTCCTTTAAGACCTTTCTCAGAGCTCCGGAAGGTGGAAGATGGAACTGCCTCTGGCCTCCTGGAGGCCGTGCGGTGTGATGCTTTGGGATCGCTGACGTGTCACTTTGTAGCCGTTCCCAGCCCGAGGGGTCTACTCCCAAGGTAGAGGCCTCCACATCCTTTTCCTGCCACATGGATGGAAGTGCACATGGGGGACAGCTGGCCCTGCATCCCCCTCAGGCTGCCTCTGGCCTCCCTACCGATGACCCCATGCTTGGACGTGAGGGGCTCAGAACCAAGGGGCCGCACTGGGTCCAGCAGGGCCCTGGGATGTGTTTGAGGTTGTGCCTGGGAGCTGACAGCTGGCCTTTGCAGTTAAAGAGGTTTAACTCCTCATCGTCAGCGAGGCCCCATTTCCTTCCTGGGGCAGGTTAGTCACCCCACAGGATCTGGCCAGGGAGGTGGGGTAGATTCAGGAAGCATTTAGGTGGGTTAGAAAAGCAAGCTGGCTGGTGCAAGCTTTTCTTCCCATTCAGTCCCACTTAGCATCCCGAGGAGGAGAGCCCGGCCTTGTGGTTGGGTCACGAGAAGAGGTTCCGGAATATTCCAGCCCTGGAGCCGGGAATCGGCTGCTGGATGAGTGGTGAGGCCAGTGCAACACTCTGCACAGAACCGGGAGATTTGCAAATGACGGGATTATTTTTAGCAGGGTTATGCTTTCCGCTTAAGAACAGCGCACACTGGAGAAAGTTAAACGCAGAAGTAAACAAAGAAGTAAAAAACTCCCCTCATTTCCTTGCCCTGAGGTCACTGTGCGGACACTCGAGGCAGCTCTCCAGAGGCCTGTCCGCGCACATCATAAACACGGGTGGTGCGCACGTTTGCGTAAAGGGGATCCGGGTCGTTGGCTGGACTCCCATTCCTGGCGCGTCGGAGACATTCTCCGTCAGCCTGCTCCACACAAGGATAGTTGATGCCACGTTGTCTCTGTGATATTGATGTACTAGGAGTGAGTTACTCTCTCAGGAATATTTAGCTTGTTTTCAGCATCATTATCATTATTTGGTCTTATAACCAATGCTGTCAGGACTGAGTTGGGGTGTGTGACTCTCCTGCTCATGGCATTCTTTGGATCCAGTGGTTCCACGGTTAGGGGTATACAGTAAGGAGATAATACAGTTTGTGACTTGTTGTTTGTTGCCCAACTGCTTTGCAGGGCGCGGCACTGCTCTACATCTCTGCCAGTGGGAGGAACGAGCTTCGGTGTTCTGCTCGGGGGATGAAGGTCCTTCCAAAATGTACATTTCTCTGAAATTTGTCATTTGAAACATTGAAGAAAGATATGGAGGAGAGCAAGGCGTCTGTGTGGCTGTGACTTTAAAAAGCTTTACACTGCCTGTCTCTTCCCTACTGTCTTGAATTATTTTGACCAAGTGTGGTGGGTCAGGAGGGTCGGGTGGACCCGGAGCAGCTGCCGCAGAGTCTTCGTCTCCATGGGAGCCACGCACAGAGCCCAGAGGGTTCAGGCCGCCCCAGCAGTGCCGCGAGGGGCCGGAGGGCAGGCCTGCGTCTACGGCCCACTGCCTTTCTCATCCCTCGTTACCTCTTACATCTACATTTGATATAAAAAACAAAAGACAAACAAACAAAAAACCTCCTCCAGAGAAAGGCCCAGAGCCCACAGAACCCTTATTCCAATAGAGTCTCTGCCCCTCAGCCTTGGAGTGCAGGTGTAGACAGACATGGTGGAGGGGTGTTTGGGGAAGGGGTCAACAGGAAGCTGACCCTTTCCATCCAATGGGGAAGCAAACAGTGCCCATGTCTCCAGGCCCGGCTCCAGAATTCAAAAGTCCTCTGCCACAGCCAGCCAGGACAACCCAGGGAGGACACTGCCACTGCCTGCGGGTTCTGAGCCAGAGAAGCTCCCCATTTCTCTCCGATGGCGCTGGCGGCGCAAAGGCAGGAATGCGCCTGGGAACCTCACTAGATGTGAGGAAACAGCCTGGCTGGCGCAGAGGCTGTGCTGGGGACCAGCTTCTCTCCCTGAAGGGTTTACAGCCACCTTCCCCATCATGGGGGGGTCTAAGAATTAATTGAGGCACTATGGAAAGTGGGAGATACAAAGCAGGGCTTAATCGTTATGGCGCCATTAACTATTGACACGTTGAATTAACAAGTTATTTAGTTCAACCCGCCCGTCTAATCCATCTGGATTTCTCTTCTGCTGTGCTCCTGACAAACTTGATTTGTTGGGTATCCCTCTTGGCCTTCCAAGGCATCAGCTCCCAGTTCTGATGGGTTTTTAATGGCTTAAAGAAGAACCTTCCAGGAGCGACTTTGCTTCCCAGCTTGATGAGCACGTAGTTTCTTATTTTGGCTTTTGAGCTCTGCAGTGGAACTCGGTACCTGGTGTATTTTGAACATTTTTTTTAACATACATAGATATGGCTATAAATATAGCTATACTTTACACACACACACGTATGTATATATGTATGTATATATGTATGTATATATGAATGGTTTGTTAGATGTATGTCTGGATTGGGATTACTTTCTGAGCTTTTATAAACCCAGATATTCATCCATCTTTGGGGATTAGATGGTAGGATTCAGGTGGGCGTGAGCATCTCTATCTTTAAAAAGTCCTCACGTGTCGCTAGAGGTGGGGACCACTGGCCACCTGTCTCCATATTTAGATGCTAATCACTCTGCTAGGGGCACACAGAATTGAGTAACAAAAGGCGGGGTCTCCAGGCACTGTGTTCTAATTCCCAAACTCGTGTTTTGTCTCCTTAATCAGGAAGTTTAATTGTGTAAGCACAGTTATGGATCCCCCTTGCCTTCCACCCTCGCCGTGGGTGAACGCCCCCCAGCTACTTCGGTTCTCTCTGCACTTTGATTGCGAGTGCCCTCCACTCGCTAGGTAAGAACGTATTTGCCACTCAGGATTGGCTTGTGAATCAGCCATGACGCACCCTGTGGGCCCGGCACCAAGCTGGGCCCTGGCGAGCGAGTGTGTCCCGAGAGCTCACAACCCAAGCCCAGTGTCTTGGACATAGTCCTTGTCTGTGCTGGCATCAGGTCTTCTCAGCATTTCTGGCCCTTTCTTTCTTTAAAAATAAATAAATAAATAAATACATAAAAGTAAATTTTTTTAGAGAGAGGAAGGGAGAGGTAGAGAGAGAAAGGGGAACATCGATGATGAGAATAAAGCATTGATCAGCTGCCTCCTGCATGCCCCCTACTGGGGATCAAACTTGAAACCAGGGCATGTGCCCTGACCAGAAATGGAACCATGACCTCCTGGTTCATAGGTTGACACTCAACCACTGAGCCACCCTGACCAGACCTGGCTCTTCCTTAAAGCGGGGAGCAGTCTCTCTGGATCTGAGAGGTGTCCTCGGTCTAACCGGGGCAGACACTTGCAGGTGTGGCCCCAGGTGGCAGGACCTTCTAGACGACACCTGGGCTGTTGTGGATCGGCCCTGCTCGGCCACCAGACACTCAGCGTTGTTCTGAGATCACTGGGGAAAGAGGCTGGCCCTGGTTTTGAAGGTCTGTTGTTCTGTTTTTTTGTCTTTGAGATTAACTTCAGCACTTTTGTCCTCCTATTAAGAGGAAGAAAAGCCGATTGTGTGCTCTCAGGCTCCAGGAAAGGCATTTTGTAGGGCGATCGTTACCGATTGACCAGTGGCTCCTGCCGCTGCCGTCCTTCCCGGCTGGATGTTTTTGGAGCTTCCATTTGCTCCTCTGGCATCGGGGAGGCCGAGATGAAGTCAGGACCATCTGTTAGGGCCAGGCAGCAAGGACATCTGCCGTACTCTGAAGGTTGGTCTTGATGGCCAGCGAGGGCTCGTCGTGCTGAGTGCCAGGCCTGCCACCTCCCCCCACTGACGTGGCTTCTGGATAGAGACCGTCGGAACTTGTAGCTGTTCCTTAGGAAAGAAACCAGCAAAACAACACTCTCCCCCGCCTCAAATTCATATTTATTATAGAATTTTTAAAAATTACATAAATGTTGTCAAGCTAAAGAATTACAATCTCGTCACTGAGAGCTAACCACCCTTTGCATTTTCATGCATGCCCTTCCAGATCCGTGTTTTGCGCATTCACTCTGCAGTTGTCATATTGATGGCGAGCGTGGCCTCTGGAAGCAGGCAGGCCTGGCTGCCAGTCTTGGTCCAGTGACTTCCCAACTGTGTGATGTTGGGCAAGTTAATGCATCTACGGAGTGGTGATGTGCTGGAATGTATCTTCTAGGCTCGAGAATCGCAAAGGAGGTGGCTACGCGTTCGTCCTTAGCCGGGGAGCTCACACAGTATGATTTAAATCATACATGCGTTATTATTTATAAAAATGGGACTTCCTCCAGTGTCTGGAGGTTGTTAGCAGACAACCGTAAACAGTAGCTACACATTTGCCCATTCACTGGAAATTCTGTTGCCAGCAAAGAAAACTCACCCTAAAGTTTGCGTGATGCGCTTTTAATGGTAAACACCATTGTTTTGCTGCACGGTAATTAGGCATGAATGGCAAATAGTTCACATCAGTGATTATAATTAATTAGTATTGCTTTTAAATATTTTCCAGCCAAATCCAAGCTCACTTCCTTTCTTTGTGTGTGTGGTTCTCCGCAGTGTAAATAATGGCAGTGCTGGCATTTGCCCCTGTGGGTATGCGCTCGGAGGGCAGGTTCAGGCTTCTTTGCACCCCAACTATCTAGTATGTTGGGGCTCAAGAGATGTCAACAACTCAGGACAGCTGTCCATTTGGTCATTCATTCATTCATTCATTCAGAAGACCGATACACATCTGCCCCTGAAGGCAACAGTCTTGTTTCCACTGGGTTTATTTTTCTTATTCCAGCTCTTCACCCCTCACCTGACCACGCAGGAGACTCTGGGGTGCACCCAACAGAGCCCATCTGCCTGTCTGCCCTCGGGGTTGAAGGTCTCTGAGTGTCCACTCACCCCTTTCGTTGTCCTGTGTGCTGGCAGCCCCGAGGCCACCCTCTCATCTACGGGATGGCTCTGCCACAAGGGGGCAAGTGGGCAGAAGTGGGGCAAGGCCATTGGTGGTGCTGGGTGGGGGGGTCAGAGTGGAGAGCATGAGGCATCTCTGGCTGCAGAGGTGAAGGGGCGGTGGCTGTTTGGAGGGTCTGGGCTGGCGTCCTGGATTTACCCCTGGTTGTCATCTCGGGGGCATGGAGAAGGCTCCTCTGAGAACCACAAACAGATGGAACTCCATTTGCTCCACCTTTCTCTGCAAAGCCTCTCCCTGGAAGCCATGCTCTGTATTCCACTGTCAGAGGTGCAGGGCTCCCATGACCGAATCCCATTCAGCAGCAGACAGTCCCCTCCTGCTGGACAGCTGGAAGCTAAGCTGGATGCCCAGTAGCAGTGCTGCCATGACACGTGTGTGTGTGTGTGTGTGTGTGTGTGTGTGTGTGTGTGTGAGGGTGGCAGCCCTCATATGTTTCTTTTGGCTGTCCTGGGCCTGGATACCTTCATTCCACTCCTCACCCCTGTTGGAACTCACAATCTGAGGTCAACCGACCCTGGTTTGACTTTGGGCAAGTTACTTGACTCTCCTGAGCTCAGTTGCTTTCCTTTGAAAAGTGAGGTAGTAAGCTCCCATTTCCAATGGCGGGAGTCAGACTTGGAACAGAAGATTTATACAGAATCCATGTCCCAGCTCTTAGAACATACTCAGTAAATGTTAATTTCTCATCAAGTCATTCTGGGGGCATTTTAGCATGCCCAATACCTACTGCCTTCGTGGAAAGTTCCAACGGGAAGGTGGAGGTTTTGCCCTTAAACCATTAGAATTGACCTCCGATACTATAAAGTTAACTGACCACTCCCAGTCAACGGAAGGTCAAGAGATTGAAGTCTGCGAGCAGACGAGCTGCAGGCAGCATGCACACTTGCCCACCCTGCTTTGCACTGGGCTCAACCCTGACAGGGCACCTGGCAGCCATAGGGCTTCCGTTTCTCACCTGCAGGCTGTCCGCAGTGGGCGCAAGGCAGGTGCCCCAGAGCGGGTATGGCCTCCCATCAGCTCAGAGGGGAAGATGGCTTCATGTTAAGGCATAACAACCCATTATTTCTTCCTCATTGGCTTGGTGTCTCCTCCCCATTTCTTCCTTGTGGCCCTCCTTTCTTGAAAACATGATCCCTCAAGGCCTGAACTTTCTGTGAGTGGCGCGGACACAGCCTGGGAGCCCAGGCTGCACTGAGGGACCAGCCCTTTCTTCCCTCCTGACACTCAGAGGCAGGGGTCTGGGTGAAGAAACCAGAGGCCTGTGACTGGCGGTGGCCATGTGACAATGCAGGTGCGGCAGCAGCAATGTGGGCGGAGCTGGCACCTGGCCCGGTGCGAGGTGGAGCACAGCTGAAGCCAGCCCAGAGCACTGCATTGTGGGTGTTGCATCTCCCTCTGAATGGACTGGTACGGGCAGCCGCCGGGGCAAGAGGCCAGGCTTGCAGGCCTCAAGGCCAGGTGTGTTGCAGCGTGGTCAGTGTGTCCTGACCCTCCATGCACCCTCCACCTGGTGACTGGTGGCCACAGGCACCTGTGGTCCAGGAGTGAGGATCTCTCTGACAGGAGGAGGCTCAGGTGCCAGAACGGATCCCTGCTGCCTCTGGACTGCTTGTCAGAGCTCAGCCGTCCCCTCTCCCTGTCTGACCCACTGCACTCCTCTGCCCTTCCCGTCCCCCGAGGACTCGATTGCAATGCAGGGGGATGGCCTGCGGGCCATAGCGGGCCATGTGCTGGCGCCGCAGCACACAAGCTGAAAGAGACCCCTCTTGGCACTGCAGGTAGTGCCCAGCTGCCCCGGGCAGGTGTGCCAGGCGATCTTGCACCCAGGGCCGCCCCTGAAGCACAGGCTCTGCCGGTCCGCGGCTGGGTGTGCACCATGAGCCGAGGCTCCCTCAGCCCCTGCGTGTGACGTGCTGTACCTCTCAGCGCACGCGCTTCCACCGAGCTGTGCCTTTCTCCTCCCAACACGTTCAGCCTTTAATTGTAACTATTAATCACCCCAGTTGTGTCGCACTTCACAACCCTTCCATTAAATATTAAGCTTTTAAAAAACATCGGGCTCTCTTAATTGAATTATTGAGTTACCAGGCACTTAATGTGGCTCCGGTGGATTAGAACCACAGTTTCAGTGTCTGAAGGAGTCTTGGTTTCCTCTTCTGTGACAGAGGGTGCGTGGGGCCTGGGGTGGGGCGGGGTGGGGATGGGGGACAGTTGGCAGCCTCGAGCCTCAGAGGCTCTGTGCCCCAAGGGAAAGCCCTTCTCAAGTTTCTGCCATATGCCACCTTCTAGTTGCTCCCAGCATAACAATTGGGAGGCAGTCACATCCAGTCATTGAAGGGGCTACTCCTTCCAGACTGGAACCAGGCAGCCTGTCATTGGGATGAGATGCATGCCAGGCCTTGCCCTTGCCCTTCTCTAGAAATGCACCTCCTCATTCCTGCTGGATGGGCCCAGCACCATCCCTCACCCTCCAGTTTCTACCCACCTCCGCCCCTACCCCTCTGCGGGGCATTTCCATTTGAACCTCCGGCCCACCTCGCGCTCCACCCTCCGCTCACTGACCTCACCCACTGCAATCTGTCTGCCGCTCCGAGTTCCTGTCTGGGAGAACAGTGGTGTTCCTGACAGCTCTTCCTGACTCATGCCTTGAAACCGATGTTTATCTGCTAAGCAGCTTCTGTTCACCCCTCGTCTCTCCTGCCGCTGTCCCCGTCCCAGCCAGGCTGAATCACTCTGTCACTCTGCTTCCCCCCATGCCACGGCTCCTTCCTGCTCGGATCTGTCCTGTACCCGTCTTCCTTAACCCCCGTGTGCACTGGAGAGCCCTTCGCTCCTCCGCCTGCCGTGGCTTCCCGTTCTTGCCTCAGCAGATCTGCAGCCCTCCCAACCCAGCGCTTCCCACGTGACAGGCATTGTGGCCATCCTGCCGCCTGCCTTCAGGGTGTCCACCGGGACCTCAGAATGCAACCTTATTTGGAAATAAGGTCTTTGTAGGTATAATTGGCTAATATGAAGCCATACTGGGTTAGGGTGGGCCCTAATGCAGTGACTGGTGTCCTTCTAAGAAGAGGGGGATTTAGACACAAAGTCTCCACCCGGGGAGAAAGGACGCCATGTAAGTCAGAGATTGGCGGGGTGCATTCACAAGCCAAGGAGCACCAGGGATTTCTGGGAGCTGCCAGAAGCTGGGAGAGAGAGTTGGGACAGGGTCTTTCTCGGAGCCATCGGGAAGAACCAGCCCTGCTGACAGCTGGATTCCAGAACTGAGAGAAAATATTTCTGCTGTTTAAACTCACACAGTAGGGAAAAACTAACATAGTGTGTTTGCAACCAGGTCCCCCAATTTGAGTACACAGAGATCTTTCAGTGCACCCAGTCACCCCAGCCCCGCCTCACAGTCTTCCCCAGTGAGAACTCTTCCCGGAAAGTCTTAACTGCGATGACTAACCTGCATCTGCCTTCGGAGTTGATCAGCCCCAGGGGGCTTGTCTTCTGCACCTGCCCGCTCCCTTTGACTTCGTGTCCTTTGCTTGTGCTATTGTGGTGCCTCCTTCCCCCTTCCCAATGCACCTGTACTAGTGTCTATGGTACGCCAGTACCGTGTCGGCCTGGAGGATATCGGATGGACAAGGTTCTTACGTTCACAGAGCATACATTTCAGTGGAAGGTTGAGGGGAAGGCATTTGGATGGCAAGCAAGCAAACAGACAACATATATCCAGCCGTGCCCTTGGCTGTGAAGAAAGTATTATCAGATAATGAAAGAGGGGGTGCTTGGGGCTACTTTTGATCAGGTGGTCAGGGAAGGCTCCTCTCGGATGTCTGTGGAGCTATGCCAGAATGAAAGAAGGGACCAGATGTGTGCAGATGTGGGGGCGATCATCCCGGCAGAGGGAACCAGCAGTGCAAAGGCCCCGTGCGTGACAGGGCTCAACCTGGTGATTCAAGAATCAGAAGGAAAGCAGGTGTGATGGATCCTGGAGCGTAGGAGACGTGGCATTTGGTGACTCAGAGCCTTGTGAGCCACGGAAGAAGTCTGCGTTTTGCTCTGACACCATGGAAAGCCTTTGAGAGGTGTTAGGCAGAAGAATGGCAGGTCATTGTTGTCAGACGTCTCCTGTAGACACTGGATGGGCAGCTGGGGCCACCAAAGGTGATCTGCCCTTGATACCAAGGTGTGATTTCTTTTCCGTGGCCTCCTACTCTACGCTCTTCCTCCCCTTGGGGTGTTCTTGCACTTACAGCCAATACAGCACACCCATCACTTATTAGGAAATCGTTTCTACCTGTTAAAGGGGCCACCCCAGCTGGAGGGCGGCAAAAGGCATCTGTCTCCTTTGGTACACCCCAAAGTCTGGGGTAATGGAGTCATTGCTCTACAGATAGCACTGAGGGGTGGTTTGTGTTTTGTGTTGGCCAAAGCATATGGGGTATGTTCATTACCTGTGCAGGAACTGCCACGCTCACATGATAACCAACTTGTGCCTTGAGGAGAGCTTGAGGATTATTAGCTCGACCGCACACACACGGAAAACGGGAACTCTGAGAGGCGTGGGACCTTGAATGAGGATTAGGCCCAGGTCTGTGGGATCGAGAAATCCAGGAGCCCCCAAGCACCCCCTCTCTCACGATCTGATCTGTTTCCCTGCTCCTCAGTCCTGCAACTGGGATCCAAGCTCTTGGAATGAATGCATGTCTGAAAAACTGGGAGGGGGGATAAGGGTGGTAGCGTTCCTTGTGGGTGTTGGAAGCAGGTGAGACTGTACAGTGTAGTGGTTAAGGGCTTTGGAATGAGGTAACCTGAGATGGAATCCTGGAGTGGCCTTGAGCAAGTAACTTGACCTCACGGAGTCTCAGAAGGCCCATCTGTAAGATGGGAAGGATAATAATGGCTGCCTTCCTGGGATGTAGTGAGGGTTGAATGAGACTTCATGAAAGGGGCTCAGAGCAGTGTGTGGCACAGAATATGCAGTCAGCGAACGTTTCCTGTTATGACAAGAACTGGGAACATAACAGATGACTGAAGAAGGAAGAATGTGTGTGTACAGATTTTCTGGGAAACACTGTTGTAATTGTGTTCCGGGCATTGGGTTCTCTGAGAAGCGTGGACAAAGAAAACGGGTGACCTTCCGGGGGACGCGGGGACAGATCCGGTGCAGGCCCCGCTCCGCTGAGTGGCCTCGGCAGGCACGGAATGGAAGTGGGAAGATTCAAGAGACTGGGACGGGAGAGCCCCTGGGTGCGGGCAGCCCATCCTCCCCCGGAGGCAGGGGGGCGAGAACATGCAGAAATGGAAAGCCAAGCCCAGGCTTGCATGTGGAAGTGAAAGATTACCGATCGCCACGGTGTTCCAATAAAACCACTCCTCTGACTATGACAACCGTGAGTCATAAACTCACGACCGGAAGGACCCGGGAGAGCATCTGGTCCTTCCTACCCAAGGTCAGACGGGGTTTATTCCGCCAGGGGAGACGAGTGCTGACATGCCCAGGTTTTAGAAGAAAGCAAAGCTTCCCCTCTCCTTTCCGTCCCTTCTCCTGGGTTGACTCCAGCGATGCGCCTCCCCAGCCGGGAGCGTTTGACACGGGCTTCAAGGACGTCAGAGACACTTGCAGCCTGGAGCCTGGCGGGCACATTGCTGATGAATCCCCAAGGCTGGGCCCAGACGCTCCCGGGGTGGGTACGGTGTCTGCTGAATATCAGTGGAAATGCTTCCCGTCTTCCCGCAGGGGCTGGAATTTGGGGAAGGAGGCTTTCAGGTCTCATGCCTGGGGAATGCCTTTATCAAATGTGATGTATGTTCTGGGCAGTCCCTTTACTTTTAGATTTATTTTATTTCCCATGCCCACTCGTTTATCACCGTTATCACTCCGTAGGTATTTTGGTAAGACACCTCCAGTCGCTTTTGGAACCAAGGGAGGTAGAAATAACTAAATGAAGTCTCTTGGCTTTTGCTCTTGAGGCACCAGGAAGATGACTTGAGCCAGACCCGTTAGGTGCCAGTAATGAACTTGGGTCTTGCCACAATTGGAATTCCATCTCAGGGAGGGGCTCAGCGTAGGAGTGTCCTGGCCACCATGGCGCAGCAACGGAACTGGACATGGAATTGGAGAGAAGGGTCTGGTGAGGAAGGAAAGGTTTGTTCACAGGTTGCTGGGTAGACTTCAGCGCTCACTGCAATGAAGCTTTGACATTTTTGTCCTGGGCTCTGCCTCTCTTCGGTATGGGGCAGGGATCCATTTTTTCTGGCATGCTACCTAGTCAAAAATGAGAGGTACCAGGAAACGGGGGAAAAACAAGAACCCTATAAGTTCCTTTAGTTTATTTTCTGCATTGTAGTATGAACCAAAATGCTTCCCCAAGAGGCCCAACCAAAAATAAGTTAGAATCCGTTCTCTAGTAGCCTCTGGTAAAGTGTTTCTTTTTCTGCTTCTTTAGTCAATAAATATTTATTGAGTGTTTGATACCGTGGGGAAGAAGGCAGTCATGGTCTTGCCCTGGTGGGAACTAATCTAGCGGGGGAGTCTGACATTAAAATGCATGCACATTAAGCTCGAGCACACACACACACACACACACACACACACACACACAGTTACAAATTGTCAGATGTGCTTTTTGGGGAAAATTCAGCGTGTTCTCCGAGAGGGAGAGAGGCCTCATCTGGACTGGTGGCCATGGAGGGGTTTCTCCCTCCCCTCCCCTCTCCTCTCCCTCCCCTGCTCCTGCCCCACTGGCGGCAGTTGGAGCGGGGATGCCTGGGTGGTGACATGCCCAGGCCGAGGAGAGGAGGGCTTGGCCAAGGGCAGGATCTTTCCCCTCCCCGGCTGGGCCACCTGTCCCAAACGGCTGGTCCCGGGGGGCCAGCCCTTCGGGGAGTTAGTAACGGGCACCGTTTCTCAGAAAGGGCTGGCCGCAGAGATAAGACCACAGTGACAAGGGGCCCATAAATTGTTACCTGGCCCCTCGGTTACCCCTCTTCCTCCATCACCTCCTTCCTGAGCCTGGGGGGTGGGGGGGACTGCATTTAGCAACAGGGTTCCTGCCCGTGGGATGGCGCAGAGAGCTGACTTCTCTGGTGGCTGGGCACAGATGCTGTGATGCAGAACACTGATAGTGGGAATCAATTTAATTTCTGTGGCGTGGTGACAGAGGGGTGGGGAGCAGGAAGGTCAGGACTATTTTAAAAACCACAGTTCAGTTAAGAAAGCAGAATGCTCCCCCTGAGGAATTAGACGTTAGAATATTTTACTGGGGGAAATAGAAGTGGGTTGAGGTGAGGGAGTCCGTCCCAACCTGGGGCCTGGGGGCTTGAGCTTTTCATTAGAGAGACGTGAGCTGCATGTCTGTGCGGTTGAGTCGAGACTTGTGGAGGTGGACACCGGCTGTCCGTTGGTCGCCAATGTCAGGTAGTTGACATTAGGTGTCAGTTTCCTGACGCCCGACATGAGGCCCAGTCCTCTGTCCCGGTGGCTCCTCCCGCCACCTCTGACCAGCCTGTGTAATCTCTGGGATCCCACAGCGTGGAGGCTGAGAGGTGTGCGTAGACCTGTAGGAGGATTTTCATTCAACGTGGATCGTAGGATTTTCTAGTCAAACTATGGCCGGCCTGACCCGGAGGCTGTGGGCGGGCCCTGCAGAAGGGCCTCCGTGGCTGAGGTTGGGTGTTTCGGAGGAAAGAGTGGGTGTTCCTCATCAGAACCACAAGACCTACCCTGAGGTGCCGTCCATTCATAAATCGAGGGGTGGCTGTTGCATGTCCAGTGCTGGGCCCCGGGAGAGAGGTGGTCTTTGTCCTGAGGAGCTCACGGCAGGGGGGGAGGCCCGGGCTTGGGCATTTCCTAAATCCGAGGAGTGAATAAATTTCTGGCACAAAGTCTGGGCCAGTGTTTGAGGGCCAGAGAGAGAAGTTGAACGGTGAAGAGCAATTGGAAGTTTAAAACTGTCTTGGTCAGCAGTGCGGGCTGCCATCATCAAACACCATAGACTGGGCTTCCACCACAGACACTGGTGTCCCCAGTTCTGAGGCGGGAATCCGACATCAGGGTGCAGAGCTGGGTTCTGGGGAAGAGCCTCTTCCAGTCCCAAAATAATAACATTGCAAGTAAAGGGGTCCTAGCATCCCAGGCTCCCTGAATACAAATGCTGCTCATACATTCAGTGGCCAGATTATTATGATCTCGGAGTGCATCCCATATATTAAAAGGCTAATATGCAAATTGTCCCCTCAACCAGGAGTTCGACCAGCAGGCAGGCCAGCCAACTGCCCATGTCCCCTCCCTTCCCCCTGGCATGCTGGCCGGACCCCACCCATGCACGGATTCATGCACCGGGCCTTTAATACACACACACACACACACACACACACACACACACAGATTATTATATGTTCAGATATCCTCAGTTTATATTACAGATATCCTAAATGTGGTTGAATGAAGACAAACAAATGAAGGTGTGGGTGCTGTATTCTGTCAATAGAGCCACATGGTAAACCAGTGCCTGTGATGCGTGGGATGAGGTTGGTGGGGGGTCTGTTCTGGCTAAGAGTCAATGCCACTAGGACCACCTTGGCCATGGCTTGGATAAGGGCGAGCCATCAGCACTGTCTGTTCTCCCCCGAGTTAGGTGTTATTTCAACCTCAGGTCACCTCTGGGTGTTTTCAGCTTGGCAGCCATGCAAGGCCGATTGAGCTGCATCTGGAAGGTGGGGAGGCAGGGCCTGTTCTGAACTGCGAGCTGAGGAGGCGGCGATGGGTACACCGTGCGCTAATGGAGGTCTGAGGAGCGAGCCCATGAGCCAGCTGGGTCCCGCGGCCTAGTGCTCGCTGGGGCGTGAGAAGCTGTGCCCCTCATTCTCTTTTAAATAGCTTTGTGTTTGTCATCCCGGTGACTCGAGAGACCTCTCTGGACCCTGTACCTCTGGGCTCGGCATCAATCAGATCCGTTTATCAGGCAGGGCTAGCCGAGGTTTGTTAAGCGCTGTGCTTTTGCTGGCGTGGCTGGGCCAGAACGGGGTTCTGTCGAGCACCGAGCTCAAAAGAGGTTAAGAGGAGGCAGGGCTCACACCCCCGCTAAGGGCCAGAGAACTTTGCTGAAGAGCTGGTCATCTTAAAAATGAGCTGGTCTATTTATAATTTGGACAGTTGCCACAGGCCTTTAATGAATGGCAGTCTGTGCAGGCGCACACACTCTGTGTACTGAATCTCAGTATGTGTTTGCTCATTTATGGGCCTCTCCCCGTGGGTGTGGACGTGATTTCCCAGCTGCCCAGGGTGAAGAGGGGGACAAGGGGGTGCAGGCTCTGCAGGGGAGGGGCTGCAGAGTTACCTAGAGAATTGGTGTTTCTGGTATTTGGGTGCTGGTGTCGGCTTGGACCATGTCTCTTTAATTCTGAGGAAGCAGAGCGCAGAGAGGTGCCCGGGGCTCGTATCAGGTTCAGGTCAGGGGCCATCTGGGCTGGGGGCTGGGCTACTCGCCAGCTTGCTCCTGGCAACACTGCCCCCTGCTGTTCCGCCGGGGCTGCGGGGACCTCACAGGCCTGAAGAAAGTGTGCAGGCTCCACCCCCAGGCAGTGCCCCTTTGTAGGAGGAGTGACGCTGGCGCTGGTCATCCACTAACGGGAGGATGGAGCCTCTGTATTTTGTTTTGCAGAACCACCCACACCCTCGCTCTGTCCTGGTGATTCATGTCACAAGCTGGCTGGCCGGGGCGGGGTGGGGGTGGGGGGATGGCACCCAGAGAGGATGGGTGCTCAGGCCTGAGCTTCTCACTCAGTGGTCTGCAGTAAAGAGAGCCGCCCCTCCCCCCCACACCAAGGCCCAAGGCTGATACCTTGTACGACATTCGTCCCTGAGGCTCTTGAGTGTCTGGTGAAGTCTGGCCTCCCCCCTGGCCTCTGCTAGACTCAGCATGCAAGGTGTCCAAACCATCCTTGGGAAATGTCTCCGCCCCCTGCACACCTGGTCCTACCAGTGAGGCATGTAACGGTGGCATGAGCAGGTAGGCAGACCTGCAGGCAGATGGAGCCGGGTCTGAGTCTCAGCCCAGGATTCAGTTTTGTGCACCTGTGAATTTCTCAGGGCCTTTTCCATGCCCAGTGAAGGGGGACCTTGTAAGACTTAAGTCCCTGCGTGACGCCCAGACGCTTGTCCCATCTGGGCTGCTCTTTTTTCCCTTTCTCCCTCGCCTGGTTATTGTTTTCTTTTTCTTTCCTCTCTTCTTTCTTTTTAAAAATATATTTTATTGATATTTTACAGAGAGGCAAGGAAAGGGATAGAGAGTTAGAAACATCAGTGAGAGAGAAACACCCATCAGCTGCCTCCTGCACACCCCCTACTGGGGATGTGCCCGCAACCAAGGTACATGCGCTTGACCGGAATCGAAACTGGGACCTTTCAGTCCAAAGGCCAACGCTCTATCCACCGAGCCAAAAACGGTTTGGGCTCTCTTCTTTCTTTTTATGGTATTTAAACTTGTTCATATAATTTCAGCGACATCAGAGGCATCATGTTGGCTAATTGGGCTATGAGAAGTGCTTAGCAGGTTACCTGGCCCACAGTAGGTCGACAGCAACAGCGGCCATTATTTCTTCAGTTGTCTGTCTGGGGAGGAGGGGATGCTTGCCTTTTGTTACTATTTCACTGTTGTGGACAGCTTGGTGGCTTCCGGGAGCTGACAGGGCAGAGGGACCCGAGTGAGGTGTCCGCTCCCTCTCCTCACAGAGAGGCCTCTTGAAGTCTCCACTTTTAAACTTGGGCTGCGGCCACATCCACGGTCTTGTACGTCAGCACCGCCAGTTTTGATGAGCCTTCTGGGTGTTCAAACATGAAGAACTGCATTTCCCTAAAGGAGAATTGCTGGAAGATTCAGAACTTGGAGAGGTTTTGTTTGGGGATTCACTTTCCTTAGATTGCACGGGGCTCGTTGGTTTCTGTAGGATTTTCCGGGGCCTGTCCAGTGAGCCACCACCCTGCTCCCCGGGAGAATCGGGTGTTTTGTTCTCCGTGGCCTCTCCTCTGTGAGGTTTTCTTGTGGGAAACAGCCCACAGCCCAGGTTCTGTTGCCCGAGACGAGGCTTGATGAAAAGTGAGAGAGAATGTCAAAAAGTCCCTGGAGGGCCCGGAGGGTGGGGTGAGGGGGGTGGTGAGGAGGGCAGCTGGGGAGGGGGGCTAGTCTCCTTTCTTTCTTCCTGACAGGTATATAGACTGGCATCTCTGCCAGCATTCACGAGGCCTGGGATATCTCTGGCAGACAGTGCCGGAAATTTGATGCCCAGACTCTTCCGAGGACGGGAGAGCACTGGAGAATGCTTACTGAAATTGCTCTTGTCAAAAGTTGAGGGGGTGAGGAAAGGCGATGATGCGAGGCTTTGAAACCATCTCACCTGACCGGCTTCTTCCCAGCCCTGGGAGACAGCGCGGGCTGGCTGGGGTTTCAGGGCCCCGGAGCGAGTTACCTCTGGCGACCTCTCTGTCTACCTGGTTGAGATTCCAGCCGGGCTCCTCGCTGGTACTGAGGGACCAGTGTGGGGTGGCGGGGGTGTCGGGGGTGGCAGGGGTGGCGGGGGGTGTGGGGGGTGTGTTTCGGTTTGAGCCATGGAGGAGGGGAGCCCACGCGGAGCCCATTGGAGGTCCTGGAACCCTACCCTCCCCAGGCTGCTCCTGCGCTCCAGCCTCCCCCAAGGTTTAGGGGAGGCTTGGGTGCGTCCCGGTTGGTGCCATGTGTTCAGTGGCAGCAGCTGTTGGTGCTGACCAAGGAGCCTTCCTGGCAGCTGCACTGGGCACATTTGGCTCCGGCAGGGACCGCCTCTCCTCACCGCCCACCCTACTCCAACCCCAGAGTGCCTGCGGACTGAGCCCCGGAACTCAGCGACTCGTGGGCCCCCAGAACCAAGAGCGGGAAGCCCCAACCCTCTGCTGTGCGGAGGAGAGAATTTGGGGCCAGGAGGGTATCTGAGGTCAAAGGGCAAGTTAGGGTCCGAGCAGACATTTAAACTCACGTCTCCTCTCCGCCCTTTGAATCAGGCTGCTCTATCTTGGTGGTGTTTGTCTCACTTGGTGTCCGGGGCTGGACAGTTGCTCATTAGCAGTGTGTCCTTGGGAAAATCACTTCATCCCCCTGAGCCTCAGTTTCCTCAGAAGCCAAATGGGATAATCAGTCTTCCTACCACATAGGCTTGTGGTGAGGGCAGAATGAGGGCCCAGGATAACACCCTAGCATTGGCATGTCTCTGTCTTCCTCTCAGAAAAACAGCAGATGAGTCTCTCCCATGAATCCAGCAGCGCCCTAGTGGACGCCCCAGGAACTGCAGCTGCCTTCCGCTTAACCATGGGGAGGGGCCCGTGGGCAAGGCACAGAGCCAGGGAGGACCTGAGTGCTGGCTGATTCCTGCTGCCCCTCTCCTTCCTCCCCAAACATCTCTGCTTTGTAGAGGGGACTTGGGGGGACCTGAATGATCCTACAGGATTCGTGACATGGCCAGGCTTTCTCTCCCTGATACTCGTAGCTATAGCTCACGGGCTTCCTCAGGACATCACCGACAGCCTAGGATGCCAATTCGCGCTCACCCGCTGAGGCTCAGCACGGACAGGCACCCCTGGAGATGGCCTGGTCTCCCCGCTAGGCCACCCTGCTTCTGTGATGAGAACTCTGGTCCCCAGAAGAGCAGGAAGGTGGTGCTGATTGTCCAAAGACCTCAAGTCCTGGCTGGCCCTCCAGATGCCTCATCTGCGTAGCCTGTGAACGTGGCACAGGCAGAAAAGATGGCTCTTCAAGGCTCACGTAGAGCGATGAGAAGGCCCCGCAGGGCCGCGTCCCCTTCGTGGCTGTAATTAAACCTCCCTGCCGATCTCCTTTTCAAGCGCCGGCTTTTCAGGGGTTCAGATAACACGGCTTTGTGCTCAGGGCCCTTTCAGTACTTGAAACAGGAGGATCCCTTTCAACTCTCCGCACGCCCCTTTTTCTCCCCACGAGGCTGACTTTTTAAAAAGTGGGGTGTTAGCATCGGGCGAGTAGCTCACTTCTGGGCCCTTTCCATGGAAATTCCAGAATGGATGCCCCCCCCCCCCCCCCCCCCCGAGATGCACAGCCAGTGTCCTGGGGAGAGATTTATCAGTTAACCCTGCCTGGCTCCCGGGGAGTGCCACCGACTTCCTGGTAAACATCCCCAGGCCAGGAATGCATTTGTGGAAATTGTAAGAGATGATCCCAGAAAAGCCTCTGCCGGTTGGCACTCACCAAGCCGCGTGTTATTGTCTGGAGATGAATCGTAAGCGGGAAGACATTTGCTCTTGAAATAAGACATTTTGTACGATACATCCAAGCCTTTAATTTGACATTGCAGTCAGCTGCTGAGCTGTCAGCTGCTGGGTTTGAAGTTGAAAGTTGACTCTCCCCCCTGTAGCTACAAAGTCCTGTGTCAGCCTGAATTTCAATTTCCTGGGATTTCTGTCTGTCTACCGCTCAACCTACTACTCTCAGCACCTTTCTTATTTTTCATTGTTTTGTTTGTTTGTTTGTTTGCTGTGGGGTGGTGGTGGTTAGGGGAGGGATGGGTTAGTGATAGGGCAAGGGGGCGTTTAATCATTTATTCTTTTAAGTAGGTTTAATTGCGTAAAGATTCTAATGCATACACACGTCTGTAATTAGGGGAGTTGGTTCTGTTACACAGTATTTTAGAGAAGAAAATTATAGTGTTCATAAGCTGTTTAAGGAGGAGGCAGCATATATTAACATGCAACTAGTTGTTGTTCGTGATGCCTGTTTACCAGTGTCCTGAGGTGTCTCTCGATTTCCAGAGTATTCCTCAGTCCTCTGTGCTTCTGGACTTGTTGCAACAGAACCAGGCCATATTCCAGAACATGGAGCCTTTCTCTTGGGCTGAGGAGACCAGACTTCGTTCTGCAGCAAGAAGCGTTTCACTCATTCATGAGACGAATATTTAGGAATACCTACCTGTACCAGGCACTGTCCTGGGCATGGGGGCGCAGATGTGAATGAGACAGCAGCCTCTTTGCTCTCATGAAGTTCATAACCTAACGGAGAGTCAGGCTGGAGATGAGAAAACAAAGACATGAACAGCTATGGACAGATACCGATCGGGGGAAAGAGAAAATAGACAAGAGTGTCAGGTGGGAGAGGGACTGGGGAGCGGGGCGGGGGTGTGAGGTGCTCATTTAGGCTGAGCGGGCAGGGAGGTCTCTCTGAGGTCACAAGACTCTCCTGAGATGGGTTTCCAGGCAGATGGCATGGTCTGTGCCGTGTCCAAGGCAAGGAAGAGCTTTGTGAGTTCAGGGAACAGAAGGAAGGATGTTGGAGTGGAGGACAGTGAGCAAGGGAGTGCGAGGTGGGGGATGGGGCTGGAGGGGTGGGCGGGGGACTGTCCAGAGTTTGGAAAGGACCTGCTACAAGGAGAGTGAGATGTCCGCTCCCGTTTGGAGCTCTCTGTCATCCAGTCTCAATGTCAAAGGTGCCAAGTGTATAGAATAGGGCATTTTCCCTGGAGTGAGTCTTTTAAGGCCCCAGCAGAGGTTCCTTCACTTGCAGGAGGGAGCCAGGAGGGGAAGGATCCCCCTTCAGGATGTGAGGAACACCAGTTAGAGAAAAGGCTGACCATCCATCCAACTCAGGGAATGTTCTTTTAGTGCTCACTGCGCGATAAAAGGGACTCACACATTTGCTATAGGAGCAGAACATCATTGATTCTGAATGGCTCCATCTGGGGACAAATAGTATGGGCTCTGAAGGGTGAATAGGAGTTGGATAGAAAGATGACGCTGGGAAGAACTTTTCTGGCAAAGAAAACCCACTTAGGGGAAACCCAAAGAATCCTGTGTGGTCGGAAATGAGTCTTTTGGGAAGAAGAGCTGGGGTCAGGCCGTGACAGGGTCAGGCGGTTCTGACTTTATATCATTGCACTCACACATGCTTTGGTGCCAGGTTGATTCATAAGTGCTGAATCCAAAAAATGCATTTGCTCCAAGCAGATCGATCGTCTTCCTTAACAACTCTGAAGCCAGCTGCGACAGGTTAACTTTTAAAATTTAAAGCTCCTTGCTCTGGAAGGGCTATGCCTGCACAGAGTGGCCCTGTCGTGGAGGGCCCGGTCTGCGTTCTGTCTGCGCCCGGGGCTCCCACAGGCCCAGCTGACCCTGCTGTCCAGTCAAGCTCATGGTCAGACGGTAAGTAGATGCAATGATATCGTCGGGCTCATGCTTTACAGACACGCTCCCCGCAGCCCCTTTACCCTTTTCCTCCAGCTCCTGGAAGGCCAGTCAGTCCTCTGTCGATTGCTGGACCCGGGAGCCTGCATTCTCTGCCACTTGTTCTGGAACTATAAGCTTGGCTTCCAGAACGTTCCTTTTGCCCCCGCTCTCCTCACCCTTCGGTAATTTACTTCTGGTCAAAAGCCTCAAATGGCAAGAAGCACATCATCCGAAATATCACTGACATTTCTCTCCTCGTTGGTGTGGGTGAGCCGGGAGCACCGGAGACTCTCAGTTTAGACTGCAGCCGAGGGAGCGTGGGGATGGAGTTACACGTTACCCGATACGAGGCCGGCCTGTGTGCTGGACCAGGGTGGGCGGCTCCAGGACGCTCTGTGGGCACACTCTTGCTGGCCTGGCGGAATGGCGATGGGCTGGGAACAAAATAAATACGTCCCTAATTGTTTGTGGTGTGGGAAAGCAATTCCACAAACATTTGTCCGAGCCCAGAGTGTGTGAGAGAGAGCTTGACCGACGCGGTTTTCTTTTCTATTAACGCTTCCGTGATAAACAGCTTAGATGCACTGAGTAAAATTAATGAAACTATTGTAACAACCGTACACATGGAGGTAATTTATTAAGGACAATTAAAAAGCTCTAAAAATCGTCCGTGAGGCAAAATGAACAAGAAGACAGAGCGAGGCAGATTTTGGCAGGAAGCCCGCCCGTGGGCCTGAGGAGCAGGTTTCTCCTCCCACCCCCTCGCCCTCATAAGGCCCACCCCACGGCGGGGAGCGGGCACTTCTGTGGAAACTGGTCATCGCAGGGGTGCCGCGAGGATTCCCCAGGGACATGCGTGGACAGAATGGATGATCTGTGGAGTCCGGACGGCTGTCTGTGACCTGTTGAGAGGCAGGGTTCTCCCGTCCTCCCCTCCAAGGGCTCGTGGCTCCAGGAAAGGGACATCCCCCTCTCCTGGGTAACACTGGGCTGTTTATAGAAGGACTTGGGTTTGTGTTGGCTCAAACTTGGGTTTGTGGGGACCTCAAAACCAGGTGAGGAGCAGAAAAGGAAGCCTAGAGAGACGAAGGTTCTGTCGTGGTGCCTTTGTCCACCTACTAGCTCGTACCTGGGCTGGTCTCTGTAGCTGCTCAGAGCCTCAGCTTCCTCATCTGTAAAGTGGGAGGACTGGTTAGGAGTGAGTGGAGAATTAGTGTGAGGGGCACCCAAGGTCATGCACGCTTAGTGCTTGTGCAATGTCTGCTACCTACGGGGTCAATGCTGAGTAGTCTTTGCCCACATAAAGGGCCTCATTGGATTGTTGATCAAAGGCCAAGCGAAAGTGGCAACCCAGATAGCTAACTCCAAGGCCCATGCTCTTTGCCCATACCCACCCATCCCCCAGCACAATTCTTGGTGGATAGGGATGCACACAGAGAGCCTGGGAGAGTGCTGACATGGCACAAAGTCAGCCCACTGAAGATTTGGGTGAGGCCCCTCTTCTGTGGGAAGGGCTGCCATGGATTCTCCCGGTGTCATCTCCGCCCACCCAGGACCTGGTTGATAGCTCCAGGGTAAGAGGTCTTCCCCGCTGTGAAATTGTCTTCCCACATCTGAAGGACTGGGTTGCTAGGAATTTGCCTTTGTAATTGGTTGGTGACCCAAGAAATCCTTGACCTTATGGACCAGCAGTTTCTCACACACAGATACGTTTTAGTAAAGAAAGCCTCTGTGAGTAAATGGTGTTGACCACTCTCCTGGCAGCTGTTTCCATTTTACCCTCTCTTGCTCCAGGCTTGCTCACAGACACATACATTGTGTGTTCATTAGAGACCTAGGCATCTATCGCAAGAAGTAATTTTTAGTTCACTTACTGACTAGAAAGGAAAATGAAGTGTTTTAGCTCAGACACGTCAGACGCAACAGATTTTTTTCCCCCTTCCCAAGCCGCAAATGAGCAGTGAAAAATTACTCGCTTTTGCTATTAAAAGCTATAGAGCCTGTAAAAAAATAGTAAATTATGGAGACATTATCAAAGTTTATAGGCACTAGAATTTGACCTTCAGCAAATTCAACATCGGAGGGGAGCAGTTTTCTTTTCCTTCTTCAAAACAAAAAATTGAGGGGTAGGGAGGAAGAGGATTTATTTTCTTCTGTAGCTGGAGCAGCAACTGGAAATGGCACTTCCCAGTTTTAACCAAGAAAAAAAGCTTCATGAATTCATGTCAAGTTATAGGAAGACAATCCCCTTGGAGAAAATCAAACCCTCTAGGGAAGTCAGAGCCCCTTTGGAGAAGCCACTCCTCCTTGTCTCCCGTCCCAGCACCACGCCCCAACTTGCTGTTACCTTCTGGTGACCATTCACACCGTGCCTTTTCTGTGCCTTTGTCTCCGTGTCTATAGACTCAGAGAAAATAACGGGCGTTGCTGAGTCTTCACAGGCTTTCCACTTTCCCAAATGTTTCACCCTTTTCTCTGTCCTTTCCTGAGACGTGGCTGGGAGAAGAGGGAGTTGGATGGAACATGGTGTAGGGGCTGGGAGAAGAGAGAGGTTGGATGGAACAGTGTAGGGGCCAGGAGAAGAGGGAGTTGGATGGAACAGGGTAGGGGCTGGGAGAAGAGGGAGTTGGATGGATCAATGTAGAGGTTGGAAGGTAGATAGATAGATAGATAGATAGACGTTAATTCTCCTTGGGTTCTAGAAGCTTCCTCAGTTGTTGACAATCTGGGATAAGACTGGGAAGATGATGGTTGGAGGATGCAAGTAAGTGTCCAGATGGAACAACGTGTCTAGTAATTGAGTGCCAGGAATTTAGAGCTGATCTGGCTTTGTTTTTGTGCACACGCTGACACTTCTGAACCAGGCATGCGTGAGACTGTCTGCCAGACACTAGTGTCCACTGTGTGATTTCCAGGGCGTACCTGTATGAAAGTGTGGGTGTGCACGTGGGTACACATTTAAGGTAGGAATTTCGTGGAGAAGCCTCCATCCACCTCCATGGCACAGTCTTGTCCTGGAACGCACAAGTGAGATCTTTAGCTAAGTAAGCCCACAGACATGAGTGAGGGTGTTTGAGATAGGCCCCTTCGGAGAGGTGGTTAATTCTGAAATAGCAGGCCGATCTGCCCAGGGTGGGCTCCAGAAGACCTGGAAAAAGCCACCTCCATCCTGCCCCTCCTGCGACATCTCTGCAGCAGAGGCATCAGCCTGGGCCTCACATCTCTGGACAGTGTGACACCCCTCCCCGCTTTTCCAAGAGCAAAGATCCTATAGCTGTTGCTGCACCTTCACAGAGAACGGGTCCCTAATCTCATTCTCACCTGCTCATCCCTCTGCTCTAAGGCCAGCAGAGAAAATTGCTTTGGTGTTCTGCTGCTCTCTGAGATTTGAGGTGGGAAGTTGAAGATGTAGATCCTTAGGAAGGCAGGTGTGTGATTTGGGAATTACCGTGAATTGGCTCAGACACCTGGCCTGGCCAGTTTCCCTCCTTGCCTCCCTGTAAGGCTACAGACTTTAAAGCTCTTCACAACTTCGGGCCTGTCAGGAAGAGGGAAGGGACAAGGCACAATCTCACCTCTACCAGCTGGCTCTCCGGGCCTGAGAGGGAAGCCCCAGGGAGAAGAGCATCGGGGGATCGGGGAGGAGAAAATGACTCCTTGACTCCTCCAAGCTCCGCTGACTGTGACCACGAGTGGGATCCTCTTCTCTCTTTTCCTGGGAAACCGGTCTCCCACGAGCTCACATCCATCTGACCGGAAGGCAGCCTCTCTGACCACTCTCGTTGTCTCAGTCATCAGGCTCCAGTTAGAGGACGTGCCCAGGCCTTCAACTCCAGGACCTTGTAGACCAGCTTAGTGACTTCCCCGGAAGCTCGATGGAGGCTTGTCCAGCTGGGAGCCGGGACAGATGTGGCTGGGAGGTCCAGCCACCCTCCCCTTGGCTCTGGGCAGTGCACCATACAGCTCTCTCCTCTGCTTCACTAGGAGCAGAGGGACCCTCTCCTGAGAGGGGAGGTCACACAATGTCAGCTAGAAGGGACCCTGTGACCCCTATCCATCCGTGAAGAGGGAAAGCAGCTTGCCCAGGACCACCTGGCCCACAGGAAACTAGTGCTGGTGGGGGCGGTCTTCTGACCCCCTGAGCAGCAGTGGTCACTCCAACTTCCAGATGGAGCCACACTAGCATCCTCCTTCCCGGGCTGGGGCCTGGTCTTAAATCCCGCTTTGACCAGTGAAGAGTTCAGGTGCCCCGTGAACTTAGCTGTGAAAAACTCTTCTAATCCGTGCCTACAGGTTGAAGTAGATCTCAAAAACCACACCAGAAAACATGCCATTGGCAGCTACAGGAAGAGGGCAAGGCAGGCTGAATCCACCCAGGATTGCCCCTGAGAACAGTACGTGGATGCACGTGGCCACCACATGCCAGCATTGTCCTCCTCTGGGCTATCTACCCATAGTTCCTGGTTGTCTCGATGGCCGGCAAACGCATTTTCATCATAGTAACTTCTGAGAGCCTGGGTTTCCCCACCTACCTAGTAAAGCACCTAGCATGTGCTCAGGCAGGTGACAGCTGCTTGGTGACAGTTCTGTCTCGCGCCTCTTCGTGTGGCTCTGGGGCCTGTTAGAACTTCCTTTTCTTTCTGAGGACAGCCAGCTGTCTCTTGCCACTTGTATATGAATCTCTCTCTGTCTCTCTCTCTCTCTCTCTCTCTCTCTCTGTAACTTTGCACAAAAGATGGTTTTATGGTCACCCCCATATAATGTAGCAAAGCCCTGCCCCCAGCTCCTACACAGGGAGTTGTCACAGTCAGACCACTTGGCAACAATAACTAGACTTGAGATGAAGGGGGCAGCAGGGAGATGAAGCTTTGCTTATACTAGTACATTAGCATGTTTTTCTCTCTTTTGTTTTTGTGAAAACTAACTTCCTGTTCAGCCGCTTGTGTTTAAAAAACCATAAGAATGGGGGGGGGGTGGCCCCCACCTTGCCCGTTGCTTGCCCGGTTCATGGGACCGTTATGAATTAAAGATCAGCTGTTAAAAAGAGATCATCTTCAAACAAGTGCAGTTCCCTCTCCCCATGCCCCCGAGTGCTTAAGTTTTCGTGTAGAGTGAGTCCAAAACAAACAGCGATGTTCCAGAGAGATGCGGTGAACTGGGCCCGAGACAGCAGGAGAATTAGGGCAGCGTGGGGAGCGGGGGTGGGGGTGGGGGCAGGTTGCAGGGTTGCATTCTTGGCCTCCTGATTGTATTCTGAGAAATAGGGCAGCGTGGTGTGCTCGGCAGAACCTGCTGCAGGCTGATTTGCTGTGTGACCTTGGAAAAACTTTGGATTTGTCCCCTCTCCTGCCCTCCCCGAGACACACACACACACACACACACACACACACACACACACACCACACACACACACACACACACACACACACACACGCCCCAGCCCAACAGATACCCATTTGCAGATGTTCTGCACAACCTGAGGCCTGTAAGGGTGTTGGGCTCTAGGGACAAAGCTCCGAAGATTAATTGGGGGAGAGACGTGGAGTAAACATCACCAGGAAGCCTATTGGTATGAAGGTGGCTCAGCCGCCCCATAGAGACACCCTCATGGAACCCGCCCCCAACGAGGAGAGGGATTTCTAGGCAGCTGAATGAAACCATCAAACCACCACCGCCATTTACCAGTAGTAATCCTCCACATTTCCGAGCTCGTCCCTGGGGGTGTGGAAATGGCGAAGAGCACTTCCTGCCTTTGGCAGGGAGCTCGTGGTGCGGGGGACAGACAGAAAGAGAGGGCTGCGTCCAGAGCTCTGACGTCCGTGCCTCCTCCCAGCTTCACAGCACCTCGCACGGGGAGTGAGGGCCCCAGAGCGGACTCCCCATTTGGAGGTGGGTGTGCAGCTATAGTCTTGGTCAGGGGCCACGGTCGGGAGCAGAATGTGGCTAAGTCCCGGGCCTGCTGCCTGTGGGTCAGCAAATCTCTGCCGCAGAATGTTGATGTAGTTCCCAGGGCTGCTGCATCTCAGAGTCTATTTTAGGCAGATGATTGCCTTCTAAGCCACTCTCAGCCATTTCAGTATCCTTGGCAGGAGACCTACCTGAACCTTCTAAGGCTCTGTGAGATGGGAACAAGGCATGACATGTCCCCACCCAGCCTCCCCGCACCCCGGGCCTGTGTTTTTATTGGCATCTCCTTTGGAAAGTTCCTGGCTCTGGAGAGGCCAGGGGAGCAGGAAGTTTGGCCGTGACCTGTTCCAAGGCCTGGAGTTTTCCTGTGCGATCAGATGGACCTCCGCTGCCAGTTCACCGCCCCTCCGGGAAGCATTGGATTCGAGGTGGGCACTCGCCCGGAGGGCCACATTTCCTTCCCGAGGCACTGTGTGAGATGTAGGCGGCACCAAGGCTCGGTGGCCAAAGGTGTTTGTTTAGAAATAAATTTAGCAACTGCTAAATAAACGTTCCCTGCATGCAGGACTTCTCAGAGCCTTTATTTTGCTTACAAGCCTTCTGTTTTTCTACGATCAGGTTAAGGTAGACAGCGTTTCCTAGACTTACTGGGCCACGGCACTATTGTAAGAAGCCTCTCCCAGGACAGGTGTCTCTGGGAGCACAGTCACCTCCCCATTTAGGGCTTCCCATACCTCGCTGTAAAATGGTGAGGGTGCTCTTGGTCTCCTCCAGGGAGGCGGGGGTTGACCAGATAGATGTCTGGGCCTGTACTTGGTCTATGAGAGGGAGGTAAGAGCAGATCATCAGATAGATCTTCACTTCCTTTAAAATTATTTTTCTCCTAGAGACCCCATGTCCTAAAAGAATATTTTTCTCTCTTAAAAATTAATCAGTAAAAATGGGAAGTCAGTTGAATTTTTATTTGATAGGTTCAAATCAGATATATATTTATATATCGATGATATAGCTATGTTTATCAGACATCATATTGCATATATAAAATGCATATTTAAAAATGTATCAACTTGACATATTTTATATATACGTTCATATGTGTGTATACTATATTATGTTATCCGATATGACATATGGCATATATGTTACGTATTATGTAATAATGTTATGTTATAATTTATAAGATATTGTAAATATAAACACTATATATACATACATATATGTGTGTATATATACACACTATATTTATAAATATAGTCTCTCAGTGGCCATCAGCACTTCAGGTCAACTGCTGTTACCGCGCTTTAGTCAAGAGCAAAGGAGTTTGGGTCGGTGTGCAGTTTCCGGTTGACATCTAGAAGCCGGCCAAGCTTATTGTCGATCTCATCTCTAGAAATCCAGGGACTCTGACCGGGAACCGCTGGATGGGTGGAAGGTAACCCCTGCCCCCGCCCCGACAGCGTCTGCGCCCCTTGCCTCTGAGTGATCAGCAGGAAGCCTGACTGCTTAGCCCCGGACTCTGAGGGGCCCCCGTTTTCACGCCGGGAAACAACGGGCCCGTAACCTCTCCTGGTCCCTTGGCCTGAACCAGCTGGTGTGGGGCGTGGGGCCTCGCAGGCCAGGGGAGGATTACGTGAGCGCGCCCTCGCCGTGCCTGACGTGCGGTTGCCAGGCACCTGGCAGTGCGGGCTGCTGGCCTGGGTGTCTATGGTAGCTCCTTGTAACGGCCACCGGGGAGTTCCAGCCCGGCTCGCACGGCCGCCCGGGAGAAGGCCCCCCTCTTTGAGAGCTGGGGCGAGGCTTCGCAGAGCAGGCCTGCGCCGCTTCGTGCTTTTCTTCCCACTTAATGAGCACCGAGTGGCACTGGATTTCAGGGTGTTTATGTGGCACGAAAGTTAAACCGTTTGCAGTGTTTAGGGACTCGGGCTCAGCGTTTCTCACAGACATCCTTGTGGCATTTTGAAGGCTGCCTTTGTGTTCGATGTGGGTCACGGGCGACTTTCTTTGAAGTGCTGTGCTGCCTGCTCTCCCTCGGGGGCAGGAGCGGGAAGGGAGCGAGGTGAGAGAAGGGGAGACAGCACCAGGGGCCTCAGTGCGGGACCATTGCCCGGGACTTTTCTAGAAAAGGGCCCCGAGACGGGAAGGAAGAGATCTGAGCCCTCTGCTGGGACTTGTGCTGCTCTGATGTCAGAATGGTGCGAGGCCTTGGGCCTTTGACCCCTGGCGCCAGGTCCGTAAATCCCCCGTGGCTCCCGGGAAAAGGCGGACGTGGTAGGCTGGGACCTTGAAGCTTGACTAGAGCGATTTTAGTAAATGCCGTGGTATGTGTGTGTGTGTGTGTGTGTGTGTGTGTGTGTGTGTTTGCTCTGCATCTGGTTAGCTCTGACTGGGGGTCAGGCAAGCGTGCTGGGTACTGGACTGGGAGACACAGTGTGTAACCCCAGGCCTGGAGGTGAGCCAGAGTTGAGCAGAACAGGTAATTAAAGTCCAGCATGTGCGGTTGGAGAAAGCATGTTCGAGGAGGACCCAGGAGCGGGGTTCTCTGGGGAGAGCATGGTGGGGGAGGGGGGAGGTATGAGCAGGGTCGGAAGGACAAATCAGATTCACCAGGTAGAGAGGGAAGGCCAGGGTTCCAGACAGGAGGAGCTGCACCCTTAAGAGCCTTGAGGGGTGGCACAGTGGAGAGTTTGGAGGACCACGAGCAGTTGGCTCATGCCGAGTGCCTGCCTGCCAAAGGAAGGTGAGCAGTGATGGCCATGAGGCAGGTGCCGGGTCTCAAAGCTGGCTTTAGCGTTGGAAACTTGTCCCTTACCCAGAGGGAGGGGCGTTTGCGTGGGGAGGGGAGAAGAGAGAAGGGCATTTGGGGCTGAGGGTGGGGTCGGGAGGGTATGTTCCAGGGCGGGTGGCCAGCGCAGCCCATGTGCTGGCTGAATGACAGGGAGGCAGGGGCTACCCTGTCACTCAATGCCGAGACTCTTGGCCAAGGCTGCACCCCCATTTTGGGTGCATCAGTGAAATTAGAGCTGAACGTCGCGTGGGCAGTGGCCGGGGCTGAAGCCCCCCCCCCCCCCCCCATCTCAGCTGCTCTTCTCCCCTGAAGGGTTGGGATCGGTGACACGCTGAGATGGCTGAGCATGTGCCCCGGGCCGGCTGCCAGCTCCCTGCCCTTGACCCCGCGCACAGCGAGCGGCACGGATCCCGCGGTGCAGTGTCGCCGGCCTCCTGCAGAGCCGCACGGGGACGGCGCTCTGCCCACTCCCGGGGCCTCGGTCATCCCAGGCAGCTGTGCTGCGGTAATTAGTCAACTCCAGCCTTGCAGGTTCCATGACTCATTGTCTTAAATTTTAATAAGTACAGAAAAAACAGAGTGCTTATATATTAAAAATTAATCCTCCTCAGAGGGGAAGCAGCGGGGCTTGGAAGGAAGGCAAGTGGAGGGAGTGTCCGAGGGGCGAGGACCTGCTCCCGGGGCCGCTGCTGGGAGCCGCAGGGCCCAGAGCCAAGCCCCCGCTCCTCCGGCCGGCTTTCATGGAAGTGGCAGGGCGGCTCAGGCTTGCTCCTTCTCCTCTGCTCTCTCCTCCCCTCCCCTCCCCTCTGCTGGTTTCCAGGGCAGCTCGCAGGAGGTCCACCATTTGGGTGGCTTCAGGACAGACATTTATTCCTCACAGTTCTTGAGGCCAGAGGTCTGGGATCCAGGAGTCGGCAGGGTCAGCTCTATGGAGGCCTGTGAGGAAGGAGACCGGTCCCGCCTCGCCCAGCGTCTGGTGTCTGCTGGCAGCCCTCGCATGCCTTGGCTTGTGGGCTCATCCCCCTGACTCTGCCTCCATGCTCACGTGTGTTCATGTGTGCAGCTGTGTTCAAATCCGCCCTTTTTATAGGGACACCAGCTGTATTGGATCGGGGCCACCTGAACGACCTCATCTTACTAATGGCACCTGCAAGGACCCCGTTGCCAAGTAAGGTCACGCTCCGAGGTGCTAGGGTTAGGACTTCAACACACCAGTTTCAGGAGGACATGATTCGACCTAGAGCACCTTTCCTCTTCCTTCTCTTACCCTTCTTCTTCCTGCCCTGACACCCTCTGGTTCTCTCCAACTCTGTGTCCCCTTTGACCTTTCTCTCTCTCTCTACGCCCACTGTTGCCACCTCCCCTGCCTCAGCCCTGCGTGCGTCACCTTAATGTTCAGGCCACACAAGCTACGGGAGGTGTGCCTGCCCCCACCAGGCCCCCTCCCCTGCCGTCTGCAGTGGCGGGTGTTGTGCCGCATTTCACCGTGCGGCCACCAGGCCCTGCCATTCTCAGACAAAACTTTCCTTCCCGAGGTTGAAGGAATCCTCTGTCCAGGGTTCGCTTTCAAGCAGGGGTATGTGGGGTGGGGGCAGGAAGAAATAATGGGCCTGTGTGAGCCTGCCTTTGAGAGAGAATTTCCGTCTATTGATCAGAGAATATTCCAGCGCAGGGCAGGGACATCCCCTGAATGAGCCTTATCGTTTAAAGCATTTCCTCCTCCAAGGCAATCAATTTAAGCAAAGTGCAGAGCTAGCCGCGTTGAAATTCAGCCAGAGGGGCACGTTGGCTCCCAAAGCATTATGGGCCATTAAGCCTGTAATGTAGCTGAGGCCTCTGGGTAGCAGCGTGCCTTCCTTCCCCGTTAATCGCTGGGATGCCTTGCTCTCCTCTGGTTACACTTGGTGCCATACCCACCAGCACACACAGGCACATTCCCCCGGAGTCACTCCCTTCCTGTGTACTCGTGTGGCGAGCTGTGGCCCGAGAGCAGTGCCGCATCCTGCCCGCTGATGGGTCTCTCTCTGCCTGCGTCCTGGAGGCCTTTGGGCCCTCCTGCCCGGAGTCTCAGGATTAGGTCGTGGTTTCCCTGCTTGCATGTTGGTGGAGCAGGGGCCTGAGCTCTGAGGGGTACAGACAGACCCTGGGCTCTGCCCACTCAGCTCCCCAGGATGCCGTGTTCTGTCAGGAATGAGATGGGGTGGGACAGGGCTAGGTCTCCCAGCATCGCGTACATAGGGGCGGGGTGGCCGGCGGAGTGGGGAGGACCTTTGAGTCCTAGCACCACTAGTTTTGAAATGACTTGAAAAAAATTTGACCTTGGGGAATTTCCAGCATGAGTAAAAGCTAGAGGCTGGGGGAGGGGGGGTGTTTGAGAAAGCTTGTCACCAGTTCTTCCTGTCTGCGAAATCTCCCTGCTCCCAGCCTGGCTCTCCGTCCCACTGAGCCTGGCCACCCACACCCCACCGTGTGCCCAGCCTTCGGGTGACTCTGCCTCCTCTCAGATGTCTGCCTCTGCACCGCCCTCCGGAAGTTCCAGTGCATTCTCTCACCTGGTCTTCCAGTGCTTTCTCAGTCCTAGGACTGCCCCACCCTCTGCATTGGTTTCCCAGTGAGAGCTCACTGCTGAGGCCCCAAGTGGCCCCCTCCCCCTCCATCTGGTCAGATTTGATCCACCCTTCAACGCTGTTCATTCATCCGACATATTATCCAATCAGGTGCCTTTCTTCTTCGTCATTCATTTGCCGATTACTGGATTCTTAGTATGGAATACTGCAGACAGAGTAGATGATGTCCCGAATACCTTCTATTTTTGTCACACACCCCAAGGTGTCTTATCTCCTCTTCTCTTTGCCCCCTTATCTCCTGGCATGGTTAGTTTGGGTCAGTTTAACAAATACGTGGTGCTCAAAAAATAGGTTTTGACTCAATATGATTACAACTCCTGGGTTGATATTTGGCCCTGGTGGGTGGGTGAGGAAGGAGGGAAAGAGGTGACCTTGAGGAGGTCGGGCCGAGTTGTCTCAGAAGCGGGATAAAGAAACAGGCTCTCTTGCCAGGCCAGTGGTTGAGCGTCGACCTATGAACCAGGAGGTCACAGTTCAGTTCCTGGTCAGGACACATCCCAGTGTGGGGCATTCAGGAGGCTGCCCATTAACAATTCCCTCTCACCATTGATGTTTCTAAATTTCTCTCCCTCTCCTTCTCTTTTCAAAATCAACAAACAAACAAAAAATTAAAGGAACAGATTCTCTTTTTGGGAAGTGGTCAGATCTCAAGTCTTTAGTCAGAAAGGCGAAGATCCTGGTTAAGTCTATTTCTCTAGGAGGGGAGGGAGAATGAGGACAGCTGATCCGTCCCCTGGGTGCGGGCCAGCCTCGTTAGCTAGAAGGAGGGGGTGGGGCCGGAGATGCCTGACCTTGCTGAAAGCCCTCAGTTCTGAGTTGAAAACAGTCCCTCTGCAACGTCAGGGGAGCAGGGCCCGCCTGGCCCAGGGGCTGTGCATGGAAGCATGTGCAGCCTCCTTGTTATGGCGTGGCTTCCTTGCTTCCTGCTGACGGTATCTGTCCATCTTATATCTGCTCTATTCCCTGGGAGATGCCCCTCTCCACTCCCACCCCACCCCCACGCCCAATCTGATGTTGCCCATAGGCTGGAAGAAAAGATACATATATATATTTTATGGAACCACCTAGAATAGATTTAGGCATGTGATATTATGATGATCCTTTTCATTACTGTCATATTTCTGTTTGGCGTGATTCAATGACTTGTTCTGAAATCCTACATTCAAGCGCAGAAGAGGCATTTTGCTTAGATGAGAACCAGCCCCGCCCCAAGCACTTGCCACACGCCCCTTTCAATGGCATGGTCTCCCGGGCCTCCTGTCCTTAAGCAGAGGAGATGAGGTAGGTCCCTGTTGCTCTTGATCCAAACGTCTATTGGACGGAGGGGTCCTGGGTTGGGTGGAGGCTGGGGGAAGGAAGGAAGGAAGGAAGGAAGGAAGGAAGGAAGGAAGGAAGGAAGGAAGGAAGGAACTGATGGGCCTCCAGGGGCCTCTCTTTGTCAGGAGTTGTGCTAAGTTAAGAGCGCTACCTGTGTCCTTTACACCGCGGGTGGCAGGCGTCGTCTCTTCCCTTTGACAGGGGCCACCAGGCCGGGAGACTAGGAATGTCCCGGGGAAGGTGGAGACGGGCCGAACCCACCTCTTCGCCCGAGTGCCCATCCCTCCCTGAATCCCAGCCTGTTCCGGCACCACCCCCTTCTTCACTCTCTACCTTGGCGAGCTGGGAGCAGCCCCGAAGCCCAAGCTGCACTTAGCAGTGCATCAGTTTCTTTTCAGACCTGAGAATGTGGAAGAACATGAGGCTTTATTGCCATGCTTTTAGCCCTGAGCCCCGGAGAAGGTTTCCTGAGTCTATTAGGTGGCAAGCACTTTCATGGCTTTGGAATCATAAGGTTGATTTGAAAAACTGGCACCTAATGGCTTACAACTGGAATAAATCTCCTGAAATTAGACCTTGGAGGGAGACTCGGGCGGGCGCACACACACACATAGCGGCCCCTCCCGGGCTCCGCACACACCCGCGAAGGCGCGGTTCGCCGTGGTCCTCGGGAGTGGGAGTCTCCCCTCGTGGGGGGGGAGGCCCGCCACGCTTCATTTTTCAATTCGGGCCCAACGTGGAGTGGCAGTGACTGTGGGGAGACTTCTGGCTGGAATTTCTCCCCACTGGCCTTTAAAAGGCCAGGGCCTGAGAAATCCTGAAAAATTAATGGGGTCTCTGTGGGTTCTTAACACTTGCTGGTAACCTGGCTTCTGCCAGGCCCACTGTGGCTTCGCAGCATAATAGCTGCTCAGCAGCTGGTCTTTTGTATGCAAATATGACCTAAAGAAGCGCGGAGGCGGCGGCCCATTGTTGCTGGAGACTGTGCGATTTCAAACAGACAGGCGGCTCTTAAAATATTCCAGGCAGACACTGAAAATGTCAACCCAGGTCTCTCCCACGTCTTGCCCGGCTCTCTTTTTCCTCTGTTCTTCCCCCTGCCACCCCCCACCATAAAATATAATCAAAAAGCTAGTAAATAATTTAAAGAATCGCCTCAAAGGATTTCCAGACTAGAAAGAGACTCCCTTCTCTGGTGAAGTTGGGAGAAACTGTTTTCATTTTTTCCCCCCCCAAGATATTTAAAATATTCAGGAGTGTCCCACAGGGTCTTGAACTCATAAATGTCTGCATTTTTTCTCTCACTTCTACTCTCATCTCCTCTTTTCTTTATTGAATTTTTTTCAAAGGTAGCTGTCGGCAACATTTAGGTCCAAATTTCAAATATAAATCATATTTGAGAAACCGGTCTTAAGTCGGTCCAACCTGAGGTCTTTTCCGTTCATCTGAGTTCTGTGCCCCCTGCTCTTTAGTTTAACGAGAGGGTGCGGTGGAGTGAATTTAGCTGCTGTGATATTTCATCCTATTAACTCTCTTCAAAGGAGTCTGCTATCTTGTGAGCAGGAGGGAGTGATGGTTTATATGAGGAGTCACTGTACATCTTCTTCCAGAAACTTGACCAGCCAGGACTGGACCGGCAGCACCTACCTGTTCCCTTGGAGAAGGGAGAGAGGTGCTCAGGCTTCTGTGTGGCCGGAAGCTTAGACTGGGATGAGGGTGCAAGGTTAGAAAAGCCTCCTCTCCACCCAGTCCTCACCCCTGAAGACGGGCAGTGCCCCTCCTGGAAGAACTCTCAAGTAGGAGTGCATTTCTGGGTGTCCCGGAAGTGCTGGGGCCAGGAGGAGGTTGCTGAATCTGAGAGCTGTGGACTCTTGATAAGTATTAGATGGAGAGAAGGAAGGAAGGAAGGAAGGAAAGGTAGAAGAGCGAATGGATGGATGAGTGGGAGGGAGGAAAACAAGAAAGGACAGGAGGAAGCATGGAAGGAAAACCAGATGCATGGATCGAGGGACAGATGAAGGGTAGATGGATGAAAGGAAGGACAGATGAATAGATGGACAATTTATAGATGCATGGGTAGATGAGTAGATGGAAAGACGGATGAATAAAGGAAGGGTAGATGGATGGAGGGAAGGAAGGAAGGAAGGACAGATGGATGGATAGGTCAGATGAAGGATGAATAGATGAGTGAATGGATGGACTGATGGATGGATAAAAGGATAGTTTCTCATGCTGTGCTTGGTCTAGGCCAGTGGTTGGCAAACTCATTAGTCAACAGACAACGATTGAAATTTCTTTTGAGAGCCAAATTTTTTAAATTTAAACTTCTAACGCTACTTCTTCAAAATAGACTCGCCCAGGCCATGGTATTTTGTGGAAGAGCCACACTCAAGGGGCCAAAGAGCCGCATGTGGCTCTCGAGCTGCGGTTTGCTGACCACTGGTCTAGGGCATTCCTTGGGCCTGCTCCTAGAAGCTGGGCGAGGTGATCTAGACCGCTGGTGCCACTGAATCCTTACTATCTCTTGACTGTCATGAATTCTCACAGATCCTGCTACTGACTGACCCTCCAAGAAGGCTATTCTCATAGAATTACTTTCCCTTTAAAAGGGGAGTGTTACACTTACACACCCCAGCCCCACCCTGCATTTCCCTTACCCTGCAGGTTCTGAACACTGACCCTCTCTGGCTCATGGTTGGGGTATCTGGCAGTCCCCTGCCCAAAGAGCCAGATGTATCCTCTTCTGGGTCCAGCCACAAGTTCCATCTCCTCGGCACTGGTATCTGTTAGCCAAAGCATTTGCTTCCAGCACAGGGGTGTCAGGTATAGGGCAGGTGGAGCCGAGTGTGAATCTCTGGTGCCACTGCCTGCTCCCTGAGTGACCTTAGGTGGGTTATGTAACCTCTTGGAGCCTCGGTTTCCTCATCTGTAAAATGGGGAAATCATCTCTGCCTAAGAGTGTTGTGCAGGTTCAGTGAGGTGATGCTCAGGGTCTTTACACAAGCAGTGCCAGCACATGGCACCTGCCTCTGCAGTCCCGGTACAGGCGTTATGTCAGAGGGCGGGGGCGCTGCCGTCTCCCGAGGACGATATATGAAGACTCCAGGGCTGCTGAGATGATTCAGGCCCACAGCTTGCGGCAGTACCTCTGCTGCGGGCAGAGGCGATCTGTTTAGCGCAGCGAATGCTCAGAACATGACCTCGCAGACCTCGTCTGGGTCTCCTCCTTGGCTCTGTCGCTGTTTCTGGGAACAGCTCAGGCCTGAGAGCTCTGGAAAGATACAGTGAGGTGGCTCAGGGTCCTTAGCTGACCTCTCCCTGGTTGAGGCCATAGTCCTTCCCCTTCTGCTTTTGTTCTTTTAAATAACCCTCTGGCAGCTTCCATCTCCCCTGAAAGCAGAGTCCCCATACTCCCCCTGCTGTCAGATGGCACATCCCACTGGGGCTGGACTCCAGGGGCGGGCTGGGGCCCGGCTCTCACCTCCGCGTCCGCCTCGGGGAGGGGCTGCTTCCGGTTGGTGACAGCCTCAGGAGACCGCCGGCTCCAGCCCTCGGTGCTCCCAAGCCCAGAGCCCCCCAGAACAGCAGAGGCTCCTGCTCTTCCCTATTCTAAAGCCCCTCCGAAGAGAGGCGCGAAGTCCATGATCTGGGAGCATAAAGGATTTTTAAACTAAACAAGAAAACCAATTATTTTTCTAACTGCTTTACTCCTTCAAATCTTTCACTGTAATGGAGATTTAGAATCCATCACAGTTGGGCTATTATTTCTGTGTAAACAGTGTCATGCCCTATTGCACCAAGCAAACAGTCAATTTTTCCCATTACCCTTAGACACAGATGACGAGGGGGCCCCGTCAGTGGTCTGTCTCCCCGAGCAGTTTTTAGTTGACGGGGAGCGCGTGACCATGGTCGGAGGGGAGGAAGGGGTTAAGGCTTGTGGGGGATTTCCGTTCTCACCCAGGGTCACCCCTTTGACTGCACAGCCATGTTAATCTTTGGGCTCCGGCTTGTGCTGGGAGGCTGGGGGGTCGGAAGAGTTGATGGGCCCAAATCTGAGGGGCAAGAGCGCCACGGCTGCTCGAACCTGGTGGGACGCGGTGCGTTTCCAGTCTCCCTTCTCCCGGCAGCTCTGCTCCGGGATCTTGCTAAAGTGCACATCTGGATTTTGCATCCTGCTGCTCGTAGCCCTGAGATCAAATCCAGACAGCCCCTGTGGCCCCCGGTCTCTGTCCAGCAGTGCCCACCTGATCCCTTTGCTCCCTCAGCCTCGACCCTCCTGCAGCTCCCTCACCCTGCCTCACTGCACCATGCCCTCTGCCTGGCACTTTCTTCTCCTCTCGCTTTACATCCTCTAGGACCCGGCTGAGACGCCGCCTCCCCTAGGAAGCCCGCCCTCACCCAAAGCCTGGGTGGGCACCTGTCCCTCGCTGCCCTCAGTTTCTCCTCTTGTAGCACCGACCACTCCACACTGTACCCCCGGCCCATCTTCCCCTTGAGGACGGCCGCTGTCTTCTTTGTTTGCCGGTGCCTGGCACAGCTCTTGGCATTGAATATTTGTGGAATGAATAAGCGAGCCCCCACACCTGGCTGGGGGGTGCAGGGCAGGGACGTGGGGATGGCAGGATGCCTGGCGGCCGGCAGCTCCTGTGGGCAGAAGATAATAGAGCAGCGTGGGAGGAATGTGGGCGCCGACGCCGGACTGCCTGGGCTCAGATCAGGCCGTCTGAGCTTCACCGCTGTGACTGGGCCACTCACTTCAACTGTCTGTGCCTCGTTCCCTCCGCTGCAAAATGGGGCTAAAGGTAGGACAAGGTATAGGGCAGTTCAGAGGACTAAACGTGTTACCACAGCCCATAGCCGTCCACGGGAAGCCCCCCCACGGCGCCTGGTGCAGGTGACCACCGTTCTCCCCAGGCCTCTGCTCTGCTGGCTCTGCCCAGCTGGGCCAGCGCTGGGGGACCTTTGGGGTGTTGTTTGCACACAGTGGACTCTCTGGGGGGTGGCTGCCCCTTTGGGTAATTCACCCCAGACCCCACCATCCTGTTGTCTTATTGATGCCATCTGCCTGGCCTTCAAGGTGCTGGAGCTTGTGACCTCTGGGTTGACCGTTAGCTCAGTCAGGGCATCTGTGGCGGAGCTGGCTCTGCTAGACTCAGCCAGTCCATCTGAGGCATTTACGGAGCACCTTCTGTGTACAGTGCTGCACTCCAGATGACCTGTTTCTCATAAATGCCTTAAAAAGCACATTTGATTTGCTCCCTATCCCCATGAGGTAGGCCAAGCTGGCGTTCTTCTTGTTTGTTCAGATGAAGAAATTGAGCCAGGGAGTATCTGGAGGCCCGTGCAGCTGCAGGAGGGGGTGCAGCTGTGGACACACGCCCTCCTGTCCATCCCTGGGTCTGCTATGAGCAAAATGCTTATCTAGGCCAGTCCAGATGGTCAAACACACTCTCAGCCCTTGACTCCACAGCAGGCTTCAAGGTCTGCTTACACCCCGGAGCACAGCCCCTCCCCTCCCCTCCCCCTAAGCAGGGCGGATTCGGGGAGCAACTCATGACAGGGCATTAGAATATGCTTCTTGTTTCTGCCTGGGAGTGAGCCCTGCTGTAAGCAAGCTGGAAAGTGGAAATGACGGGGTCCCACAAAAGACAGATTAGGTGAGGATTATCATCTCATGAAAGAAGTCTTTTAACATAGACCCACGAGAATCCAGAGTCAGAGCTGGTTCACCGGAAGCCAGCGAGAGCGCCTGCCTCCCTCCCGGGGTGGAGGGGCCAGCTAGGGGTGGAGATGGAAGCACAGTGTGGCCGCCGGCTTCCCCTCACAGCTGTTCTAGGGACAAGCCCTGCAGATAGATCCCCTAGAGAGGGCATGGAGATCCACAAGTGACCCCAAAAAAGACCATGACCCAGCCGCCATAGGCCAGCGCAGGGGAGGCCTCGGACCTCTGATTGAAGGTGATGGGTAGAGGACCACTGAGTCTTGGAGGTCGGGAAGTGGATTTGGGACCAGCCACACCTGGCTCTGCCACCTCCTAGCCCTCTTACCCCAAGCAAGCCCCTAATCTTCCTGAGCCTTCTTTTGCTGACCTGCAACATGGGAGTAATAAGCCATGATAATAATGTCTACTGTCACTGGGTCGCTGTGAGGTTGCAACAAGGGGAGGAATGTGAAGTACTTAGCGTGGCCCAGTGAACACCACGTGGCTGTGGTCGCCTCGCACCCCGCAGGACTCTGCTTTCATGAACTTCTTCCTGCCCACCGCTGAGTTTCCCCAGGGCACCTTTCCGCTCAGTGCCCTTTGAAACCCACAGCACACGGCCCTCTCCTCCCGGAGGCGCAGGCTGCCTGTCCGCAGGCCCGCCCCACGCACATGGTCTGCAGTGCGTAGTTTGCGTGCGTGTGCGAGTACATGTGTGGAGGTCCCCCCACACAGATGTATATATAACTCATTCCCCAAAGAGAGATTTATTTCAGGGAACAACTGCTTCTGGTTAGCTTCTGTGTGGATTGGATCCAGCCCCAAGCCGTAGCCATGAGTAGAATTCATTGACAGCAAAAGGAAATGAAAACAAACGTTCCCTGACATGGGGCATTTCCGTTGGGGGGGGCCTCGGGGAATTCTCCTCCTCTAGCCACCAAATTGGACCGGAGGAACTTGGCAGCCATGGCCCGAGCTCTGGCTGTTTCTGTGGGGAGGGTATGGGCAGAGGTTGTGCACTGGCCTCTCTTCTGGAACCTTCCTCCGGCCACCGACGCATGGGAGGAAGAGGCTCTTTGAGAACGGAGGATGGCGGCGGGATGTTCCTAGAATCTGGCTGCTACCCTTCCATCTGGGCAGGCACCCGGGGCGTCGAGGGGAGAGCGGCTTCTCCAGCCCTTTGGAAGCCGCTCTCTGTAAAAGCTGGGGTGGGGGAGCTGGCGCGGGGGGCTGACATTCCTGAGCCGGTCTGAAGCCTTCTGTTTAGCCCTGCAGACAGAATGTGAATATGGTTTTGATCATATCCAGCTGATGGGAGCTGACCCAGACTTATTATGATTTGACTTTTCTTGGTTTTATTTTTTCCTTTCTCCTCCTCTTTCTTCTGGGGAAAATGTTTCTCTTATGAATGAATTTGCTGCAGGGGATGGAGTTCAGGACGGAGGCAGATGAAGAGATACAGGGGCTCTCACGCAAGGTTGGGGGTGTTTGCTCATTGGCCGCATCCGGGACAGGCTGTTCCTCCCTCCTGCCCCCTAACACGGGCCAGCAGCAGCGTTTGCGGAGGCCCCCAGACATGGACCAGTAACAATAGCAGCTGGTTTATTGGTGCCGGAACATTAATTTATTCAGTTACCCCCCTGTGCTGGTTGTACCTCTCCCCATGATGCTTGCCGGAAAGCCAAGCTTCGGGGACATCAGTGTCCCGCCCCAGATGACAAAGCTCATATAGCAAGTGGCAGAGCTGTTCAGCTCAGGCAGGCCCGACTCTAAGCCCGGGTTTCTCCATCTCGGCCCGTCTGACCTTTTAGGGCAGATAATTCATCGCTATGGGGGTTGTTTAGTGGCATCCCGGGCCTGGACCCACTAGATGCCAGTAGCACCCATACCCCCATCATCACAATAAACAATGTTTCCAAGGATCATTGCAAAGTAACCTGGGAAGCAAAACTGCCCCTGGTTGAGAACCAAGGCTTAGAAACCATGTTCTTTTTTTTTCTACTCAGCTCCTGGCCTTGCCCTGTTGCTCTGTATGGGACTATGGCACTAGCTACTGTTAAGTCTGAGGTGACCAGTGGGCATCTGAGGGGCTGGTTGAGCATCCACTATGTGCAAGGCTCTGCAGAGTACTGGGCTAAGAGGGAAGCCACAGGCAGGAGCTTCTACCATTGACTTACCAATGACCAGGAGAGGCTCCTGGTCCTCAGGAGGGGCCAGCCAGGGGGACACTCGCAGGCTAGCAGGGTAGCAGAGCCTCACTTTCTGTGTTTGGATGGCCCATGGGTGAGTTTGGGGTACCCCAAAGACGCCTGCCTGCACTCAGGAGTGGGATGAATAAAACTCACGTGATGCCTGTGCGACTTCCGGTCATTCCTCATCAGGACCTGATGGGCACCTCAAATAACTACCCCCCACCCCCTGCCTTCGATTTGTCTGAGGCCCCGAATACATTTCTCATTTCTGAAAACCCTCAGACTTAAAAAAATAAAATAAAAATCTTTCACTGTATTGCAAATTTGCCTGTAAAACAAACACAGGAGGAAAAGCTCCTGGGCCTTTGCCCTCGTACTTTCAATTGGTGCCAAAAATATCTGCTAATGCCACTCCTGCCCCATATCTCAGGGTATAGCAGACCCTAGAGAGAGCAGATGCCTGGGAGTCATTTCTGAGGGCCCCCGGAGAGGAGCCAGTGAGAAAGAAATGTGTGGGCGCCCCCCCCCCCCCGCCCACCCTCCCCGTGTGTGTGTGTGTGTGTGTGTGTGTGTGTGTGTACAAACACCCGCAAGAAAAGAACATCAGGTTGCTCATTTTCTTCTTTAAAAAGTCCAAGAATGCATTTCAAACCCCTCCTGTCTGCCAGTCTCCACTCCTCCCCCAAATATCCTTGGTTAAGTCTTAAGACCACATCAACAAAGAACAAAGCCCCAGCCGACTTCCCCCTCCTGACAGTGTCAGCTGTGAACCGAAGATCTGAATAGCCTTTAAAATTGTTTTATTGTTGTCAGCGCTGCAGAATGGTGTGTAATCTTTGTGTTCTGGAGAATCTTTAATTGGCACAAAAGGGCAGTTTAGCCGGCATCTTGTAGGAGGTTTGTCATGCAAACGGTTAGTGCCTGCCACTCACAACATGGAGGGCTCTCCAAGCTGATTTGTATCAGCAGCTCCCTCTGGTTAATCGCCTGGTGTGCTTCCTGCGGACCCTGAGCGGCAGCTGAGGACGGTGAGGCTCCCCGCCTCCCGGCACCTTCCTCTGCGCCTAGCAGTGGGCCAGGGAGGGTGCAGGATGGGTGGAAGCTTTCAACTATTCAACTGTTCCATAGGCGTTAGGGGTGAAGGACCTGGGGTTTGCCTACCTGGGTTCAAATCCCAAACAAGAAGCTGTCCTTCTTGCTCCCTGTATCCCTGTATTAGTGAATAGTTAGGGTAACACTAGCTGCTGAAATAATTATCACCACCCCCTTTCTCTCCCCCCCACCCCCCACACCACCACCACCGCCACCACCACCACCACCACCACATTTTGGTGCTAAACACAGTGGAATTGTATTTCTTGCTCACTTAGCAATTCAGCGTGGAGGTTCCTGGTCGGCTTCCCTTCCATGTGGTGATCTGAGGATCCGGGTTACTTCCATCTTATGGCTGTGCCATCCACCAGGGCCCCAGAGTCGCTGCAGTGAGGAATGGCTTCAGCGACGTCATCTCATTTAGTCTCCCAACAGCTCCTAGAAGATGGTGGTGTTCTCATTTTACAGGCGAGAAAACGGAGGTGCAGAGAGCTTGTCATTTCTCTGGGAGCAACACCAGTGCTCTGGAGCCTCGTGAGGAGAAGCCTGGTCTCCACCCCGCACTCCAGGCACTCGGGAAGACATATCTGCTCTCGCCCTCTTCCCATTTCAAGGCTGAAAAACAAGTTCTTTTTCCAGGGCCTCGTCCCATGTGGCCAGCTGTTGGGTGGCTCCCTTCACTATTTGTCAGTCTTTGGTGTGGGCTTTGCTCGGAGGGGAAGAGGCAGAGGAATCCCACCACAATGAGACCGGCAGGTGCAGAGACCTGGCCTCGCGTGGCCCCAGGTGTGTGCCTGCGTTGGGGGCGGGAAGGGAGGCTGCTTATTTGAACTCTGGAGAGGTAAACACAGCCCGTGGGCTCCACGGAAGGGACACACTGCCCGTTAGTGGATTCAGACTTCAGCAGTTCCATGGAACACAGACGGCTGCTGAGCCAGGCTGCTCCCGACACTCAGCGCTGCTGGTCAGAAATGAGTCTCCTCTTGAGGCCCTGCACTGCTGCGGAGGTGGCCTTGACCAAACAGAGAAGTGGTTGACAGCAACCCATCCCTAGGTTTCTCTTAAATCCTCCTCTACCCCCCAAACCCTCTTTCCCCCCACCCCTGCAAAGCCTAGGGATGCCTCCGGCTCGCTTTTGCTTGTGCACTGATGTGAACTCGTCCACGCGGAGTGGACTGCCAGGGGCGCCCCAACAGGAGGTTTCACTTGAGTGCTGGGGTCTGGAGGCGGGTTGGTACAAGAATGGCCCCTGAAAGCTCTAGGGCTCTTGGAGAAAGTTTTCTGTCCTTAGATGTTGGGGACTTGGTGTCCCGTCTCTCCGGGGCGATGCCTGGTCAGGAGCATGTGGTGATCGGCATCTGAAGGGCTTGAAAGCAAGAGGCTGTCACAGCTCAGGTTTGGTCCGTCTCGGGAGCCCCTCCTTGAGCAGCCTGGAGCACAGAGGGAGCCACGGCTGTGCTCCTCCTCCTGCGTGGACACTTTCTGCAGCTCGGGGGAGCTCAGTGTGCTTGGGGAGCATGGGGCCCAGACCTGCCCACCCAGAGGAGCTCTCACTGGCTCTCCTCTCTGGCTCTGCAGCCTCTTAGCAGGGGGTACACATGCCAGGGCCCGTCCACGATGTGCCCATTGGCTGCAGGCCGGAAGCCAGCAAAGTCCATCCAACTGACTGCTCTTAAGCTCTGGGGAGGTTGGCTGTGCTGGAGAGAAGGATCCATTGATCAGAATCAGCAAGTCAGAACTGACGGTGCCTCGTGGGCCCCCGTTCCAGAACCCTCAGTGCCCTGTTGGCTTCTGCTTCCTTTCCAAAACAAGAGCATAGGTTCACTGTTGAATGAAGAAGCCTTTGTTTGTTACGTAACTCTCGTGTTTTGTTTCAAATTACAGGACTTGAAGGTTTTAGGATGCACTGCCAAATATTTTTGTTTTTCTCGAGAAAGAAAAGGCCAGAGGCCTCGACAGCCTGTATTACAATACTACCTGCCCCCACCCTTCCTCCCCCGCACCAAGTGAGATAGATAGATTCCTACTAACATCTTGTGTTACATTCAAGGCCAGCACTGATGTCACTGGGGTTCTGAATTCTCACGTTGTTGAGCCGAGCTGTGGGGAAGGCCACCGCGAGGTCCTGACTTCCCCAAAGAATTCGGGTCCCTTACTGGTTCTGGGGTGAGCCAGTCCCGTGTTGACCTGGGGCAAGAAGCCAAGTCATTTGTGGCTTTGGTCCCTCTTCCCACCACTGAACTTCAGATTTCTTCTCTTTAGAAAACAAGCAAGGACTCAGCTGTTTAATGCTTTGAGCGAGGGGATGCTTGGTCTTGTTGTTGCCTTCATTCATTCATTCATTCATTCATTCAGTAGTTGCTGGGTGCCTGCTGCATGGCCATGTCCCAGGCCCTGGAGATGCATCACGGAACAAAATAGACAGAGCCCAGTCGTTCTGGTGAAGGGCTGCCACCCAGACACATAGAAGACCGTGTGTGTGTCTGATGGAGGTGAGGGATGGGGGGACAGGCAGCACAGGGAAGGGGCAGGGGTGCCACTCCCTGGCCCATGGAGCCCTGAGAAGTGACCTGGGAGTTTTGGGGAGCTGAGGGCTGGGGAATCTGTTGGCAACAGGGATAAAAGTCACCCTGAGATCTGTCCTGCCCTCTCAGGACAAATGGGATGGAGGGGGAGGCAGCCCCCTTCACTCCCGCCTATGGACATGGAGATGGGGAAAGGGTTACCTGGAGCACAAGGTCCCCCTAGGCCCGTGGCCCTGGCCTTTGGTCTCTGGACTCAGTGACCTTCATGACATTGTTTTCCCCCTGAGTGGATTTTGGTTCTCATTCCTGCTTTGGGTTAAACCTCCCAAATGCTTCATTTTTACATTTAGGATTGAGTCCCAAACAGTATATATTTCATAATGGGTAAGTCAACACTTCTTCCAAAAAAGAACCGGAAGGACAAGTCCCAAGTATTAGGTTAGGAGCTTTGGTTCCCGAGAGAAGGTGAAGCAACGATGCCAGGCTGAAGCCTGTGCTGCCCGGAGCTGTGAACTTTGGGGGTTTGTTTGTTCTTTGTGGTGGGGCGTCACCAGGATGGCAAGGTCCTCCTCTGTGGGCACATCTGAGCTGCCATTCCTGAGCCCTACTATGTGCTGGGCACCCATCTTTTGCACACGTAACTATGATCCTTGTTGATGGGTCTGAGGAGTGAAAACCTATTTTTTACACGTGGGGAAACTGAGGTGTATAGAAGTGTATAGAAGACCTGCCAGCATTTGAACTCAGGTCACACAACTGAAATCTTTTTACTTCAAATTACCAGGACCGTTTTAAATATCAGCCAATCAAATTAAGATATAAAGAGTTAATATTAGCGTCTGTCAATGTAAGTGGAAGCAAAAACCAAAATAAACCCAAACAAAGAGTATAACTTCCTTAGTGTTTCTGAAGTCAGCAAATAGGACCCATCGGGGCAGCAGCCGAGGTTCAGACTCCAGCCAGCAGCACGAGAGTTTTGAAGCCGGAGAAAGATTTCTTGTTACCTTCATCCGAGTATCTGCTTCACCCTAAGCCCTTGAGTAATAGATTCAGAATTTGGAGATTGGATCACGTGAGCAGGACTTGCAGGCCTACCGCTGCCCGTTCTTGACTGGGTTTCAGCTGTAGAGACTATGCCCTATAAATAGACGAGGGGAAGAGATTTAGCACAAAAATCCCGTGTTCTCAGAACTGCCACATTACTTTTGCAAACTTCATGGCCCCGAGACTAGGACAGCTGGGCCCAAAGGGCAGTTTGAAAAGTAACTCACCTGAGTTCCTTTTTATGCCAGCCCACACTCTGGTCACAGAGCCATGGCTCCTTAGGGGGGGTGAGCGGCGACAAGGATGTCACTTTAGCCTCTGCCCTCAGCATCCTGAGAGCTGTTACAGATCCTTTTCCAGAGCTGCATGCTCCAAGAAAGGGGTGGGTTTGTCCTGTCGATGACATGAAGTTTTGACTTGAAAGCTGGAGGTGACAGTAACAGGGGAATGAATAGCATTTCACTCCCCTATTATGAGTTTGACATGCTTGCTGTACAGGGTGGTGGAAAATGAGAGAGAAACGTGTTTCCGCTGGATTCATGATAATTATGCACTTCTGCATTGTCCCCCCCCCCCCCCCCTCCACCGGAAACCACGCCAGAGGAAGGGAAGCTGGCTTCTCAGTGACAAGGTGCTAAAGTCTGCATCTCCCTGTAGTTAGTGGCTGCTGCTTCTCGGGTTGGTATCCTCGAGGAGCCAGGAGAGAAGCAGGCGGCAGGTAATGCGTCTCAAAAGCATATATCCTTTCTGCTGGAAAGTGCAGAACCGAAATAATCTGTCACCTATCCCACCCAAGCAAACACGTCTGCTTTCATTGTATTGTCTTCATAAATATCCTTTAAATTGAGGCTAAGTGACAAGATGTGCTCGTGCCACTAAAATGCTATCACTGATGATATTGAAAGAGCTTTTAAAATACCATAGTTGTCATTGAAACTATACTTTACTTCTTTTTCCCCCTCTCTCCTTTGCTAGTAACTAGGTCTCTTTGGGGGAAGTTTTAAAGTGGTAGATTGTGGCCAGGGATATGTCTTCTACACAATGCTTCTGAATGCCACTCAGCTCTGCTCCCAATCTCCCAAGGGGGAAATATGTTTGAGTGGAAAACATAAAGCTTATTGGAAGCCATCTAGCTGCTCCCTAACATACACCCCTTTGCCGAAGGGGCGAGGAAAAGGCAGCAGTGGTGAGACTTGGCATCAGAGTTGTGTACCTGTTGGTTTGAGTACAGGAGTAGATGTGCTTCTCAGATGTTATTCAGCCTGATTGTAGCTTTTCTACAAAGGAGTGAAGGCATGGGTAGGAAAGATAATAGAAGTATAAATTGCAAGACAGGCGCTTATGAAATCAGCAAATTATTCATTTAACCGTTCTCTCCTCGTTGATTTCATGTTGCTATGGCACCTTAAGATGGAGGCGAGTCAGTCGTCCGGCCCAATCAGGGCCTTCCACAGATGCACAGGTCCTGGTGGGAGTCAGATAATGCATTACGTACAACCTTCAGCCACAAGATAAATTGCCTCTTTATCTGGCAAATTCCAAGGAGATCTACTGGAGAGAACTGAAAGAGATATCTCACAGTGGCTAATACTTCTTGGAAGAGGCCCAGCTGTCTCAGGGTTTGAGTCAGAATCTGTTTAAGAACGCATTAAGAATGCATTGTCTTGGATGCTGAAAACACCGTGGGCTCGCAGTGACTTTGGCGTCCACGCTACTGTAAATGCCTGACTTCATTTATTATTTTGATGGGCAAAGAAACCTGCCTGCCGACAGTCATGCTCCCTCCTAAGCTCATCCCGGCCTTACGTTTGTACTCCTCCTCTCCGCATTTACAGGGTGGTTTCCTGCTGCTAGTTAAATTACTGTACTTAGGAAATGGAATGCTATGGCCGTGCCTGTCACTCACATTTGATGGAGTTGAAGGGAGTTTGGGTGCCGGGGGATTTGGGAAGCTTGGTACTGGTGCGAGCTGGATATTGGTAGCTGTTTGACCTTGGGCATGCCCCTTTCTCACGGGGGTCTCAGCATCCTCATCTGAAGCGTGAGGGGTTTGTGCTGGCCGGTTTGGTGGTCTCTTCCTTCTCTGACATCTGACTTCTCTGCCTGTGACTTGTGATGGCGCCCTGTTTGTGAACAGCAGTGCTGTTACGAGGACGCCTGAAGGCCATCTGAACGTGCCTGCAGTTAGAAAGTTAGGGCCAGACCCCCCAGATGCATTGGACCATGTGGGCATTTTGTGTGAGAGACTATTAAGAATTTTGCAGTTCATTCTGACAGCCTGATAGATGGAGTGGTTTTACACGGCATCCACGTAGGAATTGACTGAAAAGGAAGTATTTTCTAAGAGAGTCAGGCTGTGTGTGTAAGTTAGGGTGGGTTTTTTTTTTCCCCCCTCTCAATCCAATTCTAAAATTTGCTGTGAAAAGAAAATAATAACCTAGTCCAGCATCCCTTTATATTTGACTAGAGGCCCAGTGCATGAAATTTGTGCACTGGTAGGGTTCCTAGCAGCTGCCTGCTGCCAGCCGGGGTCTCCCTCCTTTCCTCCCCCCAATCCCCTCCCCGTCAAACTCCCAGACAACTCCCAGTCCAGGGGACAATTTGCATATTATGCTTTTTATTATATAGGATTGCCACTGCGCATACTGGCCGGTCGAACAGATGGATGGACAGTTGGCCACTTAGCCTTTTATATATATATGTAGATTCCATTAACCATAACATTTCTTAATTTTGCTTTTGGCTTCTGTGACCTAATATACTGGTGATGATAAGTATTGATATCACTATTATGAGACTGATACTATTTTCCTTGGTGAATGAGTTATGTTCTAGCCAGGGGACAGCAACCACACCAGTTAGAGAAAGAATTGTTACTGGTCCACCAAGTTAACGACGTGACTGAAAGGGCAAACAGACACCCTGGGGCCTTGGTTCTTAAACGTTAGGGGGCATCAGGCATCTGCAGGTTTCTGGGCCCCACTCCTGAAGTTCTGATTCATAGATCTGGAATAGGGCCTTAAGGTTTGTGTTTCTAATAAGTTTTCAAATGATGCTGATGATGGCTGGGCGGGGAGGTTGGGGGTGGGGAGGCATGTTCTGCGATCCACTGCTCAGTGGTACTATGGAGGTGGCAACTCGGGGAGCAGCCACCATCCCCAAGACTGAGAATTGTTGAGACTTGAATTTTGGAGGAGGAGGGACCCAGACCTCTGAGGAGGGAGTCTCGGCCCCTGGTGCTGTTGCCTCTAGGGAGGGGAGGCGGCAAGTGTCGGGAGAAGCTGCAAACTGGATTCACCTTCTGGTACAGGAAGGTACTTCTGCTGGTAACATGAAGGAGCATGGCTGGGTGATGCTCAGGGGAACCTCAAACTGACAGGGAGCCCCCAGGAAACAGGCCAGAAGAGGCAAGTCCCTTCTTCCTCCTCCAGCCTTAGAGGCTCTAGCACCCCCTATTGGCAGAGCCTAACAGGGACCCGGTGGCAAAGCAGAAATATGCATGTGATTTGCAGGCTCCCAGCTCTAGCTACAAAACCGAGTATGATACATAGAGTGGACATGCAGTTGAGAGCCATTTTACAGACGAGGAAACGGAGGAAATTATCTCAGTTAGTAGGAGGCAGAACCGGGGTTTGAGGCTGGTTCTAGAGTCCACACTTGTTGCCTTCACCAGTCTGTCTCTAGGAGGCTGGTGTCCCTGGCTCCCTCGTGCCTCGCTGGCTGGCCCTGCCTCCTGCGGTGGGTGCTTCTCTCTTCCTGCCCTGAGGTGGGTGTCCTTAGGGCTCCACCCCCTGAGCCTACTCCTGCACTCCCAGCCACTGTGTCCCGCTGTGTGAAGGAGTCCACGCTGGTACCGACCCCCTGGACTATGTTTTGGATGCCAAGCCTGGAAGTCCAATGATGTCTAGAGAGAGCTCAAATATTTCTTCTCCTTTTTCCTTCACCCTCCTCCCCAATTATTTTTTAATTAAAAAAAAGCAGCCGAAACTGGTTTGGCTCAGTGGAGAGAGCGTCCGCCTGGGGACTGAAGGGTCCCAGGTTCGACTCCGGTCAAGGGCATGTACCGTGGTTGCGGTCACATCCCCAGTAGGGGATGTGCAAGAGGCAGCTGGTCGATGATTCTCTCATCGATGATTCTAACTCTCTATCCCTCTCTGTTCCTCTCTGTAAAAAATCCATAAAATATATATTAAAAAAAAAAAGCACCCACCTTCCTCTCTATAATCCAGTTCTCTCTCTGACTTCGGTGTCATCATCTTCACACGCTCCCTCACCTGATTGTTTCAGATGCTAAGTACATTTTTTTTTACTCAGGTTGGCTCAATAGCCGTATTACTGCCTTCTTTCTATACGTCTTCGTCTGGTTTATTCAGCAAACTGCGATTGGAGAAATTGAAAGCAGCTTTGTTCATGTCATTCCTTGCGTTGAAAACATTTGCTGGTTCCCCATGGCTTCCTGAACAAAGATGAGGCCTGGGCCCCTCAGAGAGCAGGGCGTCCTCACGTGGTGGAGGATCTCCTGTCTCCCCTCCCGGGTATAGGTCCCACCTCCCCAGCCCCTCCAGCCCCACGGGCTGCTAATGGCTCTACAGACTAGCTCCAGTGACTCCCAGACCACCTGCGGTTGTTCATTCCTGCCCCGTCCCTCACCCTTGCTTAAACACCCAACTCTAATGCCACCTGCTCCACGCAGGCCTCCGTCTCTAGCTGTGGAAGGGAGGGTGTCACCGGGAGGGTCTGCACCATGTCCTAAGCCCACTCCACACCTGCAGACCCCCCCCCCCCGCCTGTGCCTCATGTATGCACCAGACTCACCTTCCTTCAGTGGGAGCTCTGGGAAGCCTGGGGCGGTGATCTGTCTCTCCCACCAGGCTTATGCCCTCTCATCTCCCAGGGTTGCCATGCAGAACAACAGCTTTGCTGCCCCTGGAATGAGTTTTCTTTACTCGTGCAAATAGCTCTCTGACTTACACACCCGTGTGGCTGGGCGCAGCACTCACTGCCCAGTTGGTGAAGGAAGAAGGTTGCAGCAGTATTTTTTTCTCCCAGCAAATGCAGATAATACCCTTCCTCTAATCAACAGGTTCCCCAGCGTTTGTCGGAGAACCAGCAGTGAATTTCTAAGGGGCTCTCCCAGCCTCGTGGAATTAGAGCAGAGATATTGCCTTCTTTTCACTTCAGTTAATCCAAATGAGCTGTGTCTCCTTTCTGTAGGGAAGGGCAAAGCAAAACAAAACCCAGCTGAGCCAGCACCAGGCTTTCTAACTGCCAGAGCCGGGCTCTGAAAATGGCCCGGGTCATTGGAGTGATGAAAGGAACGGTGTTATTATAACGTCTCTCTTCAAAGGACTTGAAAGTGGTTTTCTTACGTTATATGCAAATAATATACGGGATTCACATCACCTACTTTTGTGCAACGCGTCATCCACTTGTGTGTTTAGAAAGCTTATTAGCTGGCGAGCTGGCTTTCTCTTTTTCCTCCTCATGAGTTTTCTTTTAGGCAACGAATTCCCGGCTCCTTGGTTCACTCAGAATTGCGAGGGTATAAGTGGTGCCCCATCCTGAGTGTAGAAACAAGAATGGGTGTGAAAGAGCTTCGTTATCTCTGCTTCCTAGATTTTTTTTTTTTTATTGTCTGCTGAGCTTTCAGGGGATTGCCAGACTTAGTGAGCACATAGTGTGTCCAAAGCCTACGAGATACACCGAGTCTGCCTGCAGGGAGCTTAGAATCTAGTGGGGGAGTCAGTGACAGTCCTTAGTACGGGGGAGTCCTGGTGCTTGAAAACCAGAGGGAGATACACCCAGACGGGTGGGAGGGGAGGAGCTGGGCCTGGGGCTGTGGTTGAAGGACACCCATTTCAGCAGACAGAGGGTGATGCGATGTGGGAGGTGCAGGAGGACTGGGAAGGACTGGCTCACAGTGTGTGAGGAAGTGCAGAGAGAGACAAACAGGACTGCTCTGTGGCACCATCTCTGGCCTGCAAGGCCAGATAGTGGTGGGCTGTGGTGCCAACCTGGGGATTATGATGGCACGTTGGGAGCCCTCAGAGTGTTCCAAGCAGGTGAGGAGCAGGGGCAGATCCTATCCCTGTGCGTCCCACCTCAGGAGTGTCTGGAACTTGGGGGTTGTCTCCATATCTTTCCTTCTCCCTCTCCCTACTCGGCTGGGTGTATCTCCCTCTTCATCAATCTTCCCGTTCCTACAAGTGCCTCTCTCCAACTCCTCTGCCGCTGGCACCTGTTCCCTCATCTCTCCTCTGCGTGACTCCTCCAGTGCCAGAGTCTTCACTTGACCTCCCGCTTGGTCCTCTGGTCATCCTCCCCATGCTGCCGGAGGAGGCTTCTGAAAGGCCGGTCTGGCCGAGTCATTTCCCCGCCCAACACGCCCCTGCGCTCCCGTCATTCCCCGAGCGAAGGCCAAGCTCCTGTGTGTGGCCCTTCCAGGCACGCTCTTCCTGCCTCTGCCTTCTCACAGGCTTAGCTTCAGCCACACCCATCTGGATGTCCTAGGCCAGTGGTCGGCAAACTGCGGCTCTTTGGCCCCTTGAGTTTTTAGCAAAGGCCAGATTAGGAGTTAATTAAGTTAATAACAATGTACCTACCTATATAGTTTAAGTTTAAAAAGTTTGGCTCTCAAAAGAAATTTCGGTCGTTGTACTGCTGATGTTTGGCTCTGTTGACCAATGAGTTTGCCCACCACTGACCTAGGTACTTTCTCTCCTCTGTCTCTTTAATTGGGCTGTGTCCTCTGCTTGGAGCTCTCTTCCTTCGGTCCTACACCCCCTTTGTCCATCCTTCAGCCAATGGACATCTGCAGGCCAGGCCAGCCTCCTCCCTTTCCCTGGCCCAATGCATTTGGTTGTGTTTCCCTCCCTCCATTCCCATGCATTGTGTGCCTTTTCTGCGCACACACGGTTTTATCATTATTTTGTTGTTGGTCCATCATGTCATTAGACTGTGAGGCCCATGGTTGGCTCCCAGGCAGGGTGTGGGGAGGGGCAAAGGAGAGAGCTGGAGAGAGGAGGACCCATTTGAAGTTCAGGTTGGCAGCAGCCGCCTTCATTTGTCTGACCATCTTGATCCCAGTTTGCCTCTTTTCTCCCGAGTGTGGTACTGAGATGACCGCAGAAAACAACCAGGGGGGAACTCATGTGTATATAACGCCGCCGCCCCCCTCCTCCATGTCCCAGGAGGAAACCATTCTTCCATACATCCCAGACCCCTGCCCCCTTCAGCGTCCTCGGAGCTCAGGGAAATAATGAAAGGTACTCAGCAATGGGTTGAAATTTCCTCGCCCTGGGTGGATCCTTTTCCCCACTATCCTGTTTAACACTCCACCTCGCCCTTGGGGCCTTTGGAGCGAATGTTTGTGGACTCGGGGCTCACTTGTTCCCCCCCTTTAATTTTGGGGGCACAGTGGTATGTACTTTGCACCTTTCAGAGCCAGAAACACAGCTTAGAAATGTGCTCAGATCCTGCAAAATGGCAGTGCATTAGAGCTGGCGGTGTGCAAACATGGCAAGGAGAAAATGAGATGTGCTGGCAGAGCGCTCCAGAGTGCCCTTCCCACGCGTGCCACTCTGAGAAGGAACGTGCTGCCAGGAGCCAGGCAGTGGCCTGAGGTCTTTGCTCTTCAGTCTTGCCCAGAGATTCAGCCACTCCATGCTCATTTGTGCATCATCAGAGTTATCAAGGGTCATTAAGAGCCTTGGGTTCGCGTCCCAGCGCTGCTGCCAACCTGCTGAGTGGCCTTGGGCAAGCCCCGTGGCTGCTGGGCCAGGTCGCCCTCCCTGTCGGAGGGAGCTGGAGAGCTCTCTCAGGGCCTTCCCAGCCTCCCAGTTCCATGGTCTGTGAAAACCCCTGGGGTGGGATTGGCACTGGGGCCTGGTGAGTATGTGCCCCTGGGAGAGGCAAGGGGAGGAGGGGAGTGATGGCTGGGTCCAGGAATAGGTGCTCTGGGCACCTGTGGGAAGGAGAAGAGAACAGGTCTGCCCAGCGGGGAAGAAGCAGCCCCCGAACTGGAGCCCAGGGCTCAGGGGTTCTGAGCACCAGCTTTGGAATTCCAAATCGGCCAGGGAGACTCCTGCACCGTCAATTTCCCAGTGTGCTCTCTGTGTGTGCCAGCGGCTTTCCCAGAGCCACTGTGGTTCCAGTGTCTGGCTAGGCCTACACATCATCGCTTTCTCTTCTTCCATCCTGTGAATCACTATTCCTGTAACTCTTCCCTAGCATTCGCGCTTTCTTCTCAGTTATTTATCATCATCATCATCAGCAGCAGCAGCAGCGGTGGCAATAAAGAGCCCACTGTGTGCATGGAGCACTGCTGGACACTGGTGACTACGGCCATGGCGTGGTCCCACTCCACCGTACCACCCCAGACCTGCCATTCTAATTGCGTTTACTGCTGTGTGTCTGGAGAAGGGGAGGCCGTTAACCCCGCGGGAGTGAGACACCCGGAGGCTGTTGCCCTCTGCTCTGTGGCAGCGCCATACGCCTTAGCTAAGACAGGGGACTCGGGAAAGAGGGACCAAAGCAAGCAATGGGTCTGCCTATATTATGTGAAGGACTAAGAATTGGGGTGAGCAGAGGATGAAGAGAGGGTGGGTGGAAAGCCCAGGCGATGGAGCCGCAGGAGGAATTGCATGTGCTTTAGATGCAGCCAGGTTCACCTCCTGGGAGACTCAAAGACATAAGAACTCCTTTGGAAAAGCCCTCTTAGCTTCCACTTCCAGTGGATGAGAAATGTACCTAATTGAGGCAAGCCATGGCAGAAAGACCACAGACCTTGGAGCTCTCCCAGGGCAAACTGTATCATCTCCCCAAGCCTCAGTCTCCTCATCTGCAAAATGGGGGTCCCCAGGATTCTTGGGGTGGCTGTGGTAGAGACGTGAATGCAGCGGCGGTCTCAAAGAGCTCTCTGGTTCTTTGGCTTGCCCAGGATGCGGAACAACAGGTCCCTTCTAGGCACGCGACTCCCCTTTGTCCTCTTGGTCATGCCGTGCTTAGATCTGTTGTTGGGGCCTGAGGAAGTTTGCTGAATGTCTTGTGGCCACCACATCAGGCCCCTGGTGTGCACCGCATTCTCAGCTGCTCAGCTCTCCTCCGGCAAGAGTTCTGCAGATGCCCGCTAATTGGAGCCTGGAGACTTGGGGGCCATTAAAAAATACCCTCACCCCGAAAGGGTCTTTGTGTTTGAAAAGCGCCCCTAGTCCTGGGCTTCCAGACAGGCCAGCGAGTGTAAGGGGCAGTGGCTGGGGTGGAGCCACACGTGTGTCCTGGTTCCAAAGCAGAGGGGTCATTCTTGCCGGAGGGAATGCATTTGGGGTAAAATGCTATGGCTCTTGCTTCAAGATATCAGAGGCCCAGAAGTGACCACGACCTTGGTGAGACGCCCTGATGATATTTTGTTGTTCTGTAGAGCAGCAGCGAGACACAACATAAAAGAACTTGAGGTAAACATTTTAATCTGCCCACTTCCAGACTTCCAGATTGTTCCCAATGGCTGAAATGCCTGCGGGGGGGGGGGGGGGGGGGATGGGGGGTGGGGATTTGACTTCCCTTTTAGCTCCTTCTCCACCCTCACCCCCATGATCCTCTCTCTTTTTAAAATTATTTCCTCCTTAGCCAGCGGCATCAGCTTAGTGTTTGGAACCAGTAACTTAGAATGGCTCAGACTCCTTGGAGCCAAGGTGCATTCTGGCAGCGTCAGCCAAGCACCTGGCCTGGGAAGGGAAGGGGGGGGGGGGAGGGCAGATGGGATGTACCACACTGCCCCTCGTGGGCTTCGTGCTCACAGCTCACGGCAGTCCTGGCGCCTGGATCAAGGACTTGCCCTCGGGACCTCGGGAGCAGTTCTGCCAAGTACCCCGTTGGTCACCTCATTTGGATTCTTCCTCTTCCCTTTCTCCAGCACCTGGCCAGAGGCCTCTCAGAGCGTGCTCAGGCAGAGCGTAGCAGGGGCGTTGGAAGAGACGTGTCATGGAGTACGTGGGTGCGGGGACCCTGAGATTCTAGGGTGTTCACTCTCAGACTCTCACATTCTACTTCACTGCAATTCAACAGAGCATTGACCCTGGCATCAACAGCAATGTTCAGACGAGCTGAGATGCAGAAAGCAGAGCAGGAGAACACTGGGGGCAGCGACAGCCAGACTGGGATTAACCGTTTGTGCCTGATCATAGACTCTTGGTAAATTAAATGTACGCCCGGCCTGTCTCCTGACAGAGAACTCCAGTAGCCAGAGGGTCCTGGCCCTTTGGGAGAGCCTGGGGGTCAGATTGGGGTGCAAATGGCATGTGTGTGGCAGGAGTGTGTGTGTGTGTGTGGGGGGGAGGGTTGAGGTCATGTTTCTTGTCCTGGCAAGGGGGGAAGGGAGACCAGTGCTTGCCAGTCCTCGCTTCCCGTCAGGAATCAGTGAGCATTCCAGCAGGGGAGGCCAAACACCGAGGTGGTGATGACGACGACGATGCTGAAGACGCTGTGTTTTCAAAGGACTGATCTAAAGATGGAGTGTGAAGCCGAGGTTTGCCTTCTTCCTGCCGTTCAGCCAGCCCTTCTGGCCGTGGCTTTGCCTCGGTTCTCCTCCCTGGATAATGACTTTACAACCCCGCCCGGAAGGACCGTGAACATTGCTCTGAGAATCATCATTTTGCGCTTTTAAAACTTGTTTTTCTTCCTCTGAGGACTGAATTAGTGCTGCAATTTACTCCTGATACCACCTAAACCTGTTGTGATTAAAGCTTTTTTCCCTCCTACTTTCTTTAAACCAGGGAGTTCACATATTAACAGGGATGAAAAAGATAATTTCTAATGTATAATGTTCTGAATTGCTTTCGTTTTTTTCATTTGTATTTCCCTGGTAAAGCAAGGCCTCTGTTCTGCTGTCAGTGCCTCAGTAATCCCCGTGACAAACGGGAGCAGGATCTGAGAGGCAGGCCGCACCTGCCCGGCCGGTGGCGGACAAGTCAGCCTGGGTGACGTGCGTTACTGAGTGTCTCTCCCGCAGTTACTCTCGCGGTGGCATTGCTGTATTAGGTAAGCCCTCCCGGGGGCTTGAAGGTCAAGAAATCAGGAAATAAAACTCTTGTAGTATTTGACCTAATCAATACGGCGGGCTCTCAAATAGATATCCAAGTCTTTGGCAGCCGATGTTGGATGGGCAAGGGAAAAAATCCTTTTTGATAGGTATTGACGGAATCACAGGCGGCTGAGGGAACAGCGGCTCTGTCCGGTTTGACATGCCGGGGCCGGTCTCTGGGTGGGAGGGCCAGTCTATTTGGACTCCGTCTTTCTTGGAGTCTTTCTGTTCTTTGTCAATTTCCGCTTTGGGGAGCTGAGCATTGGAATGGGATGAGAGCATCAGGCAGGTTTGGAAATGAAGCCCGCTGTAGACCCCATTGGCACTGGAGACTCGGGCTCCTGTTTATTTATTTTTAAAATATATATATATATATTATTGATATTTTACAGAGAGGAAGGGAGAGAGATAGAGAGCTAGAAACGTCAATGAGAGAGAAACATCGACCAGCTGCCTCTTGCACACCCCCTACCGGGGATGTGCCCACAACCAAGGTACATGCCCTTGACCGGAATCAAACCCGGGACCTTTCAGTCCGCAGACCGACGCTCTACCACTGAGCCAAACCGGTTTTGGCTTGGGCTCCTGTTTCACAGGAGGAAACCCGAGACGGATTCCGGGACCCTCGTCCCAGCCGCACCACCGTTCAGAGTGCCAGCCAGTGGGCTCTGAAAGCCAGGTGGGCGCCGTGGAGACTCGGAGAGCAGACTTTTCCTCCACACGCTGCCCGTCTGTTGTCCCCAGGAGTTTGGGGAGTAGGCGTTTGGGGCGGTCATGCCATTTGCATCTGGGAAGAAGGATGAAAGGTGATTCGTCTCATGATAAAATCTGGGCCCATAGTTGATCTGTAGCAAAAAAAGAGGAAAGAGATAAATGAAATCATTGTGCTCACTTGCCACCTTCTGGTTCTTTTATTCTTTGGTTGTTAAGGGCAACAAACATGTCAATAAAGAGGCTGGCGGTTGAGGTCTCGGTCCAGGAGTGCTGGCCGGGGACGGTCCTCTCGCGGTGGCGCTCTGGTCCAGGTGGGCACCGGCGCTTCGCCCGCACTTTGAGCCACGATGTGTTTGACGGAATTTCTGATCCTCGGGTGTCTCAGTCCCTCCCACCACTCAGGATCCCGAGTCTGTGGGAAATAGTCTTGAACCGGCTGAAGATCTGTCTCCTGGGGGAAGACATTAGCCGTGGGATCTTCCAGGCTGGCTGTTGTGTTTAGCGACACCTTCGTCAGCTGCCCGCATGGCAGGGAGGGGGTGGCCTTGCTGTCCCTTCCCCTGGAGGCCTTTTTCTGGCATCTGCATATGGATGTGAATGTGATTGGCCGGCTAGGAAGGACCCGCCATCCCCCCACCCCCACCCCGGTCACCCACAACGTGAGGCGGCCTTCCCACATGTCTGAGTAGTCTCCCTTACACAGATGAAGAAGCTGGTCCCGCGGAGAGGATATGTGGTTTGCGTGCACCTGGCAGCTGGCACTGGAGGGCAGGTCTCCCAGCGGAGGCCTCCACATCGCACATCCCACGAGATGTGGCGGTGAGGGTTATCGTGTTCCCCCTTCTACAGATAAGGACATCCGGCTCAGAGGGGTTACGTAGCAGAGGTTTAATTGCTCCTCTTATCCAAGCATGTTCCTCCTTACCATGAAACGGCATGTCCTGGTTTTATAGGGAAGGTCACTCTAAGGCCAAGAAGCTCGTGATTTGCCCAGATTCGTGGCCTTCTGGACTCCCATGCCCAGACGCCTCCGTGATGCAACTGTGTTTGTCTGCCTGGTGCTGTCCGGTCCTCTTCCGGTGCCCGGGAAGTGGCCTGGCCATGGGGAGGAGTGAGGTGGGGCCGGGGAAGTGGAAAGTGTGTTGGGAGCGTAATGAGACCAGTGACTAAGGGCCCAGCGTTGGTCTGAGCAGTGAGAATGGCGTCTTAGAGGGAAGACTGTGATTTTTTTCTAGAAAAGAACATGCTTGGCGAGCCTGCGTGGTTCTCATCGTCCTTGCAGGTCTTCTGAAGTTGCTCTGGAATCCTCTCAGCAACACTAGGGAGCAGGTTTCTGCCTCTTTGCAGTTGAGGAAACTGAGTCTCAATGAGTTGAAGAAACTTGTCTTGGGCCACATACCTGGTTCGTGGTAGTGCCGCTCAGTCACTCAGCAAACGTTCACGGAGCACGCGCTGTGTGCCAGGTGCCATCCTGGATGAGTAGTGAACGAGTGACCAGTCTCGGTCCTTCCAGACCAGAATTCAAGTGGAGGAAGACACATAATAAACAGCTAATGTAATAAATAAGTGAATCACCCATTTCAGAGGTAGTGAACCAGTAGACCAGTCTCCGTCCTTCCAGTGAACGAGTAGACCGTCAGTGAACGAGTAGACCAGTCTCGGTCCTTCCAGACCAGAATTCAAGTGGAGGGAGACACATAATAAACAGCTAATGTAATAAATAAGTGAATCACCTATTTCAGAGGTACCTCACAGAACAGGCAAAGGTGATTGGGAGCCCCTGGGTGGGCTGCAGTTCTACATCACTTGGTCCCGGTGAGCTGGGAGAGGGAGAGAGCCACACCAGATCCACACGTGGGTCTGATATCACATCCGCTCTTCAGGAGGAAAGGGAGGCCCAGGAGGTGGCTAAGGTCACACGCTGACTTGGTATCCAAACCAGGTTCGGAACCAGGGACCCCCACAGCTGCCTAGTGGGGTCCCACGAGGTTCTTTGCTTCCCCTGAACAGCCCTGACTTGGTCCACCGTCTTCAGCCTTCAGCGGCATTGGTTTCCGGCAGCCCCATACCAGCCCCAATGTCTCCCCTATCCTCAGAAGCCCCATATCACTCCTTCCCCACATAAGCACTCGTCCCTTCACCCTAGCATCCCAGCACCCCGAGTGGGGAATTAATGCGTTTTTATTTGAAGTGATCCGCCGCTGTCATTTTTGATATCTCCTGTTTTCGTATGCAGGAACGCAGAGCACAATTAGAATACAGTTATATATCCTCATAGTTATTAAAGCTTGGATTAACATGACATAAAGTTTTGTCTGGGGAGTCTTTTGCTATGGCTCAGGGAGCATTTTTTGTGACAGTAATAGGCTACAGTTAATATACTTGAATGATACTAGAATCTGTGTTATAAGGCAGAACAAAAGGGGTTTATCTGGGGCTGAATTACAAAGGTGGAATTATCACTTCGAATGATCCACAGAGATCTGGGCTTAATTATTGCCGCTTGTGTCATTTCAGCATAATATGGGTAGTTACTGAAGCAGAGTAGAAGTGGGGGAGGGCCAGCTTGTCAATCACTGGGCGAGGCCTGGACTCCCGCCCCGCCTTCCACGCACAGTGCTGGCCACTTGTCCTGCCGGCCCACGGGGATGGAGACCTTTGGCCATCCCTGGTGTGTGGTGCCTTGGGTTTTATAGTGTTTCTGCTGGATGGTTTTAATGAACTTCTATGCCCCCAGCCCAATCCCTTGCCCCCCAATGTAGGTCCCCTGCCCTCCTGGCCCCACTGAACTGCCCATGAGGGTGATGAACTGGCTGGTCCACTGCATTTTCTCAGTGACAATGACAGGGCCACCTTCCAGAGCCTAATTGTTGTGACAAGCACAGGAGGGGAGCTAATGTGCTCTGCCAGCCATTTGGTCACAAAGGCCAGTGTGGCTAGCCCAGGTGTGTCTGCCCGCACATGAGCGTGCTCAGGTGAACCGCTTCCCCATCTGTTCCCAGAGGACAGAGCATGGGGCAGCAGGTGGGCGGAGCTTGGGGCAGCCGGTGGGCGGAGCTTGGGGCAGCAGGAGGGTGGAGCCTGAGGCAGCAGGAGGGTGGAGCCTGAGGCAGCAGGAGGGTGGAGCCTGAGGCAGCAGCATTGTGGGCAATGTTGTCCCCCTCCCCCTCTCTGGTGTCCAGTCATGGCGTTCACATTCCTCTGGGGGTTGAGTCGGGTCCCAGGAGCCAGGGTTGGGAACAGGATAGCTCAGCACTGAACAGGGCAGGGCACCCGGAGGCTTTAGAAATGCTATTTATAAGGAGCATAACCTTTTTGTTTATATTCTCCAGCTGCCAGGTGTAGGATTACAACTTGTTCTGTTGGCGGCTACTACGAACTGTGAGCTGGTTGGCTGTGCTCAGTGGTCAGTGCTGTGTTGGGCCCTGGGCAGTGTAGCTTTTCCTGTCCAACCTGTTTTTCGAGAGGCCATTGTTCTGCTTGGTGAAAAGCCTCTACGAGGTGCCCCGCTTGTAGAGCGAGAAAGGAACAGGTCTGTGTTGGCAACTCTGTGGCAGGAAGTGGACAGGGACTTGGGGTCATTTTCTCCAGTAGAGCTGGGCGGCTGTACTTCCTGGAATGGAGAGGTCCATTGCTCAGGCACCTTGCTCAGGTCACCTGGCTGGGAAATCAAGAAGACAGGACTTTGTGTATCTGAGTCCCAAGACCATGTTTTTCAACTAGACTTGTGTTCATACAAAAATGCAGGTTCCTGGGCCATGCCCCAGAACTATGGGATCACACTCTCTGGAGTGGCCTGGGGCTGTGCATCGAACCAGGGTACTGGGCGATCCGTGTACATGCAGATGATTGGGAGCCATTGCACTGCTGGCCTTGGAGGCCAGCCACGAGTTTGCCCTGAAATACTCTCCGTACCAGGATCACAGGTCCGTGGGACATTGTACCCCATGGGACAGGGATGTCAGGAAGTGGGAGGATGGCCTCACATTAATTACAGCCAAAGGGAACACATAGAACATTCTTAAAGTCTCCCATTTTGTAAATGAGAGATTTAAAACATAAAGTAAGAGAGTTCGTGCCCAAGGACACACACGTTCATGGCAGAACTGGCCCTGATACCTGTTACCCCCACTGCCCTGTCCTATATAATAGAAGCCCAGTGACCATAATGACCAGAACAACCCGAGACCAAAACCACCACGGCCCCTTGCTGGGCTGGCTCTCCCCCCAGCAAGCAGTTAGGGGTGATCAGCAGGCAGGTGAGTGGTTGGGGGCCATTAGGTAGGCAGGTGAGCGGCTGGGGGCGATCAGGTAGGCAGATAAATGGTTAGGGGCGATCAGGCAGGCAAGTAGAGCCCCACATTCAATTGCCTCAAAGAGGGAGACCCAGTCCACAGCCTGTAGAGGGATGTTGGGTGGCTGCGATGGGAGGTGCTGGTGGCAGTGGATGCTGCAGGGCGGGGCTGGCACCACGGCGGCTCCTGAGTGGGCCTGGCGCCTGCAGCCGGGCCCAGACCCCAGGGTCGCAGCCTCTCCTTGTGGCTTCTGCAGGGCTAGACTGCCACTCCTCCTGCTGTGATGCCTGGGCAGATCCCGGACCCTTCCATGACTGCGGACTCTCTGCCAGGGCTTGGCCCCCTGGCGGGACTCCCCAGCTCGGCCCTGACTGCAGAGGAGCTGACACACGCTGACATCCACAACACTGGGGCCATGATCGCCCCTTTGCACTTCCTGGAGGTGAATCTGGGCAAGAGGCCTCAACCTTAGTGACAAGTGATTGTAGAACCATAGTGAAAAGTGAGCTAGAGGAGGAAGGGAGCGGAGGAAAAGGCACTGGGAAAAGAACAAAGTGGCAGCAGCCCCATGCCAGAACAAGAAGAAGGTGTGGAAAGATTTCTGCAGCCGGAGCTCATGAATGCGAAGCTGAAAACCCAGATGAAGGAGCTGAAGCAGGAGTGGAAGCAGCTCATCCTGATGCTCACCTGGCATCGCCCCACCTGCATCATCAGGACCCACAGGGTTAAGACCCCTGACTCAGAAGGCACCCCACTGCTGGAGCAGCTGGAGAAGAAGTGGCCATGGGCTGGGAGGAGGAAGAGGGGGAGGAGGAGGAGAGGGAGGACCAGGAGGATCCCGGAGGGCTCTTCCTTGCTGCATGAAAAACTCATCAATGAGGCTCCGCACAGCCAGCACCAGCCAGGCTTTTTTGTGAAACTCAGATGAGCCACACCAGGGGAAGAAATCGAGGCTGATGAAACCCAGGACCAAGCGCTGAGACCAAAGTAGTCTTGAGGGGGGCAGGGAGGGCTGTTCTGCCCAAGGCCAGGCTTGCAGGAGGCAGGACAGAGGCTCTGGGCCAGAGAGATGCCCAACCAGGCAGCTGTGGGCACTTCTCTGGCATCTTCGCCAGGGCACCCACCCAAAGGACCTCTGAGCAGCCAGGAAAAGCCATGAGTTGCAACCAAAATTAGGCTGAGTATGGAACTCATAATGAAACTGCAATGTGCCTGCCCCCAGCCCTGACTCTGACCCTGATCCTGATCCTGAAGGAAAGCTGGAGAAGGGCACAGTGCCAGGCCTTGCTGTACCCACCCACCGTGGTCCAGCTCAGTCCTGCCCGGAGTGGCAGCCGGCGCACCCTCACCGGCCCTGCTGGAGTTGCTGTGGGCACGAGGCACAGGCGCCCTTCCAAAGCACATACTCACTGAATGTTTACAGGCTGGCTGTCCTGGCTGGGCTTTCAACTGCACATGTTTTTTATACTTTTTAAAAAAGTATTTTTTACAAAAAAAGGTTTTATACAAGCAATATATAAATGCATTTCTGCAATCACTCGACGTGATACATTATAAATATGCTATGGCTTGTTTGTTATGAACAGATATTCTGCAGTTATGGCCATTGTGTGAAACTTCTAAGTACTGTAGTCTGGGCGTTGAGGGTGGCAGGGGCGGGCTTGCGGTGCGTTTCCATCCTGGTAAACCCATCATAGTACTCAGTTCTGTATCACTCAGTAAACATTGCTCTTACAGAAAGAAAGAAAGAAAGAAAGAAAGGAGAAAAAGAAAAGAAAAGAAAGGAAGGCCATCCATCCCATGGCCTAGGCCATCCAACCCATCGCACCCCATGCCTGTCGCCTGCAGAGAGAGGCGGAGGCGACTGATGCCAGGGGAGGGAGTGGGACTGCACTGCACAGATGGCAAGCAGTAGCAGCAGCAGGGGTGGGACCAGCTGCCTGCAGCTGGGGGAAGGAAAGCCCAAGAGGCCCTGATCTCAGGCCAGGCCTGGGGACCCTACCTGAGAGGCGCCAGATTGTGAGAGGGTGCAGGCTGGACTGCGGACCCTCCCCCCACAAGTGCATGAATTTTCGTGCACCAGGCCTCTAGTTAAAAATAATTGCCCAGCCCAGCTGGCATGGCTTAGTGGTTGAGCATCATCCTCTGAATCAGGAAGTCATGGTTTGATTCCCAGTCAGGACACATGCCCAGGTTTCAGGTTCCATTCCCAGTGTGGGGCATGCAGGAGATGATTCTGTCTCATCATTGATGTTTCTCTCTCTCTCTCTCTCTCTCTCTCTCTCTCTCTCTCTCTCTCTTTCTGAAATCAATAAACACATCTTTAAAAAAATAAACAAATAACTGTCCATTGCCCTTTGCCTTTCCATTGCTAAGATGGTTTAAAAGAAGTGCGGTTGTAATTAGGATAAACACAGTATTTTTCTTTACTGCAACAAGGCCTTCAAAGGGGAAAAAAAATCTCAGTACCCCAATTATGCCAAAGCATTCCCAGTCCTATCCAGGAGTAATTAAAAAATACAGCTGACGCTTGTTCTCTCGCTTGTTTTTAAATGAATAGCTAAGTATCTGTCAAGATGATGAGCGCCTAGGCCGCTGATGGCCTTACGATCTCAATTTGCTCCCAGGAACTTCAGAGATGGGAACACAAAGGCTGTGGTTTTGAAGGGTGAGGTGGCCACCCCAGGCACACTCATTTCGTGGGTGGTGGGGCATCTCTCCCCCACCCCGAGACCAGGTGTGGGGTGGCAGGCCAGACGCAACATCTACGTCCTTACTCAGTCTCAGAATCTCCTCTGTGCCTGTGAGCGGGTCAGACAGGCCCTGCAGAACACAGGATGTTAGGGTTTTCAGGATCTTTGCATAGAATTAGTTTGGCTTTTTGGGGAAAATCCTCCTGTTGCAAGTCACTTTTTAATTAGTTTATAGAATCTTTATTTCTAAATAATGCCACCATGTGAATTGAGAAGTCATGTTGCATATTGACACCATTCCTTTGATGACAATTGAGCTTTATTTCTCAGAAGCTAAAGGCAAATCCATATGCATTTTCCTCCCCCCATTCCCAACACACGTTTTTCCAAAGACAAAATCAAGGGCAGACTTGAAGAGGACATGATCACATAACGCATTATAGCATTAGTCATTCTCAATGTTTACCCATCAGTTTACAGTGTGTGTGCATATGCGTGGAGTTCCAGTTACCTATTGGTGCATAACAAATCTTACCAAAATTAGCTGACTTGAAACAACAATCATTTTATTATCTCTTGTGGTTTCTACAGGAATTTGCAAGGGACTTGGTTGGGGGTATCTCATGAGGCTGCAGTTAGGTAGTGCCCGGCACAGCTGAGGGCTGACCAGGTATCTCTCTCCTCATGTGGTCTCAGGACTTGTCCATGTGGCCTCGGCAAAAGCTGGCGTGAGCTTCCTCACATCATGGTGTCCTCAGGGCTCCCGGACAAGTGTCCCGGCAAACAAGGCGGAAGTGGCTTCACTTTTTCTGACCTGGCCTTGAAAGTCATAGGACACAAGTGAACCACAAACTCACCTAGAATAAAGGGATGGGATGGAGACTTCTCCTCCTGTTGGGAGGGCTGGCGGGTGCCTTCTTGGTAGAGCAGCCAGTGTTGGACAGCCACTGTGAGCTGAGGAAGGCTCGCCTGAGTCTGCAGCGTGTGATCACCAGACTGTACTCAGAGCTCTGTCCCATCCATTCTGTTGGTGAGTGCACTCAACTAAGGACAAGCTCCACTGTGCCCTTAAAATAAATAAGAATACTAATCAATAATAATAATAATAATAATAATAATTACAGCACCAGAAGCCAACACCTGAGTGTTTCTATGTGTGTAAATGCACCTTCCACTTAATCTCTCATTTCATTACCCGTTTAAGAACATTCTATTCACTCAGGTTCAGAGAGTAAGTAACTTGTGCCATTGCTTGTCCAACGTCACTGTGGTTCCTGAGAGTCGGATGTGAAGCCAAATGTCTGGGACCCTGGGACCCAGGCCCTCGGCCACTCTGCTAGTGTCCCAGTCGGCCGGGCCGGATCGAGGACATCCACGGGGTGTGTGCTGTGCGGAGCTGAGCTCCTCTGCGAGGCTTGTTGAAAACAGGCTCATTTTTATGTGTTGATGGCCACGCACGCTCAGCCAGAAGCTCTTGCTGTATGATCCAGTTTAAAGCGAGGGGAGGAAGCTCCCTCAATGAGGACCTGGCCTCCTCCAGCCGGGCCGGCCAGCCCCCAGCTCCCTCGGCCTGTGCTCGGGGCCATCACATCAATCTTGCCGAATCAGCCCGTCTCCCAGTGCCTGAAGCAGATTCCGGTGTGCCAGGGAGAAGTACTTTGGAATGGCCCGGGGACATTTGCTGATTCATTCCTCCGTTACTGTTCCCAGAGCCCGAGTCCAGCTCTGGGGGAATGAGATGGACCTAGAAGGACCTCAACTCCTGGAGGTTTTATCCCACAGACCCTTTCAGAAACTGCCCTTCCAGGCACAGCCTTGCTGCGTCTCGGGGTTTCCGAGAGGCTCCGTGCAGGGGGGACCCCAGGAGAGAGAGGGCAGGTGGGCGGGAAGAATAAAGGGATCAGAACCAATAGTTAACATTTATTGAACATTCTGTGTACACCAGGCACTTCCCACCGTGCACCTTGTTTCTGACCTCAGTTCAGAGAAACGGGCATCTTTTCCCGTGTTATAGGCCTCGTGGCACCGAGGCTAAGAGCGGGAGCCCTGAGTCCGCTGTGGGGTTTCGTCCAGGCTCTGCTCCGTATAAAGTGGGCGAACGTGGCCAAATTGGCCAGCCCTCCAGAGCAGCGGTCACCAACCTGTGGTCTGTGAGATCCGAAAGGTGGGCGACCCCTGCTCGAGAGCTCTGTCTCCTTGTTGATAAACGAAGGTGACGCTGATGGCAGCTTCCTGAGAGGGTTACTGTGACAGTTAAACCCGACCACGCTGCGAAATGCCTCGCAATGCTGTTGTGTACAGAAACTGTGTAACACGACTTAACCGCTGTTATTCTTGTTGTTTTTATTATTAACAACCCGAGGGACCGGACAGAGAATGAAGGCAGTGGTTCTGTCGTATTAAATTGCCTGTTGTTATTCTGCCTTCCGGGCAAGTCTGGGCTCCAGGCTCAGGCCTTCAAGCACCTGATGGTGGGTAGCTGCTGCGGCCAGGAGGTTTTGGTGAGCCTGTGTGTGCATGTGTGTGCCACGGAGGCCGTGTGTGTGGGCGGCTGCTCCCGCCCTTCCTCCGCTCTGACCTTCCAGCCCATCCTCTGCCCCGGCGTGGCCGTGGGAGCAGATGTGCAGCTGGTGGCTCGGGTCCGGGCTCCTGCTTGGTCTCCAAACCCCGAGCTTCTGTTTATGACTAATTGCTTTGTTTGTTCTGTATGAGACACTTAATTTTTTCTCTCAGCGATTTACTCCTCTTTGTAATTAGGTGTAGTGATTAGAATCTTGTTCCTATTACAATGGAGTTTTCCTTTTAATTCATGCACACTCACCAGGCCTGTCTCCGGCTGCTCCATTGATTGTCCCCGGTTGGCTTTTCCCGAGCTGTCATATAAATCAGTTCAGGGGTGGCTCCAGGACTGACGTGAGTCTCAGAAATCAAATATAACTGACTGGGGGTTTTGTTCTATTCAGCTATCATACTTGGGGATGAGTTCTCAATGATTAAGGACATGAGAGTTGGCAGATTACTTTAATAAGTATTCCTTATTTCCCCATCAGCTCCTTTTATTAAAAATTTAAAAATGTCGTTGTGCACAGACACGTTGACATTTGGCTACGAAAACAAACAGCAAAAATATTACTAATGGTGATTTGTATTTTCTTATTAGGCTCATTGGCAGTTTTTGTTATATGCATGTAATGAATATGTTGAAAAATAAATGTTGCCCTGGCTGGTGTGGCTCAGTTGGTTGGAGTGTCTTTCTGTACACCTAGGTTACAGGTTCGATTCCTGGTCAGGGCGAGTATAAAAGGCAACCAATTGATGTTCTCTCTCATATCAATGTTTCTCTCTCTCTCTCTCTCTCTCTCTCTCTCTCTCTCTCTCTCTCTCCTCCCTCCCTTCTCCATGTCTCCTTTCTCTAAAAAAACAATAAATAAATAAAAATCAATAAGTTGAGGATTAAAATAAAAAAAATCAATCAGTTGAGGATTAAATAAATAAATAAATGTTTCAAAAGCCCTTTTTTTATAACAGATTAGGCACGGTACATATGTCAGCTAGCTCAAGGTCATTCCACACATCAGCAAGAGTCCAGGTCTTGAAAGTCCCAGGCTAATTGCTCCACCTCCACAGCTGTCCTTTATCTGTCTGTCAGTCAAGAAATAATCCTGAGTCCTTGCTCGGTGGTGACGGGCAGAGAAGGCTTAAGATGTGGCTTCTGTTCACAAGGTGCTGCTCATGGTTTGGGGAGAGAGGTTTCTATTAAAAGTTTCTCTTCTCTTGACCATGACTCCAACCTCTGCGATTGCCCAGATTTTGGTTTCTCCTTCATGATGCTGGAAAGACAACTGGTGCCAGCGCTGTTGCCTCTGCTGCTTCCTGCACAAGCCCCTCCCCTCCTGTTGTTTCACATCAGCCCCCTTGTTGAAAGCCCCCCAGCCTGTGTGTCCAGGCACCATGGCCTCAGGACACCCCAGAGCCAGCCCCTCTGGGAACCTCCTCATGGAGTTCCTTGTGGTCTTCGTTCTGTTCTCCCCGCTGTGGAGGGGGGACAAAGCCATGTCTCCATAAGCAAAGGGACTAGAGCAGCTGTGGGCAAACTACAGCCCGCTGGCCGGATCCGGCCCATTCGGCTGTTCTATCCAGCCCATGGAGCCGAAAGAGCAGAGGGTTCTCTTGCTCTCCCCTCCACTCCTTCTGGGCCTGGAAGGTCGGGTTGAGGCCAGCTGGTATTGGGCTATGAGTGTTTGGACATGCCCCTTTGGGCATTGGACATGCGGAAGGCTCCAAGGGATCCTTTAGGGTAAGTGTCCAGGCTGCACTGAGCTGGAGAGATGAGAGCGCAGCCAGAGTGTCAGCGGTCACAGGAATGGGGTCAGTGTGTGGCAGGCCCAAACTTACAGTGACAAGGTCCTGGAACCCACAGGGATGTCGAAGAGCTAAGAAAAGTTGGGACGGGGTGGAGGCAACATCAAAGAAGAAGTGATGGAATGGGACAGGGAGCTTGAAAGGGGAAAGGGTCAATGATGGCATAAAGTCTTCAGTCATGGGAGGTGGAGGTCCACTGGTGCAAGTGGAGTTGTGGGACGTGGGGAGAGAAAGCAGGTGGTATGTCCTTGTTAAGAGGTGGTGTTGTTTATTTAATATATTTATTGACTTCAGAGAGGAAGGCGGGGGGGGGGGTGGGAGATAGAAACATCAATGATGAGAGAGAATCATTGATTAGTTGCTTCCTGCAAGTTCCATGCTGGGGATCGAGCCCACAACCTCAATATGTGCCCCGACCAGGAATCGAACCAAGACCTTCTGGTTCATAGGTCCATGCTCAACCACTGAGCCACACTGGCTGGGTAAGAGGTATTGGATTTTGAGGAACATCCACGTGGCAAGAAAACTCCTGGCAGAGAAGCAAGGCTGGCACTCTGGGGACAGGCCTGAGCGGAGCCCCCTGAGCTGTGGGTGGTGTGGAAGTTGTGTTCTCGCAGAGAGAAGCTAAGACAGAGAGGGTGGGGTGACGGTAGTGCAGAGGGGTAACAAACTGGAGGCTTATGGTTGGCAGAAGGAAGGGGGCCAGGAAACGTTACACAGAGAGGAGCAGAGCACATGGTGCCTAGGAACCCGGGGAGCAGAGTGTGCACGGACCCTGATGCAGGGGTGGGATTTGGGTAGTTTCTGAGTTTTCCTGGATAGGTTTTCCTATTTAATAAAAGAGGAGGTGGGGCCTTCCAGATTTTGTTGACTGCATTAACAGAGTTAACCTTCATTCTCTACATAGTTCTTGCTTTCCAAAAGAATGGCTGGCCAGAGTTCCCCAAATACTGGAAGGCGTTAATGCAGCTTTGTAGCATATGCACTATTTTGCAGGGAAGGTAAACCCCAGAGAGAAGTTTAAGGTAAAAGCCATGTTCATACTTATTTAGTATGGTTGGGTTGGATGGCATCTTGGCTTGGGTTGTGTCTACGTCCGGGGAGGAGACACGGTGAGAGCAAATAAGGAAATAAAAGCAGTTTCTCTGGAATTCTGTGGCTGTAGCTTTCTCTGGAACCAAAGAGAAACTCAATGAGTTTCCCTTTGTGGGTAAAGCACAGTTTTATACAGCAGCCGAGACTTTTCCTACGTAACGCAGCCTTCCTTTAAACCTCCCCCGTCAGGCCTCCTCCCCGTCCTGCCCGGGCCCCCTCCCTTTCTCCAGACTCTCTTTAAAACAGACTTTCCTGGGAGAACATCCAAGATGGCGGCCTAGGCAGTCTCCTAAGCTGCCGCCTCATCAACAATTTAATTAAAAAAACAACTAAAATAAAAAAGGACTTCACCAAAACGTCAGGAAAGCTGGCGGAGTGGAATAGCTACAACTAGAAAGAAAGAGAGAGGCTCACGGATCGGACTGGGAGCCGAAAAGCACTGAGGTAGGAGACGCTCGCGCACGCGGCCGCCGAATACCTGCCTGGCGGCGGGAGGGGAGGAATCCCCGATTGCACGGAACCCTTTCCGACGGGACTGAACCCAGCCCCGGCTGAAATTCCGTGGTCCCAGGCTCATACGGGTGGCGTCTGGACTGTGGAGAAAGGCACCCAGAGACTCAGAGACTGGGAGACTGGGAGACCGGGGACCGGGAGCCGCAGCCGGCAGGGTCTACAGACTCGCGCGCACGAGCAAGTACGCGCTGAGGTCTGACCGCCGCCTCTCCCTCTCCAGAGCGGAAGGAGTCAGAAGCTCCAGGTCTGACCGCGGAGGCTGCCGCTGCCTCTCTGTACAAGGTGGCGGCCTCTCCGTAGCGGAAGGAGTCAGAAGCTCCAGGTCTGACCGCGGAGGCTGCCGCTGCCTCTCTGTACAAGGTGGCGGCCTCTCCGTAGCGGAAGGAGTCAGAAGCTCCAGGTCTGACCGCGGAGGCTGCCGCTGCCTCGCTGTACAAGGTGGCGGCCTCTCTGTAGCGGAAGGAGTCAGAAGCTCCAGACTACAGAGACCAGCCCAAGTCCGGGTGAGCCCCTGGGGCACCCACGCTCTTGCTTGGGGAAACTGGGCCGGTCAGGCGGAAACTCAGGCGAGCGCACAAGGGCAGGGCAGAAGCCAAGACTGTCAGTTCAGCCCTGAGACTCCACCCCATCCAAGCTGAGCAGAGGCTTCTGCAGTTTTTCAAGTCTGATCCTATAAGACTGTCTCCAATACAGAAGTTATCCCAGAGTAGACACAGCTGATACCCACATCCAATTGGCCTGAAGGTCAATTCACAACAAAGACTTAGCTACAACAAGGCTGTGCACACAGTCCACAAAGGGGATCACCAAGAGTGTCTACCTCAGGTAACTGAGGAGGCTGACCCACTGGGCCATATAGGACACCAAACACACAAAGCCATCCTACCAACTCTGAAATAGAGTGATAATGCCGAGACAAGGAAATAGATCTCAAACAAAAGAGATGGAGGATATAGAGTTCAGAACTACGGTTCTAAGGTTATGCAACAATATCCTAGAAAAGCTCGATAAACTTCATGAGACCCAACTAAAAAGTATAGATAAACTGACTAAATTGGAAAATATTATGCAGAGATCCAACAGCAGAATGGAAGAACACAAGAACCAGGTCAAAGAGCCAAAAGACACTCCGCTGGAGAAGGAAGAAGAAAAGAGGATCCAGAAAGTTGAAGATAGTGTAAGGAGCCTCTGGGACAACTGCAAGCGCACCAACATCAGAATTATGGGGGTGCCAGAAGAAGAGGGAGTGCAAAATACTGAAAACATATTTGAAGAAATAATATCAGAAAACTTCCCTCACCTGGTGAAAGAAATAGACTTACAAGTACAGGAAGCCTACAGAACCCCAAACAAGAGGAATCCAAAGAAAAATTCTTCTCGACACATCATCATCAATATGCCAAGGGTAAAAGACAAAAAGAGGATCTTACAAGCAGCAAGAGAAAAGCAGTTGGTTACCTATAAGGGAGCACCCATACGACTATCAGCTGATTTCTCAACAGAAACCATGCAGGCCAGAAGGGAGTGGCAAGAAATATTCAAAGTGATGAATAGGGAGAACCTACAACCAAGATTACTGTATCCAGCAAAGTTATCATTCAGAATTGAAGGGCAGATAAAGAGCTTCACAGATAAGAAAAAGCTAAAGGAGTTCATCACCACCAAACCAGTATTATATGAAATGCTGAAAGGTATTACTTAAGAAGAGGAAGAAGGTCAAGTGAATTAAAAATCTCAGGAATAGAATAAACTGGTGAATATAATAGAATTAGGGGCAAAGAAAGGGAGTGGATAGATAATTATCAGGGTGAAAGGGGTGTGGGGTGCAGAGACTGGATTAAAATTGTATAACCTATGGATGAGGACAATAGTGGGGGGAGGGGGTAAGGGCAGAGGGTGGGGTGGGAATCAGGTGGAAGGGAGCTATGGGGGAGAAAAAGGAGAAACAATTGTAATAATCTGAGCAATAAAGATTTATTAAAATAAAATAAAAAAAAAAAAAAAAAAAAAAAATAAAACAGACTTTCCTACACGAGGAAGCATCACAATGTAATACTCGTCTTATCTTCACGCGTCCCCAGCAGGCACTGACAAAAGGACAGTGGGCGAGCCTCAGATATCTCCGTGGCGACGGAAGGTTGGATGTGTTCTTTTGAGACATCTCACCTGGCTCTGTCCAGAGCAAGAACCTGCTGCGGCAATTAGCCACGTCCAGCGCGCTGGCACGCAGGCGCCTTCCCTTTGAAAGGCTTTTCGCGGGTGCTGCACCCGCATCCCTATGATGACTGGCACGGGCAGAGCGTCCCGGGGACCTGGGGGCAAACCTGCGGGGTCATCACGGCTCGTTTGGGAGATGAGAGGAATCTGTGATTTTCTGTTGAGAATTTGTATGCACAGAGACGCGATACAGATGCTTACGGCCCCTTTTATTTCCCAGCTGCTTCGGGAGTGGACCGGCCTCGCTTCTTTCCTTGGCTGCGGGTGCTCTCTCTGTGGTTTGTGCCCAGCGGCCGTGGCCCCTGGGAGTTCAAGTGGTCCCCGCATTCATTGTCCCCGAGGACCAGTCAGCCTGCAAGAAGAGGTCTTCTCCTGGCCCGGGGTGTGGGTGCGGGGCTCTGCCGCGCTTTCCCCAGCTGTCTGCACATCTGGAGGGGTTCAGCCTGTCTGATTCGAGTTAAGCAAGACTGGAGCTTGTTTTTCACGCCTGTTGATGGGAAACCCTCCCTTGCCCTCCTCGTATAGGTTCAGGGACACAAGAGTCAGCCGAGGGGGCTGGTCAAGGGGAGGCAGATTTCTGACAGCTAAGAAGCGCACGGCGTGGTGTGTGCCGGGGCGAGGGGCGATCTGTGCAGTGATTTTCAAGCAAGCGTGGGCCCGGCCCAGCCTCGCCAGCCTCCCGAGGATGCTAATGTGGCGCATTGAGATGGTGAATGTTTTCCTACAGTCGAATCCATAATTCATTTGGTATTAGGCATTTCAAAAATCCTTTCTTATTTCTCTTCTTTTTATCTCATCCCCAAGCTGCTTTTTTGATGAATCAGTTCTCAGTCTCTCGGCCTGTCTCCCCTGTCTGTCTGTATTTCTCTCTGTCGGCGAGGGTCTCCCTCTGCTTTCTCTGTCTCTCTCCCTCCCCCCACCGCCTTGCTTTCTCCCGCCCCGGGCACACCCCCCCCCCCCCAATGACTAGGAGCATTAAGACCAGAGTTTTTTCCTACAAATGCAACGTGTCCTCTTCAAAGTGGGAGTCTGTGTACTCATTCCAAAGATCTCGCCTTTGCTTTGAGCGTTTTCAAAGCTTTCCCTGTGAACTCGTAGTCAAACTCTGGCATTTTCTTCTGAATATCCTCGCTGGTGATAAATCTTTGGCCTTTGAAAGTGGATGTGATTTTTGGAAACCATCACTGGACTTAGTTCCAAGTGACTTGTGGCCAAGATTGATTATGCTGTTTTTGGATCAGAATGCGGCAGGACTATAAAATAATAAGACTAGTTGTCTTGCCTGACTTGGGAACCGACTAGAAGGGAATCCCGCCCTCCCTACCCCCACCCCCACCCCATTCCAATAAAAACACATCTGAAGCCTTAGTCGGTAACGACAGGGTCTTTCACAGAAGTTCTTGGAAAGGGACAGTGACCGTTTGGAATCCATCCTGGTGTGTGCGTTTGTCAAGCAATAAGACCGAGGTTGTATTTTATTTAATCCTTGTTGTGCATTAGGCATCAAACAAGCCAGCAGACGCAAGATAAGGGCCGGGGTCACTTATGAGTCAGTGATGATCTAGCTCTGGGCACATGGGTAGAAGAAATTGACCTTTTAGGTCCTGCCGAAGGTTAGCAGTGATTTGGGAGCGCCTGGGGCCTTCTGCATCCCCGCACCCTATCCCCCTGTTGGGCACACAGTTCTGCATTGACCGGGTGTCCACCACCACCCGCACACTCAACTGGCACTGCCCAGTCACCTGCTGCCCCTGCCTGTATGGACCCCCAAGACACCCACCCCGCCCCCCGGGGTGCACGGAAGTGGAGATATCCTTCCTCATCCTGCCCCAGGAAAATCAACCCATTTGCTCCATGAATGACTAATAAAGTGGAACTCTTACTTTGAAGTGATGAATGGAAAGTCCCTCTGATGGTAAAGTTCAGGGTCCTCAATAGGAATGGGAAGGTTTGCTGCCATGGGAAACAAGAGTGCAACTCCTGCAGATATGCTAATGAGCCCAGCAGCACCAGTGAGGGGCGGAGACCCCGGAGACCAGGGTGAGGCTGCTGTCCTGTGAGAAAGGCCTGCACCTGGCCGGCTGGGCGCTGAAGGAGCCGTCAGTGGTTCCCCGATATTTCAGGTAACCACCCGGCCCCGTATGTAGTTATTACAATATTATTGGCAATGTTCCTCATGTTGTACGTTACATCTCTGTGACTATTCGGTAACTACCAGATTCGTATTCTTAATTCCTTCACCCAGCCCCACAACCCCCCTTCCCTCTGCCAGCTGTCAGTCTGTTCTCTGTAGCTATGAGTCTGTTTTTATTGTTTGTTTATTTTGTTCTTTAGATTCCACATATAAGTAAAATCACGAGGTATTTGTCTTTCTCTGACTGTCTCATTTCACTTAGCATAGCACCCTCTCGGTCTAGCCGTGCTGTCTTGAAAGGTAAGATTTACTTCTTTTTTATGGCTGAGTAGTATTCCATTGGATAAATGCACCACAGCTTTTTTATCCTCTCATCTATTGATGAGCTGCTTGTGTTGCTTCCACATCGTGGCCCTTCAGTTTTTTTCTGAAAACCCAGACCACATGCTCAGGATGGGGCCCAGCCTTTCGGTGGCTCACATGGGCCAGGCCCTCACTGATGGCGGCCCTGCGCCCTTGGCTAAGGTCTCACCGCAGACCTGTTGCTCTAGGTCTGGGGTGATATCCATGACAAATGATCTGTTTCCTTTGGACAAATTAGTGTTATTTTTGCTGTGAGTTCTCAGAGCCCCAGAGGGCACGAATGAATGATGAAAGACTCCAGAATGTCTGTGTGTGTGTGTGTGTGTGTGTGTGTGTGTGTGTGTGTATGTGTATGTGTGTGTGCGCTGCAGGGGCTACACCTCTCGGAGAACCGTCACCTACGGGGAGGTGGTCATGTCTGTCCCCGGGGCTTTGTGAGCAGGAACCAAGCCTTCCTCGTTTTAGAATCCCTGTCCCTCATAGGATAGACACTTCGTAAATATGGGGGGTTTGAATGATGTTTTAAAATGAATGAGTGACAGAATTTTGCCTGGGACAACGTTATTTCAAGATCAGGCCCTGACTCTCTCTCTTTTTTAAAAAAATATATTTTATTGATATTTTACAGAGAGAAAGGGAGAGAGATAGAGAGCTAGAAACGTCGATGAGAGAGAAACATTGACCAGCTGCCTCTTGCACACCCCCTACCAAGAATGTGCCCGCAACCAATGTATATGCCCCTGACCGGAATCGAACCCGGGACCTTTCAGTCCGCAGACCGACGCTCTACCACTGAGCCAAACCGGTTTCAGCTGGCCCTGACTCTCTTGCCACCGGCTGATACCTGGCTAACGCAGCCTCTTCAGGGACAGACTGAATCCTTCTGGGCAGGTGGCCCTGAAGGGCCGTCCCTAGCATTGGACTTCAGATTCAGGTCCAGGGGGTCAGAGGCTCTGAGTTTATTTCCTCACAACAGGACTCAGAAGCAAAAGAGCGGTGAAGACTTGGTTGCAAGCAGTAGGAGCCACCCCCTCTAGCAGAAGCCTGTCTGTCTGTCCCTCTCGCTGGCTTTCTGTGCACGTGTGATGCTGGGGAAGGCAGCCAGCTCAAGCACATCCTTCCATCCTGGTACTTCCTGCTCGGGTCAAGCCGGCCTCTCCCCCAGCTTTAGTTTCACTCGGCGCCAACATGCTAGCAGTGGAATTAGGCAGAGCCCCGGGTACAATGAACAGAGTTAGGCATTTCTCCTGACCAGCTCACTGAGGTGGTGATAATAACGGATGACAGCTATTTAGCTCTTCGTGTGTGCCAGAATGCTGCACATGAATTAACTTTTGAATGCTTGTAACAGCACTATGAAATCCGTGCTAACGTAGAGGCGGAGTAACGGAGGCACAGAGAGGTTGTGTAACCTGCCTAAGGTTGCACAGCCAGTGAGTGGTAGAGCCAGAGCCTGTGCCCAGGGAGTCTGTCTCCAGCGCTTTCCTGCTCTTCAGTGCCGCTGAGCTGTTTCATCAGCAGAGCTGGGATCCCTGTCCCGGTGCCCGGTAAACACTGAGTGTGACACATGTGTTGTTGGCAGGAGGGTAGTGTCCATAAGCAGATGGGATTCTGAACCGCGTCCAGCACGGCCAGGGGTGAACCTGAGAAGGGGCGGTGAAGGATTAAAGAAGACACATGAAAGAATACTGTTGGGACCAGGTGGATCACTGCCTGGATGAGGAAACAGTGACCCAGCCTATAAATGGAAGCTTTATTTTATAGTCAGACCAATAAAGCAAAGCAAGGGGAGTGGCCAACATGTTTACAAAGTTCTTGCGAGTTTCAAATCTATTTCATTACTCAAGCCTTGTTTTGGCAGCACCTGCTGCCCCTTTAGCTACCTAGGAACATTAGCTACCTAGGAGCAAGGGAGGACTATAAGGTCAAGCTTAATTGTTCTAGGAGGGCTCTGCCCTCCAAGCTGGGACTTGTATGTGGCTGGGCCACAGGTCAGTCCTAGGCTTAACCCTATGGCTGCTCCCTATAGGATTCTGCAAAAGAGTACTGCACACAGGCCCGCTCTCACACTTCAGATTGCTGGTGGCGATGTTAGGGGTCAGGGAGGTCCAGTGGAGGGGGATCCTCCTTACTCCAGTATACCAAAGGAGCTTGGTCTCTTGGGCTCCCCAACCTCTGGCCAACTCCTTATGGTTCACCCCTGATGGCCAAGGTCAGGTACCTGTGTGCCACACAGCTCCTGAGGTCTGTCGGGGCATCGTGGCCCTAGAAATGTTGTCATTATTTCAGAAATCCCAGCCTGGAGATAAAGAGGAAATAACATAACTGATCTGTGTAGTTGAGAGGCAGTTTAATTAAAAACAAAAAGAAACGGAAATGAGTTAGGGCAAAATCTTCATGGGCACCATCACTGGCAGAGGAAGACCCTTGCGAGGAGGAGAGTGAGGTCCCCTGTTATTTGAGTTCTGTTGTCATGGAACCCTTAGGTTTGCTATGGGGTAAGGACTTCTCAGAGTCTGGTGTGTGGCGAGCATTTGTCTTTGTTAATTTATACGGAGAGGGGCTGGCTTCTGCGCTGTTTCACAGGGGTATTTAAAGTAGCAACACCTGACAGTTTGCCAGCAGCTAAGAAGTTTTTCTGCTTCAGAAAGCAAAATATTGTATGAGTTTTGCAACTTGTATAAATGATTTCTAAAAATTAGGGTGCAGCAAATAATGCACTTTTCAGCAGAGAACTGAAGACTTCATCAAATCACAAAGTTAGCGAGTGGCAGGAAGGCAGGGTGGGCCCGTGGGGTGCAGCGCAGGTGTGCTCTGGAGCCCGTCATCCTTGTTTAATTTCCTTTCTCCCTGGCCCCAATTTGAATTGCCAAAATATGTTAGATTGCAGTGCATTATTTCATTTGCCTGCTTTGTAATTCCTCTTTACCGCAAACAGATGAAAAACATAGCACTAAAGCAAATTGACAGCTCTTGAAATGAGAAAGATCTTTATCCTTCAGAGTGTTGATGTAGAAATAAGTGAAAGAAAAACATGCTTGTTGGGTCTTGAAGCAGCTTGAAATGGTACCTTTATTTTTAAGGGTAGACGAGGGTTTTTCCTCTCTTCCTTCTTCCTTCCCCTTTAGAGGGTTGTGTAGCTTGGGGATTGCATAGAAAGGTTGGTTTTCAATACTCATATACAGAGACCTGAGCCATTATTTGGACATTAGGACCAAGTGAGATGGTTTCCAACCTGGGGGTCAACAGAAGGAATGTGGGGTACTCCGGTTGACTTTAATGCTTCAAAAAAAGCCCTGGCCAGTTTGCTCAGTGGTTAGAGTGTCAGCCTGAGAACTGAAGGGTCATGGGTTTGATTCCTGGTCAAGGGCATGTATTGCAGGTTTCCCAGCCCCAGTAGGGGTGCATGCGGGAGGCAACCAGTTCATGTGTCTCTCTCATGTCAATGTTTCTCTCTCTCTCCCCCTCCTCCCTCTCTTCCACTCTCTCCAGAAATGAATGGAAAAAAATATTCTCAGGTGAGGATTAAAAATAAAAAAAAGACTTAAGAAAAATCTATTAGCCATCTTGGTTACCACACCCCAAACAGCATGAGAGCCAACTAAAATATCCAGGTGTGCTTCCTTAAGACAGAGTACCCCAACTCACTCCGCCCCAATCACCCCATACTGTCAGGAACCCCAGTTTTACAGTTATGAAATGTCTCAAAGCATAAGATCTCTGTTTCTAAAATTAAAAGAAAGAGGGAGGCCTTGGTGGCTTAAAAAAGAAAGTTGGAAATCACTGGATTTTGAGGTCTTTTGTAGCTGAAGTTTTTTTCTTTCTCCTGCAAAATCTTTCTGAAAATCAATAAACACTTACTGGGCACTCATTTATGTATTAGTGACTCCAGTGGGTGCTGCAGGTTTGCCGAGCTATCAAATTTCCCGAGGACCAGGGAAGACAATGAGACGGGCGGGGAGCTGGCAACACAGACTCATGTGATGATAAAATAGTATTTCAGAGCTTGATGTGCCCGTGCCAGGTATGAGACACAGGTAAAGGCTGTGTCTGTCTTTCTACTGGAGAAAGACACTTACTTATGTGCACTGTATCCAAATCAAGAGAAATGAACGCACAATTATTGGCATTATAAACTTGATTGCTACTGGGTTTCTTGAAATAATGAGCCCCCTTGTGGTTTTTAAATTTTTTTTATTATAAATTTTTGTTTTTCAATAGTGTCAGACTCACAACAAGTTGTAAAAATAGTACAAAGAACTCTTGTGCGCCCTTCACCCAGTTTCCTATGATGGTAATTTCTCCCATAATCTTAGCACACGGTAGGAACCGGGGAATTGGTGCTGGTAGGCCATGGCCTCTAACGGGCACTCGTGTGTGAGCGTGCACGCTCGCATGTGCACGGATCTCTGAAATCGTATTGCTTGTGTAGTCTCTGGTGACCATGGCCACAGTCAGGACAAGAACCGTTTTGTCCCCGAAAAGAAACTCCTTATGCGATAGCCACCTCCTTCCCCCGCCCCAGTCCCTGGCAACCACTAATCTGTTCTCCATCCCTATAATTTTGTCATTTCGAGAATGTTTTAGAAATGGAGTCATACAGTATAGAATAGCCTTTGAGACTGATGTTTTTTCCGTCAGCGTCATTCCCTCGGGATGCATTCAAGTTGTGTGCCGGGAGTGGTTTGTTTCTTTCTGTCGCGAGGAGAGCTCCACTCTAGGGTGTTCTTCTTTCCCCAGTCTCTGTGAAGTCTGGGTGATTTGCATACGCCTCATTACAGCGCAGTGCATACAGCAAGGTACCACGCCCGTGTGTGCTGTGTACCGGCCAAAACAAGTGCCTTCCTGTGTGTGATTCCTCTTAAGGTTGAGGGGAAGGTTAATCGTGATCATCACACCTTTTACACACAGGAGACTTGACCCTCGCCGCTCCGGAAAGCCTTGCCCAAGATTGTGTGTGTGTGTGTGTGTGTGTGTGTGTGTGTGTGTGTGTGTGTGTGTGATGAGCCCAGGATTGTGTGTGTGTGTGTGTGTGTGTGTGTGTGTGTGTGTGTGATGAGCCCAGGCTCCTTTTATTTCCCCACTCGGGCCTTACCTGGAGCCATGGAGTCTTGGAGAGGCAGTTTGCTCCTCTGTAGAACAAGTGAGCCAGACTTACAGGTTTTTGATTCTTTCCAGCTCAGATATTTGATGATCTCTCCAAACGCAAAGTAACTGCCAGGTGACTGAATCCTGTAGCCTGTTGCTGCACTTGAACTTCATTCTCGGCAGCATTTTGGAAGATGCTTTGGGAATTTAAAAGTAACAAAGCAGGATTCCTTTAAAATAGTTGGTGGTTCAGACCTTCCTTCCTTCTGCTGATATTTGATAAGGTCTTTGAGCCAGGACATGAGCTAGAGCACCTGTGGGGTCTTTGACCCAGGGTCCTGGGGGTGACGTTAGGGACCAGGGGGCCGAGGAGACTGGCTCCCGGGTTGCCTTACAGAGAAGGAGCAGGTGTTTCTTCGGATGCCACTGAGCCCCGTTAAGAAGCTCTGGGGGGAGGAGGGTGCTTGGTGCTCTGATTCGGGTGCCTGACACCACGCAGTTCACAGGATTCAGCCGTGTGCCAGAATGGGGCTTCAGATCCGAGGACGCTACTATTTCAGGCATCTCAGTGCTACTTCTGCTGAAGTCAGGCCTGAGCAGCTGGATCAAGGGGGTGGGGTGGAGACACTGAGTTTTTGAAGCTCCGGGAAGAGTTCAGAGGAGCCCCTGGAGAAGGGAAAGGGATTCCTCCACTGAGAGTCACTTCCAACTCCGGAGTCTGAGCTTCTGAGGCGAATGGAACCTCCTCTCGTCCAGTTCCCAACATACATTCCAACACTGGGCTGAATTCCTCAGCATCAAAAGCTGGTGGGGAGGGAAGGGTCTAGGGATCTGGAGGTCCCTTTGACCTCTTCACATCACCTCCTTCCTCCCCTGGTGCCGTCAAGGAGAGAGGCAGGGCTCCGGAATCTGCTGGACCAGTCTACTTCCAACCCAGTGGCGGGAGACAGCGGGGGATAGGAGCCTTCCTGGCACCAGGGCATCGGAAAATCCTGGGGTCATTCTGAGCCTGAATTGTTTTCATCTGTGCTCTGCAACCAACTCTCTGTTGGACAGAGATTCTTAACCAGTATTGGCTTAATGAATGAATGTGTCACCTTGGCGATGCTCTATCTCTGGCTCATTCCCCATCCTCACTGGCCATTCTGGTAAATGGGCCAGGTAGAGGTTCACCCAGAGGGTCATGCACCCACAAGCTTCCTTCCTCAAGGCCCTGGGCTTTCCAAGGTGCAGAGAAGCCCTCTGTCCCATCGGCATGTCATGCCCCCGCTCCTCCCCATCCTCCAGGCAGGAAGCAGATGCAAATGGCCCAAGGGATTGAAATCAGGATTGGAACCTAGACTTTCTAAGCCTGCAAACCCCCTCTCCCCTCCCCAGGCTTTTGGCTGCAGCTACGCTTGTCACATTCGAGATTGCATTGGCCACAGGAGATGCGGATGATTTTTCCATTTGGTCCTGATGTTTATTTCATGCCCATCAATATCAGCCTGTATTAGGACAGATGAGGTGGTTATTTACAGGCTGTGCATTTTCACACTTGGTAATTATAAACCCTCCCCCTGTTCGGTCAGAGTCGTAGAGATCTATTTTGGCAATTAGCAGTTTAGTATTTGTTTAATGGGAATGCAAGAGAGTGTTACGGCACATCAGCGCTCCACTAATGATTCGCCTGTCTCCTCCGGAGCTGGCAGGTTTGGGCCTTTTTCATGGTAGGTAAGGCCTGATGGCGAGAGGCTGGAGGGGGAAGAAAGGAGCATTTGGCAGCCTGTGCACACACTTGCGTGCATGCACGCACGCATGTACGCATGCACGCACACACGTGCTCACAACCAGTGCTGTAAACAGGCCACGGGTTTCCAGAGCCTAGCAGCCGCCACTCGAAGACGCCTCGCACAATAGGCCGTTAGGCCAGATGCCATTTTCGTGTGACAGCTGTCAAGCCTGCTGGAACCAACTGCTTCTCCTCCATCCGTTCGTGCCCAGGCCTCTCTCTTGGGGTCCCGGGCTTTGCCAGCTCAGACAGAAGGGAGCCCCTACTACCCCCTGCCATACAGTGCCCAGGCAGCCTCTCACTTTCCTTGCTCAGTTTTGAGGTGTGACCTCCTGGGACTGCTCCCCCAGGGATGAGTTGATTCTGCTAGTGGCTGTCCCTTGGTATGACTCATATGCAGTGGGAACATGAACTGTATTGGGTGTGGCTCCCTGCTCAACTGCATGGACTGTGTACGTGCACATGTATCTGTGCATGTGCTGCTGGGCTGGCTCTGAGAGGGCATTGGCTGTGTTTTGTGCCTTGAGCACTCACTAACCACCACTAGCTAGAGACTCCAGGGAGGGGACACACTCACACTCTGCGTATGTTCCCAGGGGGGCTTGCAGGAGCCACGCCCTGGACAGTCCCTGGACCCCTCTGCTAGTTCCAGCTCTGCCGCCAGCTTGCTCTGTGACCACGGAGCGGCCAAGTGACCTCCGGGCTTTTAGAGTTCACCTTTCTAAAAGGAAACAGCACCCTCTGCTTTTCACTTTGCCTCTCTAGTCATTCCCACTTCTGAGCAATCACTCTCTCCTTTGTAATCCCATCACCTCTCTTAACTTTTTGTTAGAGTTTTAAGACAGTGTTTGCTGGTTGATTCATTTAGGAGACAATGACACTGTAACCAAACAAAAAACAACAGCGGCTTGGCTGCCTGACACAGCAAAAGCAGGACTTGAGAGGCAGGTGCTGGTGCAAAAGGAAAGAGGCTTTATTCAGGAGCCACAGGACCTGGAAGAAGGGCGGGCTCCTGTCTCAAAGACCACTCTCTTCCTGTTCAAGCCCACCACTCTAACAGGGCTGGGGAAGGGAGGGCTTTTATTTCTATCCAATTATCTTTCTAGCTTTGGCACACTCAGTGCAAGACCCTCCTTTTGAGCCATCTTGGCCAATGGGAGAGACTCCCCCAACTCCAACTGACCATCTACAGCAAGCACGTCACACTCACGACTGGCGGGCCGCATGCCTTGTTTCCTTAAATGAGGCATGTGGCCCGCTGGCCAAGAGTTTGATGTACTTGATCTAGAGTAATAGTACTGTGCTAAGCTCTAGGGATACAAAAAAGTAGAAGACAGTTAAGGGAGACCAGTAGAAAGACGGAAGGACTTATCTGGTTTTTAAATCTCAACCCCACCAGGTACTGCATGTCCTAAGTAAGTCAACCGCAGTGAGCCACAATTTTCTCACCTATGCAGAGTGGGGCAAAAGTGTGTTTGCAGTTGGAATGGAAAATTATGCAATAATCCTATATAATAAAGAGGTAATATGCAAATGGTCATTACGTCGTGACAGTAATGACCTATCAGCAGGAGGGCGGGGTAGCAAGCTAAGAGCAACGAGCTACAAGCAGCGGAGAGCTACAAACAGCGGTGGGCAGGGCCAGCTGAGGCAAGTGTCAGCGAGCTACTTGCGCACAGATTTGTGTGCAGGGCCACTAGTTAATAAATAATGACACAAGAATAAACTCTGTGTTTCATGTACTCCCCGCTATAAACCTACTTTTGCCCCACCCTGTACAAGGATGTGATAATATCTACCTCGGAGCTATTGTGATAATTAAATGAGCTTTTTGCAAATTGCCTGTTAAGCTCCAGTGAGTGGTAGCTATTATAATCATTTTAGGGGCACAGCATTTCATAACTTAGAGTCTGACATTTGCTTGTGGACTCAGGATCTTTGAGCAAGAGGCTTTGCCCTCTGAATCAACAGGATAAAGTTTAGAGACCCCCAACCTCTCAGATCCCATGGACAGGTGTCAACACTTGTCAACTCTTAACTGCTGACTGGTGAACACAGTGTTTATTTGTTTAAGTTAAATAGGGTAAAGAAATGACCCCACAAAAAAAATTTTTTTAAGTAAAAGTGGAAAAAAATAGGATTAGTAAAGAAGAGTCTTCTCAATGGGGGGTTTCTGGCCTTCTGTGAAGAGTTTAGGAAAATGTACTTAGCGCTCCAAACTGAATACTAAAGAATGGTAATATTTGTTATATGTATTTTACTACACTAAAAGGGGAGCTTAGGAAAAGAGACAGAGTGGACTGTTTCCCTTGTTATTCAATTAAAGGCATGGGCATGAGTTAAAATAAGATGCACTTTTAAGTGGATACCAACTAGAAGTTTTTGAATAAAACAACAAAGTGCCTAACCAGTAAGCTTTGAGGAGGGCTCCATGCTGCAGTCTCCCTGCGGTCGATGCACAGAGTTGGGGCAGGCAGGCAGGCAAGGGCTGGCCAGGTGAGATTTGGATTGAGGAGACCAGCAGCTGAGTCCTGGGCCCAACCCCTGCTAGCTCCAGGAAACTGAGGCTCAGAGAACAAGAACCTGGGGTGGTTGTGAGGACCAAACCGATAATAATATCTGTGAAAGTACTGGTGGTGGTGAGAGGAAAGCAATGGATCTGTTATGTCTTCTCAAAGTCCTATATTCAGATTCTGAGCTTCTTTCAGAACAGAACTTTGATTCTCTTATCCTAAGATAAGGTGACCAGACGTCCCGCTTTTGGCAGGACAGTCCCGATTTTTAACAATTTATTCCACCTCCCGTAGCGTTTTAAAAAAGTCCCAATTTTTGGAAAGAATGCACAACAAGCTAGGGAACAGCGGGAGAATGGGAAGGGAATATACGGTTTTCGGCGGCCATGTGGCTATTTAGCTAGGATATGAGTTTTATATTATTTTTTTTAAATTTTATAATGTTAACCTTTAATAATAACAAATAATTGTTGAGAACTGATTATCAAAGTTCACATTGTTGATCAGTTGTTAGAATTCACTCAAATGAGAAATATGCCAAAGAATAGAATAATACTATACATAATTTTTTATTTATTATATTTGTAAATTGTACTTATGTTGAAATTTTAAAAAATATGTTACAATACTATTTTTGCGTTCTCTGGAATTTTTTGTTGCTCTATATAGACCAAATTTTTAATCAACCCCCCCCCCCCCCCCCCCCCGCTCCCGGGTCAATGGTGTCCTGCTTTACCAATGTTAAAATCTGGTCACCTTATCCTAAGACCAAGACGAGGTGAGGCGAGTCCCCGAAAGCAGCACGTGGCAAAGAGCCTGGCTGTTCTGACTTCTGGGAGGGGAATAAAGCGCCCATCTGTAGGCAGCCGAAGGCCCACATAACACCCTTCTATTCAGGGCCCATCTTCACATATATCTGCCGGGTTAAGGCTCAACTCAGCTGTATTCAGCCATTGAGAACAGGGGTTCTCAGCCTGGGCTGCACCCTGGAATCACGGGGGCGCTGTAACCGCTCCCCTGCTGGGCCCCCCACTGCAGAGTGCTGCTTAGCAGGCGGGGTGGCGCCTCGGCAGCAGGGCTGTTAAAAGTTCCTCAGTGATCCCGGCGAGCAGTCCAGGTTGACAGCCACTTATCTAGACTTCAGTGTGAGCTGATGGGACTTCCCCGCCGGCTTCCTGTTCTCCTCCATCCTCCCCATGGGGCGGTGATTACAGAGACCCACCTCACGCTTTGGTGTGGCTGCAGCTTACTGACCAGTCTCATTTCTATAAACTAGACACCATTTCTGGACTTCGGGGCAGGAGTGTTTTGTTTCTGGCCAGACCGGTGGGGGAGAAGTGGAGAACAGGCCATCCTAGCCTGAGGCAGCCCGGGGGTGAGGCCGCCTCTGTGTCCAGCACGGACGCCAGCTCCTCTGTCCTGGGCAGCGGCCTCCTGTGTACAAGTCTGCACTCTGGCTAGTTTAGTGCCTTGAGTTTATGGAGCATAACGCGGCCTATGAAGTCCCACGCTATAGTATTGTGGTATTACATTTATAAGCATTTATTTAAACTAACACTTGAAGCGTTTGAGTGGGAGCAGGAAGCGAAATTCAAGGGCATTTGTTCTGGGGGAGTTTGAAGAGCCACATTTCTTTCTTTCTTTCTTTTTTTTCTTTCTTCCCTCTCCCTCCTTGTGTCTGGCCAGATAATTTAAGGATCATTTGAAGTGCCATTTCCTGCTGGGTTCTTGATATGTATGGTGTGTGGGTGTCTGTATTTGTATCCCAAGAGGAGTAGGAACTTTCTCAGGGTGTGCTGGCCACAGCAAAGCTCTGGGGACATCCTCACGGAGCGGAGAGTTTGCAGAGGACCGGTGGTGAAGTTCAGGCTCCCAAATGTCCCAGCCGGCTCTGCGGTCCGTGTTAGCGTTCCGGGTAGAGTCTCTGCGAATGGATCTTAGGTGACCACCTCATACAGTTCCCTCCGTTCACAGATGAGAAACTGAAAAACAGATGGAAGGTGACTTGTCCTCAGTGAGATCCGTGGAGATGGAAGTAGATCCTGGGTCCTGCCCATGGCTTAGTGCAACCCGGCACGCAATGCCGCTCCGCTGCCTCCCGGCACCTGCTGAGTTGTTACCAGCAACTCCCCCATTTTGCCGCCTCCTAGGAACAAGTTTTCTTTGTTCCCGAATCAACATATTTCACTTACTATGTCGTAAAACCGAAGGCAGGAGAAGCAACAGTCTGGGGGTACATTCTAGGGTCCCAGCCTCTGGCCATCTGACTTGACAAACAGAAGTTTTGATCTCTCCTTTCGGGAACTTCGTCGCTTTGTGACTTGAAAGGTTTCCTCTTCAGTTAGCGCAGGAGCTGGCTACAGTCTCACCTCTGGATGCGGTCAGCACCATCTGGCTGCTTCTAAATCACCCAGCAATAATGTCTGGTTCACAATAAATCTTTTGACTCATTAGAGAGAGAGGGTTTGCTCATTCATTAAATGAATTAGGATTAGAGAGGCATCACCCACTGACTTGAGTGCTAATTATTGCTGATTTTCATGGTGCTCATTTAGTGAGGAGCATGTTGCCAGTTTCTCTTGGTGCTTCCGGGGTCTCAGCCCTCACCCTGGCTGCCGGGGTGAGATTTGGAAGTGGCCCCTGCACACCCTAATACCTGTATTCCACTCGCATTGTGGAACCTGAGAGTTCATGACTCAGCCCACTCTCTGCATTTTACCTCTTTCCTGGCCTTTGTTCATTGTCTAGAATTATTGAAACTGCCTGAGTATCTTAAAAACTTTTGTCTTAGAGCAGGGGCCATGTTCGAGCCATCAGGTGCTATAAGAGTGCTGTGTAACAAACAGCCTCAGAAACCTCAGCAGCAGGCAGTAGCTGTTTATTTCACGTGTCTACAGTCCGTGGGGAGTGGTTCTCCTGATTGTGGCTGGGCTTGCCCGCACATTTTGGGGTTGACTAGCTGTTCAGCGAGGCGGGCCTCAGCTGGTGCAACTGAGGGGACCTGGCCATCCTCCACGTGTCTCTCACCCTCCTCGGGCCAGCCTGGGCACGCCCTTCTCACGGGGATGGCGGAGGCGCAAGAGAGAACAAGCCGAGACAGGCAGACCCTCTGAAGGCGGGGAGCACCATCCTCTCCACCTCGGTTTATTGGCCATAACAAGTCAGGTTCAGATACACGGGGTAAGGAGATAGGCTCTGCCTCTTTGGGGAGAGGAACTGCAAAATTACAGGGTAAAGGGTGTGGAGCCGTTAGCGCAATCCCTCCACCAGAGACCCGTATAATTTGCCTCTTCTTTGTTCTTGGGCTGAAGCTCTGCAAACAGTGAGTGCCTAATAACTATCTGATGCATGAAATTAATAAGTAAAGTGAACATTAGCTAGGTTTTCTAATCAAGGTTGAGTTGGCTGAGTGATGCAGACATTAGCTGGTTTATCTGTTAGAAGGGTCCTGGTGGAATCCGAATTTTTCCTGCATTGGTTGCCAAGCAGTCCCTCTTCTTGTCTTCTTTTCCATTGTGCCTTCCCATCGTCATTTTCAGGATTGTAAACTATAAACATCCAAGAGACGGGGAACAAAGGGAAGAGCTACTGCCAGACTGAAGTGCATCTCTTGCTCCCGGAAGAGAAATCTGTGTCCTGTATCGAGCGCCCAGTGTATGCAAAAAGGAGTGGCTCTGCCCAGTGTCTTTGACCTTTGCTCTTGTTTCTCATCCTAGAGTAGCACCCAGAAAGTGGTCCACGGGCCAGGCACGGCATCAGCACCGCCGGGAGCTTGTTAGAAATGCAAACCGCCAAAACCGGTTTGGCTCAGTGGTAGAGCGTTGGTCTGAGGACTGAAAGGTCCCGGGTTCGATTCCGGTCAAGGGCATGTACATTGGTTGCAGGCACATCCCCGGTAGGCGGTGTGCAGGAGGCAGCTGGTCAATGTTTCTCTCTCATTGACGTTTCTAGCTCTCTATCTCTCTCCCTTCCTCTCTGTAAAATATCAATAAAATATATTTAAAAAAAAGAAAAAAGAAATGCAAACGCTCTCAGTGGAATCAGACACACTGGGGGTCTGTGTTTTCACACGGCAATTCTGAGGTGGATGGAGTTTGAGAAACCCTGCCCCGACCCCGGGGCCATAGGGCTAACATTATAGCTCCCGCTGTTGACCCTCGGGTGTGGTGTGTGCATGGCGCACACCTCGGAGGATGTGACAGAAATACATGTTCAGGGCACCCTGGTGTTCAGACAAAGTTGGCTGTCCTCAGACGTCTCACATCCAACTTACTTTCTCCGGCTTTGTCGTTCGCTTAGATGCGCCACCTAGAATGTCAGGGCTGCGTTTCCAACCTGCCTTCCGTTGTCAGAAGGCACATCTCAAGGTCAGAACAAGTTTCTTCTCTCAAAACAGACTGGGCAGGTGCCAGGATGTGGGACAAAATATGCTGAGGTTCACATACATCCTCTCCTTCTCGCTCCCTCCGGGGATCTCCAGGACTGCGAGGCCTGTGGGCCCCCATCTTTAGTACAAAGAAACCCGTAAGGCAGGGGAGGGCGCTGTCAACCCAAAAGAAATTGCAGCGCTGACCTTGAGAAGGAGAGTGGTATCCCTTGAGGATGCAGGAGCAAGGGTAAGGGCTAGTGACCTGAGGTCAGCAGAACCTGTGTCCAGCCCCACATGCTCTGTGTTCCTCCAGCACCTGAAATGCCTGGTCCTCTACCTGGGTCTCGTGTGTGTGTGTGTGTGTGTGTGTGTGTGTGTGTGTGTGTACGGTATGTGTCTGAGACAGACAGACAGACAGATAGACAAAGACATCAGACACTCAGAGGTATCAGCTTGCTGGCTCCTGGATTGGATACCAGTTACCTTGACCCCAGGACGGAGGGGAAGCACACAAGCACTTCTGTTTGGTTCACACAGAACCGTGAGAACAGCCCCGCATGTGAGGCCGTGCTTTTCACTCTATTCAGGCCGTCTTTGTATATTCAGATTCTTCCCGGCTCAGCTCTTGCTGTTCCGCCAGATTTCCATCGCATTGATGGCTTCTCTGAATTAATGTGTTTTGCAATCGCTGAAAAGTTTTCTCTCCCCCAAGCACCGGGGCTTATCCAGATTGATTTTAACCCCCTTTCTCTTTCCTCTCCAGCTATTTCTTAGATGTTGTACTTTGTAAAGTGTTAATAGAATTTTTCTCTCGCCCTGACACTTTATCTATTCAGGCGTCTTTGCCAGTCCCATTGTCCAGCCGGACTACAGAGGAAAGAGCTCTATTCGTTCCAACAATGGTTGCCCTAAAAAATGTACACAGCTCCTCCCCCTCGCTCACCAGGCTGAGCGAGCGTTGGAGGGCAGCGCCAGAAAATGCCCAGACTTAGAAAGAAAAAAAGAGGGAGCCAATTACGTACCGTTGAAAAGGAGGTTTGAAACTATATTATTGTAAAAATTCAAAATATTTATTTCCTAAGGGGATCTGAGTCGCAGTACCAAAATATGGCCAACGTGGAAGGCTGTTTTTCTTACTGTTAGGCATTTTTAGCTCAAAATAAGGACTTGGCAAACATCTTAGAAAATACGGAGATGGGTGGGAAACAGATGTCACGTTTACCTGCGCGATACCCAGCAGCCCCCTCCCTCTCTTTCCCCCACACCCGCACCCCAGGCATTGGAATTCTGATGGAGGCCCAGGGTCTGGATCTGCGACACCATATGCTCAAGTGTGACTGCTCTGTGTACAAACAAACCAGTTGGTCTTCTGGTGGTTTTGCTTGAGTGGCGCTCGGGAGGCAGACGCTGTGTGGTGTGTGGCCTCAGCAGGCGCCTGGGAGGCTTATGGAGTCTCTGGCCCGGAAGGGGTCTGCTGAAGGCGCCCCGTCTCCAGCTAGCATCCTCTACCCCCATCAGCCTGATGCCCAGAGAGAGGGGGCGGCTCCCTGCCGGAGGTGCACTCACCATGCAAGGCCATTTTCCTCCCGGTGACTGACTTCAGAAATGGAGACCAGAAGGAGAAGGCCCCAGGAGCCTGTTTGTGCAGGCTCGGTTGCTTAGCAACAAAACGGGGCCCTGACTCCAGAAGAGATTTTTAAGTGAGGCCAGTCCCTCCGAGGTTTGTGTCTGGCTTGCCTACCCCCCTCTTCCATTCTTACCCTGACTTTGCTTTTTCCCCTATTATATTTGATAGCGTCTGGAAAAATGGATTTGATTTGTCTGGAGGCACCATTTTAAACCTGGTTTTATTGCTTTACCCAGTGTCTTTCCCCCCCATCGGAGACTACAGTCTGGGAGGAGTAAGGAATGGATAACCTGTAATTTCTTTTCTCAGCCAGCTTAGCTCAGGCCCCACTTGTGAGCCTTTGAGCTCCTGTGGACAGTGCTCAGTCCTTTCTAACCACAAGCACACATGGAAGTGGATCCGGGCTCAGAGCCCGCCGCCCAACACGTGGTTGTGCTAAGTGGAAAGACTAAAAGCCAAGTGATCTTTTTTCTGAGTTTCTGTATTTCCAAATAGTGTTTAATGAGCAACTAGGACTTCTATCATGGAACACCACCACCACCACCACCACCACCACCCGCCCTATAGAATATTTTGTGTATTTTGTTAAAATTCCTAAAGCAGCTCTATTCTGTCTGTGTTTTGCAGGTGGAGGATGCGATGCTGATGTTCGATAAGACCACCAACAGGCACAGAGGTAAGACCCCCGATGTACGAAGGTTGCCCCTCTCACCTCAGTCCCGCAGACAGAAGGTGCACGGACGGTTCCAGAAGGAAGCAGATGGGGTTGACCATCTGTTGAGGATCAGTATGAATGGAGGGCGACAAAGAGGCCAGATCCTAGACAGTTCAGACAACCGGTTCCCCTTGGCGCGGGCGCTGCCACTGCGTCGTGCCGCCGCACCCAACGTCGTTCAGACGTCCCTCTCTCAGCCTGGCTTGCTCAGTCCGCGCGGCACCTCGGCACTGAGTGATCCTAGTGGAAATCATTCACAGTAATTACTCAATTGAGTTTCCAATTTGCATTGGAGGAGGTGGTTTAGAGCGCACTGTCAATCTAAAGAGCCAAAAAAGAGAGAAAAGCGTTGCAGGCGGGCGCCCTGTGCCCCGGGAGTGTCTGGAGTGCAGCTGCGCTTGCATTTCCTCTCGTGCTCTCACTGCCCCACGCACGTCTCAGGAAACCGGTCTCCACCTGAGGTCTGTGAGCCCGGGAACAACACACAGAATGCTTGATGTTTGTGCTTTTCTTTGGGAGAGTACCCCACAAGCTTTGGACAGATTCTCAAAGGGGTCTCTGACCTCCATTTCCCCCCAAAGAACATGAGCTAAAAAATCCACCCCAGAGGAAGTAGGGTCAAAGGTTATGGTTCAGAGTTCTGTTCCGGTGTGTGTGTGGGAGGGGGGGTTGGTTTCTATTAATAGGACAAGATTCCTATTAACAGGGCGTTAATGAGCAGAGCTTCTGAAGGGGCGGTGGCAGGAAGCAGGAAGCGCGTTCTTGAGAGGAGCTGGAGCGAGCGAGCGGTGTTTCCTTGCCACTTGGATTGCATTTAGATGTTTCTTGTGTTGTTTACACTCTTACTGTCACCTGTGATTAGAAGCAGTTACCCAGCTCTGACGGTCTGTCTCCTGTTCCGAGCAGGCAGGCTGAGTGAGAGGGAGGAAGGGGTGGGAATCGTCGCTGGCAGGGGCGGGAGCAGGCGGCGGCGTCCTAAGTGCACCGGGTAGTAGGCCTCTCAGGCATCATCCGCAGCGACCTCAAAAGGGAGAATGGAAAACTGGGCAGAAAACTGGGGTGTCAACGGCATGTATGTTGGCAAGAGCTGGGGAGGAGTAAGGGGAGGCAAGGAGAGAAAAGAAGAGCTTACAGGTGAAAATGTCTGCCTCTGTCCCCTGCATTGCTCAGGAGTGAGAGCCAGAGAGGGCGGTGATGACAGGGCAGTTATCCTGCAGCAGCAGCCGCAGGCGGGTGGCTGCAATGTTGGGAAAGTCACTTAACTTCTTCATGCCTCAGTTTACTCATCTGTAAAATGGGGATGACACTAGTGCTTCCTAAGGTATTGCTCATTGTCAGCTGTGGCTAAATGTTAGCTCTTCTTATTTTATTATCATCATCTCCATTTTGTTGAGATAACCAAAGCTCAGAGGGGGGAACTGCCACTCCCAAGGTCAGAGCAGGCACTCACAGCTGCTTTAAAATTCCTCTCTTTTGCCCTAACCAGTTTGGCTCAGTGGATAGAGCATCGGCCTGCGGACTCAAGGGTCCCAGGTTCGATTCCGGTCAAGGGCATGTACCTTGGTTTCGGACACATTCCCAGTAGTGGGTGTGCAGGAGGCAGCTGATCGATGTCTCTCTCTCATCAATGTTTCTAACTATCCCTCTCCCTTTCTCTCTATTAAAAAAATCAATAAAACATATTAAAAACAAAACAAAAAACCAATTCCCCTCTTTCTCTGTTGTCTCTACATGGGGATGGGTTTGTTAAGATTGTTTTTATGTGTTCACATCCAGGGTGGGCGAGGCCCCTCTGGATGTGGCTCTTTCTAGTGCTCAGAGTTGGAATCTGTAATCCTGGAAGATTCCCCAGCGGCTTCCAGGCGGTATTGTTGTCGTTCTTCTTTGAATGTCAATGAATGGAAGGGTATTTTTAATATTCTGCTCTGGGTCAGGCCCTGGGCTGGAGGAGATGATCAGTCCTCTCATTTCACCCTCAAAGATGTGCAGGGAAAGAGGTTTGTCCTCTGAGGAGTGCGGGGACTCTCAGCGGCCAGGAACTCAAGACAGAGGGCTCCTGGGAGCCAGGAAATGCTCTCTCTTACTTCTGACTCCTGCTGGGGGCATCCCTGGGTGCAGCGATGGGGCAGCGGTCCCTCTGTGACAGGGTGAGGGAGGCGTTTCCTGCTGTGCGGTGGAGGAAGCCCCATTCTACGGCCCAGTGCTCAGAGCAGGCCCTCCCAAGTCAGACGTCTAGTGGGCATGGGCGGGTAGGGGGTGGGCTGAGGCCCTGGAGCTCGCATGGACCTGCCTGGCCTCCTCCTGCCCTGCCAGAGTTTCCAGTTCCCGTGGGAGATGCAAGACCCCTTACATCGCTACTGGAGCCAGAACAAAATGACAGGTGGGGTGTCTTAATCAATAGTTATTAACAATTTCAAGATGACAGCAGAGCATTCAACCCAAAACGGAGCCCTTCTGAACGGGGGGGGGGGGGGTGGGGGGGGGGTGTGAATGCACAGACCGCCCACCCATGAATGCATCACTGTGGCCCAGCCTGATGCTGCTGGTGGGGGAAAAGAGAGGCAGGAGGGGAGGGGTGCCTAGAAGTTTCAACCAGGAAGGTCCTGACACGCTGTGGAAGTCTGCTCCCCAGTTCCTCTGGAGGCGGAGGTGGGGGGGCTACACCTCTCCCAGCCCCTCAACAGCTTTCCTTGAACTGAGGGCTGAAGCTGGGGCACCACTTCAGTGATCCAGAGCAGATAGGGGAGGAAAGAAACAAATTATGTGTATGGAGCCGGGGGGGGGGGGGGGGGGCAAGCCTGGCCTGATGGGATGTGCGCTTGGAATCAGGTGATAAGCACAAGAAAATAAAATCCTCTCAGCCACCTTGCCCAACCTTCCCTTCACCTCCTCAGCCTCCTGGTTGCCATGATCTTATCAAGTGGAAAATGCTGCAGCAGCAGACTCTGAGGACACCTCCCAGACTGGGGCTGCCTCGGGCTGGCTTCTTAAAGAGCCTGGCCTTGGGTCTCTCCGAGGGTCCCGGCACTGGCTCAGCCCACGCCCGACTTCTAACCGGACCTGCCGGGCAGCCTGGGGCGTCGGCTCGTCCTGCACCCCAGGCATTCCGAAAGCCTGTGTCCTTGGAGCTGTGGCGGCTGCTGTCAGGGAAAACTACCGGGGCCTGGGCCTGGCCTTGGTCAAGTGCAGCCGGCCACACTGCCATTGTGAGACAGGGGTCAGGGAGAATTTCCACTCCTCACCCACAGCAGCCCCCTTCTGCCCCCTTCATACCTATTGGTTCTTTAGGGACAAAAGTGGCCCTCGGTTACAACTGCAGTTTCTTCTGTTCCCATATTACATCTGCACTGGGACCTGCTGACACCCTGGAAAGGATTCGGGGGACAGGAGACAGTGAGCCCACCAGATGTGTGTCCTCTGCCCTGGAACAGGAAGAAGACCTGACTCACACAGCTAACTGCCCCTTGGTTGTCACAGGGGATATTTTCCTAACCTCTGAACGCCTCAGGCTTCTGCTCTAGAAACCTGGGGACTGGGGCGGGGGAGTTAGGACCGGGCACATGCTTCCAGCTTTTAGCTTTCTGTCTGAGAGACTGTCCAAGATACATTCCTTTTTCTATTTTTGTTTTCTTGACTAGGGGAGGGAGGTGAGCAGGTGTAGGCTGTTCCCCCGAGAGGAGGATTAGCGGGCAGGAGTGTCCCAGGGGAGCAGCAGGCAGAGGGCTGGCTCTGGGGAATTCTGAAGGCGACTGTCCCCAGCTGGAGTGAGAGGGCCGGGCTTTGTACCTGCATGTCCATCAGTCGTTGGATGCAGGCCACCCCGAGGCAGATGTGACCTTGGGCTTGTCCTGAGGGAATCGGGAGGGGCAGACCGCCGGGGCCTTCCTCCAGCAGTGGGTGTAGCGGGTTCTGAGTTAACCAGGCCATGTTAACATAGCACTTCCTGAGCACCGAGGCATCAAGTACTCAGCACAGCACCCGCACGCACTGCGGAGTCTCTGTGACAGTCTTAGGTGAGCCCAGCTGCCCGAGTCCCACTCTCGGTGGATGGAAGCCCAGCACTGTGCTAGGCAGTGGTTTAAGCAGGGGAGTTGCTGATTTTAAGGACTTGAGCGCCTTCTCTTTACTAGTCCTTCTTCCCACCACTCTTCTTTGTGGGCTACAGTGCACCTTCATGTCCGGATGGAGAAACTGAGGCACATGAAGTTCTGGATTGCCCAGCAGGTTCCCCGCCACTGGCAGAAGCTGGGCCTTCCTCGGCCTCGCCCACCACCTTGCATCCTGGCTCCCCTGGCTTCTTTGTTACCGGAGAGGGAGGGTGGTGGTTTTCAGATTTCTCGGTCATTTCGTTTGCTCTCTAGAAGTTATTGGAAGTGGCCTGGAAAATATTGGGCTGATCATCACAGGATTTAATCACGGGGGGAAGTTTGTTGCTTTATCCTTGCAAAACTCAGATAAGATCGTGAATTCAGCTTTGGTATTGATCCCAGAGTGGAGCTGGCAGGGCGGGGCGGGGCCGGGAGGGGAGAAGCCACCAGCTTCTGTCCTTTCCTATTCCCTTCGGTTGGCGGAGACGGAGAGGTTGAGCCCAGAGGGAGGAAGGGCTGTGGTTCAGGGCTCTCTCCCCACGTCAGCCCTGTCTGAGAACGTGGGGTGTGGAGAAGCCGGCTGCTGAAGTAACATCTCCCACTCACCTCCTTAGGGGGGAAGGGAGCCCCCTCCATGGGCATCATTCCAGGGGAGCCTCAGCTGCCCCTCCCCTTGGCCCCAGGCCCCGGGGACCGTGAACCCTGCACCGCTGAGTGCCTCTATGTCTGGCCCATCAGGGGAGGCCCCGGGCGGTCGGGGGCCCAACGGAAAATGAGCCCGTGTCTCCGAAGCTTATCGGGTGCCTGGGGAGGGTCAGCTGGAGAGGGAGTGGGGACAGAAGGGTTGCGGCTTCTCCTGCCTCCCTGTGGCTTCCATTACCCAGCAGGCCTGTTTGCTCTAGAGCAGGGCCAGAGGCAAGGCACAGGATACACCAGAGAAAATAAAGATCAGTGTGATGGATGACTCCTCTCCCAACTGTTAGCAGTCGCTTATTAAGTGCAATGCTAATGGCTTTGGAGAGGAACCGCGGCTCAGACACGGCGTCCAGTCCCCACAGGGCCCCTCGCTGTGCCGACCTCGGCCCCAGAGTGGCTCTGTGACCCGCAGACCGGCCTTTCCCAGGGGGGCTGGAACGCGTTGAGGGGGACCCATGCAGCCCGCGGGAGGAGCGTTCTGCGGGCTCCGCCGCAGGGCAGGGGGCTGAGCTTGGCTTCTCCCCTGAACCTTGCAACGGCTCTGCCCAAAAAAGCAGCTGGCTGAAGTTTAAAGCCTTCATAATTTGTGTAATCAGTTTATTTATGAAAATGGTGCCAGGAAGATGGAGCCAAAACTGTGATAGAAGATAATGCTTTTCTATGGAGAAAAAACAGGCCTTAATGTCCTGACTACCTGCCAGACACTCACTTTTGAAATTGACCTCTGCAGCCCGGGCCGACTCTTTTATGTACACTAAAATGATTAAGAATCCCCGTAATGATGTATGTGCTTTGGCACCCGTTTCCTGAGGCAGGGGATGGGCATGGATAAAGAGTTTGACAGAGGTGTTACATTAAATTAAAAATAAAACGGCGTTGCTTCGTTTGGAGGGTGGGATGTTAAAGATAAGGCATTCGTGCTTTTCCCGATGCGATCCCCGCATTCTGACTGTTTCCCTGGGAATGAGGCTTGGGGCTCTGCAACCTGTGCCTGTGACATTGTGGGGTGGAAGAAGGAGTGTGGGTGGGAAGGGTCCTTGGATGGAGTAGAAAGTGGGATTAGGGTTCGAGGAATCACAGTGGTGATGACTCTGGGTGCCGATGTGACCTGAGGGCATCTTATAAATCCTGCTCCCAAGGCTGGAGGGTCTGCTGCTGGGTTTGCCTTCCCCGGGGGACCTGTGCCCTTTGCACTTCCTCCGCTTCCCAGATCTGCCACTCGTCCCGGTGCTAGTAGCTCCCGTGGCACTCCACCCAGTCTGAGCTGTGGGTTAAGTGAGGGGTTTGTAGGACTCCTGGAAACCAGTAGCTGATCATGATCGGCGCTGACCCAAGTCAGTGCCTGCACTGGAAGCCCGTTGACAAGAAAGCAGCTGGCCTGTCAGAGACCACAGGCCCCGGCCAAGGTCTCACGCACTGCGCTTCCCGTCAGTCCCTGCAGCAGTGCGGCCGTGGCCGTGGCCGTGGCCATGCCCTGGGGCTCCTTCCTGCAGGAGGAGGTCTGGGTCTGGTTAAGTGGGCCGTGGTCAGCGCGGGGCAGCTGCGTGAGAAATGTTGGTGAACTAGGACTCTGGGGCAGACTCAGAGTGGGGTAGGAACTCGATACCATTGAGTCTCCCCTAGTCTGCTCAGAAGAGACCAGCAGGCAGGGGCTGGCAGTGACGTGGGCACTGATTGCTGCCTTAGGGCACTTGGGGAGATTTTACTGGATTCAGTTACGTGCAAGTGTGAGGTTGGGCACGCTTAGGTTAGAACGAGGACGAACCGACAAGGCCCACCGTGGCATAAGTAGCCTCTGACCTCCACTAGTTTCTCAGAAGGCAAGGGTCTGTGCTTCCGCCTGGGCTCGTTCTAAAGGCAGGGCTGTGTAAGTGGGGTGGGCGTGCTTGTGACCCACCCTGAGGGGTGCACCCTTGCAGGGCGTTGCCAGAGGCCAAGCAACCTTGCCCACTGCCCTGACGCCCAGGACCTGCCCCTCAAGGCCTGGCCTGTCACCTGGCCCATCTCCGCTCCTCCTCAAGTGCCGAGGTAGAACGTGGGTTTAGGGTTTGCGGAGTCACAAACAAGGGGTCTATGAGGAATATGCAGCAATAGAGGGTGAGGGAGGGGAGAGGGGAGGAGCCACAACGCCCACCCTGAGCCATCTTTCAGAGACCAGCGCCCGGAGCTGTCTGCACATTTTATTTCCTCTTTAAATAAACACCATTAGCCTTCCCGAGAAGTTGGTGCAACCATGACCTCGCAAATAACCAATTAAAAGGGCTGGGTTGAAGGGGAATTGGAAAACATGTAGAGGAGGCCATTCAAGATTCCTGGAGATACCCCAACCCTGGCAGCTTCCATCTGAGACCGTAATTTTATTTCTGACAAGAAAGCGAGGAATGCACTTTAATTCCCACCCCCCTGAGCTAACCGAATTCCGGAAGCACCCATTCCTGCTGTCTCTTGAGATATTAATCGGCACAGTAGCTTGGTTTCTCTTCACCTGCTTTGCTTCATAGATGGGAAGGATTACCAAACCCTCAACTCGCTAGCAGCGGGGCTGGGGCCAGAGGTGCCCAGTGCCAGAGGAGCTCGTGACCTTGGGGGACGTCGGCACCCCGGATGCTGTGTGGCCTCTTCAGCACAAGTGTAAACCTTAAACGTTCTTCCCTCTGGAATAAAAGCTCTGGCACCAAAAGGGTGGTGAGCGAATAGGCCTTCCCGCCCCCCTCCTGGCGCTGGCCCACGGAGCAGGGAGTGGGCCCGGGGTCAGCAACTCCACTGACCCAGAAGTGACTTTTTGTGGAGAGGGACAATGAGGCTTTTGTCCGGCCCTGTTCCCACAGAGGCCCGGGCTCTGCCTCTCATGACATGTGTTAAGAGCTCGGTGAGGGCAGACAGAGTTGGAGGCCTGATGAGAAAGGAGCCTTCGGCTTGGGGACTTGATTTAAAGCACCCCCTTTCTTAGCATCGCGGCGCTTCTGGGGTCACCGCGGGGCAGCCCAGGGGAACCAGAGGCGGGGGTCGGCGGCCTCCTGCTGGGCCTGGAGGCTCCTGAGAAGCCCAGGTCCCTGTGGAGCTCGGACCCCAGCCTCTGCTTCCAGCCTTGCGGGTCAGGGGGCGTACGCCCCTCACCTGAAGCTGTGTGTCAGCACTGGCTGCTCGTAAGAGTGTCGGCTTCCATGCTGGCCACACTCGGTTTCATCCCCGCTTCCCCACGACCCCCGTGTGGCTCTCCGTGGAGTGCCTCGCCGCTCCGTAGGAGTTAGTGAGTCAGATGGCAAAGTGCCCACAGCAAGCGGTCCGTGCCCAGTGGTCTTACTCCTTTCCTTTCCCCCTTAAAGGAGACCATCAGTTGCAACCTCTTTAGGTAAAGCTAACACCCGTGTTTGAATTCTTAAGACTCTGGTCTTTAAAAATACTGTTTCCCTCTCCTCACACACAGAATATCTGCTTGCGTGTACATAGAATATTTCCGAAAGGATACCCACAACACTGGTCAGAGTGAAATGGCACCTGCTCTGGACCCTGAACCTAAGCTCTGTGACTTAAGAGCTGTGTGACCTTGGCCAGTTGCTTTCCCTCTCTGTGGCTCAGGTTTCTCATCTACAAATGGGAATGGTGATATTGGGCTAGCCTGAGGCATATGTCAGTAAGTGGAACAGTAAGTCCTCAAACATGTTTTATGTGCATGTACATATACACATAGATTGCAAATACACATACATGAAAAACAGCATTTGCTTCTGTGGATGAGGATTAAGTGACCATAGGTACAAAGAGGCAGGAAACGTATATTTATTCGCCTTTTGCATTTTTGTACCATGTGCATTCATTCCCTATTCAAACATTTACTTCCTTATAGTGAGCTTTTAAAATTCGTTTCAACTTAAATTGTTAGTGTAGTAATAGAACAAAGTGAGAATTTTTTTTATAAAGGTCACCCATCCCTGACACAGCAACGGTTGTCACTGTGCCCGGTTCCTGACATTATGTGTAAATGGCTTCACACTTGGTTGTGATGGTGGGGTCGGTACGGCGTGTGGTGTCTCCGCCTTTGGAGGAGGTACGGGCCCTGTGTCTGAGGTTTCCGTCCTGCCGGGAGGAGGGCCTGGGCAGCTCCTTACAAGACATGATTGTACGCAGCCCAGAACCCTTTGCCTCTGAGTCGCCTCTGTCCTTTTTTTTCCATAAACAGAGAGTCAGATAGATAGATGAGGATTTTCTTAGTTCCTGCTCCTCCCCCGACAACGTGCTATTAATAGCCTAGAGCCAGACTCGCCCAGGTCTGAGAGGAAACCAGTTTGCTTGAGTTTATTCCAGACCAGAGCGGAGACCCTTCGTACTAGGAGGTCAGAGTGCTTTTTAGTTTAACAGGAAAAAGAGTTAAAGGCGTCTACCTAAACCAAATTATGATTAATATGTGGGGACCTTACACCATGTGGCAGCGCTGCCCTGTTGCTTACAGCTTAAGAGTCAAGGCAAGTACCCCAGTTAGTGAGGCCCCCGGGCCAGTCAGGTTAGAGCTCAGGTCTAAAGTCACACCACTGGGTTCAAATGTTAGAGCTGCCACCCGTGAGCTGTGTGACCTTGGGCAAGCTACTAAACTCTCAACCTCAGCTTTCTCACCTGTAAAGTGGAACTAACATTAACCATGGACTGGGGAGGTTTAAGTGAGATCATCTGATGATTAGGAGAGTACCTGTAAATTTACTTTATTATAAGTACTGCTAATAAGGTTACTGTTGCTGTCATTCCCCTGGGAATAAAGGTGAAGTCGTGTTAATTGGAGAAAAGGTTAGCACTCTGTATCAGAGGACCCTAACCTTTTGGACCTCACAGGCCACCAGTGGTCTGCAGATCACTGGTTGGTGACCGCTACTCTAGATAACTGTTGCCAGATGCTATCAAGTTTTCCAAGGTGGGAGGGGTATTGTGGCTCAATGGTAGCCCCCCGAAAGCTGTACTGAAGTCCTAAGCTCTGGTCTCTCAGAGCATGACCTTATTTGGAAATAGGTTCCTTGTGCCCTGGCCAGTGTGGCACCAAAAGGTTGCTGGTTTGATTCGCAGTCAGGGCACATGCCCTGGTTGCAGGCTCCATCCCCAGTAGGGTGTGTGCAGGAGGCAGCCAATTGATGTTTCACTCTCATATTGATGTTTCTCTCTTTCCCTCTCTCTCTCAAAATCAATTAAAAATAATAATAAAAGAAGTAAGTTCTTTGCACACGTAATGAAGTTAAGATGAGGTCATATTGCAGTAAGTTAATTCAGTGTGACTGGTGTCCTAAGAAGAGGGTGACGAGAGAGACACAGGAAGAATGTCTCATGACCACGGAGGCAGAGAGGAGAGTTATGCAGATATAAGCCAAGGATGGCTGGCAACACCAGAAGCTAGGAGAAAGGTGTGGGGCAGATTTTCTCCTAGATCCTTGGAGAGAACCTGGGCCTGCCATTGGCTTGATTTCAGACTTCTGGAACGGCGAGAGAATAAATTTCTGTTGTTTTAAGCCCCCTCAGTCAGGCATTCGGTACAGTAGCCACTGAAACTAATGCACAGACAGGGCTAAGCAGTGCTGTCTGTTGGACACATTCCCTTGCTCACCGTTGGCCTGCAGCCCCAGTGGGCCCTCCCAGCCTCTCTCCTGGCACGTTCCTGCCCATGCCGCCGCTGCTCCCTCAGCGACACTGTGGGCAAGAGAAATGAGAGAAGACCTTGTGCCCAGCAGAGAACGCAGCCCACCAACCCTGACATGGTTCATGCCTTGACCAAGTGGATGTAGCCAAAGACCCCGAAATTGACCTCAGGATGTGAAAGTACCTTTTGGCCCAGAGACCTTTGAAGAACTCTGAGGTTTACATTTTTATTTAGTAGCTTTTAGAGCTCAGTCATTTCTTTATAAGCCAGGGAATACCCAATATGCTTGGGAATTGTCCAAACTCTCAGCTCCAAGAATGTGAACTATAATGGGTGTTTCCAGTTGGTTCATTCAACTCAGCTGTTTAGGGCTATAAAAATAAGGCCCCAAAACACCCACAAAACATTAAAAAATAAGTAGAGGAAGAAGAAAGAGGAGGTCAGAAGAGCTCATAGGTATGGCAATGCAAACCTTGCCATCCTCATATCTGCCCTGACTTCCACCCTGGGAAAAAGTAAAAGAAAAACACTGAGCCTGCCTAACAAGCTCCTTGGTTTCTTTCTGTTGTCCCAGAAACCCTTCCGGGCAGGAGCACTTGCCAAATCCAACCCTAGAGTGAGTTCCTGAGCTAACTTAATGCAGTTGAGGGTCAGCGTGGTAACACCTGCAGGCCTCTGGCTGCCGGCCGGTGGGCACCGCCATAATTAATAGCTGGAGCACGGGGGGGGGGGGGGGGGGGGCAGGGGGGGATGCTTCCCTTAATCCTCAGGTTTGCTGGGCAGACCCGGCGGCACATAAGAGTAACTGCGGTGATCCACAGTGATCAAAGTTGTGTGCCTTTGAGCACTCCCTCCAAATTGGAAATTTCTTCCTCAACTTGCCACCCCGTCCTGACCAAGGGAGATAATTGAAAGCGCCTCCTTCTCCCTGAGTGTCTCCGGCGCTGGTGCCCGGGTCCCAGCCCCCCAGGCGGCAGCGCTGGCGCCTCTGCACCAGATCTGCGAAGTGCGCGGTGCTGACATCCGATTTGTCATCTCGGAGTCTGGGCCGGTTCGTGGATGATTCATGACTCCGCTTGCCACCGCCGCTGGAGGTGACATCATCCATTCTGGGCCCAGAATAGACACAGAAGCAGCGGTGGGCCCTGCTTCGTGTGTCCTCGCCCGCCCTGAGCTCCTGCCCGCCCCGCTCCCGGCAGCTGTGTGGACCCTGAGAGCCCAGCAGGGGTGTCTCCTGAGCGGGAGGACAGAGAGGCAGGCGTCGGTGCTGCCGTAGCTGCACAACAAAGCAGAGAGGGGCACTCCCTCAGAATTCACCTCTTCCCCTTGTGCTCCTTTACTTGGAATCTAGATTTCCTTAGAACCCCGTGAGCTACGCAGCTTGCGTGGGTTTCCTCACTCAGAGCCAGGGAGGCCTGGGTGACGTACATCCTCCCGCAGCTCAGCGTTAGACGTCATGAGATGAATGATGGTTGTCACGTCAGAGGTCTGCACTGCCTCTGTTGCGCACTAGAATTGCCCAGAGAGTTTTTAATGTACCAGTGTCTGGGCCCAGCCCAGGCAGGTCAGTGGGACTCGGAGGGTGCAGCCTTGGCTCTGATCAGTGTTCATGTTCCCACCGGAGTATGTGCCCTCAGGGCCAGGAACCCCTGGGTCAGATCTCCCAGCATCCCTCTGGCTTTAACCCCACCAAGACCTACTCTAGCAAAATGGAGGCGCTGCCGTCTGGTCTGGAGGGAGGTGTGGGAGCTGCAGGTGCCTTCTGGAGAGGGCTTGGAGAACTAACGTCTTCCAGAACACTCACTTCTTCCAGAACCTAGGGAAGGAGCAATTACCCAGCAAACTTTGTTATGAAGGAGGGTGAGGGGGGATGGTTTTCTGTCATTGTAGCTGCCCTTGACAGCTGATTTGGAAGAAAGACTAAAAATATTAGTTCCACTATAAGTAAAATCAGTCCTGTACTCTGACCCATGATGCCCTGGGCGGGGGGAAGTACCAGGATTTAAGATGCTGTGCACTTGGCTCTCAGAGGCCAGGTAGAAAGCCGGCAGTTCCAGATTTCCAAATCTCCTTACTTCCAAAATCACTAGGCTTGCCATCTTAACATCGCCTTTTAATTAAGTTGATTCATTTGCCCTGGAAAGATTTCCTGATTCAGCTAGTATATTTATGTATAAACTTCTCTGGAAACACCTGGCAACTTTTCTGAGTGACAATAAGGAAACGTAGTCTGAAAATTATGGTTTAATTTGCTCCCTTCTTCATGCTGTCTTACGTTTAAAAAAAAAATGGGTAAGATTTACAAAAGAAGCTTTGTATTTTGCCTGGAACAGTAATCCTGTTTTACGACACCAGTGTGTACCTACAACACCTGATAATTTCCCTTCATGTAGTTCTAGAACTTTTGCTTTTAATGGACAATTGAATCATTCCTTGGCAGATGGGAGATCATCTAATTGCATGTTTTTATTTACTGAGAATTTTCAGGTAGGCCCCAGAAGAAATTGGTGGGCATGTATGAAAAGTTAGAATAACTCTTAATGGCTGTATATGCAGGAGTTGAAAGCTTTGTTGTCACTCTTGGGTTGAATCACAGTTGTGTGTGTGTGTGTGTGTGTGTGTGTGTGTGTGAGAGAGAGAGAGAGAGAGAGAAATGATGGTTGTCACTATGTGTGTGCGCGTGTGTGTGCGCGCGCGTGTTGCACATTTGAATTGGATGTGTCCCTTGGTTGGCTTTTAAATATACACTGTAATCAAAGGCATCATAAAGGATCTGAATAGAAAAGTAGGTACCTGTATCTATTTTATTTTACTTTAACTTTGCAGTGCCTTTATTATGGGACTAATTAAAACCCCTGGCCTAGTCAATTAGTGGCATTAACTTTTCCTGGGTAGTATAAGCAGCTTCCGAAAAGTGGTTTGAATCCTAAATGGCACCCTGGGTCCACCCCTCCTTTTTCTCTTTCCATGGGTTCTTTGGCAGGACCGGGGCGAGGGGGAGGCTCGGCAGGTAGCCTCGCAGACCTTGCTGCCCCCGGGGCCGCGCAGCTGGGGTGGGGAGAGGAGAGCAGCTGCGGCTGTGTTATTAGTCATTCCGCGCAGAAATTGACTTGATAAATAATAAAGCAGTTGATATTAGCCGCCCAGGCTTGCAGGTCAGATGACTTCTCTGGGAGCCCCGGGTGTGGGATGGTTTGACAATGTATGCGCCTTCTCAAAACATCCCATTTTAAATGGAAATTGGACTGTTAGTGCAGTTCTTGGCCACTATTACCAAGCCCATTTCAAAGGAAATCTGAAGGACGCTCGCTGTTTAATTTGGCCTCTCCCCTCCCCCTTTCGGAGGATGCTTAAACTACTCGCTCTGTTTCCCTGTCCTTGTCTTTTCCTTTGGTTAACTGTTTTGATTGGTAAAATGCTAGGCCTCACACCTCACTCCTTTATGATGATTTACTGTGCTGTTCTTATCTTTCACCCTAAATCCTTGATAAGAGCGTTTTAAAAATGAAATTGCTACCTGACACTATTATAATGTCTTGGCTGGCAGCCAGGGGAGAGACAAGTTGGGGGGAGAAAAAGAAGGCTGAGCTTAGAGAGAGGAGAGACTTTTAAAGGAACCGCATAGTGCTGCTCCTCCCTCCGACCCTCACCCGCCCTTCCTGAATTCTGGAAAACTTTTTTTTAATGGAGCATCAGTATTTGTCAGTGCCCCCTCATTACTGCCAGCTAATTTGTGGGTGAATGTACAGTGAAGGGCTTGGGGGGCAAAGGGTGCCCTGCAGTGAGGACGAACTCCTGCATGGACTTTGCTGCGGATTGAAACCTGAGGGTAGACAAATGGATGGGTGGCATCTAACCACCTCCATATCCATAGTCTGGACCACGTGCCCTTCCTAATCCCGGGCTTCTGCTCCTGTGCCCCGCCCCGCCCTCTCTTCAGGACAGGCCCAAGCAGAGTGCCCTCTGGTTGCCAGGCTGTGGAGCCAGCTCACTGGAGTCAGAGAGAGTGCCGGGATGGGAACTATTCTGTGCATGATGTTTCTGGAAATCTCCATTTAACCACAAAATCGGTGGGGTGGGTTGGGGGGGCATCAGTAAATAGAGCTGTCTGCACTAGCAGGTCATTTAAATTCTAGGATAGTGATTTAATGAACTCTTGTCTTTAATTCCCGCGATGTGGAGAAGACAGCCATTCTCTCCCCATCATGGAGCTTGTTAACCCATCTCTTCACTGATGGTGCTTTTGTTCTGATGACGACAGCCGGGGAACTTTTTATGTTGGAATAACAGGCTTCCGGCGCCTGGCAGTGGAGGGGGTGTGTGATGATGATCAGCATCTGTAGGAGGCACAGTGGCCACTGGCTTATCTGGAGAGAGGCCTTATCCTGGGTGAAGACCTGGCATTTATTGTCCTAGATTATTGGGGTGGGGAGGGTGCAGCCCCCCATCGGGGCTGCCAGGCGCCGAGGCCACAGCCAGCGGGAGGCCCCTGTGCGTCGCAGGCGATGCGGGAGCCAATTGTACCCAGTTTATCACACACCCTCATGAAAATATAATCCGCCACCAAAATGACTGCGCTTGGAAACTGCCTTGTCTCTTTTTGAGCCGAGACTGGAGACAACCAGACAAGGTTCGGTGGTAACGAATAAAGAAACATTACTTTCTGAACACAATCTTCTGTTACCAGCCACTTTTCAACACACATTCAATCAAAATGCTAATAGCGGCGGCAACAAGGGAGCGCGGTTATTGTAATACTAATTGATTGGTTGGAGGGTGGGTTTTGATAAGTGCAGCTGAAGATTTCGGAAATATGATTCTCTTTAATTACAGCGACGCTAATAAAAATGAACACATGATTTAATGATGATTTCCCGGGTAATGGCTTAAAGATTTTTGTTGGAGTTTAAAATGAGATATGGTGGGAATGCACCAGATAAAATGGGGCCCTGGAGGGAGGGGGGGGGGTCTTGCCTTTATCAAGCCCAGGCACGGAGATTCAAAGCCGAAATGCCCTTGGAAGGAAAATCAACAAACAGGTGCGGTGAGGTTGTGGAGAAGAGAGAACCCTCGGGCACTGCCGCTGGGAACCCAGACTGTGCAGCCCCCGTGGAGAACAGTGTGGCTTTTCCTCAGAATATTAAAAAGGGAACTCCCCTTTGACCCAGTGATCCCATTTCTAGGAATGTATCCCAAGAAACTAGAAACACCACTCAGAAAGGATGTATGCACTCCTATGCTCATAGCAGCACAATTTACAATAGCTAAAATTAGGGAACAGCCTAAGTGCCCATGAGCAGATGAGTGGATTAAAAAAAACAAACGGTGGTACATCTACATAGCGGAATACTAGGCGGCAATAAAAAAGAAGGCACTCTTACCATTTGCAACATCATGGATGATCCTGGAGAGTATGACGCTAAGTGAAATAAGCTGGTCAGAGAAAAATAAGTATTATGATGTCACTCATATGTGGAATCGAATGAACCAAATAAACTGATGAACAAAAATAGACTCAGAGACAAAGAAACATGAACAAACTGTTGAATCTCAGAGGGAAGGTAGGAGGGGTGGGAAGAGATCAACCAGTGAACTTGTAGCAGTGGGACTCAGAGTGTGGTTTTGGAGATGAGACCTAAGATGTTCTGATAGGTTGGATGGGGGTTCCGAGGGGGGAAGAGACAACCTGGTGCTGACCATGGGCTGCTGGGTTGGGTGGCTGGAGATGGAGGGTGGTTCTGTCCAATAATATTGGGACTACTTTGGTGGAAGGAACATATATCAATAGTTTCTAATTCCCACTGGGATCCACTTGGCGATGGTGCGTGGATGGGTTTACAAATATGCCCAAAAGGAAGGTCTCTGAGGAATTCAGATAGCCCACCCGTTGTTTCTGCATAAGCCTCACTGAGGAAGGGAATCCCCAGTAGATGTTGTCGGTGCTGTTGACGGTGAAAATGAAGATGAGGTGGTCGGTCCCCTACACGCCAGCTTTTCTAGCATCACACGCCCCACTGTGCTGCTCTGTTGGGTGGTTCAACCAGAGGTTTCGGAAAGGATGCCGGGTCCAAGAATCAAAGCATCGTGGCATGTGGTCCAGTGAGAGACCCTGTGGATGCCTCTTGGTACCCCAGTACTGTTCTCCTCCACATGTGTTTTGGGGGACCTGGGCTCCCCATGAATGTCCCGTGAATGAATATTCTTGGGGCCTCCAGCCCTGACCACTCCCTACTTCTAGTCCCCGGATCTCTTAGATTTCACAGACTTAGCCCATAAGATGAGCTTACCCTTGGTGTCCCTAACCATGCAGATCATAGGGGGGGGGGGGGGGGGGCTCCCTGGGCGGGGGCAGCTCTGACAGATTATTTAAAGAAGGCGAAAATCGTACTTGTTGTCATCGGGGCCGGCGTGGGACTGAAGCGGGGCGGAGGGGCAGTGCTAGCCCTCCTTTCGATTTGTCAAGCCTTCTTTCCAGAGATCTGCCGAAGAAGAAGGGTAATTAATAGGCTTGAAGTCATTTCCGACGTGTCAGGATTCTGCCTTGCTTCCGAGCGATAATGCTCGCTGGCTCCAGGCCCCCGGGGAGCCCTCCGTCTTATTAACTTGTCTGGGAGGAGCGGGGAGCGGGGACAGCGCCGGCCAGTGGGTGACAGGAAATAAAGATTTGTGGTGTGGTGAGCTGTAAACAGTGGCCAGATGAGTTTGGCGTGGGGGCGGGGGCGGGAGACGGACGGACGGACCCCAAACTGCACCACCAAGGCCTGGAGCCTGAACGCTTCCCGGGTCCACGGCCGGAGGAGGCCCCCGAGGTAACCCGAGGCAGGCGGTGCTTTTGACGAGCGAGAGGCATGGAGGCGCTCGGCAGGATTTGTGTGTTTGTGTGTTTGCCAGCTCACCCTCTTCTCACTGTTCCTTTCAACAAAAAGCCACCTCCCACTGAATTAGGTTTTGGAACACACAGCCATTAGCCTCTCCAACCCTGGAAGTTGCCTGCCCCGGCATGGACCCCAAGCCTTTAGATTCTCCCAAAGACATAAAGAGCGTGTATGAAGTGCACGGGTGTGCATGGTGTCGTCCAAGACGTGGCCGGTGATGCGGGCCTGGTCCCTACCCTGGAGGATTTGGGGAGCTCTGGGAAAACAGACTCGCCCCTCTTTTCGCTGCGCAGTGCTGGGCACGGGCTTCCCTCCAGCAGATCAGGTCTGGGTTGGGTTGTGCGGAGAAGGACCCTGTTTTCCCCTTTATTTCGGAGAGTTTCACCACCCCGGCTCCCTGTCCGGATAGCTCTTTGCCTTCCTTCCCATCTCCCCTTCAGCCCATCCTCAGTTATAAAACCGCTCACCTTTTTAAATTAAGCACGGGGTGAATATTTTTTGAGTAAATTAATGAATGATGCCTATAGTCATTATTATAGGCACTGCTGAGGTTTCTTCGTGTGTTCTCGATTTCTTTTTATGGCCCAGCCACTCCATTTACCTAATGGGCGGTTGATACTCAGAGAGGTTAAGTAACTTGACCAAGGTCACCAGCCAGTGTGAGCTGGAGAATGGGATTTGAACTCTGTTTGACGGGAGCACCTTGACCCCCCCAGGTAGGTTCCTGCATCTCTGCTCAGGAGTGAGGCATCTGCTCTTGGCAAGAATATTTTAGCGGCTGCCCAAGGCCCCACTGAGTGGAGGAAGGAGTTAGAGAGGCTTGGAGGCTGTCCTTGGTGGTCACCGGAGACCTGGGACTGGCCTCTAGGCACTTGCCCAGGGCTGGCTGTGGTCACCCCGGGCGAGGAGGAAGCCCCCTGTCTTCTTTCCTCTCTCTCCCCCTCCACTCCCCCATCCCACCGCAGCCTCAGTTGCCTGTGAGCAATCTTTTCTGAGCCAATTAGGAGGAATCTCAACAGGGTTCAGAATAAATGCCTCAGAAAAATGCCAATTGTAAGTCGGATCAGTGTGGGAGAGGGGCTTGCAGAAATGATTTTAGAACTGGACGAGGCGACCTGGACGGGCAAGGCCTGGAGGCCGGCGTGGGCAGGAGGCGCCGGGCGACCTTCGGGCGATGCGGGCACCCATCTCCTTCGAGGGCTTCCCTGCTGCCCTCTCTTCCGTGCACAGCGCGTGACGGTGACAGCTGAGGGGTGCCGGAGCCTGGGCGACAGGGCGCCGGCCGTGCCGCACTGCTCCTCGCACACCGCGCCGGTCACAAGTTTGGAGGTTTGGGGGTCATAAGGAAGGAACATGATGTCTGTTTTTATCCCTCTTTAAAAAAATTTTTTTTGGCTGAAACCGGTTTGGCTCAGTGGGTAGAGCGTCGGTCTGCAGACTGAAGGGTCCCAGGTTCGATTCCGGTCAAGGGCATGTGCCTTGGTTTTGGGCACATCCCCAGTGGGCGGTGTGCAAGAGGCAGCTGGTCGATGTTTCTCTCTCATCGATGTTTCTAGATCTCTATCCCTCTCCCTTCCTCTCTGTAAAATATCAATAAAAATATTTAAAAAAAATTTTTTTGCTTGTCCCCCTTTTATCTTTTTTCCTCTTCCAAAAGGATTTTTTTTTTTTTAAAGAAACAAAAGTTAGGCAGAAATCCACCTTCATTCTCTGTTCTTTCTTCATCATCCCCTCTTGTCTTTTCCTCTCCACCGGACACTTGGAGCCTGACGGGGAAATGGGGAAATGCTCAGCCGGCGGGAAGAGGCGGTTCGGGCCTTGTCCTTTCCCCCTTCCTGGGAAAACCCAGCAGGATCAGGAAGTCGGCACATCTGTGATCTGTACACACGTGCACACACAAACCCCTCTCTCCCTGATTAAGTCCACACCTCAGACCTCTTCCAGCCCCCGCCTCACCCCGCGACCCCCCGAATTTCCAGGAGTCACTCTTCTATTAAACCAGAGTGGGACTTGATGGGGAATAGGGGTGTACTCTTGGGAGATATAACTAAAGTCTTATTATCCTGACTACAGAGGAAGAATGGTTATTATTCACATGAATGACCTTCTCTCGGTGATTGTTTTTAAGAGGTTTTGTTGGTTTATTCAAAGTGGTGAGAACTCGCACTTGGCTCCCGTCCGGGGAGCACCGGGGACTTCTGCAGGGACGAGAGGAATAGCCGTCTGCCGTGGGTGCCTGTGGGTAATGGGTCTGGGAGCAGACGAGCGCTGGTCTCTCTCAGACTGAAGAAAGCTGCCTTCCCCAGCCCCAGCGACATCCTGACTTCCTCCTGCTAATGTGTCTGCCCTCGGAGAGGCCGCAGACTCTTAACCTGGCTGAGCCTCAGTGCGTGCTGGGGTGAGGGCCCGGCCGGGAGCAGCCGATCCAGGTGGGTGGACAGGGCGTATTGTCTGCAGCCCGGGAAGAGGCGACAATTGGATTGGAAATTGGTGTTCATCCAAGGGGAGAAATCAGGTGCGGGGAGTAAACTGGTTGCTGCAGTAAGTCTGCCCATGCTGAATGCACCCATGGGTCTCACATGTACCCACAGCCTGTTCACATGTACCCACAGCCTCCCCTCCCCCACTGCCACAACCACCCCCCTCGCCCCACCTGCTGCTGGACTCAGCTTTTGAGGTTAATAGCAAGACATATCCCCAGTTGGCCCTTTGCTTTAGAGGCTTCTCTTGGGCTCCAAAGGAACAGAAGGGATTTAAAGTGACCACGCACAACAGAGCTGGAACCAGTGGCGGCCACTGCTGGGGGCACAGGTTGGCTGGGAGATGGTTGTATACACTGACAGCTCCTATAGAAAGAGCAGCTCAGGCAGGGGTTGGGCCCTGCCCGTAGCCACCCCAACCTTCCCTCGCCATTTGGATGGAGCACCCACATCTCGCCGGCCAGCCTAACTTTCCTTCGATACTTCAGTTTCTAAAAGGATCGACCCCTCCTCTCCCCTGGCTGCACGGGGCTGAGCGCTGATGCAGCGTGCCCTGGGCCCCGGCGCATGACCTTGAGGCGGTCTCTCCCCGTGCTGGGGCTCTGTCCCCCCACTTCCTCACTGCACCCTCAGACTGCTCGTCACACCATCTGCTCATGAGGTTTTTATTGCTGATGCCCAGGAGTAACCGCATCATCCATGGGGGAGTTTCCATGGTTTAATTAAAGTTCCGAGTCATGTTCTCCGGCCTTTATTCCTAACTCCCTTTCGGAGAAGGCCCTGGGAAGCCCAGCTTGGCTCTCGGTCTGCTCCGTGTCTCTGAGCACGGAGGCTCCCCCTAACCCCTAACTCAGCGCCCTGCCACCTCCAGACGCTGGGTCTCCCTCTCAGGCTGAGGCCTGAAGTAACTGGGCCAGACACTAGGTGTCGCCAGTCTGGTCCTGCCTCTGTGTCTAGGTCTTGGCTGATGGGCTCTCCTGAGCTCTGCGTGTCTTATTTTAAGTCCTGCTGCCCACTGACCACTCTAGGTTAGAGACAGACTCATGCGTCTCCCTGGGTTCGTAGGGAAACTCCAGTTCCTATCTCCCCTCCCAATCAGCAGCAGTTACAGGCCTCAGGGAAGTCTGCCCTGAATCTCAGGCTGCCTGCTCTGTCCCGACTTGGCGACCATTGCTCTCTCTGGGATGGCTCATCTTTCACAGCGTCTGTTCCTGTTTATTTTGTCCAGTGTTGTATGTGCTTGAAAACAGTAAGTCACCTCCAGTACTTTTTTAAAACATGGGGGGAGGATGTCCAGTATAAATAACTCGGCAATCACACGACTGCTAGACCCCCTAGAATTCATAAAGTTGAGGAGCCAATTGTCCCAAGTTTTTCATGCTGGTGCGGCTTGGTCAGGGAGTCTTCACTCTCTTTTTTAAAAATATATTTTTATTGATTTCAGAGAGAGGAAAGGAGAGGGAGAGACTGATAGAAACATCAATGATGAGAGAGAATTATTGATTGGCTGCCTCCTGCACACCCCCTACTAGAGATAGAGCCTGCAGCCCTAGCATGTGTCCTGACTGGGAATCGAACCTTGATCCCCTAGATCAGTACCCCTTCTATAATTTTCGTAACGCTGAGTACCCCTTGTCAAAAAAAAATGGATGTATTTTAATAACAATCAAAATATATTTATTTTTTATTTTTTTGATACATACACAAAATAATAAGTGAAAAATAAAATTATTCATAATAAAATACAAATAAAAGTTATATTATAAATAACATTTATTTGCACATCGGACCATCTCACGCCTCACAAGACTGTCTTGACTTGACTCATGAGAACATAAATTAGGCGCAACTAAGCACGGTGCAGTAACACGGTGCATATCCCCACCAAACTCCGGTGCAATGTGTACCCCCACCAAACTCTTCCCGTAACCCTGGGGTACACGTACCACACTTTGGGAAACACTGCCCTAGATCATAGATTGACACACCAGCCACTGAGCCACACCAGCCAGGCGAGCCTTCTCTTTTGAGAGGCTGATACTGGTCTTTGAATGAACTCTTTATCTCTCTCCCAACCGCCCAAGAACAGAAAGGAAAAGGATCTGAATGACAAACATTTTTTGCTGTTTTAAGAATTCTGAGCACCCTTGGGAATAATGGGAGAAGCCTAGTAGATTGAAAGTAGGCTCAGAAATCGCTGGGCTGGAAACGCCGCCTTTTGTTGTCTCCCGCAGCCCGCACGCTCCCCTCAAGGCCAGCTCCTAAAGGCGCCTGTGTTTCAGCCGACTGAGCTGGACCGATGGGCACAGAGCGCCGGGCGGGGAGCCGTGCGGGGTGCCAAGGGCTGTCCAGCTCAAAACGGCCCATTTGAAAGCTGTTTGGGAAGCCAGAATGAATGTTGGTATCATCTTTCACTTGTGCGAGTTTTCAAAATTCAGCCACAGGTCTTCCTGGAGCCCTGGCCGGGGTTTGATTTTTCTGGGCTGGATGAAAGATTTAAAAAAAGACATTTATTTGGTAGGAGGGATTGGGACATTGAGCTGCTTTTAAATGATGTAAAGAAACCCTTTCTTCTTCTTCCTTCTCCACTTCTGCTCTGGTGCTGACTTTGAAAAGCCTTCCTAGAGAGGCTGAGATACGGGTGCTTTCTCAAGCTGCTTTCTGAGGTTGGCTTTTCTTATTTTGAAATATGCTGGAAATCTATCAAGGCTCGTAATCATCTGTCGGTTCTCATCACGGAGGGACAGAGTGGAGGGTGCACGGGGGCGGGGGCGGCGGGGGGACCGTGAGCCTTTGTGGCCATCCCTCCTCCTGGCCAAGAGATAACAGTATTTGAAATCTGTGTTTATCACCAGAGAGCGGCAAGGAAAGAGCCCACGGCCCTTCTCTGATGGATGGGGAGCAAACTTTTCTTGTGAAGCACAGACAGCCCACAAGTTTGTATTTTTCAAGGGAAGAAGAAATTTAAAGTGAAGCTGCAGAGAGATAAGTTTTTTAGTCCGCTGCTTTAGGGAGGCTTAAGGATCCTAGTAGGACCCTGAAAATGGCAGTGACCTCAATCCGCGCACCCCCTCCCCCCTTTATAGGCTCCCTAACTAGAGAGGTTTGCAAAGCTTAAGGGGATTAATGCTCTTTAAACCTCTGCACTGCTTCCTGCTCCTCATGGGATCCGGGTGCTAATAAAGATGTACCAGCTTGGGAAAGCTGGTAAACACTGCTTTGTTGCCACGGCAACAGGCGAAACAAGAACGATGCTGAGTACTGCTAACAAGAGTCCTTATGATTAAGAGTTTAAGGAGGGGGGAGAAGGGTCCTCAAAAATGCAGAGAGCCTTGGCGAGGTAATTAGACTTGGTGCTCTCCAAGTAAATTTACAGTTTTACGGCGCATCGCTGGAGCCTTGTTGCTTACAGAGTCACCTCCATCAAGTACCAGGAGCAGCGCCGCCATGAAGAGCCCCCAGCGTCTGCCGCCGGCTGCTCGGGAGAGGCTGGGCTGTTGACAAGAGACCCCTTCCCTCCGTCTCCTTCTCAGCAAGGAGTCGCTGTGTGTCCCTTGCTCGGGAAGTGTCCCCAGCCCTGCTTCCTGCCTCCCTCGTACTGACAGGTGTGGGAGGATGCTCTCCGCCTGCCTTAGCCATGGCTTCTCGTTAGTAACCGCGGCGGTGAATGACAGCTAACACTCAGCCTGTGCGCTGGGCCGAGCACTTTCCTTGCTGTGTCCTGTTGCGCCTTCCAGCAGACACCACGAGGCCCAGCTTTTATTGTGCCCAATTTTCAGATGAAGAAAGAAAGGAATTCAGGAAATCAACCATGGGGACCCAACCAACCGGGGCAGAGCTGGGATTTGAACCAAGGAGTAGCTGTAGAGCCTGGGCTTCCGGCCCATGGACCGTGTTTTAGAGCCCTACTCACACCCATCTGCCCGCGGCTGTGATTTTCACTCCTGGGTCCTGAGCAGCTCCTGCGGCCCCGCTGGGGTCTCCTGCCCAGACATGCGAGACTTCCCAGGAAGCCCGGGCCTCGCTCTCGGGGTCCTTCCCTCCGTGGCATTTGGCACCATGCTGAACTCCGTGCGGAAGTGTGGAAGCTTACGCTCCTGGTGTGTGATTTAACTCTCGGGGCTGTGAGTGAGAAGCAGGGTCACTCGGCTGAGATGCCCAGGCTGCCCCACTGGCCACCCCCTCCTGGGTAACAGTTCCCAGATGCTCAAGCCAGCCTGAGGCTTAATCCTGGACCCTGCCTCCCACCACATCTGGCCAGTCTCTGTGCATCCATCCACCTCTGGATTGCCCCGTCCTCTGTATCCACTGCCATGCTGGCTACGTGAACCGATGGCCTCTCTCCCTGGCTCCTGCAGCCTCTTGACCACCAGGGTCGCCCCCAGCTTTTGTGCATATTAAACTCCCGAGGTCCCCCAGGACTCTGCCTGGGCCCAACCCAGTTTAGGCGGGTGCCCCTTCTTCCCTCCCAACCCCTCTGCAAATTCCTCTGTCATCCTCGGCTTCCCTTCACCCTCACCCTCACCCCCTATAACTAGAAGGACATTTCCAGGAGGAGCACAGGCTCTGTCCCTCTTGGTGTCCCCAGTACCTAGGACACAGTACTTGGTGCCTGTTGCCTGTTGGTTAACTAGAGAAGGGAGCATGTTTATCCTCAACAGGTTGCTATGGCAGCAGACACCACAGCCATTAGAGATCAAGTGATTTAGGATCTCGGAAGTCCCAAGGTCACACAGCTACCCTCACACAGCTGCCCCCACCCCAAAATCCCACCCACCCCCGCCCCATCAGCTCCCAACACCCTCGGAGCCACCCTTCCTGCTGTGACTGTTAAACTCGGGGTCCCTCCAGGGCATCCTGGGGATCATGCCTTAGACACCTACCCCCTTGGTCGTAATGGTAATAGTTATCTGAGTTTTATTACTTGTACATTTCTTTTATGCCGGTAAACTTGCAGTTGTACGTGGGCTGTTGACCAGTACCCATCAAGAATGTGATGATAAACACTGAACTTTTTCCCCCCTCCTTTCTCCCCACAAGTATCAGTTTTCTTATTGAATTTGGGAAGCAATAGCCATTGATTAAGTTGCAATGGAGCTTGCCCTGAAAGGAAATGATTGATAATCTGCTTAGGACTGAGTGGCTTGCTTTTCCCCCTCCTGATTTCCTTGGCCGCTTTTTCAATTACCAGCTGTATTTAGCTTGGTTCGTTCCCCGTAACTCATTTCCCCTTCCTCCCGGATGTGCAGGCAAGTCGTAACAGAGTGCTGGAGTAGTGACATCTAATTATTTCCCCGAGGCATCGGTTAAAAGAGCAAGGATACATCTTCCTTGAGGTGGACAGATGAGGGCTGTGGGCAGTGAAGCAGAACACATCTGTCCTGGCATCGGGAGGGAGGTCAGGGTGACCTGGACCAGCACAGCCTCCTGGTCCCTGGACTCAGAACCCACCTGGCCTTGTGGGGGCAAAGGTCGTGGTCGATCCATCTCCCAAGGGGACAGGTTGGCTCACTACTGGGAGAGAAAGTACTAAGAGGGGTGTGTCACTGTGAGTGGTTCAGTGGTTCGTGCCTTTATCTTACGAGCTTCCTTGACTCCTTAGCTCCTGTCTTTAATGTGTTTATCATCTGCAAAGCACTTTCACCTGTTCAATTTTGATAGCTTGAATTCCTCCAAACGGTGCTGTACTATAATGGCAGAAAATTAAATTAGCTTCTGCATTTACCCTCCCACGGTCATAGAAGTACAGAGGCTAACACGTAGTTGGTGTTCAATAATGTTCCTTGTCAAGGGCACCTTCTAGAGTGGGCATATGGCATGCTTGATTTCCCTGTGTCTCCGGTGGAGAGACTGAGGCTTAAAATGGTGGAGAGGCGTGTCCGGGAGGCTTCAGTGGACCGAGTATGGACCCCACAATTGGGAGAGTGAGGGTGCCCCATAAATCAATAGCACCCCTTGGCCCCGCCTGAGGAGTGGACTTCTTGAGAAGTGAGCCACCGGGGCGGCAGGTGGCGCACCAGAGCTCCACCTCAGGCCACCTCTTACCTGGACCCGGCCGTGGAGAGCTCCGTCTGCGTGGGGCTGCGCTAGCGGGTCGTTGGGGGGGGGGGGGGGTGGGAGGGTGTGAGGGAACACAGGGAACCATGCTTCCTTGAGAGGCTTTCTCTGGGGAGGGAGGAAGAGGTGCCTGCCCAGTGTATTCCTCCCTATTTCCGGTGAACTGTGTCACGCCACTTCTGTCCAGACAAGATGAGACCAGAGTGTCCCTGAAAAACGCAAGGAGTCCTCAGAAGCTGGAAGCTTTTCTAAGGCTCTGCCCTTGGCCCCAAATCCTAGCTCCTGACTTGATTCATGATGTGTTAGAATGAGTTCAGCGATGCCGGCACCACCCAGCCCACGTCTAAGTCACTTTCTGTCCCTGAGACTCAGTGAGGTCTGGTTGGCCAAAGGAGAACCCTGCCCGGGAGGGTGGGGGGCTAAGGACAGACTCAGTGTGATACGGGCTGGTCCCCCAAAACCCCGGGCAGGGGTGCCCCCGTGCTCCTTCCCACCGCGAGGGTCGCTGTGCATGCGCGCCTCTGCAGCCACTGCCTGTCTGGAAAGGGAACTGGGGAGACCCCAGGTGTCTCTTGGGAGTGCGGAGTCCCTGATTTCCGAAATGCCGTTGATGAGAGAGAAGCAGCCCCAATTTTGGTCCGAGTTAATGGGGTGAAACAGCAGAGCTGAATATTTCTTCCGAGTGTTCAAGGCCATAACCAAGGCAGCTAAGTCAGCGGATTGACGGCGTTCCAGAAAGTGCCATCTCTCGGCTGTCCTGGCCCTGGGACCGCAGCTCACTCAGCCTCTATCCCCACCCCACCCCCAAACATCCTTTTCTGCGTATGACTTATTTTGCTAAGAAGGAGGAGAGAGGAGTGGCATTTCTCATAATCGCCCCCTCCCGTTTTCCGAGAGCGCCCGGCACGGAGCTTGCCTGCTGCTGGCGTGGGGCGCTGACAAAATATTTAAATAAAGTCTCTGGGGGAAAGGGCGTGCTCAGATGACGAAGAGAAACTCCTCGCAGTTATGGTCTCGGCGAGGCAGGAGCCTCTATAATTACACCTATTCAGCTCTGCCATTTCCAGTCCCCAGGCAGCCAGCCGAGGGAAGTCGGGCTCTAAAAATGGCCCCAAAAAAAGCCTTTTTAAAAAGGCAGTTCAGATCCGGAGCTATAAATAGTCTTTCCAACAAAGAGCAAAGATAGTCGGTTCCCTCTCTGGGCTGTTATCGGGGCCCCACGCCCTGGAGCAAACTTGGGGTGGGAGTGTTGGTGTCTCCCCAAAGACTTGGGGTTCTTGGGGACCCCCAGCACCCCGGGGGGACCCAGCCTGGTGCACGGTGATGGGGAGCTGGCCTGGGCGGCCTCCTTACTGTCCGCATCTTTCCTGGTGGCGGAATAGAAAGCCACTCTGTACGTCACTGGCCTGTCCCCGACCAGGCCGTCCGCCCGCACTAACCCGAGGGCACGGGCCCGCCTGCGGGGCCGCCTCCCTGGAGTTCCTGAGTCAGAACCTTCCAGGCTCTTCTTGGCGTGGCTCAACTGCATCACAAACACAGAGGCCTCATTCACGCACGCCCAGTCCGCCACGGCACCACGTAACTTCCTGTCTAAAACAGACACGATCATCGGCAGGACCAGGAAATGGGGTATTTGCTCTGCCCAGCACCCAGGGAGACCCCGCCTGCCGCACAGTGGAGGGAAGTTTGAGCCGAAACCCAAGCCTCCTGAGGGCAGTGTTTGGAAAAGGAAGGCTGAGGCAGCGGGAAGGATGGCGGGGAAAAGATGGCAGTCCCGACGGATTTTCCCTGGACCCCTTTCCCTCCTCTCCCGCCCCAGCCCTTTCTCCCGGACTGCGAGGCGGCTCCCCCGCCGCTCATCCGCCCAGCCCCACGGTGGCCCCATTGCAACCCAACTTCTCTGCCCATGGCGCCAGCCGCACAGACGCTGGTGGGATAGAGGTGGGTCCCAGAGCCACTGGTGAGGCAGGCCTGGGGCGGAGGGACCCTGAAGGGACCGAGTGGGACCAGCTGCGCTGGTGACAGCCCACAGCCGGGGTGTGCCTGTCCCCACGCTGCCCCTCAGCAGCACCCCTCAGCTTCTGCTTGGTGCCCAGGCAGCGGGGCGGCCAGCGAGGGTCTGGCTGCTGCGGGCGGTGGTGACTGTCCCTCATCCATGCAGACGCTTCAGGAAGCGGGAGCAGGGACCGGGTCTGGACCCGCCTTTTCAGTGTGACTGACTCCTCGGCCACAGTCCGTCAGAGGGAAGACGGGAAGGCGGAGTCGTAAAAGCAGTTCTGCGAAATGCCAAGCAGGTTTTCCGAGGGCCCCCGGCCATCTGGCTTTGCGCTCTGAACATACTACGTTAACAGGCTTTAAAGTAGAAACACATGTGAGCCTGGAAGACCAGAGATGGGCCGCGAAGGAGACAGTTTGGAATCGCTGCTCGGTATCTCCCGATACAGTAGCAAACGTGGGAAGCCATTCCAGGACTTGGAAGCGGTTCATTGCGTAATGACATCTTCCTAGCGCGCCCTGCCAGCTGGCTCCTCTCAGCAGTCAAGGAGGGAGGGCTGCTTTTTAAAAGTATTTTGGGGTGTGTGGTGGGGAGACTCTCTGTGCCCTGTGCCCCTCCACCGAACCCTGAAAGGGGGGGGGGGGGAACTCATGCCAAACGTCACGGGGATTTACGAGGATTTGCACAGCCTGCTTCGTGGACGGTGTCCAAAGCCCTCCTCTGAGTCCTGCCTCCTCCCACCCTCCAAAGGACGTGTTAGGAGAGAAGAGGGACTGGAAAGCAAGCACTCTGATATCAGCCTGCCCGGCTTTGGAAATCCCAGCATCCAACCCCCTGCCCGCTGCGCGGCCTTAGGCGGGTTGCACAACCTCTCCGAGCCTCAGCCTCTTCTCCGCAAAATGGGCGCCGTAACTCCTGCCTCCTCGGGAAGGAGGCAACCCAGCGTTCCCCCTAGAAGTGTGGCGGGAGCCAAGATGTGGGAGGATGGGGAGCCCACCACGGCTCTCTCGGCCACCCAGGAGCTGTGCCCTGCTGGGTGGGGATGGAGATAGCGGGGCCTCACCTCGCTGATGACACAAACGGCCTCTGACGAGAACCCCCCGCCCAGGCTGATCTGCACGTCTCGCGAGTCAAGTATGGAACCCACCGTCTGTCCCTGAACGATGATGCGAAGACCCCACCACCCGGGAAAAACCACAAGTGCCAGTGGGGATGGCGTGGGAGCTTCCGAGGAGGCTCCGCCAGGCATTGGGTGAAGCATTTGATGTTCTCCCCAGCGACCTTGTTAAAACACTCAGTGTATCTGCTTTGCCCACACTCGGTTCCTGAAGGCCTGTCTCCTGGTCAGGCCCCGGATGGCACCCACATCTCTGCTCTCACGCCCCAGTCTTACTGCTATCCGTCCCCAGCACAACCATCTCTGTGCAGTTGATTCCTGGAAATCCCACATGAACCTAAACCGGTGGGTCTCAGACTCTCTCTCACCTTCACCCGCTCCCCGCCTTCACCCAGGCTGCAGACGAGGCAGCAGTGAGACGTTTGGGCCTGCCTCGGTAGGAGGCTGTGCTGTGAGGGGGAAGCTGCAGGGCAGACGGAGGTAGGCAGGCCACAGCCTGGCCCTCAGGAGGTGGAGGCCTGGGTCACTGCCTGAGCCCATTGTCCCGGGAGAGGGGCAGCCTGCAGGCTTAGTCAGGATTTCAGAGGCCTGGGTGGCAGTACCTCATTTTGTAGATAAGGAAGCCGATGGCCAGAGAGGATAGGTTCGTTCAGTATCTGAATTTGCAGCGTTGGAATCCAACGGGCCTGGCGTCCAGTTCAAAGTGGCTCTTTCACTATCTGTACAGGCTGCTTAACCTCTCTGAGCCTCACTTTCTTCATCTGTGAACTGGGGACATGAACTTCAGATGGCGGTGGCTGTAGATTGAGTGAGGATGCTTACATCAAGAGCCTGATAAATAGGAATGCCCAACAAATGTCACCTCTTACTCTCCATCTATCCAACTGTGATTGAGCCCCTGTTGTGTGCCAAGTGCTTGGACATTCCAGCTCAGTTATAGATAGATCCTGTCCTAGGAGCTGTGTGATCTAGAGACACCTGAGGTTGGAGGTCACACCCTATGGCGCACCCCCCCCCCCCCGCCTGCAGATTCCTCTTCTCGCGGGTCTTTTATGAGCAAAGGGGGCATTCTTCCGTTATTCCATTCACAGAAGGCGTCACTTGCTGGTCCCCAGCCAGCCCACCCTGGACACTGGCCGAGGGATGCCACACGTCCTCGCTGGCTTTTCCTGGGCTTGGACCCAAGGTTCTCTCTTCCAGGTGGTTGGAAGCACGGAGCTGGTGATGCGGTCCTTCTTCAGATCTGTGCTGTCAACAGCCCGTGACAGTGACATTGGCTCTTCAGTAGAAGGCACCCACTGATGCAAATGTCGGCCAGTTTTCCGGAGGGTGGAGGAGAGCCATCTCTTAAAAATATTGTATTGGGTGAAATAACACACCTGTTCTTATTTCACCAACATAAAAGAAATGCAAGCGGCTAACAAATCAGGTGCCCCGGGCCTGCGCTGATGGATAGGCATGCCTTGCTTTGGGAATTGCACACTCGGTGTTTTCATACCAATGGCTGCAGGCCTCGGAGGCTGTTCTCTTTAGTGAGTTAATTAATTGTTCCTCCTGCTGGTTCCCGTGGAAAGTTGTTCCTTTCCAGCCCCACATGCGGGGACCGTTACACTCTGCCGGGCATCTCACTGGCAGTGACTGGCCGGGCTACCACACAGCCCTGTGAGGCGGGAACCCCTGTCCCAGGGGGGAGAAGCGGAGAGCAGCCGGGCCACTTGCCCCAGACCCCCAGCCAGGCAGCTGCAAAGCCGGATATGAGCTTAGCTGGTGAAGGAGCACCTTCTCCTCCGCCGCTGGCACTGCCCGCTCTCATGAATAGTGTGGCATTGACTACAGCTCCACCGCGTCAGGAAGTCTCCATCCTCCCTCGAGTGGACTATGGTTTCCAGAATTTAACATACCAATAACAGACACGTTAGTGGACACACACACACACATACACAGGCCTCTGTGTGCAGATGGCCCCGTCCCCCACATGGAGGTTTTTCCTTTCATTCCCTTCCTCCTAGCCCCCAGGCCTGCCACCCTCCCCAGAGATGCCGTGGTTAAGGAGTTTGCAAAGATCCCACTGTTGGCCTGGAACGGCCCACCTGGGCCAGAGTGGGCCTGGGAGCCGCCTCCAGGGCGTGTCACGTTGCCGGAGTACAGCCACAGGAATAGGACGCCCTTTGTGGCCAGGACCCCTGTGCACACTTCTCCCTGCACAGCGATCCCTTGTGCGTAGGACACAAAGACCCCGTGTCCCGGGCCGCCGGCCTCCTGCCTGTGAAAGGCGTGTGCAGTGTGTTTGTGCGCCCCTTTCTGGAACGGGCCCCGCTGCCTGGGTTGGAGCGGAGCAGTTATTAAGTCAGAATGGCCCAGGAGCTAACGTATTTGTGGTCGCTGGCCAAGGATGGCCTAGAACAGCCATGGGCAAACTAAGGCCCTCGGGCCAGATCCGGCCCGTTCGGCTGTTCTATCCGGTCCGCGGAGCCGAAAGAGTGGAGGGTTCTCTTGCTCTCCCCTCCACTCCTTCACCAGCAGCCCAAGATGAGAGTGCCAGCATGGTCAGGTTGCTTTTGTTCCGGCCCTCCGGTCCAGTTTAAGAACCCATTGTGGCCCTCGAGTCAAAAAGTTTGCCCACCCCTGGCCTAGAAGGTCACCTGTGACAGGTGTCATGACTCCCACAGTCTTGTCATTGGTTGGGTTGGCTTTGGCTTGCATCCTTCGTTGTTTCTGGGCCTCGGTGGATCCAATTCCTCGTGGTGGTATTGATAGTGGTGACAGAGACCTGAGGGTGGACCCTCCTGTGGGCGCTGAAAGCCTGTGTTGTACCCTGAGTCCTGGGAGGGATTCTGGGAACCGCACTGCGGGGGCCTCTGCCCTGATGGGAGCTTGTAGCCTGCGCCCAGTGAGGCATGGCGCTACAAAGTGTGGTCCTCGCTTCAAGGACTAGGAGCCTCGATCAGTATGTGATTAGTGCTGAACTGTGTTCATGTTATTGTTCATTCGTTCTATCAATGAATACACGGTGGGCCTGAGTGATGCCGTTACGCGTCCCCGATGCACTCCCGGCTGCTCACCCGCACCGACAGACAGCCTTCTGCCCGACCAGCCAGTACCTCCTGGTGCCAGCATGACTGGTCATCAGCCACGCTCCGCCTGTGTGCCTTGTCTCACTTCCTTCGTTAGCAACGGGGGAGCGCCTTGGATGCCGCCCGAGGGGCCCGGCATCGTAATCCGTGCAGCGGTCCCCTCCGATAGATGCTGCCCTGCTCTGCCTCTTAGGGTATCTGGTAGGACAGCATTTCTGGAGGAGGAGGAGGTCACGTGGGGTCCCATTTTCTGGAGGATGGGCTGAATGTGTTAGCACGGCTGTTCCAGGCTTCTCAAGTCCGGCCAGACTTCCCAACCTCACCTCGACCCACTCCCTGGATGTTGGGCCCCACCATCCTACCTGCTGGTTCCCACCACACCACGCTCCGCAGACCAGCCTGCCTGCCCTTGCCCTTACCATCACCTGGAATGCATTTCTCTGCCCGTTGGTGCCCGGAAGCCTCTTCCCCCCATACAGGTGCCCGCTGGGGCGGCGGACAGACAGGTGGCAACACCTGCCAGGAAGCCCTCTTGCCATCCCGCAGGCAGTCATCTTTCTGTTTGTCCCACCGCCATAAGCGCCCTGGCGGTTTTGTGTTGGGATGTCCGCCCATCCTTCTCCTAAGGCAGGGATTTCTTTGAAGACAGGGCTGATTTACTATACCCTGGGGACCAGCACCGTGCCTGGCATGGGGCAGGCGCAGCGTGCAGTTAGTTACTGATGGAATGGCTTCATGTGAGCAGCTTCGTGGAGCAGCTGATGCTGTATCTGCCTTGGTTTCGAAAGCGGAGGAGGGGATGGTGTCTCAGGCCAGCGTCCCCTTCGTGTCCCCTCCTCTCTCTCGGGCCCCCTGCATTTGGTGAAAATTGGCTGTAGTCACAAGATACCTCTATTGCCTCCTCCATCGCATCCGTGTACTTTCCCAGGGAGAGTAGCAATTCAGGAGGAGCGAATAGAAGTGAAAACTCCTTTTCATCTCTCAGCCGCCTGCGTATATGCTGAGGCACGAGGGCAGATCCCCGAAGATATCCTCACTGACTAGAGGAATTGGGGGCTGCGTGCGGAGCTCACATCGGCAGATGGGGTTCGCGGCCGAGGGCCTCCCGGGTTTTCTCCGTGTTTGGAGGAGCTGGGGAGTGTCACGGGGACCCTCTCACCCGGAGCCCGTGCACTGCTCGCCCTGACAGGAAGAGCGCTCCTTCCGCGCGGAGCCTGAGCCGGCGGAACAGAGCAATAGTACTTGAGGCTTCGCTAAGCTAATTCCTCCTGGCACGGCCCCAGATATCTTGATTAAATGGTCTGTGAAGTGCTGAGATATCTTGATAATGTACGTTTTACATTTGATTATATAATAAATTATGTTGCTCCTAATAAAATTTAAAATGAGCTTAAAAAGCCATGAGAAGGCTGTACCATCTATCAAGAGAAGAAGGTCTCCAGAGAGACGGTGCGCCGGGAGCCGGACGCCGAGCCCGGGGTCCCGCAGGGCGGCCGCTGCGCTCACCTGGGCAAGTGCTGGAGGGCAGCGCAGCACCCTCTTCCTTCCCTTCCTTCCGAGGGGAACCGTTCGGTTTGCTCAGTCACTGAGGGAGTGAGGATGCGGCCTGCTCCAAAGCTCAGGGCAGAAGGGAGGGAAGATGGGGAGCCAGCCTGTGCGTGAGGCCAGCAGCTGGTAGGTGGGGCCACCGTCAGTGAGTGAAGCCAGAGAGGAAGTGCTCAGAAGCACACTGAGCGCTTGGAGCAGCCAATCAGGTGGGCTCTCTCTGCCCGCCTCTGCTCCCGCCGTGCCCGGGGGAGATGGCAGGCTTACCAAAAGGGACACGGACACGTGGCAGGGAGCTGGTGAGGTCTGGGGAGCAAATGCTCATTACAAACGGACGGAGGGCCTGCTCGGAGTCCGTCCCTCCCGTCCCACCACGCTGCTGCGACATTTTTGTTCTCCCTTAAAACACTGCCATCAACCAGTTGGAATATAGGCCCGGAGTATCGCGGGGTGTAATCTAATTAGTAGGAAGTCAATTCAGTTGCTCCTTTTGTATCTTGTGATTAAATAAGTGGGGAAAATGGCTTGAAAATTAGGTGCTAGAACGACCCAATTACATTTCTGTAGCTTTTTGTATTCAATTTCATAAACAATTTTGCTCTTCGCTGGTTAATCAGTGAATGCCTTTTTCCAGTTTGAAAAGCACTTTTGAAATTATAATGCAATTAAATTGTGTGTGGATGTTCTGGCATAGCGAGTGTGAAAGCCGGGGGCTTGGCAGGCTGCCGTGTTGTACCTTGACTGTAATGAGTCCCCGGGCTGGCAGCTTGCGAGTGTCATTCATAATATTGTCCATGCTGGGTTACTGTAAAGTGCAGCTGCCTTAACCGGCAGTTAACCAGCGACCGCCAGTCCCCTGTCTCCCCGTGCCAGCGAGGCACCGGGATGGCGGCGCTCCTCCCCGAGCCGAGCTGCTAGGACGCGGATGAAGCCAGTGCTCCAGGGACCGCCCACTGGCTGAGATCAGGAGAGGGTGGGATGAGCTTGTCCGCCTCCCCTGTTGTCTGTCAGCAGACTGTAGGAAGGGAAGGGGGGACACGGATGTGGTCTCGGGCACTTTTCCGTGTGCCCAGCGTTGCAGTAAATGCCTTTCCTAAATCCTTCCTGCGACCCCGTAGGAGAAGTGTTTTACCACCGGGTTTCACGGATAGGGATGCTCAGGCTCGGGGATACGGCAGGCTCTCCTGTGAGTGCCGGCTCTGAGGCTGCCACCTGAGTCTATCTAACTCCAAAGCCCGTGTTCCCTCCACGTTCCTGTGCAGGGAGGACAGGCCGGGAGAAAGGCAGGGGCCTGGACGGGGCCTGGGTGCAGAGAGCCCTGCGAGTCCCTGCTCCGGTGAGGGAGAGGTCCTCATCCTCCCCCTTCACCCCTCGTCTGATCCGGGAGGCCCCGATTCCCAGAGGGCCCCTGGGTGGGGGGAAACGTGCGCTTCAGATTTTTTTTTTCTGCTTTATTATCATTTTATCCTGTCCTTACTCTTTTGGACGTTCGGGGGTGAGTCAGGATGATCTATAATGCGGGGACAGGATGCAAGACAGCGATCCAAGGTTGGGACGACCCGGTGGCCGGAAGTTCAGGACGACTTTCCCCAGCCCCCAGATCTTGCCGTTAGGATAGGAAGCCCATAGGAGGCAGGCTGCCAAGGGCCTCGTGCCGGAGAAGGTTAAACCATTCTGTTTCTAGAACTCTCTTCGCAGCTTGTAACGGCTCACCTCCTAACAATTAACATCTAGCTCCAGGCTCTAACCTCCCTCCTGCTGGCACTTTTCCCTGATAGACGCCTTCCAATGCCACCTGGCTTGCTGGAAACCGGAGATCAGGAGGGTCCTTTCAGCAATTCCTTCACGTTGAACTTGACCTGAACTCTCCCCCCCAGGGGAGTTGGGGGGCCTGGTTACTGTAATGCCTGCTGAGTGGGACCGGCCTCCGGGAGGCGGGAGCTGTGATGGTGTTTATTGGTGAGGGGAGAGGCCGGGAGCTGGCAGCGAGCACACCTGGGCTTGGTGGGTAACGGAGGCCCAGGGGGTGGGGGGCGGGGTGCAGGAGTTACTGAGCTACTTGGACTTGGGAAGACTATTTCATGTTGCAGCCTCTTAAAAAAAATAAAATTGGCCACGTGCCTGGGAGCTCTTGGGTCAGGTGCAACATCTGTTTTGCAGCAAAGCTCAGCACAGCTAGGACGGGGAGGTGAGTGGGGTGGGACGGCGGATTAGAGAGAGGAGGGAAGATAGGGCTCCTGGGACGGAGCTTAGATTTCACTGGAAAGTGTGTGAGTAACTGTTAGCATGTGCTTCTAATCGCCGACTTGCCAGATGTTCCCAGAGAGAGAAGCGGAGGGGTCTAGCCTGAGAGTCCCCTGCGGGGGAGCTGGTAGCTTGGAACTGCTAGTGGCCCCAGCTTGCTCGCCAGGTGTTCGCTCCTTCCCGGAACATCTCGAGGGCGAGGCCGGAGAGCGTCTCGGCTCTCTTGCCGGTGGATCCTCGAAAAGCTGGACCTCGAGGCTGTGTAAGGGGCCGTGACCCCTCCTCATCCAGGACCTGATCCATCCCGGAATTTCCCTGGGAGGACCGAGCCTGAAGCCCCAAAACAAGGCTTCTTGCACGCCTGGGCCAACAAGACACCTATTTCTGGAGAGATGCGGGTTTTTCAAGAGGCTCGGAGGAAGAAGCAGCCAGAGAAACAGGCGTGGAATCCGTTCCTGACCAAACGTCTGGTCTTCCATGAAAAGACTCAGAATGCCCGTGGAGGTGGTGACTGTCCTAACCCCCTGCCTCACACCCCTTCATCCAGGGCCCCTGGGTGCTTCCTCCCCCGGAACCAAGGTGGCCTGGCACACCTCACCTGGCTGGTAAAGACCCGTAGGGTGCAGTCCAGGGCCCCACGATGGCTGTGCAGACGGCCAGCCCCTGGGAGCCCCGCTCGCTCTGCAGAGCCGGGGAGGGGGAGTGGGGGGGCGAGGAGGGGTGTGCAGTGGGCCTGCCCGGAGCGTTGGGGGCGGCTGCAGTCTGGACCCCGCCCCTTGCCGACACGCACTCGGAACACTTACGGAGTGAACAAGCTGAAAGGAAATGGTGGGACGTTCGTCTGATGGATTATCACACATCCATTAAAGTGATGTTTACAGAGTTTTTAAATGACATGTGGAAATGCTTATGACATAATATTACATGAGAAAAGCTATAAAGTGTGCACGTGCTGTAAATCACGTTAGAATTAGAATCAGCTGGCGGGCTCCGGGAGCATGCCAATTCCCAGGCCCCACCTCGGACCCAGTAAGTCCCAGTGTCTGAGGGCGGGGCCTGCACACAGGGAGTTTAAAGAGTGACGGGAGGCGCGGCCCGGGCTGAGACTCTGAGATGCGCTAGTCACAGCAGTGCCCGTGGAAGGAGAGGTCTCCAAACGGTGACCAGTGGCTTTTCCTGGGGGAGCAGTTACGATGGGCTCTACGTCTGTGCCTCTTCATCTCTGGGCTCCCCAGGGCTTTGCAGCAGCATGCGAGCTATGACTGTCATGGGGCCCCACCAGCTGGTAAAGTGGAGGGTGCTGGAGACCCAGTTCAGCCCGCTCTGCAGCCCTCCCCTTCGTCCTGGTCCCGGGTCCTGGAGATGCCGTGGAACTAGGCATAGATTCCTGTGCTCTCAGTGATGAGGCCACGATGCTTGTTCAGAAATGTTTATCACGAAAACAAGCACCCAAACGACCTATTTAGGACAAAGCGGGGGACCCGGCATAGTCCCCAGTGCTTTTGCTCACATGGGCATGTCCAGGTCTTCAGCGCTGGGCGGCTCGGGATGCGAGCTGCACATGGGGCGGGGGCTCCCGCAGCCCAGCCTGGTGGGCAGGTGGCTAAGACTTGCCTGGACTAGCTTTCCTCCCGGGGACGGGCGAGGACAGCTGGTCAGGGCAGCAATTACAGCCTCTCTCCTGCAGACGAGGGTGGAGCGTGGGCCGCAGGGCGGGTCCGCGGCCTCCACCTGCGGCGGCCGGCGGCTGGCGGTGGCTCTCTGGCTGGCGGAGCCGGGGCAGAAGCGCTATCAGCCGTAATTGGCTGCCTCCGTGATGTATTGGGTCGAGCTCAGAGCGTCGGAGCAGGAGGGCAGGGTGCTGAGCAGTGTTTCATTTCTGGAACTGTGGTGGCTCTAACTAGGAAGCCAGCTCTCCCCCGGCCCTGACATTTCATCATTTAGCTCCAAGGGACCGGCGGCAGGAAGCCTGCCACTAACCTTTTCCTGCCTGTCACCATCGAGGAGGAGGGACGGGCCGCCCCCGGCGATGAGATTCAATCCACCACCAGCTTCTGCGGCTTGTTAAACCTTCTCTCTCTCTCTCTCTCTCTCTCTCTCTCTCTCTCTCTCTCTCTCTCTCTCTCATACCAAGCTGAGTGGCCTGACAGCGACAGTGAGAGGGGACACAGGCTGAGGGGAGGTGGCCCCACCACCCAGGCCCTGGTGGCCTGTCTTTGGCCTCGCCTTTTCCTCGGATGCCTTTGGACAGTGGGCATCTGGCCAGCAAGACCCGGAACGCCTCCTCTTGTCCTTGTCATTTGATTCACAGTGTGGCCAAAGCCAGGGCTCACCCGTCTGTGCCTTAGTGCTCTCTTGGATTCCAATGGGGACACTAATCCCTTTTGAGACCCTTCATTAAGCGGTGTGCGGGTAAAGTGAAGTAACCTGTGGCAGTGGCTTTGAGAAGACGGTGGTTAGAATAATAACAGTGATTATAATAATGGCACATTGAGAGCAAATCCTGATGCTCCTTGGTTCTTCTTCTTTCTGCTTCCCGCCGGCAGGTGAGCGGCTCACACCTCATGGGAAAGACGGTACCTTCTGCAGCTAGCTGGCCCTGTGCCTCCAGCCCCCCGAAATCAGGAGAGGGTCCCTAGTGCCCCCTGTTCCCCCGTGTCACCTCGGCCCCTCCTCTGCCCTTGCTTCCCAGATTCCCAAAAAAAGAAGGGTGCTATCCTTAGGAAAAGTAAGGGGGGGTGGGGGTGTGAGCCGCAAAGCTGGCCAGCTGCTCCACTGAGGGGACCCGTGGCTGCTGGCCAGTGCGGGGTGGGTGGCCCTAAAGGGTGCATCCGGCCTGGGGCCTGGGCTCGCGGGGAGCAGGAAAGGACTTGGCCTCACTGAGGAGGAGAATCACAGGTTCGGCTGAGGATCCAGGGGTTTAATCAGCAAAGCTATTTAGGTCCCGATGAGTCTTAACTGTGAGAATTATTTTGAGCTTCACCCTGTTCCGGAAGCGTCGGTTTACTAAGCGGGAAGGTATTTGGCACCGGCAACCTGGAAAAGGGTGAGGATGAGCATGGACGCCTCTGGATTAGGGGGCTCTGCAGAGCTCCGGAGCCCACGGCTGGCCACCAGTTTGGGGGAGACCCAGCCTTGGAACTGTCTTTTCAAAGACCAATCTGTTGACCTTTTTCCTTAAGGCAATCTTTCCCGAGTTAGAATTTTTCTGCATTGGCTGGTCTGGGTCCGTTCTGTCACCTTGAGCGTGGCTGAGTCAGCCCTGGCCCCTCCTGGTACGTGAGCAGGTGCTGACCCAGTATTGCCCGAATCAGAGGGCTGGCACGTGGACGGGGATGCGGGACCCTCTGAGCGGAGAGCCCTCCTTGCCCAGGGCTGGCATTTCTGCCGGAGGCTGCCTCCCCCCGCACGTCAGCTCGGCGCCACACTGGGCAGCACCTCCCCCCGCCGCCCCGATTTAGAGGAGCCTGGATTGAGGTTTCTGTTGTAAACTCTATTTTTAACTGAGCTGAGCAGGGAGCTGGCGGAGGAGGCTGTGGCTTAGGGGTGTTCGGGGAGCTGTGCATGGGGACAGGAGTCCTTCTCGCCAGCGTGGAAGCGCCCAGAAGCTCAGCCCAAGCATCCCAGATGGGCACCGAGACCTGGGACAGAGCACGGGCAGCGCTGCCCCTCCTCAGCGCTGGGGGCTCACACCTGTGAGGTGCCAGGCAGCCTCCCGGGCGCCCCTGGGCCGGCCTGTGCCATACTAACCCAACCACATGTCAGTGTCTGCCCTTACCGCCGGGCATGGGTTCCTAGTAACTAATTGTAAAACCTCCACCTACGTTTGTACTTCACAGACTCGTTGATGGTTATCATGACCTTGTGAAGCAATTCAAGTATTAAAAGCGTGTAGTGTTCATAATCACCAGGAACTTCTGCTCATTGACCCCTGGGCATGTGCCTGGCTCTGTGCAAAGTGTTCTGTGTTCTCCCATTAATAAGATGGGTAGGGGGGATGTCACCTGGATTTTCTTTTTTCATATTCATTTCTTTGACAAATTGTATGGAGCGCGAGTTGGAGGCCTAGGGGATTGGGCAGTGAACAACGGAGAGTGGAATCTCGGGCCTTGATGAGGAAGCTGAGCTGAGTCACCCAAGGCGGTGCCACCTATGAGCGTGGGACCAGGCAGCAGTCACTCCGCCTCGCCTGTGTGCAACCCACAGCCCTCCCTTTATCCTGGCTGCCCTTCGGGGGCTGATGGGGAGGAAAGCCCCGGCTTTGGGGACAGGCGGACCTGGGCTGTATCCCAGCTCAGCTTCTCGTGAGGAGAGGCCATGGCAGCTAGCTGCACTTGGCACCAGATTCCTTGTTTATTAAATTGGGATAATGCTACCTGCCTCAGGGCAGGTTGGGAGGATTAGCGGTAACGTCCATGAAAGGGTCCAGTAAGACTTGTATATGAGATAAATGTGGTGGTTGTGATGAGAATGACAAGGACCCAGTAAAAAGCAGCCAGCAGTCCTAACCGGTTTGGCTCAGTGAATAGAGCGTCGGTCTGTGGATTCAAGGGTCCCAGATTTGATTCCGGTCAATGACATGTACCTTGGTCGCGGGCACATACCAATAGGGAGTGTGTAGGAGGCAGCTGGTCAATGTTTCTTTCCCATCAATGTTTTTAACTCTATCTTTCTCCCTTCTCTCTGCAAACAGTCAATAAAATATATATATTTTTTAAAAATAAATAAAAAGCAGCCGGTGAGTAAAAGAGGGTTATGGCTCATCCTACGGGCACACCAGTCAGGAGGTGCTCTGCTCCTGCCACCTTGCTTCCCCAGCCCTCTCGGCCCTCCTGGCCCAGCGGGCTGCTGGTCTTCAGGGAGCTCGGGTGACCGAGGCATTAACTCCTGGCGCCTCCCCAGCCTGGGCTGAGGCCTCTGCCACTGCCAGCTTCCTTCCCCATCAAGGTTTGGTTATGTACCTTTACAAACCAATGAAATAGAATAAGCGGGTACATTGTACCTCCCAGCTGGCAGGAAACCAGGAGCGAAGAACCAGAAGGCAAGGCCTCATGCGTCTGCAGCAGCCTTGTTGGATAGGGACATCCTCCCTCAGGGAGGGGTCTGGTGCTTTCGCAGAGGGATGGCACGTGGGCCTCCTTCAGGGGGGTGGGAGATGGTCCTCCTCCAGAGGGATGGGGCGTGGTCCTCCAGAGGGATGGGGTATTGTCCTCCCTCAGGGGGATGGGATATGGAACTCCCTCAGAAGGATGGGGCGTGATCCTCCATCAGGGATGGCACATGGTCCTCCTTCAGGGGGATGGGGCGTGGTCCTCCCTCAGGGGTGGAGGGTGGTCCTCCTTCAGAGGGATGGCACGAGGTCCTCCCTCAGGGGGATGGGGCCTGGTCCTCCCTCAGGGATGTCACATGGTCCTCCCTCAGGGGGGTGGGGGGTGGTCCTCCAGAGAGATGGGGTGTGGTCCTCCCTCAGAGGGATGGGGTGTGGTCCTCCCTCAGAGGGGTGGGGCGTGGTCCTCCTTCAGGGGGATAGGGCGTGGGGAAGGGTGGCTGAACCAATCCCAGTCCCAGGTGACGAATGCTACTCTGGGTCATCTGCCGCCTGCCTGCGGAGCCTCCAGTGGCATCCCAGCCTGTCCTGGGAGATGCCACCCTGGGGGAAAAGGCTGGGTATGCTGTAGGGCCCGGGGTTCAGGCCCAACAGTGACGGGCGGCACTGGGTGGGGCGAAGAGCGAGGTCTGGGTCCGAGCCTGTGCTCTGTCCCAGCTCCTGCTCCGTCTTCTGCCACGCACAGCGGGGCTTCTGGCTTAGCAGCCGTAGAGATGAGCAGGGCGGTCCTCCCTCCCAGCCTCCAAAGACACGGAAATGTGTCATTTGTTTCAAAAAAGAGCCCCAGCAGGAGCGGATTCCTGCCCTGCCGGCCTCTGCAGTCCCTCTGAGGTTCAGTGGGCGAGACAGGCCAGGGGCCAGCGTCTGGTCACTGCACACATCACCAGTGGGTCTTGCCAAATGATGACATGCCCAGACCATCCCAGTTCCAGACCAGAGAGGCCACTCACCGGCACCTCAGGACGAGTCCTTGCGGAGTTGTGTCCCTTAGCTCCTGTCCCTCCAGTAAACCCTGGCTTAGTGACCAGCTAGTTACCTCCATACTCGATGTGTGCTAGACAAACTAGGGAACACACGAAACAAAAACTAAGGAAAAGGCAGCTCAAATCCTGTGAGATAGTAGACGGCGTCCCTGCCTGCTAGAGATGATTAAGAAATAAAGAAAAGGCCTTTCTTGGAGTCGTCAGCCCAAAGGGGAAGTCTGCTTTGTTTAGGAAAAAGAGTTATATCTGAAGCTGCTCGGAGCACAGCAGTGAATGGAGTGAGATGCCTCATTTGCGAGTGGCCATGCTCTGCCCCGTCTGACTCTGGCCCCTTCCTTGGTTACTGGTGCTCCCTCTCCTCCCACCCACGCCCCAGCTCCTCCCCAGCGAAGCTTTGGAAAAACAGCCAAGTGTTCAGCAAAGTAAGAGGCCTGGCTTTCCTCCCTCCCTCGCTCCCTCCCTCCGCCTCCCCTGGCGGAGAAATCCCATTATCCGGGAGAATGATTGTGAAACTCCAGTCTGTCTGCAGCCGAGCTGTGGGCTGTCCTCCCCCCTCCTCCGCCACCACCCGGGTCCCCTTGTCTGTCTGCCGGGGGAAGACGGATATCTATATATTAAAGCTTTAAGGATCTATAAATCTGAGTTGATTCTCTGCTGGTGACAGCCCAGGCTCTTCCCCACAACGTCTGACATGATCTAATGGGTTTACAGTTGTTTGAGTGCTTCTCCGAAGCAAATGAAAGCTCTTAGTTAGGGCGCGCGTGAAATGGCACTGTTTGTTCCGGGCCCCTCGGCAAAGCCGGGGGATCATCCTCCAATTATCCACCCTCCGCTCCAGCCGACAGGACTCGGAGCTCCGCCGGAGGAGCCGCACAGACCGCCCCGCCGTCCGGCCTCCCTGCCCGGGAGGTGCCAGGGCGCTGGGGGTGGGACTCACTCCCAGCTGTGCTCCTTTTGCCAGGAAAGCTTGAGACTAATTGGGAACAGAAGGGATGCCCAGGGGATGGGGAACGGGGGATGAGAGAGAAAGAGAGAGAGAGAGGGAGGGTCTCGCCAAGGTAGATGAGTGACAAATATTTGCTTGTAGCAAAACAAGAGTCCAAAACAAGAGAGGCTCCTAATGAGAGCTCTGGGCGTTGCGTGCCTCCAGCCCTCCGGGGCCGGCAGCGTGGGCCGGTGTGATTAGTTGCCTTGCTTCTTGGCACAAGGCCAAGGCCTCTTTTCAATATCAAGTTTCATAAGCGCGGAACAATAACACATCATTATAAACCCTCGGAGACGGGCGGTGGGTGGTGGCAGGGGTGTTTTCCTTCTTCCCCGGCAAATCCGTCTTTTCAGGGCAGGTACATTTTCCCGCTGTAAATAGAGACTGGCAGGGGACAGATTGTGGCTCGGAAACTTGCTGTATTGTTAATCTGTTATTAGGCAAAAGTCTTCACACGAGGCTCGGTGCTCCGAGGCCTCATTGTGAGCCCGGGATGGAATTATGCATCATGAATAAAAACCGCTGTCAACATGCATTGGTTTCAAAACATTAGAGCATATGGTATGTGATTATCTGTATTGTCAAGTGCAATAAAGTAAATTTGGATATAATAAAGAATGTAATATTTTAGAAATTTGGTAATAAACTAAGGGAGGGATGACAGCTGGGGTTCTTTAAGGCCCCAGACACACACAAATTGAAGTTGCGGGTCTCTGCAGCCACGCGGCGGAACGGTCACCGCACGGCTGTCTGCGCGCCGCGATTCCCAAGCCAGGAGAGGCCGCTCCGTCCCCCGCCCGCCTTCCCCCGGGAACTTGCATTTGACAGCAGGAGGGGGCGGTGGCTCCCGATGGAGATCCAGACCTGGCCTTCCTCCCTGGACTGGAGGTGTGCCCGGTGGCATGTCCACTGTTCTAGGCAGGTATGGGGCCGAGCCATCCTGAGGACCCCTCTGCCCGGGGGAGGCCCTCTCAGCGCCTCTCCGGCTCTCTCTGCCCCCCATTCGGTGAGTGGGGAAGGTGATGCTAAAAGCATCCTCTTTCTGGAGCTCCCACCATCCCACAGGCCATCCATTACCCCAGGGCAGAATGTCAAACGTTGGGAGAAAAGCAGGTCTCCGGAGGGCTCAGGCGCTGCAGCGTCCGGTGAGGGCCGGGAGCTGTGCGGAGCGTCACGCCCGTCTTCTCGTTTAAAAGGCTGTTTTCCTAAACCGTTACCCCATTTTACGGGTAAGGAAACCGAGGCACAGAGGGATATCGCCCGGCTCATCAGTGAGTGGTGGGACTGGGGTTGTGTTAAAGCCCATGTCTGAACCCAGAGCCCAGATGCTCTTCATTCTCAGCCCACATGTCCCAAGGCCTCCCCACAGGAAACCTTCCATTTCCTAAGCAAGCTGGGGACTTGAAAGAATGTTCCAGAAAAAAAAAATGCATCTAGGTGATTTCTCTTTCTTTTCACTTGGGCCTGGCAGACTGGTCTGCATTTACGGTTGTTGTTTTTGGGGTTTTTTTTTCCCCCCTGAGCTTTGATTTTTGTGCCCTGACTCCAGCTAGGTGAGCTCATCCTCAGCACCCTCGCAGTTTGCCTCGGTCGTGCCCGCCTCTCCCCCTGGGGAGGGCTCCTGCCCCAAGTGATGTCTATGGACAGGGGCCGAGGCAGAGCCTGCTTGCTCTTCCTGACTGCTCTCCTATTTCTGACCCCTGGCTTCTGACTTCTGGGCTTGCCCAGACCCCCCGCTTCCAGGAAGCCCCGAGTGTAGCCCTGCCTGCCCCCTTGCTTCATTCACCCCTGGCCGCCCAGCCAGGCGGACCGCTCATCATGGAGCTTGAAGAATTGGGACCACCATCGTCGGCCCGGCGAAAGCAATCTGGCCGGCTGGGAAGACAGTCAGTCCATTTCATGCCTGGATACCTCCGTAATTCCTAGAACGGGGTGGGCAGAGATTTGAATAAACCCCTCTGGCCTAGGGATCGTGTGACCTGGTTTCCGTTGGAGATGACAGCAAGGTGGGTCCAAATTCATTTCCCAATTGCTTGGCTTTGGCACCTGGGGACAGAACCCGCTAGAGCCCAGCCAATGTTTCCTGATATCGAAATCATTTGCAAGTCTCAGCTGGCAGCCCACTTATTCCAAGCAATATTAGGTACAAAATCCTACATGAAAACCGCAGATTTGTGCAGGGGCGATAGCAGGAGCGTGCATTATCTCATTTAATCCCCGTGGCAGCGCGGGGAGGTCAGCAGGTTTTATTCCTGTTCTCAGGTGCGGGCGCAGGATCAGGGAGGCTAATGGCCTGCCCCACATCACACAGCCAGGGTCCCAGCCACACGGCTCAGGGCTCAAAGCTCCCGGAGTCCGAGGAGCCCCACTGCTCTGCCTCAGAAGAACGTGCTTCTCTTTCTCTTCCTCCCACCCGCACACCCCCACCCCTCCCGCATCTGCCCTTCCCACCATGCTGTACCCGTGACATCAGATCCGGGAATAATTTCCTTGCGGCAAAACAGACCTTGAGTCCCCGCCTCTTGAGTCTGTCCTGGACATGTGGGTGGAGCCTGCGGAGGGGGAGGGGGAGGCGCACGGGACACGTCTGCCCTCGCTGGAAAGTCTCGGGGTTGCCCACTGACCACCACCCCGCCCGCCGAAGAGCTGAGTGTTCCTAATGATCTATGAATGTATTAATCCTACTTTCCTGTTAATTAGCAATACGATAAAACCGGCATTTCATATGTCGTCGCTTAACACATGTTTTAGCAATTATGTACTTAGTGGTTTGGATTCAGAATGCTAATAGAATAAAATTTTAATGAAGATACGGTGCTATGAAAAATGTATCAAGGAGAGTTCAGGTATCGCTGCCATTCATGTGTAGGGAGCAGAGGTTTAAAGGGTGGACCCTCCCGCCCCCCCCCTCCCCCCAAAAATAAGTGCCTTCTTATCACTCTGTGCACTGGCCTGGGAGGGCCCAGGAGATCCTGGAATCGGCTGGCTCTTGACCCCCATGAACATCCCACCCAGAAGCCCCGCCTTGGGAGTCAGCTGGTCTCCACACCATCTGGCAGCCTCAGAAGGACCCGGTTACTCCCACCCTGTCCAGTTTGTAGTCTCTGACAAAAAGAAGACTTTAGAACCAGAGGTCCGGACCCACGGCCACACCTTCTTCCAGAGCAGGAATCTCTAAGACCTTTTAATTGCCCCCCCTCCCCAATATATCTTGTCTGATTTTCAATTTCTATACATGTACACTGTGTTAGTAGATCATGTTTATTATAAAACCTGTATAACTAGGAATATAGTTAGGTGGGATACATTTAAAATAAGCCATGTCTAGGCTTTTATTTGTTAACTAGCGGCCCAGTGCATGAAATTTGTGCACGGGGGTGGGGAGGGTTGTCCCTCAGCCTGGCCTGCACCCTCTCCAGTCTGGGACCCCTTGAGGGATATTTGACTGCCAATTTAGGCCTAATCCCATCGGCCTAAACCAGCAGTTGGACATCCCTCTCGCAATCTGGGACCACTGGCTCCTAATTGCTCACCTGCCTGATCGCCCCTAACTACTCTGCCTGCTTGCCTTCTCACCCCCCAACCGCCTCCCTACCTTGCAAGCCTGCTTGTCCCCAACTGCCCCCCTGCCAGCCTGCTTGCCCCCAACTGCCCCCCTGCCAGCCTGATCACCCTCAACTGCCACCCCTGCCAGCCTGATCACCCCCAACTGCCCTCCCTTCCTGGCCTGATTGCCCCTAATCGCCTCTGCCTCAGCCCCGTTCCAATGGCTTTGTCCGGAAGATCTCCCAGTCTAATTAGCATATTATCCTTTTATTAGTACAGATATTTTTAGTGAGAGAAATGTGCTTCTTTTAAAAAAGAATCTTGACTTGACCCTTTGTGGTCCAGCTCTAAAGTATGGATTCTACGCCTCACTGATTTTGGTCCTTGGTTTCGGTGCCTGTCTTACTGAAAACTACGCCTCCAGGACACACGGGGCTCAGCGACAGAGGCACAGGCACTGTGCTGGCTGGATCAGGAACTAATTCCTCGGTCCCATCCTCCATTTATGCAAAGGATTTTGTTGAAATTCAGCTTATTAAATTTCCATGTTCCCTGATGTCAATCAGCTCTTCGCGCACACTAATCAAGTGTTGCATTTTTATATTTTTAACAAATGGGTTCAAAATCCATTGAAATGTTCATTTTTTAAAAATTGAGTTTCACAGTTCTGTTTTCAAGTTTTAAATGTGTGCAGATACAAGAGCTTTCATAGGAAATCCAGTTGCATCGGTTTTAACAACAAAATCACAGAACAATAGAAATGTTTTGGGAACGTGTGTTTTCCCAGTGCTTTCTCTCATAGCAGACGTTCCTGTGGGGAAGTGGTTTGTTCTCATTAATGTGGCTGCCCCATCGGATCAGAGCACGTTTGGGGGGCATGCTGTGGCCGAGGAGGCTTGCTTAGAACATGGCCAACTTGCGGCTTTCTGACCCTGGCACGTGCTTACGTCCTTAGTATTACCTGCAGGCAAGGTTGTCTTTGCAGCGCCCGTTCTGTGAGGGTTCCTTTAATTAAAGCCACATCACATCACCTCTGCATTGATTTACTGGCCCCCATCTCAACAGCACCGTGTGCCAGCCAGGCTTGCAGAGGGTGAGAAAAGGAGGTGTCCCTCTGGCTGCACCCCCTGCAGCATTTCCTTTCCTCCGGGGGTCTGTAAGCCACCCGCTGAGACAAGTCTATCTGACATGTGGTCACGTGAGGGCCTGGGCCATTCCGTCCACCTATGAACTGTGAGTGAAGCTGAAATTATTGTAGATAAAAATTAAACGTTATGCTTTCTTCCTTTTCCCCCAGTGTTTCTTAACCCTAACTGTTCATCTGAATCACAGGAGACTTCAAAGCAGACAGGTGCCAGGGTGCCGTTCAGACCTCACTCAGTTCTGAGGGGGGGAGTGTAGGCATGGGTATTTTAAAAATGTGTCCTCATTGGTTCTTACGTTTTAATTTTATAAAAGTCACCCAGGGAAGGTGTTAGACGTGCCATTCAGGCTCAGGAGGTCCCAGGTTGGGCCCGAGACTCTGCATTTCCAGTAAGTTCACCGGCAGTGCCGTCGCTACTGCGTGGTGACCCTCCCCGAGTGGCCAGTCTGTGGGCTGGGTTGCCCCCAGCCCCTGCTTCTGATCCTCTTCCTCCCTCCCCACCCCAGACATTATCCGGGAGCCGAGGAGCTAGCTCTCAGCAGAGCTTCCGCCCTGCTGCCTGGGCTGCTGGCTTCAGCTTCTCAGAGAGATCTGGCCTCCAGATGTTAAGCACGGTTCCTTTAACAGCCCAGAAAATAAAATAAAATAAAATAAAACAAAACAGGCCACCCTCCCATGGAGAATAAGTGTGTGTCTCCTGCAGGGGCACCTTGATGGGCGGGCCCCTCCCTCGGCTCTGGGTGGGCCCGGCACGGGCGGGCCGGGCTGGAGCCACTGGAGTCACGATGCCCTCCTGCCCCCGATACCGCAGCACAGACTCCCCCCCCAGCACAGACTCCCCCTGCCCCCCCCCGCAGGGAGCGTGGAAGGGGGGCCGGCGCGGCGGGCGTCCAGCCAGGGCCCTGTCAGTCGGGACTATTCTGGAACCATACCTCATCATAAAAGTCATATAATTTGTGGCAGTGCTGAAAGCCTGCTTCCAAGTGGTGGTTTTTTGATGGAGTTTTGGAACCTTATCTGAGGCCAGCAACCGTTGCGGGAACTTGTTAGAGGGAAGGCAGGTGGGCGTCTGGGGGTGACTGCTGGTGAGGCTGTGGCTGCTCCGAGCGATCCCCTCTCCACACGGGGGTGAGCCTCTTCACCCCCCCACCCCCCGTTTCCCTGTCCCCTTCATGTTCCCGCTTCAGGGGGTACCAGGGCACCCCCTCAGAGAACAGGGGCCTGGGGCTTTTCCCTCAGCAGCCCGACTGCAGGTTCCCAGCCCCGAGCAAACGCCAGAGCCACCGTGGTGCGTCCGTGGTTAGCTGAGGCCAGGGTGGCCGCGCCTGCCCAGCCCACGCAGGGCCTGGGGCTCAAGGGCCAGTGCGCAATCTTTGTTTTTACCCAAAAGGAAGCGCAGGATGGTCTTTTTAAGGGACAACACTGCCTGGGAACTTACCTGAGTCCTGTTCCCCGTGATAGTTGGTAAAGTGCAGTGGCATCATTTTGACATCCAATCCGCTTTCGAGGCAGAGGGCAGAGGTGAGCGTGAATGGACCTGGGGTTTGGGGGAGGGAAGAAGCCAGAAAGGGTCTCATTGGATGGGTGGCAGACGGTAGCTAACCCCCCATGAGCGTTTTCAAGCGATCCTCCTGTCCGGTGAGGTCAGCTTTACTCCTGCCCCGCAGAGGGGGACACGGAGGTCAGAGCGGTCCTGTAACTTGCTCAGTCACACAGCCCGTCGTTGCTGGCTCACACCGAAGCCTGTTTGCCAGAGCTCACCCCAGCAGGGGCCACCAAGGTGCATGGGAACCTGCTCTTACCTTCTGGACGCTCACTGAGGGGGGGGGGGCTGGAGGGCGAGTGTCTGAAAAGGTGACAGATTTGAAACCCACTCTCCGGGGGACAGCCTGGGGTTGCCAACCCAAACGCCCACCCCGGCAGAGTCCAGCTCCCAGCTGGTGCCCCGTCTCCCCTGAGCTCAGAAAGCCCCAGGACTGCGAAGCTTTGAAGGATGCGCTCCTGTGGAGCCGGTGGAGCCCCCCGGAGCCCGCCAGGCTGAGATTTGCAGAGCCGGGGCGGAGGCAGCGTCCCCGCCATTGCTCCCGCCGCGGGCACGGCCTCAGCCTCTGCCGCCCCGCTGGGCCGGCGCCGCGGCCCTGGCACCTTCTGCCGGGGTCCCGATCCGAGCCAGTTGTCTAGCGAATTAATTTGGTGAATTTACCACCGCGTCCCAGAGTTTATATTGGCACTTAACGGCAGTAATATGTGTCTCTCTCGCCAAGAACTGACTATTTTCCCCGACCAAGATGGAACACCATGCACAAAAAATAGGTCTGTGAACTAATCTGCTGCCCTGACAAGTGTCATTCACAGAAGCGCTGCCACGGAGCGTCCGCGGAATGAAATGAGGTTGGGGTTGTCTGGCCCGGATCGCAGGTGCTTTTTCCCCTCAGTTAACAAGGCCCTGGGACGAGACGGCCTTTTCCCTGCAGCCGGCGGCGCCTCCAAATCGCACCATCAGTATTCATGGCAGATTTCTCTCTCAGAAAAATAGGCAGGGATGGTGGGAGGTCTTTCTCTCTCCCCCTCCACAGCACACCCCTCAGGGAAGCTCTTTCCCTCCCTTCCTCTCTCTCTATTCTGTTTTCTATCCTCTTTCTCTTCCTTCCTGGGTGGCTTTCTCAGAACTGCCACCCTGTCGTAGAGCTCTCTATATATTCATCTAATTTCACAGACCAGGAGGTGCCTCCCATTAGTTTAAAAAAATAAAAAAGTCTCCCACCTCCTGAATAAATAAATAATTTTTTAATTCTAAAATAATTCTAAAATAAAACTGAATTGCTTTTGCATGAGGATTTGTTACAGGTAAGCCACTAAGACCTCTGGGAGCAGAAGCAAAATCAGTCATTTACACTTTAGTGTGAACTGGTGCCTGGCCCTTCCCTGAGCTTGCGATAGAGAAGCATCCTCTTTGTTCCCCAACCTCTGCCTGCTGTGGCTGAGAGGTCCGGCCTTCCAAGAAGGGATATCAGAGGCTTCTTAAAGCAGCCTTAATTTCCCCCTCCAGGTGGAATGTTCTTGGTTTTGTTTGCTTGTTTGTTTTTAACCAGATCACTTCTACTCTGCTTGCCCAGAGTTGGGAAGCAGAGAGCAGAGTCAGACTTGAGTGGGCATCAGATCACTAGAGAGCTGGTGAAAGTGCAGAGGGCTGGGCCACGTCCTGGAGCCCACACTAGAGGCAGGTAGAGCCCAGGGATCTGCATTTAACCCGAGGCCCGGGAGGGGCCTCCCTGAGAGACACTCGCACCCCAGCCGGGTCTGTGGTCTGACCTCCAGACATGGTCCTGAGGCTGTGGTGGCCACCGGCAACTAAAGTCCTCAATACGAGCTCGCTGATTCACGGCTGGCCTCTGCCTTCCAGAAGGTTGTTGCTCACACTTCAAGGTCGGTGGTGGCAGCTAGAGCATCCTTGGGCTAAAAAAGGAAAGAGAGGCACCTTTCCAGTGAGAAATTGGCTCCCCTCTGGCAAATGCTGCTGCCGACGTAGCTTAATATTAATTTAGGGAATTCGGTCTTGAGCAGTAGATTGGAAATCTGATAGTGTTGTTTCTGTTATCGGATTCCCCATGCACCTGAGGTTGCTCCCCTCCCCGGCCCCCGGGGCGGCTGGAGAGGCGCAGGTGCGGGCCGGCTCTGCCGGTCGCTCTCCCCTCCTGATGAAGTGGCGTGTGGGGGTAAAGGGGACCCGCGTCGATTCGCACCGATCTGTGCCTTGCCGGCGCCAGCCACTTGTAATTCCCACAGCCCCGGCCAGCTCTGCAAGGCAGAAAGAAATATGACCAGGCAAGTTGAGAAAATAAATTAAACTAAGTGTCAACTTTTCTTGTTTCTCTCCTCATTATTAAGAGATGGAACGGGGCTCGTTTATCAGGCAGGGGGAGAAATTAATTGACACGGCTTTAATATCGTGATGTCTGGCATGTCTGGTCACATTCCTTCATTTTTTTGGAAAGGCATTTTATTATAGTTTACAGCAACCAGCTGCCAAACTCCTGGTGTAAACGAGGAAGCAGGTGCATGAATGATGCCCCGGTGCAGGGGCCGCAGGGCCACCCTGCAGGGGACGTGGGGGGAGGAGGGCCAGGCCGGAACGGGCCCAGGAAGAGGCCGCTCGTTGGCTCAGAGTCAGGAGGAAGAAAGGTGCGGGGAGGGGAGAGGGGGCGACCTCTGCGGACCCCTGGAATCCATGCCAGGCTTGTCCGCCGGCCCGGCGAGAGGGGCAGCTAGCGTCTGCCTCGGGTGGCCTCCTGGCCCGCGTGTCTTTCTCTGGCCAGCCCCTGGGCTGAGTCTTGAGTGCAGCAGGGGTCAGCCTGCCTGCCCCCGTCTTGGTTCTTCGTGAGCCGAGGACGCAGTGCCTCTCTGGTCACCCCTCCAACGCGGCTCTCTCACTGCAGAGCCGTTTGCTGCCAGAAGCCTGTGGCGTCACCCTTGCTGCCGGCCCTGTCGCAGGCACTCCCCCTGGGCCCGTCCGGGGCGAGGCTGGCTTAGGAGGTGCCCTCTGCGGTTTTCTTTATGAAAGTCGTTTCTGCGGTGTGCCTGAGAAACCTCAGTGTCCCCCCAGCTGCCTTTCTATCCAGGGACTCAGGGCCTTGGCGCAGGGACGCAGCTCTCAACTGGAATAGACGAGCGAGTCTTCTCGCACTTTCTCCTGCCGGGTCAATAGGTTGGAATGGGTGGGGGTGGAGGGTGGGGGTGGGCCTGTCCCCCACTGTGTAGATCTTCTCATAAGGACGTGACTGGGCAGGGTCTAGAGCCAGGTGTGAGGCGAGTTTAGAGTCCGGGTGATGCTGTCACGTGACGACGGTGGGCGGTGGTGCAAAGAGCATAGGCTCCCCCCTCCCCCCCCCCCGGCCTCAGTCCTTCAGTCTGTGAAGAGGGCCAGTCATTGCTGCTGCACAGGGCGGACGGAGACTGAGTTAAGGAACAGCTGCTCAGCTCTAGCCAGTTTGGCTCAGTGGATCGAGTGTCGGCCTGCCGACCGAAGGGTCCCAGGTTCGATTTTGGTCAAGGGCACTTGACTTGGTTGCAGGCCCGATCCCCAGTGTGGGGCATGCAGGAGGCAGCCCATCAATGATTCTCATCATTGATGTTTCTATCTCTCCTTCTCCCTCTTCATTCTTCTCTGAAATCAATAAAAAAAAAAATTTTTTTTAAAGAGCATGAGTGGGGAGGGGTGAGGGATTGGAATAGGGGGGTTGAGAACAAATATGTGATACCCTAATCAATAAAGAAATTTTAAAAAAGGAAAGAACAGCTGCTCAGTACATGCAGATACGGCTCCTCTCTTCAGAGTGGTTATTAGTATGCGACCTAAGAGCTAGCTGCCCTGGGGACCAGACATTGGAAACAATAACTGGGGCACCCATGCTTGGCTGGGTGGGAGACGGGACTCTTACCTACCAAGGTCCACGTCACCGTGGGGGCCTGGAGGCAGCCATAGCGGGGACTGTGGCCCCACCCCTCACACAGGGTCTGACGTCTGAAGCTGCTCGGGAAACTCGACGGCAGCTCCCGGCGCCCTTCACTGAGTGCGGGGAGCGTGCCCCGAGTCTCCCAAAGCGCCTGCCGCCATCGGAAACACGCCGGCCGTTTTGGAGAGCCAGCTTGTTTTGTTCTCGGAACCAGTCAGTCACCCGAGTTCTGTTTTTAGGGCAAATCCAGGGCATGTGAAGCCACCCGTCCCCACTGTGCTCATCTCTGTCCTTCTGGTCAGAGGGGCCTGCAGGGCGGGGGAGGGGGGGTCTGAGACCTTCCCCATCCAGGGTTCCAGGAAGACCCTTCAGGCAGCGGAAACCAATGTGCTAAACGCCACGTAGCCTGGAGAGGTGGCTCCGTAAGCTCTGAGCTGGGGACGGTGGGAGCCCGAGGTGAAATGCCGGCTAACAGCCGCACACTGAGGTCGACCATGACGAGGCCCACAGACCCCCATGCCTCATGGCCGCTCTGAGCGAGTCCGCCTCACTGAGCCCAGAAAGACTCTGCCGTCCTGCTCCGGCTCAGGGGCCGCGTGTCACTGTGGGCAGGTCATTGAGCTGTGCTGAGCGTTTAAGCAAAAGGATGAGGGCAGAGACTGCCTGCCCCCCCCCTTCACAGGGTTACCTTGGGGACCAGGGAGGAGGATGGATGCCTGGGAAACACGGTGAAATGAGAAAGCGCTCCCCACACCCAAACCTACGTCTCTCGTGTTTACCCTGGAAGCAGCCCACAGGTGCTGCCACGCCCTTCCACGCGGAGGAGGTACCAGCGGGAGGAGGAGGGTGCATGAGTTATAAATATGCTAGCACCCACATTCCTTAAATTCCTGATGGGTGAAGTCAGAATAAGCTCCACAAACGGGGTGTGTGTTTTCCCCCTCACTGTCCCCCTATTAACCAAGTGTGTTAACTCATGCCTTGCATTGATTTTCATTGAGGATGCATTAGGCACTGCTCAATGCCTATTAGTGTTCATTGACCTATATGATAAGAGAAGAAAATTATTTTTGAGGCTAGGAGGAAGCCGTTCCCATCTCTCCCTCCCTGACCTAAAAAAAGAATTTTTTTGTAAATTAACTGCCGGGTGTTCCTCAGTGACTGCATTTGGAGCAGGTCATTTTAATTTTGAGGTATCTTGTTTTCATATGTCTGTTCTCTTCTGCATGCCTCTGTGTGTGTGTGTGTGTGTGTGTGTGTGTGTGTGTAGCTTTGTATTATTCAGATGAATATTCAGTGTTGTTCATTTGAATAAAAGAGAGAAAAGGATTGGACTGTTAAATGCTTATCTCTTAAATAGAGCTTACTGTTAGCTTCATTCAGGGCAGTGATGTAGAATTTCGTTTTTGAAAGCTCCCTACCAGCTGGTACCCTGAGCAGTTGGGGTACCAGTTGGCAGGAGCGGGGGTGGTCACGGGGACCCGCAGAGGGCCCGGGGGGAGTGTGGGAGCAGGACCACCTGCCCCCTGCTCCCTCTGCCCCGTCCCTCCTGCTCCTGTTAGAGGCCCGGAGCGGCGAAGGGAGTCTCCAGGGGCTCGTGGCTTATGCGTTTCTCTTACCTGGAGGCTATGCCCAGTCTCATGGGCTTTCCCAAACCCCATTTCTGAGTCTCTGTGGGGCTCTCTTGTGGGGAAAAGGGAGGGAAGTAACGAGTCCTCCCTGTCCCTTGTCGGGAAGGCTCCCCCAGCGCATTGCTCAGAAGACCACGATGCCTTGCGAACATGATGCTGAGTGAAACAGGCCAGCGGCAGGAAGACACATATTGTGTGTGGATCTCACTTACCTGAGGTGCCAGAACAGTCTAATCCACAGAAACAGGCAGCAGAGCAGAGGTTACTTACCGGGGACCAAGGGAGGAGGAATGGGGAGTTTTTGCTTAATGGGGACGGATTCGGTGTGGGTTGGTGGGAAAGTTCTGGAAATGGTGGTGGTGATGGCTGCACAATAGCATACTAAACTGTACACTTAAAATGGAAAAAATCGTGAATTTTATTACATATATTTCACCCAACAGAAATCTTTCAAAAAAATAAGACATTGATGCCAAAAAGGAATATTTTCCCCACCTACCACCCTACCTACCCCTCCCAAATTTCAGACCTCATGGTTTTGTCCCTAGCGCCTAATTTATTTGGGGGGTTGTTCATCACTGGGTGACTGTTTGATTGTAAGTGGTAAGGCACCTGTGAGGTAAAAAAACGATCATACGTTAAGGAGCAACATTTATTGATAATTGTTTCTGTGCTTTCTCCAAATGAAATAAATAAGTAATTTAGACATAATCAAGTTTGCTTTCTCTGTTTGGGCCAAACAGACAGGATGTTAAAATGATAGAGATCTTTAAAATACTGCCAGTGAGCCCCGACATCACTGAATTAGTGTGCATCCGAGGCGCTCTCCTTTGATCAGGAAAATCAGTTTTGTGATCCCCGAATTTTGAGCCTGTGGGCTTAGGGAAGAGACCAGAGGAAGAATATCGGGGTCAGAATTTGAAACGATGTCCCAAGTCCTGCCCCCACCTTCCTGGTGCACAGTCTGCATTCTAATCCCTGGCTCCCCGCGCCTCTTCCTGTCCCAGACGCTGCACTGAGTGGGGAGTTGGGGCAGTGGCGTCCTGAATGGGTTTGGGCCTGGAGTTGGGGCAGTGATGTTGGCACAGCGGGCCAGGAAGACATGGGTCGCAGCAAAAAAAGCCACTTGCGTGGCAGTGAATTCAGCTCCTGACCCCTGTGACTACTTGCCTTACCCAGGGTCAAGGTCACATGCTCGGCAGCAGGTGGCTTTCAACCAGGCTGTCCTCCAGCTCATGGAAGGACGCCTTGGCCTACACCAGCCGTGGGCAAACTACGGCCCCTGGGCCAGATCCGGCCTGTTTGGCTGTTCTATCCGGCCCGCGGAGCCGAAAGAGCAGAGGGTTCTCTTGCTCTCCCCTCCGCTCCTTCACCAGCAGCCCAAGATGAGAGTGCCAGCATGGTCAGGTTGCTTTTGTTCCGGCCCTCCGGTCCAGTTTAAGAACCCATGTGGCCCTCGAGTCAAAAAGTTTGCCCACCCCTGGCCTACACGAACTTCATGCTCCTTCGTGATGGCACGATGCTTTTGGTCCATCCACCCGCATCCTCCTGCCTTCTACCCAGATCGAGTAATTGGCCTGGAGCGAGGAGCTCATGGGTGACCCACCTGCATGGCGGTGACAGAAGCCTGTCGCCTTGCTGCTTTGGTTTCCAATGGCCGCCACCACAAATCAACACCAACTCGGTGGCTTAAAACAACAAAAATGTATTCTCACATTTTCTGGAGACCGAAACTCTGAAGTCAAGGTGTGAGCCGGGCCACACTGCCCCCGAAGGTTCTGGAGGAAAACTCCTTCCTGGCCTCCCCCAGCGCCTGGTGGCTCAGGCTTTCCTTGGCTTGTGGCTGCATCACTCCAATCTCTGCTCCACGCTGCGTCTCCAGTCTGCTCTCCTTTCTCTTAAAAGAACACCTGTCCATTGGATTTAGGATCCACCTTCATTCTTAACACGTTAAGCGCCACGTCAGTCACCAGTGACTGACACTATACTTTCCGCCCGGACCGGTCAGTCACCGGTGCCACCACCATATTGGTGAAATCGGATATCGCAAGCTAAACGGAAAGGAAGACAAAACAGGCTTGGCACTTAATGTGTTAAGTAAGACCCTTAATTAAATTTTCAAAAACGCTTTTTTTCTCAAATAAGATCACGTTTGTAGGTTCCAGGAGTTAGGATATGGATATACTGGGGGGAAGGGGTGTGTACTATTCAACCCATTGCACTCGTCCTAATTGACAAGAACTGATCTGACCTGGCTTGCGTAGGGATTCACAGGTTGTCGGGGTTTGAGACCCAGAGTGACCAACCCACAGGCCAGAAGTGAGGGTGGTGAGGGAGGAGGAGGTCTGTGTGGAGAAGGCGCTCTCCATGAGTGGGAACCTCCGACTTGTGCCTTTTCGGGGGGAAATTGTCTTATTGATCTAGGCCTCCTCCACGCACAGGCCGTGTTCAGCCAGGTTCACATCTCCGGAGAGGAGAGTGTCTTCCTGTGTTCCAGCTGCTTTTACAAAGCCCATCAGACAGGGAGGCTTGTGCGCCACAGAAGTGTGCTGCTCACGGTTCTGGAGGCTGGCAGGCCACGATCGGGGTGCCAGCACGGTCGAGTTTCGGCGAAGGCTTGCTTCCTGGTTAAAAACAGCCATCTCCTTGGCGTCTCCTCCCGCAGCAGAGAGCAGGGGGAGGGGGAGCCGGCTCTCTCGTGTCTTTTCTCCGGGCACTCATCCATTCGCCAGGCTCTCCCATGGTGCCCTGAATGTCTGCTAAAGGCCCTCAGTACCTTCACTCCGGGGGTTACGATTTCAGCCTATAAACTTGCAGGAAGGGGACACAGACATTCAGCCTGTAGCAGAGAGCCCTGCAAATCCTGACTTGGGTTGTGACTCAAGGCGTGGGACCCAGTGTCCGGTCTCACCACCATAATCAGCAGGTGCAAGACTCCAGGCTCAGAGGTGACATGTGGGTTGGAAGCCAAAGCGGAGTTAGAACTGGAACCCAGGCCTCCGGCCTCCCCATCAGGGTCTGTCTGCTCTGCCTGTTGGTTCTGACATTGCAGCTGCGTTTCATCGAGGTGGGGTGCCATCCTGCAAGCAGGTCCATGTGTTAGAGTGGCACCTGCCCGCAGGGTCACAGATGGGGCTGCATGCTGGAGGCCCTGTCGGGGGCAGGAAGAGAAGAAAGCGAGGGGCAGGAGGATAGCAAGAGGAACTCGGGATGCTGAGCGGAGGTTGCCTGCCAAAACTCTCCAGTACGGCTGGCCTAGCAAAGGCGGCCTCCAGCCGAGTACATGCAGTGGATAGCCGACAGGCAGACAGCAGGCATCAAACGGCCTTAAACTGCCCCAAACCTGTAGCGCGTTTGAAGCGGCGGTAGAAAAAGGATGCCTGCGCAGAACAGAGGCTTGAAACTTTTAATAGTTTCTTCCAGGCCTCAGGATGTCCTGATGAGGTATTAGAGGAAGTAATTCAGGAAGAAAAGGACAAATAACCGTCTCCGTCTGGAGGCCGACGGGAGGGCTGGCCATTCCGGCAGAAAGGGCAAGCGTGGCCCCGCGGTGAGCCCGCCGCCGTGGGCTGCCCACCACCTTGCAGCTAACAGACGAGGAAATGTCTCGTTTGCCTGGGGACAGATGGAAGCCACGCAGCACCCGCCGCATGGGGGTGAAATCATTAACTTTTCTTCACTGTCGCAAGGGTACCAATTAGAAATCGTGTCCTCAACCTCCGGGGGTCCCTCCCCAGGATCTGCACCCCTGACTCCCAGCCCGGGAGCCTGTGGCCACTGTGAACAGCAAAGAGAAAGCGCGGTGGGCGGCCAGAACTGAACTCACCCTTCCTCTTTTTTTTTTTGTCTCTGTTTCTCCTTTTCCTTTAGGGTTTGGCTTTGTCACTTTTGAGAATGAAGACGTTGTGGAGAAGGTCTGTGAGATTCATTTCCATGAAATCAATAATAAAATGGTGAGTTGACATGGGGTCACGCTGAAAGGCGATGCCTCCCTCCCCCCATCTACACACCGTGTCACGCAGAGCGCCCCAGCCGGGTCACCGGGCTGCGGGGTGGGCGGGGTGGGCAGGGAGGCCGGACTCCGGGGGTTCAGCCCTGTGAACAGCAGGAGTTGGGGCCACATAGCTTTGCAGGCCACACAACGGGCTGTCACAGCTATCGTGATGTTGTAGCTCGAAGGCATCCATGAACGAGCAGGACACGGGCGATGAAATCTCATGTCATTCTCATGTGTCACAAATATTTGTTTTTACCATTTAAAAATGTAAAAACTGTCCTTAACTCAGCTGTACAAAAGCTGGCAGAGGGCAGATGTGGTCGGCAGGTTGTAGTTCACCAGGTCCTTGGCTTAGGGTATGCGTTTGCTGTTTAGCTTGGCAATTAGAGGGGTTGGGGCGAGGGAGTGCAGGATATCCTAGGTCAGTGGTCAGCAAACCGCTGCCCGCGAGCCACCTGCAGCTCTTTGGCCCCTTGAGTGTGGCTCTTCCACAAAATACCACAGCCTGGGCGAGTCTATTTTGAAGAAGTGGCATTAGAAGAAGTTTAAGTTTTTAAAAATGTGGCTCTCAAAAGAAAGTCCTGTTGATATTTGTACTGTTGATATTTGGCTCTGTTGACTGGTGAGTTTGCCGACCACTGTCCTAGGTATGTTGGTTACCACCATTATGTCTCTCTTTGGGCCCTGCTGGATAATTAACATTTTCCCTTCGATCAATTAATTTCATTGTCATGATCAGCTGCCTCTGCCCCCTCCCTTTTGCTCTCTGAAGCTCCTTTTCATGGGGGTGGCCCCTCAAGAAGGAGAGGAAGGTTGAATCATTGGAAGTTTGGGGAACCCTGTAGTCCTCCCAGAGAAATGGCCACCAGAGGGCACCGCACCATGTGTAGAATGTGCACACTGGCTGCTTTCCTTCTCAAACTCCTGTCCTGTGGGTGAGAAAGCCCTTGGTTGTTGGTTGCAGAGCAATGGAAGCTCAGCAGGTCCTTCGGAGCCAAAACATTCTGGTTGGCCAGCAGGGCCTCCGGCCCAAGAGAAGGAGGACAAATTTTTATGTCTCAATCGCAGCCGTAACTTCAGTATTTTTTTTTCTTTCCTTTAGTCAGAACATTCGTTGCTTCAGAAACATGCATTGTTTGAAGCCCAAACTATTCATTGTATATGGTCTGATATGTGTTCCCTGACTTTAAATTCAATAATGGAGCTTTTAGTGTGGATAAGATCAAAGCAATCTGCTTAGCATGTGGTGCTACAGGCCTGATTCAATATTTGACTTGCTAATTTTTTCCCAGGGCACTACAATAATATTGTTGGTATTGTTCCTAGCCATCGTATGCATCTGAAATGAAAATACCGTTTCTCTGCATGCTATAGATTAGAGGTGTCAGCTCAGGCGTTAAAATGGTACAGGGGAGATAAGCGTGTGGGGCTAACAGGTGCCCTCCTGGGCTTTCCTGCCCTCGGAAGCCAGTGCCTTCCAGCCGGCCCCTCTCTCTTTCCGTAGGTTCCTATTCGCAGTTCTTAAAACTAGAGAGACGAGGCTTAAAGGGAAACCTGCCTTTAACATGTTTAACAGGCCCAGCGCATGTTTGCCCCAGCCAGGGGTGGGTGACTCTGCGGGGACTGGCAGGCACATTCCCACCTGCCAGGACCGACCGCTTCACCAGGAAGGCCCAGGTCAGCTGGCCAGGGACCACGCTGAGCCTGCCTCCAGCGCACAGGTGTGGCCTTCCACAGGCTGGCTCTGAGGCGGACCTGAGGCTCGTGGGGAAGGGCTTTGCGCTTTCCACTGTTCCAGTGGGGAAAGGTGGCCCAGGGGATGCGCCCCAGGGCCGCGCAGGTAGTGAAGGAACGTGGGTCTCGAGCTTATTGGCTCTCGGATGACCCAGACAGACAGTTGTTTGAGCTTCGGGTGGGAGGGTAAACCCCCAGATGATGCAGGGGGTGATCAGAAGGGAGAGTTTCAGCTCCAGCAGGGTAACCTCTAGGCAAGGTACCCGTGGGCGATCAGAAGGGAGAGTCTCAGCCCCAGCAGGGTAAAGCCAGACAGGTTTGTAGCCATTGACCCCAGTCATTTAACAGGTGTCGCTTCTTTTCACCCAGGTCGAGGCTGACGATGGCAGGTGCAGGTGACTGTTTATAGCGCTAGGGCAGTGGTCGGCAAACTCATTAGTAAGAGAGCCAAATGTCAACAGTACAACGATTGAAATTTCTTTGGAGAGCCAAATTTTTTTAAAACTTAAACTTCTTCTAATGCCACTTCTTCAAAATAAACTCGCCCAGGCCGTGGTATTTTGTGGAAGAGCCACACTCAAAGGGCTAAAGAGCTGCAGTTTGCCAACCACAGCGCTAGGGTTTCTGTCCTTTTGAATCTGGGCTGCTACTTGTTATTTAAGATAAAAAGCAGAAGTGGAGGTAGGCGAGAGGAAGATGTGGGGTGCAGTGGCTGGGGTCACAGACAGACTTTGAAGGTATCCCTGCCGGCGCCCGGCCCCGCCCTTTCGAGCTCTCCGGGGGTTAAGCCGCTGGAGAGGGCGTTGGGAAGTGACCTCCTTGAACTCCAGTCTAAGGGCCTGTGGTGACCCCTCATGGGGTTGCGGGGCCCCTCCTCTGAGGGGCACTGGGAGAGGAGCTGAGTCCTGAATCGCGATGGATTCTGTGATACTGGTTTGTACTTCCGAGGCCTAAGGAAGAGGAGATGAATTTAAACAGTGCCGCGGACAGAATTCCAATGAGAGATGCAAAGGCTGGGAGGCCTCAGAGACTGCCGAGCAGAAGCCCCGGCGGTCAGGCTGTCCGGGGCGTGTTCTGTGAACTGGGCTGTGCTGGGAAGCCGTGCAGACCGTGTCCTGGGGCCCTGGGACCCCCTGTGAATTCAGCGGGAGCAGCCTACCCCATCCCGGCGTGGCGTGCCTGCAGCCTGGTCTCCGCCAGGCACAGAAATGAAGGGCCCGCTGCTGGTTCGGCCCAGGCAGGCCTGCGTCCGGGCTGCGGGGAGCCAGAGCTCCCGTGGCCTGGCCCTCGGGGTCCTGTGTGGATAATTGTGGGAGAAATAACCATGTGGCTGTGAGGCCCGTCATCACTTTCAGAGCCGTTTTCCTGCCTAATCTGGTTGGCCGGTCTCCTGGGCATTTTAAAAAATGAGAGCCCCTCTCCACCATCCTGGAGAGCCAGCAGCAGGCGGGAGCGCTTGTCAGGAAGCTGGGAGCGCAGGGCTCTGCCTCCACCCCAGAGAGGCCCTGGCTGAAGGGGGTCCCCACCGGGGCGGTGGCAGGGTGGCCAAGAAGACCCCACATGGCACCCTCCCACACAGAGCCCTCGAATAGCTGACATTTTTTATGCTGAACTACATGCCTTGCTGAGCGCTTGCTTTCTGCGCCTCTTCTCGTTGGCTTATCACACCCACCCTGGTGTAGGTGCTGATTACCTCCCCTTTTTACTGGTGAGCGAGGTGAGGCCGAGAGGGAAGTTCAGCAGCTTGCCCAGGGCCACAGCATCAATTTCAAGCCCCAAGAGCTAAGCCCAGAGCTCACATCCGCACCCAACAGGCTATCCGCCTCCAGGCTGACGGGACGTTGAAGGTCACCTAGCGGGTCTACCCCTCCCACGGCCACTGGCTGCCCAGTCAGCCACATTGCTGCCCACGCGGCTCCATGTTTTCCTAGAAAAGGCAAAGGGCTCACTCGGGCTCATCCTCTGGGAAAAGGGCTAAGCTAGGGGATAAGCAATCCCTGTCAGCCATGATGGATCTCCAGACAGGTGAGGAAGGGGCCTGGGGGGCAGCTGGCCACCACCCCAGCTCAGGGCCAACCCCCAAGTGATGAGGGCCCCTCACTCAGCCCCTTCCTCTCTCTTGGCACAGGTCAGAGTGAAGCACAAACGGGGCCCCTTCTCAGTAAACACACACGCACACACGCGCGCACGTACACACGCGCATGCACACACATGCACAGCCACGTGGGACCCTCGGAGAGGAACACCTCGGGCCACTCTGCAAGCCCGGGCGCGGGAGTAGCTAATAAGGCCTCCCGCCGCGGCCCTGATTGAACCGCCTCCGAGCAGCGGGGACGCCGGCTTGATTAGCGCCAGCGGCGCAGCCTCCCGGGCCTCCTGGGGGCAGCAGGCCAGCCAGGCAGCCGCAGGGCGGGGGCGGGTCCGCACAGACCTGCCCCGGGCTTCCCCAGAGGCCTGGCTGGTCACTACCTCAAATGGAATCCGGAGGCCGCATCAGCCTCACCGGTGAGAACTTGGGGTCCGTTCGAAAGGCGCCCGGGCACCTGGGGCGCCTGTTCCCACACCCGCCTCAGCTGGCGGTATTGGTATTTCCCGGGCACTGTGATGGAGCTTTGTACTGTATACACGCGTCTCCGTTCGGGCTGAGGTAGGGGTCACTGTCCCGTCTTTTAGGTGGGACTCGAGCTCAGAGCAGTGGAGGGACTTCCACAGCCCACGGTTCTGGGTGGCAGAACTGGGATTTGAACCTGTGTCTTTCTGGCTCCGACCCCGTGCTCCCACTGCACCCTGCTGCCGACGTAGGCAAACCTCAGAACTGAAAACTCGGGATTGGTTTGACTGGTGGAGGCAAGGCGTTGCTTTTCCACGGTTTGCCATAGGGTGCGTTTAAATGGTCCTTCTCCTCGTTCCTCTAAGGTGGCCTGGTTTGTGAAAATTGCTAAGCAGTTTGCAAGCTGGTTAGAAACACAGTCTCACACTCCCTCCCCACCCCCTACCCCCAGCCTACTGAATTAAAATCTGTGTATTAACATACTCAGTGATCTGTGTGCACATTAAAGTCTCAGAAGACCAAGGCTAGCAAAAGATAAAATAGGAATTCGGGTGGCAATGGTCACCCAGAGTCGGGAAGGGGCCGGGATGAGGGAAGTGGAGCCCTGAGAGCAGGGAGCCAATGGCCCGCCTGTCACGTGAAGTCCAGCACCACCCACAGTCCCCTGTAGTCAGAGACAGGTCCTGTCCCCAGGAGGACTCACCCTCGCCCTCTGCTGTGGGTCTTGCAGCATCTATTGTAAATGTGTGGGCGCATCCCTGGGGTGAAGGGTTGGATTCTCCTGGTTGGGGCCTGCCGAGTCACGTAGATAGAGGCTCCCGGGACCTTGGAACACGCCCGGATCCCAGGTGCACCGATGGATATCCTGCGAGCGCCTGTTTCCCTCTGTCAGGAAGGAGGAGGGCCCCGCCCTTTGCAGGCTAGGGAAAGCTCAGGAGGCCCTGGCCCGGGGGCCTGGCTTCTCTGTTGGTAGGGTGTGCAACCCAGTCACCTTGCAGGAATTGCACCTCCAGAGCACACCCCCTTGTAACTGCAAGTTTCGTCCATTTGGCCTAAAGCTAGGGGCCAGTAAACTTTTTGTAAAGAGCTAGATCAAGCATGTCAAACTCACGGCCCACAGGCTGCATGCCTCGTTTATTTGGCCCATGTTAGCCTTTGAGTTTGACATGGTTGGGCTAAAATAGTGAATATTTTAGCCTTTGAGGGCCCCATGTCTGTCACAACTACTCCGCTGTGCCAGCACAGTGCAGGACAGTAAGGACCTGGTCTGTGAGGCTACATTAAAGTAAAACCTTATCTACCAAAAAAGCAGCCACCGGATTGGGTCCATCAGCTGTAGTTTCCGATTCCCTCCAACTAATGTGGCTAAAGCAGGTGTGTCTGCCACCCAGGGTCACTGCAACCCGGCCCCATGGGGGGAAGGAGGTCACTGCTGAGTCAGCTTTTTACTAGTCAGAGCCAGACTATGGGGCGGGGAGCCCCAGATAGACACTGGGGTTTAGGCTAGCAGCCGGGGGAAGTACTGTTACCTTCCGTGTTGGGGGCGGGGCAAGGTGGAGAGTAAAGGAATGTTCGGAGTAAGGTGCTGTCAGTCCAAGAGGCCAGCTCAGCAAAAGGTGCCGCCCCCTCACTGCCCGGTGCCCAGGGCAGCTGCTCACTGCTCCAGTGTGTGACCTCGGGCAAGTCACGTAGCTCTGAGACAGTGGTGATGGCCCCTGCCTCAGAGAGGGTGGGCTGAGGACTCGGGAAGGGCTCTTAAAGGACACAGCGCGCTCTCTCAAGGGGACCGGTCTTTTACTATTATTGTCATCACTGCTGTCATTATTCTTAGGATAATTTTATTGAACAAGTTGTGCTCACAAACTAAGGCGTTTCTGGCATGACTACAGGTCAGTAAAATGCAGGTGTGCAGACCTGAGCAGAACTAGGACCCGAGTCTCCTGGGCAAGGCAGGGTGTGAGGTGGGCACACTACGTGCAGCGTGGAGGGCACGTCCCACAGAGCAGGGGGAGGGGGCACCGAGGGGAGGTCCCAGGGAAGCTGGCTCCCCCTGCAGCTGAATCATCCCACTCCTCTGAGCAGAGCCTGATGGGGTCTCAGGCCTGCAGCCTTCAGCCCAGGGCACCCTGGGGGGTTAACCCTGGAGCAGGCCCTTGGGGGTGGGAGGGCCAGGAGGAGAGACAGCAGGGGAGTCCTGGGTCGGCCTCTGGGACCTGCCGCTGCAGAGCTGGGCCGGGCGGTCGCAGAGCCCCAGGCAGGGTGGGCATGGGGCGCTGCCACCTGGCAGGGTGCCCGGATGACTGGGCACGGCCCCTCCCTCGGGCTGCTCCTCCTCAGCCGGAAGCCTGGGAGCTGGGCGGGAACCAGCCCAGAAGCGGAGGCGGGGGGAGTGATGTGGGTGGAATTAACTAGGCTTCTGTGTTCCCCACCCTATTTGTGGCATCATTCTCACTCGTAAGCTAATTTTAGCCATCCATTCTGCTTCTGTTACCATTTATAAAATGAGAATGTCAAATGCAATATTAAACAAGCAGGGTGAAGGCAAAAAAAGGAAATGCCAGAGAGGCACTTAATAAATGAATCTCGCTTTCCGTGGAGTGGGAGGTCCGGTGTGTCCCCCCACACACACCACACACACACACCCCTATCCCCCCCGCCCATCACGCACTGGCACACGATTGTTTGTACTGCTGTTAATTGGGGCAGAGGGATTTCTGTGTTGGGGAGTGATGGGGAGGGCGGGCTGAGTGGTCGGGGTAAATGTTGCTGTTTAGGCGGAAGTCATGAGGCTGGAGGGGAGGCGGCCTCCCAGTCCCCTGAGTTCTGACTCATTTGCCCTTCATCTGCCCTCTGGTGAGGCCGCCGTGGTGCGGGGGTGAGGAGAGCGGAGCATCTTTCTCAGGGTCTAGGTGCCCCTCACCTCGGGGCTTTGTGCGTGTGCTGCCTCCTGCATCCCTTACAGATCACCCCGGGAGGGACGCAGGGACCCCCTAAAGAGGCAGCCTCCCCCTCTGCCCCTCTCGCCCGGAGCCTGTTCTGCCTTTGCCTTTGCCTTTGCCTTTGCCTTTGCCTTTGCCGGGCTGCCCTTTGCCTGGCTTCCCAGGAGGTACAGGCTAATGCTCAAGCCACACCTCTTCTTTCCTTCGCTTTCAAATAGAGAGATTACGCTGGGCCCCTTCGGCCAGGCCCCCACAGAGCCCGCCCAGCCTGGGGAAGCACCCAGCCTGGCGCCGCCTGGGCACCTGCCGGAGGCGGAGGCTTCCTTTCACTTTGAGATGTCCTTGCAGGTTCCCAGAAAGGAAAAGAACAGCTGTTGCTGCCACCATCAGCTTTTTCCCCAAATAGTGCAGCCTCTGCAGCTCCCTGTGCACCTTGCTGAGGAAAGCAGGACGCCGGCCCTACCTGGCGGCAGGCGGGGGAGGCGAAGGAGAAAGTCAGCCACGGCCTGCTGGGTGGGGGTGTGGCCACTTCCTGTCCTCGCTGCTCCCCGGGCTTTGGGGTTTCAGTCAGCACAGATAGAACTGGTTTTATCACCTTCGCTCCGGGTATATACTATCCATCCTACATGTGGACACACACAGGAGGATGGCGAGACCATGCCTGGCAAATGGGAGTGCTCAGGGCGTGCTCTGTTCCTTCCTCCCGGGAATAATCCCGTTGGCCAGGGATGAGTGACTCGGTAGAGTGGGAACCTGGAGTGGACGGTAGAACCAAGAAGAGGTGGCGTGATGCTCTGGAGGTCACTCAGAGAGACCCCAGCGGGCCCATCTCGGGGCGAGCGCAGGGGGAGGAGAGTGGCCTCTCTGGAGTGGGCTGCCGGCGTGCTATCGTCCTGCGCCTTGGCACTCCTCAGCCTGGTCTGCAGCTCCGCTCAGCAGCCACCGGAGCTGCCTGGTGTGCGGCGAGCAGCTGTGCGGGGTCCACAGGCCCGGGCCGCCTTAGAACTCACAGTTGTTGTTGAACAACCCCACCCCTACCCCCACCCCCGCCTCCGTTTTGCAGCAGCCGGGTGGTCTCTGGCACAGCCCAGGCTTTGAGGACTTTAGAGACCGCTCCTCCCCGAGAAGCTGGCCTGTTGGGCCTCCCTGCTCTGCTCCTGAGAGCGGGTCCCCTGAACCTGAGTTATGAGCCTGCATGAGTCCCATGGGGTCTGCCCTCCTGGAGTCTCCAGAAAGGCTGTGACTGGCAGAGAGGGCAAGAGAGAGCAGTGGACGGGAGGAAAGGCACAGGCCGAGTGGGAAGCACTGTGTGGTTCCTGGGGGCAGCTGACTCTCTGCCTTAATGGGGAGTCTGAGGAGCAGCTGGGCTCAAGACCCCTGCATCCTTTTCTTCCTTCCTTTCTTCCTTCCTTTCTTTCATTTATTTATTTTTTATTTATTTATTTGTTTTTTTAGAGAGAGAGAGGAAGCAGGGATGGAAAGGGAGAGAGAGAAACATTGATGTAAAAGGGAAACATCGATTGGCTGCCTCCTGTATGTGCCCTGACCAGGGATCGAACCCACAACCTGGGCATGTGCCCCCACCGCCCTTTGGTGTACAGGACGACGCTCCAACCAACTGAGCCACCTGGCCAGGGCAGGACCCCTGAATCTTCGCACTAGAGCCATCGCCCCTTCCCCAGAAGGCGCTCGGGGCCTCAGGACCGAGGAGACGGTGAGCTGGGGCCTCCGAGGAGAGTGTTGGCCTGGCTGGGGAGCAGCCCCTGATCTCAGGGCAAGACCTGGTCAGACCCCTGACTTCCAGGGAGCTGCACAGAAGAACAGTGTCCCCCGTGGAAGCCACAGTCATCCCCGGGCCCTCGCCCACCCCTGCTCCCCCCTCCTCCCAGCCAGCCAGTCCGGGTTGACCTCTGCGCAGCCAGCGGTGGGTTTACCCTTAGAAATGGGCCCCTCTCTCCCGTTTCTAACATGACCTGTTGGAGGTGGAAGTGAGGCTGCAGACACTGGCCCCTTCAGGCCACACAGAGTTTCCTTGTCCGGGGCTGAACGTCAAGGCCTCGGCCCAGGGTTGGGTTTCGCCAGACCAGGAGGGGCCCGGTCTCCCTCCGGCCCGGGGGCGCGCTGACAGGGGCTGTTTGTGTAGAAACCGGGGAAAAAACAAAAGCCTTTTCACTTCCCAGACCCTGGTTTCTCAGCCTGCCAGCCTCTTCCTCTTCCACAGGGTGCCAGGCCGGGAGCTGCCTCGGTGAGGGCTCCGGGCCAGCGGGGGGCCGGGCGGGGGGCGGCCACTCCGAGTAGCTGCTGAGAAGCTGGCCCCACAGGACACCCAGCGCCTTCTCCAAAAGCCAGTGCCAAACATCCCCCTTAGGGCATGGCAGAGGACGCACTCCTTGGGCACCAGCCATGGCATCAGGCAGATCTGGCTCAGGCCCAGCCGTGCCACACAGGGACCAGGCGTCAGTGCTGGGCCAGGTGTCGGACATCCTGGGCCTCGCTTCCTGTTCTGTAGGGTGGAGAGATGGTGACAGAGGACATCAGTGTTAGATGTCGGAGGTTGATAACGGCACTGCAGTTACATCAGAAAATGTCTTTATGTTTGGGAAAGGCACACCCTCATGTGTGCGACTCACTCTCAGATGGTCGGGGGGTCGGCAGGGAGCATAGCTTCAGTCAGAGAGAGCGTGCAAATGAGAAAGCAGAGTGACAGCCCGTTGACAACAGGTGATCTGGGTAAAAGATACAGGTGTGCTTTGTGCTGTCCTTGCAACTTCCCTGTAAGTGAAATTATTTCTAAGCAGCGAGTTAGATTAGAAGCGGCCCTTGCAGAGTGTTTTGGACCCTGATGGGGAAAGGCCCCCACCGCTGTGAGCAGCCAGCACGGAGGGCTGGAGCTCACACATGTGCAAGCTCACGTCAGCCTGTGAGTCCTCCTAACGGCCATTCTTCCGGACCCGTAGCCGTGGGGCACGGGCAGCCACTCCCCTCCTCCAAGCCCAGTTGCTGAAGCAGAGCAGCATGCTTGGAGATGGGCATTTTAAAGCCAGTGCCATCTACCCTTGGGGAGCTGGTCTTCAGCCCCTGGGGTGGGACTGCTTCTTGGCTTTGTCAGCAGTGACACTGGAAAACGGGAGACCTCGTCTTCCCAGTATGAGCAGCTGGTCACAGTGTCCTCTGGGCTTCTTACAAGCACGGCTCCAAGTGGCACCTCCTGCTCAGTCTCTGGCCCCGCCAACCTGACTGGTTTTCTGCGCCTGCCTTTGAGGCAGTAGCAATGCAGCCACCAGGAGGCGCTGTGGAGGTGGGGGCTGAAGTGTTGGTTGGTTGAGGAGACTCAAGGACCAAGACTCAGATATGTTCCCTCCTCAGACTCTGCCCGCCTCGACAAGCATCCTGGTGTGTGCATGGTGGGGATGGGGGCATGATTACACATGGGGTCTCAGAGGTGGTGCTGAGATTGCGGAGCTAGAGATCTGGTCACCTGAAGAGCTGCTTCCATCGGGCTTCTGTTGACCTGGGGGCCAGACAAGCCTCTCTGGGCTGCCCTGGGAGAGAAGCTCTCGTGTCCTGCTGGGTCCCCCTGGTGAAGGCAGCCTCAGTGCCCACTGCCCCAGGGACCCAGCCAGCCAAACACCAAGGGTGAAAGGAATAGTCTCCCCCCACTCCTCCCACCCCCCGTCGGTCTGCTCACTGAGCTCATGTGGTGGTTAGTCTCCATGGATGGCCCTTGAACTATGGCCCCGGGGATTCACAGCCTTGTGTGCACCCCACACCCAGTCGAGGCTGGTCCCCAGCAGAGCAGGATGGAAGTAGCAGTGAGACTCTCAGGGTTGGGCTGGAAGAAGCCTGGCAGCACCGGCTGTCCTTGACATGCTTGTGCTTGGGACGCGGCTGCCATCACTGTGAGAAGCCCAAGGGCCACGGAGAAGCCAGGAGTAGGCGCCCCGCTCCCACCATGGGCAGGCCCTGCAGAACCAGCGTCCCTGCCTGCCTCGTAGTGAGGAAGCCGTCATGGGCCTCGCTCCGAGTCCAGGCACTCAGGTTTCAGCCCAGCCACCATCTGACCACAAACACACGAGAGACAGCAAGCCAGAGCCCCGCTGAGCCCACTCAACTCACAGAACCACGAGAAAGAATGATAAAGGGTTGCTCTAAGCCACTAAGTTTGGGGTAATCGTTGCGCAGCTGGCCGGGACACAGCGTGTGGCCAGATGACCTAAGGAGGTGACTTGGGCTTCGGAGACCAGCTGGGTTTTCCCCAGGTTGGTTCTGACTATAACTCGGGTTGTCTATGCCAAGTCCTCTGGTTTGCTCGGGGCCCAGTGGGAAGGTGGCAGAGTTTGGGGGAGGGTTGGGTGTGACCCAAATGTGGTCTGTAACTCAAGAGCTTCCAGAGGCTGCCGGGCCCAGGAGTTACAAGGTCTGGTTGACGAATGAGGACTTGCCTTAATGCTAGGAGAACCTAACAGGTCGGTGCTTTTCAGAATGAGGGCTCTCGGAGGTGGGGCTGCTTTATCTATCTTTGCATCTCCCCAGCTCAGCACTCGCGATGCTTGGAGTTGCTCAGCCCCATTGAGTTAAATAGATGGTCTTCTTGGCCATAACAAGCATGTGACTGAGTCCCCGCTGTGTGTGGACCTTCACTGAGGCACCAGGGAAGATGGGACTGACCCCGATGCCCGCTCTAAGGACTGCCTGATGAGCGAGATGAGGCTTCCTCCCGTGTGATGGGTGAAGGACAGTTCCATCCTCAGCGAGCCCCTGACCCACTAGAAGGACTCGCGATACAGAGGATAGTTCTGCCTCTTTCCCCTTTTGTGTATGTTCTTCATCCATCATCCTCAGGGGATCGGGGCTGGGCGGGCAGACCTCCTGGTCCTGAGACATCTTCCCAGAAGCCTTCAGTGCAGGCCTGGCAGGCTCCCGGTCACTCAAGTGCCCGGGAGGTGCCGGGGTCCCTCCCTGAGAGAGAATGCATGCCACATCCCCTGGCCTCAGGGAGTGCCCGTGGTTGGCACAACAGCGGTTGACAGAACCCATGCAGTTGGCGCTGCCCAAAACAACGCCAGCGGAGACAGCAGAATTAAACAGAGCTGCCAGCCCTTCTCAGAGAGAGGAAGAGTAGGTGGGTTTGTTTAAAATATTCCCATTACAGTCAGTTAACCTTTATGTTCCCTAAATGAAAATTGTATAAACCTGAAATTTTCGTTGATCAGGTTGCCTAGGAACAGGCAGCGGGTTTTCATAAGACAATGCAGTAGATTGTCACCGATAGGGCTATTAGGAAGTGAGCTGGTTAGCGGCATTATTCCGGATCCTGGTGTTATCGTCAGGTAATTATCTGTCTGCCTCCGCAGAGCACACCCTGCTCGGGCAGGCTCTTGCAAATGAGGTTTCTCAGCCTGCTTCTCAGTCCTGGGGGTGGTGGGACCTGGAGTCTGGGAGCAAATTGTCACACTAGGTTTAGGGGACAATTAGATACACCCAATTCTAATTCTTTTCCTTCCTTCCTTCCTTCCTTCCTTCCTTCCTTCCTTCCTTCCTTCCTTTCTTCCTTTCTTTCTTTCTTTCTTTCTTTCTTTCTTTCTTTCTTTCATTTCAGAGAGAGGAAGGGAGAGGGAGAGAAGGAGAGAAACATCAATGATGAGAGAGAATCATTGATTGGCTGCTTCCTGTGCGCCCCCCCACTGGGGATCGCACTCCCCACCCAGGCATGTGCCCTGACCTGGAATGGAACCTTGACTTCTTGGTTCATAGGTCAATACTCAATCACTGAGCCATACTAGCCGGGCTCTTTCTTTTTTTAACTTTTATTAGCACTTACTTTATGCTGAATTTTCTTCCAGGTCATAAGTTTTTGATTCCTCAGTACCTCTGGGATATTTTTTTCTTCTGTGCAACCTCCTCTTTCGTTTTAGGAACAGCCTGGTCTTTTCAATCAGGATCATCTCACAGGGGCAGGGGGAGCTCATGTGTGGGTTAATCCGCCATGAGCCCTGTAAGTTCTGCACTGCATCTTGGGAGCTTTGTTCTCCTGGATGTGCTCAACGACCAGAGAGTCTACGTCTAAAGCCTTAAGCTTGGTGTTGCTTTCTGCATTCTTAAGTACATGCAGCAAAATTCAGCACTCTTTCTGTGACAGTGACCCTGTACCAATGACCCTGTGCCCAGCCCCTCTCTTTGGCCTGGGCATGCCTACCAACCCCACCATTGTAATGACAGATGGCACGCATTGCTTCTGTCAAGTGACATCCCTCAGATGCCTGGTGGGTTTTTGGATTTGCATACCCTTGGTGGTATGGGCATTTTCGGGAGCCCTGCCTTACCCCATGACATCCCATCTTCATCAACAATGGGATCGATCACCGGCTAACAGTGCCTGTTCAGTTTATCTGTAAACTAAGAGCAAGTAATGCTGAGTAAGGGCCTAAGGAACCCTAGGAAAATATTGTAGGAACTTCAGCAGCAACAGTTTTACTCATCTCCTGGGGCTTGCATTATATGTTATTTATATAGGTAGACGTAGAGATAGGTAGATATAGATATATGTTGTTGAATAAGTAACTTCTGGGTGTGCGAGCGAGACGGGATTATGAAATTTTGGAGGCGGAAGGAAACAAACATAATTATCAGCCCCTTGAAGATGTGGTGCAAAATGAGAAACCTGTAATCCAGATGGGCAGAATCAGCGTTTAATTTTATTTCTCCCCTCGGGAGTGTGCCAGCAATTGTTTTGTAGCGATGGTGCCATCCCTGACTTAGAAATTTTAAAAATCCATCCTTCAGGCCTGGCCCTGCCAGGATACGGTTTACAGCCCGTGACACAAGTCTTCTGACGCGCCGTTTTCTCACCTGTGAAATGGAACTAAGACTCGCTGGCCTCTCTGTGTGATGAGAGGTGGAGTCAGTGGGTGTGAGGAGTCACTGACTGAGAGGAACCCACGAGGCCTCCATAAACATGTAAAGCTCCATCCAGTCACGCAGGGTTGTTACTGTTCTCCGACACCACACTCAGCCCCGAGTACCCCCTTGCTTCCCATGCCTTCTGCACACTCTGAGCTCCCAGCCCACGCGTGTGTATCTTAAGCTTACGTCCTCGCTGCCCTTCCAAACCCAATTTCATCCTTGTAGGTTTTTCTGAAGCAGGATTTGCGCAAATGGTGTGTTTTCTTAAATATTTATTTTGCAGGCCATTTACTCTGCACGGCTATTTTTACAGTGAGTAAGGAGCAAGGCTAAAAATAACCCAGCTCGTAACCAGATCAGCTCTGCATTTGACATTTACGTGGAATTCATTTGCATCTCATTTGTTCGCCTTTCTGTTTAACAGGTAGAATGTAAGAAAGCTCAGCCGAAGGAAGTCATGTTCCCACCTGGGACAAGAGGCCGGGCCCGGGGGCTGCCTTACACCATGGACGCGTTCATGCTGGGCATGGGGATGCTGGGTGAGTCTGGATGGGGCCTGGGCACCCTGCAGGGACACCGTGGAAGCCTGCACCCACCTACCAGCTGGGCAAGCTGTTTACCTGTCTGGGCCTCAGTTTCCTTGTTTGTAGATGAGAATGACAATCCCCCTTGCAAGGAAATGGTGACTATTAAATGAGCAGAGATAGAGATGGATGGAGGGAAGGATAGAAGGGTGGAAGGATGGAGGGAAGAATGGAAGGATCAAGAGAGGAAAGGAGGGAGGGAGAATTATCTTGTCCCATCCCTGGCTTTTAGGGGGGACTAGATATTTTCTTTCTTTCCACCCCTTCCTTCAAAGGGAGGAAAAATCACTCCCTCCCTCTGTCCCAGCCCTCTCCTAACTGGGAGTTTGTAAGGACCTAAGGACTCCTTGGCTGGCCGAACTTGTGTGGGCGGAGGCTACATCTTCTGAAACTTGAGAGATGTGAGGGTGGGCGCTAATCCTGCCTGTTTAAATGATTAACATTTTTCTCTTGGGATATCAAAATTTGCATTTTAATGGATGTTTTAAATAGCCTGTTTTATTCTTTATGTGGGGGGAAAAAATGATGAAAGACAAGTGTGTTTGTCCTGGCAAAAAAATGATCTCCCCTGGCTTCTAGAGAAATTGAGTTGCATAGTATGCCCCTTCCTTTAAAGGTATCTCTGTCCGTCCTGTGTAGATAATTGAAAATCTTGCCGCTTAAATGGCATGAAAGATGGAGAAAGCCGTGGAGTAGCATAATGGTGTGGGTCGCAGCAATAATTAGAAATTTCAAGGCAAGAGAACGGTATTTTAGTGCGAGTTATTGTGTGTCGGGAAAATATTAATTAAATGGGATAAATGGTAGTTATGCTAAAATCCCATTTAGGCACCCGATCTGCCTAGTTTTAATGGGTTTTCATTTGGTGTGGCCAAGAGTCCCTCCTCTACATTGTTTGATAAGCTCTTTTATGTATTTTCAGATTTGCTGCTGTTCAAATCATTCCTGGCTTAGTCTTACATTTGTAAAAGTTTCCTGGGTCACATAAATTCTTGAAAATAGTTTTTCTGAGGCAATGACGAGGGCAGGCAAAGTTATTCTGAGTAATTTAAAATAGAGAGAGATGCCATGAGGATATGGAAAACAGCTGGGATGTTTATTCTCAAATTAGTATTTTTAGGTTTAACGGTTTCAAAGAAAAAATCCTATTGTAAGTCTTTAAAAACTGGGGAGATGATTCTAAAACATATCTGGAAGAAGAAACACTAAGAATAAATGAAAAAATGCATTAAAAGGAGACATGAGAAAAGACTAGTTTGATGGAGTATACAAACATAGCAAAAAACTGCAGTAATTAAAATAGTGTGGTATAAAGGAATACATTTATTAGTGGAAAAAGTTAAAGAACCAGAACTAAATATATTTCTACGTAAGAGTGTAATTATTATAAGATTTTTTAAAGAAATCAGTGAGGGCCCTAGCCTGTTTTGCTCAGTGGATAGAACATCCGCCTGTGGACCAAAGGGTCCCAGGTTTGATTCCAGTCGGGGCACATGCCTGGGTTGCAGGTTCGGTCCAACCTGTAGGAGGTAGCCAATTAATGATTCTCTCTTATCATTGATGTTACTGTCTCTCTCTTCCTCTCCCTCTTTGAAATCAATTATATATATATATATATATATATATATATATATATATATATATATATGAAATTAGTGAGAATTATTTCCTGCTTGACTGCAAGGCACTTGTCTGGCTCTTATTTTAAATAATAATTTCTATTTGATCTTTACCCTGTGCTGTGTACCAAAAGAAACTCTGAATGGCTTAAGTCTTTTACAGACTTAATGAGTTGAGTTCATTTCCACCTGCTGGCTCTTGGAGTCAGTATAAAGGCCTTCGGGCATGACATGGAGGCTTTCTCAGGGTCCTGCCCCACCTTTCTGAGTCTAACTCCATGCCCTGCACCGGGTGGAGAACGGCCTGGGTTTTTGCAGGAGAAACCGAGGTGTGGAGCGGAGCCAGTTCACTCGTGTCAGTTGCCAAAAGAGCAAATGGCTCAGGGTCTACGTCTCCATAGATACCCAAGTTTAATCCCTAACAGAGGACACCCATAATTGGAGCCACATCAGGAAGGCCTTGTTGAATGCCTACTGTGCACCTAGCCCTGGGCTAGCGCTAGGAGACAGACATGGTCCCTGACCTCATGGAGTTGCGGTCTAGTGAGAGAGACAGTATTTAACAGCCAGTCACCCAGAAATCTAATCCTCCTATATAATAAAAGCCTAATATGCTAAGTGTCCAGCTGTTAGACTGTTCAACCAGTCGCTATGATGCGCACTGACCACCAGGGGGTAGGTTAACTTGCTGCTGGGGTCCAGCCTATCGGGACTGGGGAAGACAGGCCGGACATGCCCTGGAGCCCTTCCGAGGTTCCTCCCCCACCTGATTGTGCCCCGGTGGGTCCCTTGGCTTCCACCCAATCCCTGCAGGCCAAGCCGAGGGACCCTACTGGGTGCTCTAATCCATGCACCAGGCCTCTAGTCCGTTATAATAGAGAAAGTGACGGTGCTTTCAGAGAAAGTAAGGGGGAATAGAACCAGTCTGAGGAATCAGGGAACACCTCCCTGTGGAGGTGACATTTTGGGTGGAAAGAGAAGAATGAGTAAACCAAGGGCCATCCAGACTGAAGGACCAGCCTTGGAATGCACCCCTGATGAGAGGGGTGGAGGGAGTGTCTGAGCGGCTCTTGGTTTGAGTCCCCAGCCAGGAACCAGCTCAGCCTGAGGTCCGGCAGAAGGGGTGGATCGGCCAAGACCTGGGACAGACTGACAGTGTCACAGTCTGGTTGGCCTGTTGCCCCCCTGGCCAGGCCAGAGTCTCCCCCGAGGTTTCTCCAGTGCCCCTGCCAGAAATGTCCTCCATTCTGCCCATTGGCACAGCTTGGCATCCGGGGCTCTGGGTGAGGAGGGTGCCTTCTGTGCTGTGACTGAAGCACTTGCTCCTGCCCTCTGAAGTAGCGGCTTTGGGAGAAGTCTAACCCTTCCGTGGGTCCCATCAGTCCCTGGGCCCCCCTCCCTGGTGGGCAAGGCCTGCATGGCAGTCCTGGAACCACCACCATCGCCACCAGCAACAATTTGGCTAACGACCTCAGCTCATGCAGAACATTTTTTTAAATGTATTGATGAATGGAATGAGATGAGGTTTCAGTGACTTAAACATTTTTGTTGAAAGAGCAGAAAAGGCACTACTGATAGGGCTTTTTAGAAGTGAGACTATAAACCATGAAAGTTTTTAAGTCCATTCGTTCAACAAATATTTACTGAGGGCTTGCCAAGGGCCACGCCCGTGTGGATGCTGGGACAGCAGCAGAGAGTGAAGCCTGACCCCAGGGAGCTGACGTCTGGTGAGGCAGACACACCGGTCGGCAAATGACCAGGACACGGCGGGACGAACTTTTAAATATCCCTAAGACTTCTCCGGCGGCCGCGGGGAGGCCTCTTCACAGGAAGGCTGATGAGCGTAGAGTTCCAGCTCCTCTTTCTCAGTCTCTCTGGATGTGGCTGCAGACGTCCGTGGGGGGAACCTACAGCTGTTTGGGTTTGGGCTTTCACAGCCTTTGACAGAATCATAGAGTGATGGGCCCAGTGGGAGTTCCTTAAGAAGAACGCAGGAGAGAAGAGGGGGGTCAGGTCTCCCTGCCTCTGCGCCAGACAAAACGCAAATCACCTGAGGCCCGTAGCAAAGGTCTCTGTAGCACTCAGACCGTGTTCCACTTGCAGCGGCAAAGAGGTGCCCGCGGTTACCCAGCTCCGTGCACTAGACTGTCTGGTTTTCTTCAGTGGAAGTGGACTTAATAAAGCAAAAAAAAAAAGTCATTATTGTTGATATATTTGCTTCCTCTTGGCCTTCCCCACCACATCGTCCTACTGCCTTGCCCTCTCCTGGCCCAGCCAGGCCCACGCTCTAACAGGTTCAGTACCAGTGCCGGAAAAACCTCCTCGTTGCCGAAGCCTGGGCCTCCTCTCCTCCCGGCAGGACCAGGGGGAGAGCCCGTTGCCCAGGTGAAGGGAGCCAGAGGCATTCTCGTCCAAGCCGTGCTGGGAAGGCCCTGTGAAACCCTGACCCAGCACCCCCTGGCATGCAGCACCTCCGAAACGGAGCAGGCAAGGCGCTGTCACCAGCGGGCATCCACTCACAGCCCAGGCGGCGTGGGCTGGGCCTTAGGGCCGCAGGACTAGACTACTTGCAATTCCTCCTGGGATCTGTCTTTTCCCAAAACAACCAAGAGGTCTCCGGCATGGCCAGCTGTGTCCCGGTAAACAGAGGAAACCCGGAATCCAGCCCCTCGTTTTCCTCTGGAGCCACACAATCCCCCGGGACGTCCCTCGACGTGGGAGGGGCCGGCTCTGTGCCGCCCAGGTGGCCATTGAGCATCAACGACATGACTCTCTTGTCCAAGAACTGAAGTTTTCGCTTTATATCATTTAAATTAAATTAACTTTAAATTGGACAGCACAGGTCCGGGGGAGCTCCGTGATTCTGGATGATTCTGGGGCCGGGCACCTTGCAGACCTTTTGCCTGTGATCTGTTCTCGGCACTTGGAGTTGTATTTGTGTGCGGATCTCATGGCCAGGGTGGTACCCCGGGCAGTGCCCAGCACCCCGCCAGCAGGGGCCACACATCCACAGTCCCTTGTCTCTTGTCCCTCTCAAGTCGAGGGCCCAGTGGGAGCAACTCTCCGAGCCTCTGAGGAGCTGAGTTACGGAGCCCGGGAGAGGCCCTGTCGAGTGCCGGCTGGCACACAGACATCTGAGGGCGGAGCCGAGGCCCAGACCCTCACTTCTGAGAACTCTGCCGCCTCCCCCAGCGGGGGGCCCTAGACTGAGCTGGCTGGCGAACTCAGATCGGACTGTAGATTTCTGAGTTTCTTTTTCCCGAGTGGACAGCCTTTCGGTGAGAAAGGTGGCCATCCAGGCAGAAGGCCTGGTTTTTCTTTAGTGACAAGAGATAATTACTGTGGGATTGATCAGGCGTCCAGAGTACTGGAGCAAATAAATTGCGCAGCAGCCAGTGCAGGAGGGGCCCGGCTGCTAATGGAAGTGGTGGCTGGGTCACCTCCCCGTGATGTGGCCTGATGGAGCCGCCATACGGGCCTGCCGTAATGTGCTATTGATATGCAGCCAGCCCGTCTCCCCGTGGGCTGGGGCTGGGAGCCGCTGGAGCAGAGCTGGGCCGCACAGCAGTAAATGAAGAGGAAAATTGAAGAAATGTTGTATTATAAATTTATGATTTCATCTGCCTGACCCAGAAGATGTTCGGTGATGGGGGGTGGTTCTGATCAGAATCACCCCCCCATTGCCGAACATCTTCTGGGTCAGGCAGATGAAATCATAAATTTATAATTAACCCCCCACTCTGGCAGCTGCCAAATTCTCACCTTTGTTGTTCAAGAGACAATATTGACATTTCCAGGAAGATGGGGGTAAGGCCCCAATCCGTGTGAACTTGACCAAGCCTTTCTTCCTCCTTGTTGAAGACTTGCGAGCACGCCAGGAAGAAAGCGGATATAATGGAATCCTTCTGGTGGCCCACCCGAGTCAGGGAGGGACTGGGCGGTCCACCCCCCACACCCACACCCACACCCACCCGAGGAGTCTGGAAGGTGACATATGGGCTTGCAGTTTCGTTGTCAGATTAGCACTAAAATATTTAAGACCCCCCAGCACAGGCGTTAGGAGAAAATGAGTCATTTTTCATGCGGAAAGGCCCCAGGCAGCAGTGGCTTGGCCGCGTGCATGTAATCCGTTTATCAATATTGTTGAAATAATGGTATAAGAAATCTAGTGCCGAAAGATCTGATTTGATCGCAGGTGATTAATTCAGAGGAGAATTGAGCTGGCCAGCCATGAAATAAGTTCCTGAGAAGCAGCCTGCGTGTGCGTGTGTGTGTGTGTGTGTGTGTGTGTGTGTGTGTGTGTGTGTGAGTGTGTGTGTGTCCACGCAAGGCAGCCACGTCTTGGTCCCAGCCCTCGTCTCTGCCCCTCTGTCCCTCTTCTTTCCGAGTCTCGCGTGGGTCCTGCTCCTCAGCGGTCGGGTCAGCCTGTCCCGTCCGGGCAGCTTCACTGGCCTCTCTCCAAGACTCACAGAGAAGGGGCACCAGGTGATGGGCAGCCAACAAACAGCCACAGACCACCATCTCAGAGGCCAAAGTCAGGCTGGTGGAGGTGGCAGGGTAGGTGGGAGGGTGAGAACCCCACGTGGAAGGAGGCCACGTGAGCCTGGTGGGCTGGGCACCGTTGGCCTCCTGTGGCCAGTGGGAGCTCAGTCCAGGAGGCTACCCCAGACTCCGCTAGCCGAACTAAGAGGCAGGGACATAGAGGGGAGTGACATCTCATAGCAGGAAGGAGAAGGCCACACCATCACCCAGATTTTCACCTGCACCCCATGCCCATCATGCACCCTCAGTTCACCCATCACCCCCTCGCTTGCCTGCTGGGTCAGATATCTGGAAATTAGACAGTTACTACAAAATGCCTGTCAAAACAGGTGACCCGGGCTTCCGGGTTTGGGCTGAGCTTTGTGGTGCACATCTGAACACAACCAGCCCCTCACTGTTCTCCTGGGAATATTCTGGTACCCCGTGGAGTGTGTGTGCTTGCACGTGGGCCTGGGGATCCACCTCCTCTGGACCCCCATGGCTCGTCCGGCCCAGTGTCAGCCTGAGTCTCCCCACTAACTCGGGGCACAGGCTGGGTCTGGGCCGGCGCCGCTGCCCGCTGTCCACTGCCCGCTGCCCTGGAGGACTTCAATCTCCCAGTGTCAATAGCTTTAAGGTAAAGCACATTCAGGCTAAGCTCTCCAAATGTCAGAGCCAGGCACGGGCCGAGTGTGGTGCTAATGCCTGGCATTTACTCTGCAGGTCAGCAAAGCTGTGGGCTTTGGGGCTCTCTCTGCCCAAACGCGGTTAATTACCGGCAGGCAGGCTGGCGCAGCGTCCCCACCCGGGGAGGGACGTGGCCTGCCCAGGGTACAGACCCTCGGGGGAGACGGTCGTTCTGTGGAGGAGGCGCTCGGGCTGTCCCCTCGCCCTCCCCGCGGTCCCGCCAGACCAAGGCGGCTGTGCTAACAGGACTGCTTTCTCTGTGTTCAAGGCTACCCCAACTTCGTGGCGACCTACGGCCGCGGCTACCCCGGATTCGCTCCCAGCTACGGCTACCAGTTCCCAGGTGAGTGTCTGTCTCCGGGCCTTTGAGACCTGGGCCGTGGGCTGCGCTTTGGGGGAGGGGAACCCCTAGAGAGAACACAACTCATCCATCCATCCATTCAGGAAGCGGGCTGTGGGTGCTGGTTTCCAATCCACGTCACCAGGGGCAGGGGCAGGGGCAGCTCAGGCAGGACTGACCGGAGTTCCCACTGGCCTGAGAGTGGCAGCTTTTCAGGGGGAGGGAGACTGAGGCAGGCGCCCTCCCCTGCTCACCTCCTTTGTCTGACGCCTGCTGGCGGAGTCTCTCCCCGGGGACTGAGCTCTCAGCCAGCGTTTTCTTTCCCGCTCTCTCTCGCCCTGCCTGCTGTCCATGTCTCTCCCCTCTCCCCGCCCAGCTCTGCCCTGCGCCTTCCTGTCCTGGCGAATGTTGGCTGTGCCGTCGGGGTTGGCATTTGCTGTCCATCTTGGGAAAGCGTTTAGGTTCTCCCTCCCCTCTGTGTGGGGGTCAGAGACCCAAGGCCAAGCCCACAGGGGTGTGTCCGGCTGCCGCCGCCCCCTGGAAACTGGGAGGCCCGGGCCCACCCCCGGGGGCAGCAGGGTGGGCATGGTCCTGTGGGGTGGGGGAGGGGGAGGGGTGCTAAAGGAAGGGAGACTTTCTGGCACTTGGCTTTTCCCCTGAGCAGGGGGGGCGGTGTCGGTGCTTGGGGTGTCTGTGTACCAAGCACAGTGGGGTTTCTGGAGACCCCCAGGAGTGGCGGTTTGTGCTGGGGGAGGAGGCTCTGTGGGGAGCTGGGCTTCAGGCGGGAACCTCCACCTGAGATGCAGGAGGAAGAAGCCCTAGCCTGAGAGGATGTTCTGACGCCACCGAGGTGGGTGTGTGAGGGCTAGGCCAGCGTTTGATTCCAGTTTGGGGGGGGGGGGGGCAGGTCAGGAGGCATTTGGGACACTTAGAGCCGTGCCTTATGGGAGACAGAGCCCTAGGCTGTGCGTGGCCGTGGGCAGGTCGCTCCGCCTCGGACCTCGCTTCTGTCCCCTGTGGATGAGAGTTTGTGCAGAATGGTCACTGGGGTCTGTGCACCTTTCTGATTGTGGGGTGAGGAGGCGTCGGAGCAGAGGTTCCAGATGGAGGACTTGGGGGGGGGTCCCCATGAGTGTGTCCCCTTCCCTGGGGCTGGGCAGTTTCTCCTCAGGGTGAGGCTTCTCTAGGATGCAGCCGCCCAGCGGGAGGGCGGGCTCCACACCCAGAGCAGCTGGTGCTGGGCGGGAGCTGGGCCGGGGTCCGCTCGGCCTGAGCTTCCACTAGAGGCTCGGTTCCAGGGGGGGGTGCCGGGCCAGTGAGGTAGAGACCTGCTCCGGGCAGGGTCAGGGGGCCTGGGCCTTATGTGCTACCCATCGCTCACTCTCTAGCGTCCTCTGTCCAGTGTGGTCCCACTGCCACATGTGGCTACTAAAATTTAGATTGAAAGTAATTAAAATGAAGTAAAATGAAAATTTCAGTTACTCGGTAGTCACATGTGACTGTGGCTACTACCATCAGTGCAGAATATAGAACATTTCCTTCACCACAGAAAGGTCTTAAAGGAAGGCTGTGTTATGGTGGGAGGTCTCGTTACACACACACACACACACACACACGGACACACACACACGGACACACACACACACACACACACACACACACGTGTGCACTCTCTTCCTCGGGGAGCCCCGAGTACCACCATCCCCGTCCCCCATTCCTTTCCACCCTACTCAGCCCCACAGCCTGTGGCAACCTCAGGCAGCCTTCCCTCCCCTGCTCCCTTCCCAGAGGGAAGGAGAGACCAGGCTCGCACCCCTGCCTCCCTGACAGCCCCCTGTGCGCCTGGCGCAGCCACCTCCCTCACAGTCAGGCTGCCATTGCCCCCTGGCACAGCACTCATCCCAGGAGGACAGAGTTGGGGGATCCTCCCATGGGTGATTTGGGGGTGACAGTGTGGGCCCCATGTCTCTGAGAGCCAGCCCAGGAAATGTCTGGTAGAACTCTGTCTCGGGGACCTGCATCCCTGGGTCTGCCCCAAACAGAGGGAGATGCACAGTAACCAACTGAGGCCGGAGAACGAGGGGGGCTCCCCGATCCCCCCCCCATCAGCCAGGCTCTGGGGACGGCCAGGGATGGGCTTGCAGCGGCCATGCCCAGGGCCCATTTGTTTATCACGGTAACAATCTTATGGGCTTGAAAGGGGCAGAAACCAGACATCACAGCATCCAGACAGGCTCGCCGACCCCTGGGACTTGGCTGTTCTGTTCTTTCTCGGCCATCAAACTGTTCAATTCCCATCCCACTCACACCCGCGAAGCCTCTTGTTGGTCCTCACCAGTGGCCATCAGGGGCTCTCAGAGGATCGGGGTGCGGCGTGGCCTCGGGCCCCGGGGTGGCCCGGGGGGTGCTCCCGCCCTTCACAGCCCTCACCCAGCAGCCAGGCTGGCTCAGGTCCGTCCCCTGCGGCCCGGAGGGGCCTCTGGGCAGAGGTGGCTCTGTCTGTCCCCAGCACCTCCCCAGGGGGCCTAGGGTTCCCCACACACCTGGGGAGTCCCTGGGACTTCCCAGCGAGACCTCATGAGCGGTGTCTCCCCGAGAACCACACTCTGAGCCTGGGCTGCAGGGCGGGGGCCCCCGTGAGGGAAGCTTGGCAAAGTCCTGACATCTGTCTCTTGCCTCGTGTCAGTGAGGAACGTTCTAGTAGATCTGGCCGAGGAGGCTCCCTGCCCTCTCCCTGCCCCGTCAGGCTGCCTGTGGACCCTCCCCTTGCCGTGGGTCCTGTGAGTCGGGCATCAGCACAGCTATCCCGCCGCCGCCAACTGTCCTGCTGTTCTTCCTCGTGGCCTCTCTTCTCCACGTGCTCACTGTGCCCCCCCCCCCACTTCCACCTCCGGTCTCTCCTGCGATGTGCGTGGATCCTGCCCCCTCCCTGCCCCTCCGACTCCCTCCTAGTGGGACAGTTCGAGGTGAGGTAGATACGGACAGAAACGGGAGACACCCAGGTCCGGAGCGCCAATAAGGTTCTTACCTTGTGTGCTCCCACTCAAAAACACGTATTCCTTCCCCAGCTGGTTTGGCTCAATGGATAGAGGTGCCAGGTTTGACTCTGATCAAGGGCATGTGCCCAAGTTGTGGGCTCCATCCCCATCGTGGGGCGTGCAGGAGGCAGCCAATCAATGATTCCCTCTCATCATTGATGTTTCTATGTCTCCTCTCCCCTCTTGTCTGAAATCAATAAAATATACATATATTTTAAAATATCCCTTTGAGGAACCTACAATCTAACCTATACTGGGGTCCTCCTTTTCACCTGAATTGGCTGTTTCTGTGAATACCCATCTCATCTGTGGGTGGCCCGCATCCCTCTCCGTGGCGCCCCTCCTCACCTGTGCCAACTTTCCTGGGCGCACAGTAGGTGTTGAGCAATGCCTGCCTCTGCCCACCGCTAGATTCTATGAAAATCGTGAAATGCTCGGTGCCTTTGGGTAATTATTAGAGCAGGGAGTAGTTCTTCTCCAGGAAGATGGGGTGGTGGCGGATGGCCACTGAGCAACCGGCCCCTTCCTCCCAGGTGGCCCCCATACGCCCCGCCCCAGCCCCGCCCCAGCTCCTTGGATCAGTATATGGGCTCAGTTATGATCCCAGTCAGTGGCTCCCTGTTTTCTCTCTTTTCCCCCCTCTGGACTCTTAGTGTAATCTGTTAACTTCTGTTCTTATTTCACTTTGCAGACTATTTGCCGATTTCACAAGACATAATTTTTATCAACTAGCTCTTAAGAGAGGCATAACAAATTGGGGTTTGCTAGAGAGAGCGCCCCGTCCGCCGGGGCCAGCCCAGCTGCTGTCAGTGCCCACTCAGCTCTCCTAGCCGCCCGTCTGAGTGAATGCTCTTTTGCCCGTTTAATTCACGGAAAAGATTCGTGTCCTCATTGCTTCACACAGGTTTTTAAACATAATTTCGGTCTCCAGCCCCTTCCCATTTTGCTCCCTGTACGCACTGTGAACGTCCGCCCCGCCCGCCCTGCCTGCCACCTCCCCCAGCATGTAAGCGGCCATTGGGAGCTTCTCACAAACTGTGCAGAGCCTCATGGGGGGGGGGGAGGGGGTGAAGAGGGGGAGCCTGGGAGGCCAGGTAGAAGGCATCGGGTTACTTTAAATAATGGCCAAACAGGCTCACTGGGCATGGCACGGGGTGAGCTTTGAAGTGCTGGTGGGCACGGGGGTGGGCGATGGGTGCCTTGGGGCACCTCTGTCCTGTGTGGACACACTAAAAGTGAACACACACACACACAGAGTTCCACGAATACTAATGTGAGAAACTTAATCTGCAAGAAAAGCTGTATGCGCAGGATCTGGCTGCCTGTCTTTGGGGTCCGTCCTTCAGGGGCTGCTGCCGTGATCATTAGCAGCCGGTCTTCCGGAAGGGCCAGTGGAGCCCCCTGGGGGCTGCCACAGCGCAGGCCTGTGGGCACCGATGCACACGGGGCCCTCCTTCCCCCACCCCACCCTCACCCCCCGCCCTGCTGGCCCACCTGATCGGGCGGCACCCCTGATGGTCACCCCCAGAAGGGCGGTCTTTTCCCATGTCCTGACGCCCCTGCTCCGCATTTGAAACCCCTCCTCCCCCAATCTCTTGGATTAATCAGGTACGGCTCAGTTGGACCCTCCAGAGTCGCCCCTGGGTTCGCACTCACAGTTTGTGGGAAGTGGCCCGTGTGTGCGCTTCCACTGGGCGCGTTGGATGTGAGCCAATCTGTGTTTGAATGCCAGTGTCCCCGACCGTGTGTGCGCTTCCACCGGGCGCGTTGGATGTGAGCCAATCTGTGTTTGAATGCCAGTGTCCCCGAGACCCTCCCGTGCGGCTCTGCGCACCTCATTAAAGATGCCTGATGGAATAACTGGTCCGTTTCTTTTCTCTTCCCGCTGGCTTTTTCATGAGTGCTAATTTTTGTTTAAGCTCTGTGGCTTCTCCCCCTTTATTTTGTTCCGCTATGTATGGATTGTTTTTGCTTCGGTGAACTTGCCCGAATATGCTCGCCTCCCCGACATTTCAGCCATTGTGAATTTTCTTCATCCCTGTAAATGGCTCGCCTGTGCTTCTCCCTAATAACGTGTCCCACCACCACCACCCATAAACAACTGAGCTAGAAAAATAAATTGTTTACCACGGACATGCTGTGTGCTGCCGTCTCTTAGCCTGACAGCGTCCTGTTCTCGCTCCCGGGAAGGTGACTGCCCTGAGTGGCCGGGACCAGTGACAGCCCAGTGCGGTTTCTGAAAGCGCAGCCTCCCCCCGGCTGCCGCCTGTCCCCGGCCCCCCTGCTGCCTCGCGTCCCTGCGCTTGCTCAAGGTGGCCCCGTCCTTGAGCAGAGACAGCATCTGCATGCCAGCTGCACGGCTCGCCCCGCGCCTCTTCCTCTGCCACCACTCCTGCCCTCGAGCGGGAACGCAGTGAGACATCCGAGCCCTGCACATCTGCACACCAGGTGTGTGCGAGCTCGTGCACGTGCGTGTGCGCACCGGCCTGCGTGCGGCCTGCACGTCGCTTGCTTTCCCGGCTCCCCTGCACGGCGCAGGTTGCAGGAGGCACCTGGGGTCTGGGCGTGAGGCTAGAAAACCTTGTTTTCGGGCCCCACTTGGGCACGTTGTGACCACGTCACCTGGAGCAGGTGGCTTAGCTGAGCCCTGGGAGGATAGCAGTGCCCAGTTAGTGAGGCGGTTACACTTCGATAGGGCGATGCCTTGTAAATCAGTGAATGCTCTCCAATGGAAGGTTAGAAACGGGCACTGATGTGGCTGCCGTGCCACTGTCCGACGAGGTTTTCCTTCTCGTCACCCCACGGAGGTGCCTGCAGGTGGGTCTGCTTCTCCATGAGGAGAACACTAGATGTACCGGTTAATAATGCGGGTTTTTTCAGTAGATGGAGTTACACATATGTTGATATATATGCGATTTGATATGTACGCTATGTTGTTGTATTGGTCCTTCAGATGACCACTTGTTCTGATCGATGGCACACGCACTTTCTGAGCAGCACTTGGAAAGGTACGAAGAAGTGGAAAATTGGGTCTCTGAATGGTCTGCCTCACAACAAGTTCTATTGGGACAGTACCCACAAATTACCTGAAAGATGGGGGAAATGTGTAGCTAGAGATGGACATTACTTTGAATAAAGCACTTTTGATGTTTCTCTTGAAATTACCGTGTTTTCTTTGGATTACAAAATCCGAATTATTGACCGGTTAACAGTATCTGCATTATTAACCGGTTAATAGTTAATCTATACTATTAACCAGTTAGTGATTAATCTGTATTTTAACAGGTTAATAGTTAATCTATGTTATTAACCGGTTAATAGGTAATCTGCATTATTAACTGGTTAGTAGGCAATCTACATTATTAACTGGTTAATAGGTAATCCACATTTTTAGCCAGTTAATAATTAACCATAATAATGCAAATTTTTAAATCAAAGTAAACTCGATAATTTCAAGAGAAATATCAAAAGTGCTTTATTCAAAGTAAAGTCCATCGCTAGCTACACATTTCCCCCATCTTTCAGGTAATTTGTGGGTACTGTCCCAATAGAACTTGTTGTGAGGCAGACCATTCAGAGACCCAATTTTCCACTTCTTCGTACCTTTTCAAGTGCTGCTCAGAAAGTGCGTGTGCCATCGATCGGAACAAGTGGTCATCTGAAGGACCAATACAACAACATAGCGTACATATCAAATCGCATATATATCAACATATGTATAACTCCATCTACTGAAAAAACCCGCATTATTAACCGGTACACTAGTAAACAGGATTTCAGGGTGACGCCAGGGAGCTGCTGGGACTGCTTGCCCACCCTCACGCCCACCCCTCCCCTTCCCTGCTTCCCGCTTCACTTACTGACCGTCAGACACGGGGTCACGTACCCATTACTAGACGTGGGTAAGACTCGCTCCTTCAGGAGCCGAGGGAGTGAGTCGGGGTCAGACCCACCGGGCGCCCTGGGACAGTCACTGCGGGGAGGGGACAGGTGGCCTCGGTCCTGCCTGGGGGCCGTCGGGGACGCCTGGAGAGGCCGAACTGGGCCTTGCACAGTTCAAAGGGTTAGCTACTCAGTGAAGAGGGAAGAGGGTGTACCCAGGCAGAGACATGACGCCCTTAGACACCGAGTCCGTTCTAAGGGAGAAAACTGAAAAGTAAGTAAGGAAACACTAAATGATAATGGCCTAAACAAAATAAGAATGGTTTCTCCCTCCGGGTGAAAGAAGCCTGGGTGTAGCTCCACAGTGTTGGGTCTTGGCTTCTCCTGTCCTCTTGTTCTCTCTTCTTCAACATAAGACTCCATCTCATGAGAAGGCTGCTTGACTCCGTCATTCCACATTCCCCCCAGAGGAGCACATGGCCTCCCTTTAGTAATGCTTTTTAGGAGTCACGCGTGACGCTCTGCTTAGACCCCGTAGTCAGACCTTAGTCACACGGCCAGTTCCGGCTACAGGGGAACCGCCGGGAATGTCTGTATTCCAGGTAGCTGCGCACCCCGGGCGGCTGGCTCCCAGGTACGGCGCCGTGCCCAGGCACCCACAGCTGTGGGTCCCAGCCCTTCAAACCACGTGCTCCCTTGTAAGGGAAGCTCCTCCTGACGCAGCAGCCCGCACATCTGGTTCACCGCAGCCCTCATCTGCACGTCCCTTCCCCTCCAGCCATCACCCCTCCACAGATGGGGAGGGCGGAAACCAGGTTTTAAATCACAAGCTAGCTCCTCCCGGGGCCAGCCCGCCCCTCTGCCACCTGGCCCTGCCTGTGCACGCGGGGCTAATCCTCTCGCTTGACTATTAAAGGCAAGCTTAGGCCCCAAAGCCTATCTGCTACTTTAATAGATGGGAAAGCAGAATCCGGCGGCGCGCCCCCAATCCTGCGTGAGGACAGTCGGGGCCGGGGTGGGGCGCGCCGCTGCCGCTGCCGCCGCCTCCGCGTGGACGGGCAGGGCCGACGCCGTTCCCAGACGGGAGCAGAGCGCAGGGCCGTTTGCGGGAATGAATTGGAGCCATCCGAGCGAGCGGACAGGAGTGGCGGGTTTCACTTTCCATTAGCTTTGGGTGCCTCTGGAAGCTCCTCTGCGTAAAGAGAGGGAAGCGTGCCTGACCCCCCTCCGCCCGTGCTGAAGCCCGGACACCGTTCTCAGGCGGGGAGTCGGGGACCAGGTCTTGCCCCTAGCTTGCTGAGAGAGTGAGGCCACCTCCGGGCCTCAGTTTCCCCCTCCGTCAGATGGGGCTGTCGATCCCTGTCCTGTCCTCTTCCTTGCAGGGTACTGAGACTAGGGATGAGCTAGTGCTTTGGAAAGGGGAGTGTGGCGTCCATGCCTGAGCGGAGGGCCCAGCCGGCTTGGTGAGGGGCAGCAGCGAGGTAGGCTGTGGACGTGACTTCACCTGCCCTCCCCGTGGGCTGCGTGGTGCTCACCAGATCCCAGCTGCCCCGGCGCTGCCGTCCTCACACCGGCCAGGTGCCCGTACCACCAGCTCACGGTCTCCAGTAAGCCTACCAGCAGGCATGTAATCACCTTTCTTCCAACCCTTCAGTTTTAATTTCCATCAGCAAAAACAAGTGAAAGGTCACAGCTTAAAAAAAACAACAAGGCATAAACTGCTCAGGGTGGCTGCAGAGACAGGCAGCAGTGCCAGGCCTCCGGGCCTGAGGGCTGCGCAGCTTAAGCCCGACAAACAGCTGCGGACAGGCCAGAAGGCGGAGGTGTGGCCCCACTCCCTCCCTCCTCATCCCCGTGTCCAGGTGGACTTGGGTCCCCTTCCCCCAGCAGCCCCACCCACCAGGGTCACTGCCTCTGCTCCGCGTTCCTTCAGTGGTGGCGGGGTTGGGGTGGGGGTGTCGAGAGCGCATTCTCTGTGGTGCAGGAAAGGGTTTTTAGGACCTGCCCCGAGCTGAGTTCTGATGTGTTCCCATGTGGTCTGACTGGTGTGCAGAATGGGGAGGAGTCACTGGCTCTGCCTGGGAAGCTTTCAGGAAAGGGCGGCATCTGAATGGGGTTTTGAAGCACAAATAGGAGTTCGCCAGGCAGGTGATGAGAGAAAGGTATTCCATGTCAAGGGACCAGCAGACTTAAAGGCATGCATGCATTGCATATCTCGCCCCCTTGCATTCCTGCTTCTGTTGATTCTCTGCCCCCCACCCCCTCACTCCCGGGGCAGGTGTTGTCATGGGTGGGACCACTAGACCACAGATGTTAGCATTAGGAAGCAGATGCCACTCCTTTCCAGACCCAGGGAATCTGGGACAGACACTGTGGACCAGGAGTGCTGACCCCACCCTGCAGTAGGAAGTTGTTCCCCGTTGGGGCCTTTGTGAAGCCACTGCGCCGACCCAGCGGGCTCGGGGTCTCCCCCCTTTGAGGTGGACAGCCTCGGCCAGAGGCACTTACCACAGAGAAGGTGGCTGCTGCCGCGCTCAGCAGGGGAAGCCAGCCGCTCTCCCGTACGGCGCCGCTGCCCTGCGCTGAGCCCGAGGCCGCCCACAGGGGCGCTCGCTGAAGGCCCTCTAGACTTCCTCCATCCGACCTCCGCCCCTGGCCTTGCACGCACTACCCCGTTTCCCCGAAAATAAGACAGTGTCTTATATTAAATTTTGCTCCCAAAGATGCGCTAGGTCTTATTTTCAGGGGATGTCTTATTTTTCCATGAAGAAGAATACGGTACACATTTACTGTTAAATGAAAGTAAAGGAAATTTATTACCTATATACGGTATGGTAGTACGGTAATTGTCAACACAAACCAGACAAACTGCGAATCCTACAGTATCAAGAATTTACTCATTTATTCAATGACAATCATGTCATCATCTTCTGGAACATCATCATCACGATCCAATTCCTGAATTTCCTGGTGAATTTCTTGTGACTCCATTTCTTTCAGAATCAGTGGACCAAACCTCTCATGTGTAGCAATGGCAGTGTCTTTCAATGAGTACTTCTTGTCAAGGTAGCCTGCTCGCAGTGCATTTGCAATGCAACCGTCAGTGATTTTCTCCCACGAATTCTTCACCCAAGTCACAACTCCTTGCAGTTTAGGTTTCACAAAGTTTCCACGCTGATTTCTCTCCATTCACACAGCAGTGACGTCAGGACTCCGCGTAAAGTCACTGGTTGCTAGACGCCAGTCGGGGCGGCCCTAGCGACCAGTTTACGGTCAATTAATTTCCATTCTGAGACAGAGCCTGGGGCCTTATTTTTGGGAGGATGCCTTATATTTCACTCAGAAGGAAACCTGTAAGTAGGTCTTATTTCCGGGGAAACACAGTAGTATTCAGGTCAGGCCACGAGTAGGAAGAGCATCTGTTGGCTTCCACCCACCCATCCTTTACTCACCGAGCACCTCGTCGTGCGGCACCCGCTCTGCCACAGGCCCTGCCCCCGCTGCTGGAGCATCGTGGTGAACCAGGGCGCCAGGCCGGCAGAGGAGCAGGCAGGGCCCGCTTGCATGGAGGACCCGCAGGGCACCCGTCAGGACAGGAGGGCCTCGGGGCTCGCCGGCCCAGCTGCCACGCACAAACACCTGGGCTCCGGGAGCCACGCCCGCACCTGAGCTCGCCGCGACCCAGGGCCGCGGCCACCCCGGCCAGCCCCTCCCTGGGCCCCTGGGAGCCTCGTGCCTCCCGCCACCACACCGCCCCGCCAGACTCAAAGCTTGCGCTCCGGATGAAACACACCCTTATCACTCACAAGCGAATTGTAAATGTTATCTATTAAAGCACTTTGGATGTGAAATGTCATGTAAATTAATAGGATTTTAAAATAGGAAGGCACCGAAGGGAGTTCTCAGCTCTCCGCTACCGTTATTACCTGGAGCAATAATAATAAAAATAGAAATAAAAGTTATCATCCCACTTACTAAGCCATTACCGAGTGCCAGATTACCGTGCCGAGCACCCAGCGCCGTCCTCTCCCCGAATCTCGCAGCAGCCCGGCCGGGAGGCAGGGAGGCGTCCCTAACCCGAGTTGGCGGAGGAGCAGCACGAGGCCCCGCCCAGCTGCAGTCGGTCGCAGATGGGACGCTGCAGGGGCCGGCTCAGTGGCAGCCGGCACCCTCTTTTGCTCCCTAGCACCTCCGAGCCGGAAGGAGCCTGGGCAAGCGCACACCTTCCGTGCCTGGCCCTCCCTGCACCCATGGTCTGCACTCGCCTCTTCTGGGAACTCCCCTTGGTTTTCAAAGGGTGCCCCCTGCCTTCCCCTTCTCCGCTCCTAAGACCCCTTTCATCCAAACGGAGGCTCTTTGGAAATACCCGAGTTCCCCGGCAGGCAACCTAGAGCACTGAGGCCCTGAGAGTCTTTTTTTTTTAAATATATTTTATTGATTTTTTACAGAGAGGAAGAGAGAAGGATAGAGAGTTAGAAACATCGATGAGAGAGAATCATCGACCAGCTGCCTCTTGCACACCCCCTACTGGGGATGTGCCTGCAACCAAGGTACATGCCCTTGACCAGAATCGAACCCGGGACCTTTCAGTCCGCAGGCCGACGCTCTATCCATTGAGCCAAACCGGTTTCGGCTGCCCTGATATTCTTTTCAGCAAAATGCTCTTCTCCTTTCTGCCTGGTTTATTGCTAAGAAATGGGAAGATCAGTGTTCTTAGAGCTGGACGGAAGAAGGCATGTTCTCATGTGAGCTTTGGCAAGTGAGCCCCACTGAACGACATCATGGCTCTGGGACAGGATAGATGATGACACACCACTGTCAGCAGTAAGGAATTCGAGGCCCCCAGTATGTGTGTGGCCATCCGGCCGCGTGGCCCAGCATGGAGAAGGTGGAGCAGCGCTGCCAGGGGGAGGATCCTGTCTCAAGGGCAGGGCCGATGGCTGGATAGAGGGGAGGGTGATGGTGGAGCCGGAGGTGGATGGCGGGACCCTGGGGAGGGCGCTGTGGGGTGGGCCTCGGCCCTGTGCTGAGAGAGCTGTGGGCTCACTCGCTGTACGGGGCAGACCGGGTGGCCCTCCTCTCCCAGCCCTTCCCCGCACCTGTCACTCCGTTCAGCCCGTTCTGACGGAGATTAAATTCCAGCCCTCAGCCACGTGATGCTCGGTCTCCAGCAGCCTTTATCTGAGATTAAGGATAATGGGTTTCCCTGGATATTTTTTTCCCCTTCCTCTTTCTCTTGGACTTTTCATCCAAAATGCACTCAACTCCAGAAAATAGACCTTTGCTTAAGTCTCTTTGTTGATTGAACTCCCCTCCCCCAGTCCTGTCTCCCCGCCCCCCATCCCCATCCCCATCCCCATCCCCCTGCCTCCACCACCACCTTGTCACACTTCCAAGGAAACCTGCTTCCTGAGAGAGGGCAAGAGCTGGGCCTTGCTGCTCTCAGCGCCTGCTTCCTCTTCTTCCCCCTCCTCCTCTTCTTCCTCCTCCTCCTCCTCCTCATCCTCCGGTCCATGCTCTCTGCCTGCAGGGACCTGGCGGGCTGAGAACAGAGACAGGGAGCAATAACCTGACTTCCTCCTCATTTTCCTTCAGCACATTCGCCAGCACCCACATCTTCAGAAATCTAGATCCTGCCCGGGAGAAGTGGGGAGAGGCCTTGGTGGGGGACCCCTTCCTTGGGGCCCGGCAGGGGGAGGGGGCAGCCTGCAGGCGGGCGCGGGGTCCCCACAGGAGCTGGAGACCCAGGCCGGCCGCGGGGTCCGCCGGCGTGTGTGCATTGACTTCACCTGGATCTCTCTTTTCCCCCCTCACAGCCCTATTACCATATTTAAATGCAAGTATGTTTCTTTTCATTGGCGTTTGCAGTAGCCTAGCCTGACCTTCCTAGAGTAGCTCGTTCCGTTTGAACTTCTCTCCCCCCCAGTAGCTCCGTGTAGCTAGGACGGTAGTCTTAGAGCTTAGTGGGCTTCTAGTGCTCTGTCTGGGGGTCTCCTCTCTCCTTCCTGTCCTCCCTGCTCCCTGCCGCCCGTGGCGCATGTCTGCCCCTCGGTCCGGTGCAGATGCCTCCCTGGGCGGCTCTGCGGGGCTGTGTGCCCCGCGCTGCCGCCTCTGGCACATCACTAAAAACCCGGCACCGGGAACGCGTCCCGGAATCAGGCCTCCAAGCGTCTGCCTGGATGGAGAGGCTGTTTGCGTCACGTGTGTGGGAGTGTGTCTGCGTGCGTCCCAGTGCCCGGCTGTGTGCACGTCTAGCGGCCAAGGGACGCCCAGGGGAGGGGGCCGGCCCCCGCCTCCCTTCCCTGGGTGTTCTGCCGCCGCACTGGGTCACCCTGTCCTTTCAGTCCCACTGCTGGGATCGCCTTGCTTCCCGGTGCGGGGTTCCAAAGCATAAGCCTCCACCCGGAAGTTTCTAGAATGCACAGGATCGAAACCCCCGGAGGCCCTGCAGGGCCCGCTAGATAAGAGCCAGACCTAAATCCCCACGGCCCTGCCTCCGAGGTTGAACCGCTGAGAGAGAGAAAGCCACGGGGCTCCCTCCGCATCTGTCCCCGGGGCCCCGCTCCCTCCCACCGTGGGCTTCATGCGCACGCGGTCAGCCGGACCCCCAGAATCCCCCCCCCCCCCAGGCCTGGGGCAGCCGTGACCCAGCTGCTGACATGACCAAGTCAGGCGTTAAGATGGCCCAGCAGACCTGCGGAGCCTTCGGAGAAGAGTTGAGCCGTCTCCTGGCCAAGGTGCCTGTTCTTTTTTAAAAATATATATATATTTTATTGATATTTTACAGAGAGGAAGAGAGAGAGAGAGAGAGAGAGAGCTAGAAACGTCGATGAGAGAGAAACATCAACCAGCTGCCTCCTGCACACACACCCCCCCCCCAACCGGGGATGATGTGCCCGCAACCAAGGTACATGCCCTTGACCAGAATCGAACCCGGGACCTTTCAGTCCACAGGCGGACGCACTACCCCTGAGCCAAACCGGTTTCGGCGGTGCCTGTTCTTGTGTCTCTTCCGTCCCCAGGGCCCCCTGCCAGGGGCTCAGGGCGGACGCCCCCTGCCGGCAGCCCAGCGTGCCTGGTCCCGCGCTGGCCAGGCCGGGACGGCCGGGGTCAGTGCAGAGGCGGCAGGGAGCTCGGCCCGGCTCTCCCGAGAGGTGCCTCCTCCGGGGTGACAGGTGCGTGAGCATCTGACACACCGACGGCTGCTGTGCCTTCCAGAAGCCTGCGAAGCCACTGACCGACCTGTGTCCCCCTAGAAGCTGTCCGGTCCTTTGTGCGGAGGGCGGGGGAGAGGGGCCTGGGCTGCCTGCGGCCCTGCGAGGACCCCCCACCCCCCACCCCCACCCCTGACTCCAGCGCCTCTCTCTCCGCCAGGCTTCCCAGCAGCGGCTTACGGACCAGTGGCGGCGGCGGCGGTGGCGGCGGCCAGAGGATCAGGTAGGAAGGTGTACGGGACAGGCGCTGCCAGGCATGCCCCAGTGTGCGGGGAAGGTAAAGGCCCTGTCGGATCTGTGTGGCTGCGGCTGTCCCCGACTCTCACCACAGCCCGGAGGGCGGGACGGGGGCGGGGGCTCGGGCCAGGCCCGCCACCGGGGCACCTCCCAGCCGGGCCCGGTCAGGGGCTGCAAACCAAAGGTAGATTGTTATCCTGTCATTGAAAAAAAAAAAAGAGAGAGAAACGAGCTGCTCTTCGGCTTTGGACAGCCGGCGTCGGGGCCCTGCGGGCGTTTCCCTCGGCGTTTGCCGGTCCGCGAGGCTCCTTTCCTCGGGTCTCCGACCCAGCCAGAGGCCTGGGCTGTCACGGGGCGGCTCGGCCTCGGAGCAGCCAGTCCACTCGGTCCTGCCGCCCCGGCTAAAGGCCAGAGCTCCCGACGGCCACACCGGGGGCCGCCCTGACCTCAGCGAACCAGCTGCAATTCCTGGGCTCCGGCCGCCAGGGGAAGCGGGGTTCTCCCGCCCGGGAGGTGGCCCCGGTCCTTTGGCCTCCAAAGCCAGCCTTTTAGGAGGTCTGGAACCCCTCCAGTGAGGTGGGAACATTTTCCCAGGGGCGCTGTGGGCACGTCCAGGCCCCGGGAGGGCCCTGGGTCCTCTCCCCAGATGCCCCAGACGCCCACTGCCTCCTCCCTAAGCAGGCGGGGCTTCCGCTGTGCTCTGGGCTCCCAGCCTCCCCCTCGGGCACCTACAGCCCCTGCTCCTCCTACACCGTGGTTTGCAGCTCCCCCCACACCCCGTGGACCGGGCTCTGGAGCATCCAGGGGGACCTCCAGGGCGATGTAACAGGGCTCCCAGGAGGGCGGGAGGGAGGGGCCGGCGAGGGCACCGGGAAGTGGGGCATTAAAGGAAGGCCCAGAGGGCAAATGCCAAAAGCCCAACCCTCTGTGAGAAGACACTGGCACAGCGAGGCCCGTTAGAAACCTCAGTGAAAATCCGTTCCATGCAAACTGGCACTGCCTCGAGCTACAAAGGATCCGCTCCTGGGAATCGCCCCCTGGGGACTTATGTGGGGGGGCCGGGGTGTTCTCGGGGCGCAGAGGGCAGTTTGCCAGCGAGCTGGGCAGACTGGCCGAGTATCTGGCCACCTCGCGGCCCCAAAGGCCTCCCTGGCCCTCTGACCAGCGTCCCTGGCGCCCCTGCCCTGGGGTGGGGGCACAGCTGCCTCAAGTCCCACCCCCACCCCCACCCCCACCCCTACCCCGGTTCTGTTTGGGTTTTTAACTTCAGTCTTTAGGAGCGAGCCTCTTCCCTACCGGTGCCTGGTGGGGGGACGAACCAAAGGAAACGAGATTTTTGAGTGTTGTTGGTTTTGTTTACTCCGTTCAGTTTCTTTCTTATTATAACTTGGATTATGAAACTAAACTTTAACCCGAAATTAACCCTGCCTCTCTCCCCACCCCATCCTTCCCGACTTCATGGCAAGTTTAAAGGGCAGCATGGGGTTCTTTGTGAGTCAGAGGGGTCTCCCCGTGGTCCGGGCCCCCTTCCGCCACCCTCACCTGCCACAGAGCCAGAGCCAGGCGGGGCCCCACCCACCCCTCTAACTCCTAACCCCCCGGGCCAGAGCCATCTCCAGCCACGCCTTTTGTTTTCTCAGGATCAGTGGTGTTTTATTTGTGGCCATTTCCATCGGGGACGCAGTCTCCCACAGGCCATCCTAGGTCAGCCATGCTCATCGCTGCACTGTTAGTGAACTCTATTCAGGAGTGTGTGCCCTGACCACTGCCCCACACCAGCCGGGTAGAGCGGGAGTAAATCCTCAACTCCGAGGTGTCGCCAGGAAGCTACAGGCACCCCACAGTGCTGCCTGGGGTTGGGGGCTTGGGCTGTGTCCAAGGGGCCTGGCTAGCCCGTGCCCGCCTAATCCGAATACTCCCCGGCAGAGGGCACCTGCCCGTGCACAGACAGGGTGGCCCACCGTGGACCTGGCGCAGGGTTACAGGCCTGGGGGAGGAAGAGCTCTGCCTTGCTTTCTGTCGGTGCCTGTTGGCCTGTAAGAACCACCCCTCCCTCTTCTAAAGGAAGATCTAAACTCCGAGCCTGGCAGACCGGCCCACGCCCTGCCTGTCTGTAGTGGCCCCTCCGTGGCACTTGGCACAGGTGAGCGGGCCACACAGACTCGCTGGGGTCTGCGCATCGGCCCAGCCAGCAGGGGCTCCCTGAGGACGGATGGTCAGGTTCTACCTTCACCCGTGCCTGCAGCCCTGCACCCCAGCCCAGCTCCTCCCCGGGGGCGGGGTGCTCCCTCAGCCTCCTCGGCCATTGAGGGAGACGCTCTGGGGCACCGACCTTGAGCTTGGTGCCGTGTGGACTAGCAGACGACTTAAAGCCAGGGCTCTCGGGCATGGGGTAAGGACCAGGCATCCCCTATGTTTGTCTTTGCCTTTTTGTCCAGCCCCACAGTTTTGTTTGGGCTTTTTCTTTTATTAGGACCAAGGGGAGGAGCTTCCTGAGGCGGAAGCACCTGCCGAGACCTTGGGAGCAGGAAGCAGCTTCCACTGGGCTCGGGTTGGCAACTCGAACCGGTCAGGGCTCCGCTGTCAGGGTAGGAGGTCCGGGGGGCCTTGAGCTCTGCGCCCGCCTCAGCCAGCTCCTCGGGCCAGCCTGCCCGCCTCTGCCTAATTCACCCAGGGCCCGAGGGGACCCCCCCACCCCCCAGGGGAGGTCCCTGCCGACTCCTAGATAACTTCACTATCAGTGGTCACTTTTCTTTCATCTTCACCCGGTGGTTTGAAACGTCATCTTTTCTTGTACTCAGTCAAGAGTTTGTTTGTTTATTTTGATCGTGTTCATTCAGTTCCAGTGGCCCCATCACGTCCCACTCAAACCTCAATCCTGTTTGCCAACGACTCCCCCTCCCTCCCCCCCCATGGGCGAGGGAAGTGGTTCGGAGGCTATTTGATTTCGGGGTGGCATCACGGGTGGGCCCGTGGATCAGTCTTAGAGCTTCGGAGCCCCCCCCCCCTCCCCAGCCCAGCCAGGACCCCTTACTGTGCTTTATACTTGCCAGCTTTATTCCCATGTAGTAACATGAGCTCCCGACGGTGGTGAGTGTGAGTCACGTTTCTGTTGTCTTTTCTCTTGCTTGGTTGGGGCCGCGGTGAGAGTGTCTCTGAGGCATACTTTCCTGCCTCTCTTACACTAGGATCTGCACACCTCCTCTCAAACACTCTTCTGAGCACGCTCAGCGGGAAGGTTTGTCCACACCTATTAATCCTCTCTCAGTGTCCAGCTTCCTGTTAGTACCAGCTGGTTTGCATGTTTTTGCTTGTTCAGATGAAACAGTTCAAGAAACAAATTCATATCCAACTCTCGAGAAATGTCTTTCTTTTTTTTTTTTTTTGTACTTTCGTTTTTGATTTTTTTTTTTTATTATTAGTTACAACTCCAAAACACCTGTTGTCCAGTAAAACATTTCACACCTCCCTGCCTGTTCTTAGAGTGTATGTATCTGTGGGACTGAACTAAATGCATGCATTGTAGTCGGTGTCCTGGTAGCTGTAGCCGTAGTTGTAGAACATGCATTGTTGAGTTGATATTGCAGGTCTCCGCCAGCGCGGCGCGGCTGTCTGGAGGACAGCGTGGGGGGCCAGGAAGAGAAGGGGCTCCATATTTTCAATGTCGCCAGGGGGGCTTGGATCCATGTTCTCGCCATCAGCCACCACCACCTCCCCTCACGCTCCCTGCTCCCCCAGTCCGGGACTGGGTCACCACCCTCAGCTCCAGCCTTCCCAGCCGAGGCCTCTGTCACCTGTCCAGCCGTAGCGAGAGAGAGAACGGGACCAGATCAGAAGGAGTCTTCACGCTCTTCCTTTTCATGTCTTCCTCGGATGGTTCTTGAGCACAGCAGATCTCTTCTTCTTTCTGAGGGGCTCCCAGCAAGGCCCCGCCCAGCCCTCCACTCCTTTGCCAGTTCACACCAGCCCTTCAAGGAGGCAGCTCCCTGTGGGAGGGGCAGGGGTCAAGATCTTCAGATCCTCAGTCTGGAGTCAGGGAATGTCTGCTCCGAGGGGTCAGCATTGCTTCTCCCCGTGGGTGGAGGTGAAGGAGAAGCTGTTGGGTGAGTTCGCCAGGGGTGGGGTGAGTGGGGACCATGCCAGCGAGGAGAGCATTGGCACGGCAGGGGGTTGCTGTCGCTGTCAGGGGGGGAGCCAGGTTTTTTCCATCTCCCCAGGAAGACTTCCCAGTCCCGCTGCCCTTGCCCTCAGCTCAGGGCGGGGTGCCGTCGCCTTCGGACACACCGCCTCCTCCGTATTTGTGGCGACCCGTCATTGCAGAGCGCCAGGGGTCTCTCAGAGCCTGTGGAGAGTCCCCATCTGTGGGGGGAGACAGAAGTCCAGGAACTCACAGAGCCGTGAAGTCCCCAAGAGTGTGAAGTGACAGGGCCAAATGGAGCTTCATGGAGAGAGGAAGTAGGGCTGTGGAAGTCGGCAGCCCGGGGGGGGGGGGGGGGGCGGTGTGCAGGGGTGAGCAGGCCAATGGGCCCAGAATGAGGGCTAAGGCCCTGGGAGGGACATCTGGAATGTGCCATCCTTCTGGCCCCGCCTGCATGGGGTGGGAGTGGCCTGAGGGTGGGCGTGGGCAGAGGGAAGGTCTGGAACTGTGGGAGGCATCTGGCTGCTGACCCTGCAGACAGACCCAGGCTAGGGAGCGGGGAAGAGAGTGGGGACAGAAGGCAGAGAGAGCAGGACATCTCCTTTGTTGGGCCTAAATCCCAGGCCTGGCTCTGCTCAGAAAATGGCTCTGCTGTCCTGTGGCTGAACATCCTAACAATCTCTGTTCCAACAGCTAGAATGAGCACAAGTAAAGTTCAAATGGGGTGTAGAACAGTTTCACTTGAGCCAGAAGAGAAAATGCTTTGGGGAAGAGAGCGGATCTTGCAAGGGAGGCACGCCTGTCCCACCGGCTCCCGATGTTCTGCGTGTCCCCAGCGGCGGCCTTTGCCTGATGTGCTGGAGGCATCCAGGAATTATTTGCATCGGCTGCGGCGTGAGCTTTAGGGTTCCCAGGTGTTGCTTGCAGCAAGCACGCAGTGAGGGTTTGCTCTGTGCCAAGCACCAAGGAGGATACAGGCAGATAACGCTTCCTCCCTTCACTGGCCTGAGAATCCAGACCCTTCCCCGAAAGCCCCTGTTTCCCCCGAGGCATTGCTTCTGGCCCCGTCAGCTTCCCTGAAAATGGGGAAACCAATCCGTGTGCAGCCTTCATTTCTGAAGAGGGCTTTCCTGCACCCCCCGTCAGCAGGATCCAGTGGCCAGGAGGGGGAGGGGGCTGTGAAACCATCTCCACTTTCCCCTCCAGCCTCCCTGTGCTAGCAGCAAGCATCCTCTGGGGCCTGTGACCCCACGATGGCCCATCTGGGGGCAGGGTCCCGGGGACACCCTCTCGCTGAGGTAGAACCACACCTGTGGCCGTGGAGTACAGCCCGCAGGAGCCAGAGTGACAGCCCGCCTGTGACCTGTTGGGACCAGCCGCGGCCACCAGCCGGACTGACCGGAAGGACCTCTGAACGCCAGTCCACTGCCTTGTGTCCGGGGCGGGCCCTCTGAACACGTCCACTGCCTTGTTTTTCAGTTTATCAAGGCAGTCTTCATTTCTGAGAGAGCCGGGTTTTTCCAGCCCTGGATTTCCGTAACCCCGGTGGATTTGTAATTATGCAAAAAGCCACCCCCGCCCCTGACCTCAGCCTCATTCGTTTTCCAAGGGCTTTCGGACCAACCCTGTTGAGGATAAAATGCATCAACTCTAATCAATAATTTTATAATAGAAATCCCATGCACTTGATAAATCAACTCTAATACAATTAGCAACTAGCCCTGAAGCCCAGACCTAAGCATAAGTTCATCCTAAAGTGAGTGGAGTGGGGGAATATTAGCGGTCTTTTAAATCAGTGGAATTCTTTTCAGTGGGTGACGCATCCATCTGGGCCTGCCCCCTGAGCGGTTTGGGTCCCCACTCTCATGGTGGCTCAGAAGGAGGAGTGGAAAGCGAGAGGGATAAAGGGACCCCCTCCTTGCACCCTGGGTTGGGTGGGAGCACTGCGGAGTCTGGGAACCCCGAAGCTGGTGCAGCCCCATGCCTGGTGTATTGTGGTTCCTTGTGTTTCTGCTGAGCTTAGACTGTTATGTCGGTTACTGCAACTACCCCAGGAGACAGGCAGGAAGGCAGTCTGGGGCCTGGTTTTACAGGTGTGTTTTTATGAGAAGGCTGGGCCACGGACATGATGTATCACACAGCTGGTTACCTGAGGAGCAATGCTCTGGTCAAAGAGGAAGAACCTGGACTTGAACCCCCAGTCTTCGGCCTCCCTTAAGCAGCCCCGTGTTTGTTCGTGCAGGACTCACCTGCTGCCCGGGCACCACGCATGTGCAGGCATGCAGGATGTCTGAGCTGCCAGCAGTTGTGTCAGCCAAGGACTCGGGCTCCAGGACCTCACAGCCTGACTTTCAGACGTAGATTTTAGATCTGGATCCAGGGTACCTCTGCCATGGAGTTTAATTCAGCAGATGTTTATATGTGCATAGCATATAAGCAGTAATTATTATATGTGGCAGGCACTGTCCTGGGCTTTTGGTCAGAGTACTTAGGGCTCAGAAACCCAGCCCGGCGGCGGGGTTGAAGATGCTAGAGGATTTATTGCCAGATATATTGGAAGTTCTCAAAATTCCCACCCACCTGGGAGATTCCTTAAGAGAAAGATCTCTGGCATATGATTGATAGGATGCTAGAGACACTTCCCAGCCGATTTTAATAAAACAATGACAATACTAATATATTAATAATAATGACTCAGACGTATTATGAGTGAAGCAAGTACTGTACCAAGCCCACCTGCCTTATCCCATTTAATTCTCATAACCCTATGGAGTGGGCACCATCATTCCCATTTTTAAAGATTTAAAAACCATGGCTTAGATAGCTTATCTGAGGCGGCAGAGACAGGATTTAAGTCTAGGCCTGTCTCATCAGATCTGTGCTCTGGGCCACTGTCGTCGGATGCTTTGTCATACCAGCCCTGTGCTGCCTGAGCAAAGCTCTGCATCTTTAAAACATACTCCTGACAAAAAACCACCGCTGCCATCAGCTCGATTCTCCCTCTCCTTGGGGAAGGAGAGAACCCAAAATCATTCACAAGAGGCCTCCGGTGGCACATGTATGTTTTGCACTTGCTCCTGCTGTTGCAGACTTAACGTCACGGTGCTGTCTGGCTTTGGCTGACATTTCTAATCTGACTTCTGGTCCCTAAATCCTTTCAGACAAAGGAGGCCGGGAGGAGGTGTGGTCCTGTAGAGAGCCAGCCTGAAGGTGATTACTTGAAAGGAGCCGTTAGCCAAAACAGGACTGGAGGAAGTTAGCTTCTGTCCAAAAGAAATTAGGTGATGGAGCAAGGGAGAGCCTCTCCGGGCAGGACAGACGTTCTCCGTGGGGATGTCAACATCCCTTCCTGTGAGCTGCGAGGCCTGAATCTGGAAAGTCGCTGGGAAGCCCAGCCCCGGGAGGTGATTGGCTGCCCAGTTGCTGGGGCTTTGCTTTAGGCCAATGGCTGGGGAAGGGTGCGGCCGGAGGCGGGAGCAGTGGGCTCCTCGGCCAATCGTCCTGCAGAGAGAGGCTGGGCTCCTGGTACCATGGCAACCAGGAGCAGGGGCTCATTTGTTTTGTAGATGAGTAATTACTACGCAATTAGAGGGAGCTAAAAATAAAGAGGCTCTTTGTTCCTGGTTACTTACTAATATTAATAAAATGGTCTGTCCAGGTATGTGGTAAACAATTAATGCAAACCTGTGTGCATGCGGTAGAGCCCACGGTGGGAGGCAAAGGCTGCCCAGCCCCCCTTTCCCCTTTCTCTGGAAGTTATTTCTGACTGTGGCCTGCAGAGCGTCGGCTTTCCTGGCCTTGAGGGCAAGAAAGAGAGGCTCAGCCTTTCAGACACGCAGGACCTAGGATGCCCTGGATTCAGGGGATCAGTTAGGTGCCTACCCAGGGAAAGGTCTGGCAATGTCCACCTCAAAAAAAACCTAAAAAAAAAACACAAACAAAACAGAAACACAGCAGCAAAACCAGAAAACACGGGCTGATGTTGGAGAAAACCCTTGTCCAGTTTTAGTGTATTCTTGGCCATGTAATTTGACTTTTCTGGGTATACAAAACAGTCTTTAAACCTTCCACTGAGGCAGCTGCAGAGATTTTGATGTCTCCCTGCTCAGCTGGCTGGAAGAGAAACAAACCAGGCTTGGGAATGACTTGCTGGAAAGTTACCCAGTGTTCATTCAGGCTTTGGCCCGTGTCTTCCTGTGCCCTGGCTTTGGGGGCGGAAACAACTCAGAAGCTTCTCTCCGGTTCCTTACCCGGCCTAGGAGAGGGATGCCTTGTGGGTTGATCAGACAAGGACGATAAGCAGCTTTAAGGGGGTCCGGGAGAAAGAGGATCAGAGCATAGAAGGAAGTATAGGGAATTGGAAGACGTGGTTCCAGTCAGGCTTCTGCCACAGCGAGCTGGGTGATTTTTATTTGTTTTGTTTTGTTGCTGTTGTTTTATGCATGAAGGCAATGAGAGGGCAGAAATCATGCCAAAATTGTGTATTGGTTAAAAAAATAAACCATACCAAAAAAAAAACACACAAAAAAAAACAGAAACCAAAAACCCGTCAGATTTCCACCCTTGGGTGTGGTTGATTAACCTTTCGGGTTGATTAAAACGAGGATTTGGCTCTGCACGGCGCTCAGTAGTGCAGGCGGGCCTGCGCATAGCCTGTGGATGACCAAACCAGCTCTGAGAAGGGGCCGGTGCTAGTGTCCAGGCCGTCCTGCAAACCCGTCCCATCAGAGCCCACCAGGGCGGGCCCAGCCTTCAGCCCTCGTTACAGCTCCCCAGGCAAGCCCAGGGCGTCGCTGTGGACTCGTGCCACCAAGTTCTTGCCAGGTATAGAGCAGCCTCACAGCATTTCTGTGACTTTGCCGCCAGCATCCCTACCTTAGAAACAGGTACACAGAGGCAAGCCGGCAGCTGGCCCTAACCTCCGTACCAGAGGACAGCCGGCCTGGAGGCCTTAGCCGGAGGAGGCCTTGGAGCCCAGGACCCTCCTGCCGGTCTTCGGTTTTTCCAGCCCCCCTCCCAGGTGAACGGAAGGGCCCTTGTGCTCAGACCGTGCTCCTGCTTCCCTGGAGGGCCAGCCCGCTGAGAGTGAAGGCATGGATGGACCCAGAGAAGCCGAGGCCCCGGGTCCCCCATAAAGAGGGAAGCCGCCATCCTCCTTGACTGTCTGACGAATGGGGGCCTTTCTGTAAGGTCAGAGTTTGTTTGTTATTAAAGACCTAATTAGAAACATGAGAGGGAGCTGAATGGCTCCGTGCTTAGCTAATTAGTGACATGTATGCGCCCGCTTTGAACTTCAAGGACACAGAGCTATTAGCGCTTCCATCAAGGATGGATTAAACTCCCGTGCCTTTATAATCATTAAAGACAGGCTGCTCAAGTGGAGAGCCTTTTGTACAGGTCCTCAAGGGGCTGCCCCTCAGCTTCCTCCCCACCACCCCACCCCCATCTCCCACCCCCCCACCTCCTGAGGCCCAGGTAGCCGGTGTCCATGCGGCGGGATTGGGCAGTGAGGACCGTTGGCCCTAGGGCCTCCCCGCTCCCACAGGATGGCCCTCCCCAGGATGGAGTGGCCCTTTGGGACTGGGCCAGCCCTCTGGCTGCAGAAAGACCCCGCTTTCTAGAAGGGTCTCTGCGAGGGCTCAGGCATGGGAGGGCTCCCCTTCTCGGGCAGGGCTCTCTCCGCCTCACCTTGGCCCGAGCTACGTCCTGCACGCGCAGCCTCGTTCCCCAGGGCGTGGCATGGAGGGAGGGGGGGTCTCGTCCCCGGGAGGGACGCATCCCCCTTCTCCTGCAGCAGGCATGGCCCTGCCTCCGGGAGCCCCCTGCAGTCTGTCATGCAGCTCTTGCCAGATTTCATTGTGTTTTCATTTAGCAATAGCACACAGTCCAGCAAAACGTATGCTGGGCTGACAATGTCACTAACAAGACACAAGCTAGCTCCTGGCCCCTCTGGCTGGGGCGGGCAGGGCGGGAATTGGTGAGGGAGCTCACAGCCGCAGGAGCACCGAGGGCCGCGGGTACTTGTGGGGAAAACCAGACTGGTTGTCTTTTTGAAAAGCCAGAGAGGAGGAGGATGTTCCTGTGGGGCAGAGGCAGCCACCGGGTCAGGCATTCTCGGACTGAGCCAGGAGATGCTGGGAGCCACCACACTGTGCGGGAGAGAGAAAGGGAGGCTCTAGGGGGACCCACACTCCTGTCCTTGTTTCCTGGTGATTCTCAGGTGTGTGGGGCGGGTTTGAGGAAGCAAAGGCGCTGTCATTGCCCGTAGGGGCCGCCCTCTCACCCCCACCCCCATCCCCACCCGCCTTTGCCTGGGTGACTGGGATGGAGGCCACCTGCCTCCCAGGGCGGCAGCTGCCCGAGGCTCGGCCCAGCCTCTCATGGGGGCTGGGGGCTTCGGGCGGGTCTCTCCATCTGCTGCTCCTTGCAGGCTCTAACCTGCGTGGGTTTGGAATCTGAAACCTGTTAATTTAGAGACCAGGCAGCAGGATGTGAGTGTTAAAACACCACCTGCTTCAGCCAAACCATAAACATTTGTCTCCCGGGCTGGTTTCCCCTCGTCTTCCCAAGCCCTTTCGAGGCTCAGGGTGGAGGCGCTGTTGAAACCCCCTGAAACAGGGTCAGGCCCCCCCCACCTTTCACATGAGACTGAAGACGGGAGCAGGGCGGCCTGCTGAGTCCCTTCATTGGAGATGCAGCGGCCCCAGCGGACAGTTCACACCGGCAGACAGTTCACACCGGCAGAGCGAGGGCCACACCGCCGCCGCCTCAGTCTCACACCACGGCCTGCCTCTCCTGGGGCCCCTCTCCCCGCACTCCTTAGACACAGGCAAAAGCTCTGTCCCCCAGGACCCCTGGGTCTGGCAGGGATGGGAGCCTCACTGTGGCTCCAGAAAGCTCCTTCTTGGCCCTCGTGACAAAAGCCTGGTCTCCTTGGCCACCAGGCCCAGGCCCTTCAAGGCTGCCCGTCTCCAGAATGCATACATACCGATGGCCGCCAGCCGCTGGCCCCTCCTCCCATCGCCTCTTCCCCAACCAACTGGGTCCAGTCCCTTCTGAGGAGGAGACACACCCACAGCCCAAATCAGGGCCCATGACAAAGAGTGTCAAGATGGGCAGGGAAGGAGCTGCTTCCTGTTGAGATTGTACCTCAACATAAAGCACATCGTCCCGGCCACAGAGCCTCCCGATGGGCCCGCTCCCGCGTCTGCAGCCTTCTCCCCGCAGTGGTCTGAGCGGCGGGCGGTGTGACCGCCGGGTCCACACTAACCCCGGATGGGAGGGGGTCAGAGCCAGGCCGGAGTGAAGTTATCTCTTTAGGGGGGGAGGAGACATCACCCGAAGCTTGGACCATTCTTCAAAGTCATTGGGCCCAAGTCTTAGGGTCCGATGTCCATCCAGACCCGCTGGATAGACGCCAGCGTTAGCCAGCAGGCAGAGCCTCAGCCAGAGCCGTCCGAAGCCGGTTAGGTTCTGAGAGAACACACAGAAACTGCCGTCTTCGGAGACGGCCCCACCGTCACTGGCGGTTGGAGTGTTTGTGTGACTCCATCTTCCCTGTCAGCCCAGCGAATGAGCAGACACTCCCGGTGCGCGCCGCCGGGTCTGAGACAAGCCAGGCGTCTCTGGATTCGTCCGGACCCGTTGGCTCCACGCGGGGGTATACCTCCCGGTGATGCATCTGTCTGGATGCGGAGACAGGGAAAGAGAAATACCATTGCCGTAATCTCCTCATCCTTCTCCCGTTTTACCGTGTTCCTCCTCTTTCCCCTTCTGAAATAGACTTTCATCAGGGCTTAAGAAATTACTGTATATAAAATTGATTGTCCCTGCATCTGGGTCCCGGAGCTGGTTTGATTTTAATTGAGTGTGTCATACAGGGTTCCCAGGCTGGCTGTAATTGCTGGCCCTCTCGCTCCGCACCTCCCACCCTCGGGCTAAGCTCCCGAAGGACGGCTGGGGCAGAGTGGCCTGGCGGGGGAGTGGGAACCCCCCTCGCCCCCCGGTGAGACCGGCTGGAGCAGCCCACAGCAAGGTTCCCCCCTCCTTATCGGGAGCAGGTTTACCGTTTCGTGGTGGCCTCTCCCATTCGGTCCTCCGTGTGTGTTTACAGTGGCACTGCCTTCAGAGGGCACACTAAGGAGACTGCAGAGTGGGGTCCCCAGCTCTGTTCCCCTGAGGTGCCCAGCTGCCATTCTTCAGAGCCCCCAAGTGAGGAGTGGCTGGCTGTGAAGAGGGACGAGGCGGGTCTCCACTTTGACAGCCAGTTGGCATTCTGGGCCCAGAGTCCACTGAGGCCCGGGTATCGAGGGAGAAAAGGGGTGGGTGGCTCTGGCTTTGGAGAACAGGGTCCCATAGACTCTGAGTGCCCACCTGTCCGCACACCCTGCCCTGAGGGGGCCCTTGCTAATAGGGGAGACAGTCTCTGTCCGTGGAGTTTTTAATTGGGCGGTAGCAGCACGATGTAGACAAGCCAGAGGGGAGTGTCGGAGGGACAGTGAGTCTGGCCTCAACCTGTTAGCATGGCCCGTCTAGTCATTCCTTTTGCAGCCATTTTTTTTTAAATTCTCTAAAACAACAAACAAAGAAACTAAAAACCCAGTGTGATGAGTTAACACAGCCCTGGCCTCAAGACTATCACACGAGCTTGTGTTCCATCCTCACTGCGTTGGGGGCTGGGGCGGGGAATGGGTCAGGACGTGGGTCGGCCCAAGCGCCCCGCCTGGCCCAGGAAGCATGGCATAACGGACTGTGTGGCCGGCACATCACCGGGACTGGGCCGGGAGGACCGGCCGCTGTTGCATGTGCCCCGCTCCGAGCAACACGCGCTAGGTCCCAGACATGGGCCGGGGGCCATCGTAGCCGCCGGCCCGAGACTAAGCCTGGCAGCAGCACGTAAGTCACAAAGCAAATGGCTGACGTTGTCCTGAGGGCCGGCCCTGCCTTTTGGGGAAATGTAGACCCACCGAACCAGGCCCTCGCTTGTCCCGGTGTGTGGGCTGGGGTCACCTGTAAGCAGTTCCTTTCTCTGGGTCAATGATCACCCCCTTTTCAGGCCTTAGAGCGGAAGTGCCCTCCCAGGGGTGCCCCTCGCAGCCTGAGGGGGCACCAGCTTTCTGCTCCAGGCCCAGGGGCATTCCTTAGGGCCGTGGTCGGCAAACCGAGGCTCTTGGCCCCTGGAGTGTGGCTCTTCCACAAAATAGCATGGCCCGGGCGAGTCTATTTTGAAGAAGTGGCGTTAGAAGAAGTTTAAATTTTAAAAATGTGGCTCTCAAAAGAAATTTCAATCATCGTACTGTTGACATTTGGCTCTGTGGACGAATGAGTTTGCCGGCCACTGCCTCAGGGGTCATAAGAAATAGCTGGACTCCCGTGCCTTTCCTAGACCTCTCCCAGGACCTCCATACCTCCAGGACGGATTTCACCCTCGGCCCAACCCCTTCAGAGCCCAGGGGGCAGACTGTGTGCCGGGCGGATGGCAGTCCTCCCCCGGGCTTCCTCCAAACCCCGAGGACAGAGGTGTCCGGAGCTTTGGTCTAAGTGGGGTCCAGGTGAGGGTCTAAGGCTGCAGGAGACCCCTTGGTCCCGGTCTCAGGAATAAGATTCCCTGGCTCTCCTGGGTCATAGTGCTCTTCTTTCCTGCATGGGCAACAAGTTCCTTCTTTTATTCAGTGCAAAATGCCTCCGACTTTAATTCAGATGTATTCCCTCTTGCTGGCCTCGGTGGGATTTAGTGTCCTTGCTTTCCTGCCCGCCATCCCCTGGTCTTCATATTCGAGATGATTATATGCACCAGATGAACGAGTCGGATCCTTTGGTAAATCACCTCCTGATTTGTATGGCAAGTGAATTGTATTTTCCTAAATCTGCACATGGTACCTGTGCTGTTGGCTCGGCATACACCACTATTTCAAAAATAGGTGTATTTGTTTTAAACTTGACAAGTTACAGAGCGCTTTCCGTTTTCCCCCGCTGAGAGTCAGGTTGACGAAGGCACCTGCTACTCACAGACCGGAACTCTGGCAGGTGAGGGTCTGACGCCAAGGTCAGGGTTAGGGTCACACTCAGGTCTTCTGACTCCAAGTCCAGTGCCCCGTCTCTCCACATCACGGCTGCATCCCTGTGCACACCAGCTGGACAAATAAAGCGCAGAAGGTGCTGGCGGACAGGGGTGAGGGGTGAAGAGGAACCTGCCCAGGATTAAACCACTACTGTGGGTGCTGCCCAGAGCGGCTGATGGAGAGACGACCCTTCTCCCCACAGTGAGCCCCCAAACTGCCTTAATACTCACAGCTTCTGCTACAGAAATGCCAGGGTGTTTGCAAGACATTGTCCTGTCTTATGAGACAGGAATCATAATGTCCCATATCTAAATCCCAGCACTGAATTATTCAACAACATGTACTGAGACCCTACACACACACACACACACACACACACACACACGCACGCACACACGCATACTTCACTGAGTCAGTAGCAAGGTGCCCTTGCCAGTTAAGAATGATGTGCCATCCCCTTTTCTGGACTCGATCCTAGTGTGGGGGGCCATTTCTGGGTCCTTAAAATGAGTCTTAGTGCTTGGTACCTTCCATCAAGACAGAAAACTGAGGCGCCTTCACAGAAAATACACTCAGGCCAGGACCTCGGCCTTGTGCTTTCTCCCCCTGCCTCTCCTCTTGGAGGGAGAGGGGTCCTCAAGTAGCCCCCATTCCTGAAGAGCCAGCCAGCGTTCAGTATGACCTTCCCAGAGAAGGAAACCACTTTGCCCCTCGGGCCTTCCCACCCGCACACAGAAACAACAGCGGCTGAGAAGTTTGCTTGCAACGTGGTGGTCCCCACTCTCCCCCAGGGGCCAGAGCCCTTTGCCAGGAGCCTTTCCCAGCTGCCTGGGCCTCGGGGGGGGGGGGGGGCTTGCTTGGGGACGTGAACGTGCAGGGGGAGGAAGGGAGTTGTTGGCTGGAGCACGGGCACGTCTCCTCCTTGCCCCCGCCCATTGATGGGTCAGGTTCCACTGCCCAGAAGCCTGGAGAAAGGAGACCTGCCCAGAACTGGCTGCTTCTTGCCTGTGACTGTGCCCAGTCTTCGCCCTGGCTGGGGGGCTTTGAGATGGGCCTCAGGCATTGTGAGCAGCAGGTGTATATGACAGTAGGGGCTGGGGTTTTAAAGCTGCATTCTAATTCAGCGCCGTTAGTGCCCTTGGATGGAAGATGGCTGAGCAGGGAGGGTTTATACGGGCCTAAGAGCTGCTTATGGCCACATTTCCTTTAGACCAACTCTTACGCTGCAGGCCTGGGTGCACAGGAGCGGGGGAGGTAGCAGGGATGGGAAGAAGGCCTGCAGCCCTCTAGTCTCTGAGTCTGTGGAGGGGGCCTTTCTGGACAGCATCCTTCTGTGGGCGCGCTGCATCCGGTCCCCAGGCTGCCTCTGCTGGTGGATCGTCTCTGGGTAGTTCTCCCCCTGCTGGAGGGAGCCGAGACTGCAAGCTCCCTTCTCCCAGCCCAGCTTCTAGAGCGGTGGGCCTGCCCACTCTTCCTAGATCTTCATCTGCAAAAAAAAAAAAAAATTACCCAGCTTCTACTGTGGGCCCCTCCCCTCCCCCTGGAAACAGAACAGGCTGGCCACTTGTTAGTTACTTTGCGTAGGACGGGGGTCAGCTGCCTGGGTGACCCAGGAGTCCACGGTCTGAGCGCTCGCCACTTTCCCTAGCCCAGAGGGAAAAAAAGTGTGCGAGACCAAGATAATTCTGCCTTTTGAACATCTCGGCTTGATACTTGCCTCCCTGAGTGAGAAAGGACAAATGTTATCTGCAAGCTTAATCTTCTATATTCAAAAGCCCCGTCCCTTTTGTCTGCCCGTGCATTCCCAAATCAGCCACTCATTTGCTCTACGCCTCTGTGATTTTCTCTCTCTCTCTTTAACCTGTTCTTCTCATCAGCCAGTCCGTTCATAAGCTGCTTCTCGGCTGCAGCTTCCAAGGGGCCTCCCGTCGGGACCTCCTGCCCAGAGGGCCGGCTTCCCAGGTGGCAGCGCCCCTTTTCTCCGCTGAGTCAGGAGCCAAGCAGCCTGGTTTGGTCTCTTTTGAACCTTCCTGTCCCCTGTCTCCTCCCGGTCTGGCTTGGGTGCAAGGTCAATCAGTCTCTTCCCAGTCATTCCCAGTGACAGGTTGGTAAAAATCCATCCACTGCTGGCTTTTCCAGCCCCACCAGAAGCGGGGACCGCAACCACAGACCCCTGGGCAAGGCCATGACCAAGAGGGGGCGCACGGGTTCTTTCCTTCTGCCACTGAGGGCAGCTGGCCACGGGCAGAGAGGGCAGTGCCGCGGGGGAGGAAGGGAGATGTTGAGGTTCGGCCCCTTGGAGCCCAGATGTCGCCCACGGTTCTTCGAGACAGGTTAGCTGTCACCCAGAAGTCGCCAGCCCCAGTCACCCTGAGCCTGAAAATCAATGAGAACTTTTGCAAATAAAAGAAAAAAAAATGTTCCCCATTCTGGAAAATAAAATGTTTAAGCTACAGAGGGGACGGGAAGATGAGACGAAATTAACCTGGTTGACAGCCGTGGCTCTCCTGGGGGAGGGCATGATGGGATTTGGGGAGGCGAAGGGCGGGGGTCCCAGGCTGTGTCTCCCCCTGCTCCCCCTCACCCCCGCTCTGGGGATGGGGGGCTCAGAGTCCCCACTTGCTGTCACAAAGGTACATTCCGAGCTCTCTCTGTCAGTCTGGAGTTTATATCTGAAGAGAACTAACAGGAAGCAGGCATTTCAGTCAGATGTGCTTTAGCTATAAACTGGTTCAGTCAGTATGCTCTGCATTCATATCTCTGTCTCTTTTTTTTTTAAACAAAAGGAAAAAAAGTTTAAACCCCCCCTTTCCTTCTACTGCAGGAGGTGAGTGTGTGGGTGTCCTACAGAGTATCATTGGCATTCACCCAACTTCGGCCCCAGCCTCCAGATTTGCCATCCCCACCCCACCCCCTCCCTCCATCCCCTGCTCTCCACCCCAAAAGGGAACCCTCTGCCTCCATCATTCCGGTTCTGTTGAGATGCCCAGATTTCCATGACATATCCCATCCTTCGACCACCTTCCGTACGGACGACTTTCATGCAGGGATATCAGTGGGAGGGGTGGGTGGGGAGGGGGTAGCCAGTGGGGAGGGGGGAAGTGGTTGGGTGCGGGGCTGGAGATCTTTTTTGTCTTTTAAAAACAAAAAAACAAAAAAACAAAAAACAAGCAAATTTGTCATGTAATGGATCCAAAAACAAACAAAAAAGAAAAATGTGAAACAAAAATCAAAAACCCCCTCCCCGAAGATTTTTTTCCCCCTAGACACAAATTGCTTTGTTTCCTGTCACGTTTTAATATCAATATTAACACAATGTGTAGTCTAAAACTAGTTCCTTTGTAGTTTGCATGGGATGTGAATGCTGTCTCAACGTGCCCAGACCTAGACAAGACTGCATGAGCATCAAATCAGATGTGACCAAAAGCCTCTCTCTCTCTCTCTTCCATATATATCTCTATTTCTATCGTGATAGCGCGGTGGGCAGTGGAGCGCCCTCCGGTTGACTGCCGTAGTGTGTTGAATGGTCGTTTTTTTATTCTCTCTATTTTTGGAGCTCCGAGCTTCTTAGTAGTAGCCTGGGCTGAGTCTTCTTGAGTCCCTGCTGATGTCTCCGCATGGCCTTGGTTGAGTGTTAGAAGTTGGGCCTCAGCTGTTTTTCTCGAGTGTTTGGCTTGTGATGACCGGTGCATGCCTGGCTTCTGGCCTCATACCCAGCTCTATTCTCTGCACACCAGTCCTGAATAGCTACAGTGCTCAACCGAATTTTGGCGCGCCCGCTTCCCCGGCAGGCTCCAACCCGGCGCGGCCCGGAGGCTTCCCGGGGGCCAACAGCCCAGGACCCGTCGCCGATCTCTACGGCCCTGCCAGCCAGGACTCCGGCGTGGGGAACTACATAAGCGCGGCCAGCCCACAGCCGGGCTCCGGCTTCGGCCACGGCATCGCCGTAAGTACCTACCTGCCTTCCCCCGCCTTCCCGTCTCCTCCTTGCCCGTCTCCTCCTTCCGTTGGCCCGTGGGGAGGGTGTGCCGGGAACGCCCAGAGTTGGGAGCCAAGGAGAGGGAGGCGGGTCCCCGTCCACGTCCTTTCAGCTCCTCCACTCAGGCCTGCGGGCCGCGCCACGTGCTGGAGTGGAAGGAGCGTGGGCAGGGCAGGCTCCGAGCACCACGCCATCACCGTCAGCCCGTGCCACCTGGAGCCACTTATACGGCCCACCACCTCCCTGGCTGCAGGACAGAAATAAGCACGCCTCTCTCAGAGGCCTGAGAACTCCTGGGAATAGGATATGTCACCTGGTGGCACATAGTCAGTCCTCAGTATCGGCCCCCGGTCCTTGATCTCTGCCGGGACCTCAGAGCTTCAGGGCAGCAGCCTCAGCGGGCAGAGCCCCTCCCCTGGCCCCAGGCCCCGCTGCAGGTGCGGGCGCCGGGACGCGGTGGGCGGTGCAGGCCCCCTCCCCCAGGAGGTTCCCTTTGCTAATGTTTCTTACAGTTCCCAGGTTCCAAGTAAGTTCCCACTCGTGTTCTTTAGCTGTGCCCTCCCCACCGAGGCCAAACGCATTTGATATTTGTAATGCTCTGTGGTTCTATAATCTGACTAATCCAGGCCATAGAAATTTGCTTAACAGATTTGCATGCTGTTTTCAGATTGTATTGTTCTTTCCCCTCCCGGTGTGTGTGAGCATGAATGTGCCTGAGCCCACTCACTCTCGCTGCCCCTTCCATTCGGAAAACAAAATCAGCCAACCTCTGCCCTAGCCAACCTGGGCGTCTCGGAGCTAAAACGGGAGTGTCTGCTGTCCCGGCTCCTGTCCTTGTCATGAGAACCCTGCCTACCGGCCTGCGCTGGGGAGAACAGAGCAAGTGCAGACAGTGTGGGGCAGCAGGGCCTCTGGGTTTCTGCCCCCGATTGCCAACACAGACACACACACACGCACACGCACACGCACACACACACACCAGCCCTGGCCTCCGTGGTCTGGGTCCTTGTACAATTCCACTCCCAAGCCAACATCACTTAAGTCAGTAGATTGATGCATCAAAGCCCCTCGGATCAGCTGTAGGGCCAGATCCAGCGTGCTGTTATTCAGCTGAGAGCTGCATCCGTTTGGGACACCCTCTCTCACCACGTAGAACACAACTCATTCCCATTCTCAGCACCCAGAAACACGGGCCCTGCGTGTCCTCGAACCCCGGGGTCTCTCTGGCCTGTGGGCTGTTTTCAGACGTAACCACACAGCATCGCCTCTGGTCTGCACAGGACTTGCTTTCTCCCCAGCTGAGCCGCCGGGAGCCCGGAGACACTGTCACCTTCACTCCCGGGGGGTTCAGGGCAACAAGCGCCTCACATTTGGGGGCTTGAGCCCCCCGTTTCCCATCACCACCACCCCTCTGAATCTGGCTCTAGATTTTCCCCTGGGCACGCAGACAGGCGTGGGGTGGGAGCGGGGCCGGCGGGGTGGGACGTGTCTCAGAATTGCATATTCATGCTGGCAACCACAGTCTAGTCCCAGACATCATTTCCTCTCCCAGAATATGACAGTCTGTTCCCGTGTATAGCGTGCTGATGACCTTAACAATTGTGCAATTTTAGGGACCTTTGATTGCAACGGCCTTTACAAATGGATACCATTGAGCAGGTGCTTTCGTTGCCATCTCACTCTGAGGTATTACCGTCTCTGCCTACGCCCCCGCCCGCCGGGCGTGTCCGTGGCGCGTGCGCCCTGAGCATGCAGCACGCACGGGCCCGGTCCCATCACACCACCTCCCCTCTCCCTGGGCCTTTCTGGGGGGGGAAGGAGGGTAAAAAAAAAAAGTCCAGTCTTTTCATCTTCCATTCCTTTCTTCGGCTTTAATCATGACGCCCCCCACACCTTTCTTTTTTTTAACTGTCTTTTCTTTTCTTGGTTTGGTTCTTTTGCTTTCTTTTCTTCATCTTCCCCACCCCTCATCTTTCTTTGTCTGGAAATACAATCAAGAGTGTGGGAAACTGGAAGGCGATCGCACGCTGTGCCCGTCCCGGGGAGCGGAGGCAGGGCGCGCTGGGCTCCTCCCGGGAGCTGACCCCGTGGGTGCCGGGCCCCCCCTGCTCCCCACAGCTCCCCGCCTCGGACAGCGGGGTTCCTGCCATCAAACGGCCCAGACTGCATCTTTGAGTGAAAAGAAAACATTTTTTTGCCAATAACTACTGAGTAATTACCCAGATTACCGCCCGAAAAAGCAAATTAAATTAACGATATCACCTGCGTAACACGGGCTTGGATCCCTGCCAGTTTCCTAACCTTTTAAACTGAGCTCGAGTTAATTAAACATTTCTTAAATCACTTGGACGGGCCGTGGGAGGGGTGGCGTGGGGAGAGGGGGGCTGGGGCAGGCGGGGAGGGAGCCTCTTGTCACGCTCTCCTTCTGAACGCGAGACCCTGCCGTCCTGGGGGAGGAGCGGGAAGCCGGGGGGTGCTGTCGGGAAGCCGGGGCGTCGGTCCCGCGGCGGCACCTTGGCGTGGGGCCCTGAGACCTGGGTCTTTTCCTGGGGAAGAGGGAGGTGGCGGCGAAGTCTGGGAACGGGCCCCTCAGAAGGCCCCAGGCTGGAGCTGGTTGCCACTGGTCTGTAGTCCATGGGATTCCTCTCTCCTCGAGGGGGACCAAGTTGAGTTGAGCTCCATGAATTCCTCTTGGATTTCTCTAACGTTGCTGCTAAGGAATCACCTCAACTAACTCAACTACCTCTCTTAACCCAATAAACCCGTGTGTGGACGCTCCCAGCCCTCGCCTCCACCGCCCTTAGAGCACTGACCCAGCCATGGTGGAGCCAGGGGCCACTAACAGTCTGAAGGAGAGCTACTCACCACTAACGAAGCTGAGGTCGGGGCCCCAGAGGGAGGCAGGGTCCTCCGAGATCCGGGAACTTTGGGGACTGAGGTGGCTCCAGCCCTCTGTGGTCACATGACCAGGGGATTGCACAAACACGAGGTGCAGCAGATCCCTGGGAGGCCAGGGGCGGGAGGACAGGAGGCTTCCAGCACCCCCCACCTCCCTGGTAAAGGAGGGTGGTGCAGGGCTCTGGCCACCGCCTCCAAGGCCACCCCCGCCTTTCCTTTCCATGGTGTGGGGAGGGGCAAGGCTGCTCACAGCCCATCCTCCATCCACCTCTGGGACTCAGTTTCCACAGAAGGAGGAAATAACCAAGAGAGTGGAGATAGCAACCCCCCTCCCCCCCCAAAAAAAAAATGGATGAAGGGAGCCAACTGAGCCAGGTGGCTGCACCAAAAGGCATGCTCCATTGCCATCCCCCACGGGGCCCAGGCCTCCTCCCCTCCCCCCCAATTCAGGGAGACTCAGCTCTCACGCCCGTGACTGCTGGGCCTGTTCTATTTCCTGTAAGCAAAGCTGGTTGTTCACGGTGGATGTCCCATAATGTCCTGACCCTGATTCCTAGCTCGATTCCTAGGAGTCCTTTTAGTGGGCATTGGCGTTTTCAGTTCTGGGCCGTCACTGGTGGGCAGCCAATAGAGGCAGCCATTCTTCAGACATGGGGCCTTGAGAGCAGACGCTCAGCCCGAGAAAGCACTGCTGCTCGGCGTGCGGCTCACCAGTTCGGCCCACAACCAGCACGACCACATGGGCGGCCCACTTCCTGCTGTTCCCTCGGGGAGCCCGCAGCTCCGCATCCAACCAGCAGAGCGAGCTGACTCGCTGCCCTGCCCCAGCCCGGCCCCGGCCCCGGCCTCGGCCCCGGCCGGCTTAGATGCCGGCTTCCGGAGCTGTGCCCCCGCAAGCTGTTAGCCAGGCCAGCCTCAAGCATGCCCGGGAGCCCGCGGCGTCGTACTGTGCACGCGTAGTTGGAATAAATGGGATACTTGCCTGACACTTCTTTCTCCTCCCACCCCCCACTTTTATGTTCTCTTCCGGGCACCCCGACCTCCGTACGCTGCAGAGCATACCTGGATGTCCAGGCAAGACTGGGCGAAGTTTCTGAGCGGCCCTTTGTTTAGGTGATGTCATCAGACCTGGACCCCCACCAGCCTCACTCCCCATCCCAACCAGAGATGCTCGCTTCGGATCGAGGGTGGACACATCTCATCATCTCACGAGTCTGCTGTAATATAAGACAACAGCTTTTCACTGTGTATATAGCCATGATTTGGGTTTTGTTTTGTTTTTGTTTTGTTTTTTCTTGATGGTTTCCCTTCCCCTTCTCTCTTGCCCCTTCTCCTTTGAAGTCTCTTTGAATCACATTTAGTAGTGATTTTGACTTAGTCCAGTAGTCATATAGCTTTAATATCTAGTTAAAAGCTAACCATAGTATAATTGTTATATTAAGGTATTATTTTTTTCTTTTTAAAAAAAAAACGACGCTTTTTTTTTGCTTGTTTGATTCTGTTCTCACTTTTAAAGGATGCTGAGATGGTAATATTACTCTCAATATTTTGGTACCAATTCTGAGACTGTATGGATTTTCAGGTGCAACTTGAGCGCGCAGGGGGGGACGCGCGGGTGCGAAGCGCCGAGGGGAGGAGGGGGCGCTGGCTCTCCGCTCGCGTCGTCCCCGGAGTGGGATGCAGTAGGCTCACCACAGGCTACGCGGTTCTTTTCGGTGATGTCTCTTTGTTAACCTATAAGTATATCTATCTATTTTCGGCAATAAGGTAAGGATGGCCATGTTTCGAGGGTCCTCCTTTTCTATAAGTGCTTTTTTTCTGTTGAAAGAGGTGATATAAGGTTTTTTGAAATTGTGACTTCTAAAAAAAAAAAAAACTGTTGTAAATACAATTCCATTAACTACATAGAAACTTATTAAGAAAGAGAGAATCAAAAGAATATTTTTGTGAGGGAGTCGGTCCCAGGCAGTTGGATGCTCCGTGGCGGGAGGAGGGGGAGGGGGAGGACTCGGGACGCCGGCGGTGGCGGAGGCTGAAGGACACCCAGCTGCCAGGCCGACCCCCGGAGAGAGTTGGAACACTGTTTAGCTCCTCGTGTCTGTGTGGAAGACTCGATTAGTGTCATACCAGCATATTAACCTCTCGTCTGTGCACAGCTTCAAACGTTACCGTCTAGTTAGGTTTTTATTTAAAATACGGAAAACCGCTTTTCCCGAGACGTTTTTTAAAGGAAAAAAAAACACACACACACACACACACAAAGCTACAATTTTAATATTTAACATATTTAAAGTTTCAAAGCACATCTGTTTGGCTTGGGAGGGGAGGGGTGGGGAGACATCCTTTTTTCAGTCTTAATTTTTAAATATTTGATCATTTTTCTATTGTCCAATCATTTCAGCACCTCCTAAAGGGCCCTGGGACCCTTTACCTCTCTTCTCTCCCCATCTCTCCCCCCCTCCATCCCTCGCCCGCCCCCAGCTCTGAGGCCCCCCGGCCAGGAGTGGCTACGCCTGCATTAACGAAACCTTTTCTCCATCCACTTTCTATTTACAAATTAGGAAAGCAACCTTTTCGGTTTATATGTTATTTTTAATACCTCAGTGCTGCAAGTATCACCAGAGAGGCTATGGAAGAATCTTTTTTTTTTTTAATTTATTGTAGATGTAAACAGAATTTTAAAAATAAAAAAAGTATAAACATCGCTGCACTGTGACTGGTGGGAAAAACTGACAGTTTCCTGTTTGCACATGTTAGCATTTGGCTGTTATAATATATGGTCCTCGGTCGGGGAGAGATACTTATGATGAAGGATATTTTTTAATTTAACTTTTTTTTTTTTTTAAATATTGGTAATAGGTCGGCAACCGCAACTATAGAAGTACAACTCAATAGATGGCATTAAAACATATTGTAGTGTGGATATATATTTTTTTTCTTTTTTAAAAAAATGTGATATTGCCGTTTTATTAATATTTTTTAAATTGTTACGTTTATAAATTTGGTACTTAAGGCACAGCCAGTATGAGACACTGAATGCGACATTTGTTATAAAGAGCTGCTGCACTCCTATTTTTATAAATTTTCCTAACAAAGTAGACTAACGTAGACATTCACGGACACGGTAGGGCAAATGCATCTTCAAACAAAAGGCTCCAAAAAGGCTCCCCTCAGAAAGAAAGGTAAAGGAGCCTTTTTCCCCATTCTAATTAAACAACAACACTTACAAATAATCATGCTATTTGTTTTTCCAATAAGACGTTAGGTTGTTTGGTGAGATTTTTGCGGGGGGCGGGTGGGGGGCGATGGGGGCGGGGGATGTTTTTCTTTGGATTACCAAACAACCAGGTTACAGTAAAAAGCTGGGCGCTGTTCAACTATCCAAACCTGTTCAAGTAACAAACGTAACAAAATAGACATTTTATTTAAGAAAAACAAAAAAACAAAACAAAAACAAAAAGAGACAGTAAATTCCCAGAAGCTCGGTGTCTAGACTAGGGAATTCAATTACTGTTTTGTCCATGTTGGTGATGTACTGTACTACCCTGCCTTTCTCTGCATCCCTCACAGGAGACTCTCTGTTGATCACTGTCTGTTAATAATGTATAAAATGGCTATCTTGTAAGCGTGCTGTCCTGGTACTAGTATAGTCACTTTTTTTCTCCTCTTTCTTCTAGTACATATTGATAGGTATAACGTAATTAAGGTTTAAAAATTTAGACATAGTTATTCAGATTTAGGACCAGTAAGGATAGAACTTTCTCTTATTTATGAAGAAAAAAAAAAAAGCTAATAATTTGGGGGCAGTTTATTCCTTTAAATTTTTTTTTTTTTTCGATTTCAAGTTTTCATTTTTGTTTTCTCGCTGATCTGATGTGGTTTCAACTAACCCAAGGTCTCACGATGTTCAAATGCCGGCAGACTCCGCGGCGTTTTGTAGATTCCCACCCGCCCCGCCCCGCAACTGTGAAAGGGGTGTGCCATACTACCTTAAATGCTAATGCTAGATATGCAAAACTGGATTTTTTTAATTTATTTTTTAAAAGAGGGAGGCATGGTATATTCAAATGATTTTACTAAGAGAAAAACAAATATTTTTTTAAGAATGCTCAGAAGAAATTGATAATCTGTGTGAATATGTTTTAGATGTTTATAATACCTTTTGAAGAGACCCAGTAGCCCATAGCACAAATCTCGTGGAAATCTGATACGTTTTCATGTGGCTACCTAGGTTAAGGTTCACGTTAGTCTCTCCCCTCCCCCTCCCCACCCACCCACACACACCTCATCTAGAAGTCCATCTGGAAAGATTTTTTGTAAATTTTGTTCGCGCTGACGTTCAGCCTCGTCTTCGTTTCAATCAAGCTCGACGGCGAACGTGGGAACCGCCTTTTGCGCCTTCCCTGGGGGGGAGAACCCTCTCTCTCGGCCGATGGCTTTTCCCCCCCGGCATCACTGAACAGCCACCGGGGGACTCTCTGGCTTCCAGATCCATCTGCCCGGGACCCCCAGGCTCCTCTCCCTCCAGGCAGAGGAGAGCGAGGGGCATCAGCTCCGGGACCCGTCGCCGGTTCCCCTCCGGGGACGACCCGGCGCGGGGTCCCCTCTCCGGAGCTGGCTGCCGCACGCCCGGCCCGTGGCCTTCCTCGCGCCCACTGGGAAAACCAAACCGCCTCTCGCTCCGACCCGGGCGCTCCTGGGCTTGATTCAAACGAAGCCCCGACAGGCCTTTGCGTTTCTACCCTCCATTACCCTTCTTCATCTTAATTTGAACTCGTAGCTTGGACTTTAAGGTAGCATGGCTCTTTTGCTGTCAATCCAATGTCTCACAGCACAGCAGTTCACAGCCAGTGAATGTTACACACATCTTGCTAGACTAGTATAAAAATCATTGGGTAACTGTTGGTTCTAATGACCTGAAAGGTGTTTCGTATTTTGTTTTCAGTTTTATTTTTATTTGGGGGGAGGGAGGGTCTTTTTTTTTTTCTTTCTTTCTTTCTTTCTTTCTTTCTTTCTTTCTTTCTTTCTTCTTTTTTTGGTTGTTTTTCATTTGGGGATTTTTGAAGAGGAAAAAAAAAAAAGATTTGTTTGGGTTCCAAATAGAAAAACAAAACCTGTCTTTGATCTTTCGTGCAAACGAGGGCTAGGGACTTAGCCACCACCACACTGCTTCATTCTGACATTCACTCACTGCGGCGTCATCAAAAACGAAGCAATATAGTTTACTACACGTTTTCTTGAAGGTCAGCCATGCTTTCTGTATTATATTGCATATGAAATTGTTTACAAAAGAAACACTAACTCATACTTCTCTTTATCGGTTGGGAGCGGCGTGCAGGGACAAGAGGGAGCCTGGGGGTGGGAGGGGAGGGGAGAATTTTATTCTGAATGTGCTTCACCAGCCAGGCTACCTCCCTAGGAAGACAAAAAAAAAAGGGGGGGGTGGGAGGTTGGGGAGCAGAGGGGCAGACGCAGGCAAGCACATTGCAGAGAGACACTGGGGCTCCCCCGCCCTCACCCTAAGCAGACAAGCAGCAGGAGTCAGCTCAGCCCAGACCTGGGCACAGACACTACACAAGGAAACACCACCTTACGTTAAGCAATACTTTAATACTGTACTCTGTTTGTGTTCTCTTCCTTTCCTTTTTTTTTTTTTTTCCTTTTTAACAAACAAAATAAATAAGTAAACTAAGACACAAAGAAATCTACATAAACCCACCCCTCCGGGGAAGCAACCTTAATCCAACCACTCGGCTATCAGAAAGAATCGGAATGTATTGAGGCAGACAGGATTTGTTCCCGGGAGGCGGGGCCGGAGGGGGCGGGGCGGGGGACCCGGAGACCAGTCCCAGGGCCTCCCGCGAAGGCGCTACTGTACCTGTACATACCGAACCATCCATGTGGAATCTGTGCGTGTCCTCTTGAGTAGCGTGGGCTAGCCAATCTGCCGTCCATGGTGTGTTGTAAACTCGGAATTCCATATGTAATAGGATGCAAGTCTAAGCGTTTCATGTGGACATAAATGTATCTAAATAAAACTTTCCCTAGCACTGTGGCTGACCTCACCCTTACTTTTATACTTTAGTATGAAACTGATGACAACTTTGGTAGTGAGTATTTTTTTTATATATATACATATATATGTATCTATATATATATATATATCTCAAGCATCTTTCAGGTCTTTGTGTGTGGCTTTTCTTAAAGCCCTGTTGTAAAAATTACTATGTGGATGGCAGTCTCTCACATCACAGATGTGGAAAGTATAATTTTATATTTGTATTTTCAAATAAATAAGTTTGTGAAAGGTTTCCATCCTCTACTGTGGTCCAGAAATCAATGTGTTTGTCTGACAAAAAAAAATAAATAAAAATAAAATAAACTGTTTTGAACAGAGTCGTTTGGTGTTCTTTCATTTACAAAGTCCTGTGGGAGAGCTGTGTTTTGGGGGGGGGGGTAATCACCAGTCACGCCCACCTCCCCTCCCCCTCAACAAGACCGTGGGCTGCCCGCCGTCTGTGGGCACAGGGCACCGGCCAAATTCCATACCCCTCGAGTTAGGAGTCCGTCCAGGAGGATACCTCTAAACCCTCGAGAGTTTAAAGTTTTGCCTCGTGGAGAGAATTTTGTAGAGTGACAAAAGTGAAGGTGCAGAAACAGATCATCTATGATACTTTCACCTGCTGGCTCTCAATAAGTGAGAGGAGAGGAAAGAATGGAGACAGTGTGTCGAGGGCGAGTCCTAAGACCCGGTGGTAGCAGTCAAGCCATTATCGGAACCGGGGATTCCTTGGCCTCTAAGCCCTGGAGATGACGGGACAGGCTGAGGGCCGGCAGGGGTGACGCGTGGGCCCGAGAGAGTCCTCGGAGCGGCTTCCTCTAGGCCTTGGGTACAGCCCTGGGCCCTGGGGCACGGCCTTCTGGGGTCTCCCCTTCCCTGCTCATTCCAGCTTCATCTTGGGGGCCAAGAGGAGACAGTGGAAGGCGTCTGTCCTCATCTGAGTCTGGAGACAGGAGAGTTGGGTCCCGGATCACATCTTGTGTGTCCATAGGCAAGGCACCAGCCCCCGTCTGTGCCCTGTTACCTTGTTTGAGGACAAGAGAGTACCATCCCTGCTGCCCCTCAGAAGTTCCAATAAAAATCCTCACAGGTTTCATTTAATTTTTTTAATTAAATAATCAAGTTTTACAAATGCCCTCAAAATAGCAAGAACAAGGGTAATGACGGTTTTCAGTGTTAATGGATCTGAAGGCTTACCTAAGTCACTTGGCTCTCACCGGAGTGGCCGAGGAATAGAAAAAGTCAGGTAGATTGACCTGATCAGTGGGAGAGAATAAATAATCTAGAACTAGAAAAATAGGAATTAAAAACTGTATGGTAAATATGTTGAGTAGCTTTGTTTCGTTGATTATGGTGGGTTCCTGAACATACAGTACGAGCACAGCTGGCTTTCCAGCTTAAGGAAAGTAAAAGCCGACTTCCAACCTACGTTATTCATAAAAATAAATTCCAGGTAAATTGAGGATTTAAGTGTAAAACTTAACAAAAGTCTTGCAAGAAAATCTATGCCATTCATGCAACACGGAGCCTTCAGCTAAAATCAGAAACCCAGAAGCTATAAAAGAATGTATCTGATATAAAGACATTATGGTATTAAAAATACTTAAACTTTACATATGGCAAAGAAACTTAAATGTAAGAAAGATCAATGTGCCGAAACCGGTTTGGCTCAGTGGATAGAGCGTCGGCCTGCGGACTGGAAGGTCCCAGGTTCGATTCTGGTCAAGGGCATGTACCTTGGTTGTGGGCACACCCCCGGTAGGGGGTGTGCAAGAGGCAGCTGGTCGATGTTTCTCTCTCATCGACGTTTCTAGCTCTCTATCTCTCTCCCTTCCTCTCTGTAAAATATCAATAAAATATATTTTTTAAAAAGAATATAAACAAGAAAGTGTTAATTTAGTGAATAAAAAAAAATATTCCATCAGTAGAACACAGAATTAAAAAAAAAAAAAAAAGGAATATGTCCATGTGCCACACCTTCTCTGCCTCAGCTATGATGGCCTAAAGTATTATGAAGACCCTTGCCCTTGCCCTGGCTGACACAGCTAGGTGGTTGAGCATCAACCTATGAACCAGGAGGTCACGGTTCGGTTCCCAGTCAGGGCACATGCCTGGGTTGTAGGCTCCATCCCCAATGTGGGGTGTGCAGGAGGCAGCCAGTCAATGATTCATCATTGATGTTTCTATATCTCCCTCCCTCTCCTTTCATCTCTGAAATCAATAAAAAATACATTTTTTTTTTAAAAAAAGACCCTTTCTCCAAGATTCCTATCACTTCCAGTTAGCCAGTCAGTTTTTCACAGATGATCAGAATTGATTGCAGAGCGGCCAGACCGGTCATTTCCTCTCCCCCCTGGGAGATTAAATTGATGGGCAAGAAGAAAGCAACGGTTGGAACAGATGCCTCTTTGAGGACATGCATCCCTCCGTCTGCAGATGCCCTCCGCCAACCCTCCTAAGGTGAATGGGGACCGGGGAGTTCCCTGGGGGAGAGGGGGGAGCTGGTGGGGGACCCAGCAGCCTGGCTCTCCTGCTGCCCTCGCCTCCCCGGCCCGCAGGCCTCGGCCTAATTGCTGTGACATATCGATGGGCACTCTCCGAGGAGGGAGCAGGCCAGCCGGCCGCAGCATCTCAGCTCAGCAATCAGGGCTGATTAAAAACTAGTTACAAAGCAATGAAGATGGAATCCTGCATTAACCAGATGACCCTGTCCGGGGCCCAAGCCCAGATAAATGGCAGCGATGACGAGAGCATCACTCACAGCAGCGGCAGATACTAATGGCTGCTTGAGTTTCTGGGAGATGTACAGAGCACATGTGGACAGGACATCGGCTCTGCCTCCTGCCCAGCTGTGCGGTGTGGACGGGTATGGGTGGCCTCGCCGCCCACCCGGAGTGGTCTGGCTCGGCTGAGCTGTGTGTGTGTGTGTGTGTGTGTGTGTGTGTGTGTTGTTAATCCTCACCAGAGGATATTTTCCCATTGATTATTTTGGAGAGAGTGGAAGGAAGAGAGAGAGACAGAGAAACATCGATGTGAGAGAGACACATTGTTTGCCTCCCACAGACGACCCGGCCAGGGCTTGGGCTTGGGCCTGCAATTGAGGTGCCCTTTACTGGAATCAAACCCGGGACCCTTCAGTCCACAGGCCACTGCTCTTTCCAGGGCTGAGCTGAGCTTTTAGGTGGGTCTAATTCGGATACGCTCGCTGGCTTGTGGGACGTTGCTATTTATTATATTGCCAGTTTTGCTGAACCCAGTTTGGCTCAGTGGATAGAGCGTCAGCCTGCGGACTGAAAGGTCCCAGGTTCGATTCTGGTCCAGGGCGCTGACGGCTCTCAGAACCACGCGCCTGCTCCCCGATCTGCAGCTGGGAGGACCTCTGGGCCTGTCCGGCCCCGTATCCTGCGCCACGCGGGCTTCGGAACCAGCCACTCCCGGGTCCTTGGGCCGCTGTGACCCAACTCCCTGCAGCACCTCAGCTGCTCCTGCTCGCTGGGAACCGCGCTGCCAGCTCCACCACAGCTGGGCCGGCTTTTCCTCAGCCCCACGGGCTCTGGGTGAGGAACAAAGGGCGTGGAAGGTAAGTCTTTTTCAGAATCTGCCACTGAATGGTCCTGAAATACAAGCTCCTCTGGCCCCACTGCGCCCTCGCCCCACCCCCACCGGACGCTGAGCGGCTCTCCTGGAAACAACCAGAGGGCCTGCGTCCGCCCCCTCCTGCCCCGGCCGGCTCCCAAGAGCCACGTAGCCTGACAGCTCCAGAGCGTCTCCTGTCTCCTGTTCGGGGAGGGGCTGGCACCCGCATTGGGAGCAGGAGGCCCCTGCGCTCTGCCCGGCTCCCTCCCGCCCAGCAGCTGGCCTCCAGGGGAACCAAGCTGGGGAGGCCCACTCTGGGGAGTGACCTGAGTGACAGAGAAGCCTCGGGGCCTGGGAGCCCAGCAGAGACCAGCTCACCCCTGGAGTGACAGACAGTCAGGTAGACAAGGAGGGATGGGCATTTCCGGGTGACCTGCTGGAACTTTCTGAGTTTCTTCATCTAGAAAACACAGGGACAGTGCCTCCCTCAGGGCTCCTTGGGGGAAGTGGGGGGTGGGACTCCCGCTGGGTTGGCTGTGCAAAGGGGGGGGGGTCAATATCGAGGCACTCCTTCCCCCCCTGGCCCAGGTTCCAGCGTCCCCGGCTCGCTCCCTGGACCTGGGGAGGGGAGATGTCCCAGCAGCCCAAGGCTTCGTGGGGGAAGAGTGCTAAGATGGGGCCAAACCAAGACCCAGGAGCCTGGGTGAGTGAGGGACCCGAGTGTCCCCGGAATTGGATTTGGGCGCGGTCACGGCCTCTCGGTGCAGCGGGGACGCGGGGGGCGTGGAAGCCCGGAGGGCAGTGCCGGGGAGACCACGTGGCTCACTTGCGGCGTGACTCTGGGCAAGTCATTTCCCCTCGCGTGAGGCCCGATCCTTCTCGCCCCAGACTCCCAGGGCAGCCCTGTGGCCCCGCGCCAGCTCCAGGAGAAAGCAAGGAAAGGGGTGTGTGTGCCTTTAAGGCTGTCATGCCCCCGCGCCTGGACTCCGCCTGCCAGCCATGCCAAGCAGGTCCCCAGCCCTCAGTTGCCATGGTGTGCGGACGGGAAGGCGCGATGCGCGATGCTATAATAAGAGGTGTTTATCCGCACGCAGAGGTCAGGGAGGGAAGTCGTTGGTATTCCAGGCGTACGGAGTCATTTGCACAGTGTCACTAATAATTAAAAGGGGGTTTTTGACTAATCTGGTTGCTCTTCCTAAATATACTCCGCGCAAGAAACTCATCAAAGCAGCAAAGTAATCTTTGAGGTTATTAATCTCCTCTGCGTCACAGCTGGGGCAAATTTATTTGCTTGAATTAGCGTATAATAAACTTAAGGAAAGCTGCCGGAGCCCCCGCTTGCTAGAGAGCGGCTCCGTGTAATGGGTGGTTTACATCGAGGAACGGGGCGCTGGTCCCGAGGCGGTCGTTGCAGGCCCGGCGAGGTCGGGGGCCTGTCCCCGAGGCCAGGAGAGAGGGGCTGCTAGGCGCATGCCCATGTTCGGGACTCCATCCCCGGGAGGGGCGTGCGGGAGGCAGCTGATCCGTGTCCCACTCTCACGTCAACGTTTCTCTCCTGCTCTCACTCTCACCTCCTCGCTCTCTAAAAATCAATTGTAGACATTGTTTTAAATCTCAGCTTTCTTGGTGGAGCTGGTAAGGCAGGGCCCAGCAAAAGTGCTGGCGGTGTCAGCTGTGAGGCAGCCAGAGTCACGCCGAGGCGATGAAGTCACCGTGAGAGGAGGCAGAGCCGGGGAGAGGAGATTTCTGTTTTCTTTGGCCAAAGGGCTTTTGGGGATGACAGGAAAGGAACGGAGCCTGCCTTCACAGGACACAGGTTCTGTGGAGGGTAAGTAACATCGGCAGGACTGGGATGGCCCTCTACGTGAGTCGGGGATGCTTGAAAAGATGCAGAAACCACGTGTCCACAACCCACAGGGCTCCTGAGCCCCCCGGGGAGGGCGAAGCACGTGCCCCTGGAGCAGAGGGGGTGATGGGACTGGTGTATGTTAAGGAAAAGCGTAACAGAACTCAAACCAGTCACACATTTTCTACTCTAAGTATGTGCTACTTTCTCGGGTATCACCTTTACATTAAGGAAAACTGGGGCACAGAATATTTCAAAATATTGACGATGCATTTTAATTGTCATGTTTACAGTTATTTAAAACAAACACACCGCTGAAACCGGTTTGGCTCAGTAGATAGAGCTTCGGCCTGTAGACTGAAAGGTCCTGGGTTCGATTCCGGTCAAGGGCATGTACTTTGGTTGTGGGCACATCCCCGGTAGGGGGTGTGCAAGAGGCAGCTGATCGATGACTCTCTCTCATCAATGTTTCTAACCCTCTCTCTTCCTCTCTGTAAAAAAATCAATAAAAATATATATTTTTTAAAAGCCCCCACCATGCCTAGAAAATGGGACGAGAGAGCACTAAATTGTAAACGTCTCAGGGGTAGGTATTTCCTAAATTTTCTATACTTGTATTATATACTATTATATATACTATATACTATACTATAAGTATTCTATACTTATAAATATATATATTTATACTAGAGTGGAAAAAATCTAAAAATCTAAAAAAAAATCAAAAAATTTTTATTTCATGAAATATAAAGAAGGGGAAGAAGGGAAAGAGAGAGAGAGGGTGGGAGGAAGGGAAGAAAAGGAAGGAAAGGAAATTGGGTCAACGTGGGTGAAGCCAGAGTGACTCTGGCCTCTAGGAGCTTGCTGCCCAGGCCCTTGGTCCCATGGCAAGAACCTCCCGGGCAGGCGTCTTTGGGGATTATAGAGAATGGAGAGATGCTTACTGACAGCACACATCTGGTTTTTTAAATGAAACAGAACTTTTTTAAATGAAACAGAAAGCCCAGTACCAACAGGCTGGCAGGCTTGAAAACAACCCCTGGCAAACGCCTGCGTGTAAGGACTTAGCGAAGAGAAAGAAACAGCCCCTCGGGGCCCGCAGGCGTTCACCAAGGACGGCCATGCTCAGCCGAATTCCTGCCCCGAAGGGACGGGGGCAGGAGGGACAGGGGGTGCTGTGGACGAAGGGGTGGTGTGGCGATCGGAGGAAAGCTCTCCCCAAAGCCTCCGAGGCCCCGAGGGAGGCAGGGGTGTGGGCTGCCTGTGACGCAGGCCCTCTGGGAGCCGAGAGGGGCCCCCAGTGTCCGCCCGGCAGGCATCCCCAACAGCACCCCACGGCTCAGCCCTCGACGCGGCCTCAGCACTTTTTTCTGCTCCTCGGAGGAAGCAGAACAGGAAATGCGCCTATCAAATCTGCCATTGACACAAAGCCGGAGGGATTGTTGATGGAAAGGATGAGATTTAGAAATATCTTGACAGGCTGACATAACGGGCTGGGAACGTGTAAAGGGATAAATGTAAATTCCTGCATTTAGGATTTCAGGGAAGGGTTCATAAACCTCAGACGGGAGAGACAGGGCTTAACAGCAGAAAGGAGGGAGGTGGGGGTGGTCAGATGGGAGGCGGGAGGGAGAAAAGAAAGGAGACTTATTAGGCAGGAAAAGTTATCTTCCCAGCGGGGGGGAAAAGAACCAGCATTCCGTGGGAGGTCAGAGGCGGAGCAAAGTCCTTCCAGGAGGGAAAGTCAGAGCGGACGGCCTGGAGGAAGGAGACCTGAGCCCAGCCTGGTGAGTGGGCAGGATCTGGCTGTGCCCAGGCCGGGCCTGGTTCTCAGCCCACACCCACAGCCACCCACATCCGCCCACATCCCGCCGGGCCCATGGCTCTCTCGGCCCTGCAGGCTCAGGCCTCTCTCTGTTTCCCAGGACCAATCCCAACTGGAGGCAGGAGGGACTGTCGCAGCTCCAACTCTAGAATCCAGGACTCAGTCAGGTGGCCTGTACCGCTGATACACAGCTGACCTTGTGCCTCAGTTGGCTACAAGACTTCCGGTTGTTCCTAAGGCACTTCCTCCCTCCTCTGGTGCCCCAGCTCTGTAGGCAGGTCTATGCGCCGGTTGATGGGGTACCTGCAGGGGGACATCTGTTTTGCTCCCTAGCTGGCTTCACTAACACTTTTTCTTTTTATAAGAAACCCTACCCATAGGTGGAGGGTGACCAGGGGAACCAGGTGTGGCCAATCAGAGTACTCAAGCCCCTTGCTACAGGGATTGATTGGTTCCCGGGTGGGCACACGTGGCCCCAACCTGACCAATCAGAGTCCTTCCCCACTACAATTCTAATTGCGTTTGCGGTGAGAGACCTCTGGCCCTTGGCTTCTGAAATAGGAGAGCTGGAATCTAGGGCTAGTGGCCGTCTCCCCTGCCCCATGGGACAAACCCGTTTGATAACGGAGAGAAGGAAGCACCAGAGAGTTGAAGGTAGGCGTGAGGGAGAGATGGGTGCAGGCAAAGAGAGTCAAGGCCTCCTCTACTCTGGTCCCTGGGTCTGCCCAGGGTACTGCATTTCTCCAGAGCTGGCGTCGGCCCTCCACTTCCCCTCCCCTAAACATCCCCCTCCCTTCCTAACCTCTTTGATAGGGTTTCTGTCATTGAAACTCCAAGAGTCCTGACCGATACCCCAGCCTCTCCCATCACCACACCCCTGCCCTGGCCCCAGACCCTGCTTCCAGCAGCCCTATCTGAATGAATTCCCAGGATCCATCTGTCCTGGCCCTGTGGATGGGGTGGGGTGACGGGGGCGGGGGGGTCAAGCCCTGCCCTTCAGCTCTGTGTTGCTGAAAGGTCACCAGGCGGTGCTGTGCCAGGCCTGGGATTTGACAACAGCAGGCAGGGCAGGGCATGAACCAGATGGGGAACCGTGTGTGGGGCTGCTGAGTGCACTCATGAAACGAGTGCTCTGCTCGCTGATTCATTCCCTCATTCAGCCACGAGGCACTGAGCATCCACTGTGCTCAGGTGCCAAGGACAAAGACTTCACACAGGTGTCCCCAAACCTTTTCTGTGCAGGGCCGAAGAGTACGTATTTTCCGCTTGGTGGGTCAGAAGGTCTCTGTGGCAGGAACTCGGCTCTGCCTTGTAGAGGGAAAGCCACGGACAGCGTGTACATCAATGGACGTGGCTGTGTTCCAGAAAAAAAAAAACATTTACAAAAAAGGGAGTGGGCCAGGTTTGGCCAGCTGTCCGGGGTTAACCAAGTCCTGACTCAGAGCACATAATAGAAGAGAGTGATGGGAGAGAGATTAAGTAAAGCCTTGGGTACCAGCCAGAGAAAAAATGAGTTTTACCGAATGGCTGATGGGGATCTTGAAGGCTGTTTACACTGGAGGATGGGGAGATGGAGGCGAGGTGACGGAGGGAGTGATTCGGCCTCGGCCTCCTGGCCAGGAACTCCTAACCCTGCATTCACTCGGTGAACCTGTACGGAATGTCTCCCGCGACCAGGCCGGCTCTGCACGCAGGGGAAACAGCCAGGGGCGAGGCAGGCAAGCTGCTTCCCTTCCTGGAGCCTCTGCTCTACCAAGCCTACAAGGCTCTCCGTGGCCCAGCCCGCCACCACCCCAGCCTTTTCTCCTCCCACTCCCCGCCACTGAACCACTCACTGTCCCGGTGGTTCCTGCTTCTGCAGCTTCCCCGTTACCTCTCCCTGGAAGGCGCTCACCCCCTCATCACCCTGCAGACATCCTCGGAGCCCAGCTGAGCTGCTCCTCCTCCTGCAGACTTTGCCCTCCCCCTGCCCCTGGAGGAGAGTTGGCCATTCTCTCCTAGGTCTCCCCTTCCTTCTCCCAGATACATGCCTCAGCTCGAGTGCTTCTCGTGAGGATTTGGGATTCTTTGCTCATAAGCCCCTCCTCTCTGCAGGACTGTCCCCAACGCCTGACCAAGGCCTGCCACACAGAGGGGTCAAGGGCTATTTGTTGAATGAATGAATGAATGAATGGATGAATGAAATAGTTTGGGACAACAGGAGCGTTGTGCAGGGTGAGAAATGGGAGACGCCCAAATCTGAGAAGGCCACCTACTACCTCAGGGATCATTTGAAAGATACCGGGCTTATGACTCCTTCCCAAATTATTGAGTGTAAACAACCACACGGTCTCCCTCCCTGAGACGCCAGGGCGAGGGCTCCTCCGCCTGACCCGGTGCTGTCGGGAGTGACGGATGGGCTCCCGGGGGACAGCTGACACCGCTCTCTCCCTGGCATCGGCGAGTGATGGCTGAGTGGAAACCGACCCCAGCTGACACACTCGTCTTAAAATATCTCTGTTTCCCCGCGGCCGAGATAAAATAGCTGTCGCACTAAAAGTGAGGGCTCCACTCCGGGGGATGCTCGCTTCTCCCAGGGCTGGGGACGGAGGAGCCCGTGACGGCAGGTTCAGCCGAGGTCCAAACCGAAAGGACCCCGAGAAGCCGGCCCTGGATGACCTGCATTTGGGGAGCAGCTCGGTGTTCCGTCTCTCAAGGCTGGGCCAGGCATGTCATCGGCAACATCAAGCAGCATTTATGTATTTGTGCATTGGCACGGGGTGCTGGGTTCAGTTCAGATCAAAGAGAGCAATCTAACAGTGTCTTACCACATACAAAGGATGATCAAGATCCCAAATCAGTGCTGTGGATTCCTTTGGTTTACCAAGAGCTTTCAACAACACAGCGAAGTAGGTAGAGAAAAGTCTTTCCGCTTTAGAGGCAAAGAAGGCAAGGCTCAGAGAGGTTGCATGTCTTGCCCAAGGTCACACAGCTATAAGGATCGAAGCAGGGATCCATTTTGGAGCAGGAAATGAATAGCATATTCAAAGGGGTAATGGAAGAGGGTTCGATGAAGGGATTCTTTTTATTTATTTTTATTTTTTGTATATATTTTATTGATTTCAGAAAGAAAGGGAGAGAGGTAGGGGGAGAGAGAGAGAGAGAGAGGGAGAAACATCAATGATGAGAATCATTGATTGGTTGTCTTTTGCACACCTGCTATTGGAGTTCAAGCCCAAAACCCGGGTATGTGCCCTGACCAGGAATCGAACCATGACCTCCTGGTTCATAGGTTGGCACTCAAACACGGAGCCACACCAGTTGGGCTGAAGGGATTCCTTAAAGAGCTAGCCAGGGGTGGGGCTAAGAGAACCAAGGATGGACTAGGACGCAACCTAGAGTGTTATGGATCGAACTGCGTCCCCAAAGATAATATGACACAGCCCTCACCGCCCAGTCCTTCAGAATGTGACTTAGTAGGAAACAGATCATTAAGATGTAATTAGTAGAGATGAGGTTAGCCTGGAGAAGGGCAGGCCTTTAGCACAATGAGACGGGTGTCCTTATAAGAAAAGAGACACAGAGTCACAAGGGGAGAACAGCCTGTGACGGGGTTTGGTGGGCCTTCTGTGTGGGCTAGAGCTTCCCTTCTCACCACTCATAGCTGCCTCCCGTCTGGAAGCTGGGGGGAAACATCTTTGTTCACAGAGCATTTCCGGGGCATAGTGAAGCTTCCCTGATAAGTATTTAGTGATCAAATGAGAGAGTAAGACCCAAGGGACAGAGACCCTGCTGAGGCAGAGGTGCCTTGAGAGGAAGGAATCATGGGCCAGACGCGCGTGAGGGCCAGCTTGCAGGGGCTTCTGGGTAGAGCGAGGAGGCCTCTGTCTAGTGGCACCCCCTCCCTCTGCAGGCACGCCCCAGAGCCACAGGCAGACAAAGCCAGAGAGCAATCCTGTCCCCAGATGCAAGCCTCTCTGTCCCCACTGCAGACTGCCTGGACTCCCAGGGTGCAATCTCCCCCCGAAGGCCCCCCCCACCCTGCCACCTCCTGCAAGCGGCCTCAGGGCACCTCAGCACAGCGGTCCCCCCGTGAGGCCCCGAGCAGGTGCCCACAGCTCCGCAGGCTTCGGGGAACGGGCAGATGGGGGGCCGGGTGCAGGTCAGTAAAGGTCATGAGGACGGGGCTGCTTGCTCCGGTGGACAGAGCGGCGGGGAGAGGCCCCCAAAGACACGCGGTGGGAAGGCCGTGCCGGGCAGGGAGACCGTCCTCCTCCTCCGGCGTGGGCTTACGCTGAGGCTTTAATTATAGCCTGTCACTCAGGGCCGCCCCAGATGGCCGAGCCGGACAGCTACGGAAATGAAACTCGCGCTTCAGAGGGCTCCTTCTGTCTGTCAGGAAATTTCAAACTCACAAACAATCATATCTTGAATTGTGGCAGCGCACGCCTCCTGAGGGCTCAGTGTGCTGCCCTGCCCCCCGCCCCCGGCCTGGCCAGTGAGCTCGTTCCTGTGTGTGTGGGGGGGGGGGGGGAGTATCGAAAGCGGCCATTCCCACTCACAGGTGGGGAAACCCGAGGATGCCAGCGAGGTCACCCGGTGGAGGGCTGGTGGGACAGGGAGGCCCGTGCACATCGCTGTCTTACGGGCTCCCTTCCATTTGAAAATGTCCCCGGAAGGAAGGCCCCTGGCCACAGTAACACCAAGAGTTTGTTTCATCACCTCCTGGTGCCAGGAGCTGAGGCTCTGCATAAACCACCCCCCTCAGTCCTCCGCACAGCAGCCCCAGTGAATTCCTTACAAATATTATCTTCAGCCAAAACCGGTTTGGCTCAGTGCATAGAGCGTCGGTCTGCGGACTGAAGGGTCCCAGGTTCGATTCCGGTCAAGGGCATGTACCTTGGTTGCGGGCACATCCCCGGTAGGGGGTGTGCAGGAGGCAGCTGGTCGATGTTTCTCTCTCATCGACGTTTCTGGCTCTTTATCTCTCTCCCTTCCTCTCTGTAAAATATCAATAAAATATATTTGAATATATATATATATATATATATATATATATATATATAATCTTCACTTTTTGTAAGGAAGACTAGAGAGCTCAGTCAAGGTGGCAGAACTGGAACCAGGACTTGAACCCAGAAAGCCCACCAGGCAGAGCCTGCATGCTCAGCCCCGAAGCTCTCCTTATGCTTGTCCCCGGGGAAGTGGGTGCAAGGCCAGGAGTTCTTTGCCTTTGCCTCTGCCAGGAAATTCAGATTGTTTCTGGAAACGTCCAACAGGGGACACCACAGAGACAGGCTGCCCTGGAGCCCGGCAGGGTCAGCGGAGAGCATCATGGTCCAGGTTGGCCTGGTGAGGTGCTGGCCGCAGGGGGCGCTGTGGCTCAGGCCTGGCTCCGGGCAGCTTGCATGAGACCCGGCGTTCCCCTGGGCGTCTTCACAACCGCGGCCCCTGAGTCTTGGGCTGGATGCCCAGAATGGAGCGAGGTTAGGCCCTTAAGGGGCTTGGAATGGGACATGGGCTCCTGAGGAAGGTGTGACCCAGAGGAGCTTAGGGTGGTGACCTGCCACTCAGGCTCCTGACAGCAAAGCCCGCCACACTCTCCGCTGCGGCGTCCCAGAGCCATGCGGGATAGCGGCGTTGGAGTCCTGTGTGGCCAAGGTGTCCACCTGGTTTGGGAAAAGAGCAGAGCTTCAGCCTCAAGATGCCGCAGAGCAAGGGGAAGAGAGCGCGGGGCTGAAGGGCAAGTGCCGGGGCATCCTTGTTGGCCGTGGTCTGGGAGTGGGAATGCCTGACCTAACTCCTGCTGTGGAACCCCAGGCCGTTCCTAACCCCTGGGAGCTTCGGCTTCCCCGTTGGCTATGGAGGCGACAGCCCCTGCTTCAGGCGAGGAGGACTGAGCCGGTGGGAACATCTAAACCATTAGCGGTGATGATGGTGAAGTGTGTACGGGTGCTGGCCGGGGGAGGGAGGGTAATGCTCTATAGTCCCTCTCTTAGTGAGTCCGTGCCTCCGGGTGGTGACCTTTCCACGTGCTTCCTAATTTTTTTTTCACGCCCTTGAGTGGGCCAGGAAGGCTAGGGTGGGCTGAGTTGGGTACTTCCCTTCCCCCAGGTCCCTCAGGCTCTGCTAAAGCCCTAGCAGGCCAGGCTCGGGGGAACTAGTTTCTCTTGAGGGCAGGCCTTGTTAAGAACAGAGTGTCCTGAAGTATTTCCACATGCTTCCCCTCCCCACCTCGCCCCCGCAGAAAGCCAGCGGGGGATCTTTCTCCATTCTCCATGTCTACCGTAAGATCTTGACAGAGCTCCTGGAGGTGAAACTCGCACAGTGCGGGGCCTGTATGACTGGGTTTCCTGGAAGAGTCTAGCCTTCTGGCTTGTCCGCATTAAGCCTCTAGCAATTTGTCCATCACATCTCCAGTTTTCCTACCCAGCACTGGTTCCTGTGGGAGTTTCCACTCTAAGGTTTCTGCTCAAGTAAGTTGCGTGTCTCTGGATCTGGATCTGGATCTGCCTGTCTTTCCAATCCGGGGGTGCAGTGGCTTTCCCAGTGACGGATCTAAGAGGAGTAGTTGACTTCCGGTCTGTTCAGCTTTCCACCGTGGTTGGGATAATCTCCTTCAGGCCCGTGTGTGCAGAACGGCCCGTAGATGTGTCGGCTCCATTTCACTCTGGCCCTCCACTGAGCCAGGTTTCACCTGGAGGTTACCTGTTCTTCGCCTCGCTTACGACTCGCTGCCCAGAAGGACGGGTGTCACAAACGCTATTTTACAAACAAGGAAACTGAGGACCAGAGAAGTTGGGTCACACGCCTACTGGAGGCAGAGGTCTGCCCGAGCCCAGAGGTTCCCCCCACGGTCCTGTGCTGCACCCATTCCTTCTAACATGCCCCCCCCCCCGATGCCCTCTGGTAAGCTGAGCACAGAGACCTGCTCCTGGCCCAGGAGGAGGCCGTGTCACCCCTCCATCTGCCCTGGGGGAGAAGGGCTAACAGCCTCTCCTGATGGGAGGAAAGGCTCAGACAGCCCTCGTTCTGCAGGGTCCGGTGCTGGGAAACACGCTCACACGGCGCATTACGGTTTCATGAACCCCTCTCCTCCTGTTGTCCTGATTGAAGTGCGGAATGCCTGGGGCGGGCTGCCCTCCTTCCTACACCCATTTGCCACGGGAATTGATTAAGAAAAAATAAAAAGGCAGGCTGACGGCTTGATTGCATCTGTTTGCGGCAGGAGGGGGGGCTGCCACCTGTCTCAGCCATTCTTAGCTTGGCCAGACCAAAGGAACGGCTGGCTCTCTGTCCCCAAAGCAGGAGCCTCTCCAAGGAGCACCAGGGGACGCTGGGAGGAGCTGGGTAGGGAGGGGGTCAAGACGGTGGGGAAGCAGATTGTCCCGAGCATTCTTTTTGTATGAGAGGGATGTCGGGGAACGGCATCACATTAAAAATCTTGATCTTGCCGAAACCGGTTTGGATCAGTGGATAGAGCGTTGGCCTGCGGACTGAGGGGTCCCAGGTTCGATTCTGGTCGGGGGCATGTACAATGGTTGTGGGCACATCCCCGGTGGGGGGTGTGCAGGAAGCAGCTGGTCGATGTTCCTCTCTCATCGATGTTTCTAGTTCTCTGTCCCTCTCCCTTCCTCACTGTAAAAATTCAATAAAATATATATATATTTTTTTAAATCTTGATCTTGGCTCAAGATCAAGGATATACAACAACTTGTGTGAGTTGTGTATCCTTCCTGGGACACAGGGCTGATCAGGCAGCCGTCATCCTAGCAACTCACCGCTCCACAAAACTAAAGTCTTCTCAGGAGCCACGATCCTGCCGGAGCAATGCTCTGAGAGGGAAGGACAGCTCAGAGACAAATGACCTGTCTTACTTTTCTGCCTGCAAGGCAGTGCCGGGCAGGATCCCTGCCAAAAGTGGATGGAAAACTACAGATTCCACTTGAGACCCAAACTGGAAACCAGCGCCAGCATTCCAGCACCTTCCGGCGATGTTGGGCTGGGGCTTGGGGAGTGGTGCATGGAGTTGGGCACAGGCTGGGAGGATTTACCTTCGACGCCCCCTCATTGCCAAGGAGAGGGCAGGATGCCTCTCGCCCCCTCCCCGAGATGATGCTCTTGCTCCCATCCTCAACCTCTCCGAGCCTCGTTTTCTTGATTTGTGAAATGAAGGCGGCAAGTGAGCAGAATAGCACCTTGAGAACCAGCCTTGGGAACCAGCGCTGCTTTTTCTTACTAGATGTGAGGCCTCAGGCGAGTTAGGTAACCTCTCTGTTTTCCTTAGCTGTTACTGTAAAACAAGCCGCTTCAAAGGACTGAAAACAACAGTCAGTTATTACTTCTCATGAATCAGTGAACAGCCTGGGTGGTTCTGCTGATGGGAGCCAGGCTTGGCTGAGCGTGGCCGGGACCACGCAGGCCTCTGCACGCAGCCGGCGGTTCGGCCGGGGGCTGGCTGGTGTAGGGTGGTCTTGCCTGGCATAACTCGGCTCTGCTCCACGTATTCTCTCATCCCCCAGAAAGCTGGGTGCGGCTTGTCCCCACGGCAGTGTTTAAGTCCAAGGGAGTGGGAACACACGCAGGCTTCTCCAGGCCTCTCCTTTAAGTTTGCTTCCGTCCCATCGGCCAAAGTGTCATTTGGCCGAGGCCAGAGTCAGAATAGAAGAGGTCCATCAGGTTATAGGGCAGATGGGGTAGACCAAGCATGTCAAACTCAGAGGCTAACATGAGCCAGATAAACGAGGCAGGCGGCCCATGGGCTGCGAGCTTGGCGTGCTCGGTGTAGATACAGAGAGGAGAGTGATTCGTGTTGTCTATATAATCCACCTACCACACCCTCTAAACCAAGTTTCCTTTTCTTTTTCTTTTTTTCCTTTCTAAATTGAGGTGAAATTCACATAACATAAAATTAGCCATTTTAGGGGATTAATTCAGTGGCATTTAGTTCACTCACAGTCTTGTGCATTCATCATCTCTATCCAGTTCCAAAATAAAGCCCCATATCCTTTAAGGAATTATTCCCCAAGTACCCCAACCCCTAGCCCCCGACAACCGCTAATCTGCCCTCTGTTTCTATGGATTTCCCTATTCTGGACCTTTCCTCTAAATGGGATACGTGGCCTTTGTGCCTGACTTCTTTTTTAAAATATATATATATATTTTATTGAATTTTTACAGAGAGGAAGAGAGAGGGATAGAGATCTAGAAACATCGATGAGAGAGAATCAACGATCAGCTGCCTCTTGCACGCCCCCTACTGGGGATGTGCCTGCAACCAAGGTACGTGCCCTTGACCGGAATCGAACCCGGGACCTTTCAGTCCGCAGGCCAACGCTCTATTCACTGAGCCAAACCGGTTTCGGCTGTGCCTGGCTTCTTTGACTTGCAATGTTTCCGAAGTTCATTCACGTTGTAGCAGGTAAGCCCTTCATTCCGTTTAGTGGCCGAGTAAGATTCCATCGTGTGAACAGGCCACATTTTGTTTATCCGCTCAGGTAAGAGGTTTTCACCTTTGAGGTATTGTGAATAGTGTTGTGCTGTAACACTCCTGTACAAATATTTGTTTTTTATGCCTTTGGAGTGAAGATGTGCTGGACCATATGACACTTCTATATTTAACTTTTTGAGAAGCCCAGTTTCCTTTATTTTTCCAGTGGAGATAACGGAATCATTTTGCAGGTGCTGGGAGGTTAAGAGAGCGTGTGTGATGTATCCTGCCCAGAGTACCATCTCCATGGAGGGTTTATATCGCTATTCTCTTTGTTCCTCGATCCAATAACCATTTATTGAGCCCAGGATCAGGAATGATGTGAGTTGCTGAATAGATATATGGATATATAAGATATAAAATATCTATAAAACACATGTCTGTATTTATAGAGACACGCACATCTATCCCCAGGGTCCCTTTCAGCTCAGACTCATAGTGGTTCCATCCTCTCTTCTCGCCTGGTGTGTCCTTCACAAACAGAAGACAAAAGGCTCTCTCCCTCTCTCCCCCCTCCCTCCCTCCCTCCTTCCCTTCACCGGTTCCCAGGAGGCAGCTGGCTTCATCGTTTCCCACCTGAATCAGTTCAGACCACCTATTTCAGATCTGTCGGCTCTTATAAATGTAGCCGCACACCCGCAAAGTGAGATAAAATGGCAATGTGATTAGTGTGTGTGTGTGTGTGTGTGTGTGTGTGTGTACCAATGCTTATGTGTCCCTGTCTCATTCCTTTTGTACAGATTAATACATCAGAGCAAGCACTTAGGAAAGAATAAAAAAAAAAAAAAAAAAAAAACAACCACCACAGGGTCCAATTCTCCAGGCATTCAATAACCAAATGCCACCCACATGGTAAGCAGTAAAATGAAAATATATGCTTAGCAGAGGCCATATAAATATGATGTATAGTTTGAAGTTGGATAACAGAACAGCGTCGTAAAAATAATACCCGGTGGCGAATTCAGGGAAGCGACCTTTTTCAAACGCGGCCTTCCTCTGGGCTGCCGTTCCTAAAATACCACAGCGTCTCGGGCAGTAAAGCAGGGACCGGTTTTCCATCTGACAGCAGCGCCCAGTGTAATGAGGGCATGGAAATTCTCGCCCGCGTTCCGATGCCAACGCCCGCATCTTATCCCCCCTCTGCCCTCCCTCCCCTTCTGCCCACCCCTGAGAACCTCGCCTCAATCTGCCAGCTCCTTCCCCTTTGATCTGTCACCCTCATCCCTCACTTTTCAAAACGCCTTTCTAGACATTGCTCCATTTGACCTTTACCGTCTGCCTCTGAAGTTGGGGGCACAGGTGTCATTGTTGCCACTGTACAGACGAGGAAGTGGAGGCCGCAAAAGTTGTGTGAAGTCCAGGATTGCGCTCCACCCCTGGGAGAGAGCATCTTTCCTGCCTTAGAAACCTTCGTTTCCAGGTCACACGTGCACAACAAAAAAAAATCACTGAAAATATTTTCACGCAGAACGGACTCCTTCTGATGGCCCAGCACGAATCTAGGTTCCCAGGGGGTTTAGGGAACAGGAACCAATTTCTGTGTCAGCCAAACACATTTTTTTTCTAGTTGTCCCAACACCATTTATGTAAAAGTCCCTTTTTCCCACAGTGGCTTGAGATGTCATCTTTATCATTTCCCACACTTCCGTGTGTACTTGGGTCTATTTCTGGACTTTCTACTCCACACCGTCGGTCTCTATGGATGCTCCGATAACTCCCTTGTAATTATAGCGGTTGTATAGAATGTTTGATATCTCTTAAGGCTAGTTCTGTCCTGACTGTTCCTCTTTTCCAGGGCTTTTCTAGCATTTTTTTAAAATTTTTGCTTTTAATTGTAGTTGGCATGTATTAGTTTCAGGTGTTCAGTATAGTGGTGAGACATTTATATACCATTCCAAGTGATCACATGATAAGGCTAGTTATCCATCTGACACCATACATAGTTATTACAATATTATTGACTATATTCCCTATACTGTACAAACAAAATATTATTAGAAAGGCAAATCTGAGGGTGGATATGAAAACGTCAACATATATCAAGAAGTAGATGCTGCACATTTCTGAAAACACACATTTGCAACACAGTCCTGAGATTCTAACTGGAAAACTGAGATAAAAAACATTGGCGCGATGTGTTCAAGGCCTCGAAATGAGAGCGCTGGGTTTAGGATGCGAGTTATTGATGTCAAGACGAGAGCAACCAGCTGTGTGTCATTAGACAAACCACTTAACCTCTCTGGTTTTCCTTTTCCCCTTGATGGAATAAGTAGAAGTAGATGATCTCTAAGCTGGTCTCTAGCTCTGAAAATCCATAATTGTATCTCCAGAACAAAATATTCAAAGCCTTTCAAGGAAATGCCCCTGTTGCTCCCAGAGGGGTCACTAAAGAATTCCTGATGGAACCCCAACCTCTGATGCATTCATGAAGGGGGAGGGGAAAGATATGTCTTAGGAGCAAGATTTGGGCTCTAGTCCTAGATCAGCCGCTAACTCCGTGTAACCTTGAGCTTCTCCTCTGCTAAGTGAGGAGTTTGTACTAAACGAGGATGGGAGATAAATTTTACATCAAGTGCCCTCTGGCCGATAGATGGTGGCTACCTAGAGTGTGGTACAGCATTTAGGGGGGGAAAAAAATGAGTCTGCAACCAACTCACAATGGAAGAAGGCTAGGATTGATTAGTAATGTCTGCCACAGGCGAGGGCAGAGGCAACCATAGGACCTTTGCTATCACTGGGGCAGGTGCTTTCATAGGAGATGGTCTCTTCCGACTTGGCACAAACCTCTGTGAATGGCATACAGAAACATGAAGGATTCAGAGTCGTTGATGCCCGGGAAGCTGAACTCGGCTTGTTGAACTGTTTTTATATTATCCATGGCTTGGGTTTGAATAATCTGTCCCCTGATACCACTGTATTTCAGAAATTACCACCTAAGGCAAATTCTCCACTTTTAAACTCATTTCCTGAGTCGGTCTTTTTAAACCCCACATTAAATATTGATCTGCCCTGGAGATGTCTCATTTATTTAGCAGAGACAGGTTCGACTCCACCAGAAGTGTCAAACCCGGCTGTGGCCTTCCCGGAGCAATCGCCGTCCAGGATGGTGCCAGACAAGCCAAGGACACCGGAACCAGCTTCTTTCCCTTCTCCGAGCCTCCCGGCCAGGCCCTGCCTTGCTGCTCTCCTTTTCACCCCAGATTGTCAGAGCATCTTTGAGAACCTTTTTAGGAGGATGGATGTCTGCAAGTCAAGATACCCACCGGACTCCCCACCCTGGGCCTCCAGCCCCGCAGGCCCACAAGGGTGAACCATGGAAGCCTCTTCTGCTGCCCCTCACGTGCTCCGTTGCTGGGACTGTCGCTTCCCTGCTCTGACCTTCAGACTCTGCAACTCTCCCCTGATCCCTGACTCTGGCCCCGGAGGGAGGCATTTCCACTTGGACCTTGGTTTTAGAGCCAGCATCAGTGAACTTTGGCTCACATGCTGGCTGTCTCCTAAATGAACCCCCAGTTTGTACTTAGTGTGGCTCCAGTAAAGAAGAGAGAGAGAGAGAGAGAGAGAGAGAGAGAGAGAGAGAGAGAGAGAGAATATTGAACCGGTGACCTCTTGGTTCCTGGGTGGATGCTCAATCTCTAAGCCAGGTCACCAGGCTCATTTCTTTTTTTATTGCCAAATAACATCCTGTAGCAGGGATAGACCACATTTGATTCATCCTTTATCAGTTGATGGACATTTGGGTTGCTCCACATTGGAGCCATCATGAGAAATGCTGTGAACATTCGTGTTTTGCATGGATGTATGCTTTCCATTCTCTTGGGTATACACCTGGGAGTAGAATCGCTGAGTCATGTGGGTAAGTTTATGTTCAACACACTGAGGCACTGCCAAACTGTTTTCACAGGGAAAAAAAACACAAGGCAAGATCGACACCTGGTGAATGTCAGGCAAATGCCTTGCAGGTCTCAGCCCTCCAGGAACTAGCACATGGATTGGATCAGATCAGGAGGCAAAGTGCTGCGTAGAAAGAAGGCAGGCCGAAACCGGTTTGGCTCAGTGGTAGAGCGTCCGCCTGCGGACTGAAAGGTCCCAGGTTCAATTCCGGTCAAGGGCATGTACCTTGGTTGCAGGCACATCCCCAGTAGGGGGTGTGCAAGAGGCAGCTGGTTGATGTCTCTCTCTCATCGATGTTTCTAACTCTGTCCCTCTACCTTCCTCTCTGTGAAAAATGAATAAAATATTTTTTAAGCCAGTTTCCAGACCCAAACCCTAGCTTCTCGCCCGCACAGCCAGCTCTGCTCTGAGCCCTCTCCCTGGCCCTGGGCGTCGGGTGAGCAGAAAGGTAAGGCTGCATTGCTGCAGCTGAGGTTCCATGGTCAAATACACCACCAGTTTGATATCTTAAAGGTCATGTTCATGGTCCGTCCTGCATCTTTTGAGGAAATAGTGTTTAGAACTGTCACTTTGTGAATGTGTATAGTATTTTTAGTATAACATTTATATTGTTGATTTGTTTCCAGATTATAAAAGCAATATGTGCTGATTTTAAATCCCCTAGACCAGTGGTCGGCAAACTCGTTAGTCAACAGAGGCAAATATCAACAGTACAACGAATGAAATTTCTTTGGAGAGCCAAATTTTTTAAACTTCTTCTAACACCACTTCTTCAACATAGACTCACCCAGGCCGTGGTATTTTGTGGAAGAGCCACACTCAAGCGGCCAAAGAGCAGCCGAATGTGGCTTGTGAGCCGCGGTTTGCTGACCAAGGAGTTAGGGTGAGCAAGCCAGCCAGGTCTGGCCAAGATGTCCAAGAAAATCTACTGGGGGGTGGGGAGGAGAATTCTGGGAAAGGGTTTAGGTCTGCCACTCCTTTTCTGCTTTGGAAGTCAACCGAGCAAGGACACAATTTTGGAATGCCTGCAGCCATCATCATGTGACCTTTGCGGGGGAGTGGTGAGGGGGGAAGGAAAAAAGATCCGAGAGATGCCAGCTCAGGGCCGTGTCGTTGTTGAACTACTTCAGATGTCCCGTTATGAACGCTCCTCAAAGAAGCCAGCGCACCCTGTGGCTTGCAGCTAAAAGCCCTTGGTAGAGGAGAAGAAGAACTCTGGAAGCCCTAACAGAGGAACCCACAAGGAGTCGCCTTTCTCCAGGTAGGACACCTGTCTAGCCCAGGGGACAGCTGTGCACCTGAGCTCCCCAAGACAGGAAACTCACAAGCTTCCTTCCTGCCTCTTCCTCCAGCTCTTCCTCCTCATGATCACTACAGGCTGACTCACCTCCTTGGAACTGTAGGGCGCTGTGGGGTCACCCCATGGGATCTTGAAGCAAAGAGGGCCAGCCCATCACACCAAGTCCCTTCCTTTAGTGAGGGTGGTGCTCAAGGGAGTGAACTCTGGAGTCTTTTTTTAAAAATATATATTTTATTGATTTTTTACAGAGAGGAAGGGAGAGAGATAGAGAGCTAGAAACGTTGATGAGAGAGAAACATCCACCAGCCGCCTCCTGCACACCCCCCACTGGGGATGTGCTCGCAACCAATGTACATGCCCTTGACCGGAATCGAACCTGGGACCTTCCAGTCGGCAGATCAATGCTCTATCACTGAGCAAAACCTGTTTCAGCCGAGCTCTGGAGTCTTGCTGTGAAAGGCGAGTTATTTAATTTTCCCCGGCCTCAATTCCATTCATCGCTCACAGGTTATTGTGAGGAGGGTGAGGGTGAAGTGTCAGGTGCATCTGACACTGCATCGCAGGTTCCCAGGACCACCCTCTGGGTCATCTCAAGCTTCTCTCGGTCTAAGAAGAGCTGTTGTATGCGTGAATGTTTTATTACAGCTGAAGGATGCAGAGTAAGGTCAGCAGAAGGTAGAAGCAGCACAGGCCAGGGTCCAGGAGAGACCAGGCACAAGCTGCTGGTTGTCCTCTCCCGGTAGGCTGGTGGGGACAATTGATCCACTGTCCAGCAATGACACGTTGCTCTGTCAACCAGGGAAGCCCCCCTGGGCCTTGGTGCCAAGCGTCTTACTGGTGGTTTGTTACTGGGCAGAGAGCACCTCCGTGGCTGACCTGAGTCCCTCAATCTCCACTCCTCCGAAAGTCAAACTGATGGAGCCTGGCCCAGGGTCCCCACCGTAAATCACATGGTTAGCCGGAGCGATCTGGCTTGGCCCAAGGCCCCTGGGAAACAAAGACAAACTTTTTTTAAAATATATTTTTTATTGATATTTTACAGAGAGGAAGGGAGAGAGATAGAGAGCTAGAAACATTGATGAGAGAGAAACATCGACCGGCTGTCTCTTGCACACCCCCTACTGGGGATGTGCCCCCAACCAAGGTACATGCCCTTGACTGGAATCGAACCCCGGGACCTTTCAGTCCGCAGACCGACGCTCTATCCACTAAGCCAAACCGGTTTCGCCATAAGACAAACTCTTATCAGGCAGCTCGCTGCAAGGGCTTGGAGGTTGTCTCCCAGGAGTTGGTCCCGAGCCAGGCTTCTCTTTGAAATGTGCAAGATCCGAACATCCCACACTTGCTGAGTCAACCCTTTACTGCACAGACACAGAAGACGCACCCAGCGCTATTTTTGTGTCTTACGTAGGGCTGAGATCTGCCTCCCGCCGGCATCCGTGCTTTGTGGCTGGCACCACCCTAGAGAAGTATATGGATGGCTCCAGTCTCAGCCTTTCTCCCCGTTGTTGGGGGTGGGCCCTCCTGTCCCATTCCTTTCACTGCAGAAGCAGCATCACGGGTTCTCCTTCCCCTCACTCCTGACCCAGGGAAGGGCAGTGGCTTTCTGATGGGGGGTTTGGAAGGAAGATCAGCTCTTGCACAGCCCACCCCGTCCTCTCTCTCTTGAGCTGCCCCTCAGTAGCGAGGTCGCACTGCGTGGCTTACAGCGGCAGCTCTCTCACCGCCGCGCCTGTGCTTGGGGCCGCATCCGGCTCAGGCATGCGGTCTCAGCGAGCCCACGCGGCTTGCCGATCCTAAACCCCCTTCTCAAGCAGCTTCACTCGCCATCAAGGCAGTATTCTATTGCCCTTTGCCTGGTGCCTGTGTCTGTCCTTCAGCTGGCTCCTCATGGAGGCAGGAAAAAGAAGGGCAACATTTATTAGTCCCTCAAACCCCAAGCACAATCAGGTCTCCCCTCAAACATCTCTGCCGAGGTCCCCAGGCCCTTCCCCCATGCCCCCTCCTCAGGGTCCCTGGCCTGCCCTGTCCCCTGGCGCGCACTCAGGCTGTCTGGGACCCTCTGGAACGCTGGTCCAGAACTAAGCACAGACCACGCCAGGCCTGGCCTGGGAGCACCAGTCACAGGGGCAGCACCTCTCAGCCTCCTCTCAGAACTCCCGTGAACCCCCCGTCTGAGCAGTCCTTCCATGCCCAGCCTGCAGGAGACACAGTCCTTTCCCGCGTGAGTTAGCATGAGAGCCCGTTTCCTCTGAGCGGGAGAGTTGGTTTTGTAAGCCTCTTCTATAGTTGGCCAAGAAAGTTCTCCTTCTCAGGTACATTTGTAAACACATGCACACGCATCCCTTACAAGGGTATAGGAACCACACACACACACACACACACACACACACACACACACACCCTTCTCCCCAAGCTCACCTCACCAGTTCACTAAACTCCTATGTTACCCACCCAAGAAATATGTCAGAGATATTCATAAGGCTCCCCAAAACCCTACCTCGTGGTAAAGAGCACAGCCTTTACCACGTTGGACATTCCTAGGTTGGAATCACAGCTCCACCATGTATTAGCTGTGTGATCTTGGGCAAGTTGCTTAGCCTCTCTGAGCTTTTGTTTCCTCAGAATCCTAAAGTGAAGGTTATAATAGGACCAACTTTTAAAGGGCCAACCCTGGTGCCTAGCATATATCATATTCTTGATAACTCTAGCCTAGTAGTACTATAGCAGCAGCATTACTGGTATTAATATTAGTATTGCCCTTCATCTAAACCTTCCAACATAGAAACAGCCTAGAGTTAGAACAGGGATGCAGCCCTTCAAGGGAGAGGGTGATGGGTGAATATTGCAATTAACGAAGGGTCACGGGGTCCTTTTGTGAAGTTCAACATTGGGGGTCCCAAATGTTCAATCTCTCCTTGTTTGGAGAGATTCTGTGGAAGGAAGTAGGGAGGACAGGGCTGACCTAGACTATCAGAGGAGAGGGCGTGGCTGTGAGTCCGGAGGTCGAAGGACAGAGGCCCAACTGCTTGGCTGCTGAGCCTGGCCTCCAGGCACCTCGCTTCCGTGGTTCCAGGGGGATTCCCTGCCGTCTGGCAGTGTTTGGGGGCCAACGAGAGAAGAAGACGTGACTCCGTGAAACGGAAAGGCTCATTGGAAACCAAGGCACAGTGACAGCCCAGGAACCCTGGCCCCAAGTCACCCATGTGACAGGCGCAACCCTCTGTGAACAGCCCGAGGTGGTGGTTTTCAAAGGGGCAGCCAAATGGCAAGGGGGCACAGGTGAGCTGGACTTGACCTCGTGGAGACCCTGGGTAAAGGGCGGACCCCTCCCCTCGTCCCCGGGTCAGCTTTTCCCAGCAGGGAACACGGGTGCCCGTGGGAGTGGACGGTGCGCCTACATTGCCTGGGAAATGCACACAAAGGATTCCTGCCCCACCGGCCAAAGGTGAAGAAAACCAGTTTCACTCTTTAGAGTGCCGCCTTATAGGTGTCACCGTGTCAGCGGGCTGAGCTCCTCTGACTCCAGCCTCCGGGGCCCTGCCAAGCTCTGTGCGTCTGAGCGGCCAGGCTGCGGACTCGCTAAAGGGAGGCAGCGACGGGCAGAGGCAGCACGGATGTGGCCGCCTAACAGCGGAAGCAGGAGAGAAGCCAACGGGAGCCGCGGAAGGAAAGCCACGGAAGGCCGTTGAGTGCCTGGGCGAGCGGCGGGCCCCCCTCAGGAGCCCGGGTGTTCAGTGACACGTCATGAGGGCCTTGAGTCATTCAAAGAAAGGGGAAGCTGTTCGACACAATCACTTTAAGAAGGTTGAAAACAAGCATGCCATACACTGGAGCAATGTCACCATTGCAAACAGGAAAACAGAAGGTGGGAACTGCAGGTGTCTAAAGGATCTACATCGGGCGCCTCCTTCCCCGCCGATGCTGGATCAGTGGAGCTCCACCGAAGGAACACACTGGGGTCTTTTGGCCTCTCCGCAAGGTATTGTTTAGGCAGAGGAGGAGAGCAACAGAAATGGGGGAAGGGGAGCCAGCGGATAAGGCCCAAGGGTCTGTCCTTCCATTTAAAAAAAAACAACACAAAACCTTCTACTCGCTCCTCGCTAGAAGCGCAGCTCCTACGTGGCAGGGGGGAGGCCTCAGTTTGCCTGGATCTTCTTGGGGAGGCCCAGCGCCTCGCGGCTCCTGCCCAGCAGCATGCCCTCGAGCCGCTGGCAGTGCTCCCGGAGCTGCTTCTCCCGGGGCAGCAGGAAGGTGAGGACCTTGTTCCGCACGACGCCCCGGTCCTCCTCCTCCCGCAGCCGCTGCTTCACGCGGGCCGCCTGCTCCTCCTGCTGCGCCAGGGCCCCGTTCATCTCGCGGAAGGCGTCTTCCAGGTAGTGGATGGCCTTCAGGGCCTCGTTCTTAAAGTCCTCCAGCTCCCGCTGCACCGCGGCCACCTTCTGCTGCAGGACCTCCAAGTCCGCCGCCGACGGCGGCGGGAGGCCCGAGGGCCACGACGCGGGGAGGGAGAAGTCCCCAGACTGGAGGCCGCTCTCCACCATCTTCTTCCCTTGTAAGGTATTCACCTTCATGAGAATGGGCCCCGCCTGGTAGATCGGTTCCATCGTCTTCCCCGTTTTTGGACAAGGAGAGGGGGAGCTCAGAGACCTGCCAGGTCAGTGGAGTTTTGGGGGGGTGGGTGGGGAGGGGGGACGCTAGAGACAAGAACACACAATCCTTTGAAGTGGAGCCGCCTGCCTATTGTGACATCAGGGCCCCTTCAGCCAATCAGGAGGCAAAGCCACAATCCGTTCATTTGCATGTCGGAGCCCCATTGGTTGGTTATCCAGAGCTTTGTGTGCTCAGCCACCCAAGAGGTGTTCAGTTGTCCCTCCTGAGAGGTGGGTTCTGATGAGCTGATCGCCCTTCCAGAACCGGAGTTTAATCTCTTCCTTAACCTCAGAGTCAGGCCGAGGCCCAGAGCCGGGAGGTAAACCAGCCAAAGCAATGCAGGCCAGGCCAGACTCACTGAGAAGGGCCTGGAGGGTCTCGGAATGGCCTCCGGGCTTCAGCACCTCATCAGTGAAACAAGCACATCGTTAAGAGATAATACCTAATCCACTTCCTAGCTCTAAAATGCTATAAAAAAAAAAGTAATTTCTGATTCCGATCCATACTCCTATAATGAAGTCAGAATTCTAAGATAATGTTAGAAGCGGCGAGAAATGCACTGAGGTTTTGATGGATGGTCCACAGCAGTGCTGACTTGGGAGGTGCGGGGTAGACACGGGTCATTCATTCATTCTGCAGGTGCTCCCTGAGTGCTCGCTCTGTACAAGGACCAGGGCGCAGGGGTGGCACGCGGGATGGTCCTCACTCCCGGCCCTGCCGGATCGTGGCCGAGTGCCAGAGCGATGAGAAAAGACATGTAGAGAGGTGAATGGCGCACGTCCTATCTGATTACTCTAAGAAAGGAAATGTTTCTAGTTGACCTACGTTTGGTTTAGTCAAGAACAAACCTCTAGCTTGCTCATCTCAATCTCTTGCCCAGATTTCTCCTCTGGCCTCCGAATCTAAACATCTCTCCAATGTGCCTCAACTGTGATCCAAGGCTGAACTGGTTGTCGTTCCGTTCAAACTGGTTGCTGTCTGGATAATGACACCAGCCCCGGGCAGCACCCACGCCAGCATCCACGTGACAAACCTGGGATCAATGTGGACCTCTCCACATCCAAGTGGCTCTGAGTCCTTTTGATGCCACCACCTCTGAGCACGCTAGTATCAGACCACCTGGGTTGGGCTGCAGCTCCACCACCGACAGCTGTGTCTCCTACCTCCCTGAGTCTCAGGATCCTTATTTAGACAGTCCGAACACTAATTCAATGGTATGCAGCTCCCCGGGAGGGGAAAAAAAATAATAGCTCTGATTTATAGCTGTTGCCAATTTCCATAGTGTAAATATTCCCACCATGGCTGATTTCGGGCTACCTACAGGATGTCTCTGGGAAGAGAGATGCTCAGTTGGCCCTCATGAACCTGTGGGAGCCAACTCTGCAACCACAGGGCCCATGACGAGGGCAGCTGCCTTCCCCGAGATGCAGACTGGCCCACCTGGACTCTAGGTCCCGGAGCGCCCGCAGTGGGCACCGGAGAGGGAACTGTGCAGGGAAGTTCATGGCTAAACTAAGGTGTAGTTTTGAATCGCGTGATGGGATAACAAACCCAAATGTTGAAACAGAATGTCTGGTGAAAAGAGCACTGTTCTGGGAGTCAGAAGATCTGATGTCTGGGACTGCCATGTGACCCCAGGCGAGCCACCTCCCTTGTCCGAGCCTGTTGTCTCTGCTGTGATGTGGGAAAGTGGGGGGCAACTTCTCTGGGGTCTCTGGTGTTCTAAGACCCATACGGGCCTTCCTTTAAACCTCTCCCCAGACACTTAACGCCTTCTCCCTCTTTCAGTGACCTAGGACCCATCCTTCCAGACCCCCTAACCCCCCCGTAAATCACGTGAGGACAGAGACTGTGCATCTCTCATCCTACGAACCCCCAGTGTCCTGCCTGGTGCCCTGCCCATAGGGCACTCAGAAAACTGGATGAAACAGAGTGGTGTTCATAGGTAGCCCTCAGATCCAGGGGCTCCCCTGGCTTTCCTTCTGACACGATGACACCTACTGGTCCGTGTGGAAACAGCACCTTCTTGATCCCCAGACCTGAGATCCAGAGGGGAACTGGGAAGGTGATGGAAACAGCCTGCAGTCTTGTGGTGTGTTAGTGTGTGTGTGTGTGTGTGTGTGTGCGCTCGCACGTGCAGGTCCAGCCCATAATAGGTTTCTGAATCAGCAAAAGAAAATAATGTGTCTCTATCTTGTGATTTATCTCATTCTCTCTCTCTCTCTCTCTCTCTCTCTCTCTCTCTCTCTCTCTCTCTCTCTCGACATTTATTCTCAGCCTCTCTGTCTCTCTCCCACAGAGAAGAACCAGAGCTATGAAAGAAAAGTAGCAAAAGTTAAAAAGGAAGAGCAGTTCCTCAATTTCCCTGGTGCTTTTTCATGAGGTTTTAGTTCCTGTCTCCTCAGAGCCCCGAGGAGGACCGACCGCGTTCCCCCTGAGCCTCTGTCAACGGAGGAGCCAGGCGGGGCAGCTCCCGGACCTTCTGGGGCCTCAGCAGGGCAACTCGCCACCGGGCACGTGCTCACACGTCCACCTCCTGGAAGGCTCTCAGCCCAGGCCTGTGCCTTCCTCACAAATTCCCTTCCATGCAACCCAGGAAAGACAGCACGTCTGTTTGTCCTCTTCAGGGTGTCGTCTGTCAGGAGGGTTTCCTCTGTCCCTGGTCTATTCCCTCAGTTCACAGCTCCCTGTGTCTCAGGATAATGGGGGAGCAAGAGGGGCTATCAACCCCACAGAGGTCCAGATCCCACCCCTGAGAATCGCATCCCACCTGAGTGGGGAGGGTCTCAGGCGTGGGCATGTGTTAGGAGGCCTCGGGTTGGGGACACTCCTGCCCACATGGCTCAGCACCCCTCCCCGGCCCTGTCATGTGCCCCCTGCCCGTGCCTCTGCCTCTGCATGTGAAGAAGAGAGACATACGTGCACTCCTTCATGTGCCTCTTTAAAAAAAAAGCTTGCATCCCATTTAGAATCACATTCACGTCCTATTTCTAACCCAAGTACCGGCCGGGGGGCCGGAGCCCCCATAGTTGGCTCTGACTAATCAGGGCCCTCCTGGGGCGAGACCGGGCGTCCCCGAAGCCCAAGCCTCCCCGTGCCAGCACCAAATCGGGGTTCTGTTCCCAAGCAAGCAAGGGGAGGAGTAGACGACCAACTGTGGCTTCCACAATGTGTAGTTGTATTGGAGGAGAGACGCGTGAAAGAGCCAAGCTCACTCTCCAAACCCGAGCTGCTCGTGTCAGCTTTCAAGCAGCGTCTTCTAGGAATCCCTTAAAACCAGGCCCTCTGCCTCCACCGCCAAGAAAAGAAAAGAAAAATGTGGGGAAAAAAACCCCCTACAAGTTCAGAGCAATCTCTCAGCAACACCAGAGAGTGTGCGGTTGGCTACTTCCAAAGCAGAGAAGATAGTGGTTGGTCCTACCCAGCATACTGTCTTCCCAGAATCCCCTGGGCCTGGGCCTGGGCCTCCCCAGGTGGCTGCTGGCCGGGGGGAGGCTGCGTCACAGCCTGTGTCTCCCCCGATGTGCCCCTACCAACAGGAGCAATCGTGACACACGGCATCTTAAGATGCAAGCGCCTGGAGGGCCTCCCTCCGGCCTGCACTCACCCATCCGTCCCGTCGCGTGTTCAAGGGCACTGACGGAGCGCCCGCCCTGTGCACACGGAGCTGGGCAAAGGATGGAGAGAGCAAACGAGAGAGAGAGCCCCTGTCCTCAAGCTGCTGGCATTTCAGCAGAAGGAGATAAACAAGAAAAAAAGTAAAGCAATCAGCAAAGAAGGCGACTTGGGCTGGTCTAAGTGCTCAGAGGGGATGGAGACAAGGGCGGGAGGGGCCCCCAGGGGAGACTTGGTGAGGGGAGGGCCCTTGGGGTGAGTCAGGAGCGGTGAAGAGGCCTGGGAGCAGCCAGTGGAGAGGCCCTGCGGCAGGAACAGGCCCAGAAGGAGGACGAGAGGAGGAGGGAGGTGCAGGGCCCGAGCCCTGGGAGGGACCTGGGATGGCATCCACCCCGGGAAACCCCCAGCGCCCTGTCGAGGGCGACTCCAGCTGTGCAAGACGCCGGCCGCTGCCCGCTGCTGCTGGCTTTCCGGGCCGGGGACCAGGACTGGGAATGGGGACGAGGCTGGGGTGCAGGCGGGGACCGGGACCAAGGACCCAACGCGGTGCCGCCGGTGAGCGTGATTAATTAACCCGGAGCCGGGCCCAGGCGCGGCGCTAAAAATACCTGCTTCCCGCCGCGCCGCGGCAGCTGCCACCCAGCAACTTCCCCCGTCGCCATTTATCATAATTTGACACCGATAAGGAGTGTCCGTGGGGCTGCAGGAACAGGACTCCGCCACAGCCCGCCCGCCCGCCCGCCGGCTGGCGTGTGGGAATCAGCCGTGGCGGCTTCCTACCTGAGCCCTTCTCCCTTCCCGGGGGGCCCCCCTCCCTGTGCCTGCCCCCCCTTCCCCCGCCCCCGCCCGTGGTCTGGCCTCCCCTCTGGAACCCTCGTGGGCTCGCCTCCAGGGTGGTTGCCAACGCCTTCTGGAGAGCAGGGGCGCATGGTCGGGTGCCATGTTTCACCCCACTGCCACCCCGCCACTCGGCTGAGCGCCATCCATCAGAGGCCCTGCCAGCCGGGGCGGCAGTGTAATTAAAATATGTAAAACACGCCGGGGAGCGGGTCTGAGGGCACGGGAGCGGTCCCTGGGCCCGGCCATACAGGCAGCCCCGCCGGGGGGCTGGCCCCTCTCCAGCCCCGGGGGCCTAGGACTGTGCCAGGGGGGCCCTCCACACGGGCGGGGCAGAGGTGGGGCCCCGCACCAACCCCCCCGAATCCCCTCCACCGGGCACGGACCTTAGGGGGCAAAGCAGCTGCTCGCAGGAAAGAGAGGTTCGCCGGGCCCACAGGCCGGCACGGGGGCCCAGAGACCAGGCCAGGAGGGGCCTGGCATCGCCCCAGTTGGAATATTCTATCCCACTCGCAACACTTAATTTTCTTTTTCTTTTCTTTTTTATAAATATATGTTATTGATTTTTTTACAGAGAGGGATAGAGAGTTAGGAACATCGATGAGAGAGAATCATGGATCAGCTGCCTCTTGCACTCCCCCTACTGGGGATGTGCCCGCAACCAAGATACATGCCCTTGACTGGAATCGAACCTGGGACCCTTGAGTCCGAAGGCCAACGCTCTGTCCACTGAGCCAAACTGGTTTCGGGCAACACTGATTTCCTTAAATGACCCATCACGAAGCCGGACATCTGTATTAATGCTCTAGCGAAGCCACTTCCGCTGCCAAGACAAATGAGCTGCCCAAGGTCACTCTACCTTAGGCGGCCTTCTGGGTGGACAGGAACTTCTGAGGGCAGGGCTAGGCAACTGTTTCTTTAAAAAAAAAATTAAATTGATTTCAGAGAGGAAGGGAGAGGGGAGAGAAATCAGAAATACCCACGATGGGAGTCATCCATCAGCTGCCTCCCAGCACGCCCCCTACAGGGGACTGAGCCCAAAGCCACGTGACACCCAACCGCCGAGACACACCGGCTGGGCTGGTCACATCAGGAAAACTATAGGCCAAAATGTGTAATCCCAACCTTTTCTTAAAATTAGACAAGGTCATTGTTTTAAGCACCCTTTCCCCCCATGCCCACCCTCATCATTGAAGGAATTTGTGATTTTTACTGAAACATCAGAACTCTGGGGTTCGGGCCTGTGACACATTTTCTTTGCGATGGCACAGACTCGGGGAGTGTTGGGGGTTTGGGGAGGAGAACTGAACCCTCAGCCAGTCAGACGCCAGGCACCCGGAAGAGCCCAGTGGGAGCTTCTGTTCTGGGGAGCGGGGGGGGGGGGGGGGGGGGGGGAGGGGTGATGAGGGCCCGTGTTGTTTGGGTGGCTGACTCTCCCTCCTACCCTCAGCCCTCTTGAGGGCAGCAGGCCCGGAGGGCACCCCCCGGCTCTGAAATCACCCCGCAAAGCCAAGCTGCTGCTCCCTCGGGCCCACACCCCTCTGACCAGGCACAGAGCCAGAGCCCCGGCCTGCATGCCGGGGTGTCGGGCTGAATTACGTGAGCTTAAGGACCAAATCCCCTCCTTCCTGGGTTACTTAACTGTCTGCCTGGCGAGGCGCTGGGTGGGGAGCGGGAGCGGGAGGGGGGGAGGGATTACCGGTGACAGACACCAGGGCCTGCCTGGCGGCTTCAGACGGAGAAGCTTTGATCACCTGGAACACTCCAGACACCAGGACTCCTAATGATGAGTAATGAGCTCAAGCCGTCGGAAAGTTACCCAGCACCGCCGTGGGGACACACACAGCTTCCCGAGGGAGCCGGGAAGCCCGGGCCGTGGCGACAGGGCGCAGTCACCCAGTGCCCTGCGGAAGAGCTCGACCCTCGCCCACCCCCACCCAGGGTCCCCACCCCACCCACCCCCTCCCCCCGCGCTCCCGAAGAGGCGGGCGGTTTCTAGGCTCTGGACATTTGACAGCTACAGGGCCGGTTTGGGGTCTAGATGACAGAGGTCATTTTTTTATGCAAGAGTGCAGCCTCCCTGTTCGTTCCTCCTTCATTCATTCGTTCAGTCATGTGTCCAACACACGTTTAGTGAATGATTGGGATGAGCCAGCCTGGCGCTTGATGCTCAGGATAGAAGACACCTAAGATGGGATTTCTGCCCTCCGTGGTGACTGCCTAGCGGCTAGCAGCTCCAGGGGTGGGCAAACTTTTCAACTCGAGGGCCACAATGGGTTCTTAAACTGGACCGGAGGGCCGGAACAAGAGCAACCTGACCATGCTGGCACTCTCATCTTGGGCTGCTGGTGAAGGAGCGGAGGGGAGAGCAAGAGAACCCTCTGCTCTTTTGCCTCCGAGGGCGGGATAGAACAGCGGAACGGGCCGGATCCGGCCCTCGGGCTGTAGTTTGCCCACGGCTGGGCTAGCCCGTCCTACAGCACGGCTCTGGCTAAGGGGCTGACAGCGGTGGCTGCAGGGCTCAAGACCACCCAGAGCGGGGGACTCTCCTGGTAAGTTAGCCGGTCCCTTCTCCGGGTGGGGACAGGGAGCAGGCTGGGGGTGGAATTAGGAGACCCCAGGCCCCTCCAGGCTTCAGCTCTGGAGTCTCAGCCACGCCCCTTCGCCTGGGGTTTCCTGCTCTGAGGTTAGCCGCGATGGTGTCCGCCTTGCGTCCCCACGTTTGGCTTCGTGGAAACCGAAGCCCGGCGATCCTCCAACTGGGGCATGCATCGTCATCACCTCGGGAGCGCATTGAAGATCATTTCTAAGATCTGGGTTTTACCCTCAAGAGATTCTAACTCAGAGGGTCTTGGGAGACTGGAGTTAGGGGACCGGCCCTCTTGGTTTGCCCTGAACCACGAGGGCCCCTCGGATGTGCCGCTTTCCGTTTTACAACGAGGACCATCTCTGAAATCCCACACAGGTCACCCTCATCCCGCAGCATTCTTTCCTTTCTGGGTCACAGATCAGGCAGGAGCATGCTCTGGGAGAGAGAGCCCTCCCCGGGCCCAGTGGTGAGCCTGGGTGCCTTCTGTAATTCCATTCCCTGTTGCTATTGTTTCATTTAAGGTGGACCTGTAACCCACCTCACAGCAATGCATTGCAAAAGGAAGCATTCTATGTCAAAGCCGGTTTGGCTCAGTGGATAAAGCGTCGGTCTGCGGACTGAAGGGTCCCAGGTTCGGTTCCGGTCAAGGGCATGTGCCTTGGTTGCAGGCACATCCCCAGTGGGAGGGTGTGCAGGAGGCAGCTGATGGATGTTTCTCTCTCATGGACGTTTCTAGCTCTCTATCCCTCTCCCTTCCTCTCTGTGGAAAATCAATTTAAAAAAAAAAAAATATATATATATATATATATATATATACATATATATATGTAAAAGGAAGCATTATGGAAAGGTTTTACATATGATATAAGACAGTGTTTCCCAAACTTTTGACATGTGTACCCCTTCTATAATTTTCGTAACGCTGAGTACCCCTCCTCAAAAAAAAAAGGATGTATTTTAATGATCAAAATATATTTTTTGGTACATACACAAAATAATAAACGAAAAATAAAATTATTCATAATAAAATATAAATAAAAGTTATATTATAAATAACATTTATTTGCACACCGGACCATCTCACACCTCACAAGACTGTCTTGACTTGACTCATGCAAACGTAGAATCAGGCGCAGCTAAGCACGGTGCAGTGCATATCCCCACCAAACTCTCCCCGTACCCCTGGGGGTACGCGTACCACGCTTTGGGAAACACTGATATAAGAGAATAAGACAGAGAGTGAGAGGGAGCACGGGGGAAAGAACAAAGGAGGAGGAGGGGAGGAGGGAAAGGGAACGAGAGAGTCTGCCTCTTTTTTTTATGTCCTAGGCGTAGTTGTGTGAGGACATTATGGTGGAACTGCGGCAGCCATTCTGCAGTCATGAGGTAACGAACCTCCGATAAAAACTCAGCTGTGCTAAGGGTGCACAATGAGATCCAAAGAGCCTCCATTTTGTGTAACATCATGGAGCCCCTCGCCACACCCAATCTCAAATGACCTACCTCCCGTCCGATGGAAACGTGATTGAAATGCCTCTCGTGCTTAAACAACTTTCACCTGGTATTCTGTTAATTGCAGCCAAACACATCTGACTGTAACCAAGGCCCAAGAATTTGGTATTTTAAACAAGATCCCTAAGTCCTTCTGATGCTCTCCACCAACCTAGCGAATACCATGGTTCTCAAAGTGCGTCTTGGCCTGGCAGCACGCAGTATGGACTGGAAACTTCTGAACCAGACACCCTGCAGGGCGGGGGGGGGGGGGGGGGGGGGGAACAACAAGCCTGTCAGGTGACTGTCAGTTGTTTTAACAAGCCTGTCAGGTGACTGACGATCACCCCAGTGTAACAATCACTGAGCTGATCAATACCTGAGGCTCCCTGACTAACACCAGGCCTCGGGGACTTGTGGGTGAGGCTTTGCAACTTCACCCACGTCAAACCTGCTTCCTTTTCTCACGTGAACAGTAAAGCCGTGTGTCTCTTCGCCTTCTGCCATTTTCCCCCTCCTCCCCAGCCCCTTCCCCAGGTAAGCTTGCGGTAGTTGAATGCTTTGGTCGGGTTTACTGGCCTGTTATTAATAGCCACATCATGGCCGGGAGGGAGGGAAGGGAGGGCGTTTTCATGGGCAGGCATGAACTCGGCAGGTAAGGAGGGACCAGGGATGTCAACGTCCTGCCCCTGAACCCCCACTCCTCCCTCACATCGCGTGGCCCGGGAAGGGAGGCGGCGGAGGGGAGTCCCGGGCAGCCCACCTGCCCTTCCTGCCAGGGGAGCGCTGCGGCTGGCCTTTTATATTCCGGGGAGCGCCTACTCCTCACCGTAATGAGTTACTCCAAACCCCGGTGAGAGTCCCACGGGCAGACACGGAACAATAGGCCTCAAGTTGCGAGGGGATCCACTCTCAGTTAAGAAGGAAATTATAAATGCCCAATTACACATGCTCTTTCGACTACGTTTCCAGCATGCCAGATACGCTCCCGGATGTTGCTATTCTTCACCACTGAGCACACTGTCCAGCGGCCATCCCGTCACTAATAACAACAGCTCACTAAGAATTAATAGCAATTCCTGCCAGGAATGTGGTGCTTCCCAGGGCCTGGCCCAGCGGCTTTGTGTGCACTATTCCTTTAAAACTAAGGAGCCTCCGCCGGTTTGGCTCAGTGAATAGAGCTTCGGCCCTCGAACTGAAAGGTCCCGGGTTCGATTCCGGTAAGGGGCATGTACCTTGGTTGCAGGAGGCAGCTGATTGATGTTTCTCTCTCATCGATGTTTCTAACTATCCCTCTCCCTTCCTCTCTGAAAAATATCAATAAAATAAGAAAATAAAAAGATTTCTTCTGACCCTGGAGAAATAGCTCTTAAAAAAACACAAAAAACTAAAGAGCCTCCAGCCCAGGCATGAGCCCACGCCTCCTCTTTGTCCCGGTTGGATGGGGCGTGAGTCCTTCACAGCGGCTTCCTTTTGTCCGTCTTCCCCTCAGATCTGTCCGCGAGGCCAAATGCTATAAAACAGCTGAACACTTGCACCACCTCCAATGTGTGGTCTAAGCTTGTAGCATTGCCTAGGCCGGTGGTCGGCAAACCGCGGCTTGAGAGCCACATGCGGCTCTTTGGCCCCTTGAGCGTGGCTCTTCCACAAAATACCACGGCCTGAGCGAGTCTATTTTGAAGAAGTGGCGTTAGAAGAAGTTTAAGTTTTAAAGAAATTTCAATCGTTGTACTGTTGATATTTGGCTCCGTTGACTAAAGAGTTTGCAGACCACTGGCTTAGACTACACATTGGCCAGTAGCTGCCCCCCACCCCCACCCCCTTCCTATAGCCTGGGGTGGCTGAGGGCCCAGAAACCAAACCCAGCAGGTGGGGGGCATCGAGGGGTTTTGATGTGTATTGTCAGGAAGTGAGGGTTGTGGCCAAGTCCGGCCTTGCCTCTCCTCTCGGGGTCCCTGTGTGTGTGGCCCCCACTCCCCTGGGTCTTGTGTTGGGCTCATCCCTCACAGGGCCTGCTCACACCACTGGCAGATGCACTTCCCTCTCTCGGGGGGTCAGCAGCCCACACACTCCCTTGATTGATCTCCTGATCAACAGTTTACTCGGCTGTAATCATTGGGTCCTTATGACAGCCAAGGCCTAGACACCCGATGGTCCCTCTCGGTAGGACAAGGGCATGGGGTTGCTGCTACGGACATGATAGTTAGGGGTCAGCAATGATTAGAAACCTCTAAGGCTGTCTGAAGGCCATCCTCTGAAGGAGAGGCACCTGGGAAACGAGCCTGGAGAGCTAAGGAAGCAAAGAAGACCCAACCCCTCCCAAGTTTGGGGTGTGCTTGGGGCCAAGCCATTGGGGGCCCAGCGGGCTGCCTTCTCCCGCTCCCCGAGTGTGGACTGACAGTCCATCGCTGCCCATCTCACTGGGCACCCCCTTTCCTTCGGGCGTCTCCCTGCAGCCACAGAAGCAAGTTTCCTCCATAAGGCTGGTCACACCAAGCCACCCTGTGCCCATCCAGGGGATGACGTGAAAAGGATGCTTAGGAGCCTGGCTTTTTAAGCCGCCTCGGTTTGGTGCAGGGCACTTGGGTTAGGGAGGGATCAGCGTGATCTCATGGGTTGGGGATGACCCAGGCCAGCAGAGGTTGGCTAAGGCCCCAGAGGGAACTGCTTCTGAGACACAGTGCTTTGGAGCAATTAAAAGGCTGGCCCACCGAAACCGGTTTGGCTCCGTGGTAGAGCGTCGGTCTGTGGACTGAAAGGTCCCGGGTTCCATTCCGGTCAAGGGCATGTACATTGGTTGCAGGCACATCCCCGGTAGGGAGTGTGCAAGAGGCAGCTGGTCGATGTCTCTCTCTCATCGACGTTTCTAGCTCTCTATCTCTCTCCCTTCCTCTCTGTAAAATATCAATAAAATATGTTTTATTTTTTTAATATATATTTTGGGATTTGCCAGTGATTTTATTTTTTTTAATATATATTTTATTGATATTTTACAGAGAGGAAGGGAGAGAGATAGAGAGCTAGAAACATCGATGAGAGAGAAACATCGAGCAGCTGCCTCATGCACACCCCCCCCTGGGGATGTGCCCGCAACCAAGGTACATGCCCTTGACCGGAATCGAACCCAGGACCTTTCAGTCCGCAGACCGGCGCTCTACCACTGAGCCAAACCGGTTTCGGCTAAAATATATTTTAAATAAATAAATAAATAAATATGGAAATGTTCTCTGCATTCCTGAAAATCCCAATGCCTCATACATGGCTTGGCACATTAAAAAATACTAATAATAAAATAAAATTAAATTAAATTAAAATAAAATAAAATAAAATAAAAAGGCTGGCCCACGGAGAGGTGCTTGCCGTGAAGCTCTGCTAGGCCCGGATGCTCGTGAGAGCCGAGGACCAGCAGCCAGGGCGGCCCAGCCTCCCCGAGCCCCCCCCTCTCCCTCCCTGCCACCCACGCCTCTGAGTAACAAAGCCTTCAGGAATCAATCAGCTTTGCAGGATGCACCTTCCTGTCTGCACAGCTCCCTTTCCTCCCTCAGTTCTCGCCGGGGAGGTCAGAGTTCACATCAAATGTCATTAATCATCTTCTGGGGGCTGCGGGCTCATTGGATAGTCCTATTAATCAGAGGCCTATCACACCCGCAGCCGGGCCGGGTCGCCATTGTCCTGTCCCTCGCCTATCCTGGGAAGATTAGATTATCAGTGACAACCGAGACACCCTGGGAGTCGCGGGGAAGCCGCCGAATGGGGTTGCTTTTATTTTATTTTTTCTTTTATTTATCCTCCCGATTCGAGGATGAGCCGTTTCTTGTCTCGTCACACTGCATCCTCTCCTTCAAAGAATCGGCTTTAAGAATCCAATTTGTCAAACTGGACAATCACCGGCAAATCCCAAAAAAAGAAAAAGAAAAAATACTGTCAGCGACTTTATCAACAAAGGTAAAATAAAGCAGAAAGGCTTTAAATGGGACCCGAAAGGATTAGAAAATAAGTTGTGTTTGACAACAGTCTGTGAAGAGCGGGGTCTCTGGACAAAGAACCGGGCAGAGATGGGCCCAAAGTGGTTTGGTGATTCACGCCCTGCCCCGCCGGGACCCAGATGGCCGCCCCCCTCCCAGGGGCCAGGCCAAGTTGAGACCTGGTGCTGAGAAAAAATGGAAACGTATGTCTTCCCCCAACTTTCTGCCTCCCGGTAGCAACAGCAGCGACACAAAACAAAACAACCACACCTGTATAGTTTTATGCATCAGCGCCACCCCCATATATTTAAGAATTAATTTGATTCGCCAGAGAAGCCTACAGAACAACAACCAGGGCACAGCAGCACAAAGCCTACAGCTCCCCACTTCTGTGACAGACTCTGTCACACACTATTGAGGCGCGCGCGCACGAGCACACACACACACACACACACACACACACACACACACACACACACAGTGGCTGCTGCAGGGGTCAGAGGGGAGGCGGCCTTTCCAGCCCTGTGGGAATGTAGAGACCAGCCGAACACATGTAACACCTGGGCCACTTTATTTGTTTACTTTTAAATATATTTTTATCGATTTCAGAGAGGAAGGAAGAGGGGGAGACAGAAACATCAGGGGCGAGAGAGAATCACTGATTGGCTGCCCCCGGCAGGCTCCCCACCGAGGATGAAGCCTGCAGCCTGGGCGTGGGCCCTGACTGGGAATCCAACAGCGGCCTCCTGGTTCACAGGTCCACGCTCAGCCCCTGAGCCACGCCGGCTGGGCCCCCTGGACCCCGTTAGGTGGGACGGGGTCTCGGTGATGCGGAGTCCAGGGACCACAAACCCATGTTCCTCCAGGGGCCAAGAGGAAATAGCTAGGGCAGGGGGCTGAGTGTACGTCCATGAGGCCCCGCCCCTTCCTGCTCAGGCCCTGTAGGAAGGTCTCCCAGTTTTTCAGGAGATCCCGGAGACTTGGGTTTTGGGGTGAATACTCCCTATTTCAAGTGTTGGCAATTTTCCCAAATAAAAAGAAAAGCACTATGCGTGTTTGACCCCCACACCTGGGACTTGTGAAACTGATCTGACCTACCAGCCTCGGTGCAAATAAGAATTGCGAGGCCCCCTGCCAAAACCGGTTTGGCTCAGTGGGTAGAGCATCGGCCTGTGACTGAAGGGTCCCAGGTTTGATTGCAGTCAAGGGCATGTACCCTGGTTGCGGGCACATCCCCAGTAGGGGGTGTGCAAGAGACAGCTGATCGATGTTTCTCTCTCATCGATGTTTCTGGCTTTCTATCCCTCTTTCTTCCCCTCTGTAAAGTCAATAAAATATATTTAAAAATTTTTTTAAAAATAGAATTGTGAGGCCCAGCCAAAACTGGTTTGGCTCAGTGGGACTGAAAGGTCCCAGGTTCGATTCCGGTCAAGGGCATGTACCTTGGTACCTTGGTTACGGGCACATCCCCGGTAGGGAGTGTGCAGGAGGCAGCTGAATTGATGTTTCTCTATCAATGTTTCTGACTCTCTATCCCTGTCCCTTCCTCTCTGTAAAAAAATAAATTTAATAAATAAACACACACACACACACACACACACATATATATATATATATATATATATATATATATATATATATGAATTGCGAGGCCCAGAGAGGCTGGTCACCTTTGCTGTAATTTTGATACTGTACTCACTTAATTTTTCTACCTGACAAACCAGCTCTGAGTGATTATCTGTGTGGGTGCAGTAGAGGCCTGGGACTGTGAGGTCTGTGTGAGTATATTATCCACTTCCCCACAGCAAAAAAATAAAAACGGGGCTTGGGAGCCAAACTGCCCAGTTCAAATCCTGGCTTTGCCACTTGCCAAGCTGTGTGACCTCAGGCGAGTTACTCAGCTTCTCTGGGCCTCGGTTTCCACATTTTTTAAATGGGAATGATAACAATGTCTACCTCAGGAGGTTGCTGTGAAGATCAAAAGTGGCATCGAACAGAGCCTGCCGTGTGGCAAGGGCTCCACAAATTGTTCTTGCTGTTAGAATATGTAATCATATTTTATTCCATCCCCAATGGTCCTGGTATTGAGACACACAGCGTTGTAGGGTGAGGCCGGAAGCACATTAGAAGCCATGCTAGTTTGATTATCTAATCTTGGGAAAAACGGAAGTACAGGAATGGCAAAGCGTTTCCTTTCTTTTTTAAAAAAAAAATTATATATATATATATATATATATATATATATATATATATATAATTTATTTACAGAGAGGAAGGGAGAGGAATAGAAAGTCAGAAACATCGATCACCTGCCTCCTATACACCCTGAAACCAAGCCTGCAATCGAGCCTGCAACCAAGGTTGACCAGAATCAAACCGGGGACCCTCCAGTCTGCGGGCCTGTGCTCTATCCACTGAGCCACACTGGTGAGGGCACCAGGTATATGTTTTCCGCAGCGGGACGTGGGGAGACCGAGGCATTTCCACCTCCGGTTCACTTTGGACCGCTTCCCTAGGTCTGTGCCAACCATTTTGCTTTTCTGCTGTGACCTCATTGGAAACAAGGCAAGTTTCCACTCCAAATGGGTTTAGAGCAACGCCACGGGGGCCTTGCAGCTCCCAAATATTTCATCAGCATCGGCCTAGCCAGCTCTGCCACGGCTCCACCCCCGCGCTCATTACAGAGAGATTTGTGAGGCGTCCCGGGGCCGCCTTTGTCCACGGCAAGTGTGCGGCCGGCTTCATTTTTAAAAGGGATGGCTCCCCGAGGCGGTGTGCGGTCGTTAGCGAGAGGCTGAGCCGCGTGATGGTTTCTGTGTTTGGGGAAAGATGTGTTCGGGTCCGGCCAGTTGATCATTTGTGAAAATCGAACACTTGAACGTGTTAACTCTTGACCAAACCTGACAGGTACCCAGTCCGCCTCGGTGGGGTGATTAATTAAAGGCTGCTGGAGAGATCTGGGGACGGAGCTGGACTCCTCGCTTGGCTCTGAAGCCAGGGGCTAGTTTCTTAAACTCTCCGAGTCCCCACTTATGTGCGAAGTGAGGATGGTAAAACCCACTCCATGGGACGTGGGGAGACTCGCACAGAACGGTGTATGCGCTCAGGAGCTGGGAGCGCCCTTCCAGCCCCCCGCTTTCCCCGGAGAAACAGAACCGCGGCTCCCAGGCAGACGAGGCGGGGTCACCCCCGGACAGGTGCCCCTGCGTGAGTCATGTGACCCTTGTTAAGTGCGGGGATGACTCAGCTCAGAGACAGAGGCAGCCTCGCTTTCAGATGAGAGGACAAGGACAATGAACACATTCACGCTCCGTGCTTCTGGTTGGGTTTCTTGTGTAGATGAGAGCTGGCACATTCCCGGAGCCGATCCGGAGCCTGACGTCAGAGACCTGGCTGGATTTCAGTTTAAGCACACGCACGGGGTGTATTGGCCTTTGTACAAGCTCCCACCGTCCCAAGCAGTCCACAGAGGGGAAGGAGTGCCCAGAGCCTGCCTGGGCATCCAGCGTGGGGTGAGGTGCTAGCCCTGAGTGGGCACCCTGCAGGGCACACGCCGGGCAGCCCCCTGGGACCTCTGGGCCATCCTTCCAGCTCTGAGGAAGAGTTCCCAGCCACCTCCTCCGTTCAGAGACGAATGGCACCGAGAGACTAGGTGCCTGGAGTTCGAGTCCTAAACCAGAGGTAATCACGACAGCCAGCATGACCGAGCGTGTACGAGGAGCTAGGCGTGATGTGGGAGCTTTACACCAGTGTCTCATCCCGTCCTCACACCAGCCCAGAGGGGAGTAGATTGCTCTCACAGCTGATAACACGGAGGCCAAACGGCTCCCACGGGCAGAGCCCTGGTGGGAAAGCCAGATGCCACACGGCCCCTCAGTGCTCTTCCAGGAACCACCAGGCAACCTCCTTTCTGCCTGACGACATCACTATTTTTAAAAAAAATTTTAAGTTACAGTTGTCATAAAATATTATATTAGTTTCAGGTGTACAACATAGTGGCTAGATATTTATATCACTTAAGAAGTGATCACCCCAATAAGTCTAGTACCCATCTGACACCCTACACAGTTATTACAACATTATTGACTATATTCCCTATGCTGTTTTGTGTTGTGTTGTGTTTTTTTTATAACTGGCCATTTATACATCTTAATCTCTTTCCCTTTTTTACCTATCTCCCCAACCTCCTCCCATCTGGCAACCATCCGTTTATTCTTCGTATTTATGAGTTTGTTTCTGCTTTGTTTGTTCATTTATTTTCCACATATAAGTAAAATCGTGTGGTATTTGTCTTTCTCTGTCTGACTTATTTCACTTAGCATAATACTTTCTAGGTCCTTCTATGTTGTTTAGAATGTTAAGATTTCATCCTTTTTCTCTGGCTGACTCACATTCCATTGTATGTAAGCGTGGCAACGTCTTTATCCACTTGTCTACTGACGGGCACTTAGGTTGCTTCCATGTCTTGGCTATTTATAAGTAGCACTGCTGTGAACATAGGGGCACACGTATCTTTTCAGATTAGTGATTTGGATTTCCTTGGATAGATATCCGGAAGTGGAGTCACTGGGTCATAGGACAGCTCTATTTCTAACTTCATTTTTCAGGGCACTCCACGTCGTTTTCCACAGTGGCTGCACCAACTCACAGTCCCACCAGCCGTGCAGAGGGCTCCCTCTTCTCCGCTTCCTCGCCTGCACTTGCTGTTGGCTGGTTTATGGCGGAGGGCCACTCTGACAGGTGTGACAAAGGCCTCTGCATCCCACTGTGAGCCTTCTCCGCGGGCTGGGAGGTCAGAGGTCACCAGGGCCTGGGGTTCTCACCCTACAGTCCCAACCCAGGCATCCTGAAGTGCAGATGTAAATTCCTGGTGCCCTGACCCGCCTCGGGGGAGGCGTGGTGGCCTCTCTTCTCATCCTCACCCAACCCCAGAATCCAAGCGCAGGTCTGCCCCCTGCTGGGCTGTTGGAGCCAAGGAGATGAGTTTACCCCACCACCACCCCACCACACCCCCCAATCCCCCAGCTTCTGTGCTGTCCTTGGCCTCCGTGTCCTCCCAAAGGCTCTTTCCTCACGCGTTATCTCGGTTTGGGAGCAAGAGGACGAGATGAGGCCTACAATAAGTATATTAGCAGCCAGGAGAGACAGCCTGGGCTCGTAGAACCAAATGAGGAATCTGTAAGCTTTCAGCCTCCTGAAATTGCGGCGCTTTCCCCCCCACGCTTAATGCAAGCTGACAGCCCGCATTGTTCTGCCAAGACGAGGAAGCCGGATCCCAGTGATAGGGGACCAGGCACCAGTGCGGAGGCGGGTGGGGATAAAGAGAGGGGGCCGGCGGGGGGCGATTCTTAATCGGGGGGCCTGGCGGGAGACCCTGGGAACGGCGGCGGCCCGCTGACAGCGGAGACCAGGAGCTCCAGATGGCTTTTTGTCTCCGCGCAATAAAATATGTAATCTGACAGGCCCTGGGGTGGGACTCGGGGAAACAAAAGTCTGCGGGGGAGGGAGGGGGGGGGGAGGGAGGCGTGGGAGTGGGCCGGGTTAAAGGTACCCGGGTCTGAGGAGGACAAAAAGAAGCAGCCGACTGTCTCTTCGGGCAATTACTACGGGCTTTGCAAATGACATTTAATTCCAGAGGTGCGGGTGGGGGACAGAGCCAGCGGGCTTCCGGTCTTGGCGAGAGGAGAGACCTGGGACAAGCACTGGACGTGCGGCCTCCGGGGAAAGGCGATAACTTTGCCAATTAGCCACGGATGTGGATGTGGATGTGGGCCCTTTGTATGCACGCCCCCCCCCCCCAGTCGTGGCGGGGGTGACAGGAAGAGACAGGGCTTCCCCGTGCAGTGTCTCTGCTCGGAGACGGAGAAGCGACTGCACAGACAGACGTCCTGCAGGGAAGCAGCCACCGCCGCATCCGTGTGGCTCCTCGGAGGGGGCGCACCCCCAGCGGCTCCCCCGGGAGCCAGCCGACGCCCAGGGAGGCAGCGGCACCGCGGCGGCGGCCTCTGACGGGGCTGTCGCTTCTTATCAAGTAATCTCTGCCTCTCACATCGCTGCCTGTTTTCTTCCCAAAGGTCCCCGCTGGCCGCCGTGTGGGCCCGGCTCACAGCTGGCTCCCGGTGAACAGTGGACGCCGGGGGTGTGGGTCACCGGGGGGAGGGGGCACAGGAAGCTTAGGGTGCGATGGTGTGAGGGTTCCAAGGCAGGAAAATGGGGCAGGAGGATTAGTGGATATTAGCAAGAGCCGGCTAAGCCACAGGCTGGAAGTCCTGGTGCGGATGGATGGGGGGTGGGGGGGGATGCATTCTCACACGGAGGGAGGGAGGGAGAGGAGAGAGAGAGAAGAAAGGCTTTTTCAAAAACAATGTGCCAACATCGATCAAAAATGTTAACGGCCACACCCTCTGACCCCCGGAATCGACCCCTCGGCAGCGTGACAGATGTCTGCGAGGCGGCAGGCATGGTGCTCATGGCAACAAGGCTCCTAATAAAAAAGGAGAATCAACCTTAAATAGCCATCATTAGGGAAATCGATGGCCTGTCCATGCGATGGGACACTCTGCAGTTATTTAAAAATAATGAAGGGAATCTTACACCTACTGATGTGGTTAAGAGAGTGGTTTAAAAAAAAAAATTGGTTGAAAAACAATCCAGAAGCATGTATGTTTAAAAAAGAACACCTAATGTGTGTGCATAAACACTCAGACAGAGGTTACCTTTGGAGGGTTTAGGCAAAAGGAATGGTGTTTTGTGTGTAAGGCGAGATTCTTTTTGTTTTCTCTATTTTTTTATTATTTTTTTTTTTTTTACTCTTTGTTGTTCCCACTGGTTTGTTATGGCTTCTCACCAAGAGGAAGGGCAGACCCTTTCAGAAGCTGATATGGCCCCATCGTTGCTATTGGCCAAGGTCACGGTCAGAGCGCCCCAGGCTGCAGAGGGGGAGCCCGAGGGGCCCAGGGTGTGGGCTTTGCAGCTCCACAGCCAAGAGCGTTCAAACTGCCCTGGGCAGGGAGGCCTGGTGTGTCCGGTGTGTCTGTCCAATGGCTGAGGGATTGGGTTACTACCCTGTTTCCCCGAAAATAAGACAGTGTCTTATATTAAGTTTTGCTCCCAAAGATGTGCTAGGTCTTATTTTCAGGGGATGCATTATGGTTCCATGAAGTAGGTCTTATTTTCAGAGGATGTCTTATTTTGGGGGGAAACACGGTAGAAGACCGTCAGGGACCCATGCTTCTCATCCAAGCATCACAGAACCAAGACCATGGCCTGCCGCTCGGCTAGCAGGCCCCTTCCAGCCTGGAGCTGGAATCCCACATTGGAATCCCAGTGTGGAATCCAGCCTGGAGCTGGAATCCACACATTGGAATCCCAGTGTGGAATCCCACAACCTCCTCCCAGCTCTGAAGAAGGGGATGTCCTCCTGGCCACCGGGGGCGGTAACGGGTGAGGGGGCTACGGTTCTGAGCAGCCCTCACACCCTCCCAGCGAGAGGACTAATTAATGTGGCTAGCGTGCTCGGAGATCCCTAAATGAGGGTGTTAGCCACGGGCCAACGTGATTAGAGTGATGACGGCTATTAGTATCACACTATTGTTATTATGTTTGCTCTCTCAACCCTTAAATCACACCCCATCTCTCGGGCGCTTGCATTTTATGTAATTATAGCTTATATAGGTAACAAATGGATATTTCTGCAAGCCTGGGAGGGAGAGGGCCTTCTGCATACATTCATTGGCTTGATTAGTTTCCCATTTGGTATTCTTTGTTCCCCCCCAAACCCTCCTCTCCTGCCCAGCTTCCACAGGAAATTAATGAGCGGCAACACCTTGCAAAAAGTGGGTCGTGCCACGGGGAATACCTCCCGTGTGCTCTGGGCTCTAAATCCACACCGCCACAGGCTTCCTAAAGGTTACGCAAAGGTTAACAAACAATTAATCTGTTGAATCGCCGCGCTAAACCTGTTTACCCAATCTCTGCAATCTAAAGGCCACTTAGCCATCAGCCTGCACATTTTAAAGATTGATCTCTCTCTTTCCTGCCCCCCCCCCCCCCGCTCCCACCCTGTCCTCTGGACCATTGTGGGTGAAACAGAGGAAGAAAAGAACCTTTGAACTGAGAGCACGCGCACCTCTGGGGAGTTGGGGCTTTGTGGCTACCCCCTACGGCTCTAAGCTCTGGGAGTCCTAAGAGACTTGGCCGAGGGAGTTGAAGATTTCAAGAAGATGATGCAAGAAGAGAGAGGCATTTCTGCCTTTTGAACAGCGAGCAACGTGTGAGTCGGCCTCAGAAATGGATGCCATGCCGGGTGCAGGTGTGATTTCCTCGCTGGTCTGTAGGAAGAACGGGGCAGAAAAGACGTGGTAAGGTAACTCCCACCTCGGGAACTAACAGGAAAGAGACCTGCAGCCACTCTGCCCTCGAAGGAGAAAGCATGGCAGAGTAGCTGGAGCCCAGAATGTTCCCCTCCGTCAGAGACGAGAGGAAACGGGGAGGAAGGGCCACGTGTGGCCCAGGAGGTCCCCCCAGGGTCCTCCGGTTGCCCTAAGAAGCTCGCTGTCCCCTTGTTGGAGGATGCAGCTGTTGGTGATGGTAATGCTAATCGCGGCAGCAATGAAGACATGAATGACCTTGAGGAGATGGGCAAGGTTTACCATGGCATCGAGGGCCCTTGAGAATAGCAGCACGCGGTCCACCGCAGCCTGGCCCCTTTAAAAAGAAGCGGCCCTCAAAATCCACCTGCCGCCTGGGCTCCACAGGAACAGTCTCCCACATGGCCCCACACCCCTCCTCCGCTCCTCTGCCTGTTTCCAGCTTCTGCGTCCTGCCGGTCACAGGGTGTCTCTACCGGAGTCCCCCTTTGGGGTAACCAGGCCTGCACACAGACTGCCAGCTCTGGCCCATGGGGTGGGTGGCTTCTTAGACATGAGTTGCCATTGGACTCTGGTCTCTGGAGAAACACACTCAACGACAACTGTCCCAGGCAGCCGAGACCTAGCAGCCCCTTCACACCACTGCCCCCCACACACACACTGAATAGACGGCAGCTGCCAAGTGGAGGAGGAGGAGGAGGAGAACAAGGGAGAAAACCTGGAGGGGGCTGACCACACCCTGAGCCCACGGGGAGGGGAAACATCACAAATTGCGTGGGAGTCTGAGAGGAGGCTGGACGTGAACTTTTATTACCTGGAGAACGGAGACCCCTCCTTCCTACCCGGGAGGATCCAAAACGCAAGAGAAAGAGGAAACAACCCACAGGGCCGGCGTGCAGGGCCGGGGCGGGGAGGAGGAAGCTGCTTTCTGCTGGCCAAGCCGCGCTCATCCCATCACCTGGTTACTCCACAGTGTCCATGTTTTTATGTTGAACTTGCGTGGCTTATATAGAACTAGAAATAAATTGTTTTTATTTTTTAAATATATTTTATTGATTATTTTATAGAGAGGAAGGGAGAAGGAGAGAGCTGGAAACATCGACGAGAGGGAAATATCGACCAGCTGCCTCCCGCACGCCCCCTACCGGGGATGTGCCCGCAACCAAGGTACATGCCCCTGACGGGAATCGAACCTGGGACCCTCCAATCTGCAGGCCGACGATCTATCCACTGAGCCAAACTGGTTAGAGCTAAAATAAACTCTTTTTTAAAAGAAAGAAAGAAAGAAAGAAAGAAAGAAAGAAAGAAAGAAAGAAAGAGAAGAGAAGAGCTCTGTCCTCTAAAACTCAAACTGCAAAGATTGATGAGAAAGTGTCCTGACAGGAGCCTGGATGGGGGGGGAGGGGGGATGAGACGACTCCTGGGACTTGGGAAGTGGTTTCCTTTAAGGTCCTGTATCTAACTAAGACTGTAACCCTCACCGGTTTGGCTCAGTGGATAGAGCGTCGGCCTGTGGACTGAAAGGTCCCAGGTTCGATTCCGGTCAAGGGCATGTGCCTTGGTTACGTGCGCATCCATAGTAGGGGGTGGACAGGAGGCAGCTGATCGTTGTTTCTCTCTTCGATCTTTCTAACTCTCTATCCCTCTCCCTTCCTCTCTGCAAAAAAAATCAATAAAATATATATATTTCCAAAGAAGACTCTAGGTTTCAGCAAAAACGAGTTAACCGGCCCCGAGAACACATTAGCCGCCCTGAGCCAGGTGCGGAGTCAGGGCAGCTGGCACTTGGAGAATGCTGGGAGTATTCTTCCCGCATAAACACATTTCGTTTTCCCCCCTGCACATTCCTGAGCAATGCACGCTCAGCCCGCCCCCAGGCCATCCGGCCGGAGAGAGGCCTGGCGGAGGGGAGTGTCTGCAGCCAGGGTGAGCGCTGCCTGGAGACCCCGGAGCGCCCAGGGCTTCCGCCTGCAAGCCAGGGTTTCCGGGGCCATGTTCCATGTCTGAAGAAAGAAGACAGTTTCATTGTTTCAACAAATGCCAGGCAGATGATATGAAGGAAAGAATAGATAAGCCAGACTGTGCCCTCTGAATCACTGGGGCGTTTTATGCATAGATTTTTATCCTTAAAAACAGAGGCGGGCGTTAGGGGTTACGGTGGAGGGGGCTGAGGCCCTTAGATCCGGCTCGCCCAGCAGGGAGCTCGAGGACAACGAATGCATATTGATTGTGGAGGCGGCAGCACTGGGGGATCGGGATCTGGGGAAGATGGTCCAGAGCCACTCGTTCTGAGTGGCTGAGAGGTTGCCCGTGGCTGGCAGCACACGTGCGGCCCTGAGGAAGAGCAGGCTGGCTCCCGGCTGCTGGAGGTCTGGGGGCCTGGGGGCCAGGAACCCACCCGCCCCGTCCCCAACCTCCGGCCTGTGAGAGAGACACCCTCCTCGCTGCGGGCTGGGAAGGGGGTCTGTGCTCCCAGCTCTGTCCTCCCCTCCTCAGCCTGCAAGTCCCGCCCCCCTGTTGGGTGCTGACGGTTTAATTGGGCCTCCTTCCGTCCCATCCCGGGTTGTACTGTCTGGGAGGACAAAAGGGAGACTTTCTGCAAAGATGCTGCCGCTTCTCAGTCATAGTGAGTGGGAATGAGCATGTGAGCCTCCTGCAGCCCAGGCTGGTGCAGGGGTGGGGGGAGGGGGGTTGATCACGTGCCAGCAGATGGGGAAGACGCCGCCGCCGCCACTCCTTCACCAAGAGGTGCTCCGGCCACCAGAGCCTGCTGGAAACGCGGGTGGATACACCCAGCTTGTCCCCCGCAGCCTCTGGGACACAGGGAGGACCCCAGGCCCAGTACTGGCTTGCAGGTCGCCCCGGAGACGGCTGCCCATCAGCCAGTAGTTCAGACGCTCCCGGTAACTGGTGGTCAGTCAGCCCAGATGGATCTGAAACACACAAACGGTCCTCTGTTGCCTTAACATCTCTGTGTCAAAGGCGCCTCGGGTATCACCTCATCTGTTCAGAATCCACAGGCAGTCTGGGGTCCTGTTCCTTCAAGCTCAGCCCTTGGCCTCGGGTGGCCATCCCTTGGGGCCCCTGGGTGTGCCCTCTCCGCACTCTCCCTGCCGCTGCCAACCTGGCAGCCCAGCCTCACCCCTATAGACCACGCCAGCCAGCTGAAACCGGTTTGGCTCAGTGGGTAGAGCGTCGGTCTGCAGACTGAAAGGTCCCGGGTTCGATTCCGGTCAAGGGCATGTACATTGGTTGCGGGCACATCCCCGGTACGGAGTGTGCAAGAGGCAGCGGGTCGATGTTTCACTCTCATCAACGTTTCTAGCTCGCTCTCTCTCTCCCTTCCTCTTTGTAAAATATCAATAAAAAATATATATTTTTTTTAAATTAGACTACGCCAGCCAAGGCCTGATGGCAGGAACTCGGGTCCCTCTGACTGTATGGAGGGCTCCCCTCAAACTGTGACATCACAGAGAAGTAAATGCTTATCGTATGTGAGCCGTTCCGTCCCCCTGGGCCTGGCCTCCGGGTGGCCGCAGCCGGGCATTGCATGAACCCAGTGCACTCCTCGCGCCCATCCACCAAGCAGGCCGCCGCTCTGGCCCCCTCCACCATCCTGGAAGAAGGGCAGGGCTGGGGTCTCGTGGAGGCGGAAGCCACCACCCGGGGAAGCCTGCCTCTGAGACCTAACCTAAGGGAGACCAGAGGTGGAGAATCAAGCCCCACGCCCCTCTCCTCTCTCCCCCTGTCTTAATTATAATCCCATTCGTAAGCCAACCCTGTCATTTTGTCTCCCTAATGGCTAGCTTCTATTCTGGGACTTTCTCCGCCCTATTATCCTCTGCAATATTCAGGAGCTCGGGGCGATGGAGGGGTAAGGCTGAGACTGCCCGTTCTTCTCTCTCTCTCTCTCTCTCTCTCTCTCTCTCTCTCTCTAAATATTTCAAAGGCTCCCCATCCTTATTTCTGCATTTCGATTTCCTGTGGTCCCCGTGCATTTATCTCGGTCACTCAATCAAGTCTCCCCGGCTCTCCTCCCTTATCTGCCCTGCTCCGGGCTGGCTGAAAATACCTACATTATCTTTGCAGCCAGGACTGCCAACGGGAGGGAAATCTACAGATTATCTTGATAGGGGGACGTCCGAGGGGAAGCTGGGAAGTGCCGCATTTGTCAGGGGACAAGGGCGAAGCTGTGACCTCCGTGGGCCACTTTCTTTCAAGGTTAACTGCACCGCGCACGCCACTTCTTCTCCTCTCTGTGTAAGTTGGGAAGCAAGCCTTCCACGGTGTCTGTGTCCACGCAGGGGATGAGTTGACTGACCCCTTTGCCCCTCCCCCCTCATCTGGCCCCCCCAGGTAGCCTTGACACTGAGTACCTGAGCCTCAGACTTCCCACTTCCGATTCAGCCTGGCCGGGACCCACATCCGGGATGGCAGGCCTTACTGAGCAGCCCTACGACCCCAGGGTTGGTGACGGACAGGTGGGCTCTGTGTGTTGCTCATGTAATGGAAAGCGCATGGATGTTCCTCAACTGGGCCTCAGGCTGCGTTAGATTGGGCTTAATTTCCATCAAGCTGTAACCTCACTATTATAGGAAGGAAGGAAAGAAGGAAGGAAGGGGCAGGATAATTGATGGTCAGTCAACCCATATGGATCTGGAACTGGAACACATCAACAGTCCTTTGTTGTTGTTGTTGTTGTTGTTGTTGTTGTTGTTTTTTAAATATATTTTATTGATTTTTTACAGAGAGGAAGAGAGAGAGAGAGTTAGAAACATCGATGAGAGAGAAACGTCGATCAGCTGCCTCTTGCACGCCCCCTACTGGGGATGTGCCCGCAACCAAGGTACATGCCCTTGACCAGAATCAAACCCGGGACCTCTCAGTCCTCAGGCCGACGCTCTATCCACTGAGCCAAACCGGTTTCGGCAACAGTCCTTTGTTGTTTTAACACCTTCATGTTAAAAGCTCCTGGTGTATCATCTCATCTGTGCAGAATCCACAGGCAACTTGGAGTCCAGTTCCTTCAAGCCCAGCTCTTGGCCTTGTGTGGCCATGCCTCTCAAAGCTGGTAAGGAAAACCCTGCCCTCCCCTCGGGGCTCTGTCCTCTCCCCTTTCAGCCCATGTCCTCCCTCGTCCTGGGTCCCCCCTCTGTTCAGCGCCTGGCACCTATTCTTATCATCTTGTTCGTCGCATCCGATGGCTCCGGAACTTGGATCCTGCCAGCTGGACTCCTTCTGGCTGGCCTCCTGCGTGTGACTAAGTCCTGCACACTACAGACCTTGTGCAGGCTTTCCCCCCTGGGGATTGCATTTCTCTTCCTGTAAGAGAGACCTGACCCATGAGGCCTAAACAAGATGGAGATGTATATCTCTCTCGTTTATTTAAAAAAGAAGACGAAGGAGGAGAGACTCCCGAGTAAGGCAGCCCAGAGCTGATCTGGAAGCTTCTCCCGCCCTTCTGCTCTACCACCCAGGGAAGCAGGTGGCTTCCGTGTGAACCAGTGTGCGTAAAGACATAGGAACGGCCGGGCAGAGCTGGGGATCTCCTCAGAAACAAGGAGAAAACCAGAGGGAGGAGGAGGCCTGACATGCAACATTTTTGTTTTTCAAGGAGAGTAGACTCCGAGGAGTTAGAAACTAATTTTTAACAGCGTGTATCGATTGGTGGAAAGAGCATGGCACGTTTAACACTTTTATAGACTCCTAATAAGGTATGAATTGATATAACCATTTTGGCAAAGCAATTTGGAGAAATACAGGATGAACCTTAAATATGTTCATGCTCTTGGCCTCTAATTCTACTTCTGGGACTTCATCCTAAGGCCGTAAACCAAAATGTCAAAAAGCTTTCTGCACACATACGTTGATTGTGATGTGACTGAGAGCAGCAAAAAGCTAGAGCCATTTAGATAGTCATATTGGGGTTAAAGAAATTATGGTACCCCCTTACGATAGAATATTACAAAGTAGCTAGAGGCCCAGTGCACGAATTCATGCACGGGTGGGCTCCCTCGGCCTGGCTGGTGATTGAGGCCTATCCAGGGACCAACAAGGGGGAGGTTGGTCAGCCAGGGGGAGGGGCCACAGGAGGTTGACTGGCAGGGGGAGAGGGACCACAGGATGTGGGCCAGCAGGGGGGAGGTACTGAGGAAGGTTGGCTGTGGGAGTGCACCGACCACCAGGGGGCAGCTCCTGTGTTGACCATCTGCCCCCTGGTGGTCAATGCACATCATAGTGACTGGTCGACCAGTCGTTCCAGTTGTTCTGTCTTAATGGTCACTTGGGCTATTATAGATAGATAGATAGATAGATAGATAGATAAAAATGATGTTCACACAAAAATGTATAAGGAATTTGGGAAAAATCTAAGTAAATGAATAGTACACAAAATTGACTGTCATTTCATCAAAGGTGTATACACAAAACATTACCACCTGGGTATACCCAAATGTCACAGTAATCATTGTTGGGGAAGTGTATTATTCATGTTTCTATTCTTCATGCATACGCATAATTTTTTCTAGAACATGTTGGTTTTAATTTCATATTCATCATCTCTAAGCTGTGGGGGCTTTCGAAAGGTTCATCAGGCGCCCAGGGGATCCGAGATGCTGCAGGAGAAGAGAGGAGGAGCTGGCAGCAAATCACCTCACTTCTGTGGCGTCAGGAGAGCAAAGCCGAGGGAGGGGAGGGATTTGCACTCTACCCAGCTGACAGGTCCCGAGCAAGCTCTGTGCAGGCAACATGACCAAGTGCCATCTGCCCCTGCCCCTGCCCCCTGCCCCCTGCCCCTGCCCTGCTGCTGAGAACCCCCTGGGCAGGGACTTGAAGGGCTGGCCTCTCCCCTCTCTGAGGACTGAGGGTTCCGGCTCCTCCAGGAGCTGGGTCCCGGTTCGTCAGCATCACCCCGTCCGTGGGTGTCAGCGGAGGGAGGGGAGGCAGCACTCAGGATGGACAGGAAGCCGGGGGGAGGACGGGGACGTGTCCATTCGTTTTTCCCTGGAGAGGCCTCTGAGTCACCGCGATCCCTGCCGCCTTCTGAATGTTTTCCACTGGCTCGGAGCCTCTGCCAGTTCTGAAACCTCCCTACTGTTTTGCTTTCTCTTGGCGGTGACAATCTGTGGGGGCTTCTCTTCCCTCAGCCTAAATGAAGACAGGGAAACGATGTCCCCGCTGGGCCCTCACTCCGTGCAGTGCTGTCAGAGGCTTCCAAAGGCCCAGGTCTTCTTGAAGGCGGGCAGTTAGGCACGAATATGGGAGACTCCTCAGGAAACAGCTACCGCCTAGGTCCGGTCTGCAAATCTCAGAGCCCTTGGGCTTGGGAATGGGGTAGAATAGACTAGGCCTCGGATCCTGGCTTCTCGCTGACTGGATTCCAAGACCTTGGATGAGACACCTACGCTTCCTGAGCCCTGCTTGCTCTGTATGTTAGGGAGGAGAGGATCTCCCAGTGAATGTGGTTGCAAACATCAGAAATAATGCGTTTAAAAGTGCCCCCCTGCAATGGTTGGCACATCCTAGGTGCCCGTAAAAGGTCATTCTTGTTTGTCAGATTGCATTTTCTGGGCATCCCTGAAGATGTGAGCAGCGGTGCCCTGGAACCAGGCACTAATCGAGAAAGGAGGGTTCGTCCTGTGTCTTTCCCCAGAGCACAAAGGAATCACGACTTCTCTTAATCACTCAGCCTTCAAGGAGCGGCTCCAACCCAGGCCTGCCTCCCACCTCCCTCCTCCCACCTGCCCCAGTGCGGCCCCTCCTGACCGCACCGGTCTGCCGCGCTCCTTCTCTCCCCGACCAGGAGAGCAATTACTGTCGGGCCGCCCGGTGGGTAATTAATCATGAGGGGACCTGCGACATCTCTTCTGCAGTGGTTGAAGCCCTTCCTTACGCCCTTCCCCATGCTGCTCTTCCCTCGAATTTGCATCTCCTCTCTCCGACTAGATGACAAGCCCCTTGAGGGTGAGGCTGCTTCCTCCGTTCCGCGCTCTGTTTCTCCGCAGGCGGTTGCTGCTGACTTGTCACACCTTGGATGTTTGTTTTTGTTTGTTTGTTTGTTTAGGTTTAGCCCTCCGAAAGCACAGCCCGGCTTAGCTGGTGTCAGGTAGAATATCTGCGGCTCTACACACACCCCGAACAGCTCTGGGGCTGGCTACTTCCGAAGGGCCAGTGTGAAGATTCTGCAGCAGGAGGCGGCTGGCTCGGCCCCTCACGTGCGGCTCCTCTGATTCGGGGCGGATTGAGGGGAGGCGGTGGGGCCAAAGCCAATGCCCCCAAATCAAAGGCTAGATCTGAGTCTGGGGCCATGCCAGGACACGGGGTGCTTCCTGCCACCCACAGCCTCTGGGAATGCGGGGAGGAGCCGGACTCGTCAGTACGCAAGGGGCAAAGGCGCCACGAAGTCAAGCCAAATCTGGGATCAGTTAGGAAGGGGGGTATCGGGTTCCTCGCCCTGCTCTCATCTTCGCTCCCCGACCTGGGCCTGTGGGTCCCAGCAGGTCCGCCCTCCCCCTGCGGCCGGCGCCTCTGGGCTGGGCGGGCGCAGGCACCCAGCTGACAGCTGTGGCGCCCAGCACATGGCTTCCTGTTTCCTTCTGGCCTCCCAGGCTGGCTGCTGGGCTGCTCGGCTGTTGGTCCCCGGCCATCAGAGCAGCAAACCCCAGTGGGGTTCGGGGAGAAGGGCGCAGAGGAGGGCGGGGAGGGGTTCACAGCACCTGCTCCCGCCCCATCCTTCCTGTGACATTCACTTCAAAGCCACCGGAGGTGCTTCTTCCCTTTTTCCCTTTCTTTGTTGCATCCCAGCAGACGGGGGGCTCTTTTTCCCACCGGGGGTCTCGCATTTCAGCGGATCTGGGGGTTGGGATTGCAGGTGGAACCCGGGAGAGAAAGCTGGCGTTTGCAGAGCGCCTGCCACGCTCCAGACGCGCACCATTCGGGGCGCCGGGCTGCACCCCGATGGGCTGGACTCCAGGACGGCGCGGAGGGCCTCGGCCTGCGGGTCCCCTCCCCTCTGCCCCGGTATTTTAATATCAACACCCGCCAGCCAAGGGCCAGCGCCTCCCACTTCTACCCCACCCCTTCCCCACGGCAGGAGTTTTGTCCACGAACCTCCAGAGAGAGGTTCTTCCTGCTCCTGGGGAAGAGCTTTGCTGATGGCGGCAGAGATGGGCTCTGGTGGGGAAGGCGCCGCGGAGGGGGAAGGCTGGGGGCGCTGGGTGAGAGGGAGTCCTGTGTCTTCTCTGCGGTCAGGAGCTGCAGGGTTCGTCCGTCTAATGTGACAAAAGAGCGCCCCCTGCTGCCGAGCCGGCAGGGTGTGGCGCAGCAGGTCGCTGGGAAGGGCTGTGTCCTGGCAGAGCGGGTCATCCTGCAAAGAGCAGAGGCACCAGGCCTTGCAATACATCCGCCTGTGGCGCCCTCTGGAGGGCGGAGCGGGGGCTGTTGTCTGGGGTGTGGGATCCGGTCCCCAACCTGGTTCCACACACAATACACTGCCTCTCAGATCCTGGGCATATCTGATTTAACCTCAGAAGCTTCGGATTCTTTCTCATTTCCCTTTTTAATCTTCATCCGAGAATGTGTTTATTAATTTGAGAGAGAGAGAGAGAGAGAGAGAGAGAGAGAGAGAGAGAGAGAGAGAGAAGAGAGAGAGAGAGGTGAGAGAAACATCCATCCGTTGCTTCCCCAGAAACCCCCAAAGGGGATCAAACCGAACTCTCAGTTAGGCCTATGTCCTCACCGGGAATCCAGCTCAAAACCTTTGGGTGCAGGGGACCACGCTCCCACCAACTGAGCCACACTGGCCAGAGCCAAGCTTCCGTTTCTTCATCATTAAAGAAAGATCATTAATAGTGTGTATATCACAGAGATGCTTTGAGGAGATGATTCATGTAACGCGCAGAGCAAGCCTTCGGTAATAATAACTGTTATTACTGATTCAGCTGACACCTCTACAACGAAGCGATGAGAGAATAACTGACAAGATCCCACGGACAAAAGTCAGGGGATTTCTTTTTTTCAAAGCATTTTCCTCATTAAATGGATCTGGTCCAATTCCATGGGCATAGTTGAGAGGAACAACTTTTGCCTAAAGGGGTAATAGATGCCAGAGACGCTCACAGAAACATCAACCACAAGCAATTACTAAGCACATTGATCAGTGCTCCAAGCTGTGCAATAAAGAAAAGGGGAAGGAGTTATGTTGGGGGAGGTGCTGGCCTGTATTGTCAATTTTTCCTACTTTGCTGGATTATATCCATTAACTACAAACATACCGAAACATCACCAATTAAAAACAACAACAACAACAACAACAAAAACAAGCCTAGCCTGTGTGCTCAATGGTTGAGCACCTACCTATGAACCAGGAGGTCACGGTTCGATTCCCGGTCAGGGCACATGCCCGGGTTGCAGGCTCAGTTCCCAGTGGAGGATGTGCAGGAGACAGGCGATCAATGATTCTCTCTCATCACTGATATTTCTCTCTCTCTCTCTCTCTCTCTCTCTCTCTCTCTCTCTTTCTCTCTCTCTCATCCCTTCAATCCTCTCTGAAATCAATAAAAAACATATTTTTTAAAAAATTTTTAATGAAAATGAAATAAAGACTTTTACAGACATATAAAAGCTGAGAGAAGTCACCAGCAGCCAACACCAATGCAATAAAATCTTGCAGTAGGTCCTTCAGGCAGAATGAAAATTATATCAAAAGAAAATCTGGAGTTCCACAAAGGAAGGATGGGCCCCAGAAATAGTAAATATGTGAATAAATATAAAAGTTCTATTCGTACTTAAATCTCATAAAAGCTAATTGATAGTTTAAAGCAAAAATAACATACACAAAAAAAAAAACAATGCATGGTAGAGCTTCTAATATATATATATATATATATATATATATATATATATGTATATATATATGTAAAATGTATGAGAACAGTAACACACAGGCCAGGAAAGGAGAAGTGGGGGCACCCTGTTAATAAAAGCCTGTGTGGCTGTGATGCCCTCGGGCTGTAACGAGTGATCACCAGAAGGCTGTGTGCACAGCGGGCACGCATGGCGGGGCGGGGGCTTGATGTTGCGTGTGGGGTGCAGAGGCGGGTCCTGCAGCGAGGCCGGGGGTTCTGGGGCTCCGGCCTACCTCTTTGGGGCAGTCCTTCGAGGAGCCTCGGATGGGTGGGTGGGGCCTACTTCTTTGGGTAATCGATCGCGGGGCTCCCGCACTGTGTGAGGGCACAGGCCAGGCTGGGGGAGGAATTTCACGCACCGGGCCTCTAGTAGTGTTACAAGGTTCTTACACCGTATGTGAAGTGGTATATTTCTTGAAGGCACCTTGAGACAAATTAAAGATGTACATTACAAATTCTGAAGCAACCACTAAGAGAAAAAAGCAAAGAGTTTTAGCTAATATGTCAATAAAGGTGATATATAAAAATAATTAAAAAAAAAGAGCTGAAACATAGACATAAAGGACAAAGAATAGATGGCACAAACAGAAAGCAAATGGCAAAATAGTGTATTTTAACCTATCCACGTCATTTAACACCCCCAATTAGAAGGCAGAGAGTGTCAGATTGGCTAGGAAAGCAAGACACAACCAAATGCTTTTTCTAAGGAGTGCACTTCAAGGGTAAAGAGCAAGTAGGTTGCCGGGACTGGTTTGGCTCAGTGGATAGAGCGTCAGCCTGCAGACTGAAAGGTCGCGGGTTCGATTCCGGTCAAGGGCATATACCTTGGTTGCGGGCACATCCCCAGTAGGGGATGTGCAAGAGGCAGCTGATCGATGATTCTCCCTCATCGATGTTTCTAACTCTCTATCCCTCTCTCTTCCTCTCTGTGAAAAATCAATAAAATATATTTTTTTTAATAAGAGCAAGTAGGTTAAACTTAAAAGGGTGAAAAAAGATATATCATGCTAGCACTGAGCAAAATTTAGAGTTGCTCTAAAATATCAGACAAAGTAGATTTCAGAGCAGGAATATTCCCAGGGATAAAAGAGAAGGGTCATTTCATAATAATAAAGGAGTAAATTCATCAAGAGGACATAATAATCATAAATATTTATACACCTAACAGCAGAGTTTCAAAATGCATGAAGCATAATGCCATTATTCACAGTCAACATAATTGGGCACATAGAAAATAAAAAAAAAAAGATATTGAGGATGCTTTAGAATTAATAAGTAATTTACCAAAGTCACTGGATACAAGGTCAATGTACAATCACGTTGTAGTTTGAATTTGCATTTCCAAGATGACATTTTAAGATATTTATTGGCTATTCAGAAATGCTGTTTTGTGATGTGCCTGTACAAGTCCTTCGCTCATTTCTGTTGGGTTGTCTGTCTTTTTGCTTTATTGATTTGTAGGCGTTCCTTATACATTCTGGATATGAGTCCTGTGGCAGGTATGCATGTGGCAAATAGCTCCTTCCACTCTCCGCGGGTGCCTTTCCGCCGTGTTCCAGCTGTAAATTTACTACCTCTCTCTCTGCTTTGCTTTGAGACTCTGGAACTTTGTGACTCTGAAGATAATATTTCTCCTTTGCCAGCTGGCTTGGTAATATGCTTTGTCAGGGGAAGATACCGGCGGCTCAGTGCAAGGCTGGATGAGAAAGGGGTGTTTTTTTTCTCTCTCCTGTTGTTCTGTTTTTGCATGGAGCGGCAAAAGGAGCCGTGTGCAGGGACCCTGGCTGTGTCACCACACAGGTGGGCAGGTGGGCTGGTCACGGGGGGCGGGGACTCTCCATCCATTTCCTATGTGCCCGGAGGAGCTGACAGGGTGGCGACCATGCCCCCTCCTCAGAGATCTGGATCTAAGCCCAGCAGGACTTCTCTCTAACTTGTTAAGCTCCTTCGTATTCACTCTCCCCCCAGCCCTGGGAAAAGTAAATAATAGCTCAGCTTCCCGCAGTGCCTACCTTTATTATAACTTAGCATTCTTTTCTTTTCTTTTTACCTTTTTAAATAGTGAATCGCCTTTTTTTATATTATCAGAGTTCTCTGTGTTAAATTTTCCTGTTTACTTTATTGGTATAAATTCTGTCCCCCTCACTGGATTCTGACTTACACTCATGTGACAGTGGCCTTTGGTAAGTAAAAGTTCTCAGTCCTAACAGGCTTTCGGCAGCTTCGTGGAGAATCAGTGGGTCTCATACAGATCAGTCTAGTTCCTGGCTTTCTGTTATGTTCCATTGGCCTCCATGGCTGTCTCTACCCCGGTACCACACTGTCTGGTTCACTGTGGCCGTATATGAAGTTCTTAAAATCAGATAGTATAAGTTTTCCAACTGTGTGTGTGTGTGTGTGTGTGTGTGTGTGTGTGTGTGTGTGTGTTTCCAACGTTGTTTTGGCTATTCTAGGACCTTAGAATTTTTACATATATTTTAAAAACAGCTTGCTCATCTCTATAAAAATGTCTTCTGGGATTTTAAACTAGGATTGTGTTGAATCGATAGATCCATCTGGGTTGAACTGACATCTTAACAATACTGAGTCTTCTAATCCATGAACATTGTGTTGATCCATTTGGGCTGCCGTAACAAGATGCCATACACTTGATGGCTCAAGCAACAGAAGGAGGCTGGTCTCAGCATAACCATGATGGCTTGATGCAGTTTCGGTTCTTACAAGGTTATTTCTTGGATCACATGATCTCACGCATCGAGAGGAAAGAATGAACAACATAGGCTGGTGAACAAAAAAAAGACCCAGAGAAAGAGAAGCAGCGATCAGACTCTCAAACCTCAGAGGCAAAGTAGGGGAGGGTGGGGGTAAGGGGAAGAGATCAACCAAAGGACTTGTGTGCATGCACATGGGCCTAGCCGGTGGCCATGGACAACAGGGGGGTGGGGGGGGGGATATGCAGGGAGGGGTTTGGGAGGGAATGGGGGGATAAGGACAATTATGTGATACCATAATCAATAAAAATAATTTTTTTTTAAAGAGGAAGTCGGCAAAAAAAAAAAATAGGAGGAGGCTGGGAAGCTAGGATCAAGGTACCAGCAAGGTGGGTTTCATCCTGAGGCCTTTTCTCTTAGGCTGTCACAGCTGCCATCTCTCTGTGTGCTCATGTTTTCTTGCGTGCACAAGGGAAAGAAGGTGAGCACACTCTAACGTCTGTTCCCATTTGGACACCAGTCCTGTTGGATCAGAGCTCCGCCGTGATGAGCTCATTTTATCGTGACTACTTCCTAGGAGGCTCCGCCTGCAAATACAGTCACACTAGGGGGTGAGGGTTTCAACACGTGAACTTTAGGGAGGACACAACTTAGTCCACGGCAAACATCACCCGTCTTCCATTTATTCAGAACTCTATTTCTCTCATCATCTTTTTAAAAATTTTGGTGTCTTGCCAGAACCGGTTTGGCTCAGTGGATAGAGCGTCAGCCTGCGGACTGGAAGGTCCCGGGTTCGATTCCAGTCAAGGGCATGTACATTGGTTGCAGGCACATCCCCAGTAGGGGGTGTGCAGGAGGCAGCTGATCGATGATTCTCTCTCATCGATGTTTCTAACTCTCTATCCCTCTCTGTGAAAAATCAATAAAGTATATATTTTTTTAAAATTTTGGTGTCTTGCACATCTTTCATCAAATATATCCCTCTGTATTTAATATGTTTGATGCTGTTGTAGATCACATTTTTTAAAGATTTCGGTTTCTAATTGTTTGTTGCATCCAGGCACACAATTTATTGTTGTACACAATAGGCCTTGTATCCTGCAACCTTTCTGAACTCACTTATGAGTTCTTATAACTTCCCTTACGCTTTTCTATGTAAAAAAAAAAAAAAATCATGTCATCTGTGAACAAAGATGGCTTATTTCTAACTTTCCATCTGTGTGTGTGTTTTCCCTTTTGTTTGCTTGCTCTGCCTTTTTGCGCCTGCTAGAACCTTCAATGCAATGCTGAGTAGACACGGTGAGAGCATTCATCCTTGCCAATCTGAGGGAGTAAATACTCAGTGTTTCACCATAGAGTATGATGTTTGCTATAGGTTTTTCTTAAGTGCATTTTACCAGGTTCAGGAAGTGTCCTTCTAAGTCATAGTTTGCTGAGTGTGTCTATAATGCATAGAGAAATTTTGTTCAAGCTACATTTTTCTTTTGAGATCGTCAATGAAGCTGGGTGGGCTTTTGCATTTTCATCACAGGAAGGTTTTTCGGATTATTAATTTAATTCCTTTATTAGAAATAAGTTTATTTGGATTTCCTATTTCTTCTTGAGTCAGTTTTGGTAATTCGTGTCTTTGAAGAAATTAATACATTCTCTTAAGTTGTTGAATTTATTGACATAAATTTGTTCCTGTTATTTCCTTATTATCATTTTAATGTCTGTAGGCTGCATAATGACATTGACTCTTTCGTATTTGGTATTGGTGATTTGTGTCTGCTCACTGTGTTTCTTGATCATTCTAGCTAGAAGCTTTTTTTATTTATTATTTTTTAAATGGCTTCCGTTTCCATTAATTTGATCTACTCTTTTTTTCTGTTAATTTCTGCGCTCATCTTTACAATTTCTCCCTCCTACTTTTTTCTGAGTTTATTTTGCTTTTACTTTTCCTCAAAGAGGAGACTTAGTAAGTCCTTCATTTGAAACCTTTCTTATTTCTGTATAAACTGTGTCTTAGTTGCATCCCAGTGATGATAAGTTGCTTTCATTATCACCCACCTCAAAATATTTGTGATTTCTTCTTTAACCCAGGATTACCTAATTGTTTAATTACCAAATATTGGGGAGATGTTTTTAAAATATATTTTTAATTGATTTTTCACAGAGAGGAAGAGAGAGAAATAGAGAGTCAGAAACATCGATGAGAGAGAATCATCGATCAGCTGCCTCCTGCACACCCCCCACCAGGGATGTGCCTGCAACCAAGGTACATGCCCTTAACCGGAATCGAACCCAGGACCTTCCAGTCCGCAAGCTGACGCTCTTTCCACTGAGCAACACCGGTTTCAGCTGGGGAGATATTTTTAATACCTCCTGTTATTAAAATCTACTTTAGTTTTATCATGGTCAGACAACATACTCTATATTGTGTTAATCCTTTACATTGATCAACTCTTGTTTTATTGCCCAGTACGTGGTCAGTCTTGGGGAAGATCCCTGGGCACTCGAATAGGTTATCTCTGCCATTGTTCAGGATAGTGCTCTGCAAATATCAGTTGGGTTATCAACTAGTTGACAGTGTTGCTCAAGTTTCTAGAACCTTGCTGATTGTCTGTTTTTCCCAAATAACAGTAATGCTGCTTCTTTACAAATCTAAAATACCTCCCCAACATTTATAAATCACTTTGCGCACGGATAGTTGGCCCAAGCTTTTCTTCTGGTAGAACTCAACCTTAAGTCAACATCCAAGCACCACTTAAAGCATGGCTCCAAGCGACTCCTCCCCACCCTCACCCACACAGCTGCCTCCCACCTCCAAACCCCAAAACACACATGTGCCCACCTTCCAACAACTGGCCATCCGAACGCCTATGCTTGCACTAAAAGAATAATCGGGGTTTTTATTCGCTTCACAACAGCATTCACAACAGGGCTCTCAATATCAGGAACTCCACGCGCTGTGTGTTTAAAATAAAATTACAAAATTTTACCCCCACCCCCACCCCCCCAAAAAATGACCTGGAACAACTTTTCCAGAAATAATGTATCCTGTATAAAGTGCCCCATATTAGCGGCCCAATAGTCCCAGATTTTGAAATCTCTCTCTCTCTCTCTGCAAGTGGCTTTCTCCTGGGGCCCCCTGGTAAGTTTCTGACTCTTTGCCTGAGCCCCATGTCAGACCCTGAAGGGAGTTGCCATGGTGACGGTGGGAGGGTGACCTCTGAAGAAACTCAGGCTCAGAAGAAAGGGTTTCTGCCAGGGTGGCTAGGAAGCCGGGGGCTGGGATGCAAATGGCATTCCCCTTGGTCCGTGGGGCAGACGTGTAACTAGTTGAGCCTCGGAGACGTGCTGCAGACGTGCAGAAAGTGCTCAAACGACTTCCCAGGCAGGGGAGCTGACACCGGCTCACCCGGCTGCTCCCGAGCCGAAGCCTGAACAATGCACCTCGCCCGGAGTCTGGCGCAGACAGCTGCGTGCACCCAAAGAAAGGCCGGCCCGCGGGGAGCAGGTTGGGATTGAATGGCTCTAATTAATTTATTGTGGGAGTTCACCGGCAGAAAGAGGGAGGTCACCACATATGTAAATGGTGCTGTTTTATCCCAGGATCTAAATGCACTTAACCAAGGAAATGAGAGCTATCTCACGTTTGTTTAATTAGCTCATTTGAATCGAAGAGAGGCCAGGGGGACCGCGCCGGCCTGAGCTCAGGAGCCTGCCCACGGGGATTATTCCTCAGCCCCTTAACACTGAGACCGTGAACTCTTTCTTTGGTGCTTTTTTAAAAAAAACGTTATTAATATTTGCAATGGCAAAAAGCGTTGGTGCTCATTGTAACAAGTCAAGCAAGGCAGAATTTTTAAGCAACTGTCTTTCCTTCAATTCCGGTCAGTTGAGGTAATCAATGTTAACATCCTAAAGTACAGAATGCCTTCTACACCTTCTTTTCCGATCGTTTAAATATATAAAGTATTCCCCTATAGGTTTCCCCCTCCCCGTCACAGGCTTTACGACCGCTCCTGCTACTTAACATTATATTATAGGATCATGGGGATTCCTCCCAGTCAAGATACATGGATCAAACTCTTTAACACCTCCATAATATTCTATATAACATTGTTCTATACTATTCTCTAACCGTATAATTTACTCAAAATTCCCCTGTTGATGGACAATTCTGATTGGATCCAGCTTTTGCTGTTATAAATAGGACCAATCTTATAAGAATGTATATATTATGGCATATATAATATTATACATCTAATCGAGTATGTATATTATATGTGTTATACTGATGTTATCATTTCTGCAGGATACATTCTCAAAATTGGAGTCAAAGGGTGTGTTCATTTTTACCTCCAACAGCCACCTTGAAATTACGTCCCCAAAGGGGTTGAACAGTTCACAGAACCTATCAGCAATGTGGAGCAGGCCCTGTTTACCCACCCACTTAACAACACACTTACCCACCTTTAACTTTTGCCAATCTGAGGAGTGAAACTGGTATTAATTGTTGTTTGATTTCTCATTTCCCTGACTGCAGGTAGAGTTGAGTGTCTTTTCATATGCTTATTGGCTGTTTGTATTCTCTCATCTGTAAAATGCTTGTTCATCTCCTTTGTCCTTTTTTGTTTTTCTTTAAAGTTTTGTTTTTTCCTTATCAGGTTATACATTAAGGATATTAATTATTGTCTGTCATGGGTAGTATCATTAGTCTTTTGACTTAGTGGGACTTGGTCATTTTTATCCTTTCCCTATCAGGTTCACTTGTGAATGACAGCTTTCACTGTTTTTTTCCAAGTTCATGGGCAAAAAAGGTGTGGGACTAAGAAAAAGCACTCAGGGACTGTGGACCAGAAAAGAGATTCTGTCCTGTTTGTGCTGGGAAACTAGGAAAATGAAGTTAGACAGCATTTAGCATCTCTCTCTATCTCTTCTGGTAGAGAAAGAGGTAGTCGCTTTCCCAGAATTCCATTTATTTTTTTCTGCTTTACATGTTCCGCCTCCTCTTGTTGGAATAGAACCCTTCTCCACATCCCTTTATCTGGCTCACTCCTACCCAGCCTTCAAAACTCGGCTCAAACATCGCCTCCTCTGAAAGCCTTCCTTGATCCACCCCCAGGCTGACCCAGAAGCCTTTCTATGGATGCTTCTGTTCTAGCCCTTGTCTTGTCATAGCATAACCCACGGTCTGCCAGTCAGACTCCCCTTCCAGCGGAGGGTTTCCTTCTAACAGGACTCACTTCAGAGCACATGTCCATACCCTGGGATGAGAGCGCTCCATTTATTCAAGGAATGGCTGGACCAATTTAGCAACCTTTACTTTGTCACCACCGTGGCAGGCGCTATGGGGCTGACAGGAGATTTATAGCTCACGATCCCTGATGTCAGAGTGATTAAAAACCACAGACATAAGAACACACTAAAGTCAAAACAATGGCACATGAGAGCAACGACTTAGCGCACTGTGGTAGACCACGGTGTGACTGAGAATGTGAGTGTGACAGAAGTCCCAGAGGTGCCGGAAACTGGTTTGGCTCAGTGGTGGAGCATCGGTCTGCGTATCAAAAGGTCCCGGGTTCGACCCCGGTTAAGGGCATGTACATTGGTTGCGGGCAATCCCCGGTAGGGGGTGTGCAAGAGGCAGCTGGTCGATGTTTCTCTCTCATTGACGTTTCTAGCTCTCTCTCTTTCCTTTCCTCTCTGTAAAATATCAATTATATATATATATATATATATATATATATATATATATTTTTTTTTTTTTTAAGTCTCAGAGGAAGGGATTGGGGAAGAATCGTGGGGAACGTGGGACTTGATCTGGATTTTGGTGGGAGGCTGGGGTTTGGGTGGGGAGTAAGAAGAAACAAGGGCAGCCGGGTGGGGGTGGCCATGGGCAAAGGTGTGGGACTGGACAAGAGCGTGTGGTGATTATGGAACAGCAGGAGGAGGCTCAACTGACCCCAGCAGAGAGGTGGTGTTGGAAGGAGGAAGAAAACCAAGTGAAACAACATCTAGCTTCCTAGCGAGGAGTTTCTGGATTGTTATGAATACGCATGCCGCCTTCCCCAGATCCTGCTGGCTGGTCGTGGCACGCTGCCATAAACTCCAAAGGTGTGCTCACACATCTGTCCCACTAAATGTTAAGCTCCTGGTCTGGACTGTGGTTTGCAGAATAACTCCACCCCCCCCCCCCCGCCCCATCACCAAAAGATGTCCATGTCCTGATCCCCCGAACTTGTGTATTGCATTAAATGGCAAAGGGGAATTAAGGTTGCTGACCAACCTTAAAATGGGAAGATTCTCCTCCATCACCCGGGTGAGCCCAGTGCCATCACATGGGCCCCTCACAGTGGAACAGGAAGGCAGGAGAGGGGAGGCAGGGAGAAGAAGAAGGTCAGAGAGATGCATTGTGGGGAGGATTCGGCTTTATAGACGGAGGAGGGAGGCAACAAGCCAAGGAATGTGGGCAGGCTCTCGAAAGATGCTGGAAAAGGCAGAGACACAGTTTCGCCCCTAGAGCTTCCCGAAAGGAGCACAGCCCTGCAGATATATTGGTTTTAGCCCAGTCAGACCCATTCCAGACTTGTGACCTCAGGACTATATGACAAATAGGCATTGTTTAAGCCACTAAATGGGAGATAAATTTGTTACCGCAGAAATAAGGAACTAGCCCTGGAGGGACCGTCTCGCCTGCATTTACACACACACACACACACACACACACACACACACACACAAGCTAGCTCCATCCATCACGGTGTCCAGTAAGAGCTTACTTCGTGAAACCGCACAAAGAATTCCTCGGGACCCGGCCTCCCTCCCCGGAAAGCACAACGCAAACCCTATCGACGCCCCTGGGCCCGGAGCCACGCGCTCCAAGTTGCTCTGCTCTCGGCACGGATTTTACTTCTGCTGCGGCACATGGCACCAAAGCAAACCTCTTTCTTCTGTTCTCGGAGCAACTTGCTTATCCTCGGCGAAACCCCTGGGTCCGAGGCGACGGAGGCCTTTTGTGGCGCTTGCCCCATGGTGCCAGCTTACTTTCCGGAGAGTTCAAGCTCAGGTGCCCGCTCACGGGGAATCAAGCACCACCCTCTCCCACCGCCGAGCCCAGCAGGCCCCGTGCACAGCGCCCTGCCTGCCCAGGGACCTCTCCCCGGCTCTGCTGTCAACTGCCTCCGTGCTGGCCCCTGAGGCCCAACGGGTCTCCCCACAGGGGCAGGGGTCTGGACCATTTTGGGACGACGGTGGCCTTTGTGGTGGCCAGAACGACTTCTCCCCTCGGGACAGTGCCGGTCCCGGAGGAAGGAACCTGGCCCATCCCTTAGTTTATTTTTAGTCGGCGATTACAATGAGAGATTTCTAAAAAAGAAAAAAGAGAGAGTCACGGGAGATGATCTTGCCTGTGTTCAGGAAGCTGGTACTTTTCCGATGTCCCCGAAGAGGGAGCTGGGAATTGGAGCTGACTGACCCCGGGGGAAAGGCGGCTTGATTTAAAGGCCCGGCTCTCTCTTCCCTTTGCAGCCTCCTGGTGCTGCTGTTTGGCGTCGTGTTTCTGTCCTTTGTTGACTCTGCCGCTCGCTCGGAGCACCCACCGCGGAAGCCAGAAGGGGATTAGTCATTTTTTGCACCTGCTTCCGGGCAGAGACAGCCCTGCAGGCGACATCTTCCCCTTCCCCGAGGAATGACTGTCTCCCCCTGTCAGGGAAGGGGGGAAAAAATCCCTTTGCTTGCCTCTGCTTCCTCACTCACCAGAGTCTTCTCGATCCTGAGGGTGTGGGACATTCACGCACAGGGAGGTGGGAGGTGGCCAGGCCGGAGGGGGCTCCCGGGGCCTCCCAAAGACTCGGGAGTCAGAGGCTCCTGGCAAGGCAGGCAGAGCCACTCCTGTCTCGGCCTCCCTGATGTGGGCAGGCAGTGTGGTGGCTCTTCCCTCCCTTTTCTCTCTTCGCCCCCTGCCCTCTGCCCTCTGCCCTCCTCCAGCCCCGACCACAGATGTGTCCCCGTGAACTGGGGCCCTGAGCAAGGTCCTCCTGCCCCGGGGCACCGCCTGGGACCTCGGTTCTGCTCGCACAGGCTCGTCCCAATGGGGAAAGCTCTGGAGATCGTCACTGTCATCCTGGCTTCCTCCCAGACTTCCCTGGTGACTGTGGGCCTCGGTCCCCAGGTCCTCCTCGGGTTCCCCTTCTGTGGAATGGCCGAACCACCCCGCTTCTTCCCAGGGAGCGAGCGTGCCGTGTGTGTGTGTGTGCCTCGGGAGAAAAGAGCAGCAACTGTTGATGAATCCGTCACCGAGGCGGCAGCTGAAACAGCGGGGAGAGCAAAGCCCGACCCAGGCCGACCCGGACCCTCCGCGGGGCCCGCTTCCCGCTGCCTCCCACCCACACCCTGACAGCAGAGCCGACCCCCGCGGCCCCCGGCGGGGTCCCAGGCGGCTCCCCAGCCCGCGGAGTTTTCTTTGGCGCTTTGAGGCTCTCCCCCAGGAGGCTCCCTGAGACCGCAGCGGGGAAACGAGGAACATATTTTTAAATCCGAAGGGGGAAGCAATGTCTTTGTGTCAGCTGAGTGGCTCGGCGCCAGGGCCGAGAGACTGTGGCGCGGCGTTGCTCCTCGCAGACAGCAGGTGCTCTTCTGGATGTGGTTATGGCAACAAAATAAATGACGGATAATTGCTTTTGTGACAACTTGCCAATTAAATTAGACTCAGCAGAATAACATAATGACAATTTGTTATGCTCCGGTGGGCACTAACATACCAATCATAATTAAATGCTACGACTGAAATAGAATACGGCTCAACGCAGGAATATATAACCCCAATTCCCTCTCCGTGAAACACTATAAGTTGAGGCTTGATTTTAATTTCGGGAAGATAATGGCATTAGCGCGCCCGTCCAAGTGGGTGTGCGGAGAGGCCCGTGGCGAGGGGAGAGGGGGCTGAGCGGGAAGGCGAGGCCTGCGGGAAGTGCCGGGGGGGGGGGGGGGGGCGGACTGCAAGGTCACGAGGAAGATGGGAGGAGGAGCCCCCACAGTGAAGGCAGCGCTCCGTGGGCCTGCCCGGTCCCGTCCGCCCAGCGGGGAGGGCAAGCAGGAGGCGTTTGTCGATGGCTTCTGCGGTAGCACGGCCTGAGCTGTGGCAACTCCAAGGCCCCCACACCAGAATGTCCCAGCGGCACCATCTTGAACGAGAAACCCGAGCTCGCACTTCATGGTCAAGGGGCGTCGAGGACCTCCTTCGTGCCAAGTATGCACTTGGAACTCTTCCTCCATAAGGCACTTTCTCCTCACCGCTCTTTTTTTAAAAAAATATATATTTTATTGATTTTTTTTACAGAGAGGAAGGGAGAGGAATAGAGAGCTAGAAACATCAATGAGAGAGAATCATCGATCAGCTGCCTCCTGCACACACCCCCACACACACTGGGGATGTGCCCGCAACCAAGGTACATGCCCTTGACCGGAATCAAACCCGGGACCTTTCAGTCCCCAGGCCGACGCTCTATCCACTGAGCCAAACCAGTCCCGGCTCCTCACCGCTCTTAGCTAAAGTGAGGAGCCAGGCTCAGAGATAAGGGAACCCCACCCCCTGAACATCACAGTCATGGCAAATCCAGACATGTTCCCACACACCTGCTGGCTGCACGACGCAGCTGTGTCCGTAAGCATGGGGGGAGGGGATGGAGAGAAGAACAGACGCAGGCATACCAGAGGTAAGATGCCCAGTCCCACACCCCGCCTCCAGGTCACAGTTGATTGGCCAGGAGGGAACAGCTGGCCCCACGCAGGCCAATCAGATTCTCCCTCTGGGAATTTTGCAAGTGAGCTACTTCAGTTCCTTACAAATGGTCGTAAAACATGCGCATCTGTCTCAGTCCATTTGAGCCGAATGACCTGGCAGGCTCAATGGAATCAGAGGTATCTGTGGTGGGGAAAGATGCAACATGGAGTTTCTGGCAAGGCCCAGAAGAGAGTATTATGGATCCCCATGGTTCTGAAGCCAGGCGTAACATCTGCAGGAAAAACCACACGCCAGCTGAAGAGCAGCTCCCCGATGCTGCAGGACCCTGGTGCCGATGAAGCTTCTGACCAAGGGATGCCAAGCAACCAGGCAACCAGAGCTGCCCATCATGAGCTGGTTTTGTTTTTTGTTTTTAATTTTAAAAAAATACATTTTAATGATTCTTTTACAGAGAGGAAGAGAGAGTAGAAACATTGATGAAAGAGAATCATCAATCAGCTGCCTCCTGCACCCCCCCCCCACTGGGGATGTGCCCGTAACCAAGGTACATGCCCCTGACTGGAATCGAACCCGGGACCTTTCAGTCCGCAGGCCAATGCTCTATCCATTGAGCCAAACCGGTCTCAGCCATCATGAGCTGGTTTTTGTCAGATCCACCCCATCCCAAGGGCGGGCAGGACCAGCAGAGATCCATCATAAGAGGGGGGTGGTACATTCAAGATCAGCACAAGTGAGCTGCAGGAACAGTTAGGCCCAACGCCCATGTCACACACCTGTGTTACCCCAGCCCTCTCAAGGGCATGTACCTTGGTTGCGGGCACCTCCCCGGTGGGGGCTGTGCAAGAGGCAGCTGGTCGATAATTCTCTCTCAATGGTGTTTCTGACTCTCTATCCCTCTCTCTTCCTGTCTGTAAAAGAATCAATAAAATATATATTTTTTAAAAATCAGTAAAATATATTTTAAAATAAATAAATAAATAAAAATAAAGTTTTGCAGGCAGCTCTCCATCTCAGGGTCTTTTCCAGGGAACCCAACCTGGAAAGGCACCCCCAAGCTCAGGCAGGGATATTGAGAAACTCCAAGGATGCTGACTCGGTTCCTTGACGCAGGGAACCCCAACAGTTGTACAGCAACCTACCAATCATCAGTTAAGCCTTTTTATTGATCTGCTAGAGGCCCGGTGCGCGGAATTTGTGCAAGGAGATCAGCCCTCACAGCCCTTGCTTTGTCTGGACGGTCATTCCATTGTTCGGTCTAATTAGCATATCAGCTCTTTATTATATGAGATCTTCAGTTCGGTTGTTTTCAACCTGTCCCTTCTCACCAGGGTTCCAGAAAATTACCCAAAGAAAGAGGAATGCAGCCTGAACCACACTTCACTGGTGACCTCCACTCCTGTGCCCTTTTTCCTCACTTGAAGTCATCTGACTTGGGAAATTTTTTTAAATAATAGCAAGACAAGGACAAATCCAGGGACCTCTGCTAGGGAGCCTGGCCAAGCTCGTCCTTCAAAAAGGGAAGGAAGAGAGATTAGCATTTATGATGGCTACAGGGGCTCGGCGTTGCGCAGGAATATTTTTAGCAGATGACAAGAGAAAAATGCAGGAAACGGGCTGATTGATTGACAGACAGCCCAATTTGTAATCTGGACATCTTTAATAAAGTCTGCAATGCAGGATTATCAATCTTTTCTCACCTCGATTTCTACCCTTCCCAAGGAGATGGCCTTGATTTTGGAGGCCGAAATAAGTGGCTTCTTTTATCCAAAGGCTGGCTGTGTATGACCCCGCCCCAGCAGCCTGGGGTCAGTCCTTAGGAACCAAGTCTCATTAACTTTTCTCGAGAAGAGAGTTTGTCTGACTAGCTGCACATAGGGAATCAACTCTTTGCATAAAGCCTTCCTGTATTTAAGTGCAAGCAAAATACAGATGCCAACGTCTTCTGGATGCTGTAATGCTGTTCCAAGAAGCTAAAGTCACAATAAGCAAGTTTCATGTGTCAGCTGAAGGCAAAGCTCTCTCTACCCAGGATCTCTGTTGACTTGAGCAACCCCTTGAAGCAGGTGCAGTGCCATTCTTTTTAAAAAAATATATATTTTATTGATATTTTACAGAAAGGAAGGGAAAGAGATAGAGAGAGAGAAACATCGACCAGCTGCCTCTTGCACACCCCCTATCGGGGATGTGCCTGCAACCAAGGTACATGCCCTTGACCGGAATCGAACCTGGGACCTTTACCGTCCACAGACCGATGCTCTACCACTGAGCCAAACCAGTTTTGGTATGCAGTGCCATTCTTATTCCCATGGTGCAGATGAGTAAGTGGAGGCTCTGAGAAGTTACATGATTTGCCTGAGATTGCAAAATGTTGTAAGTGTTGGAGCTTGAACTCCAACCCGGTCTGTCTGAGGAAGAGCCTGTTTTTAACTATGACCTTATACTCCAATATCCTAAGGATTTTCAAAAATGTCATCTATACATCATAGCATCGTAGGCCCTTACATTTCAGATTTTAAGACCTGCGTATTAAATTGATAATTTTAAAATGGGAGGTTGTATACCCCACACACACACACTTTTGCAGGATAGCGGTGTGGTATATTGCCTGTTGTCTATTTTTAAGATATTTTAGTCAGTTTGTCTAAAAGTATTTCTTGCTTCCATGTGAATAATAAAATTCAAATTATAATTTTATCAACTCACAAATAAAAGCCAAAAGGAAATGCTATGACTGACCTGCTTTGTGGAAAATAAACACATTGTAGCTAGAACAATGTCTTTCCTAACTTGCCTACCACCAAGACCAGTGAGATTTCCTCATGCAATTCTGCTGCCCAGAATTTCTCTCTTCTTTTGGGGTCAGGAGGGTGGGCTGGAAGGGGAGAATGGTGGCTAGATAGCTGCATATTTATCCTGTAATAGCTTCTTTTTTTTAAAAAATGTTTTTATTTATTTCAGAGAGGAAGGGAGATGGAGAGAGAGAGAGAAACATCAATGGTGAGAGAGAATCATTGATCGGCTGCCTCCTGCATGCCCCACACTGGGGTACAGCCGGCAACCCAGGCATGTGCCCTGACCAGGAATCAAACCGTGACCTCCAGGTTCATAGGTCGATGCTCAACCACTGAGCCATGCCAACCGGGCTGGTCTTTGCCACTTTTGTTCATGTTCCCAGACAGCCTGTTCTAGGGCAGGGCCCACGGGAGATGCTGAGGGGTAAGCAGGCACCCCTAAATTCCAGGCTTCATGAGTTCTCCCTTTTAACATCCACCGGTGTCCTTCTGAGTCCAGGAGCTGACTCAGGCCCGGCCCACAGGAAGAGCAGTTAACCTGCACTTCTGGGCTGCCATTCAGATGCCCTCTCCGTGCCCACGTGGGTAGAGGAAGAAGGCAGGCAGGGGCTAAGAATGTGAAATGCACTTTACTAGGCCCCTGGGTCTTCCACTGCTATCCTCACGGAGCCTGAGGCACCCTCTCCCAACACATCCAGCTGCACAGGAAGTGGGTGGGTAGAGGGAATACACGGAGTGGTTCATTCTCCTGCTCCAGAGGATCTTGGGTAATGCTTGCCTCTTGAGCTGCTTGCCTCTCCCCCTGCAGCTCCATCCCACTCCCAGCAGCTAGACCAGCCGTGGGCAAACTACGGCCCGAGGGCCGGATCCGGCCCGTTCGGCTGTTCTATCTGGCCCGTGGAGCCGAAAGAGCGGAGGGTTCTCTTGCTCTCCCCTCCGCTCCTTCACCAGCAGCCCAGGATGAGAGTGCCAGCATGGTCAGGTTGCTTTTGTTCCGGCCCTCCGGTCCAGTTTAAGAACCCATTGTGGCCCTCGAGTCAAAAAGTTTGCCCACCCCTGAGCTAGACCCTCATCAGGGTAGAGAAAGGGGATGCCTGGGCCTTCAGCACAGGAAGCTACCCTGTTGCCCGGAAAATAAGACAGTGTCTTATATTAATTTTTGCTCCCAAAGATGCGCTAGGTCTTATTTTCAGGGGATGTATTATGTTTCCGTGAAGTAGATCTTATTTTCGGAGGATGTCTTATTTTGGGGGAAACACGGTAGCTTTATACCAGCCACCTGTTCCTGCTTAGAGCAGGGCAATGAGCCACGTGCAAACCTCTACCTAGAGCGGCTGTGTAGGAGGAGGGAGCGCAGCCTGCTCTTGTCGGGGCAGAGCAGGGCAGACCACGGGAGCCAGGCTGGCCCTTTTCCTCAGGCCCAGAGGGCTGGTGATTGAAGTGGTGAGTACCGGATGGCCAGGTAGGGCAGCTGGTCCAGTAGGTGCCCCCTCCACCCCAACCATGGGTCAGGTCACCAGTCCCGCTCAGCTGGTTCTTGGAAGGGGAGGCCAAGGACCCTGAAGACATCCTTCTCAGTGGGAGTGGGAAGTATTCAGCCAGGCCCCACCTTGAGACCCTGGGTGTCCCGCACCACAGCTGTGCTGAGGGCAAGCTCGTGCCCTTGGTCTTGGCCAGAGCCCGCACGGAGCAGGTTGAAGTGGGCAGAGCCAGCTAAGTAGAGCAGGGCACACGCAAGCTCGCTGTAGGGCACGATGATGATGTCCAGTCGTCAGTGCCGTCCCAGGAATAACCCAGCCCTGGTCCTGGGAGCTGGCACGCACCCAGGTACTTCTGCTGCTGACCGTTCTCCTCCTGGCTCGCCAAGTCATCGGTCAGGAGCCCTCACTGTCACAGGCTGTCCAGGAGGCAACTGAAGATGCCCTAGTGAGACCGGCCATCCACATCACCACAGGTTGCTTTTCCCCACGGTAGGAACGCCCCGGGTTGACGGCCTAAGCTGATTCCCAGACTGGCTGCTCAGTCTCGGTAGCCTCCTTCCTGGGCATGCATTCCAGAAAGACATGGTAATGCTTCAGGCCGATGGCCTGCTGGGTAGTCAGGGAGTCCGGTTTCGAATGTCTTCTAAGCTCTGGAAACCCTGATGGTATCACATCTGGACAGTTTTGCTACCAGCTCCCCAAATGTTAGAGTTCCAAGAAAGGCATGCTATCCACTTTCTAGGATCTCTACAGTCTTCTCAGCCACCCATTTCCCAATCCCAGGGATACCCTAGGCTTCCTGGTGGGAGGGAAGGGCTTGTAGAAGCTCCTAAGGCCATTGATGGCCTTGGCACAGCCACGGGCCCTCCACTGTCTCCACTGAACGTCGTCGGCTTTGGCCAGCTTTTCTGTGATAGGGGTGTTGTGTGTGGTCACCTTCTGACTCGGAGGCTGTGCACAGACCCACTTATCCAGACCCTCAGGGGCTGGACGAGGCTCACCATCTCCCTCAGGGGGGATGGGGTAGTGGCCACTGATCAGGGCATCCCAATCAGCTGCGCTGACTTGGGCCTCTTTCCCATCATTGGTTTCCTCATCAGAGCCAGCTGGGGCCTGGGTGTTTGGAGCTTCTTCTGTCCTCTGTAGAGGAGATGTAGGTCGAGTGGGAGTAGGTTGTCCTGAGCAGAGCCGCACAGGCTCCAGGAGAAAGGTCCTGGCCTGCCTTACGGAGCTGTGGTTGGTTCAGGTGCATGTTGGGTATGAAGATGCCAAATCCCGGTATGTCCACTAGCCTTCTCTCCCGCAGGCACACGCTGCGCCAGGCTGACTTTTCCAGCTGAGCGCCTGAGGGCAGTGGGCTCACTCCCAGTCCGTGCCATCATTCACCACCATGGGAGGGACCCCGGGGCCTGAGCAGAGTCTGTGTGGCCACCATGTTGGACGATCTGCTTCTCAAAGAGTTCTGCCCGGGGCTCACCCGATGCCAGTGGGCACAACATGGGCCCTCAGGGGAACTCAGCCACTCCCTTGCTTCTTCTCTGGCTTCCCTCTTGGGAATCTTTGCAGGTGCTTTGGATGATGGATTGGCGTAGGTTTTCTTCTGCTTAGGAAATGTCCTCAAGGTGGCCCCGGGGTCTGCTGAGCTATGGCTGGATCCCGGGCTTTTTAGCAGGGCAGCCAATGAGAATGGATGGAAAAACAGCTTCTTTTTTATTTTCTGTTCTCTGCAGATAGCTCCAAGCTCTTTTTTCTTTTCTTTTTAAATTTAAACCTAATAAGGAAGAAATGCCATGTATTGTTTGTGGTCTGACGGTTTCAATAGCTAAAGTCTCTGTAGATCCAGTTCTGTTGCCTGCTTTTGCTGGTTTTTCACTCCTGGAGTGGGTTTTCTTGTGTGCCTGGTTAGTGTTGACTATCACCCAGGTGTTTTGTGGGGTTTTTTTCAATGTCTGGGGATAATCTGAGGCCTAATGTAAAAGTGCCTGTGCCCAGAGATCTGCTTCCCTCATGGAGCCCTACCAGTCCGGGCCCATCCTAAACCAAGTCCAAGATCTCCTGCACCAGGGCAGGCTGGGTAATGAGAACCTGGGCTGTAACTCTGCAGGAAGGCTGCTCCACATCCAGGCCACCTTCTTCCGAGGATGTAGCCCTGGGCCCCCGCTGACTGTCGCGAGACCCTCCCTCCTGGCTTCCATTCGGCCTTCACTTCCCAGAGGGCTGAGCAGCTAGGATCAGTAGCCCTCAGGGCAAAGGCAGCCCCTGTTCATTCCCCTCTCTGGTTCCTGTTCTTTCCCCTGTTGATCTAGTCATTTCTTACTGTCCTGTCAGCAATTTCATACTATTTAAGAAGATTTCAAAAAAAATATTGTATGCAGCTTTCATAGTTGTTCCCAGTAGGAGAGTTGGTCCAAAGAGTTTCGCCTGCCATTGCTAAGACGTCTCATCCTATAAGTTTCTCAAGAAATAATCGACTCGGATCACATTTGAGAGCCTGGTAACACTTGAAATTTGATGTATGTGTCTTGAGACAAAAAATAATAAATTTTTCAGCAAGCATATCTTTAACTGTGCCCGCCGAGGCCTGCAGTTCACAGGGGCTGGGTTAGGGTCCTCCAACCAAGGGGGCACCTAGAGGTGGGAAGGGAAGATTGTAGGAGTCACCCCAGCATCAGGCTCCCTGGCTCTGCCAAGAGCGGCTGTCCACCCTGGCCAATAATGCCCGCTCCTGGCTGGTTCTCTCAGCTGGAAAATGACAATAATAATAATAATGCCTGTCTCGCAATGTTGTCGTATGGATTCAATGAAGCTAAGTGATACATGCAGAGCCTTTAGCACAATGCTAAGCGTCTGATAAACAGGATGGTGATTGTTGTCCCTAAGATGCTGATGTCCTCGGACCCACGCACACATGTTCACCAGACTGCCCCGCTTCTCCACACATGGCACGCGGACCTCGACGAGAACCGCGGCCCCGGTTAACGATGGTTTGAATAAATCACCCAGTTCCGATGGTCTGGCCGCTAAGGACATCATTCTGAAGGACTTAAAAGGCAGGCCTCCTGGATTTCATCTCCTTCAGCTCCTCGTTCTGTGGCTTACAGATCGAAAGGAGGACAATAATTCAGATGTTGGGTGGGGCCTGGAGATCCTTCCCCATGTAACAGAGCCCCGAAACCACGTGGCAGCTTGTGCTGTTGGGATGGAGCAGAAGTCTGTTTGAAAATAATCAAAAAATTCTCTCAGGAAGCCCAATTATATTTTTGCATCGGGAATCAAAACGCCGGTGCCGCCGCCTTCAGCCTGTCCTTCACAGGCCTTTTATCCTGTAATTAAGCCAGATCTGCCGCTGGGCTAATTCTTCCCTGAATGACACCACCCTTTGAGCCAGCCCGTATGTCGGCAGAAGACTTCACTCTGATGATCTATTACACCAATACATCACCGCAGTGAGCTGCCTCCTTAATGATTTATCCATAACACATCATCAGAGCGAGGCGCACTCATAATATATTGCTCAATAAGTCTGCGGTGGCCACGGGGAAAGCCACGAGCGGCCGCCGAGTCGGTGCCCTTACATGGCCGGTGTCAGCCCGAGGGGCCCCGTGCTGGGCTCTCCCTCCCTAAACAAATGTTTATGTAGGTGGGAGGGCTCTCATGCCAATAGCCTTTTAAAATATGGAGACCCGTGACCTTACGAAAGGCCTATAAATCCAGAGCAGAAAGGCCCGCGGTGGGGAGCGGAGTCCACCCCTCTGAGCCTGTCAGATGGGTAGGAAGCATTTTTTTTTCGGTTCTTACATGGCAGAAGGCCAGGGCCGCTGCGCCGCCCCACTCCAGCGGGCGCCATCGCGTTGTAGTCTGCGCGGTGGTACCTCCTAGAGCGGTGGTTCTCAACCTTTCTAATGCCGCAGCCCTTTGATACCGTTCCTCATGTTGTGGTGACCCCCAGCCATACAATTATTTTCGTTGCTACCTCCTAACTGTAATTTTGCTACTGTTCATGAATCGTAACGTAAATATCTGTGTTTTCCCATGGTCTTAGGCTCTACAGCAGCGGTTCTCAACCTGTGGGTCGCACCCCCGCTAGCAGGGTTGCCTAAAACCATTGGAAAACACAGATATTTACATTATGATTCATAACAGTAGCAAAATTACAGTTAGGAGGTAGCAACGGAAATAATTGTATGGCTGGGGGTCACCACAACATGAGGAACGGTATCAAAGGGCTGCGGCATCAGGAAGGTTGAGAACCACTGTCCTAAAGTTGTGCAACATGCAGGCCGCGCCACCTCACGTGGCAGCCCTGTAGGAGGCCCTGGTCAACAGCATAGGCTCTGGTATCCGACTGCCTGTTGGATCCAAGGTTCTGGGAATAACCCTACTACGTGGGCTTGCTGTGAAATTGCACAAGGTCATGTATGTAGGGCACCGATCACAGAGGGAGCACTCGGCAAATGCCAGGCATGACTGACAGAGACTTGAACAAATCCCGAGAGCCAGGAAAGCTGTAGGTTCAGGGCTGCTGGTAGCAGGCAGACCCTGTGTATTGTGCTCTTCATCCTGTGGGGTCCTAGTTGTTATGTATGTGCTAGAGGCCTGGTGCATGAAATTCATGCACAGGTAGGGTCCCTAGGTCTGGCTGGCAACCAGGGCTGATCTGTGAGGCAATTGGCGGGGTGACCAACGGGGCAGTTGGGGCCCCCACTCATACCTGCCTTGGCCTGGCACTGCCCACTCACTGATCGCCTCGCCAGTTGACCCACTGATGGTGACCATCAGGGCAGTCAGGGCCCCCTCCACACACACACACACACACACACACACGCCTTAGCCTGGCACTGCCTGCTCACCTGCTCCACCATCCTGCTGCAGTCCCACTCTCTACAAATCTCTCACATGTCTCCCCCAACTCCCTCGGCCACTGGCCCGGCCCAATCAGCCCCATTGGGGCTGGCCAGCCAGACCCTACCCGTGCACAATTCCTGCACTGGGCCTCTAGTATTGCTGTCGCCAACCAGTGGTCCATGGGGTCCAAAAGGTTGGCAATCACTGGTTTAAGGAAACCTTTGAAGCAGTGGTCACAAACTGGTGATCCATGGACCACTGGTGGTCTGTGAGATCCGAAAGGTTGACAGCCGCTGCTCTAGTAAATATAGAACAATGATAGCTGGTTCTTCAACAGACGGGCATATTTCAAATGCTTTATGGATATTAAATTATTCGATCTTCATTAGCTATCATTAGCCCTATTTTGGACATGAGGAAACTGAGGCAGAGATCGGTTAGTAATATGCCCAACATTGCAGAACTAGCAGTAAGTGGCAGAGCTAGAATTTGAACCCCAGTAGACTGGCCCCAGGACCATGCTCTTAAGCACCACCTTATATCTGTCTAGTCTTACAGTAGAATACTATACAGCAATGAAAAAAGATTAAAACTGAGGGCTGTGAGCCGCTCCAGCAAATTAACTGAACCTAGGGCGGGGTTCATTGGGACCCCTGACCGATAGCCTGCAGGTCAGAAGCACCAGCGATGCCCTTGGCTTCCAAGTGCATCTACAGTGTGTCTTTGCACATCTGGGGAGGGAAGCAGTCTTGTGGGGCGAGCCCTTATTCTGCAGGATCTCTGGGTAAATACTGTCAGAACTGAATTAAATTGTAGGATACCCAGCTGGTGTCACAGAAATTTGCTTGTTGTGGGGGGGGGGGGAATCCCCACACATCTGGTGACTGCAAGGAAAGTGTTGTATGTGAGTAGTAAAGGAGACTCACGGGGGAGAAACACACAGCAGGGAAGGCTGGGTTTTTCCTACAGGGGAAGGTAGAAAACTGAGTTTTTCCCTCACAGCAATGCTCCAGAGGAACCATACCAGCTCCCTGGGGCTGTCATAACCAATTGTCACAAATCAAGTGGCTTAAAACAACAGTAATTTATTCATTCCCAGTTCTGGAGGCCAGAAGTCTGGGATCCATGTTATCAGGTCCACTGTCTCGGTATCACAGTGTTTGTGTTCAGGTAACCTTTATTTTACTTAATAATGCCACATTCACGTCACTTTTATTCTAGTATGCCTAGAGGCCCAGCACACGAAATTCGTGCACGGCTGCAATCCCTAGGCCTGGCCTGCCATCAGGGCCATCTTTCCCAGCTGCCCAGCCGGCCCCACCCCCCCGCTGCCACCCACCCACCCCCACTCCCCGTTCACCATTGGGTGATTGGGGCCTGAGAGCCACGGGAAGGGACCGAAAAGTTGGCTGTTCCCGCCCACCTTGACCTTGGGTTGCCCTGTGTGTGAGGTGACTGGCGGGGTGAGGCCCCTGGCCTGGCACCGCCTGCATCCCCTTTACCCAACCCCAGTTCCCCATTGGCCATCAGGCAATGGGAGCCTGCCGCTGGGGAAAGGGACCAAGAGGTGGTCAGTGTGTCTCATAGTAACTGGTCCAGTGATTGTTCTGGTCGTTCTGCCATTAGGGTGAATTTGCATATTACCCTTTTATTATATAGGATAGAGGCCTGGTGCATGGGTGGGGGCTGGCTGGCCTTCCCTGATGGAGGCCCTGGATCAGGGTGGGGGTTCCCTTGGGGAATGGGCAGCCTGGGCGAGGGGTCTGGGGAGGTTTGCATGCCAGCACCACTCCCAATTGGGATGGGGGTTCCCACTGGGGGGGGGCAGGGCTGGACTGGGCAAGGGGCCGCTGGGGGATTGCAGGCGAGCCACACCCCCAATAGGCAAGGGGCTGGTAGTTCTGGTCTCTGGTCATTCTGGTCGTTCCACTGTTTTGGTCACTGGGCTTTTATTATATAGGATTGTTGTTTATTATTAGTAGCTGTTGTTCATCTCTTAGTGTGCCTAATTTACAAGCTAAACTTTGCCATAGGGGAAAAAATAGCACAGAGAGGGTTTGATATTATATCGGTTTCAGGCAGCCACTAGGGATCCGAGAACATGTCCCGTGGATAAAGGGAGATGATTGGAGTTCACTCCAATCTCTGCCTCTGTTTTCACGTGGCTGTCTTCCATCTTTGTGTGTGTGTGTTTCCAAATCTTTCTCTCTCTGAGGACTCTCGTCACTGGATTAGGGCCCAGGCTAATCCAGTGTGACCTCATCTTAACTTGACCATATCTGCAAAGACCCTATTGCCAAATAAGGTCACATTCAATTAGAACTTCAGCATATCTTTTTGGGGCCACACAATTCAACCCAAAACAGGACCTCAATAAGTATTACTACACAGAGGAGCTAGAATGGAAGAGATCATCTAAATTAGCTAAATCCCTTTCTACCTTAGCAGAAAGCCAAGAGGCAATGACTGCAGTTGGTAAAACAAGTATGGTGGCATAAGTGGGGATTATTTGTGTGAAGGTGATCACCAGAAGCACTAAAAACTGACCTGGTTAACGGGTTAGCTCCAGGGACAGGCCTGCAGCAGGAAGATGTGGAGAGCCTGTTTAGGGGACTATGGGAAATTTGAATATAGACTGGTTATTAGGTGATATTATATAACGAGAGGCCCAGTGCACAAAATTTGTGCTTGTGGGTGGAGGGGGTTCCCTCAGCCCAGCCTGCACCCTCTCCAATCTGGGACCCCTTTATTTATCCTCTATAATTGAAACTGTAGCCTTGAGCAGAGCCAAAACTCCTGCTTGCTCCATGGCCATAGCCATTTTTGTTGGGATATATTTACCTTCTATAATTGAAACTTTATTGCCTTGAGCAGAGCCCAGGGTGGGCAGAAAGTTTGGCTTCCTCCATGCCTCCTGCTCTCTCCAGTTCCGTAGCTGCCACCATTTTTGTTGGGATTTATTTATCTTCTATACTTGAAACTTTGTAGCTTCGAGTAGAGGCCTGGGCCAGCCAGGGTGTGCGGAAAGCTTGGCTTCCTCCATTGCCAGGGAAACCCAAGCCTCCTGCTCCCTCCGTGGCCACTGCCATCTTGGTTGGGTTAATTTGTATACTTGCTCCTGATTGGCTGGTGGGTGTGGCTTGTGGGTGTAGCAAAATGATGGATAATTTGCATATTACTCTTTTATTAGATAGGATTACTATTCATTACCATTTTGTTAAGCTTTCTAATGGTATTATGTTGATGTAAGAAAAGATTTTATTCTTCAGAGAAGCAGGTTGAAGCCTTGGGTGAGAAGTCATGTCTGCACCTACTTTAAAATCCTTCAGAAAAAAACACAAATGAGCAAATATGGCAAAACATTAATAATGGCTAAGTCTAAACAAAGAGCATCTGGAGGGTGAACATCTACTTTTATGAGTGGTTCCACTATCAAAATTTTAGAAGTGAAGAGATTTTAAATAAGTCTTCGAATGTGCTTGCTCTCCACGCCCTTTCACTCCTCTTGAACCTGTAGACACAAAGAATAGGACTTCTGAGGTCTTGTAGTTCAATCCCCTTAGGTTACAAATGGCTAGATAGGTGTTATGACATCCATGTCACACAGCCAATTAGTGGGTGAGCTGGGACGGGGTCTCCAGGAGCCTCATCCAGGGCTCCATCTACCATCCCATCCATTGTCTACCTCAGTTAGGGGCTAAAGGAGCTATTTTTAAGGTCAGTAAGCAAAGGTGGTAGCTTTGTGTGTGTGTGTGTGTGTGTGTGTGTGTGTGCACGCGCACACGCGCGCGCGCTTTTTTTTTTCTTTTAAAGCAGACATTGCCCATGGGTCCTTGAGTTCTCATATATAAGAAATCTTGATTATACCCTGAAAGTTTTATTCTCTTCAACATGCCAGTAAAGTATACTTGAGTCCTTTAGCTCTTATATTAACCCCTTTGGGTTTTAGCAATTCGCGTCAGCTGAGCAATAAGCATCTATCATCTGTCTTTCATTAATATTCGTAAGTGGCCAGCAGCTCAGGGGAGCTAAGTCCTGCCGGTGAGGCTTTCCTAAATTTGAACATCTTGACTTTATGGGTATTCAAAATGCTTAAGAAGCCAGTCTAGACACTACAGTCATCAAAAGGGAAGGAATAAGCAGTTGGCAATCTTGAGAACACGCTGTATTGGAGGTTAACTAGTTGCCCAGAAAGCCAGGCATGACATGGCTAGCATGTGCAGGCCTGTAGAACATTCTGGTGCCCTGTGTCTGTCTGTCTGCAGCTCAGGTTCCCAGACCCCTCCTGCCCATCTGGCCTGTCTCCCACCGCCCTTTCTCCTCTCTCACATCCAAAAGTAGGAAGGTTAGGGATGTGACAGGCTTGGCAAAGACAAGCTTTACCTCAGGATTTAAACTGGAATTTTCTTGTTCTAACAAGAGGCAGGATATGACTGGACAGGGAAACCAGGAGACAGGACTCAGGCGCACTCAGGAGGGGAGCCAGAAGCCGGCCTGAAAAGGGGGACCCCGCCGATGGGATCCTCAGAGGAGGGTCCAGCAGCAGTGGAAACACGGCCATTGTCCCTGAATTGCACCCTTAGGGAGCTAGAAGCCTTGATGAACCTCTGACACAGAGGCCAGGGCAGCGGAGTGGTTCCTGCAGGAAGACAGGCCTGAAGAAGGGATGAGCTCCTGAAGGGCGAGGAGGCCGAGGCTCGCTGCTGAGCTGGAGTAGGGCTGTTACCTCACTTGGTGGAAGTCAGGGGAAGCTACGGATAAAGTTCAGGATGCTCCTCCCTCCATGTTAGTATTCATGAGATAATCCTGAGTGTGCTTAGGGTGTGAGCTTCCCATGTGACCAGAGGCAGGGGGGGTGCACAGTCCACTGCAGACAGACCAGCGTCAACTGGAGTGAGAGAGGCACAGGACAGCGAGAAGGCCGTGAGTAGATCCTCTGGCCCTCCAGACCACTCTCCCACCCGCCCACCCCTCACAGGGAAGACCATAGGGAGTTCCAGGAACTCCTGCCCCCCTTGCTGAGCAGCTCCGGGGCTCCAGGAACAGTATCTCCGAGGTTGTTCTTTATTGGGCCTCTAAGTCGTGACCCTCTCTCTCGGCTCCACAATCTGGAGTGCAGGGCAGAAGGAAGAAAGGAGATAAGTTTACCATAGGAGAGCAGGAGGAGCATCAAGGAGGGAGGAACGAGACAGAAGGAATGTTATGAAGACATTGGTCTCTACACACACACACACACAATCTGTCTTAAGAAATCCTATTTTTACTAATAAAAGAGTAATATGCTAATAAGACTGGGAGACCTTCCAGATGTCCTTCCGGACAAAACTGAGGGCTTGGCTGGCCTGCAAATCGCCCCCAAACGGCCCTCACTCCCTCCTTCAGGCTGGCCACACACACCCAGCGGGGACCCCCACCCCAATGGGAGAGTGACCAGCCTGAAAACCGCCCCAACCACTTGCCCAGGCCAGCACCGCCCCCAGTAGGGAACCCCACACTGTTGAGGGTGTGGCCAGCCTGCAAACCTCCCCAGGTCCCTTTCCCGGGCTGGCCCCCTCCCCTAAGGGAACCCCCACCCTGATCTGGGACACCCTTCAGGGCAAACCACCTGGCCCCCACCTGTGCACCAGGCCTCTATCCTATCTAATAAAAGAGTAATATACAAATTGACCATCACTCCAACACCCAAGATGGCTGCCCCCATGTGAACACAAGATGGCCATCACAAGATGGCCAGCAGGAGAGGGCAGTTGGGAGGGACCAGTCCTGCAAGGGAAGGCAGTTGTAGGTGACCAGGCCAGCAGGGAAGGGCAATTAGGACAGACCAGGCCTACAGGGGAGAGCAGTTGGGAGGGACCAGGCCTGGGAAGGCAGTTGGGTGCAATCAAGCCTGCAGGGGAGGGCAGTTAGGGATGACCAGTTGAGGGTAGCCAGGCCTACAGGGAAGGGCTGTTACGGGGGACCCAGGCCTACAGGGGAGAGCAGTTAGGGGGGACCAGGCCTGCAGGGGAGGGCATTTAGGGGCAAACGGGCTGGCAGGGGAGCAGTAAGGCATCAATCAGGCTGGCAGGGGAGTGATTAGGGGCAATCAGGAAGGCAGGCAGGCAAGCAGTTGGGAGCCAGCAGTCCTGGATTGTGAGTGGTCCCGGATTGGAGAGGGTGCAGGCACCCTCCCATACACGAATTTTGTGCACCAGGCCTCTAGTCCTATATAATAATACCCTAATGTGCAAATTGATCAAACGACTTAATAACTGGTCGCTATGACACACACTGACCACCAGGGGGCATATGCTCGATGCAGGAGCTGCCCCCTGGTGCTCAGTGCACTCCCACAGGGGGAGCACTGCTCAGCCAGAGAGGGTGCAGGCTGGTCTGAGGGACCTCTGCCCCCTTCCCTCCCCCCCCCCCCCTGCATGAATGTCATGCACCAGGCCTCTAGTAACTAAATAAAAACAAATTTTTCCAGTGAAAGCTAGCAGCATGGTAAGTTCCAATAATGAACAAGTTCCCAGGATGTTCTTTTGTTTCCTCCTTTGTCTTTTTTAAAAAATTGATTGATTGATTGATTGATTGATTGCTTTGGTACTAGAAGGTTGGAGGAAGATAATGGAGAGAGCAACTACTTGGGGGGAGGGGATGAGAAAGGATAAGTGTTTAAACTCGTGACTGCTGAAAAGACACACAGAACCATTTTTCCCTTTCTTCTCTGTTTTAATCCAATGCACACTCGTCACCACCCCGTGGGAATCAACAGTTGCTGAACCCCTTCCAGCACTGAGAGCAAAGACTGACTCGTGCCAAGAATTTTGCTCATGTTCTCACTAAAGCTATAAAAAACAACTTGATGAGGTGGATGTTGGTGTTCCGGTTTTACAGATAAGGAAATTGAGGCTCAAGTTATTCTCTCGCTCACCTAATGTCACAAGACAAAGCCATCGATCAGGGTTTCTCTCCAAGGCCTGGGTTTTTTCCACTACTCCGCCCTGCCTCCCTCCCTCCGCCAGCAAATTCGCAGATGTGTGTCACTGCCGGGAGAAGGTAAGAAAACACTGCTCTGGGCAGTCTCCAGGGGCTCAGCACAGTTAGCTCCTTCCTCTCCAGCTCACATTGTGGTGCAGGCGGTGCTGGCTCCCCTCCCCGCCAGCCCCCGGGCCTTTGTCATTTGTCCTGCGGCCTCCCCGGCTCCCATCTCTACCCTATCCCACACACCCCAGGACCTCAGCTTCCCAAGTCTCAGCCAGAACATGATTTTACAAGGACACTCGCCAACCTTGAAAAACGAGGTACCCCGAGGCAAAGAAATAAAATTATTTGTCGTTGAACAGCATGATAGTGCAGCGCCATCTAGTGGCGCTGGGTCCAACGGCCCGGGCCCTGACATTTTCAAACAATCAATACTTCATTATTAACCATAATCACGACCTGGTGTTTACTTTTGGAGAAACGCTCGGTAGCAAGGGATGCGCAGGCACTGTTCTGCATGTTTCAGAAGCCTGCGATCCTAAATGCCACCGTGGCGACTACACAGGGTCCCGGCCCAGAGCAAACAGGAGGGAGTGGGGATTGATTGTCTTATCTCTTTCATCCGAGCTGCTCACCAAAAACAAAGCGTCCCTTGAAGCCACTGACCTTTCACTAACTGCTGGGAGGGAAATGCTTGATAAATAATAAATGGGCCCACTCCTGGATGGTGCTTAGAAGCATCTTTTAATTAAAAGAACTGAGATGCGGCGAGAAGGTCAGGTGACTGGCATTTAAGTTCCAGCCCAGGAAAAAAAGCATCCATCGAGGGCAAGACTAGACCCAAAATGTAATTTCGTTGTCAGCTAGCATGCGACAAGCACCCCTTCTCTGTAATCGGCACAGATGGAGGGGGCAGTGGCCGCTGTGTTTTGCAGGGGATGTAAGCACTTAGCGCCCTGTCTCCTTCGCCTTCCCCTAGCAACCTTCCGGTCTTCGTGCTGCCGCCACGGCAGCAATAACCCCTCGTCTGGCTCAGTGCCTCCACAGACGCTGCTCCAGGGCTGGGCGCATCCCATCGGAGCGCTACCCTGGCGGTGACATGAAAGCCATTTCTTGTCTTTTCCACGGGAGAGCGAGTGCCCTTCCTCCACCAGCCAAGGTGACCCTGACCAAGCTGCTCACTGAACCTGCTCGAGCATCCGTCTCGCTGAGCACACCCCCAAAGAGTCAAAACACGCAGCTACCCTAGCCGGTCAGTCCTCCACCCTCCGGCTGTTCTGGAACGGAGTTCAGGAGCGTTCAGGAGCACAGAGACCGGGAACGAAGTAATGACCCTACCCCCCCTTTACACGGCTCACCTCCGCTGGTTCCTAGCTCTACCGTCCTCTCGCTGAGGCCAGCTGGTGCTAGCTTTTGCAGCCACATCATGTCGCATACCCCCTAGCTCCTGTGCAGTCAGGAGAACTGCCAGCCCCGTTCTGGGTCAGGCCTGGTCACAGCTGAGCGCTGGGAAGGATGGATGAGGGCTCCCCCCGCCCCCCGCCCTCTCGCGTGGCCCATCGGGATCCCCAAAAGCATAGGCAGGCACCAGTGTGAGCCCCCGAGAAAATCTTATCATCCCACTGGAATGACTTGGTTTAAAAAAAGAATCCAGTGAATTTTTTTAAGTAGCGAGCCATCGTTTATTTAGAGAAATGTATCATTTTAACAAAATTAGGAATCCCTGGGAGGCACCGGTTTTTTTTCCTCTATAACATTTCATTATCTGAGAATACTACGTATCATACAAAATTACAGAAAGAATTGGGCTTGCTTTTTAAGGACACACAAATCAAGGGTCTGGCTATCCAGCGAAAAGCAAAAAGAGAACTTTCTAACGCCTGGAGAATCCAGGGCCACCCACATGGGCCTCCCTATTTCAATGATGGGAGATGTAGGTAGAACCTGTTTCCTTCACTGGCTTTCTCATTCTTCCTGCCCTTTACCTGAGGGCACTCACCTGGCTCAGCCCCCAGCATCTGTGTCTCTGCACTCCCCTGGGGCAGCTCATTCCCGGCTCCAGTGCTTCCGCCCCTTCTCCCAGCACCTGACCCATATCACCACCCCTTCTCCCAGCACCCAACCCATATTACTGCCCCTTCACCCAGCACCTAACCCATATCACCGTCTGCAGCTGGGACGGCCCGTCACCTCTAACGCAGAGTGTTAAGTATTGAAGCCCTTCCCCTCCTGTTTGTTAGTGATGCTATTGATCCGGCCACTCGGGCTTATAACCTTGGCATCTCTGCCTCCAGCTGGAATGGCTGCTCAGAGAACCAGGCCGCCTCCTCCCGCCCTCGTTGCCCACTCCCCCAGCCACATTCTTTACGTCACATCCCGGCAAATCTTCCTTTGACCTGACTCTGCTTTCACGACAGCACTGCCTCCTTCAAGCTTTCTTGTACCCAGCTGAATCCCTCTTAGCGTTTCTGAGGCCACCATGACCAGATCCCATCCTGCCTGGTCAAAGCTGCTTCCCACTCCTCCTCGAGAGTCATAAAAGCACCTGTCACATCCATTACAAGTGGGCTTTGCATTCATCATACCCATTCATTCTCATGTTCCTAACTGGAAGCCCAAGAGACGGTGACGGGCACGAGGCCTTGCCAGTAAAAAACTGAGCAGCCAGAACCAGAACCCGGATCTTCAGCCTCGTCTTGTGCAAATTTCACTGCAATCGGGACACACGCCCTTCGGCTCAGAAAACCCGCGTGGAGGGTCTACTCCGGAAAGGCTGTGCCGTGCCCCCGTGGGCTCAGTGGGTAAGAACTTCTGCCCTTCGTGACACTCTGAAGTGGGAGGGAGGATCTGCGTCTCTGGAACGAAGCCCCGGTACACAGGGCAGAACAGACAGTGGGCCGGGCGAGCCGGCTGCAGTGCAGTGAGCGCAGTCTGGAAGGGGCTTGGTAAGGGGCTCGGGACGTGATGTGCATATCAGGTAAAACTTCTGAGCAGAGATACCATTTGAAAAGGACAGTGAAGGCACGGCTTCTAAGGACAGTGGTCGCAGGGGGTTTGCTCCCGGCAGCAGCAGCCACACACGCACTTCAAATCTCCAAATTTCGCCCACCCTTCAAAGGCTCTCTGTGCAGTGTCCCCAGACTAGCCCATGGCTGATCTCTGACCCTGACCCTCCCCCATGCTAAGGATTCCTGTTCATCTTATTATTGAAAGTCACGATGGTCCACCCAGTTAGATTTTAAGCTCCTTAAAGACAAGGAGGTTCCACTCCCATTCCCTCCAAGCGACAGAGTTCAGGACAACAGTGGGAAGAGTTCTGAATTCCCCAACTGACTCCAGACCTTCCACTAGGCTTTGGCCATTGGGATTCAACAAAAGCTTGCTCTAAGGCTTCGTCTCTCCCCTTCCACCAGGCCCAGGCCGTCCCCGAGAGCCCAGTCCCGCTAACCGGCTAACAAGATCAGTGTCCTGGTGAGTAAGCATTTTCATTCACGGCTGGTGGGAGGCTAAGTGATCAGTTTCCATGGAGGGTAATAACAAAACTGAAGGTGAGCTATCTCTTGACCCAGCAATACCACGGCTAGGAATGCACCCCCCGGTTCTCCCAGCCTGTTTGCAGCACAAGAAAATATGAAAACAATGCTTTGGTCAGCTGGGCACTGATTGACCCACACAAGGATCTTCCAGGCATATTAAGTGGAAAAGCAAGGTATAGGACAGTGTGCAGTGTCCTCGTGTATATGCCCAAAATATTTCTAAAAAGGAAATGATGACAGCAGTGGCCTTAGGGGAGAAAAAAAAATGGGTAGCTCGGGGATAGGGGAGGGAGACTGGCTTGTCGCCTTTAAATTTAGAACCATTGCATGTGCCAGTACCTGCCGGCAACGAACAGTACCTGATTGAGGGGGTGAGGATAAGAAAAAGACAGATAAGAACAGATGGAGTTGGAAGGACTGAGACCGAGGTCTCCAGTCCAGAGTTTATTTCTCAAAGCCTTTTCATACCAAAGTGTTTTCTTCAGGCAAGCACAGTAAGTTTCAAAACCTACCCGGTTCCTAATCTTTTCACCCCGCCAACTTTCTTACACAGACACGCTATCTTCCTCTGGTTTCTAGGTCCTTTTAAGTCAACAGTCTCCTGATAATCTTTGACCTTCTGAATAAGCAAACCTATCTGCAGTTAAGTACGTATTAGCATTCCTAAAAGTAGCAGTAATTTCTTAGATTAATACGAAGGGCACGCGGAGAGCTGTCCTACACTTATGCCTGCATTCAGGGCAGCTCCCCACAGCACGTGTAATTTTTGAAGACTTATGCAACAAACAGCTTTTAAAACTCTTCAACATTGTGGAAAACAAACTGCCCTTAATTGTCTTTTTTAATTGTCTTATAATGTTTTGTACTTTTCACTGTATATTTTTCTCAGATTTGTTCTTACATATTTCCTATTGATATTGTTACAAATGCTATTGCTGTTAATTTTAAAAATAAGAAACTGCCCCTTATGCCCCAGAAACATCAAGTTTAGAGAAGTAACGAGTGGCCCCTGACTGTTCCTCTGAACAGAACCATCTCCTCCACCTGCTAAGTCCTCCCAAGGTCTGGCCCGGCATCGGAACCAATGGTGGCCTGCTGTCGAATGGGTGAAATGTGCTGCCCCACCTAAAAGGAAGCATTCCCAAAGCAAGAGGATTTGCAGAGATAAAGGTTGGAGAAAGGGGGGGGGGGGGGGTGGAGAACACACACACGGACAACATGGCTGTGAATTGCTTCTGCCTCATGTAGTCCCTCACCTTCCATTATCTGAGCACCCATGTGCCAGGTGACAGGATGAGATGTGTGCCCCACTTCGGGTACCAGGAGACAGAAGTGACTGCACACAAAGAACACAGGGTAGAAAAATCGCAAGTTTTAAAATAAATTTCTGAAGCAGTTTATTACCAGGAGCTGAAAACCACTTCTTCTACTCAGCTTGATCACAAATGCAAAGGGGACAATCTCAGAGCAATATGCCACTTATTTTTTATTTTTTCAGAGGAAGAGATAAAAAACATCAATGATGCCCTAACCGGTTTGGCTAATGGATAGAGCATCAGCCTGGGGACTGAAGGGCCCAGGTTCGATTCCAGCAAGCAGTTCTATAGCAGCAAGTACAATGATTGGGGGGTGTGCAGGAGGCAGCTGAATGTTTCTCATCGATGTTTCTAACTCTCTATCCCCCTACCTTCCTCTCTGCAAAAAAATCATCAATCAGCTGTCTCCTGTATGCCCCCCACCAGGGATTGAGCCCGCAACCTGGGCATGTGCCCTAACCAGGTTCATGGGTCAACACTCAACCGCCACACCAGCTGGGCTCGATACCAGGGAGGCAAGTGGAGAGCATCGTCTGAATTGGTTGGCTCTCTCTTGGCAATCCTCTGGATTGTCTTTTTTTTTTTTTAATGTATTTTATTGGTTTTTTACAGAGAGGAAGGGTGAGGGATTGAGTTAGAGACATTGATGAAAGAGAAACATCGATCAGCTGCCTCCTGCACACCCCCTAGCATCCAGGGGATCGAGCCCTGACCGGGAATCACACTGCCAAGCTTCCCATGTGCAGGATGATGCCCAACTGAGCTGTACCAGGCGCCAGCCACGTGTTAACACCAAAACCCAAGCAAACCTGCTCAGAATGAGACCCATTCAAACAGTACTTATAAAGGTTTCCTGGTGCTATTTACAATGTTAAAGTAAATTTACATTATAAGCAGCTAAGGAATTCTTTATTGAAGAGCATCCTAACTGCTAAAGTTCACATAACTGCTGCTTTCAAACCATGAACCTGAGCTTTATGACAACCTAGCAACAGGAACTAAAAGACGGCAAACATAATGCCTTTGAGATCCAGAAACATTTACACAGCTTAACCGTTGGAAATAGTTCAACATTCATCCAGGGAACACAGTTTGGATGTCAGTGTATGTGGTTCACAAGTTCTTCAGGGAGGTGAGGGGCCCTTCGACTGCTCTTCCGGGGCCTCCAAAGGCTGGTCCTGGTGAACTTCCCTCTGAGGCTGGGTTTTTTCCAACAAAGTTTGCAATTTGACACCCGTGGATTCAGATTTCCCGGAAACATGACTACCGTCCTGTTGCTTAGAAGACCAGACAGAAGTATGTCACAAAGATGTTATTTTCACTAAAAGACGAGTATTTGGCTGGAGCTATATGATTTAGGCACATTCTATCACTGACTCAAAAATTTAACAAATATTTCAGGTGAGGGCATACTAGAAGAGGTCAATGGGGGAGAGGGGAGACAAATATTTTCAACAGCTGGGACCGGTTTGGCTCAGTGGATAGAGCGTCAGCCTGCAGACTGAGGGGTCCCGGGTTCGATTCCAGTCAAGGGCATGTACCTTGGTTTCGGGCATGCCCCCGGTGGGGGGTGTGCAGGAGGCAGCCAATCAATGACTCTCCCATCATTGATGTTTCTATCACTCTCTCCTTATTTCCTCTCTAAAATCAATAAAAATATATTTTAAAAAAACATTTTCAATAAGATTTTTAAAAAATATTTTAAATATTTAAAAAATATTTCTGAAATATTTGTAATATTTGTAAATTCTGTTACAAATAACAAGCATGATAAAAATCTCTAAAAAGGCACAATTTCAAAAGGCCTAATGACAACTCACTTGTTCCAAGTCTCAATCATAACCACAAAACTCCAGTGGAGTCTATCTAACAGTCCTGGACCTGGAGTTCAGGTACATGAGCCGAGGTTGGGGAAAGAAAACCAAGCCTTCCTTTATCTCTGACAAGTGACAACTAATCCTAATAACAATTTTGATAAAATACTCACAGCCCTTGGTTCTCCTACTCGTCTTAAAATGACACCTTCTGCCAATAAAGCCTTCCCTGCTTCCACAAATAATTTCTCTTCATCTGTTTCTCCAAGTTTCTGTAGCTCCAAGTACTTCTCCACAAACCTGGAATTCCAAACAGTCACGGCTTAGGTCTGCATACTGAGAGAGTGAAGGCATGCTGGTACACTGTGCAAAGCATTTCCTTAACAGACCTCCTTATAGGAGCACTGTTCTGTAGTGCAATTCAACAGAACTACGCAAGCTGGTAACTAAATTCTTAAAAATAAAATAACTCACCCAGGGTTTATAAAAGGGCTTACCGCTGACAGGTAGACTTGAAGTTTGGATTGAACAGATCAAAAGCTTTTTGACCAGATCCATAGGCTGAGTAAAATTTCCTGGGAAATACAAACAGCACCATATAAGTCTCCAAGAACAAACCAAGAAATAACTGCTAGGCCTGGAGGAATTAATTATAACGTCACCTACACAGCCTAAACCTAACAATTTTGGGGTTTTGTCTTTAACGCACGCACATGGTAAATATATCAATGTTACACAAAGGCATCCAGGGAAAAGGAACACTCCTCCTCACCTCTGCACCCCAAATTCCCAGTTCCCGTCCCAGGAGGTAACACTGCCCAGTTGCTGTGTATTCATCCGGGAATATTCTAATATACAAGCATATAGGCATCTATCATTCCACCTCCAACCCATTGTTTAACCTCAAGGATAGCAAGCACTATTCCATATCTTGCCTTTTTCTTACTTAATATTTCTGAGAGGCCATTTTAAATCAATGCACGTAGATTATTTCCAGTCATTTGCTACTCTAGACAGTACTGCAACTTATTTCTTAGTGCATTGTGCAAATAAGTTTGTGGAATAAACTCATAATAATGTTATTAGGTCAAAGTATGTGCAATTGCCAAAATGCTTTCCAAAGCATTTGTGCCAGTTTACACTCACACCAGCAATAAAAGACAATGCCTGTTTCCCCTGAACAAATTATAGTTTCCAACTTATGGTCTGTTAATTAATTTTCCAACTTTATGGTGTCTGATAGGTAAAAATTATAACTCATGGTAGTCTTGTCTTTTCTTGTGAAACAGACTGAGTATCTTGTCATGTTTAAAAGCAACAATAAAGATTTTTTTTTTGCAACCTGTCCATGTCTTTGCTGATTTTCATTCGGTGGTCTTTTTCTTACTGACTTATATGCAAACTTTATAGCAGTAAAAATAAGATATTTTTCCCCAGTATATAGGCTGAGTTTTTATTTTGCTTATGGTACGTTCTTTATGCAGAAAATTTTAATATCTTCATTTTATGGCTTCTGGGTTTTATGTCATTCTTAGAAAGTTCTTAATCACTCAGACTATTTATAAAGTTCTCCCAAGTTTTCTTCTAGTACTTTTGTGATTTCACTTTTTTACATCTAGGTTTTGATACCTCTAGAATTTGTTGTTGTTATAAGTTCTTAAAAATATAAAACACCATCACACCCCCAACCCCCAAAAGCCACAAAGACAGATGTTCAAAAACTATTTAAATACAAGATGTTACTATTTTGGTGTTGATAGTAGTAAGAAAGCTATAAAATATTCCACATTGCCCTATCACATAAATTATTTTAATGTATAAATAAACCTGGAAAGCATGCTGACCACGTGCACCCAATGCACCCGAGCAGAAAGTGTTGAAAAAGTACTTAATACCCCAAAGATCTTGTGTTCTATATTGAAAATTTCCAAGTAGAGCAAGAACATACTTGGTTTCCTCCCTCAAAGGGGTGTCGTGTGGGGAGGAAAAACACCCTCAAATGAAAGGTGCCTGGACTTCAATAGAGACTATACCTATAAATTCTGTTTTCTTACACCCAGGATGAGGGGTAAGGATAAGGAATGTGTATTAACTTCAGCTAGGCACAACCTCTGATCTTAACATTTAACAGAAAAGAAACCATACCAATTCCCAGTATAAAACTAGCTGACAAGTACCTGAGGGAAAGGGCTCTGTCAGTGAACTCCCAGTCTGTTGCCCTCTGTGAGTCTCAGGGACCCACGGGACTAAAATGGAGAGAAGGATCCCTACTTTGCAGGGTTAGAGTAAGGCCTAAACAAGATGGTTGTTAAGTGCCTGATACAAAACAGATGTGCAGAAACAAGTACTGGCCATGATCAGTCAATTGCTGGGCCCCATATTCTACTTCTCACAACTTCTCTCTCTCTCTCTCTCTCTCTCTCTCTCTCTCTCTCTCTCTCTCTCTCTCATGGATTCCCTTGTTTTGCTAAATGCACAAGACCTTCTCCATAAAGCAAGCCCTGACTCAAAGTCTATTTAAGTTGCCGGACCGCTAGCTAAACCTCTCCTCCTGCAGTTCCCCGCGCACCCACCCCAGGGCACTCACGCTCTAATCAGATCCTCGTGGTACAAGATGTCCTGGATGTCAGCTTTGGCTTTGCCGTAGCGCATGAGGGGCCTTCGGAAGACGGGCTCCCTCAGCGGGGGGAAGGCGGTATATATGTCGAACCAGAGGGGCTTCTCCTTCAATACCCCAGCCCGCATGAGGTCCCGGGTCCTTGAGGAAGGAAAATAAAGAAGGTCAGTCAGCTACCACAGCCTGAATCAGTGTAGCCCCAGTCTGAGACAAGCACCAGATCACGAAGCCGTAGGGAGGGCAGAGCAGGGGTGTCCCCCACCTACAGGTAAGGTATTTCCATATTCCAAACCGGACTAACCAAACTCGGAGGACTAATAAGCCCCTCTACATCCGGAAGCGCAGCCCCACTCCCTCGCCCCATTCCCGTCACGTCCAAGGCAAACACGGTTCGGCCAGACCCAGCCGCCTCTTCCTAGAGACCGCCACTCGCTCGGGGAAGGGAGGGGTGCAACCTGGAACGTGAAAAGGTAAGAAGCTCAAGGAGCGACGGCCTCCAGCACAACCGTTCAGAAAGAAGCAGGAGGAAGCACGGATAGGCCTGCCCCGGCTCGGACCCCGCACCTGGAGAGAATGCTTCGCCCGCCCTGCCCACCCCCGCACCCGGGCTGAGCCCCCGCCCGGCGGAGGCACCCTCAGCCCACCCCGGCTCCGAGCACGCACCGCGAGAAAATGCTGCCCACCGTCTCCAGCCGGCTGCCCGCCATGGCCCGAGCCTCCGACCCGGCGCGGTTAGCGGCTACCGGAACCGGAAGCGCCAGGCCGCAGGCCAAGGAGGGGAAGTTGCTGGCCGAGCGGCGGATTGCACCAGCGGCGCCGCCGGGAGGGCGGGGCCAGGCAGAAGCAAAGGATCGGCCGAGCTGGCGCGCGCTTCTGGGCTCCCGGCCAGGTTCAGACAGGAGCCCTGGACGACCGAGCCGAGAGGGAGGAGGGAGCGAGCCAAAGCCGGGAAAAGCTGCAAATGGCCGATCTAGGGGAGGGATTCATTCTAGTGGCTGCTTTCCCCTGTCTGGCCTCATTGAGACCACTCCTCTGCGCGGTGGGCAGAGGACCAGGAGGAAGGTGGGAGACGCAGCCCGCGTTTTAGGGGAGCCACCGGGAGGCCTCCTGCACTAGGTCCCACCTGTGCCTATTTGGGTTGGAGTCACAGACTACGAGAAAGGAAGCCAGAGGCCCGGGGAGGAGAGCCCCTTGCCCAGGGTCACCTGGAGCCCAAGCCTCTGACTCCTGCTGTTTAGCGCTACCCGCTAAACCCTTGGGCCCCGGGGCGCCACCTGCATCCGTCCTAATGAGGATGCTGCCTGCAGCTAATGCTTCCTCCCCGGAGGAGGCGAGGAGGCCTTGCTGCCTAGCTCCTCCTTGGAGCTTGAAAAGAAAGTTCGGAACAAATTCCAAGAAGGAAACTGGATAATCTGGGGAAAGGAACCTGTCCGGGTTATCTTTCTGTCCAATAACCATACTTCGGGTACAGCACCCCCAAAGAAATTAACGCACAATTTCATGGGGATATTTGCGCAGGGATCGTCATTTGCAGCATTGTTTATAGTGGCAAAAAAAATGAAGGAGGAGGAGAAGGAAGAGAGGGAGGGGGAGGAGGGAAGTGGCTAATGGGAAATGGCTGGAAAATCATGCTTCATATATTCTATGAGATCCTATGCAGCTTTTAACGACTTAGTTTCATCTATATATTGACCTAGATCCATGGTCGGCAAACTGCGGCTCGTGAGCCACATTGCAGCTCTTTGGCCCCTTGAGTGTGGCTCTTCCACAAAATACCAAGGCCTGGGCGAGTCTATTATGAAGAACTGGCATTCAAAGGAGTTTAAGTTTAAAAAATTTGGCTCTCAAAAGAAATTTCAATCGTTGTACTGTTGACATTTGGCTCTGTTGACGAATGAGTTTGCCGACCACTGAATGCCCATGATTTATAGGTAAATCTAAAAGGAAGTTTCAGAAAAACACTTTTAGGGGGACCCTAACCTGTTGAAAGACAAAAAGAAAACACTTTGCAGTGTATGTGTTTGTGTTTGAGGATAGAAACTTGTGGAAGGTCGCACAAGGCTGTGAATAAGGGTTATCTCCAGTAAAATTGCAGGAAGGGAGGGAGAATTTTTTTCTTTATGTACCCCCTCAGAGTTTGACCAGTAAAGAGTCTGTATTTATATTTGAACTTGTGAATCACATACACATGATAGGTCTCTCAGGTGCCCATCGTCTTTGTCAGCAAGAAAGAGCATCAAGCTATCCAGTGTTCCAGCTCCACGGGAGAGGAGGAGGAAGGAATGTGTGAGGAGTAGTTAGTGCTTGTATTATCTTACTCCACACACCCACCCACTAAGTGGCTATTATTATCTTATTTATAGATTAGAAAGTGAAGCCTTGGGGAGTTAAGTAACTTGTCTGATAGGTAACTGACACGGCCTGGGTCCTTCCCAGAACACCGCACTGCCTCCTCAGCTGTGCCTCCAGCTGGAGACCGGTTAGCAGAGGAGGTCAGGCAAAACTGACCCCACCAGCAGGGGTCAGGGTGATGGGAGGCCCAGGACTAAAGTGAGAGGTGTGTGTTACTGCTGCCTCAGGGCCCTTTGGAACGGAGAAGAGAGAACACAGCCCTGGCCACTGGGCTAAGTGTGGAGGCTCCCGCCTCCCAGTCCGAGGAAGGTCCAGAAGACTGAGCTGGAGAGAGAGCAAACACACGCCCAGCTAAATATAGTCCTCCCAGGCCTCATAACAAGTTTCTAATTCTGTCCAAATCCCAGCTAGTTGTCAGCCCAGACCACAGACACACTTCCCTTCTCCCACTCAGAGCAGTGACCGCCGCTAAGGAATTAGAAGGGTTGATTCCAAGTTCAGGGAGGAAACCCAAAGACCCAAACCCTCAACAGGGGAGGAATTTCAACGCAAGAGTTTTCTCTAAAGATTCTGTCTCCAAACACAGCTACGCCCTGAGGTGCTGGGGGCTAAGGACTTACTTCAACATAAGAATTTTTGAGGGGCGCCATTCAGCCTGTCACATGGGCAAGCCCAGAACATCGGCCCACCTAGATCCCCACGTACTCTGTACCCTTCTCCCTGTCCCCTGTCCCAGGAGGCTGACTTGTATGGAATGCATATCCCCCTCACCCCAGCCCCTTGCCCTCTGTTTCTAGTTGAGTTCCAGTTGGTACTGCCAGGGGGAGGCATTGGCAGGGGACCCGCAGGAAGCAGGAGAGTCAAGCCAAAACCTGCCCCCCTGGATCCCTCCCCCGCACGGTCCAGGAACACAAAGTCCCAGCTCTCACCACACAGCCTCTCCACACAGCTCTGCCTCACAGGTTCCAGGCACTGTTCCTACCTTGTCCCTTCAGACTTAGACACAGCAAACGGTGCCCCTCCGCTACCAGCCTTGGAGTCTAGGCCGTCCTTGTGGCTTCCCTACGCTGCGCCCACATCTTGGTCGATAATGCCCCCGGGAAGCTTGTCTGACAGAAAGAGGAAGAACAGCCCCAGTAGCAGAACAGCTTTGGTCAGCGGAAATCCCAGCACATTGATGAAATCATTAATATTGCTACTCGCCTTTGGCAGCAAGCCAGGATCAAGGGAAATTCAGCTGTTGCTCTCAGAGAAGAGGAACGCACAGTCGTATCCTAGTATATTCCGCACACGATGCAAGGAGCAGCGGGAGGACTCGGGGGAAGGAGGAAGGTATTCCGAAGGAAGCTATCTCGCCTCTAGGCTCCAGACACTCAGCCAGACTGGGCGAGGGTGTCCCCAGGACCTGCTCCCTCCCTCCCTCCCTCGCTCCGCTTATCTCTCGCACAATTCGGTGTTGTAACTCTGTTTACTTGTCTGAGTCTATCTCACTGGGCCTCTCTGAGGGCTGGAATCAGGGCTCTTATCTCTGCCTCTCACGCCCAGACTGGTGCTTGGCTCAGGGCTGGCTCTTCGAAAGCGTTTCCTAGCGAACCGCGTGGACGGATAAAGCCAAATTAGAACAAAGGAAGATGCAGCCAGCTCCGTCCTCCCTTGCTGCCTCCTCACATCCAGCCCTCTTTCCTGGAGGTCTTACCCAAAGCTGTGGTTGAACAGAAATAACCCTTCACCTGGGCATTTCCAGTCCTGACTGTCCTCCGTGCCTCTCTTCTACAAACCTCTGGGCCTCGGCTTGGCCATCTGTAAAGTGGGCGTAATCACAGCACCCACCCTGTAGCCCTGGTGTGAGGAGTCAGTGGGCTGATAGCTGCAGAGTGCGTAGGGCAGTGCCGCTGGTAGCAACTGCTCAATAAATGGGAGTGATAATCATTCTTCCTGACCGGCCCACGCTGCTTAAGAGCAATAAATCACAATTTATTGAATCACACCTACCATTAACTCACACCTAGCAATTTGCAAGACACTTTTCACACGGCTGCCCATCCGTTTCTTCAGCAAACAACAGCTCTGCCCCCAAGGAGAACGAGTTCAGGCAGAGGAGAGAGAGGCACTGTAGAGACAGACCTACACCTGCCCTGGGAGGTCTGTATGCTTTGTGGCTTCCTTTGTAGCCAAGGAAACAGGAGCGGGCGGATCCCAGCTGGAGCAACACTGCGGCCTTTTATTGTTGAAATCACTCTGCTGGAGTTTTCCCAGCGGGCGAGACCCTTGAAGGCAGCCAGTTCAGGGCGGGTGTGGGGTGGGCCCTTGTTTTCTTGTGAAAGGCAAAGCAACCGAGCCCCCTGGGGTTCTTGGGAAATGCAGATTCTGACTCAGTGGGTCCGGAGTAAGGACTGAAACTCTGCATTTCTCCTTTAAAAAAATATATATGTCTTATAACATATATATTGTTATAAAACATATATATTGTTATAAAACATATGTATATTTATATGTTTTTATTTTAAAATATATATTATATATATGTTTTAGTAGATTTCAGAGAGAGGAAGGGAGAAGGAGAGAGAAAGATAGAAATCTCGATGAGAAACTTTTACCAGCTGCCTCCTACACACCCTCCCTCAGGGGATCAAGCCCAAACCCAGACCTGCGACCTCCTGGTGCCTGAAACCACGGTCAACCAACTGAGCCACACGGGCCAGGCTGAAACCCTGCATGTCTAGGGTTAACGCCAATGGTGACCGTATCCACAGACCACACTTTAAAAAGCAAGGTCATAGCAAGGCAGACTCGTGCTGAGTTTGTACTGAGTTTCACAGCTCTTTATTCCAGAGTCTCTGGAGTCATCCTTCCGACCTGATGAGGAATTGTGGCCATCTAATCTCCAGACATGACAAGCAGGGGAAATGCTGCTTCTGTGGGGCCTGAAGCTTGTATGAGCCTTTTAAGAAAAAAAAAAAAATACAAGGACAAAAATATCTTTGTTTCACAAATTTTACAAAATATAAGACTTGTGGACAGAGCCAATTCCCTTTATTTGGCTCAGGCCAAATAGGTACTCACGTCTTCCTTCTGAAAAAAAATGATGTTTGGCCTCACGGTGGCCAGCGACTGACACTTGTGGGAGAGAACCACCAGGTGGCAGTAGATTTACACAGTCCCCTCTACCCGCTCTCCTGCCTCGCGCGTCAGAAATTTCCAAATTTTCCTCCAGCTGGCCCAGCCAGCTAATCCAACAAATTAATCTATGCTGTGATAATGGGCGAAAGGAGTTCATGTGCTTCTCTTCCAGTAGCATATTTTCCATTTAATGGAAATGATAAGAGATTGTTTTCTAAACCAGACAAAGAATGATTAATAGGTGAGTTCCGGCCACACTGTAGGGTCATGTATCACTATGGCGATATTTTTAAGCAGGGGGGACCTTTCTGTGCTCTACAAATTGCGTCCATGCAGGTGTTCTAGATCTTACCATCTGTTCCCCCTCCCCAATATATAGTTTAGTGTTTAGGGCACCAGTTCTAGAGTTCGGCTGCCAGGGTTCAAATCCAGGTTCTACCTCTTACTAAGGATGATGTTGAGTAAGGACCTTAACACTTCTGCGACTCAGTTTCCTGATCTGTGAAATTGGAGTAATGCCACTGATTTTTATGTAATCAATGGGGATTAGGCAAAATAACATTTAAAGTACCAGAAAAGTGACCAGCATACAGTAAGCACTTGTAATCAGTTCTCGTCTTCATCATCCCTCACTTTGCCTGCCTTTTACCCACCAAGTTCTTCTCCTGTCCTTCCTCCAACCTCAACGCCCTCCCAGGTGCCTCAAAAGACAGAGGGAGAGCCAAAACTGGTTTGGCTCAGTGGATAGAGCGTTGGCCTGCAGACTGAAAGGTCCCAGGTTCGATTCCGATCAAGGACATGTACCTTGGTTGTGTGCACATCCCCAGTGGGACCAAGGGGCTGATCAATTATTCTCTCTCATCAATGTTCCTAACTCTCTATCCCTCTCTCTTCCTCTCTGTAAAAAAAAAAATCAATAAAATATATTTTTTTAAAAAGAGAGAGAATTGAGACCCCCAACCTGGTAATAACCACCAAGCCAGTTTTTCTGGGCACAGCGTTCTCTAGACTTCATGACCTCCCCTCAAATTGGGGCTGAGCCCTAGGGACTGCAAAGCATACAAAAGGGGAGGAACACCGACTGGACCAGACTCCAGATAGCCTGGCTCGGCATTTTTGCAGGAGATAAATTGGTGAGTATCACCTTGTGCTTACCAAGAGCCCGGGGTTTGCAGGGGAGCTTGGTGTATGAGGGCAGGTGGCTGGGTGGTCACCTGGCCCCGCCCAACTCCTACCTGGGACCTGTACACACTGCTTGACACGGACCAGCGGCTTCCTCTCCTGCACTCCTGTTGGACTCCGTAAGCTTTCTTTGCCTCCTCTGCCTGCGCCCTCCTCTGTGGTTCCAAACACGCTCATTCTCATCTGCACTAACAGGCAAACGCTGAGTGGTTCTCAGACGTTGCCGCAGATTTGAATCACCTGAGGACCTCTTCCAATCTGAGTCCTAGGCTAAATCCCAGCCCAGTTAAACCAGAGTCTCTGGGAGTGGGACCTAAGGGTCAGAGAACCAGTGTTGTAGAACAGGGTTTCTCAAGTCTTAATGCACCTGCAAGTCACCTGATGCATTTTTGTTGACAGGCACATTCTGGTTCAGTAGGGTTGAGGTAAACTCTGAAATTCTGGGTTTCTAACCAGCTCCTGATGGTACTGCCGGCCCACAGACCGAGCTTTGAGCCGCGAGGCTGTAGAACTATGGTTCTCACACGTGGGTACGTAGCAGAGCCCTCGGGAGGGCTTGTGAGAATCCACCCCAGGTTCAGACTCAGGAGCTCTGGAGTGGGGCCGGATCACATGCATTTCTAACAGCCCCAGCACACACGTGGGGCAGCAGTGGTCGGCAAACTCATTAGTCAACAGAGCCAAATATCAACAGTACAACGATTGGAATTTCTTTTGAGAGCCACATTTTTTTAAACCTAAACTTCTTCTCACGCCACTTCTTCAAAATAGACTCGCCCAGGCCGTGGTATTTTGTGGAAGAGCCACACTCAAGGGGCCAAAGAGCCGCATGTGGCTCGAGAGCCACAGTTTTCCCACCACGGGTGTAGGGGGGGATGGAACTCAGGCTTGGGAGTCTGCTTCCCACCTCGATAGCTCTGGGATGTTGGGTAAGTTATTTACCCTTTCTGAACTGTCATTACGTCATCTGTAAAGCGGCCATTCCCGGGCTAGGTTAATTGGGCTAGCATAGCCGTGGGCAAACTATGGTCCGGATCTGGCCCATTGGGCTGTTCTATCTGGCCAGCGGAGGCGAAAGAGCTGAGGGTTCTCTTGCTCTTCCCTCCGCTCCTTCACCAGCAGCCCAAGATGAGAGTGCCAGCATGGTCAGGTTGCTTTTGTTCCGGCCCTCCGGTCCAGTTTAAGAACTCATTGTGGCCCTCGAGTCAAAAAGTTTGCCCACCCCTGGGCTAGCATGAGACACCTAAGAGACTGCTAAGTGCGCTGCTCCTCCAATTTGATGGCCGACTTGAATCACTGGCGGAGTTTTCAAAGAGACCAACCCATCGCTGTTGATTTCGTTGGTCTGGGGTTCTGAGCATCAGGACTTTTTTTTTTTTTTTAGTTACTCAGGTAATTCTATTGTGAAGCCAATACTGTGTCCTGGCCCGCACCATGGCTCCCAAACTCTGTGTACATCGCACCACAGGTTGCTGGGCTGCGTGCCCGGAGTTGCTGGCTGGGGAGGGCTGGCGTGGGGCTGAGAACTGTCACTTCTCATAGGCCCCAGGGCTGCGGGGATTACACGGGTCCCCGGCTGTCGGTAAGGAATGTGCAGAGCTGGGGTCAGAGGGTAATCTCGGCCTGTCCAGGTCCAAACGGCATGTTTGGCGCGTCACCAGCTGTCCCAGGTACGCCAACCTACAAGCCGGCCTCCGTCTGAGAGGGCGTGGGGAGAACCCCGTTGTAGGGAGGGGGGAGCCTGCGTGGTTTGCCCCGAAGGAGCGGTTCAGGCCACTCGGCTCACACATGGCATTGGGGGATGGGGGCCCAGAAACCGGATGTGCAGGTGGGAGCCCCAGGAGGCCCGAGCGCTCAGCACGGGAAGGACTTTCCAACGCCCAGAACTGCGGGGTCTGGAAGGGCACCCGCTTCCTCTTTGGCGGCGAGCTCCCAGCGTGGGAGGCAGCCCAGCTGAGCGGGGAGGGGGGAGGAGATGTTTGCCCGGGAAGATGGCTGCGGGCCCTTTGAAGTCTGAGCAGGAACCGCCCTGCAGCCTTTTCTCCAGCTTTGTTTACCCAAGGAGGTGACAAGCTGGCGCTCTGCGTGGCGCTGGCTTCCCCGGCCTCGCAGCGAGCGGTCTGCGTTCCCGGGGGCACCGGCCTCTCCGAGCAAAGCCCGCGGGCGGCCAGGAGGCACCTGGTGAGAGCGGTGCAGAGGTCGGAGCCTCCCGGCCCTACAGACGCTTATTGGGGGGCTTATTGGGGGCCCCCCGAAGCAGTTGGCCCCCCGGGGCCAACCTCTGCGCGAGGGGGGAAAGAGAGGGGTCAGCCCACGCCGCCGGCCACATCAGAGCACCAAGAGAACACCAAGTCTTTATTACAGGAATTCCTAAGAAACAGCCCCACGAGAAAACCCACACGTAGGAAAAAAAAAGAAAAGAAAAACCAAAAACACGAATAAAGCAACACATAGACGTGGGGCTGGCGCTTCCCCGCGGTGCGCAGGGGGCCGGCCCGGAGCGTGGCCGTGGCCGGGACCACCGCCCAGGGGCGCTCCTCGGCCCCTGGGGTCAGATCCGGCGGGAGCTCGGGCTGCGGGGCCAGGGGGGCCCCATCTGGCCGGAGGAGGGTGGGTCCCCGCACTTCCAAACGCGGCCACGTGCAGCCACGGGGTGCACCCGGGAAGCAAAGAGGCGCGAGTGCGGGTCGCCTCCACCGCGGTCCTGAGCGCCCGCCGCGCCCTCCCCATCTCGGGGTGACTTGAGGCCACCCGGCCCACAAAAGCTTGGCTCGCCGCACTCCCAGCCCCCGCGCGGCTGGGCTGCTTCCACACCCCGGGGTGGGGTGGGGTGGGGTGGGGAGAGGAGGTGACTCAAACCTCGGGCTGCCCGGGATCCCGTTGTCTCCCCGGTGAGGTCAGCGCGTTCTCCTCCCGGCCCCGGGGCCGGAGACCGGCAGTCTCCCTCCCATTGGCAGTGGTTGAGCCGGGTGAGGTTCGCAGAACCTCCTGGGGTCATTCACTGGATCCTGGGCTCTTGGCAAGGGGCACCCAGCAAGCCCTTCTGCCCCAGGCGCTCCCACCCACCGGGGCTGACAGCCCCTTCCCCTCGACCCACGCTACCCCTGCCTAACCAGAGTCCTCCAGCTCCGGGGCGGCCACCCTCCCCATCCCTGCTGGGGGTCGTGCCCGCCCCTAACGGAGGCAGCCTGAGGGGCTCGGGGAGGGTAGTCTCTTGTCTGGCCCATCACCCCTCAGAAGGGGTCCCCCCGTGACTGCCCAGGGCTCTCCCCCCTGGTGCCCCAGGGGCTGTGCCATAGAAGACGGGGCATAAAGGGTCCACGCGCCCAGAGGGAGCAGGGGGTAGGGTGGGGGGCCAGGCAGTGTCTGAGGCCCAGCAGGGATGATGGGAAAGGCAGGGAGGCCCGGAAGCCTCTGGTAGGGTCATCCTGCCCTTGGTGGCACGCCAACCTTTGCCTGTTTCTGGGTGTTCTTGTTTCTTTTTCTTTTTCTTTCTTTTTTCTTTTTTCTAAGAAGGGGGTTGGATCCTGCATTTCCACTCATTGCCCACAAACCAGCCAGGCCACAAAAGAGGCCCTGGTTGGCCAATCTCCGCCCTCCCCCCTCCCCCTCGTCCAGGTCCTTCCTCCAATCACAGCATGCAACTCCGAAGTTCTGAGTCCCGTGGAAAGTGGCAGTGGCTCGGCTGGACTGTGGCTGGAGAATCGCTGGGCCTGGGTACTCAAGCACCGTCTGTCCGTCGGCCCGGCTGCAGCTCGGCTCTTCAACCGGGGGCCGGCCCTGCCCTCCGGCTGCCTGCCCCGGGTCAGGTCATCTCCAGCGAGGAGGGGCTGCTGCCACCTGGTAAGGAGGAGGGGTGGGAGAAGTCTTTGCCGGTGAAGCCCCCCGGGAGTCCTTCACCCCTGGCTCCTGGGGAGATGGTTTGGGGCAGAAGCTACCAAAGGCAGAAACCGGCATCTCCTTCCTCTGAGGACTGTGCCAGCTGTGGAACCCGCCTGGGGACACCACGCACACGCACACACACACACACACACACACACGCACACGCACAGGCTCCTAGAAATGGTCCAACTTGCGGAATGAACACCAGGGACTCCGGCAGCCAGAGATGCAGTGTGGGACTATAACTCCAGTGGAAGCCGCTGAATGGGAGGGCTGCCAGGGGAGGTGCCCAGCCCTCTGGGACACAGTGGCAGCTCAGGTGAGCCAGACTAGAAGCCTAGTAGCAGCAGAAAAGTAAATGGGGGTCAGGATTCAGTAGGCCCCGTGCCCCGGCCTGAGGAGTTCATAAACCTTTGGTGCTCAGACGACCCGGGCAGAGAGCAAGGATGAATGGAACGAACGTGTTCTGGTGATGGAGGAACAGAGTCGGGGCGGTAAAGAGACCCGTGGCTGTTAACCAGGTGATGAGAGGGAAAAGGTTAAAAGACCGGTGGCTGTTAACCAGGTGATGAGAAGGAAAAGGTTAAGAGTGATTGTTAACCAGGTGATGAGAAGGAAAAGGGAAGAGAAATGACATGAGGAAGTCAGGGGGAAGAGATGGGCCTTCAGCGAGTTGACATCTAGAGCCAGAGAGATCATCGCGGGCATAGCTGGGGTTATGGAGCTGAGATGGAGATTCAGATTTTGGAGCCAAATGCACAAAAGTATTACTGATACTGTAACAGAGGGTGGTGTCCATGCCATGGTGAGTGAAACAGCCTCTTTCTTTCTTTCTTTCTTTCTCTCTCTCTCTCTCTCTCTCTCTCTCTCTCTCTCTTTCTCTCTCTCTCTCTCTCTCTCATTGTTAATCCTCACCGGAGTATATTTTTCCCATGGACTTTTAGAGAGAGTATAAAGGAGGGAAGGAGAGAGAAACATTGATATGAGAGACACACAATTGGTTGCCTCCTGCTCGCACCCCAACCAGGCCGAGGAATCGAACCCACAACCCAGGTATGTGCCTTTAATGGGGAATCGAACCCGGGACCCTTTGGTGTGTGAGGCCGATGCTCTAACTACTGAGCAACACCGGCCAGGGCAGGAGAGAGAAGATTTCAAAGAGGGTCAAGGGCAGAGGTAGGACTGAGGGAGTAGGAGGAGTAATGGGAGACAGAAAGGGACCGAGAAGACCTCAGGATTCTGGGGCCATGGGAACCAAGGGAGGGCACAGTGTGCAGGAGAGCGCACCAGAGGACAAGCACAGGAGAAGGCCTGAACGGGCAGGTGTCCATCTGGGGAGTGGGAGGGCCTGCCAGCCTGCCGAGGGTGGAGGAGGAGGCCGCTTTTTTACCAGTTGGGTGATGTTTAAGATGGGGAAGAGGAGGGTGCAGACTTGAGGAAGGAGCTGGAAAGGGGAAAGCTGGAAGGCTCGGAGAGAAATGACGGGTCAGGGCCTGGGCGGGAGTGGCTCTGGACTGGACGCGCTTTCCCCGGGGCCCCGAGGGAAGGAGGCGGCAGCGCCGAGTGGGCGTGGGGGCCTCTCCCTCGGCTTTATAGGAGCCTTCTGGAGAAGTGAGGCGGGTGGGTGCAGCCGCGGGGGTGAGGAGAGCCCGAGGGGACACACGGCCGGGAAGTGCCTGGCGGAGGACGTGGGGAGTCGCCAGCGGTGATGGGGGGCCAGGCGCCCAGGCTGCAGGGACAGGCGCTGGGAACTGCTCCTGGCTGTGTCCTCTGCCGCCTCCGCAACCATCCTGAGGGCAGCACGCATCCCTGCATCATCTGAAACAGCCACACCTGCCGCACCGTCAGCTCAAGAAACGGGGGGATGCCGAAACCGGTGTGGCTCAGTGGTAAAGTGTCAGCCTGCGGACTGGAAGGTCCCAGGTTCGATCCCGGTCAAGGGCATGTGCATTTGGTTGCGGGCACATCCCCAGTAGGAGGTGTGCAAGAGGCAACTGACCAATGATTCTCTCTCATCGATGTTTCTAACTATCTCTTTCTCTTCCTCTCTGTAAAAAATCAATAAAATATATATTTTTTAAAAAAAAGAAAAGAAACGGGGGGACAGGACAGCAGCTGGGGGGAGGGGCTGGCAGAGGGACAGGTGCTGGAGGAAGTGACATTCCCCGTTTCCTCCCCCAGGGTCGCACAGGCGGAGAGGAGGAGCCGCAGCCTGGGGCCAGGGCTCCAGCCAGAATCAGAGCTGACCTGAGAGGGGCTGTTTCCTCATCTGCTTGTGGCTAATGCTACCCCCCACCCCACCCCCACCCCCACCCAGCAGCCTCTGGGCGAGGTGTGTGTGTGCTCGGCCAGGGTGGGGCTGTCCCTGTCTTTTCTACCCGGTCCTCTCAGTGTGCTGTGTGTGTGTCCTGGACAGTTTCCCACTCATTGCCCATAACTGTTTGAGAGTAAAGCTGATTATTCTCCTGCCTGCGGCACCTGGCGTTGGCAGGAATGGTTATCCTTCGTCAACTAAGTAAAAGTAAAATAAATGCAAAAGTCTCGTTTCCAACCGAAGCGCGGGTCCCCTGCCGCGGTGAGGCCAACGAGGAGGGCAGACACGCAGGGCCGCCCCACCCGCGTCCTGATGCCTCCGGACTCCGCGGAGACACCCCGGGTGCGGGGCGGGCAGCCGGGGGCGGGGGCGGGGGCTCCCGGCCTTACCTCTTACTGTCCTTCCCTCAGGGCCTCCTCCGCCTTGGCCACCTGCTGCCGCCTGCCCCGGAAGTCTTCGTCTGAAAAGCGGGGGGAAGCTGCCTCACCCTCCACCCGCAGCTCCCTGCTCCGGCCTGTCCCCGGGCTGAGCACCCACTTGTTCGCAGGGGCACACGCTGACCCCCGGGGGAGGGGGATGCGTGGGCCCGGTGAGGAGGCAGCGGGGCTCAGTCAGTGCAGATTAGGACACCTCTCTGCCAGCCTGGCCCCGTCACTGAGCTCCACGGCCCTGGACAAGACTTCCCCTCAGTTTCCTCATCTATAAGGTGGGACTCTCCGGATGACCCCCCCCCCCAAGGCCCCTCAAGCCCTGGTTTCTGGTCGTCTCCCGGCCACCGGAGGTCCCTCTCTCAGAGGCACGGGGGGCTCTGAGGCAGCGGCTGCTGTCCGTGAGGCCCCCGGGCGGGACTGGATGAATGCTAACGGCCTTGGGCCCACGGCCTGAGCCTGCCCGGAGCGTGGTTCTCAAGTTGAAGCCTGTCTGCCCGCCGCACTCCAGAGACGGTTGCCTAGCAACAGCACCTGGCTCTCGGGTGCTCCTCCGAGTGGAGATCTAGGTGGGGGTGTGGCCGGAGCTCCCCTTCAGGGGTGGAAGGAAGGAAGGGACGGGCAACATGGCCCACGTGGGAGGACCCATGTCTTTGGGTCACCTGCCCCCCCCCCCAAATCCTTGATGGGTCACCCATGCAACACCCACGCGGGACCTCTTCTTGGAGGGCCGCTGACCCCAGGCAACGTAAGGGACCCAGCCACCCCGCCCTCCGAGCCTCACCACAGGCGTGGCCCTCCACGTCGTCCAGGAGATTGGCGGTAGACGCAGCAGCCCCCAGCCTGCCCGGCCATTCAGGAAAACTGTCCCAGGGATGGGCGGGCACTGCCATAGGACTCCCAACTCCCTGCCCTCATCCTCTCCCCCCGCCCCCGCCCGCTCCAAGCTCAGGAAGCTCCCACCACACTGGCCTTATCCCCCAACAATCCCCCCCCCATACACAAGGTCTCCCCCAGACTCTTCCTCTCAGCTGGGCAGCCAGGCCCTGACCCTCCCCTACCTCCCACCCGGTAACAGGGAAGCGATTCGCTCCCTGCCCCCCCCCCCCCGGCTGGTCAGCTTCTAACACCCTGGGCGCTGTCTGACAATGAGGGACGGGAGCCTGGGGAAAGGCGTGGAAATCCTCATCTCTCCTCGGAGTGAAAGAGAGAGAGGCAGGGCCAACGGGCTTGAGGTGAGGCGGAGAGACCTGAGCATCCGTTCAACTGGAGAGACCAGGGGGCGGTTTGCTGGTTTCAGCAGAACCACCATGTTCCCACCCAAGGTGTCCTTCACTCCAGGCAAAAAGCACAGACGCTGTGGGACAATTCCGAGCCTCCAGGGGGAAGGGGGGCGGGGGATGTGGCTCTCTCCCCAGGCCTGGTCATGGCGGTGGAGATGGGCACAGAGAGAAGGGGCAGCGGGGAGAGGGGAGAGGGGAGAGGGGCGAGGGGAGAGGGGAGAGGAGAGAGGGGAGAGGGGAGGGCCGCGGAGCCCGGGACCAGGGCTGAGGGATCGGGAAGCCCAGCCCAGGGTCTCGGTGCCCTGAGGACCCACCACTCCCCCCCAGGCAGGGCCTGGCCAGAAAGGATATGACTGATGCTTCAACAAGTGTTTCCTCTTTGACTTCCGCATCTTGGTCTTCTCAGAGAAGGCCCTGGCCAGTTCAAACAGCTTCCTCCGGGTGGCTGCGGGCGGAGAGGCCTGTGAACCCGCGGCCGAGCCCCAGGGAGCTGCCCACCAGGGCTCGGGCCGAGGCACGCAGGGTGGCCAGGGAGCTGGGAGGTGGCGCCAGGCTGGTGCCCCAGGGGGATGGCCTGCCCTCCTGGGATGGGCTGCCGAGGGGGCAGCACAGGCTCCGGGGAGCTGGGCCAGGGACAGCCGGCAGCCCAAGATCTAGGTAGTCCTTCTCAGCTTGGCCAACGGCAATGCCTCTTGGCTTTCTTTCCCGCCGCCTCCTCCCCTCCCCTCGCCACTTGTCCCTCCCCTCGCTATTTCCAGAGCTGGCTCTGGGATTTCCGTGACTAATCCCAGATTTTCCTTGAAACGGAGCCTGGAAGGACGGCAGCCTCACGCACACACGGGTGTGTGTGGTGGGAGGGGCGGGGGCAGGCGAGGCCTGGCTGGCAGGACTTTGTGGGAAGAGGTCACGGACCCACAGGCCTCTCACCTGCAGAAAGTGGGCTCAGCAAAGACCTCCACACTCAGGCCCGGCTAAGCTCCCTCAAGCCACAGAGAATAGTAAAACGTGTGTGTGTGTTGGGATGGGGAGGGTGCAGCACATTATCTTTCTGCAGACAGCTCAAGAGGATTCAAAACTTAATTTGTCTCCAGACTCAGCTGCAGGGGGAAATGAGGCAGGAAGGCCGAGGGAGCCCGCCTGCCATTGAAATGTCACTTGGGTTCACCAAGAGTCCGCCTCACTGAAAACGCCGGTGGCTCCCTCCCGCCCGTGCGGCCACAGGGCCCGTGTGAGGAGGTCCGAGAGGGCGCGTGGGCTGGACTCACATTTGCCCATGTGTTTCAACTTGTCCCTGAATAAGGCATCTTCAGACACGGCGTGGTTGGCGTCGTTGGCTCCTGGAAGGGGGAGAACCTCTGAGGGCCGGGGAGAGAGGAGCGGGAAGGCCCCCGCCCTCCACCCTGCAGCTCCGCTAATCCGAGTCACATGGTTCGCTAAGTCCCCTGCGCGTCCTTCTGATCCTTCTCCTCGGCCCTGGTGTCCATAGTTAATTCAGGATCAAGGGCAGCGGCTGCCGTGAGAACCCGCAGATGCATGTCTGGTGGGGCCTGAGCTCCATCCAGCCTGTTGCTTGTGAATCAGTCCCACAGGATTTTCTCCTGGGAGCCACGATCGGCTGAGCTCCCCGCCCCCACTCCACCGCACCGTGTAAGGTCTGTGGATTCTGTCTCTGAGGCGGGCAGCCTGTGTGTGTGTGTGGAGGGCTCTGGTTGGCAAAGGACCACCATGCACTATACAGGCAAAGTCCAGGTGTTGCCGAAACCGGTTTGGCTCAGTGGATAGAGCATCGGCCTGCGGACTGAAAGGTCCCAGGTTGGATTCCGGTCAAGGACATGTACCTAGATTGCGGGCACATCCCCAGTGGGGAGTGTGCAGGAGGCAGCTGATCAATGATTCTCTCTCATCGATGTTTCTAACTCTCTATCCCTCTCTCTTCCTCTCTGTAAAAAAATCAATTTAAATAATAAAAAAAAAAAGTCCAGGTGTTGAGTGTGGAACAGGGATCTCTGGGTCTCTCGGCCCCATGTTCCCAGCTCGACCTCGTTTGTGCATCCCAACACAGGCTACTGTCCGCCCTGGCCCTCCTCAGCCACTGAGGGCTCCTGGAGGCATGGGGTCCGCTCCTGAGGCCATTCTTGCTTCTCACCGTCTGGCACTTCAAGGTCAAAATTCCCTTCCCTCAACACAACGGCAGGGTCGGGCGCCTAGGACAGCGGTCGGCAAACCCATTAGCCAACAGAGCCAAACATCAACAGCACAACGATTAAAATTTCTTTGGAGAGCCGGAAACCGACTTCTGCGCCTGCACCCCGACGTTTCAATCACGCTGTATGTGCACGCCCGCCCGCACGTGGTATTTTGTGGAAGAGCCACACTCAAAGGGGCCAAAGAGCCGCATGTGGCTCGAGAGCCGCAGATTGCCAACCACTGGCCTAGTAGATATTCCCCAATTGCCAGATGAATGCATGAATGAGTGAATGAGTGAGTGGCCCCTTCCCAGACTGGCCCTGCCCTTCTCCTCCCGGTGCATTTGCTATAATCAACGGCGTGTCCTTAGACTTGCTGGTAGCTCTACCCATCACTTAGACGGATCTCCCAAAGCTCCCCCTGGCAGAGACCGAGGCTTGGAAGTCTCTTGAGTCCTCCCTGTCCCCCCCCCCCCCAGATGGACATTATGAGGTGTGGCATGTCCCGTTCTTGCCCATCTTTCCAGACACCTCTGAGGAATTCAGCCCGCGTGTTAGCCAGCCCGGCTGTGGGCTCCGGCAGCTGCCGGACTAAAATAAACCTCAGGGCTGCTAAGTCGAGGGGCCGTCTCACTCCACACCGAATGTACCAGGAGGACAGAACCCTCCTGCCAGCCCGTTTTTTGTCACCCGTCCCCCCAACTCCAAATATGCAAAGCACAGCTGGGGGCTTCTCTCCCGGGAGGAGAGGGCAGGGTTACCTGGGGCAGGAGAGGGAAAGCCAAGGTCGTTTCCCACAGCCACGCTGCTGGACTTGGACTTCTGGGACTCGTATTTCAATCGATCTGGAAAAGGACCCCGCTCCGGTCAGGGAGGTTAGCGCCTGGGCCGAGACCAAGGCGGTGGTTGGAGGCCAAAACCCCTAGGCTCGCTCGCACACAGGCACTCACACCAAATACGTGCACACACGTCTGCTGACTGTCAAGGAACCAGGGCTACCATAGACACCCCTGCCCTGACAAGCGCTGGAATGGCAGAATGGCAGAGCCAGAAGATTCTGATGATCGTATTGTCTCTAACCCTTTTGTTTAAAAGGAAATGCTCAAAGACCCCCAGCACTTTTGCTACAGAACTGGGGCCGTCCTTGGGCCTCTGTCTCAGCCTACCCTCCTCCCTGCACACCTTGTTCCCCTGTACACCTTTGACATGCTGTCAATCACACACACACACACACACACACACACACACGCCACTGCGACCTGTAAGACAGACCAGTCACAGACTTCTCGCTGCGCTCCACCCCAAACACACTCTCTCCCTGAAGGGAAAAGGCAGCCGGGCCGGAGAGCGGGGGTCCCTGGGCCGCAGGCAACCCAAACACCCCCCAAAGCTCAAGAGCCCCTGCTCTGACACCCTCCACTCGGGGAGGCCCCGACTCTGGCACCCACAGACCGGAAGCTCCAGACACACCAGGCCAAGGCCAGTGCCTGGCACAGAGCAGGTGTGCAGGGGGAAGAAGAGGGCGTACGAGGGCGCAGCTCTCTTCCTCTGGATAGGGGAGTGGGAGGAGGGGTAGCTGGTGATGCCGGTCCCCGTTTGGCAGGGTTCTGGGGCTCCCCCGGCGACCATGGGGTGTGGGCCGTCTCTCAGCCCTTGGCGTCCAGCCCCCTGTCTTGTCTGAGCCCCAAAGCTCCAGCCACTTCTTCTGCCCGGGGAAGGGACACGCGCCCCCCTCCACCCCCGCCCCCCGCCCCACCTCTCTCCAGGGCCAGGAGGAAGTCTCTGTTCCGCTGCAGCTCCTTCATGAACTCCTCGTTCTGCAGGAAGAGCGCGATCCTCTCGTCCTCCAGGTACTGCTTCCAGCGGCTCTCCTGGTCCCGGGCCGAGGGGGGCAGGCCGCCCTCTCTGTTCACGGACTTGGAGCCCCTGGCGTTGCCCTGAGGAGGGGAGCGAGCATGTGGAGTGCCTGGTCACAAGGGCGTAAACATCTGTGCACCTCTGGGTGGACGCCTGACCCGCCCGCCAGGACCTTGCAGCCGCACCCTGGGACCCGGCCACAGGCCCAGACCCCCTGCACGGGCCACAGCCCCCTCTGCTCGAGAAGCAGCGCGGGCTCAGCAACGACGTTTCCTCTCCTGGACCGCCCGCCCCACGCCTTGCTCCACACCCTGAATGGTCCTGAAGAGTGACCGGCAAACTGCTCAATGGCCTACATACGATCCCCACGCCTCTCCCTGCGCCAGCCGTCCCGGGGTGCCACCCCCTCGGCAAGAGCCCTGGGGACATGCCAGCCTCTGGGGAGCGGTGGCCACGGCCCTTTCCCGGAAAAGGGAAGGAAGGTGCTCTGGCTCCCTGCCACTGGCTATCCCCATGCCACCTCCCCCATCGCCGGGGGGATGGCTGCAGCCAGAGTGTCCTCAGGGCTGTCATCTTCCCGGGTGGAGCGGGAAGCAAGGCTTTCGCTTCCGCATCCTTTCCCTACCAACCCCGAGCAAGAGCAATAATAGCTCCGCCTGGGCTTAAATATCAGAACGCGAAACCCGCCAGCCCGCACTGTGGGCGAGCAGGGAGGTGGCGGGCGCAGGGGCGGGGGTGGTGGTGTGTGGCACCCCTCCATACCTGCCCGCGGTCCCGCTGCTGCGGCAGGATGCGGAGGAAGTCGTCCGGGAGGTTGCCCAGCAGCGGCGGGTTCCAGTTCCGGTAGCGCCTCTGGCCGGGCGCGGAGTCCAGCACGTCGATGCTGCAGGGCGAGAGGGGACAGCGAGGAGGAGGGGGCGGTCAGGCCCAGGCCGGGCGTCCGGTCCGGCACACCGGGATCCTGCTCAGAGCAGAGCCGCACGCCGGCTCCCCGTGGCCCCCGCCACCACTGCCACCGTTCACAGCTGGGCAGCCACGGGGGCCGCAGTCTCTGAGCCTCTGCAGCGCTCTGTCCACGGCGCTGGCGCTGGCCGGGGCGGGCTGGGACGGATGTTTATAAACATCCTCTAACGACAGCGGGGGTCGTGTCCTTTGGTGCTTGCACCCCGAGCACCCCGCTCAGCGCGAGCGCGTGGCTGCTGAGTAACAGGTGTGCTCGGGAGGAGCCAACAGCCCAGCCCGCCCCCCCTTCCGTCCCCCCTGTATGGATGTCATTACTCGGGGGTACATGAGGACACCAGGACCCCTAGAGAGTAGAGCAAAATCCTGGCTCCAGTTCTGGCAGAGCCACAAGCCAGCAGCGTGGTCTGGGGGAGACCGGCTCCCCTCTGAGGCTTTCTCATCTAGACACTGCGGCCTCCCTGCCCCTTGCACCCTGGATCAGGGCTCTGGAAGGCGCCGTGAGCAGGGGTGTTCTTGTCCCAGGGGGCGCTCAGGGGCTGCTCTCCTAGGCCCGGGGCCTGGCAGCCCGGCAGGAGGTCTGTGCCCGGCAGAGGCCCGCAGCCCGGAGGGGAGGAGAGGAAGAGAGGCAGGAGCCGTGCCCTCCCCGCCGGGCGCTCCCCACGGCTCCTCCGCGGTGGCCTGCAGCGTGGCGACCGCAGGACACGTGTTCCGCTGAGTCAGGGAGTGACACATGCGGAAGGCAGCCGGGGGCGGTGGGCGGCGGGGGCCACGCTGGCTCCGGGGCCTGGCTTTGATTCGGGCTCCCGCTCCAGGAATCCCGCGGCCCCTCGCGGGAGGGGAGGGAGGGGAGGGAGGGAAGGGGAGCGTTTCCGGCTGGGCTGCCGCCGCTGCCAGTGGAAATGACTTCCTCTCCCTTTCTATTTTGGGCGGGTGGCCCGGCGGGGCCAGGAGGAGGGGCGGGGGCGGCGGCGGCAGACGGCTAACAAGCTGCTAAGTGCGTGGTGGGAGCGGCGCGGGCAGCCCGGAGCCAAGGAAACCCCAGCGTGCACGGAGGAGGGGATGGTCCGCGAGGAAAAGAGCGTGGCGGATTCCTAGGCAGCGTTGGGTCTCCTTTCTAAGGGCCTGAGAAGCGAGGAGCAGGCACCCCATTGCTCGGGGCCAGGAAGACCAGCTTTGGTGAATCCCCGCACGGAGACATCCCCTCCAGGGTCGGCACCCAATCTGGGGCTTCAGGGTCTTTATCTGGGACATGGGTGGCCACCCAGGAGAGCTGCGGGGGGAGGGCCCCGGAGTCCCATCTGGACTCCTCTAGACATTTTACTGGAAAGCCCAGGGCACGGCGGGGGGTTGGGGGGTGGGGTGTAGTTTTGTCCTCAGCTGGTTCCCTCGCTGCTGGGCCAGAGGTCCTGGAGGAAGGGCCGGCCCAGCCCCCTCCTGGCCCCGGCGGCGGCGGGGATGAGGTCAGCCCGTAGCCGGAGAGGCAGGGGGCCCCCCTGAGCCCAGGCAGCCCAGGCAACTCCGCCGCGGTGGGAAAGGAATGTCAGAAATGAGCTGGGAGGCAAATAAAAAAACTTCCAAGGCTGTCATTTCAAGGGGAAACAGCAGGTGGCCTGTGCAGAGGGTCCTCTGGGCTTCAGAGCCTGTCTTTTATTCAGAAGAAAGGGAAGGACGGGCTGGGGGGCTGAGGGGGGGGAAGGGAGGTGAGAGAGGGCTGGGGAGGCTCTCCTGCCCCGAGCCTGCCCCTGGACCCTGACATTAGAACGCCACTCCTCCCACCCCCATCAGACGTCCCACGTCCCGGGTTACCCATGGAACAGACCCCAGAAGGATTTCAGAGCCAAACCTCCCAGGCAGGGTTTGTGGTAGAAGCATGGACACCGAGGCCCAGTTGGGTCAGGCCCTCTTCCCAGCGCACCCAGGTCATTCGGGGAAAAGCCTGGACCCAGGATCCAGGCGCATTCCTCTGGGATCCCCCTGCCTGTCTGTGCCCCAGGAGGGCAAGCCCCCAACCCCCTCCCCATCTGCAGTCTCACAGGCACTCCAGTGCCCGGAGGTGATGGAGAGGTGCCAGGCCATCCCTCCTCCAATGTCCCGCTCCAATCTGACCTCCACCCGCAGCCAGGGGGGGATGCTAGGGCACCAACCACACCCTCCCAGCACGCACCCTCCAGCGGAAACGCCGCCCCGGCTGCAGGATCAAGCCCAGCCACGACCTGCCTGCCCCTGCAGCCCCTCCAGCCATTCCGCACATCCTGCAGGTCCCCCGGTGATGCCCTCACGCCTGCCTCCAGGCCTTGGCCCCTGCCCTTCCCTTTGCCTGGAATGCCCTCCCGTCCTCCGAGTCACCAGCTTGCAGCTTGGGCATCAGCCCCTCGAGGCAGCCTTTGCTGTCCCCTACCCCAGGTCTATGCCTCCCCCAGACTCTGGCCTCCTTGCAGGGGGCAGGGGGAGCCGTGAAGGCAGTGATGTGCTGTGTTCAGCGCTGCATCACACACATGGTTCGGCACCTACACTCTGCGGGTGGCTCGGCCGACGCTGGGTGGAGAGACTCGGGCTTCGCAGGGCCATCCTGGAGCACAGGGGGCACATTCGGGGAGGCTGGCACTGCCCCTTCTGGCACTGGCCTCTGAGGGAAGCCTCGCCACTGGTCTCAGTGTTCCATGTTAAAGCTCAGAGGCACCGTGTGCCCCAGGTGAGCCGTGTGCCCCAGGGGGCCATGTGCCCCAAGGGGGACGTGTGCCCCGGGTGAGCGGTGTGCCCCGGGGAAGCAGTGGGACCCAGGGGGAGGGGCGGTGTGATCCAGAGGAGGAGCAGATTCTATTCCTGTGGTCCTGAGATAGTCACCATAAAACAAGCAGATTGTCAAATGACAGCGGGGAGGGGAAGGAGACCAGGGGGGAGATAAGAGAACAACCGAAGGACTGGTATGCATGAACATAAGTACAACCAACGAACACAGAACTCTGGGGAGGGAGGGCATGAATGGGAGGGGGGGGGGGCAATGGTAAGTTATGTACACATATAATACCTCAATAAATTATAAAAAAAAAATTTTTTTTAAAAAAGCTCAGAGGCAGCCACGCGGCAGGGGGTGGGAGGAGCCGTGAGCCACCCATGGCAGTAGACATGACTCACTCTGGGCACCCTGCTGAGTGCTCCCTCCCCCCCCCCCCCAAATCCTTCCAACAGTTGTCTGGCAGGGATTAGCATTTCACAGACGAGGCAAACGAAGCTCAGGGACATTAAGTAGTGAGCCAAGGGCCACAGAGCAAAGGCACCCAGACGATCAGAAGTTAGGCAGCTGAAGGGAGCGGGTGGGGGGAGAGCATTCTGCTCCAGCTGATTCTACAACCCAAGTTCTCTTCTCTGTGTCCACCCCCCAGCCTAGCAAAGCCTTCATTTCCGGGTCAGAGACTTTTCAAAGTCACAGGGTCTGAACGAGGCCCCCTAAGCTTTGGTCTAGGGCTAAGGTCATCTTACCCCCAACTGGGGCTCTCATCACTGGACTGAGCACCCCTGCTGCCGGCCCTTCCCCACCACCGCAGCTGAACCCCCAGCCAGAGCAGGAAAGGGAGGACGTGGCCCGGATACCCATACCTGTCTTGTGGCCTGTTTTCCCTTCTGAAGAATGGGCAGAACCACTCTGCCCAATAGAAATGACACCATTTGCAAAAACATCTTGGGATTTAAAAAAAAATTTTTTTTTTAAGTCAAAGGGAAATCGTTTAGCCCCAATCCAGGCTGAAAATCCTGCTAAGGTCTCGCCCCAATCCACCTACTTACCTCCCCCCTCCCCCCCCCATAATCTCCTCGGCCTCTCTCAGCTCCCCAAGATTCAGTCACAGAGGATTTTCTCATTAGGGAGGCAACTGGGACACGGCAAGTAAGAGCCCTGGGTTTGGAGTCAAAATGACCTGCCTTCAAATCACAGCTGTGTAGTCCCGGAGAAATTAAGAAGCCTCTCCTGGGCTCAGTCTCTCCATCTGTAAAATGGGGGGGAGGGGGGGGTTTGTGCCGGCTGTGCCCACCTCAGAAGTTGTCCGAGAATTTGAATGTGATGGCTGGCCAGTGCTTTGTAAATAAATGGTAGCGGTTCTTACTGTCCATGCCTGTATGACAGCAGAGTTCTCCGCTACCACTGCCCGAGGCTCCCAAGAAGCCCAGAAGAGAAGATCCACTAGAACAGCCATGGGCAAACCACGGCCCGCGGGCCGGATCCGGCCCGTTCGGCTGTTCTATCCGGCCCGCGGAGCCGAAGGAGCGGAGGGTTCTCTTGCTCTCCCCTCCGCTCCTTCACCAGCAGCCCGAGATGAGAGTGCCAGCATGGTCAGGTTGCTTTTGTTCCGGCCCTGCGGGCCAGTTTAAGAACCCATGGTGGCCCTCGAGTCAAAAAGTTCGCCCACCCCTGTACTAGAACAAGCCCCCCCCGCCCCACCATTTCCGCCACCCCTTACCACCCCGGGCCTGACTCACTCTAAGGAACAGCAGCTTTAGGACGAAGAGACACCGGGGCTCCGGCAAGCCCCACCCCAAGCATGAGGCCCAGAAAAGCAAGTGCCTCAGCGACCTGGGGGACCCAGCCAACGGCCACTTTCATGTGAAATCTCCAAATCGCAGGGCCCCTCACCTGGAAGAAGTCTCCAAGGGCCTCGCCACCTACAGGTATTGAACTATCCTAGGAAAAGAGACCTACTTGCTCCCATTACTTTTAAAATTCCCCACAACTTCCCTAGACCAGGGATGGCAAATACATACCATCCCTTCAATTACTGGTGGCCGTCTGGGAGAACTATGCGGAAGAGGATGCTGAGGGTCTGTCCCCACTGAGCACAGTGACCTATCAGTAGCATTTGCCACGGGCGGGAGAGGGGGAATGTCAGAGCATTGTCATGCTTGTCATGCTCGTCATTCCCGCTCTGCACCTCCACTGCCTATCGGCTCTCGGAAAGCAGAGGCTGGGCCTGGACTCTGTCCCGTGCGGTGTCCGGCATAGCACCTGGCCTCGAGGAGGAAATCAGCGGATGTTTGCTCTTGGAAAGTTCTTCTTGGTATCCAGCTACAATGGGCCTTGCTGCCGCAGAAGCCTGTTCTTGCTGAGGGGCCCAGCCAGGATTCCCACTGCGTTTGCACTCGGTCCCAGCCCCGGGTGCCCTCCCCGCTGCCCTGCGCTCGGACCCGAAGCGGGATTCTCACCAGGGAGGTGGGGTGGGCGGAGCCAGGAGGTAAGGCCGGTCGAACACGTGCATGTGGTACGCCGGAGGCGAGTACACCGGCGGGGGCTCCTCGTCGGAGCTGTCGGGTTCCAAAGTCCTTTCCAAGATCTGTATCAGAATAAAGAAAGAAATATTAGCCGAAGCCGGTTTGGCTCAGTGGTAGAGCGTCGGTCTGCGGACTGAAGGGTTCCGGGTTCGATTCCGGTCAGGGGCATGTGCATTGGTTGTGGGCATATACCCGGTAGGGGGTGTGCAGGAGGCGGCTGGTCGATGTTTCTCTCTCATCGACGTTTCTGGCTCTCTATCTCTCTCCCTTCCTCTCTGTTAAAAAATCAATAAAATATATTTTTTTTAAAAAAAGAAAGAAAGCCGAAACCGGTTTGGCTCAGTGGTAGAGCGTCAGTCTGCGGACTGAAAGGTCCCGGGTTCGATTCCGGTCAAGGGCATGTACCTTGGTTGCGGGCATATCCCCAGTAGGGGGTGTGCAGGAGGCGGCTGGTCGATGTTTCTTTCTCATCGATGTTTCTAGCTCTCTATCTCTCTATCTCTCTCCCTTCCTCTCTGTAAAATATCAATAAAATATATTTTTAAAAAAATAAAAATAAAAAAAGAAAGAAATATTAGCAGCTCTTCCTTGAACTTGAATAACATTTACACACAATCAGGGGTGGGCGAGGATGTGGAGTAAGAGAACTTTGGGTTGCTGGTGGATATGCAAATTGTCACAGCCGGCACTTTGCAAAAACCAGTCTGGCTTTTTTTTTTTTTTAATATATTTTATTGATATTTTACAGAGAGGAAGGGAGAGAGAGAGAGAGCTAGAAACGTCGATGAGAGAGAAACATCAACCAGCTGCCTCTTGCACGCCCCCTACCGGGGATGTGCCCGTAACCAATGTACATGCCCTTGACCGGAATCAAACCCGGGACCATTCAGTCCGCAGACTGATGCTCTACCACTGAGCCAAACAGGTTTCAGCGCAGTCTGGCTTTTATGTGCTGAAGCTAAATGCATGGCTGCCCCTGACCCCGCAATTCCAACACGCTCCACAGACAAGAGAGCACATGTCGCCAGAGGAATGTTCGGAGCAGCATTATCCGCCCAAGTGCGGTTCAGAGACAAGCAAAGCAAACCGCCGTGAGCGAAGTCCGAGCAGGGTGACCCCCCAGGAGGGCGGGGAAGACCAGAAAGGGGCGCAAGGGGGCTTCCGGGTGCCTTTGATGTTCCTTGATCTGCTGCTGGTGACCTCCCTGAGCTGGGCACGTATGCCTCCCGGACTCTTCTAGACCTGCGTTATTGGTGATAACTAACTTTAACATCAGCCACGCCCGCTCTCAAGGAACTTCCACGTGGGTTATTTCCCCTTAGCCTCACACAACTTGGCAGGACCGATATGGATGGCTGCCCCCTTTTACAGGTGAGGAAACTGAGACCCAGGCTGACCAAGTGACACGGCAAAAGCCGCTCCAGTGTTTTCAGAACCGAACCTCAACTTGAACATGGCCTCGGCAGCAAAGGTCCCTCCTCCCGTCACGATGCCCGCATTCCCGGGTGGATTCCCGGGTGGATTCCCGGGGAGCGCAGTGGCAGGGCGTGTGCCCAGGATGCCTCTCCCTCTCAGACTCCTGTCTTGGTGCGGGAGCCAGGAAGAGGGGCAGGGCGAGGCCAAGGGGCGAGCCAGCGCTGGGGCTCCCGCTGCACGGCCTGACCTGGCCCCGTCCCCAAAGGCCCCTGGGGGAATGCAGGGCAGGGCAGGGGGCAGTTACCAGCCAGGAGAGTCCAGGTCACACACCCCCAACCGGCCTGTCTCTCAGCCTCCTGCTCCCGGGGCCTCTCCTCCCAGCTCTGGTCCCATCTCCTCTGAGACCAGAGAACACGGGAAGGGCTCAGGGCCTGTCAGTCAGCCCCAGAGTCCCCAGGCCCCACATCTTAACCTCAAGTGAGTTTGCAGAAGTCACTGCTAAACTGACTGAGCATCGGCCTGTGCACTGAAGGGACATGGGTTCGATTCTGGTCGAGGGCACTTGCTCGGGTTGTGAGCTCGATCCCCAGCAGGAGGCAGCCGATCAATGATTCTCTGTCATCATTGATGTTTCTACCTCTCTCTCCCTCTCCCTTCCTCTCTGAAATCAAACATATATATATATATATATATATATATATATATATATATATATATATATATATATATATATAATAGGATAAACTGCCTTTGCTCTGTCTCTGCAAGCCTGGGCCGGGCCGGCTGCAGAGTCCCACAGGGACACCTGGCAGGTGGGCAGGTGGTGAGTGAGCCTGCACACATGAACACACACACACACACACACACACACACACACACTCTGTGCATACACAGCCAGCCTGACCCAAGGAGACCTCCCGTCCTGGAATGCACTGACGTTCTTTCCTTTGAGGAGGAAAGTATTTCAACAGATGCTTTTGCAGAAAAGGAGACTGTAGCTGCGTTTCAGGCTGCTACTCTGCCCACCCCAAATTTCCACAAGCAGGGAGAGAGAACACTGTGAGCCCCATTCCTGTGCCTGGGCGGGCCCCGGGCCCTGGCCCAGGGCAGCGGCCCAGCCGCTATCTGGCACATCCGGAGTCCGTGCTGCCGCCGTCCCCCCGCCCCCGTCCCCCGTCCCCCACACCTCGCTGCTGCTCGGGGGCACAGGGCTCCATGCTGAGCCTCTCCCCCCTCCGTGGCTGGTCTGGTCTGTCCCCCCTGAGGCTGGTCTGAGCTCTCGCTTAGAGGGGTGAGGAAGGGACAGCTCAGTGGGAATCGTTCCCAGAGGGAAGCTTGCTTGGGGTTTCCCATAACGGGTGCAGGAGTTGGCCTCCCAGATTCAGGGTGATCAGGCATCCACTACTGCACCAGGGGGACCCCCTCACTCCTCAGTCTCTCCTGCGCCCCGGTGCGGCCTCCTGGGGCTGCGAGAACCAGGCGTTTATCAGAGGCCCCTGGAGCAGAACAAGGAAACGCCAGGGAGGCAGGCAGCGCGCCAGGCACGCTCCGGAAAGGCTGATCCCCGTCTCCGGGGAGAGTAACCCCAGCCGTGTTCCCACCCCATCACCCCCCCCCCCGCCCCCGCCCGCCGGCCTCCCCCTGCCTCACCAGCCACAGTGAGATTGTTCTGACTCTGAAGGTGTGGGAGTTTTCAGCTTTCGGGCTGCGGCCTCCTGACCTAACGCCGTGTGGGTGATGGATGCCTGCCAGGTGCTCTAAGGGTCAGGGTCTGGCCATTCCTCTGATAGAAGACACGTCTCTGCCGCAAGGCTACCCCTCTGGCCAGCCCGCCATCCATCAGCCCCGAGAGAGGGGGCTTTTCCCAGCCAGCAGTTATTGTCCTTCCAGCTGCCGCTCGTAAATTCCCCGAAGCGCTTTCCGCCGGCGGCCCCGGCAGAGCTCCAAACGTGGGGGTTGGGGAGACAGCCCCGGAGGGGTGCTGAGGAGGGGCCCAAGCCGGAGAGCACGATTCTTAGAAAAACAGAAGCACCCGCAGCGCAGGCCTATGTAGGGGATGCCGAAGCCGCGCAGAGGGTCTCGGGGCCGTGGGTGGCGCGGACAAAGGAGGAAACAGCATCCCACCTGCCAGACCGTCAGATCAAACGGGACTACCGGGTCAGAGTTCACAGAGAACCTTCCTTCCACTCACGCTTAAAGGATGTATCTGTAAACACATGTGCACATACTCTCTCTCTCTCTCTCTCTCTCTCTCTCTCTCTCTCTCTCGCAGTCATACATGCACTCACCCCTCTTTTTCACACAAAAGAAAATGAGGCTGCTCGCTAGCTAGAACCCTGGCAGGGGTATAACCCAAGTCTTCTAAGGTTCGAGCAGCGCTGGAGCTCCTGGTGCAGCCCCAGGCCTCGCGCCCCTCCCCCCGGGGGGTGCGCCCCTACCTCCGGGGGGATGCTGTCCTCCGAGTCCGAGCTGTCCTCATAGCCGCCGCCGCCCTCCAGGTTCATCTGCAGCAGCTGGTCGATGGTGGCGTCCACGGCGCCGCTGTTGGCGCGCAGCACGCACTCGATGATGTCGTAGTCCATGTTGGGGAACATGGTCTTGAAGTCGTCCATGGCCTGGTTGAACTCCAGGCGGCGCACCTGGCGGGCCGGCCGGCTGTTGTTGAGCTCCTGGGAGGCGGGCGCGGCGCTGCCCCCGGCCCCGCGGGCCCCGGCGGAGCCCCCGCCGCCGCCGGCACTGCCACCTCCGCCTCCACCTCCACCTCCACCGCCTCCTCCACCGCCGCCGCCACTGCTGCTCCGGCGGAACAGGCTGGTCATCTTGCCGAGCCTTTGGGCGAAGGTGCTGCCCGCCAGCGCCAAGCCCTTCTCCCCAGACCCCTGCGCCGTCTCGCGCGCTTGGCGGGCTCGGGCAGCTACTCCCGCGCCCTGGCCTTGCCCGGCCGCTGGGCGACCAGGTCCCCGGACGGGCGGGGTCCCCGGGTCAGGAAACTAGGGCACGGAGGAGCCACCGGTGGCCCTCGGGGAGTGGTCTTCGTGGGGCGGCGGCATCCGGGCCTGGGCCGTGGGAGGCTCGACGGCTGGTCATCCGCATGCCCAGAGCATCCTGGGCCAGCTCCACGGGCGGTCCCACCTGAAAAGGAGGGAGGCAGAGTCAGGGGCAGAATGCAACAAGCGGACGGCGGCGAGGGGGTTAGGGAGACCCTGCCACGCCCACGGGAGAATGCTTCCTTCTGCTTTCTCCAGCTGCAATAGTGCAGCAGCCACAGCTCTTCGCTAACACGGGAGGGCTATGCCGGTGGGCAAGGGCTTACTCTGTACCCGGCACCGGCCTGTGTTCTGTGTGGCCAAACTCAAGACGGCACTGAGGCCGGGGCTGGTGTCCCCATTTTGGAGACGGGAAGGCCGAGGCACCGACACTGAGAAGGCAGAGGAGCTTCCGTGAGAACTGAACAAGGCAATCCTCAGCCCGGTGGGTGCCTGGAGCACGGTTAGCGCTGTGGCTGCCGCCGCCCCAGAAGGCTGAGGGAGAAGCAGGATCAGTCCTTACACTGGCCACGCTGCCACCCAGCGTAGCTGGCGCGGGGGATTCTAAGGGGTCCTTCCCCACTAGTTGGATGTCAACCCCTGGAGTTCCCTCTAGAAGGGGGTCCTGGTCCTCAGAGCGCCAGGGGGTGTCTGGCTGGCCGGGGCAGCTGGAGACACGACAGGTCCAGGAGCCTCTTCCGTTAACCCAGGTGCAAAGCCTTGAAAAAGTATTGTGTGTGTGTCTGTGTGTGTGTGTGTGTGTGTGTGCCGTGACACGTAAAAGGCTGACAACTCTAAGCCAGCCCCACACCCTGCTCTCTCCTACAGATGAAGAGAGATGAGGCCCAAGACTAGGAGGGAGTTGCCCAAGGACACAGAGCCAGTCGTGGCAAAGCTCAGACTTTTCCATCAAAGCGTGGCTCTGCGCATGAGGACTGAGTGGCTCAGAAACCGTCCCGGGAACTGCGGGGGGAGGAGCTGATGTACAGAAATGCCATTTTCACAGGACTCGGCAAGGACCCCCGAGCCAGACTGCCTGTCGTTAGCACCAGGTCGGGCTGAAGGCTCCCATCGCTCAGAGGACTGTCCCCCGGCCCCTCTCACTACACCAGAGCAATCCGAAGCCGGGGCTGCGGTGTGGCTATCATGCCTGGGAGCAGAGAGGAGGATGGCCCGCAGGGTCACCGCCATCGATCTGGCCCAAGCTGCCTCTGCAACCAGCACGGCTCGAATGAAAAGCAATTTAAAACGCATAAGAGAATTAAGGCAGATTTAGGTGTAGGAGCTGTGCCAGGCACTTTCACATTTAATCTTTTTGTAAAAAAAACGTATTTTTATTGATTTCAAAGAGGAGAGGGAGAGAGAGAGAAAGAGAGAGAGAGAGAGAGAGAGAGAGAGAGAGAGAGAGAGAGAGAGAGAAGCATCACATGATGAGAGAGAAATCACAGACCGGCTGCCTCCTGCATGCCCCACACTGGGGATGGAGCCCACAATCTGGACATGGGCCCTGACCGGAATTGAACCGTGACCTCCTGGTTCAGAGGTCGACACTCGATCGCTGAGTGACGCCCACCAGCCTGGCTTCACAGTTAGTCTTGATGACATCTGCCAGAGACAGATGCTATCATCTCTTCTTGACAGCGGTGCAAACCAGGTCAGAGAAGTTCAGTGACAGGGGCAACGTCACACAGCCAGCACACGGAGGGGCCCACAGTGGGGACCTGCTACCTAAGCACCCAAACTGCCAAGTCAGGCTCGCAGGGCCAAGCGCCAAGGAGCCTCGGCAATGCAGCCGTGTGTGTGTGTGTGTGTGTGTGCCCCGGGCTCAGGGACTGGGCACAGCCCAGCTGACGTTCCAGCGGAGGAAATGTGACCCAGACAGCAGTGGGGAAGGGAGGCAGGACAGGAGGGGGGGGATCTGTCGGCTGTGCCCCAACGCTGGCTCTGTGACCTTGGGGAAGCCACTTCACCTCCCTGAACCCCAGCTTCTGGGCACCGGCAGCAGACGGCCCCGCCCGCCTTCTGAAGGAGGAAGTGAACCAAACCCGCCGAGCCCGTTAGACGCCTGGAAGGCCGACTCGAAGACGCCCGCCCTGAACTCGTCGTCACTGTCAGTGACCTGGGGGTTGGGAAGCGGACGTCGCACACCTGCCCTCCCCCAGGTCCCAGGGAGCCAGGCCTTTCACCTCCCAGCGAAGGAATCCAGGCCTGCCAGGGGTGGCGAACGGCCAGCCCGCACTCCGAGCCTGAGCAGACGGCCAAGGCCTGAGTCACTCCCTCCTGGCCCGGAGAGGCAGGCATGCCGCCCCGGCGCTGTTCTCCTGACCTTGCCCGGCATCATCCCAGACTGTCTGCGGGAAGGCCAGGGGGGGCCCACAAAGGGGCATGTGGGCTCCCATTCGGACCGGGCCTCGTAAGATTATGTCAAAAGCGGGAGTAATTCCCCACCTGGCAGGGGGGCTGTGACAGAACTCATAAGGGTGCCTGGAGCATAGGAAGCACCCAATGAGACAGGTTGGCGTGGCCTGAGCCCTTTTCCTGGACTACACTCACGCCCCGAGTGATCTCATCCAGCCCGTGGCTTTAAATTCCATCCTCATGCTGGATACGGGCCCCTAAATTCTCTCGCCCCGAGGTCTCCTGGAGCACACCCTTCAGCCCCACACTTGCCCACCCACCCACCGCCTCCACGGGGATGTCCAATGGCAGCTCCAACCTATCGGGTCGTTAAGAAACCGCCTTCGTGGTTTCTTCCAGCCGCAGCCTGCTGCTCCTCACCATCTCCATCTCTGTGAACGGCAACTCCGTGGGGCTCCGGCCAAACACTTGGGAGTCGTTAAGCGCTCACATTCTCTTCTCCCCACGCCAACTGCAGCAAATTCAGTCTTCCCCGAGTTCAAAATGATTCCAGCATCCACCTCATCCCTTCCCACCCCACCCCACCCCACCCGATGCCACCCCTGGCACCTCCATCCCCGGTCTGTCTCCCTGCCTCCCCCCGTGCCTCATGTCATTCCTCTGCCTCAAACCCAGTGGGTCCTCGTGTTCTCAGATGGGCCTTACTGTGGCCCATGGGGGTGCACATGCCTGCATCACCTCTCCAACTTTGCCATCAAACCGTGCACACATGTGCGCGCACGTGTACACACACACACACACACACACACACACACACACACACACACACAGCCTCACTTCCTCCCTCCCTCTGGCCACCAACAAGCCTTGCATCTCCCATCCAGGAGCCTCCGCACTCTCTCTTCTCACCGTCTGCTACGTCCTTCTCACAGGTATCGCCATGGCTGCGTCCCTCCCTCCCCTCCAGTCCCTCAAGCATCACCGTGTCGTCTGCGAGGCAATACGACCTGCCCCGCCTGCCAGTGTTCCCCAGCCCTTCGCCCCATGAAGCAGATCCCGGAGAGATTTCCTTTTTAACTGTCACTGACCACCTCCCCACGGGAGTGGAAGCCCCGTGAGGGCAAGGCCATGTCTTCGTTGGCTGCGGCATCCCCAGAGCCTAAGAGGGTGCCTGGCCCCGCCCGTGGGCATTTGCTCGGTGGACACCAAGGGAAGGAGAGACTCAGGAGCACAACTGGACCGTCCTCTCCCTTCCCTTCCTCCTGGGCTCATGGCTGTGGGGGGTGGAGGCTTTTCCACTTCCAAAGCCCTTTCCCCTGTAGGTTCCCCTTTGGTCCTCACAGCAAGCCATTTACACAGGGGCATGCCTGACTATCCACCCCCCCAGCCCCCACCACACACACACACACACACACACACACACACACACACACCATCACAGACCAAGCTACGGAAGCCAAAGCAGTCCAGTGACATGGTTAAGGTGCCATGAGCCATTGTCGTCTGGCCTGAGGGTGGCAGCCAGGCTGGTCCCTCTTCTAACCCGGCTGCGTCGGCTCCAGGGGGCAGGAGGTTTGACTAGACATTCCACTGCCCCCCCCCCCGCGCCCCCATGAGGAGCAGGACTCACCTAGAAAGGTGGAGGGTCACAGGGGGTGGGGCTAGAAGGCCAGGGGGCTCCACTGACAGCACTTTCCTGCCCAACCCTTTCTCTTCTGAAGGTGGGTAGGACTGCCCCAGGCCAGTTCTGTCCCTACACACACACCCCTGGCCTCCCTCTCTGAAAACGCCCCCAGGGATAGGGGCAAGGGACAGATAGGATCGGGTGATCCATCTGTGATTGCTTTGATCACAGCCCGGAGAGGGACTCGCTGTCTCCGGTCCGAGATCTGGGCCCAAGTCCGGTGCCGCCACGCCAGGCCACTAGGTGGTGTCCCAGGGCTCGGGCCACGGCTGCTCCTGAGAAAGGGCGCACCGAGCTGGCTTCTCGCTCAGAAGCCAAGAATCTGCCCCGCCCCCACCCTTGGACGGACTAAAAGGAAAAGGAACCACCCAGCCACCCCAGGGACTCTTAGGATCCGAGACCTGAGAGCTTCAGAATAACGTATTCCCGAGGTGGGAAGGGAAGCACGAGGGACACACGCCACCGGTTTGTTTCCTGTGTCCCCGGCAGACATCACTAATCCATCCAAGTGTTATTGTCCTCAGAACCACTTTTTGTTTTTGTTGTGTGTGTGTTTTTTGTGTGTGTGTGTTTTTTTTAACAAAGCACACTGGGCCGCTACCAAGCGATTAGAACTGGCACGCAAGACACAACCTGCTTGCCAGCCCTTTCATTTCCCGTACAAGAGGAGGAGGAGGAGGAGGAGGAGGAGGAGGAGGAGGAGGAGGCCGGGGCTAACTTTGGCCCATCAGGAATCCAGGCTGCAGAAGCCAGCGGGGCCAGAATGAGGTCATATGACCCCTGGGATGCTTGTGTAACCGTGGCTAAGTTCTGGGGAAACCTCAAGTGGGTAATGGCAGTGTTAATGGAGAGGCTGCCGGCCCGGGCCAGCTGCATCCTTGTCCAATTGTCACCTCAGAGGGGGTGGGGGTGGGGTGGGGCGTGGGGAAGTCCGCCCAGCTTCTTGGCTCCTGAGCTGGAGAGGCCCCAAAAGGGGGAGACACGGAGGGGGAGTGGGGCAGGGGACAGGGAGGCGCTCGGGGTGTGTGTGTGTGTGTGTGTGTGTGAGTGTGTGTAAGTGTGTGTGTGGGGGGAAGGGGGGACACGCGCGTGAGCGTCCAGCGGGAGGAGCAGGGCACGGCCCTGACAGAGGCGCCTTGCCCTCCGGCCCCGGCTCAGGCTTGTTTTCTTCCCGAGCTATTAATGTCGCTGCCGCTTCAAAAGCCGGGTGACCTTTAAATGCCGAGCCTCCTGCTCCTGCCCAAGGCTCGGAAATGGCTTAATGGAAACTCACACGGCCCCAGCTGCTGAGGCGGCCGCAGAGCCAGCCTCCTTCCCGGGCGCCTGGAGCTCCCGGGCGGCCACATGTGCCCACCTCTGGGCGAGGGTGGGGAGGGAGCCGGGGAGGGCAGACAGGACCCTTGGGCACAGCCAGCGGGGAAAGGAGGCCTGCGTGGACCTGAGAGGAGGAGGAGGAGGAAGACAGGGAGAGACAGACTCAGCTCTGCCATGCCCTGCTGTGTGATCTTGGGTGAGCCACCTACCTCTCTGGACCATTCCCCATTATTTAGTCCAATCCAGGCGTGGACAAACTACGGCCCGAGGGCTGGATCCGGCCTGTCCGGCTGTTCTATCCGGCCCTCGCGGAGACTAAAGAGCAGGCCATACCCTTTTATGCAATGATGTTTACTTTGAATTTATATTAGTTCACACAAACACTCCATCCATGCTTTTGTTCCGGCCCTCCGGTCCAGTTTAAGAACCTATTGTGGCCCTTGAGTCAAAAAGTTTGCCCACCCCTGGTCTAATCTAAAGGCAGGACAGGAAAAAAAAAGTATCTTCCTCCCCTGAACAAATATGTTAAAATCTGTAGAATTTTATTTAAAGGGGAGGCAGGAGAGAAGACACTTTCTCTTAAATTTTTTTTCCTCTCTCTCACCCCCAACTCCTGTGGCCACGTCGGTAGCCATGGGGGCTGTCGGGCAAGGACCAGGGCGTGAGGTGTCCAATGAAGGTACCAGGGTCCTTCCCCGGCGGCCTCAGGCCTCAGGGCACCTTCATTCACGTCTGCTCCTGAGGCCTAACCGCGAGGCGTGGCTGCCAGAAGAGGCACAACCGAGAAGCCAGGCCTGCCTTCCAGTTCCGAAGGCGCAAGGCGAAGCTCCTCGGCCCGAGCGCCTGGCATCCGTCCGGCTCACCCCCGTAGCTAACGGCAAGAACAGCAATAATGACCGCATGGCACCAACGCCTGCTTCCCGGCGGGCCAACCACTGGCCCAGGTGCGCTATGCGTGTTAACGCTTTGCGCCCTCTCTGCCCGCCCCAGGAGGCGTGCGGTGCCACTGCTAGTTCCACTTTACAGGCAGAAGCAGGAGGCGCCGCGTCCAGTCTCTGGTGTAAGGCCACACAGCCAAAGGGCCACGCTGACACTGGAGCCCAGAAAGTCGGATTCCAGAGTCTTTTTAAAAAAATATATATTTTATTGATTTTTCACAGAGAGGAAGGGAGAGGGATAGAGAGCTAGAAACATCAATGAGAGAGAACCATCGACCAGCTGCCTCCTGCACACCCCCCACCGGGGATGTACCCGCAACCAAGGTACATGCCCTTGAACGGAATCGAACCCGGGACCCTTCAGTCCACAGACCAACGCTCTACCACTGAGCCAAACCAGTTTCGGCAGGATTCCAGAGTCTTAGTCCATGGGCGTGCCCAGCCGCCCGTATCCCCCGGAGCTGGGCCCAGAGCGGGGCTCACAGCAACAACTCAGCAACGGTGACCCGAGTCCTCCTCACGGGGCATCGAGGCTGGGGGCACGAGGTGTCGTGGGCAGGCAAAGCCTCACCAGGAAGGAAAGAACCCCGGCAGCTTCCTTACTAAAACCTTTTCCCCCACCAAAGTCATCAAGTTGCCCTGGCAACCAATGGCTTTCCACCTCTACCTGGGATGGGTGGGACTCTGGTCATGACAATCCCTCTCTCCACCAACGAACATCACCCCCTCGGCCGTCAAGACGCTCAGCCCAGGCGCCTGGGAGGAGATCAGACCTCCCTGCCCCACCTGGGAGCCCGAGGTCTGAGCACGCCCGCTGGGATGGCTGAATGCGTGTGTGGGACGCAGTGCGATGGCCCCAACTGGGAGAAGGGAGCCACTGGACGCTCCGGTGCGGGCGGCGAAGCGGGGTTGGCGCCAGGCGTGAGCTCGCACTGGCCCGGGGCCAGCCCCCGGGAGAGAGGAGCCAGCCGCCCCTCCCCGGGCCTCTCCTTCGGGCAGTGAGGGTGGGGGCCCCTCCACAGGTGGGCCTGCGTGGTCTGGGCCTGAGCCCCAAAGTCTGGGCAGCCACAGGAGGCGTCTCTGGGCCCCTGGGACAGGTGAGAATCAGGATTAGGATTGGGATGCTCAGGGTGATCGATAAGGGGAGGGTCCCAGGACCAGAAGTCCCAACTCCTGCCCTTTTCCCCCAAACACACGCTTCTTTGTTCCTACTCACGGATCCCAATTCTACTTCTATGGGAGTCACATAGTATATACAGTCAAATACCCTACATGGTAAACAAATATGAGGTGTCTCTACATGTCCCTAGGACTTACTGATCAGGGGAACGATGCAAAGCATGAAACATGAGCACAGTCACTACAGGGACACCTGGGGAAACTGCGGGTAGGTTCCAGACCACCGTAGTCAAGTATAGCAATTAAACAAGTCATAGTTTCGTTTTGTTTTTTTGCTGGTGGAGGGTCTTGCTTTCAATCTGTAAACAATGCAGCATCTGTGAAGTGCAACAGCGTGAAGTACAATGACACCAGATATGCCTGCGGACTGCAGTCACTGAGGTACGCGTGTGCCTGTGTGTATGGAGACAGGGAGAGAGAGCACTCTGGAGAGTCTGAAGGAACAGGTCGCACCATTTCCTTATGTGCCTTTTAACTTTTGCTTCACGTTCGTTCATTCACTTTAAAACAAAACAGGTAAATTACCTATAAAGACTATAAAAGGGACAGCCTTGCCAAAGGTTTTTACGGTATTTTTTGTTTTTTTTTTTTTTTTTTGCATATGTGTGTTATCTACAATGGACATGAATTACTTTTTAATAATAGTTACAGCAAATATCTGTGAGCGCTTACCCTGTGCCCTATGCTTTCCAAGCACGTGGCGCATATAATCTCATCAAAGCCCCACAATGAAGTAATTCCTATGCCAGGGGTGGGCAAACTTTTTGACGCGAGGGCCACAATGGGTTCTTAGGGGCTGAGTGGAGGAGTCAGGCCTGGGATCATGATCCTCCCTCGGGACCTGAAGGGGGAGCACGTACGGGACAAAGGCCCTCCCTCAGGGGCCCCGGGACCTCAGGCTGGGGGCTCTGGGCTTCTGAGAGGAGCAGGGAGCTGGACACCCCCCCACCCCACATCTGCCTGACTCTGCCCCCATAGAAACTCCCTAGGGAAAGACAAGTGACTGGGACCCCACACGGGCCCGGGCTGCCCAGGCCTCCCGCGCCTGCTGGGCTGGGGGCTGGGGGATGTCACAGGCGAGAGGCCCCCGGGCCGGCCCAGGAGCCTGGCCACGGGCAGAGTGGCCTTCCCCGGAGCTGCCTGCTGCCGCTGAGGAATGCAAGCCCGGGGCTGGGAGCAGAGGGGGGGCTGGCCCCGAGCTTCAGAAGTGCAGGCGGCAGCTGTGGCGGGAGGGCCGCGGCCCCCCTCCGGTGGGTGGACATCATCGGAAATTCCACCCCAGCGAGAAGGGCCCGGCCCAGACAGCAGATGAGATTGTTTGGAGCCACTTACCACCGGGCCAGCTCCTCTCTCCCGCCAACCGCAGGCTGCTCCCTCCTCCCCGCCCGCCCCTCCTCCGCCTGTGCGGCAGCAAAGGTCCCTTTCACAGCGGCACCACCGGAGGTGCCCAGAGGCCAGCTGCCGGGCCTCCCCCCTCATCCCCCTGCCCCCCCAGCCTCCCTCGTCCCCGGGGCCTCGCCTCTACAAGCCTACGTGCCCACACATGCCCTCTGCAGAGGCCGTGGTTAGGAAGAAACCTCGTGTTCTCACTTCCTCTGGTGCCCGTTGCCAAAGGTCAGAGCACTCATCTGGGATCTGAACCCTGAATCTCGAGACTCCCGCAGGGAGGGAGCCAGTGCTCCCTCCCTGCGTTGGCGCGCACACACGAGCACCCGCCACGCCAGCTCGTGTGTCTGGGTGTGCCCCGCGTACCAGCTCACGCAAACACATCCGCACCCTCCCAGTGCCACATGCTCCTCTCAGGCCCGCAGCCACGGGCCCGCAGACACCTGCTTTGGGACACAGAAACTCCCCCTCCCGGCCCGCCTCTCCCCCCACCCAACTCTGACGTCGTGTTTTTCAACTTGCAGCCGGTCCCCTAAGCCCTCACGAATGTGCGCTAACAGCACCCTCATCCTTCCCACGCACCCCCCCCCCCCCAAAGCCACTCCCTTCTCTCCGCTGCTGGCAGGGCCAGAACGGCTTTCACGGCGGCTGGTACAGCCACAGCGAGGTCAGGGCAACCTGACTTGCAGCAAAACTGGCCAGAACTGGGAAGTGGGGAGACACCTTCGCCAAGGCACCGGCTTCCTGCTGGCCCGCGGGTCCAGCTCCTGGGAGGGGGTGAAGGGGAGGGCCTCAGGCCAGCTGGGGCTGGTAGGCTACCCCTAAAACCTGGCAGTCAGCAGCTCTTCGGGGTCCCCGTAACCTGCCCCTTTGCCTCCAGAGGGCCTCAGTCTCCACCTCTAGAAAACGGGGAGAAATAGTCCCTACTCAGTCTGACCCAGGGCTGGGCAAACTACGGCCCGCGGGCCGGATCCGGTGAGTAAAACTATTGAATTAAAAAAAAAAAAAAAAAAAAAAAAAAGACCGTACCCTTTTATGTAAGGATGTTTACTTTGAATTTATATCAGTTCACACAAACCACTCCATCTGTGCTTTTGTTCCGGCCCTCCGGTCCGGTTTAAGAACCCATTGTGGCCGAAAACCGGTTTGGCTCAGTGGATAGAGCGTTGGCCTGCGGACTGAAGGGTCCTGGGTTCGATTCCGGTCAAGGGCACGTACCTTGGTTGCGGGCACATCCCCGGTGGGGGGCCTGCGGGAGGCAGCTGATCGATGACTCTCATCGATGTTTCTAACTCTCTGTCTCTCTCCCTTTCTATAGAAAATCAATAAAATATATATATTTTTTAAAAAGAACCCATTGTGGCCCTCGAGTCAAAACGTTCGCCCACCCTGACCTCCCAGAGATGCAAGGACCTGGGAGGGGTGGGAGGACGGGTCAGGGATAGGAGAATGACACCGCTGTAACCAGACACTAACCACGAGGACGCCCCAGCAGAAGGAGGTGGCTGCCCCCCAGCTCTGCGCCCTTTCCTCAGCGACGGAACCCAGGCCCCCTTCCTGAGACGAACTCCTTGGCAGAAGCCTGTTCGGCCAGGACCCGAAGCAGAAGCCCGCCCTCCCCCCTTCCTCCGGCAATTACGTGTAATCAGAGGCTCCCCCGCTCACCGAGCGCCGGGCGGCGTGCCTGGGCGGGGCGTCAGCAAATGCCCAGGGCAGCCCAGGCCTGCGGAGTGTCGCCTTCTATCTTCACCGGAGCCGCTTCGCAGGTAGGGACACTGAGTGACCGGTGGCCCAGAGGCGCCCGGGGCCGCGCCACGTCCAAACGGACACAGCAGCTCCTTTCAAGTGTTTTTTAAAAAAAACCTGGACTTGCCAAAACCGGTTTGACTCAGTGGTAGAGCGTCGGTCTGCGGACTGAAAGGTCCCGGGTTCGATTCCGGCCAAGGGCATGTACCTTGGTTGCAGGCACATCCCCGGTAGGGGGTGTGCAGGAGGCAGCCGGTTGGTGTTTCTCTCTCATCGGCGTTTCTGGCTTTCTATCCCTCTCCCTTTCACTCTGTGGAAAATCAATAAAATATATATATTTTTAAAAAAATACCTTGTCCCTGGCTCCGGGCCCTAAACAAATGCCGTTTGGATGACCCACGACGCTTACCCTCCCCCTCCCTTTTCCCCTCGGCCCCTCGGATAGCTATTTTCTTCATTCCAGACTGAGCCGGCCAGATTCTGTAAACATTGGATCCCACACCTGAGCTTAGTCAACAGCCATCAAACAAAGGCACTGCCAAGTCGCCCCACAAGCCCGCACTCGCCCGGCTCCGTCTGCCGGTCACAGGGGAGCAGCCGCCTGGGGTGTGGGGGCCTGTCCCTCCCTTCATCCCAGAACCGGCACGAGGAGCAGGTCCGAGGGAGCGGGTAGCCCAAACGGCTGCACGCGGGTCACAGGGCTCTCCGGACAGAAGGGGTAGGCGGCGGGGGCACGGGAACTGTGTTCAGCAGCCAGACACCCCTCGTTTCCTGGGACCCCTGATGGCACCGTTAACACTCGAGTTCAGCGAGCGCTCAGGCATTGCTGGCTAGCGGCAGACACATGACTCACTCGCCCCTCAGGGCCTATGAATCCTTGGGCGTGGAATGTGGGGGTTATCAGACCCCCACAGTCCATGGACAGGAGGTGAGTTCCGACGCGTGCCACCCTTGTGAATGGCAAACCTGTGCGCGCATGGGCGTGCACAAACGGATCGAAGGGGAAGGACAGACGGTGGCAAACATCTGTGAACGGTACCCAGGGTCTGCCGACCCTAGTCACGTAAGAAGCCTGAAATACCGTGTTTCCCCGAAAATAAGACATCCTCTGAAAATAAGACCTACTTGCAGGTTTCCTTCTGAGTGAAATATAAGGCATCCCCCCCGGAAATAAGGCCCCCAGGCTCTGTCTCAGAATGGAAATTAATTTACCGTAAACTGGTCGCTAGGGCCGCCCCGACTGGCGTCTGGCAACTAGTGACATCACGCTCACGTGGGTTCCTGACGTCACTGCTGTGTGAATGGAGAGAAATCAGCGTGGAAACTTTGTGAAACCTAAACTGCAAGAAGTTGTGACTTGGGTGAAGAATTCATGGGGGAAAATCACTGACAGTTGCATTGCAAATGCACTGCGAGCAGGCTACCTTGACAAGAAGTACTCATTGAAAGACAGTGCTATTGCTAAACATGAGAGGTTTGGTCCACTGATTCTGAAAGAAATGGAGTCACAAGAAATTCACTGGGAAATTCAGGAATTGGATTGTTATGCTGATGTTCCAGAAGATGACGACATGGTTGTCATTGAATCAATGAGTAAATTCTTGATCCTGTAGGATTTGCAGTTTGTCTGGTTTGTGTTGACAACTACCGTACTACCGTACCGTATACAGGTAATACATTTCCTTTATTTTCATTTAACAGTAAATGTGTACTGCATTCTTCTTCATGGAAAAATAAGACATCCCCTGAAAATAAGACCTAGCGCATCTTTGGGAGCAAAAATTAGTATAAGACACTGCCTTATTTTGGGGGAGATAGGGGAGACCCTCCTCCCACTCTCAGTGAGCGTACTGACTGCCCCAAAGGACTGTGCTGAGCCGGTTACAGTGCTGGGGACGTGCCCACGGGCCCTTCCCACTCCGCCAGGCCCAAGCCTGGGTGGGTGCCCCAGAGCAGGGCACTCCCCCCGGGCATTACGAGAGGCTCTCTGCCTCCAGGGAGCCCTCCCAGCACAACTTCGGGGTAAGACGTGCTGGTTTGCAACGAGGAACTGGGGCACAGCGGCATGAGCTCGCCCCGAGGCCCGACAGCCAGGAAGTGGTGAAGTCAGGATTCCACCCCAGAGCCCACACTCCCAACCACTCACCGCACTGTCACCCCACTTTACAGTGGTGGTGAGCCTCCGCACGGGGCAGAGAGAGCAACCGAGGCTCCAGAAGGTCAGCCTGGCAATGTCCCACCTCCAGGCCGCTGGGGCAGGAGAGAAGGGGTCGGTCGGGGTCTCGGGGAGCAGGCCCCGAAGCAGGGAGACGGGGGGGGGGGGTGCGGGGGGGAGTGGGTGCACCCGGCTCAGAGCCGGGTCGGCCTCCCCAAACCCAGACGGGACTGCTCTCGGCTCCCACTCTCTCCCCAGCAGGGCCTCCGGGTCCCAGTCTGGGCTCTGGTCAAGTTGTGTTTCCATCCCAACCACAACCGCAGCAGCGGCCTGAGTGAGTCAAGGCCTGGCAGGAGGAAGTGGCCTCACTTGAAAATCATTAACACGCAGGCCTGAGCTCAGGGGCCTTTGTTCTTGAGCAAGGACTGTGGCGTTTCACTTTCAGGAAGGAGCGGGGAGGAGGGTGGGGCCAGCTCGGAATTGCACAACCGGGGGCACCGGCGCGCGCACACACACACACACACACACACACCACACACACACACACACACACACACACACACACACACACACACGGGCCCCACATGGAAACCGGCTTCACCAGCAAACCCACGGCCTGGCACCCGGCGGGTCCAGGGGCAGAGAGCGGGCGGGCCACCCCGCTGCACTGCTTTTCACCGCAGAGGGGCCGTCCCCGGGGGGCTCTGTGGCCGGTGCTCTTCCGGGCAGGGAAGCCAAGCAGGGGAGGAAGCAGAAAAGCCGCGGAGGGAGAGAAAGCTGCAGAGGGAGAGTGGGAATTCAGGCCCCAGTACCACAACCGTGATGGGAACTCCAGGTCCCAGAGATGAAAAACGACCCCCCACATCCAGCTGGGAGGGGCAACCCCAGCTCTGGGAAGACTGCCTTCCTGCAGCCCCTCAAAAGATGGCTCCCCTCTTCCAAGCATGCAGGTGTTGTGTATCCCCCGCAGTCTCCCAGATGCAAGGCAAGCACAGGGAACGGCCCCCACAGGCACCCCCGGGGGCCCTGAAACACTGGGCCCAAGGCAAGGCTCTTCGGGGGAAAGCTGTGTTTAAAAATGCAGTACAAACGGAAAGAATTAAACGGGCTTTGAGCAAGGCCCACAGGCCTTGGGTCCCAGGGACTGGGCCCCACTCCCCTCCCCACCTCTCAGGGTCAGTCAGAGGCTGGGGGCTCGCTCTGCTCCCCTCCTGCACCCCATTGGGGGGCAACCCCCAGCCCCTTGAGGAAACTGGAAGAAACGGGACTCTTGTCCTTTGTCATTTACAAAGTAAGCAGCTCTCTGGAGCACTGCCCTCTTTTTTTGGGGGGGGTGGGGGGTCCTCTCACACTCTCAGACCCTTCCTGCCCACCTTCCCCCAGCTCCCCGGTAAGGGGCGGCCAGTTTAGGGGGAGCTGCCCTTCCCGTCTGCCTTGTGGGATCTCGGCCTGGCAGGGCCAGGCCACCCACAGGTCCCGCTCCCCCCACCCCCTCAAAGCCTCTCTGTTTGTAAAGGGCTTTCGGGGACAGGAAGCAATAAACAGAGTCAGGTGGCCCGGGCGCAGGGGCTGATTGTGCAGTTTGTGGATTTTCCAGGCCTCTTTGTGCTCTCCCACCAGCTGCCCGGGGCTCTGTGGGGAAGTGCTGGCGAGAGACAGGCCTTTGGACAGGACTGAGCGGGGTCTTTCCGAGCCCATGGGAGGGGCCCGCGTGCCTCGGTGCTTCCACAAGCACCTTTTCATGGCCTCAAAGAGAAAAAGAGACACCCCTGAACCAGCTGCCTCCTTCCCCCCTTCTCTCTCTCTCTCTCTCTCTCTCTCTCTCTCTCTCTCTCTCTCTCTCTCTCTCTCCCTCTCCCCACTCAGCTCTAAATTACTTCCGAGGAGGCTGGCTCCCAGAGGGCAGGGCGCGCCTGGCCAGGCTGCCAGCGGGCTCAGGCCAGGTGGGTGGCCCACCTTCACAAAGAAGCTCACAGCTCAGCTGAGTTCAGCGGCTCCGGGAGCACAACTTGGGAAAAGTTGAGACTGGTAGGGAAGGAAGTTCCGGGCTGCGTGTCCCTCCCCCCTCCCCCCCCACCCCCCTGCCAAGCTCAGCTCACATTCCCCAAAGAGGCTGCGAGCTGGGGAACCGGCGGCTGCGGCCCACGTGTGCACAGCCAGGAGTGCACGGCGGCCGGTGCCAGCAACACAAAGGCTCGCTCCTCCCTGTCCCTCCATGCCAGTCACCGGTACACGCAACCGGAAAATAGCACAAGCCACGTCCTCTGCATGGAGAGGCACACAGCCAAGACCCCGGAAGACACGCACAGCCAGGTCACAGAGCCACATGCACAGGCTTAAGCATTCTTGTATATTTGCGCACGCCCGGGACGACGGAGATGCCTGAATGGAGGCGCGACAACAAGTGGCAGTTATCCAAGGAGAAAGGGCTGCGTGGCGCTGACTTCACGCAAACCTCCTCCTCAGATGACTGGGTCGGAGGAGAGGAGGACCCGTCCTTTGAAGTTTTTACAACAGCCTGCCTTATTTCTGTAGCTTAAAATTAAGGATTTTGGGAAAGGGCGCGTTTCTGGTGGGGATGTAACATGGGACAGCTGCTGCTGTGGGAAACCGTCGGGCGGTTCCTCAGAAAGTGAAGCCTAGAATTACCCTAGGACCCGGCAATTCCACTCCGAAGGATATGCCCGGAGATTCACCGGGATCATCTGTACCCCCATGACCCTCGCAGCGGTGTTCACAACAGCACAAGTGTCGGCCGAAACGTGGCCCAGACAGGCAATGGAATGTTGTTTCACCATAGAAAGGAATGAAATCCTGGCATTACCATGGAAGAGCCTTGGAAACATACTAAGTGATAGAAGCAGACACAAAAGGACAAACACTGTATGATTCCGCTTATAGGCAGTACCCAAAATAGGCAAATTCCTAGGGACAGAGGTCGGAATAGAAGTGACCAGGGCCTGAGGGGGCAGGGGGGCGGAGAATGATTGGTTAATGGGCACAGAGTTCCCACCTGGGATGAAGCCCGGGTTCTAGCAATGGAGAGTGGTGACGACTGTACAGCATTACGAATACATAAGGCCACTGAATTGCCACTTGGTTAAAAAAAATTTTTTTTGTTATGTATATTTTTTAATGTATTTTATTGATTTTTTTTTTTTACAGAGAGGAAAAGAGAGTTAGAAACATCAATGAGAGAGAATCATCGATCAGCTGCCTCTTGCACACCCCTTACTGGGGATGTGCCCGCAACCAAGGTACATGCCCTTGACCGGAATTGAACCTGGGACCTTTCAGTCCACAGGCCGACGCTCTATCCACTGAGGCAAACCGGTTTCGGCTGTTATGTATATATATTTTAAAAATACATACAGAGGAATCAGGCAGGAGGAGGCGCTGGGTTGCAGAAGAGACTGTGAATCCCCCGGCCGAAGGGGGCATCGCTCGGTCTATTCAGAGAGCCGGCAGCCAGCGCACAGGAAATCCTGCCCGCACAGAGGAGCTCTGTCCCCATCTGCGTGGCGTGGGCCCGGGACAATGACAGCCCTGTTGGCGAGGACTGTTCACATGGTCTGCAGAGTCACCCATGCCACGAGGCTGGGGGAGACGGGGGTGCAGGGGGCCTTTCTGGGGCTTTTGGAAGGGCTGGGCTATGCTACATGAGAAAAGGTTAGCGTGGCCAGAAAATGGAGCATGCATAGATCCACACCAGCTTCTTTCTTCCCAAAGGGGAAAGAGATGGGGAGATGGCGTGTCTATACTTCAGGGGGATAGGATCAGAGAGGGCGATGGAGGGGCGGGGAGGAGAGGGAGAGAGAGAGAGAGAGAGAGAGAGAGAGAGAGAGAGAGAGAGAGAGAGAGAGGATAAGCAGAGGTCTGTCCTAGAGGGTGCCACCGCTGGCAGGCAGAAATCTCCCTCACTCATCCATCATTCAGCGCACATCACAGAGCTCTCCCAGGTGCCGGCAGCGGGAACGTGGGGGTGGGGAGGGGAGGAGGGCCATCCATCTGGTAAATGCCTTAGTGTACGTCCAGCCCCGCCCCCCGCCTTGCTCTGAAAAGAAGTCTACGTGTGTAAAAGGAAGCCAAAGGCTGCCCCTGCCTCCACTCCTCGCAGATGGTGAAGCCCCTCGTCCCAAAGGCCCAGCATTTCCACCCAGAATAGGAAATAAGACCAGCACCGCCGGCGTGCTGACGGGGCCTCGGTCACACAGGCAGGCGCCTGCCCCCGGTCACCGCGCCTCCGTCGATGCCAGGCTCTTTCTCCCCGACGGGGAAAAGGCAGGGAGAGGAGCGGGCCGGGTGGGGCACCAGGCTTGGCGGCCGCGACAGGTGAATTCAGACTCCTCGGGCACATGGCTTCCCGAGGTCTGACCCCGCTGGCCTCCGATTGTGCGCGGACAGAAGCTCGGTGCCTGGGGCACATCTGCGGTCAGAGGCAGCTCTGCCTCCCTCGAGATAAGGATGTGTAAACAGCGCCTCTGTTGTGAAAGGGCCTTGTGTCCGGGGGCCGCAGGGAATGTGCAGTGTGTGTGTGTGTGTGTGTGTGTGTGTGTGTGTGTGTGTGCAGGCAGCTCCAACACATCTCGACTCGGCCGCGTAAGGCCTTCGCAGAGACCTGCTGTTAGAACCGTACTGTTCAGTAAGGTAGCCACGAGTCATGTGTGGCAATATAAACTTAAATTTTAATTCATTAAAATCAAATAAAATTTAACATTCCGGTCGGTCCTCCGTCGCATCACCACGTTGGAAGTGCCCAATAGTGCTATGGGGCTAACGGCCATCATAATGAACAGTCCATCTCCCACATCGCGGGAAACTCTATCGGACGGCGCTCTCCTAGGACCCAAAAGAGAGCCCTCCTCCTCAGCAGGGTGAAGACGGGGGGGGGCTTCATCGCAACTATCTGGGGGAGACCAAGGACCTGGGTTCTGGCCCTGGCTCTGCCCCATGGATCCTTGAGCAAGTTCCTGTTTCCTTTGAACTTTTTAAAGAAGTAATAATAATAACATAAATAAAACCACAGATACAGAAAACTGCACAAAACTCCCCCTGCCACCAGCTGATTTTTGTAGTCATCACCCCCTTGCGTTTATCACTCAAATGTGCATCTCTGGCCACTAGAGTCTCGAATGCTGTTTGTCTTTTACGTCTATTTTAATCTGCAGATTCCCCCTTGAGCCCCTTTCCCCCTATAATTTACGAGTTGAAGAGCCCAGGCTGTTGGACTATATACCGACTTCCCAACTGTCTGAAGTTCACAGAGCTTTAGTTTCCTTTTCTCTCTGACCTGCCCAATGTATGGGGCTCCTGTGACAATAAGAGAGAGAGCCGGGAAGCTAACTCATCAGCAGACACTTGTTTGGTCAAGAACACAGGGTGCAAGCCGACACGTACGGTGTGCCTTCAACTACGTAAAGAAAAATGCCTAGGAAAAAGGACTGGGAGGAAAGAGCACCTACTGTATGTCAGAATGCACAAGATAATAAAAAATCTCCTTTCTTCACCGAGACTCAGAATGAATTACAACGGAAGCCTGCAGAATGGGCTCTGGGACGAACCCTTCCAACTGCAGCCGAACGCCACCCCCACACAGGCCCCAGAGACCGCTACACACACACACACACACACACACACACACACACACACACCCTTGACCGAGATGCAGGTGTGGGTGCCCGCCAGCAGGCACACACAGCCGTGGTCACACCCTGGTAGCCACAGTGAAGGTTTGGCCGCCTGTCCCAGGGGGTGTGATTTTGGGACAGATGTTGTTAGGAGAACAGACGACCAGGCAGGAAGGCAGAGCAGCAGGAAAATGGATGTGACTCTGCGGGCCTGTACCCCCCGGAGGCAGACAAGAAGACACCGTCTCTTAATGGCAAGCGAGAGACACAGACCCTGCCCCGTCTCCTCAGATACATGGGGCTCTGGACACCGAGGCCTCTGCAGGGCAGTTTGAACAAGCTGAGGAGACCGTGGCAACGCTTACTTCTCGGTGCCCCAGTCTCACTGTGTAATATCTTTTTTAAAAGTCATAACGCCAGCCCCGCCAGCGTGGCTCAGTGGTAGAGCACTGACCTATGAACCAGGAGGTCACAGTTGGATTCCAGGCCTGAGGTTGTGGGCTGGATCCCCAGTGTGGAGCGTGCAGGAGGCAGCTGGTCGATGGTTCTCCCTCATTATTGAAGTTTCTTTCTCTCTCTCTCTCTCTCTCTCTCTCTCTCTCTCTCTCTCTCTCTCCCCCTTCCTCTCTCTGAAATCAATAAAAAAAATATTTTAAAAAATAAAAGTAGCCAGAACCGGTTTGGCTCAGTGGATAGAGCGTCAGACTGCAGACTGATGGGTCCCGGGTACGATTCCGGTCAAGGGCATGTGCCTTGGTTGCGGGCACGTCCCCAGTGGGGGGTGTGCAGGAGGCAGCTGGTCGATGATTCTCTCTCATCAATGTTTCTGACTATCCCTCTCTTTTCCTCTCTGTAAGAAAATCAATAAAATATTTTTTTTAAATAAAAATAAAAGTAGTAAAGCCAAAGAATGAGATGACGGAGGTGCCCTTCGGGAGAACAGAAGGCGACAACAAAGAACTTTAACGCCAATAAAAAAAACAAAAAACTAATGTCAGTAAAAACCAAAGAGCAATAATGCCACTCTGCAAAAGCAAAAGGAAGAAGCTGCAAGGAGCCAGGAGGAGAGACCTGTCAGTGCCTGGCGGGGAAGCCTGCAGTGAACACGGGCTCCGGGGGCATGGGTCTCAGCTGGAGCTCTGGGAAGGGTTTTCGAGACCAAGAAAGGTCCAGAGCCCCCTACTGAACCAGCATCTGCCGGTGCCCACAAGCGTCCTCCAAGCCCAAGCAAGCCAAAGAGGTTTGAGTATTCTGGGTCCCTCCTACTTAAGAGACACTACCCCACAGGTGGGTGGCAAACCGTCATCTAAGAGGGCAAGAGGGCGAGGCAGGGGCCACAGGGGCTAAAACGTGCCCAGGATGCCCAGACACCAGCTGGGGAGGAGAGCACCAGCCTTGCCTGCTTCAGCCCGCCCTGCCCCCCCCCCCCACACACACACCCAGCAGTTCCCCGCTCCTGCACACGAATGCCGTGGCCCCAGCTGCCCTCCCTGACCTCTGAGACTCTTTATTTCAGGATTCAGACGTCAGACCTCCTCCTCCTCCAGGAAGTCTTGCCAGACACACTCCTAGGCACACCCTCAGAGCCTCAACCTGTTGGATTCTTACTGCTCCCGCACAACCAATATGGCAGCACTAGTCATGGGATAGCGTAGTTACTAATGTGCCAGCTGGTGGCCCCGACAGACAGTGCCCACCTGGAGGGCAGGGTTTGTTTTGTTTCTGTTTGTTTGTTTGTTTGTTTGTTTGTTCTCTTCAGCTCTCCGTCCCTAATGCCTAACTCAGAACCTACCACGAAGTAGGCAACCAGTATGCATATTTATGCTGCTCGGGAGAAAAGGAGGAGAGGAAATTTTGGATCAAACAGCTCCACAAGGCAACTTCTCCAGCGCTCTAGGGAAATTACAGCAAATGTTTCCTGAAAGCGCCCCCTGTGTGCCGCAGAGACGCGTGGGGCACGGGGAGGTGAGCGTGCCCGCCGCGGCCGCGCTGGGCCAGAAGCAGGCCGTTTGGCTGCACAATCCACACACTCAGCCACTCTGCGCTGGTGTCTGGTCCAAAGGGAGAACGACTTTTTTTTTTAATCTGGAAGAAAAAAAATAGCTACCTCCGAAGTCCTCACTCTCTGTGGCTTTGGGGTCACAGCGACTCCCTACTGGACCCTTCAACAAAGCACCAACCCAGGTGGCTGTCCCCAGGAGCAAGAGCAGTTTCTCTCTGCCGCAGGTCCCCCGCCGTGTGGCGCCACGGACACGGCTGCGTCCGTCTGGGAGAGCCCGGGAGCCGGGGTACCGGCGGGAGCTCCTGGAGGTCCGTGCAGCAGCAGGGACGGGGTAACGCCACCCGGGGCCTTGGCACTTCTCCCCCGTGTCCAAGTCTCCCGGTCCGCTGGTTAGGGAGCAGCAGAGGGGTGTGACTGGCACCTGCCACTATCACCACCACCCCAGGCCTCTCTGGGCCCAGGAACAGGCCAGCGAGGAGGGTGTCCCGCTAGCCCAGGGAGCTTTACTCAGAAGGAGCCGTGAACCAAAGCAGGAGCCCCGAGTGGCACAAAAGTAGGCGGGAAATAAAAAATGTATTCCGAGTCGACCAGAGTAATGGAAGACGAACCCTATGCCAGGTGCTTGGCAAGGTACCACCCCATAGTCTATGTTTAATTTTCACGCCAGCCCAACGAAGCAGCTACACTTCTCCCCGTCTTACCCGCAGGAAAGGCGGGCACGGTCCTGCCGGAAGCAGGAAAGGCAAGGAGGCAACCCCTGCGGACTGGGAGAGCTTGGCCAAGGCCCAGGGCGGAGCGAAGGGTCTCGGAGCCACGCGTTAGAGATGACTGCTCCTTGTCTCCCCGCTCTCTTAGAGACAGACGAAATCAAGTGGGACTTCGATTAGATTCCAGGAGAAACTTCTTAACGGTCGAGAGAAGATTCCCAGGATTGACCCTCCAAAATGGCAGGCCCGCCCAGTGCCCCTTCTGCAGGCAGGAGGCTGGACGCCTTGCCCTCAACCGCCACCGGAGCATCACCTAACACGCTCAGAGGCCTCCTCGGGCAGCGTGGCCCCAGCGCCAGTCTCGGGGGAGGCTTTCAAACAAAGCAAAAATCTGAGGCTAAACACACCCTTTGCTAGATTCAGCAAGCAGATGGGTCTCGAGAATTCAGGTATTCCAATGACGCGCGTGGGGCTGGTGCATTTACTCGATGGGGTTAAAGCGACTGCGTTAAAAGTCAGCACAAACGCTAAAGGTGTACTGTTGCCCTGTGGGATAACGTAGCTTGTCCAGCCAGCGGTGCTGGGGATGACTACAGGAAGTGCGGCCGGCGAACGGCTCAGGCAGAAACGGTGGCCTGGCCTCCGGAAGCTCCGTCCTGCGTGGGCTGCCCTCGCCCCTCGCTGCTGGGACCCGGGAGGCCCGAGAGGACACAGGCAGGTCTGGGCGGCCCCACCGCTGCTCGGGCCAACGCTCCTGCTGCGGCCTGGAACGCAGAACAGGGGGCCTGGGAGGTGTGGGGGTGGGGAGGTTCCTGGGGGACCAGATCATTAGCAAGACGCTCAGTCTAAAGAGAGGTTCTTCCTTCTGAATGCGTCCTACCAAACCAGGCTTCACTGGTTTGACTCCAACACAGGACTTAACTATATTATTCAGCACCGAACCGTCCTGTGACAATACCTTTGCAGGGCTTACCCAGATGTGGGGTTTCTTTAAGGTCAAAGGAGTCATGTTACCAATTAGGTTCAAAACCGTTCGCTCCTGCAGGAGAGACCAGGGCCCAGAGAGGTTAAAGGTCTCACCCTCAGGGTCTCCCCCCCTTCCCCCGCCCACCCTCCCCCAGGAATCAGAGCTGGTGCATGGCTCTCTCCCGCCCAGTGTTGCCCTGCAGGTGGCCGGCAGCTGCCCCGAGGATGTGGTGGGGCCCAGGCAGGGCTGGGAGTGTCAGTGAACCGCGGCACACTTTGCTCCATCCGATGGCCTCACGGTGCACCAGGCGTAACCGCACAGGGCAGGCCAGGCCAGGCGCCGCGCCACGAGGTCCCTGGTCCCTGGCTGGACGCGACCTCAGCTCCACACCCAGGGTGTTCCGGGCCACCCCCCAGGCCTCCTGCCAGCCCCTGCCCCGCCCCCACCTCCCCCTTTGATCCCCAGAAGGGGAGGGCGCTGGAGAGCAAAGAAAGACCTTCTCTGGGCATCGATCTGCCCAAAGCAAAGGCAAACACAAAGGCTGCACCTGTTTCCATGGAGACGTGATTGGCTAAGCCAGAGCACAGAGGGAGAAACACAGGCCTGTCACCACCTTCCGGGCCAGCGTGATGGATGTTGGCGGGCCAGGGCCCCGACAGGAAGACAGCAGGAAGATTAAAGGTAATCAGAAGATCTCGAAGCCCTACCGGCGGCCCTTTCAGTTAGAAGAGAGGCCCCCCCCTCCCCGTCCCCCCCTCCGCGCTTGAGAAAGATCCTGAACATCACCACCACCACCACCAAAAATCCCAAAGAGAAATCCGACGTGAGTGATTACTCACTTTACAAAAGGATTCTTGGCTCGACAAAGGGATTCCTTGAAACACCAAAACCCCGCGGTGCCTGGGAGTGCTCGTTTTGTTTCAGTATTCGCTCCCCGGAGGCTGAGGACAGGGGAGTAATTGCTCCCAATTGAACGTTTGTAAGAAAAGATGGCCACATTCCTAAGGGGGAAGGAGGAGAGGTGTGGACAAGACATCTGTCTTTTAGACGTCTGCTGGGCGTGGCCCGCAAGGCATGGAGGCCGGGCAGCTTTGAAGCAGAAAGAGGATCGAGCTGGGGGCCTGCGTCCAGTCACACAGAGTCACACCCAGGCAACCCGGGTCATGCGGAGGAGGCTGGGCAGCACCAGGTCCCTGGTCCCTGGCAGGGGGGGGGGAGGCCCCCCAAAGCCATTAGGCTAACAGCTAATGTGGGGAGCAAAAGGGGCAACCCGCATGTCCCCAGGGCATCAAGAAGGCCAGAGGTTTGAAGCGCTCCCGGGTGAGAACCTGAGGAAAATGCAACCTCAGGCTCAGCAGCCACGGGGCGCAGGAGCAGCAAAGGGCGGCTCCTGGCTTGCTCCCCCCGCTGCCGCCTATCAGGTGGCATGCCTTCAGCGCCTCCTGGCACGTGTTGCCATCCTGGGAACCACGCCACACCCCCCGCCCGCACAGCGCTGCCCTTGGAGAGTCTGGACCGGGCCTTCACTCCGCTCCGTCTCTTCCTGACTACAACTCCTACAGAGGACAAAAAGCAAGCGTAACAACAACATAATATTTACTGAGCCTGGTGTACGGGCCAGACAGTAACTAGCCACGGTCTCGTGTATCCTCCCAACCGGCCCAGGAGGGCCGTACGATTCTTAGCGCCGTTTACCGACGGGGGAGAGACAGGCACAGAGAGGAAGTCGTTTGCCCACAGGCAGGCAGCTAGGACTCAGGAAGCTAGGGCTGCCCAACTGCAAAGCCTGTGAGCACGAGGCCAAGATGCCTGCCACGTCGGCCCACTTAGCAGATAGAGACGCGGAGGATGACAGAATGCAGGCAACTCGTGCCTCCGAGGCTGGGCCGGATTCTGAAGCCTGCTCTCCTGACCCAGCCAAGACTTTTTGTTTTTGTCTTGCGATGCCTCCCCTGGGAAGGCATTCTTGGTGGGACACATGGACTGCTGTGGCCATGAAGCCACTCTCCCGATCTGGACACTGTTTTCCTGGAACAAGGAAGCAGTATTATAGGGGTGAGCCCCCCCCCCATCCCCCATCTCACTGCGAGCCGGGAAGAAACACAGGCATGCATCCAAGGTGTCGCCAGGGAGCCCACGGGAGGAACAAGCTCAGTCTTAGTTCTAGCAAGAGTCCCCAAGACCCACAAGCTCTGGAGGGAGACAATGAGCCAAAACCTCGGGTGGCGTCTCCGGGAGGCACCTGGTTCAGTGGTCTTCCCACTGGGGGTACATTGGGGACACCTGGGGATTTCCGGGGGGTGTCTGACATGGTTGGCTTTTAGGAAATCAACTTCCAAAGCCTCCACTCCCACGTGGCGTCCTTCCTTAAACTGAGATGCGGGGAACCATCTGGTCTACCAGCTCCCCTTTCACGATGGCCCTCCTAAATCCTTCCAAAGGAAAGGCCCGTCCCTAGCCATCCCGACTGTCCCCTCCTGCTCTGCCCTGAGTGTAAAAGCCACCAAACAAAGAGACCCCCGGAGAACGCGGCAATCCTGGGAGGAGGGGCGGGGGTGGACACGGAGAAGGGGGCCTTATCTGTCTTATCTTCCCATCTGTTTATTTTAGGGTTGGCATTAGGAAGCTGCCACAGAGCCGCCTGTTGAACACACTTAGTGGAATTTAAAAAAAAAGGGGGGGGATTAGAAAAAGTTTGACTTTTTCTGATGCAAAGTATGATTTAGTTGATGGCCCCAACAACAAGGCCCCTCCCTCTCTGCCATTTAGGAATTAGGGCAGGCAGTTTCCATAACTGGGTTTGCCATTCAAAGGCTCAGACTAACATATATTTTAAGCAAGAACATGACATACAGTAAGCCTGCAAGTCCATCCTACTTTAAAGTCACGATAAAAATGCTTATATGCGAATTTTAAAATGTGTAACAGGATACAATTACTCCAGGTTCTTTTGACAGGTGTGGGAGCCAAAAAAAAATGTTTGAAACCTGTCGCTTCATTTCCCTGGAACCACGCTCAGAGGCTGTGGCTTCCACGCCACCGACAGACCCACCGGGCCACACACATGTTCTCAGGAGAAGGCAGCCGCAGTGCCTGTGACAAGCACTAGACCTGGAGCCTGGTGTACGTTTGTGTCTGCTCCTTCTTAGCTGTGTGGGTCTGGCTAAATCACCCAAATCCCTGAGCCTCGGTTTCCCCACAGGTAAAAGGGAATAATACCATAGAAGGCGTATTAAAAACCCTGAGGATGATGGTATTAAATGAATAATGGGGAAGTGCATTAGCACAGATAGCCCCAAAGATTAGCTAACCAGTGAGCGTTTTCTGTTGGGCCTAGACCTCTTTACGGTATCTTTTTTCTAGAGCAGTGTTTCCCAAAGTGTGGTACGCATACTCCCAGGGGTACGGGAAGAGGTTGGTGGGGGTACGCGTTGCACCGGAGTTCGGTGGGGATATGCACTGCACCGTGCTTAGCTGCGCCTAATTCTACATTCTCATGAGTCAAGTCAAGACAGTCTTGTGAGGCGTGAGATGGTCCGGTGTGCAAATGAATGTTATTTATAATATAATTTTATTTATATTTTATTATGAATAATTTTATTTTTCATTTATTATTTATTTGTGTGTATGTACCAAAAAAGGAAAAAATAAACATATTTTGACTGTTATTAAAATACATCCTTTTTTTTGACGAGGGGTACTCAGCATTACGAAAATTACAGAAGGGGTATGCATATGTCAAAAGTTTGGGAAACACTGTTCTAGAGGATGCTAATCACTGACATTCATTGAGCCTTCACTATGAGCCAGGCTAAATGCTTCACAGACCCCAGCTCATTCGTTTCCACAACAATCCCATGGGGAAGGTATCATTCCTATCCCCGGTTTACAAGGATAGAAAATGTTCATACTTGCCCAGCTCAGTCTGCTAGCAACAAAAAGCCCAGGGTCTGTTTGATTCCAGAGCCCATGCCCTAAATCCTCCCACTCAGGCTGTGGCCTGCCGGCAGCATCTGCACCAACGGCGACCTTGTTAGGAAGGCAGGCGGTGTCCTAGGACCCACTCCAACCTACCGAGCCAGAACCTGCATTTTAACAGCACCCACGGCTGATTCCTATGCGCATCCAAGTTGGAGGGTCACCGCCCTAAACCGCCTGTGTGGCTGGTTTACCACCCTGGTTTTCTCTTGCTGAAGGTAATATTGGAATGGTTGCTCTCTACACGCACACACACACACACACACACACACACACACACACACACTTGGCAATTAAAGCACGCAAGATGGTTGGGGATTACAATAATCCATCAGTCACACACGGAATGAATTTTGTTAAAAGGGCTCGGGAGATTCACACCAAGCTGTCACCTGCGGTTACCTCTGAAGAGCGGAGTGGGGTGGAGAGGGAGAGGGGGGTGGTCAAAGGGGCTTTCTATTTGTATTATTTGAAATCTTTCATAAATACAAATAATGTCATTGGCTGTTGGTTATATAATTAAAAAAGGAAAGCATGGTCTAAAATCCAAGGACAGGTCACTGGAAATTGATCGTACTTTATGAGCTACATCTATCCAAGGCTATGGACAAGGTCCTGCAAGGTCCAGAGAGGGAGTTAGGAGGGAAGGGTTGATGGAACAAAAAGAGTGCTGTGCTTGGAGTCAGAAGACCCAGATTAGCCCAGTCGATGTGGCTCAGTGGTTGAGTGTTGACTCAAGAGATCACAGTTCGATTCCCGGTCAGGCCACAGGGTTGTGGGATTGATCCCTGAGAGGGGGCATGCAGGAGGCAGCTGATCAATGATTCACTCTCATTACTGATGTTTCTACCTCTCTCTCTCTCTTCCTCTCCCTTCCACCCTGAAATCAATAAAAAAAATATTTTTCAAAGACTCAGATTCAAGTTCAGGCTCTGCCCCCCTAATTCTCTGAGGGACCTCAAGGCTCTCATTTAGCACATGTGTGCCTGTGTTTCCTCTGCTATAAAACAGGGGTCACCCCACACCCTCCCCCCCCCTTCCAGCCCCATAGCATTGGTGCAGGGCCTAATCCTACAGTGCGTTGCATTAAAGGTCCCCGTGAACCGCAAGGCGCTTTGCTACGCAAGGGCCAAGTGTTTTTCTTAAAAAGAAAAGCGATGAAAAAAAAAAAAAAGCAGTGAAACATTCACCCTCACTCATTCCATTCCCTAAACACAGATAGTCCATGACTTTATAAGGAAGATATACAAAGCAACCTGGATTTAGATTCTGTGAGCCTCAGGCTGATTTTCAAATCCTTATTCGAACTTGGAAGTTAGGTTTGGACGTGGTTCAAAACAGGAGAAGAAAGGGCTATTTCTCCATCTGGCCCACTTTCTCTGCGCTCGTCACTGGCTTTCTCTGCAGGCTCCCAACTCCCAAGAGGTGGTTTCAGGGTTCCATGGACTTCCTGTCTGGGCCCAGCCGCTGCCCTCCGCTGTGCTTTCTATGACTCCACGGCAGCTGCCCCAGCGCTGCCTCCCAGCTGCTCTTGCTCCTGGCCAATGCCTTCGTTTCCCCTGCTTTTGTCTTACGGTTCAGATTTGCAGACCTGGAAAGAGCAATACGAGTCACCCCCTTGCTCCTCTGGGGAGTGTGGAGTTCGGATACAGAGAAATACAGTGATTTGCTCAGACTCACATAGCTAGTTCGAAATAAACAGAGCTGGGTCAGGTCTCTATGACCTTCGGAAATGTGGTAGCTGTCTCTACCGTTGGTTTGCAACGTGTCTGTCACTGACCTTGCTCCTCTGCCTCTTCATTCCAGGAGGCACAGGAATCTGAGGACTGAAAGCCACTGTGAATCTGGCTGGGTGGCTCAGTTGGTTGCAGCATCGTCCCACATACCAAGAAGGTTGTGGGTTCTATTCCTGGCCAGGGCACATGCCTATTTGGGACAGGCATGGCAGGCAACCAGTCGATGTCTCTCTCACTCTGTCTTTCTCTCTCCCGCCCTTCCTCTCTCTCTAAAAATCCTTGAACATATTCTTGGGTGAGGATAAAAAGGGAAATAGAAGCTGCCGTCACAGGATTTCCGTCACACTGAACGATCCTAAAGCCTTGAAACGGAGCCAGAAAAGGATCCCCTGTCACGTTTCCCAAGGAGAACCAGGCCCTTCTAAACCACCATAAGCTTCGGTTACAGTCCAGTAAAGGCAAAAGACACCTCAGGGCAGACAGCGCTTACATGTAAGACAACGAGAGCCTACCGCCTTGCCTTTCAAGTTTGGAAAGAAGATTCTAGATAAGAACAAAGCCCTTCAGGCAGAGCAGGAGCCCAAACAGCAACGATTACCCTGTTTCCCCGAAAATAAGACAGTGTCTTATATTAATTTTTGCTCCCAGAGATGCACTAGGTCTTATTTTCAGGGGATGTCTTATTTTTCCACGAAGAAGAATAAGGTACACATTTATCGTTAAATGAAAATAAAGGAAATTTATTACCCGTATGCGGTACGGTAGTACGGTAGTTGTCAACACAAACCAGACAAACTGTGAATCCTACAGTATCAAGAATTTACTCATTGATTCAATGACAACCATGTCATCATCTTCTGGAACATCATCATAACAATGCAATTCCTGAATTTCCTGGTGAATTTCTTGTGACTCCATTTCTTTCAGAATCAGTGGACCAAATCTCTCATGTTTAGCAATAGCACTGTCTTTAAATGAGAACCTCAAACCTCAGAGGGAAAGTAGGGGAGGGTGGGGGTAAAGGGAAGAGATCTACCAAAGGACTTGTGTGCATGCATATGGGCCTAGCCAGTGGCCATGGACAACAGGGGAGTGGGGGAATATGTAGGGAGGAGTTTGGGAGGGGAATGGGGGGATAAGGACAATTATGTGATACCATAAACAATACAAATTAATTTTAAAAATAAAATAAGTGAGTACTTCTTGTCAAGGTAGCCTGCTCGCAGTGCATTTGCAATGCAACTGTCAGTGATTTTCTCCCATGAATTCTTCACCCAAGTCACAACTTGTTGCAGTTTAGGATTTACAAAGTTTCCACACTGATTTCTCTCCATTCACACAGCAGTGACGTCAGGACTCCGAGTAACATCACTGGTTGCTAGACGCCAATCGGGGCGGCCCTAGCGACCAGTTTACGATAAATTAGTTTTCATTCTGAGACAGAGCCTGGGGGCCTTATTTTTTGGGGGATGCCTTATATTTCACTCAGAAGGAAACCTGTAAGTAGGTCTTATTTTCGGAGGATGTCTTATTTTTGGGGAAACACGGTACTATTCAGGACCATCCAGCCCAAAGATAAGAGTCTAAATCCAGATGCACATTACAATCCCCTAGGAAAGGTTTTATTTGTTTTGTTTTGTTTTTGTTGTTTTTAATACGAATGCCTGGACCTTATCCTCAGTGATTCTGACTCAGTGATCTAGGGTGGGACCTAGGGAATCATTCCTTTTTTAAAAAAAATTTTAAATAGCTGTTTCTATTGAGATATAATTCACATATCATACAATTCAGTCATTTAAAGGGCATACATCAATGGTTTCTAGTATATTCAGATATATGTAACCATTTCCACAGTTAATTTTAGAACAGTTTCATCCCCTCGAAAAATAAACCCATTCCTATTAGCTATCACCCATCTTACTGTGATTTTTAAAAAATCCTATCAATTCCTAGTGTAAGGTATTTTTGATCCTGATACCAATGTTTTCTATTTCTACGTCTACAACATGCTTATTGTTCTTTTAACCTGTAGAGATAGGAAACTCCATTGACAAATTCTCGCACTCCTGGATAAACACGGCTCAGCTATGAGGTTCTATTTCATACACAGTTGAATTTGCTTTTTAAAAATAAAAGGCCTGGTCGGTGTGGCTCAGTGGTTGAGCGTTAACCCATGAACCAGGCGGTCACGGTTCGATTCTCGGTCAGGGCACATGCCATGGTTGCGAGCTCAATCCCTAGTAGGGGGCATACATAGATGTTTCTATCCCTTTTTCCCTCTCTTCCTCTCCCTGAAACCAATTTTTCAGGCCCCAGGACCATCCGTGAACAAAAGACCCCGCTCCTGCAGCTGCATTCTGGCTGCATTTCTGCTTTCCTTACCCTGTCCCTGCCTGGCGCTGGCGTCACGTACCCTTTCATTAGCTCTCTAGGTGATTCTAATGTGGGCCTCTGGCTGAGAACTGTGCTCGAAACCAGGGCTTCTCAACCTTGAACATGTGCACAAGCCTCCTAAGGACCTTGCTAAAATCCAGGTTCTGACTCAGTCAGCTTGGGGTGAGGCCCAAGATGCTGCATCTCCAACGAGTTCCCGGTGGGGAGGCCCATGCAACCGGTCCACGACCTCAGACGGCACCCAAGACTCCAGGTCTTGGGCAGAGGGCTGGAAAGTTTATAAGATTCTTATAAAGACCGTCTCCAAGGCTAGCTCTGTCTGGCCAGGTTCCTGGAAGCAGACAGTCAACCATATGACCTCAGTTCTGGGGCACAAGGACCCAGAACCAGAGCCTGTCCCCAGATGACTCTCTCCTTGGCTTCCCCGTCGGCTTTCTGCGTTCTAACAAGAGCCTGCAGACAAGTATGGCCACAAAGGCTCGCGAGCAAATTAATCACGGCACCACACCCTGCGTTCACGTGGAGTTGCCTTCTCCACGCCGTCGTCCGTCCGAGGGGAAAGCCAGAAGGAAAGGGCCTTAGTTACTTTCACTGGGATGAGCAGGGGGTGTCGGAGAACCGGGCCCAACTTGGCAGGCTGTCCCAGCCAAAAGGAGCTGAAAACAATAGCAGCTCTCGTCAGCCAGACTCCTCTGATCGGCCAAGCAGGAAGGCTTCCTGCCTGGAGCTGGCTAGGTGAGTGCACGGTTGAAGGGACTCCAGGAAACGAGAGCAGGGAGGGGGCTGGGCGGGCAAGTCCCTTCTGGCTCTGAGGCTGGCCCACTGTGTGACCCTGCATAACATCACAAAACACCTACTGGGTGCCGACTGGGTGCCAGGAAATTTACAGACATACTCTCCCTTGTTCCTCACTTGATAACGTTGCAAGTCAAGGCAGTATTTTTATTGGCTAGATGAGAAAGCGGAGGCTCGGTGGGTGACAATGGAACTGACAGAGGACGGAGCCAGGATCGGAACCCAAACCTGGCCCATCCTTCCCAATCCCTTACGTTGCTGCTCAAAACTCCTTTAAGTCTCTCAGTGCCTCAAGTTACCCTTTCACAAGGGCCTGGAAGAAAGGAGTAAAAGAGTATAAATCAAAAGAACTGAACGTGGCTTTGGGTCTCCAAGAACAAAAGAAAATGCGTATGATCCCTCTACTGGCTATTAATCATGATCCTCATTAAGAAGTGTAATTAAGAGACACTGGGGAAAAGGCTGGTGTCTCTCCTGACACTGAGGGTGGCTAAGCCAAGCACTGGCCCCAGGCAGTTTCTAGCAGTCCAGGTCACTGCGGGCCCCAGGCCCTCTGAGAGAGGGTGAGAAGCACCTGATGACTCCAGGGTGAATGCCCAGGAGCCTTTGGGGGAAGGCTCTGTCTGTGGGTTAGAGCGACTCCAAAAACCCAACAGCCCAAGGAAGGAGGCCAGGCTGGGTCACAGCAGTGTGTTCCTGGCAACGGGGCCACCATGCCAGGCCCAAGGCTGAAAGCGAGGTTCAACCAACGCATCAGCGGGCCCGGAGAGCGAACGTGAACTGGCATCTCACCGCCTCCCCCCTGCATAAGCCACAAGAAGCTTCTGGAAGCAACCAAAGGCTATTCCGAGTGAGTGCCACACTTTCAGGACGACGGAGCCAAAGAATGGAGGTGCCCTGCTAAGAAGCCCCAGGCCCTCACCATAGCCAGGCCCCTTCTTGGCAGAGACCCCACTCTGGATTAACGCAATACCAAGAGAACCCAAACAAATGGCTCCTGACTGTCCTGCTCCACAAAGCCCTGAGACTCAAAGATGAGCTGGGGAGAGGGTGGCCAACAACAGGGAAGCACTCGGGTAAGCAATGGCACCCTATAGCCAACATTTCACTGCATGAAGTAGTATGCAGCCATTTAAAATAAGGTTTTTAAAACCGTACCATTTCATTAAAAATGCTAATTATGCAGCGTTACACGAAAAAGCTATATACAAAAGGACATCATCAGTAAGGCCACAACTATTTTTTTAAATGTATTTTATTGATTTTTTACAGAGAGGAAGAGAGAGGGATAGAGAGCTAGAAATGTCGATGAGAGAGAAACATCGACCAGCTGCCTCTTGCACACCCCCTACCAGGGATGTGCCCGCAACCAATGTACATGCCCTTGACCGGAATCGAACCCGGGACCTTTCAGTCTGCAGATCGACGCTCTACCACTGAGCCAAACCGGTTTCGGCAGCCACAACTATTTTTTTAAAAAATCTATGCACATAAAGAAAGAACAGAAGGAAATACAAGCAAATGTTATCAGAAGAGTCATTTTGTGTTGGAAAAAATTTTTCATTTTTTTCTTCAACGAGCATGAAAACTACATGTTTAAGATGAACACAGTCTGACTGAACTCGGCGTGTATGAGAAGTTGGGGTGAAGACCTGCAGTCACGGCACCCCCCACACCCCCACCCCAGGCAGCCCTCAGCCATGGGAACAGACCCAGCTGCACCCAGAGGCCTCCGGACGAGCAAGCCAGCGGGGAACCCTCCCCAAGGGGCTGGCGTTCTCCAGGGAACGTCAAAAACCCCACGAGCCCTGAAAGTGCTCTAAAGGATTTGGGGGGAAGATGCCAGCGTATGACAGCCACCCCCCCCCCCCGTGCTCTGCCCCAGGCAGAGGCAGAAGACAGCTGCCACTGTGGGGTCCCCTGTCCCTCAGAGACCGCAAGCAGATGAGGATTCCTGCCTCTCACCCCGTCTCCCCCCCCCCCCCCCCCCAGCACAAGGATATAAAAGAGACAAGCGTCGCCATATGAGGCTCGGGGACCTCTTGGGGATGTCGGTGAGAGGGAGAATGGCAGGTCCCTAAGCCATGTGCAAATGTGAAGAAAGAGGGGGGGGGCGGGTTCAAGGGAAGGAGCTGCACCAGCTGTCTCTAAAAGGAGACTAATTATGGAGGCCGCTCTGCCTGCACGGGGCCTGGTGCTGCAGGCAAGACCCTCCCAGGGGCCGCCGTGGCCCAGCTGCCTGTGGCTGTGGCTGTGGCTGTGGCTGTGGCTGTGGCTGTGCCTGTGGCTGTGGCTGTGCCTGTGGCTGTGGCTGTGGCTGTGCGTGGCCATTATGGCTGGCCCGGAGGCCTGAGGCAGGAGTCTGGCTGGGGCTCCCAGGCCTGGCCCCCCGGTGCTGGGCAGGGAAGCCCAGGTCCGCCCAGCAGCTTCCACGAGTCCTGCTTACGGAGAAGTCTGCAGGAGGCCCGGGTCCCGTGCCAGGCTGGAGACACTGGAATGTGCAGAGGACGAGAAGTTTCCTTCTCTGGAAATTCCAAAGACCTAAGCATCTGGAATAGTTCAACACAAAAATGGGGGGGTGGGGAGGAGCCAGGTCCTCGTCCCTTGAAGCTGGGGAAGGGGAGAATCAAATGGAGAGACAGAAAAGGCAAGTTCTGCCCTAACTGGTTTGGCTCAGTGGATAGAGCGTCGGCCTGCGGGCTCAAGGGTCCCAGGTTCGATTCCGGTCAAGGGCATGTGCCTTGGTTGCGGCCACATCTCCCCGTAGGGAGTGTGCAGGAGGCAGCTGGTCGATGTTTCTCTCTCATCGATGTTTCTGAGTCTCTATCCCTCTCCCTTCCTCTCTGTAAAATATTTAAAAAATAAATACTTAAATAAATAAATAAAAATGCAAGTTCTCAGGGTCCCTCACTCGGGGCTCAGGAGGGCAAAGAGCTCAAGTTCGCCATCACTGATGGGGCCCTTCTGGAACATCCTCCTGCTAAAAAAACAAAACAAAAAAAAAAACCCCACTCATAAAGCCCAGGAGGCGGGAAGGATGGGGAGTCAGGTGAGGTCTTTCCCTGCTCTGTGGCTCCTGGCTGGGGGGCTGGGGCAAGGCCCTCCCCCAGGGGTACCCATCCTAGTTGCTGCGTGAGAAACACCTGCAGAAAAATATCCTACAGACAACCTAATTCTACACAAACAAGGTGTCACTATGATGCGTGGGGTGGGAGCACTTTGCTTCCCTTTCATGACAACATGCAAATGAGAAGCAGGATCAGATGAGCACGTTAATTTTTTTTTTCCAAACCATTCACGGGTCCACTCTAAAATGGGACGGCCAGCCAAAACCAGTTTGGCTCAGTGGTAGAGCATCGGTCTGCAGACTGAAAGGTCCCAAGTTCGATTCTGGTCAAGGGCATGTACCTTGGCTGCAGGCACATCCCTGGTAGAGGGTGTGTGTGCAGGAGGCAGCTGGTCGATGTTTCTCTCTCATCGACGTTTCTAGCTCTCTATCTCTCTCCCTTCCTCTCTGTAAAAAATCAATTAAAAAAAATAAAAATAAAATGGGACGGCCAGGGCTGCCACGGGAACCGATGAGATGGGCCTCAGAGGCTGCAGGCCACCGGGGAGAGGAGCCGCTCAGGAGGGAAGGGGGTTGGGGAAGGGCTACACAAAACCCACAAAACCAGGGAGGCAGTAAGAAGGTTCGAATGGAGATTCCACCCTCCTTGGAATGAGCCACCTCCCTGAGAAAGGGGCCGAGATGAAAGGGAGGCGCAGCTGGGGGAAAACAGGCCCGGAGAACAGAGGGGCCATTGTGCCCGGGGACAGACCAGGCCCCGCACCGAGCAGCCGCCTGCACCGCCGCTCTGTGCCCTGATGTCATTAAGGGCCGGGCGGCGGGGGCCGCTGTTTGGAACCTTTAACTCCCTCCGATCTGTTCCCACACCGCGGCCGAGCCGGTGCGGTGCGTGCGGCCTGACCCGGAGCGGCCCGCGGGCTTCTGGGCGGCTCCGCGGACAGGGGGCAGCCCGGGGCAGGAGGGCCGGGCGGCGGAGGGGAGGGAGCGGCACTTCCTTCTGGGCACTGTCCCCAGGAGTTTCCCGAAGCCCTGACCCCAGTTAACACGCCCGCTAATTGCTGGGCTTGCAGAGAAGCCGAAAGCCGGGGGAGCAACAGAGCCAGAGTTAATTAAGGAGAGAGAGAAAGCCAGCCTGCCTCTCTGTTTTCCATTCCCCTCCTCCCCACGGGCGGCGATGGGTTGGGCGTCCAGTTTCAGAGAAGCTCCGGAGGCAGGAATCTCCACGCCGCCGCCGCCGGGAGCCAAAACCAACAGCGGCACATGGAAATCACTGAACAGGAGCAGGGGAACTAGAGGGCTCCTGAGAGTCTTGCTCCACAGCTCCCCGAGCTCCAGATTTCCCAGAGAGGTGGCCAAGGGGTCCACTCCCCCCTCCACACACACACACACACACACACACACACACACACACCATAAAGAAAAGCCTCGCATTCTCAGAGGGCAGTGGGACGTTCTGTAGGCTAAACAATAACAATGCAAACGTGAGCGTCTGACAAATATGACTTCATCAAAGCTCACCACTACCCTAGGAGGGTGGTACTGTTCTCATCCTCACTTTATAGATGGGGAGAGCGAGGCTCAGGTAAGTACTCCCCCCAAGGAACAGCAGAGGGCTGCTGCAGACCCCTGGGCACTGACTCCCTGCCACGCCGAGGGTCCCTCCAACATTCGGATGCACCAGAAACAGCCCGCTGGAGCTTACAGCCTCACAGGAGGTCTTAGCCGAGGCTCCCTGAGGTTTTTCCTGAGACCCATGCCCTGCCCCTCCCCCAAGACAAAATGCGCGGTTTGAAGCGTGTGTATGTGCATGCACGTTTCAGGGTGCAAGGAGGGACGTCAAAGTTCTCTTTTGATTGTCTAAGGCAGCGTGGGCAAACTACGGCTGTTCTATCCGGCCCTCGGAGCCGAAAGAGCGGAGGGTTCTCTTGCTCTCCCCTCCGCTCCTTCACCAGCAGCCCAAGATGAGAGTGCCAGCATGGTCAGGTTGCTTTTGTTCCGGCCCTCCGGTCCAGTTTAAGAACCCATTGTGGCCCTCGAGTCAAAAAGTTTGCCCACCCCTGGAAGGGGTCTGCGACCCAAAAAACGAGGCTAAGACCGTGGCCCAAAAAGGCCGGCCAAGTTGACTCTGGAGCACAGACCTTCTGACTGGAGGCCTCTGCTGTTTCCCTTCACCTCCTGGCTTTGAAGGAACGGCCAAGAGGGCAGCCTGAATTCCTCCAGAAAGGGAGGGTGAGCGGGCAGTTTAGAATTTGACAACTTGGCACTAAGAACCCACCCAGCCTGCTTGGGCGAGAGAGTGGGGGCGAGGGAAGGGGTGCGGGGGAGGCGGGGCGTACCAGGAGATACACTGTCTGTGGGGGAGGGGAGGAAAAGGGTTAACAGCTGGGCCCTACAGGATCAAAGGGACTTCCTACACAGTGTTCATTACTTAAAAACGAGTTCCAGCCGAAACCGGTTTGGCTCAGTGGGTAGAGGGTCAGCCTGCGGACTGAAGGATCCCAGGTTCGATTCCAGTCAAGGGCATGTACCTTGGTTGCGGGCACATCCCTGGTGGGGGTTGTGCAGGAGGCAGCTGATGGACGTTTCTCTCTCATCGATGTTTCTAACTCTCTATTTCTCTCCCTTCCTCTCTGTAAAAAAAAATAAATAAATAAATAAAATATATTTTTAAAAATTATATTTAGAACACTTCTATCAATTAGACATTGCTCTGGCATCTGAGCACTGATCACCGACTTCCTCTTTGCACAGGGTGTGCATAAGCCGGTTCAGGCATTGTCCCGCTTGTGCAGATGGCTCATGCTCACAGGGACCACATGTGAAAACTCACCCCAAATGAATGAAAATAAAACAAAGCCCTGTCCTTCGCTTCAGTCTGAGAAGCGCCGTTTTAAAGGATTCTGCAGACACAGGGGCCTGTATGACACCCGGACGAGGCCTCCGGCATGCCGCTCTCCAGCCCCGAGCTTCTCAGACGTGAACGTGCACCCGAGCCACCGGGGATTCTGTTAAAATGCAGACTGCCGCGGGCCCGAGACCCATTTCTAACCCCGCGAGGCGAAGTCGTCTGGCTGGTCTGGGATCAGACTACGAGGAGCAAGGCTCTAATTGGACAAACGCACTGGGGCAGACAAGGCCAGAAACTCCGCCTGCCAAAGGGCCCGAGAGCGAGAGAGTGCTCGTCCCCTCGCCCCGCAGGCCTGGCTGGGAGGAGGGCAGCAGGCCTTGCAACGCCCCTTCCCCCACTCCAGCCTGAGCCTGGGGTGCCCAGGGGCCCTTTTTTTCCTGGAGAAACAGAAGCCCTTTCGGTCCCAAGGGCTTGACAGAAGGCTGGGAAGGGCAGCTCCGAAGCCTTTGCAAACATTCGGAGGAGCCTACCGAGAGCCAGCCCCGAGGAGCAGAGATCCGAGAGCCAGCCCCAAGGAGCAGAGATGTCCTGTGCGCCGGCCTGTACTGCGGCCCCGGGACGGCAGTGATGGCCTGGGAGGACAACAGCCACGGGTTAGCACTGCACTTTTTATTCTTAATAAAGGGGTGCTAAGAAATACAACTAAGCGCTAGAAGCCTCTGAGGAAGGGGCATAATGTGGGTCACTCCCGGAGGGCATAAATGGCCCCTGGGTGGCCATTTCTGCAGCCAGAAGGGGCCCCCGGGCAGCTCACCTCCCAAGGGGACAGTCCCTGCTTCCCTGGGGTAACCCTCAGCTTACCCGTCCTGTCCCCTGGAAATTCCCGACAGTAGAGACCTTCCTCCTTATTACCCATCTCCGTCTCCTCGGACAGACTGGTCGGCAAACTCATTAGTCAACAGAGCCAAGTATCAACAACAGGACAACGATTGACATTTCTTTTGAGAGCCACATTTTTTAAAAAAAAACTAAAACGTCTTCTAACACCACTTCTTCAAAACAGACTCGCCCGGGCCGAGGTATTTTGTGGAAGAGCCACACTCATGGGGCCGAAGAGCCGCTTGTGGCTCGCGAGCCTCAGTGTGCCGGCCACTACCCTAACTTAATTGGCACAAAGACTGGAGGAGTGTGTACTTCACCCAAGAGCACCCGGGGAGCTGGCTGAGAAAGGCCTGGCCAGTGTTACCCGCCGTAGCCAGGCCTGTGTCCCGCCTCGGCTCCTCCCCACACCCGGGGCTGCCCCCACCGGCCACCTCTTCCCACAAAGACAAAGAGGACTGCGGTGCCGAGGGGAAAGATGTGGTTATCCATCTCCATCTCCTTCCCCAAGAAGCGGGAACACATTCCGCGCTCACTCACTCAGTGGCGTAGAGCGAGCTGTACCTTCTGAGCGCGCTAAGAGCCTCGAGAGTGGCCATGCCGTCCGTCCTTCCCGAGGTCTATACCTGCGTGAGCTCCAAGACAGGAGGGGAACCCAGGGACCACGCTCCCCCAAACCCCCCAAAGACAGCCAAGGCGATCCAAGCTCCCAAGCCAGAGTTCCCACTGAAATTCACTGGCTAGCAGGCAAGAATGCAAACTGCCCGTGTGGCTGCACTACATTCAGTGGATGATTTAGAGGTGTGTGTGGTTTTGTGTGTGTTTTTTCCTGAGATTTTACTTGCTTGATCTTCCTTGACAACAGGACGCGCAAACCCTCGTGATGGGCGTCGGGTGGCCCCGGCCAGCTTGCTAACATCTGTCCGGGGCACTGAGGCCCTCCACGCTGAGGTGACCGGCAGGACAGGGCTTTTTTTTTCCCCCCAAGCTTCCTTCCCTCCCTCTGTTGCACGCATACACACACACCCCGTTGCCTGGAGACCGAACACATTCCTGATGCTTACTCTTCCTTTCATGCTCCAGGAGCTAGAGCTTTGGAGACGGGGCCTCCCTCCCGGAAACCTGCGGGGGCAGGGGAGAGCAGGGGAGCCCAGAGCGGCATTTCCTCACACAGGCCCGCCCCTCCCCGCTGCACCCCCCCCCCCATTTCTCCCCAGATTTGAAAGCCCCAGCAGGCTGGCACTGAAGGGCTTCCACCGGGAACAAGGCCCCCTTTGAAAGCTGTGTTTACCCCAACCCGGGGCCGGGTTGCCATGGCCACGGGCCACCTTTGGCAGCCCGGAGCAGGCCTCGGGCCAGGCACTCGCCCTGACCTCCTTCTAGGGGACCCTACGGCCCCCCAACACCCCTTTCCTGGGCCCCCCACTGCTGCTAGACATGCCGATTATTCTCTTTTTGTTTATTTTTATTATATCCTTTATTTTTATTTTTAAATGTTGTTTATGGAATTTATGGGGGTGGCATTGGTGAATAAAACTATATAGGTTTCAGGTGCACAGCTCTATAACCCATCGTCTGTAGACTGTCTCGCTGGAAATGTCGACTTCCATCAGGTCCTGGGCTGAAAACAGAATCCTGAAGGGAACCACGGAGGATTACCGCTCCTCCCGGGCAATCCCAGCGGCACCCCCCCTCCCCCCCCAAAAAAAAGGGCCAGCAGCGACTTGGCCTGCCCGCTGCCTGAGGGCTGGAGAGAGGTGGCCCCAGCCCAGCTGCACCCGCCTCACCCGCCTCCCGACCGACCGACGCCCTGCCCCCTTGTCCTCCGACCCCTCCGGCTGCTAATGGCGATGACTTATTTATGTAATTCATTATCGCCTCGTCTGGGAGCCAAGCAGGGCCAGCGAGGCCGGCCTCGGTGGTGGAGGGGGGGGCAGGAGGAGCTGTCGTAGGGCTGCGGGCGGCAGCCACCACCCAGCGGCCCAAGGACAAAGGCAGAGGACCAGGCGTGACCGCGCCTCCCTGGCCCGGGAACTTCAACCCCCGCCACATTCCTCCATTGTCCCCTCCCCAGAAGCCAGAGAGCGAGAGCCAGCCGAGCCGCTAAATAATTCAGCCCTCAAATTGCTCTGTGGTCAGGAAGGTTCCTTCATTTATTTTTTAACGCTCCAGGCTCTGCCGGGTCACAACTGAAAGTACTTGAATCCCAGACCTGGACCTGGTTCTGGACCCAGAGCCTCCCTCGCTCCTAGCCCAGGACCGGAGCTAAGGAGCCACTACACTTCCAGATGTCTACAGTCATCCGGTTTCAACAAATCGCTGGGCCTCACCCGCAGAGGCTAGGAAGCGGGGACACACAGACACACACACACACACACACACACACACACACACACGCAGGCACGCCAGGGGCTCTGTCTGCACCAGGCTGCACCTCTTAGTGCAGGCAGAACTGAATGAATAGAAAGACCCCCGACAGCCTGCCAGACTTGCCTCTCAGCGGCCTCCCCCGCCTCCAGCTTCCTAGCCTCTCTCAGGCCTCTTCCTGCACTACCACCCACCCCTGTCCAGCCCTCGTGTTCATTCTCACTCTGATGGGGCCTGGGCACACACAGCCGTCGGGCCCTGTCATCGGCCAGCTTTGCCTTTTTATTAATAATCTGATGACGAAGTAGTTGGTATTGTATTGAGCACTCGCTTCGTGTAATCCTCACAATAACCCTGTTTACAAGTGAGGAAATGGAGACTCAAGGGAGTTAAGAAAGTCCCCAGGCCATTCACCTAGCAAGGGAAGAACAAGGTCTCTGACCCCGCTGTCTAATTCCAGCCTTAATCCCCACCTTACACGGACACGTGCACAGGCTACACACACAGACTCTTCCAAGAGCAGAACTAACGAAGCACAGAGAGGCCAAGTGACTTGCCCACATTCACCCAGCCAGCTGGGGCAGCCGGCTGGACAAGGACTGAAGTGCCACAATCAGGGCTAACATCCTTTTCATGTCACAACAGTTTCAACTACAGAAGCATCCATGTGTACCCACGTGAGAGCAGACTCTGGGTACGCCAGCTTTGAAACATAATGGTCTCAATTGGCCTATAAACCTAGCTTGACCACTGGTAATGCTCCATGCTGGTCCAGCCCCCAGCCCCTCTCTCTCTCAGGTCCCTGTTCCATGACCTTCCCACAAACAGCTCCCCTGTCTCCACCAAGACTTTTAAATTCTCTCACACAGCATTATCATCTTCTCCCCCATCCCCCTTCAGGGCAGTGCAACCTCCAAGATTCATAACAAGAAACCCCATACCGCCACGCCAGCTCACATTTAGGCGGCACTTCACAGTTCTCAAAGCGTTCTTGCAGATAGTATACAAGTGACTCTAGGTAATCTTGGCGCCTTTTTGGGGACTGCCTGCAGCCCCATTCACAGGGAAGCCGTTCCCCCCCCCCCCCTCCAAGCCTCAGAGGTGCTGTCCTCCAGGCTACAGCTGATTGGACCAGCGGGAGACAGCTCACACAAATGGGCCAATCAGGTTCTTTCCCCAGGAATTTGAATCCACGTTTGGAGATACACTCTGAAAAGTCTGGAATGAGGCAGGTACAGCTGGAAGCTGATCACCATGTTATCTGGCACGCGTGGACAGGAGCAGTGGCTCTAGGCACTTAGGAGGTCAGCCATATTTCTGCCCTTGATTCTTCCCATTCCCCCGTGGCTTCAAAGAGCTTACGTTGGTTTCTGTTACTTGCAATCAGCTGAATCTGACGTCAAAGACATGCCGGATTATTGTCCTCCTTTTACAGATGAGGAAAGAGGCTCACAGACGTGAAGGGACTCTATGGACGTCATATGACCAACATGTTGTAAAGGAGAACATAAATCCCTGCCACGTGACCTTCCTTCAGTGCCAGCCCATGCCTGCTTCTCCTGGCTAAAGGAAGTGCCAGGTGTTTCCTTCCCACAAGTGTGAAAAGGTGGTCACTGAAGATAAATGATTAGGTCACAGGTACTCCGAAAGACTAAAGCCAGGGGCAGAAACACAAAACCCCCTCCATGAAGACAGCGCTTTGCCCGCCCCTCTACATTTCCCAGTCTCCCTTGCAGTTAGGTTGGAGCCATGTGACTAGTTCTGGCCAATGAAATGGAAGTCACAGCTGTTAGTTCTTTGCCAAGACAGTCAAAAGCCAGGGGCTGCCTTCATCTCTCTCTTCCCCTCTTGTGGTAACCTGGAAGGCCCCCTCTTCCTGATGGTGTGGCTACAGGTGGGAGAGGACAGCCTCACCCACATCAGACCTTCCATGAGGGCACATTTAATCTAGATCGTGTGTCAAGGGATGTGAGGACTTGACGACTGACAGCATAGTCTAGCCTCTCCCGACTGAAGCGGACTGATAGTTCAACCTGGGCCCTTCCGCACACTGCTCTGGTTTGCAGGATGCTACATGTACTCGTTCACCATTCTTCTGTGTAACAAATATTTCCAGAGCACCAATGCCAGGTGCTGTAATGGGCACAGCCAAGGGCACGGGGTAAAAAAGACCCAGTCCCTCCCGGTAAGAAGCTCCCTATCTGATGACCCCCGGCCCCGCCACAGGACTGCGCGGTCCAGCTGCACAGGTGTGAACGCAGGACCTCCCGCCCTGCCGCCGCCGAGCTGAGCCTGGAGGAAAGCTAAGCTGCCAGGAGGCAAAGACAGTCCGTCCCAGCGGCTCCAGGAGGGTGGCGGCCAAGAGTGAATTCATACCAGGCTTTCACACCCGGGGCTCTACCCGCTCCCCTCCTGCCAGCCCCGTGGCCACACACAGAGTTTCCCTTGCCCTGGGCCCAGGCAGAGGAGAGAAGGCATCAAGGAGGAGGCATCCAGACAGCAAGAAGCTGTAGGGATAGAAGTAGCAAGAGATACGGCTCGGCTGCCCTCATCTTCCTCTACAGCCGAAGTCTCCCCTCGGGAAATCACCCCTCCACTTGACTTCTGTCAGCCTGAAAAGGCCCTGACAGCTAAGCTTTGCTAAACCCCCCACCCCCATGGTTAAGGACCAGCCAGAGAGCCCATCAGTCTGTCCTGGACGGGTGCCTCGCTACACCCTCCTCTAGGCACAGGAAGTCACCCTACCCAGTGGTGTGGGCTGGTCACTGTACAAGGTGCCCATCCAAAGGGGTGAAAGGCTGGGCCCAGCCTATGCTCTGCTTACCAAGCTCTGTACCCAGGGGGAAGGGTCCCTTTTGATTCAAACAAAGATGTCTGCTCTATGCTGTTGCCATAGAAACAGTGGAGCTGGAGCTTCCCCATAAGAGATGAAGTTTGAGGATGGGTGCCTGGGAATTGACTATACTGACCTCTCTACTTTTTCAAAAAATATTTTTTTATTGATTTTTTACAGAGAGGAAGAGAGAGAGAGAGAGAGAGAGATCAATGAGAAACATCGTTCAACTGCCTCTTACACATCCCCTACTGGGGATGTGCCCACAACCAAGGTACATGCCCTTGACCGGAATCGAACCCTGGACCTTCCAGTCCGCAGGCCGACACTCTATCCACTGAGCCAAACCGGTTTCGGCAAACCTCTCTACTTTTGTGTATGTTGGAAAATTTTCACGAATAACAGGTTACATTTTTTTTTTAATGAAATGTTACTCGGGTGAGTTATAGGTGGTCCTCTGATAGCACTGTCATCTTATTCGATGTTTCGTTATAACGTTGATGAGATGCCGGAGGAGCTTAACTCTGTATCAGTTAGCCCAGTGGTCAGCAAACTCATTCGTCAGCAGAGCCAAGTAGCAACAGTAAGACGACTGACTTTTCTTTTGAGAGCCACATTTTTTAAACTTGGACTCCTTCTAACGCCACTTCTTCACAATAGACTCGCCGAGGCCACGCGGTATTTTGTGGAAGAGCCACACTCAGGGGGCCGAAGAGCCGCATGTGGCTCGCGAGCCGCAGCTTGCGGACCCCGGAGTTAGCCTACGGTAAGGCTGGTCTCGTTGTATGCTGTTCTGCCACCGCTCCAAGAACCGGTGACAACGTGAAGTGAAGGCCTCCGTGCTTCACCCCTCGCCCTCGGCCTCAGCTGCCACGTCTCCAAAGACAATCGTCCCTGGCCCCCAGGGCTGGCAGAAAGGCTCACTTCAATTAAGGGAACTGCTAGGCAGAGAGTGCGTTCCCTTACAAACGGAGCTATCCACCGGAGCTGCTGCAGGAAGGAAACCGAGGCGAAAGGGGGCACCGGGGCGCTGCCGAGAAAAGCGAGCGCCCTGGGAAATGTGTGCCAAGAAGCCGGAGAGAGAGTCTGAAAACACAACCACCCCATTAGTGCCTCCATGCGACTTCCGGGGGGCTGGGGAGGCGGGGGGAGTTTCCTCGCAGCCTCTCCGCCTTTACACTCCTCTGGGGACCCCAGGCTCCGCTCAGAACGCAAATGGAGGCCCACAGGAAGGTCACCAAGAGAGGCTCTGGAAAGGATGCGCCCCCCAGGCTCTGGCAGACTCGGGGCACGGGGTAACTGGTAGGCGGGGCTTGGCGGGCAGGAGGCACGTCCTCCGAGAATGAGAAACCAGAGGCTCCCTAAGATGTCCCAGGGGTCAGGCATTAGCACGGGGAGGGCCCTGCCAGCTTCTGAACAGCCATTCACACCCCTGAAGGTCAAAAGCTATTTTCGAATGGTCTAGCTGTACGTAATAAATTATGTGAATGCCTCCAAAAAAACACGATCCCTGCTGGCTGTGGATGTCCCCACTGGCTTGTTATCAGAAGATGACACTCTCACCCCTTGTTCATGTCCCCCTCAGGGTTCATGCCCCGAGCCTCACAAGGATGGGGCGGGCTGCGGGTGGCAGTGGCGGGGAGCTGGGAACCCCTCCAAAGGCCCTGCGGGGGCCTCGCCCGTGGCTCCGACCACCGACCACTGAGGCCCTGGGTGTCCGCCTGGCCTCTGCCCTGGGAGACCGACTCGGAGGCTCCTTCTGCTTTCAGTCGAATGCCCTCTCATTCACCCTCTCCTCTCTTTTTTTTTTCCTTCCCCAGGATGAAAGCGAATAGGATGGTTCCTTCTCTTATTAAGTCGGCGCATGAGAAAAATTTGAGAGGTCCCGTGGTTCAGCACCACCCGAGTTCCCAGGCCTCTCCGTGGCTCATCCCCGCGCCCTCTCCGCAGAAAGGCAGGGACAGAACTAAAGAAGCCCATCCCTCACCTTCCCTCTCATGCTACACCCTCAAGGCCCCGAGCTGGGCGGTTTCCTAAACTCCTAACGCTGTCACCGCTGGGGGCTGAGCTGGGGTTTAAAGACGGGCTTCGCAAATAAAGTGTGAGAGGGAGGAGGCCCGTGGCCCTTCGGTCCGCAGACGGCGCGATCCCTCGCAGCGGAGAGTACAGATCCACCCGGGCAACGTCCTTCCCCGTCTCCGCTGGCTCTCTTCAGCTCCGGCCCAAACTTAGAAGCAGCTGTTTCCCTATAACTCCAAAAAAAGCTCCTCATACGCTCCATCTCCTCATTCTTTCCAGCACTGTGATCGGTACACTTAATCTACCTCCAGGCTCGGCTTATGCCTCCTCCCTCGGCTTGTCCAGTAAGAAGGGGGACAGTCACAGCAGCAGCAGCAGCAGCCGCAGAACACGGCAACGTTAGAAAGCTGGCTCCCTGGACAGACTCCGCCGTCTGGCTCTCTGAGTTTGGATCCCGGCTCCTCAGCTCGCTGGCTGTGTGGCCTTTGGGCAAGCTGACTTAACTCTCTACATCCTGGTGTCCTCATATGTAGAGGGGTGATGATCTATACCCATAGGGTTGAGTAAATAAATTAGTCCCCTAAAAAAATGCTCCAGAAAGGTTTCCGGCATGCAGCAAGCACCTAATAAATGTTAGCTATTGCTAGATCATCACCATCCTGTGCGTGGCGAGTGATTATCGCCAGCGTGATTTAACCGATGTGTTCCATCGCCACAGCTTAGTGTGCGTATAATAGCAGATTAACCCGCAAGAAAAGTACAGCCCTAACCGGTTTGGCTCAGTGAGTCGGCCTGCGGACTCAAGAGTCCCAGGTTCGATTCCGGTCAAGAACATGTACCTTGGTTGTGGGCACATCCCCAGAATAGAGTGTGCAGGAGGCAGCTGATGGATGTTTCTCTCTCATCCGTGTTTCTTATTCTCTATTCTTCTCCCTTCCTCTGTAAAAAAATAACTAAAATATAGTTTTTTAAAAAAGAAAAGTACAAATTAAGAAGTTAAGTAACCTGTTCAGAATGACACAGATCACACGTGTCCGAGCTAAGACTGAATCTCTGGTCTTGAACTCTACCTTGCACACACATAACACACACATTTCACACTCGGGCATGGAAACTTGAGAAGTCCCATGGTTCAGCATCAAAAACAGATTTCCATTCTGTAACACCCCCCCCTGTCCCCAAGAGAGTGGCAGTATCTCAGGAGAGTGTTGCAGGATTTGCTAAATGAAATTAATTTCCATTTTCTTTCAGATGATAAAAAAAACAACAACAAAAACCAGACCTCGGTGGCCATACAGAAGAGGGTGCCACCCCGTCCCAAGGCGTCAAAAGACGCCACGAGGCTGAGGATCGCACTGGCCTCAACGTTTCAGACCAAAAGGGCTCCCTCGGGAGGCCCCGGGGCTGTCAGCGATCTGCGGAAAGGTCAGTGCAAATCTTGAGGGAACACATGGTGCAGGCAGGGCCCGAGACACGTGGACTTCTGCCAAGCCCATATTTTTTTCAAAACATGCACTGTCTTCACCCTTGATAAATAGCAGCCAGCCACCAGAAATATTTCCATTACACCCCAAAGCCAGCGCGCCTCCACGGCTCACTGAAGTGGCCGCTTCCAATGTGAGGAGAATTCCTCAATAAACACATCTAAAGACGCCCCGCCCGCTCCCGCCGAGGGGGCCAGCCTGGCACTTAGGAAAGTTCTAAACACGAGTAGCTGATATGTGTGGAAAACAATGGTTTGGTGAACGTACGGCCTCATCTCCACACTTTAATTATATCTAATAAGAGGGGGAAGCCCATCTTCTTGCTCTATTATGAACATTCATGAGAAGATTTCAGCCCTGCCAGGGTGGCTCAGTTGGTTACAGCGTCGTCCTGTGATGTCAAGGTTGCCAGTTCGATTCCTGGTCAGGGCACATGCAAGAACCAACCAATGAATGCATAACTAAGTGGAACGACAAATGGATCTCTCTCTCTTTCTCTCTCTCTCTCCTTTCCTCTCTCTAAAAATTAGCCAATCAATAATGTCTTTTTAAATAACGAAGATTTCTACATAAGCACTTTCATAAATGCTCTTATCATATTTCAAGACCGTGATGAAATCACCTCATGGCCGTGCCAGAGAGAGCTAGGAACAAAAAGAGCCTAGCATTGATCAGCCAAAGGACTTGTATGCATGCATATAAGCCTAACCAGTGGTCACGGACAGCAGCGGGGTGGAGGGTATGCATGGGGAGAAGTTTTGGGGAGGGGAATGGGAGGATGAGGACAAATATGTGATACCTTAATCAATAAAGAAAATTTTTTTTAAAAAAAGTCTAGCATTGTAGCCCTGGCTCTACCACTCACTAGCCACATGATTGTGTGAAATAACAACAACAGTAATAATAATAAAACAATACTAATAACAGCAGCAGTACCTAACATTTACTGAGGACTTACACCCTGCCAAACATTGTGCTCAGGGCTTCATAAGTATCGGATCATCATTATCAACCATTAGGGGCTATGGTTACTCGCATTGCCCGGATCAGGACACTCGGGCTCAGAGAGATTGAGGAACTGCCCCCGAACACAGCGGCGACTGGCAGAGGCTAAGTTCAGACACAGGAGTCTGGCTTGATGTTCTTAGCCACATGCCATAGGTCTTTGCAAAATGCCTAACGACCGAGGGCTCGGGACCACAAATTCCGAGAGGAGACACCTGGATGTTCTTCGAAATCATTTCTGGCTTTAAAATGCAATGATTCCCTCTTTTAGAAGCAAATTGAGTTTACGGCTGTGAGACATAAAATACAGTGATGCTCTAGCACCGCTAAGGTGGAATGAAACACTGTGTGTGCCTCACCCAGAAGCAGTCGGCCGGGAGGGGGAAACTGCCGATTTTCTAGGATAATGATGCCCTAGGACACAGCCAGACTGGCCCCAAAGCATCTCCTGAGAAATGACCACCTGAGGCTCTGAGAGGATGCACTGACTTGCAAAAAGTCTGCAAGTTCTCAACTATCATCAGCTCTCAAACCTTAACTTGACCTTTTTTTTTTCCTTTAACAAAAGTCAGATGCAAGAAAAGTCTGCACAGTGGGGGGTGAGGGTAGGCCTTGGGGCACACTTCACACTCTCCTTGCCTCTGGGTCTCCTCCACCTGTTCGTGGAAAACCCACCTCGCCCCGGTAGTCTGTGCTTTATGGCTTCCCTATGACCCCCTAGCCCGTGGCTCAGTAGCCCTCTACTTGCACGGGGCTTTGTCCTATGCACACTAGCTGATATCTTCATATACTCCCTCCCTCGCCACCCAGCCCAGCCTCCGGACACACATGCAGTGGGCTGCCTTCCCCGACTCCATCCCTGATTTATTTTCTTGCTCTCCCCGCTCCGCACAGGAATTCCCTGCCCACCCACCTTGCCACTAGCTGGCGCAGCCAATGGTGAAACTCTCTCCCAGCTCACACCCCTCTCGCCCTCCCCAGTTCACTCCCTCAGCTCCTGGTACAGCCTGAAACCGAAACCAACCTCAGATCTGAGCAAAGTGACATCATTTCCTACTCCTGATCCTCCTACATGACCACAGAGGATCTTCTCCTCAAAAGAGTTCCAAATCCAGCTTGCCAAAGGAGCAGACTTCTGTAGGTGACCCCTTGAATCTAATGCTTCCTTTTCTAAAATATATTTTGATTGATTTCAGAGAGGAAGGGAGAGGGAGAGAGAGAGAGAAACATCAATTAGGAGAATCACCGATTGGCTGCCTCCTGCATGCCCCACCCTGGGGATCGAGCCCAAAACCAGGGCATGTGCCCTGACTGGGAATCGAACCATCATCTCCTGGGCTCGAAGGTCAATGCTCAACCACTGAGCCACGCCAGCCGGGCAAATGCTTCCCTAATGAATAGGGGATGACAGGACAGGGTGAGAGGAGGAAGCAAGAGTTCAGGCCACAGTGTTTTCTGCTGCTGCTTCTCTTCAATCTGCACCAGTGGATTTAAATTCACCGCAGGAACTACAGTTCACCACCCGGTATTTTAAACGCATTGTCCTGCATCAGTTCAGATTTGGCTCATTCTTAATGAGATTCTCTTCTCTGACAAGCCTTGTTCTCCTCGGCGATCTCTACAGCCACCTTGCTGAGTGCAGCTTAGATTGCTATGCCACATGCTTTTCCTACATTTGAAAAATTCGGCCTTTACTTCTGTGCAAGGGGGAAAAAAACACACACAAAACAAACAAACAAACAAAAAACTAAAACACACAAATAAAGCAAATCCATATAAATGGGCATGCCATCCCATAATGATCTTTCAAAGAATTGTACATTTTGGAAAATATCTTAAGCTGTGTTTTGTAGATTACTAATCCCTGCTCCCAGCACAATTTTGGGTGCCTTTCTCTGTGGCTGGGGGGCATGTTATATAATGATAATACTTTGGGCTTCAACAAAACGGAATTGGAAGGGTAAATGTATTTATTGGCCCAACAAGTGGAGGGTAAGAGAGCAATAGCTTTCGCATCGTCTGCTACTTACCCTTCATTCAATAAAGGTTACTGGGGGCCCGTATGTATGCCCGAAGCTCTTCGAGGTGCTGGGCCGGGGAGTGAGTGAGGTGACCTGCTAGCTCCCGTGGGGCACACCATTCCCAGGAACACCCGAGTAGGAGCTGACTAGGAGCTGACGCGTTCTCTAGTTTCAACAGCCAGCAGCGGTCAATGTTTAGAGGCTTTCTGCAGGCCTCTCCCCAAAGCTTGGCTGGGCTCCAGGGCTGCGGGGCACGCCCAGGAAGCACGCCCTGACAGGGTCAGTGCAGGGCAACCCCCTCCCCCGTGTTGGCAGATACGGCTTGTGTCTTGGCTCACTAATGAATGGGTGAGCTGGTCAATACTCCTGGGCATTCTTGAGTCACTTCAACGGTAAATGAAGAGCTAGGCCAGACATCAGCAACCTTCTAAGCCAGCCGTGGGCAAACTGCGGCCCGCGGACTGGATCCGGCCCATGCGGAGCCGAAAGAGCGGGCCGTACCCTTTTCTGTAATGATGCTTACTTTGAATTTATATGAGTTCACACAAACACTCCATCCATGCTTTTGTTCCGGCCCTCCGGTCCAGTTTAAGAACCCATTGTGGCCCTCGAGTCAAAAAGTTTGCCCACCCCTATTTTAAGCTCAAACATTCCAGCTGCTCTGACCCTCCTATCCCTAAGCTGACACCGACCTCTCGGGGCCTCTATTGCATCTTCCTGCCTCCAGATGGAACCTCGTAAACCACGAAGACCAACGGAGCTGGTTCCCATTTCGGAAGGCCTTCGGGGAGGCCATTCCCCTCTGCTCCCGCGAGTCACCTGTTCTCCCCCCCTATCCGGACCGCTGTCCTCGTACCTTCCTGGAACCCTTCCTCCGCAGCTGGGGCTCATTTGCCTCTGGTTCTGCTCCTAAGCACGCACACCAGAGTGAATCACCGTGTTCTGAGCAGTAGCTCGTACGAGACTTTTATTTCTTCTTCAGCGAGTTCACTGCAGGCATTGCAGGCGGTGGCTATTAAAAACCGCAGAGACATCAAGCAAGCCAACCACACGCCCCAGCCCCTGCCTGATCCTGGCCAAGGTCCTGCGGGATCCAGAAAATGTGACCTTCAGTTCCACTCCCAATACAGAGAGAAGGAGAAGGAGAAGAAGAAGAAGAAGAAGAAGAAGAAGAAGAAGAAGAAGAAGAAGAAGAAGAAGAAGGATGAGGAGGAGGAGGAGCAGGAGGAGCAGGAGGAGGAGGAGGAGGAAGAGGAGGAAGAGGAAAAGAAGAAGGAGGAGGAAGAGGAGAAGAAGGAGGAGGAGGAGGAGGAGGAGGAAGAGGAGGAGAAGAAGATGATGAAGAAGAATATCCTTGCTCCATGGCCAGATCAAAAGCCCCAGAAAGAGCAGCCGCCTTGACCCTCAGTCAGTTCGAGGGCTCCTCTTCCAGGAAGCCTTCCGTGCCTGCACTCCTCTTGTAGATGGTGAATCGCCCCTTTATTCAGCGCTTAGCCTCATCGCAGCATTTGCAATGGCAGCTGGCTAAGGAGTTCCAGGCTAAGGTGTTTGTCTCCCCTACCAGACTGTAAGCATCCTGCAGGCAGGGGCCACGGCTTAGTGAACCTCTGTTGTCAGGGACAGGCTCTCGTAGAGTGACACTGGCCAGGGATTCTCAGCAGACTGTGCTCGCCTGAACCCTCCAGGGAATGTTCCGATGATGGTTCCAATGACACTTGAACATTGCAGTCCTTCAAGCAGAGCACAAAACCCCTCCAATTTCCCCCTAACCCTTCACCCCCAGGTCAGTAGGGGGTCTCTCTAAGAATTTCTCTAAGGATCTAAACTCTATAGCATGGGCCTCTTAAATTCAAATCCTGGCTCTGCTACTTTCTAGCCATGCGATCTTGGGCAAGTTATTTAACCTCTTGATGACTCCATGTCTTCGCTGAAGAATAGAGACAGCCCCGCTGGAGTGGCTCCGTGGCTGAGCATTGACCTATGAACCAGGAGGTCACAATCTGATTCCCCACCAGGGCACATGCCTGGACTGCAGGCTTGATTCCCAGTGGGAGGAGGGAGGGGTGGTGCAGGAGGCAGCCGATTAATGATACTCTTTCATTGATGCTTCTATCTCTCCCTCTCCCTCTCCCTTCCTCTCAGAAATCAATTTTAAAAAGAGAGAGAGATAATATCTAATAGGACCATGTGAGGACTAAATGATCCCTGAGAAGCATTTGGAACAGGGTCCGACCCACAGCAAGTGCCCCGTGAGGGTTGGAATGGTCATTTCCCAAACTTCTTACTTCACAGAACCCCCTAACCCTACGGCTTCCGCTCTTCTCTATATACTGCCACACACACACACACACACACACACATGCACACACACACACACACACACACACACACACACACACTGGACTCTCTTCCTCCAGGACAAAGGTTAGCATTAACATAAAAAGTCATTCACCCTTCCTCATTGACTATGATCCTCCCCCACCCCACCGCCACCAGCTTATAAAGCAAATTCTCCAAAGAAAAGGGAGACAAGTTGGTGCCACAGCAGGACTACAAATGCTGAGGCATTCCGTCCCTAACCACGCCTCTCTATCCCTCACCCCTGACATTTCAGGCTGCCCAGCTTCCCTCGGTGCGGTCCCTTCTGCTCACAATGTAAGGGCCTCACCCCAGCCTCCCCGCCCCTCTAAAAGCCACCTCCGCCTCTATAGTTTTTACCAAAGATTTGCCTTAACAATAAAAAAACTCAGAACATTAGCTCCATGTGCAGAAATAATAATAATAATAATAGTGTCTACTCTAAAAATGTTTACTCTTGGTTGCCAGGTGGGAGGGGATTTGAGGGTCTGGGTGGAAAAGGTGGAAGGATTAAGGAGTACAAATTGGCAGTTATAAACTAGGACAGCATAGGAAATAGAGTCAATGTTATGTTTGAGAGCTATAGATGGTGCCAGGTTGGTGCAAGACTTATGGGGGGGGGGGGATCACTTTATAAGTTATACAGACGTCTAATCACTATGTTGTACCTAAAATTAATATCATATTGTATCTCAACTGTAATACAATTTTTTAAAAAAGAATGCTTACTTTTTATCTGTACACATGTTAGATCTCCTTTAACTCCTTTTAGAGCTGAGAAACTGAGGCACTTACAGTCATAGGGACCATGGCGCACTGGGCTTCTGACTGGGGATGTGTCACTTCAGATCCTATATTCGAAGCCACTAAGCTCCGTGGAAATGCGCACAGAGTGGCCGGATTGCCTCCTGGGGGTGGGGGTTAGGCCCATGGAGCTGGACCCTTTTTTTCTTTCTTTCTTTTTTTAAATATATTTTTTATTGATATTTTACGGAGAGGAAGGGAGAGAGATAGAGAGCTAGAAACGTCGATGAGAGAGAAACATCGACCAGCTGCCTCTTGCACACCCCCTAATGGGGATGAGCCCGCAACCAATGTACATGCCCTTGAACAGAATCGAACCCGGGACCCTTCAGTTCTAAGACGCTCTACCACTGAGCCAAACCAGTTTCGGCGAGCTGGACCTTTTGATCCCATTGTAAATGATACTTGGTGCCACCACAGCGAAGGCAAAATGGTCAGATTTTATTAAAAGGGAGTTGATGTTTACAGGCATTGGTATCGTATTTGGGGTTACGCCCTGTTTTAAAGATAGCAGCGCTGGCCGCATTGTGGGGAGTCCGTATTGCTCTGACACATCAGAGGAACTTACTGGGAGGCTGGAAGCAGAGGGGACCAGGGCAGCGCTGAGTCGGCCAACACAAACGCACCAGCCTGGGGCCGCGGGGCAGCATCAGACAGAAAAGCCCCGGCCACTGAGGAATGTGAACCTGCAGTCACTGCCGCAGGGCCCTGACCTCCCACCAAGACCACGTCCAAGTCACAAGGCAGCGACTGCTGGATCACAGCGTCTGCACGGCCCTCTGTGGCTCTTACCGCCCCTACATGGAAGGACCAACAAAACGTGCAGTGCCTCCTCCAGGCCACCTCGTGCAGTCCGAGGTGATCCCTGCCGAGTGCCAGCCTCCTGCCGCCAGCGCTCTAGAACACCCCTGCCGGTGCTGCTTTCTGCCAGGATGGGAATGACCCACCAGGGAGAGCGAGTACAGGGAGCTCCGGAGGAAGAAACAGGTGTGGGGCCGCTATGCCGATCGCCGCGCTCCCTGCTTCAACGAAGAAAAGTCCTCTGAGCTGCCACTGCCCGTGGGCCCTGGGGCCGGAAGGGCTTCTCAATGCCAAGGCCAACGAGCTGTAGATGCCAGGCTCTCCCCCAAAGGCTCTCCCAGAACCCCAGCAAGTGGAGAAGCCACTGACACCTGAGCAGCCCCAGGGCCCCCACCGGGAGCTTTGGCTGAGAAAGGAAAGGCCGGCCAGGCCTCCTCCGGGTGTCCTGGGGACGGGGACGGCCATCTTCCCCAACTCCCGCCTGCCGAGTACAGCCCAGAGCAGCCGTGGGCAAACTACGGCCCCGGGGGCCGGATCCCGCCCGTTCCGCTGTTCTATCCAGCCCGTGGAGCCGAAAGAGCGGAGGGTTCTCTTCCTCTCCCCTCCGCTCCTTCACCAGCAGCCCAAGACGAGAGTGCCAGCATGGTCAGGCTGCTTTTGTTCTGGCCCTCCGGTCCAGGTTAAGAACCCATTGTGGCCCTCGAGTCAAAAAGTTTGCCCACCCCTGGTCCAGAGGGATCTCAGAGCCTACCACACGTGGGCCCTGGTCTTGGACAACCTACCCCGGGCCTCCTCAAGAGGAGGAGCATCTTTCATCTAGAAACTCTCCACCAAAGCACCTTCTCCCACCCCAGCCCCATTTTCCTGAGAACGAGCTGGGGCTCCTCAAGCACCTGGCGCCTCGTCACAGTGAAACCCCAGCATGCCCACCCCTTAACCTCCCGTATTCGCCTCTAATCGAATTGCCTTGTGGCCCCGGCCCCGGCCCTAGAGCCTTCCCACCACACCGACAGCAAATCCAGCCCCTGGAGAAGGCCCCCAGCCCTCCCATCCTCTGGCTAGCTGTAAGGGAGCTAGAATCAGGCCCAGAGTTGACAGGTGTCCATGGCCCCAAGCCCAAAGTGGCATCGGAAGGTCACGAGAAAAGTCCACCTGCCAGGTCTGCTCTTCACCAGCCCCGGGATCATTCCCTGCCGGCCACAAAGGAGGGGACTGTTCTGCTGGCCGAGGCTAGACCACGGACCCTAGATCGGGGATCCCCATAGGGCCCCAGTTCTAACGGGCACAGCAGCCCTCTGACGCCGCATACAGGGTGTGTCCCTGCACCTGTGCATGTTGTTGTGGGTCAGCGGTCGGCAAACTCATCAGTCAACAGAGCCAAATAGCAACAGTACATCGATTGAAATTCCTTTTTGAGAGCCACACTTTTTAAACTTAAACTTCTTCTAATGCCACTTCTTCAGAATAGACTCGCCCTCGGCCGTGGTATTTTGTGGAAGAGCCACACTCAAGGGGGCCAAAGAGCCGCATGTGGCTCGAGAGCCGCAGTTTGCCAACCACGGTTGTGGGTGGAAGGGCGGGAAGGAGTTGGAAGTTTTATCTGATTCTCAAAGGGGCCCATCTGACTGGCCCCACGTTCCTCCCTATCCATCATCCCTAGGCCATCCTAGCTACCCGAGGTCCCTCTCCTCGTCCAGGAGGTGCCCAGGCCTGTGGCACCACTCCTGCTCTCTCGTCTCCTGCTCCTTCCAGCTGCAAAAAGTGGACAGGGGGTTTCAAACACACACCCTCCTGCGCACAGCCTTCAGCTTCCTGGAGACCTGCGCCAGGTTTCTTTCTCGCTCCATCCCAGAGATGCCACTCTCCATTCAAATGGAGGTCCAGCAGCACAGAGAGCCCAACTGAACCCCACAGGAGCCAAACCTCCCGGGGTGACTTCCTGGGGCCCCCTCCCCTTCTGTCGGCACACCTAGCGAACGAACTCTGCCCAGGCTATAAAGACGAGCATGCTTGGCAAAGAAAAGAAATGAATGACCAGAAAACCTTCCCTCACGAGTCCTTTCTCTTGGGCCAGGTGGTCCAGGGTGCGGCAGGATAACCAACAGGAAGGCTTGTTCCCTGCACCCCATCACCCAGCACCTTTGGTGATGTTCCAGCCTGGGGGTCAGGTGGGGGGTGCGACGGGTGTCCTTCCTGTATCCCCTCTACTACACCTTATTTCTGAACGCCCCGTTATCCCCCTCCCACTCCACTCTCACCCCCTACCCCATCCCCCCCCCCAAAAAAAAAAGAGAAGGAAAGAAAAATCTGAAACCTCCCTCCCCCTGAAACAAACTCCGCTCCTGGAATTTCATTTCAGTATCCATTCCTGGGGAGCTAACACTTCTTTTAAGGGGAAAGGAAATAGGCAAGCCATCCCTAGGTGTACGGCACCCCTGCCCGGAGCGCGCGGAGAGGGAAGAATGAATCGGGGCAGACACCACCCCGCAGAGCTCGGAGCCGGGCCGCGGAGCCCGGGGGCGGGCGGGGGCGCAGGGGCGGGGACAGCGCCTCCCGAACTTCGCCGCCGGGGGATGCCGCTCCCCGGGGACCGGGTGGGACCGGACCCCGCGGAGGCGACCGGTGACAGCGGCGGGGGCGGGAGGCGACCCTCCCCTCCTCCCACCGGGAGCTCGGCCCCCCGCCGGCCGTCCCCAACCGGCCGGCGCCCCCAGCCCCGGGGCGCACCGCGGGGAGGGGCGCGCACACAAAAGGGGGAGCGGCCGCGTGCGGGACTCCGGGCGGCGCCGGCTGGGGGGGCGGGGAGGCCTCGCCGCCCCCCGCGCCCACCCCTTCCTTCCCCGCGCGCCCCGCTCCGGGTCCCCAGGTGCCCGCGCGCGCCCCGCGCGCCCACGGCCGCGGACGAGGTGGCGGCGGCCCGGGAGGGAAGCGGGGCCGAGACCCGCCGCACGCGGCGGCGGCGGAGCGGCGAGGGCTCCGGGGCAGCCTCGGCGGCGGTCGCGATCGGTGCCCGAGAAGGTGGGGCCGCCGGCCGGGGCCGGGGCCGGGGCCGGGGCCGGGGCCGGGATGGCGCCCGGCCGCGCCCGGGGGCGGGAGGGAGGTCTTACCGAGCAGCCGTGGGCCACGCGCGTCCGCGCCCCGCGGGCCGGTGGGGCCGGCGGCTGGGGGAGGGGCGGCGGTCCCGCGGCGGCGGCGGCGGCGGCGGCGGGCCGGGCGCGGCGGCGGCGGCGGGGCGCGGGCGGCGGGGGGAGCGGGCGAGGCCGGCGGCCTAGCGGCGGGCGGCGGGAGTGCAGCTGTCCGCGCGCCGGCCGCCGCCGCCGGGCCGCGAGCCGGGCCGCGCGGGGAGGAGCGGGGCCGCGGGCGGGGCGGGGGCCGGCGGCGGAGCCCCCCCAGACCCCCTCCGGCGCCCGGTCCCTTTCGGGGAGCAGCCCCGCAGGAAGGGGCGTGCAGCCGGGGAGCGACCCGGGGGCGGGGGCGGGGGGGCCGCGGGGTGCAGATCAGGAAATCCTCGCCGTGCCCTCGGCCCTCGCACCGGCCGCGGCGGCCCCCGGGCTGTCTGTCGGGCAGCGTGGCATGAGCAAGGGGCCTCGGGATCCCCGGATCCCGGGCGAAGCCGGTGCGGGGCGTCCTGCCCCCCCAGGCTCCTCGGGGATAGGCGCCCGGAAGGCGCATCCGGGAGAGGACGGGGCGGGGAGACCCGGGACCTCAGCCCCGAGGGGAACCGAAGAGCAGGGCTGCCCCCCCAGAAGGTTCGGAATGTGGACCCGCGTCTGGGGTCCGGGACAGCTGAGGGGTGGGGGCGGGGCGGCCCCCAGGGAGTTGGGGCTCAGGGAAGGGGACACAATAAAATGCCGGGGTCAGAGGACATGGTGGAAGGAGGTCAGAAATCAGTTATTACCCACTCGCACCCTCAGCCACCACCTGCCCTCTGCCCATCTCCTCACCATCACCCCTGGCCGTTTCAGGGGTTCCTGAGACCTGCAAAGACGTTCCACAGAACTTGTTCGACACATGGGAAATCGCCTTTGGCTGGTGTTTCTCCACGCGGTTTGGTTGCACACTCCACCTCGGGGGGTTGGTGGGGTGGGGCAGGGGGTGATCACCAAGCACCTGGTGGGAAGAGGAGCTGGGGGGTCTGAGGAGGGTGACGGCCAGAATGCAGTCCCGGCTCTGCCCTCTGATCATTTGCAAACGGTCCGTGCCCTCTGTCCCGGACAAGCCTGGCTTAGAGACCCACTTACCGACGTGGCCCAGACCCCAAGGGGGACCCCCTGGCCCCTCCACCTCGGGCCTCACAGTCCCGGAGCTCCGCAGAGCTGAGAGAAAAATCAACGTTCATCAGAGACATCTGAGGGTAAAAACCACAAACCAAAGCGGCCAGACACCGATGTGTTTCCATCATTTGCATGCCAAGGGAAACTTTCTTAAGCAAATTGGGAACCTGAAATGGGGAGGCAGGGGGGGGGAGAGAACCTCAGAACCGTATCCTCCTTAGGGAGACCTCACGAGAGGTTAGTACTTGGATGGAGCTCCAGGACTGGGGCCCAGGCCCCTCTGGGCAGCTCCTGTCTCCCATCCCTTCTCCCCAAGCTCCTTCACCCGGAACCTCGGAGGTGATCCCATCGACCCCAGGTTAAAGGTGTCTAATCTGGAGGAACTGGCCAGGCCTCCACGCCGACTCCCGGCTGCTGTCCTGAAACTGTGACTGAGAGCCCAGGGCTCGTCCCGCCTGCTGGTCCTCTAGGTCACGTTGTCACGTGTGTCACCTTACGCTCGTCCCCAGAGCAGTTCATCTGCCACTTTCCCGCTTACGTGCAGGATCTTCCCGGTCACCCTGGCATTTCCGGGGCCAGGAAAAGGCACGTGCCAACATGGAGATGTATGTCCCTGTCTGAGCTCCACGCTGAGTGCTCATAAAAGCATTTCGTATGTTATTGATATAGTTGCCAAACGCAGCCAGTCACTGCGATGGACGCTCCTCCTTGAAGAATTCTTCCTTTCAGCCGAAACCGGTTTGGCTCAGTGGATAGAGCGTCGGCCTGCGGACTGAAGGGTCCCAGGTGTGATTCCTGTCAGGGGCATGTGCCTTGGTTGTGGGCACATCCCCACTTGGGGGGGGTGCAGGAGGCAGCTGATCGATGTTTCTCTTTCATCGATGTTTCTAGCTCTCTATCTCCCTCTCTGTAAAAAAATTAAAAATCAATAAAATATATATTTTTTAAAAGAACTCTTCATTTCAGAGCTGTCTTCCTGGAAGTTTTCTTCAGACCCTTTCCCTGCTTTTCAGTCCCCTGAGTAACCTCCCTAACTCCCACCCCAGCCTGGGCCTCAGAGCTGAAAGTTCTGCAGGGCCCCAGGCCCCACCTCCCTCCTGCGCGCCAGCCCCTCACGCCAGCAGGCCCTCAGACCCCTCGCTGCAGAGACCAAAAGGAAACTCCACCTCAGCCCTTTCCCTCCCAAGTCCGCTCCTCAGACTCTGGCGTAGCATCGGGAAACCTTAGTCCTCGTGTCCCTTTCCCTCAGTCCTATTGGTCACCAGGTCCTGGGTGTTCCTCCTGCACTCGGCGAACAATTGTTAACAGATGGTGCCCAAGAGCCTGTGCCTGAAGCTTAAGAACCAACCACGCTGTCCCGGCCCCCAGGTGACCTCCTCCTCCTCCCAACACAAAAGGCAGTTTGAGGAGGCCCAAGGTGGAAGAGAAAGTGATGTGGACGTCCAGACAGTTAGGGTAACCCTGTCCCTTTCTCGGTCTCCCCGAATTGACCGAGAAACTCGGAGGAAACTTTGGAAAACATTGGTGCTAATAGTTGTGGGTTTTGAAAGAAAACATGGGTGAAGGTGGAAGCAGTGACACCCCCCCCACACACACACACACACAAATGAGTAAACGACCCCCTTTGGGGACAATAACTAGATGGATGCCAGTAGGATTGTCGATCTCAATCCCATGTTAGAGGAGGCTCTCTGGGACCCTCACCCTTTCCCAGAGCACCACCGCCAATGTCACGCCTGTGGCACTTTCCACGGGCCTGTCTGCTCGTGCACAGCAAACCGCCTTCTCGCAGCCCCTTTGTCCGTCCTGCCAGCCTGTCTGGTCAGCACGTGACCTGGTCTCTGTGTGTTCCAGGGAGGTAGGGGCTGTCTGTCGTCTGCCCAGCGCCTGAACCTCCCAGCCCACGAGTGCGCCAATATTTGCCAAAGGGCTGACTTCTGACAGGTGGGCGAGATGTGCCCGGCTTGTCCTCACAGACCACGTGTCTCCCCTGCCCTGGTGATCGCCTGTGAGGTTCCAGGGGTCCTGCCCGCTGTTCCCGAACAAGGCGGGGAGGTGGAGAGTAGGCATAGATACATGGAATTCCATGTAACCATTAAACTTGCCTTTAAAGTATATTTAATGCCTATAAAAATGTTATGATGTTATGAGGAAGGGAGGCTACAAACCAGCGCATAGGCAATATGAGCCAATTTATTTTTATTTAATAGTTATAAACATAAAAGAAAATATGCCAACATGTTAACAATTGTTAGATGAGGGTTTTTATAGATAACTTTTATTTTGTTATTAGTATTTTCCCAGATTTTTTCCTCCCAAAATTTCCTCCTTTGGACATACATTCCTTTAAATCAGTGTTTCCCAAACTTGTGACATATGTGTACCCCTTCTATAATTTTCATAACGCTGAGTACCCCTCGTCAAAAAAAATGGATGTATTTTAATAACAATCAAAAAATTTTATTTTTTTGGTACATACACAAAATAATAATAAACGAAAAATAAAATTATTCATAATAAAATAGAAATAAAAAGTTATATTATAAATAACATTTATTTGCACACCGGACCATCCCATGCCTCATAAGACTGTCTTGACTCATGAGAATGTAGAATTAGGCTCAGCTAAGCACGGTGCAGTGCATATCCCACCAAACTCCGGTGCAATGCGTACCCCCACCAAACTCTTCCCGTACCCCTGGGGGTACACCTACCACACTTTGGGAAACACTGCTTTAAATCAAGCATGTCAAACACAAAGGCTGAAACGGGCCAAATAAACGAGGCATGCGGTCCACGGGCTGCGAGTTTGACATGCTTGTGTATATACGTGGGCCTTCGAGATCTAGATGCTCAGAAGGAAGTTAAGCAGAGCTAACTTTCCTCCATGATGATGCTTGGATGTACCCGAGGGCTCCTTCCTGCTTAGAGGGAGAGGCCTTGGCGGGACAGCGAGTGACTAGGGAAGGCAGGAGAGGCAGCTAGGATGGCCTCATTGGACTGGTCCCCGGGTGGGGCTCAGGGCACTACTGGAAATGGCCCAATAGCTTAGTCTTTGGCAGAAGAGCACCCTGGGACTGCGTCACAGCCAGCTCCAGGGGAGGGTGGTAGACAGAGGAGCCGGAGGACTGAGTGCTGTCTGTGAGGGAACTTTCCCGCACTGGATGTGTCTCCGATAGAGAACACAGAAACCTCTCCCTGAGGAGGGCTGTGCCCGGTGGGGGCAGAGGACCCTGAGGCTATGACAGGACCGGGTCCTCAGGGTCCAGACCCTCAGCCCCGGGCCTCGCACTTGAGCCTGTAGGGCCTGCTCCCTGTGGGGCCCGTGAAGGAGATTCAGGGCTCAGCTAAGCTCCATTCCCTAGTCAGGGAGGTGTCACATGATGGTGGCTGCTCAGAGATGAGACGCAGCTGATATAAGAGCACACAGGGGCACAGCTACCACTGCAGGGCTGGCTCACCAGAAGGCCGGACTGAGAGTGAAAGGAGCAGGAATATGACAGTAATTGATTTATTTGTGTGTTCGTGGATTGTTACTTCCCTTCAATAGCTTATGATTTATTATCATCATGATTTCTTTTGATGCTTAGACTGTTCCAGGTCTGGCCACTTGCTCCCTTGCTGGCTCCCGTGTTCCTCTAATGCATTCCCATCCTTACTTTCTGTGCAATGAGACCTTTTCACCCTCACGGTGAAGATTGCCTCAGACCAATGGATACTAAATCGAGGGGGACGTTTTGATGAGGCGTAGGATATCTGAATGGTCTTAAAATTATTTGAAGATTTCTTATTAGTTGCCCCTGGCAGAGGGGGGAGGTAACTATACAATAGAGAAACTGGGCAACACCTAGACTGGGTGATCTACATTAGCATCATTTACAAGTGACAGGGATACATCTGTGCCTCCAGATATGACATCCTGCAGACACATTACCTCAGCAGTTTTCCCGCTGAGAATGCATGATCTCACTTTAATCATGGGAAAACATCAGACAAACACAAAATGAAAATATTCTTTTTTAAAAAATAAAAGAAAGAAAGAAAAGGATCTGGCCGAAATCAGTTTGGCTCAGTGGATAGAGCATCAGTCTGTGGACTGAAGGGTCCCAGGTTCGATTCTGGTCAAGGGCATGTACATTGGTTGCGGGCACATCCCTGGTAGGGAGTGTGCAGGAGGCAGCTGGTGGATGTTTCTCTCTCATCTATGTTTCTAGCTCTCTATCTCTCTCCCTTCCTCACTGTAAAAAAAAAAAAATCAATAAAATATATATTTTTAAAAGAAAAGGATCTGTAATTTTAATTATAAAAAACAAAAGCCAGCTATGTGAATGTTCCAGGAGACTAAAGCAAATGCAATGCCAGACCATGTACTGGAGAGGAGAAAATCAGATCAACTCACAAAATTAGAATATGGATGCTAGAATAGATAAAAGTATCATACAAATGTAAATGTATAAAGTTCATAACTGGGCTGTGGTGTAAGAACATATCTCTATTTTTAGAAAATTTACACAAAAGTACTTAGTGGTAAGGGTTAAGTATAAAACCCAGAAATGGTTCAGGGGGAGAATATAGAAAGATAGAGAGGGAGAGCTCACATGTGATTAAGCAAGGGATAAAATGTTAACAATAATGGAATCTGGCTAAAGAGTATAGAGGTGTTTCTTGTACGGTTTTCATCTTTGCAACTTTTCGTAAGTTAGCAATTATTTCCAAACAAAAAGTTTTTCACTTTGTGTTTTTCCTGCCCAAACCCTGCAATTAGCTTTTCCTCCAGAGGATCCAATGGAGCAGGATCCACATTTAAAAAAAAAAAAAAAGGAGGTGAATGAAAATAAAAAGCATTTCTAGCATATGGGACTGTGAAATGTAAGTGTAGATGGTAGACAGGACAGATTCTAGCAAAAGCGGGTCTTCTGAAAGGCAACTGTGGCCTCTCCCAGGGATGTGAAACGCAGCCCCCCACAAACCTCTCCCCATTCACCCCCACACACGTGGTTTTGATCTAGGATACAGTAAGCTGACAGACTCGGCTGTACTTCAGAGAGCCAACACTGTACTCGGGGGCACGTCGTCTGTGAATTCCACAGGACTGAATTTTATCCGTTTACACAGAATACGTAAAAATATTGTGCAAAGTTTGGAAAGGAAAGCCGCCTTAGAGATGGAAACTTCGGCGGGAGGCTAGCGGTGCTCCCCCGACCAATCAGAACACAGGAGATGTCGACCAATCACAGCTCGGCAATGCTCTGGGCGGGGCGGGGCCGTCACGCCCGGACTTCTCCGTCGGCTTAGGCTCCCTCCCGGTGCAGCTCTAACTCCAGCCTGCCCCGGGGGGGAAGCGCGGGGCGGAGCCGGCAAAAGCAGATTAGGATAAAGGCTGGAGCTTCCCAGCCCGCCTAGGGAGGTGGTGGCGCTCCGAGGTCAAGCCTGTGCCAGGCTTGCAGCAAGCCCTAAGAACTAACTTCCTGAGGGGATGGCGAGGGTGCAGAGGGAAGCAGTGCAGGTGCCTTCTCCAGGTCCAGCGCATGTGGGGGAACGAGACTGGAAGGAACCACTTGCCAGAAGCAAGATGCACCATCCCCAGACAGGCACCTGGTCCAGGTCTCCCAGCTTGGCCATTCTTCCCTGCCTCTAATCTGAACGCTTGCTGCCACATCTCTGGCCAGCTGCTTTTGAGATATGCGTTGGTTTTTTTGTTATGTTGTTTTTTTAAATCCTTACCCAAGGACATTTTCGTTGTTTTTCAGAGGAGGAAATGAGGGGGAGAGAAGAGGAGTACAGGGAAGAGGAGGGAAGTGGAAGGGGGGGGGAGAGTGGAGGGGAATATTGGTTGCCTCCCACGCGTGCCTGGACCCAGGAACTCGCGCCAGGGATCAACCTAATTGTGTGCCCTGGAATCAAACGTTTTGGTGTAGGGGAGGACATTCCTACCAACTGAGCCACACCAGCCAGGGCTGAGAGGTGTCTTCCATCTAACTTTCTCATCCCTAAGATGAGGATCTGGTACCCGTGTTGGACACCCATCCTCAAAATCTCAGTGTGCGGTGGGGGGAGCACGCAGGAAGGCATTCGGTTCCTCTGCAGGTCTTTCAGAGAATGTAGTTGGTGCCTCTGAGCCAAACGATGGTTGCTCTCACTGAGACAGGAAACAGGAGGCCCAGATGGAGGAAGGGTATATTGAATCTGCAGCTCCTTTCTCCACACTAGGGCTCTGTGCTAAGCCCTTTATAGAACTTAGATTCTCAAACACTTCACTAGGTCGGAACCATTATTCTTATTTTATAGCCAAGGAAACGAGCCCAGAGAGGTTATGTACCTTGCCAAGTCACACAGCTCCCAGTGACATCGTCTGGATTCACACCCAGGCCTGTCTGATGCCAAGCCTCTGCTCTTGATTCCAACCATGTATCACACAGCACCTCCCAGCCGGCTGGCCCTCCTGCCAGGTCCCACCCTCGGTTCTCCGGGGGCCTCCCTGACCTGTTGCTGCTATTGGATGCTTGTTGTGTTTCAGGCTTCCCGAAGGAAAGTCAGTAAAAACCACAGGCTGCTATGGCCGCATTCATTTGGAACCAGAGATTTATGGGATGTGGCTAACCATTTGGAACTCCGTAGAGTCGAACTTAGAAACTAGCCTCCCTTCTAGGGGTGCTGCCATTTTATTTGGATATCGACCAGCTCCTCAAGGAGGAATCCACCTACTGCCTAAAGTGATGGGGAATGTTTCAGAGGGATCAACATTTAAACTGGACTTTGCAGGACTTCTAGGGGTTCACTAGGGAGAAAATGTGTTGGAGGTTTGCTTGTGCGGAGGCCATTCTAGGCTTGGGGAACAGCCTACACAACACACTCTGTGGTCTCCTTTCTCTCTCTCTTTCCCCAACTTGTCCCTTTCTTCTCCCTCAGAGACCTTTGACAGCCAAAGAGCTTCTGGGGTTGACAGAGTTGCAGAACTTCCCTAGGTTAGACAGGCCACCCAGGAAGCAAGGCCCACTCTCTTGGGATGAAGCACCAAGATCCCAGTTAGGAGCGCCCCTACCCCTTCAGCTGGAAGGGGTTCATGGGTCCCCACCAAAGGGGCGATTCCCTGCTAACCACAGGAACCTTACCTGTTTTTTTCAGCTACTGATACTGTCCTTCTGCTGGCTAAGAAGAACACATCTTTTCTCCTGCCCATTGACTGAAGCTGAAATCGCTACCGCTGGCTTGTACTAGCAGCCTAGAGTCCTCTGCGTATCATGTCCAGCCCAGGGCGGATGCACGGAGGAGGGAAGGGCGTCAGCATGAGGGTTACACCACAGGAAACAAGGATGTTTTCTCCAAAATCTCTTCCTTTCCTGGGTCTCTTCCCAACTTCCCTCTTTCCCTGCTCCCCCTTCCCCCATAAACAAAGGTGATTCCTCTCTGGCTCTTTACTCACCAGTTACAAAGCCAGGAATTTCTTCAAGCCAGGCCTCTGAGTGGATTTAGGCTGACAGCTGTAGTTTGTGGCCTTGGCAGTTTAGTCCCCCTGAGACTGACAAACGACCTAGCTTTCCATCCCCGTCTCCAAGGCTGCCTCCCCTCTCTGTGAGCAGCAGCCTCTTGAATGGACCCATCTGCTCCCAGCAGTGGACCTGAGCACTCGCTGCCAGACAGAGCTGCTGGACCATCCCCTTGGTCTCCTCACCCTTTTTCAGCTGCCACGACAAAAGGAATAGCTCACCTGCAGGACAGAATACAGTCCTCGGATGCCCATCTCTAGCCTAGTAGTTCTTGTTCCAGGCTCTCTCTAGGTGTCTTTAGGAAAAAGTGGCATTCAGGTAACACCTGAGGCAGCCAAATGCAGGTGACCTCACTTTGGGAAAACTCCATAAACAATGTGAATTTACTTACTTCTATAAGGATAGAGATTTTAAGTTCTTATTTTATGCACTCTTCAAAGAGATATTGAGGTGTTGGAAGTGAGATGTCAAGATAATTAGGGATGAATCAATTTCTGAAATTAAGATGCACGTCAGTGGTACAGAATCTGAAGTGAAAATCTGCCCCCGTACCATGATAGGGCAGTTTTCTGCAATGTGAAGTATACTTTAGCCCTCATGGTCCAGGGCCAAGATCTGGGTCAAGTGCCTGTCTCAGGAAGAGGAAAGCTAACTAGCTCACCCCCGGTGGGTTGATCCAAGGAGAGGGCTAGATTACACAGTCCGAAGCGAAGCCCTTGACCCTCCCTCCATTCCTTTCTTGGAAACTTAAATGGGCCTCAGATGGCCAAAAAGTGGGCAGTCAAGAAAAACTGGAGTTCAGACCTTGAGTGTTCAGCCGAGCCTGCCAGCCTGCCTGCTACTTTTATAGGACAGGGGGAGATTAGCCAGTAATCTGCCAGGGTCAGACCAGCTGTGGGGGGAGATTTATAGGCCCAAATGGGGTCAGATGCTATTCTTTCAGGCTACAACACCCTTTAAGGAAGATGGAAAGAGTGCAAGACTGAGGGCCAGATTTACGAGGGCAGGAAGGGGAAAGTGATTACCCTCCCATGAACACACTGGGCTGCCTTAGTCCAGCAAACCTTGAGGATACTACAGAAAAAAACTCCCACTATCCCATCTATTTCCCAAACCCAGGTCTACAGAGAGGACCAAACTACAGGGCCCCTTGAGAAGAGCAGGGACACCGGGACAGCCAGGACTGGGAACTCGGTGAAATACTACTTCCTGTCCCGACAAAAGCAACACCGGGAACACTTTTCCTCCAGCTGTTTTCACTAAATAACGGGACGAAAGCAATTATCAGAGGGAGTTTGGGAAGCTTCAATTCTGTATAAAAACAGATGTAGGTATCCGAAACTTTTCCATTAAATGGCGTGTCCGAGCAACCCATCTCGATTTGCTATCTGATCCTCTCACTTGGGTACCTGTCATCTCTCTCCAACAGCCTCCCTGTCTTCATCACCTCTACATGCCCTTCAGTACTTAATAGTTCCTGACAGATTATTGGTACTCAGTAGAAAATTACGGACCTAGTAGTTAAACACAAATGGATGAAGGACCCAGCCTAAAGCCCCTTTAACAAACTGGGTTCTGGAGCCTGATAAATGTGTTAAGCCCATCTTCTCTTTGGGGTAGGTTGGGGGATGGACGCCTCAAGGCCTGGCTTCCTGGGATTTTACTCCAGCTGACTGGCAGGGGTGCTTCTGCAGTCAGCCTGGTGCATTTCCACCCTCCCATGGTACCCAATACCAACCAGCCTGGCAGTGCCTCCCTCTCTCTCTAGACCACGTGTATACCTGGAGAAGCGGTGCTTGAAAATTTCCTCTATCGTCGTGGTGAATTGGTGAAGCTTCTGAGGTATTAAGCAATCCATCATAACATTTGTGACTGGTTAACTTTAATTTGTCAAAATAAATCTGCAGTATTTTGCATGTTAGTAATACAGTGCTGGTATTGACAGGAAAAAAATCATCATCTGCTTACAAAGAAACCTTCATTTAGGAGCACACCTTAGGAGGGAAATGAATACACAATAAAAGGCAAATGCAGGCCAAGCAGTGAGCCCTAGAGCGTAACAGGCTGTCAGATTTGAGGATTATCTAATACAACTGTTTAGCTGCTAATCTGATAAAGGGGAAGCTCTCAACCAGGTTACAACCAGAAGGAAAAAAAACAAAATCTCTGCTTTTTCGTAGAGCGGTGGCCGTTGTGCCTTCAACACTTGGTTAAATCAGTTCATCGGCATCAAAACTCAATTCCAGTTCCAAGACACAGGAGAACTTCACCATACAACCTACTAGATCCTCCTTTCAGTGGCCCACGCCAACCCCATCCGGCCATCTCTCTCCCCCCCAAAAGAAGACACAACGTGATTTTATTATTGCGAACAAGCTTCTTAAGTGAATAAAGAATGCATACAAAATAGCATCTTAACTGAAGTCATACAATGAAGTCTCCTTCTTGTCTATTATACAATGAATTGATAAAACAATCATTTCTAGTATATATCTTTTTTTAAATTTTATTAAAAGAACTAATATTTTCAGGGTTCTGACAACCACACTCTAGCCTGGGGTAGGGTCCACGCCTGCCCCCACCGAGTACTGCTCCTCGGCCACTGTGGAGGAAGCCTGGGCTGTTTGAGACATGGAGGATCGTGACTGCCAGCCTCATCGGAGATGACAGGTCCCGGCAGGCAGAACCAGAACCTGGTCCTGGGGCTGCATGCCGGGAAATGTGGGCTTCCTCCAAAGGTGGCCACCACCTGCCCAGTCCAAGCCTCAGCAGGGCCATGCCTGGGCCTTCCCTATGAGTCCTTCCAGTAGTCCACACATAATGCTCTACATATTAAAAACAAACCATTTTTGTACTGTGGATAGGAACAGTTATAACAAAGTCATAGCTACGTATTTTCTCTACATTCTGTTTATTGAGACAAACTAATTAAAAGGCACAAACATAGGGCATGTTTACATGGACATTATAACAAACATATACATTAAAAGTGTAGGAATGTGTTGCCTTCCTGCTAAACAGAAAGTTCCTAAGCTTTTATATATACAAAAGTTGTACAATTTAATGTCCTAAAGTACAAAAGATCATTTATAAAATTATTTTACACTAAGTACTATTTATTTTACTTTTTACTATGTAGTTCAACCCCCTCGAACTGTTTGTATAATGAATGACACACAGATACCTATCCCTGATGTAGGAAGTCGGCCTTAGATACAAGTTATTTTGATGCTTGAACTGACACAGCGGGGTATAAACGGAAGTCATCCAGTTTGATAGTCCTAAAAACATTCTGCAAGATTACCACACTAATTTCCATTTCTCTTAACTGCAAGATTAAGGAGAAAAAGAAAAACCCCAAACATATTGCAACTTAAAATAAAAATCACAGCGTCTTGGTTTTAGTAACTTTTTAAAACACAATGCTTTAACATTAATATGTGGCATGATGGTGTATGCTTCCCTTGCTTTTGGTTTCTACTTAATGTACAGAGATAAAATATCCTGCTAATAAAAAGCACGTCTTAATGTGCACAATCATTGCTGGTTTCTACAGGGAATGCAGACAGCTAGCTGTCTCCCTGAAAACACCACAAAGCTGATACAAGTGTTTTCTCAAAGAAAAAGAAAAAAAGTGATGTCCATATTTACAAAGTTGAATAAATCTGCACAATAACTTGATTAAGAAATGAAAGGAGAAATGAAAAAAAAATACACACTGCTTGTTCTGAAGGGGCATACTACCTAGTTAGTGGTTAGAATAAAAACTGTATACAATTTAATATAAGACATAAACTCTAGTGAGCAACTAACATATCTTTCCCTGTTGTAACATCAACAGGCTCTGATTGGGAGAGAGGGGCATATCACATCCCAGTGCCTCCAGCGTCTTCCAATTTAAAGCAATAATTTTAAATGTCCCAAAGTATTCCTTGGCTCCTGAATAGGAGTCCCATTGGCCTCCTTTGTTAGGAGTCTGCCTGTCCGCAAGCTTGACTTCTCCTCTGTCGGTTGCGGCCTTTTCTTACCAAAACACAATTTGTATATTTTGGTTGTATTTTTTTGTGTGTTTTTTTTCTTCATTTTTTTAAAAAGTCAACTACAGTGCTATATTCCATCAGGATTAATATGCTTAGCCATATTTACATCTCCAAATATCAGGTCACAATCCCTATTATATGTTGAAGTTAGAATGATAAATTATCATATGCTTTGCATATCAGAGCTGGTATCACCTTTCCCATAGGGAATGCTGCCTGAAATTAACATATTCCCAAAGGTAAAATGCATATTCTCTGAAATGCATTTTATTATGACAATGCATGTTTTACTCATAAAAACAATAAACACAGACAATTCTACACTAGCTCTCAATCCGTGGATTTAGAACTTCGGGTTAAAATAAGCCATCCACGTTATAGTGAGAGAATTCTCCTAGTGTTTAGAATAAAATGATTTATTGGGATTAGGAACTAATGCTGTTTTTAAATTTTGAAATGAGTTTTGCTTTCTTATGATTGGTTTTAATTCTGGCATTTCATCTTGTCAACTACTATCCTGTTTAAGCAATGCTGTCAGCTAAAAGGAATTTTTGATTAAACTAAAGTGGTCCAGTGATAAGTTATACGTACACCCTACTTTGAAGAATCCCAGCCAAATTGGAGAAAAATGCCACTACACTATTACTAACTAATGTAATAAAATCTCCCAATTTCATGGTTTACTTTACTAAAAGTTGCTGGTAAATATTTACTTTAAACCATATTTTGATTTCATAATACTGTTTACCAAGGTGGTGATGTAGGCAAAGCTTGGGGTAAGAAAGGCATACTCTCTACAGGCCTCATTGCTATGTTGAGAGGGGCTGCTAACGTCATAGGCGTGGGCAGGTTCATCGGAGATGTGATTGTGACAGGGTGTGCTATATTCACCGGAGCAGTGACAGGAGTGGGGAGGTTGACTGGGGTAGTGAGTGTTAAAGGAGAGGTCATGGATAATGGACTGGTTATAGTTACAGGGTGCCCTATGTTCATTGGGCTGGTTATGTTAACTGCACTTGAAACATTTACTGGACTTCTCATGCTCATTGCAGCTGCCACTGTGACTGGGTTTGACATAGTCCCAGACGACACAGAGGACGTTATATTGAATGGAGTAGTGAGAGTCACAGGTGTCGTAGCAGCCGTAGAGGTTTGGCACAGGCTAGCAGCTTCTAAAATAAGAAGACAAAAGGAAGGGCCTTTAGATTCTCAAAACAGTGAACAAGATACACTAACAGTGTTTGAATCAACTTCTTTTAATTAAAAGAACAAACATTTAATAAATTAAATTATATTTCTATTAAGTAGTCAATAGGAAGGAAGGATCCTTCTGAGCACCAGACTGGGGACCAGGAATCCCAGCGTGTGCAAATCTCTTTCCTGATGCTCTACCTCCCTCCAGATCTGACTTAGGCCACTTGTATAACCCTGGCAGTTGTGACTTAAAGTTTAGATTTACTTACCTACCTCACAGTGACACTGGGAAGATGAGTTAATTTCTGTAAGGCACTGGGAGGAGGTGGTGCAGGGAGATCAAGGATGGCTAAAGTATTCTCATTATCACTTCAGGCCCTTCCTCTGAGTTCTAGAGACTTTCTTGGGAAAAGCCAACCACCAGGCAACAAGAGCTGTTTATACAGCGCTGGGCCAGTGGTTGCACAGTGACTGTTAATCAGAAAAATCTTCTCATAAGGCACATTGTACCTAGCAGAGGGAAGTGTGTGTCCTCAATGCTATATTTACTCTTACGCCTTCTCAGAGGTGAAACCACATTCTGTTAAGGTTTTAAAAATCCAGAGGCAGAGATTGATAAACAGTCTTAGAAAAATCACTTTATTTAAATGATATAATCACCTACGTTATGCTTAAGTCATTTAACTACACATATTATACACACCACCAACCATACTAGGGAGGACTTAACCAGGCAAGAAGACCCTGCAGTGAGTTAGGGGGACCCGGTCCTTGTTATCCAGCAAAAGCTTAACGAAAATTTCCTTCAAAGATGACACCCCTACCCCTCAACAAAATTCAGCACCATCTGCTGGTGTGTCACGAAAGAGTAGTAAGAAGACAGACAGTGACTTGGCTGTCAAAATGAAAAGGAAAAAAATGCATATGATGAGACTAAAGATGGAGGTCTGCACACATTTCTCCAGGGGGTCAGATGCCCTCAGGCAGACCCTGGAGTGAATGAGCAGCCCCTCCATGATCAGTACAATGTGGCTCTGGCATACTTCTGTACACCGTATCAGGAATTCCTACATCTGGGCCATGATCACAATCATTTATGGAGTTTTTAAAAAAATTATTTCCCAGGAAATTGCTGAAACCGGTTTGGCTCAGTAGATAAGAGCGTTGGCTTGCGGACTAAAAGGTCCCAGGTTCGATTCCAATCAAGGGCATGTACACTGGTTGCAGGCACATCCCCAGTAGGGGGTGTGCAGGAGGCAGCTGGTCGATGTTTCTCCCTCATTGATGTTTCTCACTCTCTATCCTTCTCCCTTCCTCTTGGTAAAAAATCAATAAAATATATTTTTTAAAAATTAAAAATTATTTCCCAGGAAATCTAATAGTGAGATTTAGATGGAACCTGAGAAATCCGCAAAGATGATGACCTGTCTTCCAAGTGTGGGAACATTATTTAAACCCAATATTGAAAAACGATATGCTGATTCAAGTTTAAGTTTTCAGGTCAGGAGTCTCTCCCCCCAAATGTGACTTTACTAACATGAATACAGAAGTTTCTAACATTGGTGGTCATTTCCAGAGATTCATGATACAAATGGGAATACAATCACATTCTGTTTCATGGAGGTCAGAAGATGAGCTAAACAATTGAGTCTTATTGTGCAAGCAAATTGAAATACAATACCAAATAGAAGAGCGCAGAAAGAATGAAAGAGAAAACCAACTCACTTTTGAGGTGATGGTACCATTGCTAAGGATATTCTGATTTCACCAAAGAAGGAGTTTTTACTCTCCCATCTGCCATCTCCCCACCTCCCCCCCATGTTTTCTTTTTACCTAATAGTGTCCTTTTCTATGACTTAAAACACTTTCACCCCTTCTCTAAGTAAAACAGTCTTCATAATATGCTTTCAACCTACTCTATTATCATAGCACATACACACATATACATTTTTCTGTCCCTTCCCCCCCCAAACTCCCCCCACAAAACATTTTATCAAAGTAATGACAAGTCTTCAATTGGGAGACAGGAACAAGCAGCACCTGAGGAGGGTGGAAAGCCTATCTGGACTGCTGCATTCTTTTCCTCCAGTGCCAGTAGATGTATGAAAACGATGCTATTCCTTTTATCTTTATCCAAGTACAGAGTGTTTAGAGGGGATCTGAGGAAGGGAACAGCCACACCACATGAAAGCAAAGGATGGAAGAAACTACACAGCAAAGGAATTACAGAGGAGCCCACATGCAGAAGATTCCTCATGAATTTAAAATAAAACGGTAAGACATGGTAAGGGTGGGAATTTAGGAATCTGTCCTGTGGCTGATGGTACGCTGACAAAATGATTTACTTGAAATGGCTGCACAATAGTCCAGAAGTCAAACCTACAACTGGGACGTTAAAAAGCTGTGTTAAAAATGGGTATTTCAAAGGATTCTTAGAGATATCTAAGAGAAAAGCAAACCATTCTCAATTACAGCAATGTCTCTAACAACTGAAGTACATACATGTTAAGCCAATGCCAGCCCCAACAGGCTGAATGTCGCTAAGGGTGAGACCAAGAGAAAAGACATCAGCATTATAGAGTCTGAAACATAATAAAACAATACAGAAAGAACACTAACCAGCAGAAAATAGCATTGCTGTTGAATTTATATACACATAAGGATATTTCATCTACCTCTGTAAGTGGGGATATTTTAGGAAAAAAAGGGGAGCTCCCTAATGCATGGAGGTTGACATAAAAATGGACCCAGCCAGTGTGGTGACTCAGTGGTTGAGCGTCAACCTATGAACCAGAAGATCTTGGTTCAATTCCCAGTCAGGGCACATGCAGGCTCAACCCCCCAGTAGCGGACATGCAGGAGGTAGCCAATCAATGATTCTCTTTCACCACTGATGTTTCTATCTCTCTCCCTCTCTGAAATCAATAAAAATATGTATTTTTAAAACAGACTTTGAGCATACAGCCAAGGACCAAATTTGGTTCTAGATTTGTAACAAAAAGTAAACAAAAATAACTTAGTGGAAATTTTTATTTCCTAGTAAAAAACTTATCTGAAAGCTTGTTGCCAATAACTTATACCTCCCAGCATCTAATATTTCCATAAAGCTGGACTCTCTCAGCTATGACTTCTTTATTTTGATTACTTGGAATACTGGATGAAAATACTCCTCTAGCCATACTTTGAGCACTAGACGCCTCATCTTTCTTACCTTTCTTCCTTGCTTTGACAGCTTCTTCCCACAGCCTCAGTGTCTCTACCTGTTTCCCCGGCCAGCTTGTCACATGCTGCTGCTGCTGCTGTTGCTGCTGCTGCTGCTTCTGGTCTCTGGTCTCTTCATTCATACATGCTACTCCAAAGACAAACCAGAAACACCCCATTTACCTCGAAAAAGGGTGGCTATTTTTTCAAAATTTAAAACTTAGATACTTTGACTCTTTATGCCTCTATGATGTTTGTCATTTGACTTGATAGTTCTTACTATAGTGCATCTTTTTTGCTGCTTATAACTATATTGATCAAAATAGATAATGAGTAAAAACACCGGAGAGCTAGAGAAAACCAATATAAGAGAGAAAAAAATGTTTTGCTATATTAAAAAGCAAGTTTTAGAATGGAACCTGGGTAATATTATCATGGACTAATTAATGCTCATCAGAATACCTAAAATACTTGCTTATTTGACCACAATGATGTACACTAAAAGTAAATTTTTATAAAGTTAACAGAGAATGACATTCTAGATACTTACATGTACTTGCAAATAAGCAAATGTACTTACAAAGAAGCAAAAATGGATGAGAATAAAATACATTAAGTGTTCTTTCCTATTCCCTTCTGTCCACCTATTTTGAGAATTTGATGTTTTCTGCTGCATAGAGTACATACATATATAACAGAATACATAAAGTAGTAGAATATATAACAGAATAGAATTAGGCAAATACTTTTATTCTGATAGTTCAGAAGATCTTAAAGAAAAGGCCTGGATAAATGAAAGTATTGAATTTTATCCACAAATCTCTAGAATTTTCTATCTTCAACTCGGAATTTAAGGTAAGCAAACCACTTAAACCTTAACATGGATTCGCTATCCCATTTCTCTACAGATTTGGATTTGAAAAGCAAACTAATTAACACTGTTTTCATCTTTAAGGTTATTAAAGACATGTTATTAACACAATCAGGAGTTAGGAGCCACTGATGCTTGAGAATCTTCCTAATGGTAAATAAAAACAATTAAAATTGCCTCAATACAACACAACTTCCTAGTGTGGCTTTTGCTGTCACAATTTTCATATACTAGAGCTTTTTATTCAAACACCAAAGAAGGGACACATTGAAAAATAGCTGAGAAATTATGCTATTCTAACATGAGTGTTATTTGAGAAGCACGGGATTGAAAGCAAAATCAGTGCTGCTTGTACACATGCATACGATGTATATTTCCAATACTAATATGCACGTTTCATAATTGCATGTTTGCACACTTTATTAATAGCAGGAAACATGTAAGGTGAACAATAATACAGTCTTGAGAGTACAGCAAAAATTCCTTTAATATATTATAACAACATCTAGATTTCATCAATCTAAAAGAACTACAATTTGAAGCATCACTTACTTTTAGTGATGCCTTGTTTACATGTATTACAGTTGATACTTTGGCTCTGCCCATGCGTCTTTAAGTGGCTGGTGATGTATGCTGCGCTCAGGAGCTTCCCACAGATGTTACAGGAGACCTTGCCTTCGTGGCGTACCATGTGTGTCCGCAGTCTGTCTTTGGTGGCAAAGGCAGCAGTGCACGTCTGCATGAGGGAGGAAAACTTTTTTTAAATATAGACTATCCTGTTCTACTCATTTAAAAGTACGTTATATTCTAGGCATTACCCTACCCATATGAGCAAGCTGAGTTAGTTGAATTTTAATTGTATGTGTTACCCAGACTCATAATTAAACACTTGGTGAATTTTAGACCTTTACATTTTAAGGGAAGAACAAATATCAACATAGAGTAGTGAGCAGATGTGAGCATGAGAATCAGTTAAACCTGGATTTAAATCCAGCTCCTCAATTCACTCAACAGTGTAACATTGAGCACACAGTGAACCTATCTGAATTTCTTCATCTGTAAAATGATAATAATACCTACCTCACAAAATTACTGGTGGATTAAGAGCCTGACCCAAGGTCTTGCACATAGAAGACACTCACTCAAAATTATACTAGTTTCCTTTCTCCAATTGGGTATTTCTTAGAATACAAATAATTTATTTAATAAAATCAGTCATTAACAAATTTAATGGAAAGGAACACAAAAAAACTTCCAGCAACAAATTAGAATTACTGATACCTAAAACAGTAATTTAATTTAGCAAGATTCTTAATCTTTTCATTATCACAATTCATGCTGAATAAAATCATTAACATGAATAGATTTTCAAACAACTAGAAAATGCTCCAATTTGGCAATAGCTGACACAAATCCAGTAAGTGATAACTTTTGGAGGAAAAAATAATACTTTCTTCTATTACAGTTAAAATGACCTCAACCATCAACCCAAAAATTAATTTAAAGCACTTCATTCATTTATTCATTTCAATACACAACCCTGCAAGACTGTAATTTTTTTCTTATAACAATAAATGCTGTTGCCCAAGGAAAGAGAAATGTAGCTTAACAAAAACAACACATTTACATTTTCAAGTGATCTTGCCCCACAGAAATAGAAGCTGTCATTTATATTTTATAAAACTAGAATTCAAATGGATCACATTTACTCAAGTCAGTGATTTTTAAGACTATTCAAGAACGGTGAGATTTGATTGGCTCAGACCTTCTGGATAATGTGCATTAAGTGCTACGCTAAGGATAAGTCATTTTAACTCTTACTTGGCATTTGAAGGGTCTTTCTGTAGAATGGACATGTTTTACGTGACAGCTTAAATGGTCAGGCCTGTGAAAGAGAGAGTTTCAACAGAAGATATAATGGAACACACACAGAAAAATACTACTTACTGTGATGTTTACATACTTGGCAGATTTGGGTGGGAGACATTTTAAAGAAAGCTAGCAGAATTAACAACTCCCCGATGCAAGCCTCCTTACTTCTCTTACCAGAAACAAAAGTTTTACCTGTTTTCTCTCCTAGTCAACATCAAATCATATTAGGTCTTCATTCTTTACAATTACAAAATACCCAAAGTTTTAGTCCTAATACTTGCCAGAAGCAGCTACTACTAAGTACACTTTATATTTTTAAAGCCTTTAAAAATGAAAGTTAGTGAAATGTTAGTAAACACAGAAAAACATTCTCCTAAAAGTTTTATTGAGCATATCCAAGGTCATCCCAACTTCCAGAAAATAACTTTCTTTGATTTACGCAGACAGTGAACCTCATGTCTAGTCACCCAACTGAATTGGAATCTGGTGGTTTTTCAGTGATAAGAAGTATTAATGTGCCAAATGAAGGCCTGCGTCCATTAAGGTACTTCTTAAATGAAATAAGTTAATCACGATGTCACCACTTGTCAAACACACCAAACTGAAATTAGACCTGGAGGCGTAAAACTTTACCTATCACCAATCTCCTCTAATAGCACAGGCCTCCCCACAGCTATGCTCACATAAACATCTACCGCACACAGAAACTGAGGTTCACTCAATACCATAATGAAAAAAAAGCAAAGCAAAATGCAGTACCTCGAGAAGCCTTTCCCACAAACACTGCAAGTATAGGGTTTGGTGATGCCTCCTTCGTGAGACCTCACATGGTAGGTCATCCGGTCCTTCCTCTTGAAGCGCTGGTTACAAATAGGACACTCGAAGGGCTTTTCATCCGAGTGGGAGAGCTTGTGCCGGTTGAGGTGGTACACATCGCGGAAGGCCTTCCCACACATCTCACAAGCATGGTTCTTCTTGACAGGCTTACTGGGTTTCTTGACAGACTGGGTCACAGGCATAGCTGTGGTGCTGGCACTGCTGCTGGGGTTGGTGCCCGAGGAAGATGTAGTGACTGTTGACAAGATGCCTGCGATGGTCGACACCAGCGAAGTTCGGCTGCTGTCCCCAGCGATGGTGGAGATAAGAGGAACCACGGTAGTGGGGGGTTTCTTTGCCCGGGACACCAACTTGATGCCGGTGTGGCAGGACTCGTGGCGCCTCAGGTGATAGCTGTCCCTGAAAGCTTTACTGCAGTAAGTGCACACAAATGAAGTTTTGGGTTTTTCTTTTTTAATTCCAATGGCATCCTTTAATGTTTCTGGTGCAGCCTGAGGTTTCTGAGTTATTGGTATTGGAAGCAATGGTTTCTGATCAGGGGGCTCCACGGCAGAGCTCAGGAGGGGCAGCAAGCTGTTTTGCGCTGCCTGCTGCTGGTGATGAGAGCCTTCATGGGTCTAAAACCAAACAGTTACACTTCAGAAACTCAGCCTCTCACAATGACCTTCAAAATTCAAAATGCTCCAAACAATAGAGCCCAGAAGAAACAATCAAAGAGCCTGTAAGCAACTTTCTACGGCAGAGACCCAGCAATTGCCTAGTTACTCTGAGGAGCTCCCAATAGAAAACATTAAAATCACTGTGCAGACCCAAAACTTGGGCCACTCAGTTGCTGACAGTGATCTTGCTTTCAAACAGCTGACTAAACTACACACCACCCTGGTTCATAAGGGACACACCAGCTGATGAAATTAGTTTGCATTAGTCTGTCAAAGTTTAAATAACTTGTCAAAAAAATTACACTCCAGACATATTTAACAGTACTTTACCATACTAATGCAGAAAACACACACATAGTTTATCTCTGTCTCTCTTAATCACCTACTTGTCTGTTACATAGAAAGAGGAAGGCATTATGTCTCTCTCCCTTTCAATCAGAAAAACTCTTAAGTGATTGAGAAAGGAGGCTGTTGCTAGGTGATAGGCTAATTCTCTGAATATATATGCTATTTAAGTTTACTTTTTAAATTTTCACCTAATTCTACTAAAAGATTTGGTTGAAATGAAACCTGCTAATTAATCAACCTGGAAGGCATCTGTGAAGATAGCACACTGCAAAACACCTGTCAGTTATTTCTCAGTCCATAGAAGCCTGCATCCTTTAACACTAGTTTTTCAAACCCTGAGCTCTCAAAGACAGACCAAGAGAAAGCAAACTATAAATAAAAAATTAAAATTCCTTTCATTTTCATCTTCCAACAGTTGTAGGCTTTGTTCAAGTATTGGACATTCGCTGTTAAAATGTGCTTTCTGCACTCCAAAACTGAGGACTGGCCATTGTCTGGAAATTTACTTTAGCTGCACTGAAACCAAAATTTCATCATAGATCATGTTCTTGGTATTTATGACTAATTTTTCTCTTGGTTTTGATCCTTTCAAAATTCTCCATACCTCCATCCTAATAAACATTTAGGAAATGATGGGGGAAAATTCCTGAAATAGTTCTTCCTAATATGTTGTACTTTACCAACATTATTTTTGAAACTCTTGACAGTGAGCCTAAGCCCCTATGCTGGAGTTTGGTAATCCTAAACGGATACACGCACTCAGAGGTTAATAGTTCCAAATACTTTAAGCATACAACATCCTAGGAGGAACCCATCCCATCATCTCGGATACTCTAAACACTCATTTACCCTTCCCACTGTATAACTACTAGTCCAACAGTTAACTTGATTAAGGAGGGAAAAGAGAAAGACACACACACACTCACACAGAGCTCCTCCCCTGATGGATAAGAACATCTATCATTGCTCCATATTTAATTACTTGATGGCAGGCTCCCCCAATCGTTGGGAGGCATGGTATCCAAAGGTACCAATTTCAACTTAATAATTTTGCTTGAATCTCCCTTTGAGTCCTAGAACTGTTCATAGAAATTGTGTATTTACTTTTGAGTCTCTTTTTGGACTTAGCGATCATACTGAATGATAGTCCACTTTTAATTTATGGAGCTCGTGTAAATGTCAGTGTTTACCCTGATGACATTAGTAGAAACTAAAAAATCTGAACGCTAAGCTTACCCCTTTTCCAACCTGGCTGTAGGATACCCAACTTTCCATACAGCATACAAACGGTTAATAGCTGAAGATAGCCCAAGATATACAATTTCAAAGGCAACAGATCAGATAATAGGGAATGCAAATCTTCTGGGCAAAGTTCAGACTTACAGTGTTTAGAGGCATTTTTCAATTCTAAACAACCATTAGTTTGATGGAGTACTAAAAGCACTTACTGCCATTTCACCAATTCAGACGTCTGTGGCAACATAAAGTATTTTTACAGCATTGCCGAAGCTCACTCTCACAGGAGGGTCACACCAGGTCCCTGGTTCTTGGTGAAATGCTGTAGAATGCCTTGACCACTATGGAAATCTCTCCCTCTGAGGATTCCTAGGTCCCCACGCTTCTACATGAAGCCTTCTAAGAAGGGCAGTGGGTTTCCCCAACTTGTTCTCTGGGGGAGAGACAGTGAAATAACCACCACGGCCTGACTTTAGTTAAGTGATTTAAAATATATGCATAACTTCTGGGTAGACTTTTATTTTGCTAGTATCATCATATCAAAGTTGCAAGGCTTTTTAAACCCTCCCCCCCAAGCCTTCCTTTTTCTGTGACCGGCAAAAAAACAAAACAGAAATGTTATTTCATCACCCAGGTGGTAGGATACAGCACCATGAAATCTCCAGTGCCAGAGGGTAAAAGATTTTGTACTGAAACAAATTAGCATCAGTGAGTCATATCTTGAATGTCCTGTTAGAAGAATCATCCATCAAACATTTTAATAAGTACGGCTTTCACTTTCCACCAGGTTATCTGGAAAGCAAGCATGCATTCAATTGTTTTAAACTATAAATTTCAATAGACTGCTCCAGGAAACAAAACAAGAGAGTTTGTCTCCATTTTCCCAGTGAAAATTACTTAAAACTGGAACTAAGTCTGTTCATACCTTTCCATAGAAAAGACTGAAATATTTTCTTTACCCATCCAACTGTCCTCAGCTCTAAATTATAAGTTTTCCAACAATTTTCACTGCACACATTGCCAAGCCCAGGATCAAATATGAGCTTTCACACTTCTCCAGCAGGTGGAAAAAATGATTTTAATAGCTGAAAAAAATTAAATAATATAAAATTGAATTAAACAGTTTATCCATAATAAGTGCTTGGCATTTGCTTTATCGAGGAAAAGAATAATGAAAATATCCCAAACAATTTTTCAACAGTGAGTTATGGGTTTTTCCTTTACATAAAGAACTCCTGTTATGTTTCAATCTCCATTAAGTTTATAGGCAGCACGTTTAATATGGTAAATTTAATTCATTCCTCACATTAAAATCACTTCAATAGCCTATTAATCCCATATTTTAAAGCGATCGTTTGAAAGCTTTTCCTACAGAAGGCATTCGCCACCTTTACACCATCCTGGAAGGCTGCTAGTTAATTATATGCCAATTATTTTCCAATGCATGTTTAAGTTCGTTTAGCACAATTATCAAGCTCGGATAAAACAATGCTAGGTAAGATTAAGAAAGTGGGAGAAGTTTCTGAGTCCCGTAATTTTGGAGTATCTTCAAATTTGAAGGAGCCTGAATTTATTTCAACAACTACTGAAAAATCAAACTACTCACATTTGAAAGACTGCACGTCTTAAAATATTCAAGGAGCCACTACACAATGGGTAACGTTTGAGTTCTCCAGTGTTCTATATTAGCTCTACTGAGACGGGTCCAGTGGCTGGGAGAAGTTTCTAAAAATTTTTGCATCCGTTCCTGGTTAGTTCCAAAAGGTCTCCAGAGCGTTTGGGATTTCACTAAGTTATTCAAAGTAGGAAGAAAAAAAAAAAGAAGGAAAAAAAAAAAACCCTCGGAGAGGCGGGAAGAACGCACTTAAAAAATGACGAGCTTCCTAACCTCCTCCGGTTCCCAAGTTTCTCCGTGAGCTCAGCACTGCTGCCCACTAAGTGTGTCGTTGGCAAACAGACACGAAGCAAGAAAAATATATAAGTTCCAGCCCCAGTCTTCCAAACAGGGGCCCCCCCACCTAAAGTGGGCTGGCAAAGGGGCTTTGCCAACACGTACGTATGGGCTACAGCCACTTGGAAGTTTCTTGCAAAGAAGCGAAGATCAACACCCCGAAGAGTGACTCATCGGGGGCTTTGTAAGCGGACTCTTGTTTGCTCGCTCCACTTTCTGTCTCCCCCGCTCGGTTGGAGGAAACGTCCGAGATGGAACGAGAGAGAAAAGCGCTCGAGAGAGAAGAGCGCTCGGGGAGGGAGGAGGTCTGGCCTCCGGAGCCCCGGCGCTCACCGTCCCCGCCCGGCCCGGCCCGGCGCGGCGCTGAGCGGCGCGGCCGGGGATTCCCCGGGCGGAGCGGGACGGCGGCAGGGCTGGCTGGACAGAGGGAGAAGGGTGTCAACTGCCAAACTCGGCAGAGACTGGGTAAAGAAAACACGTAAATCCAGTGAAAAAAAAAAGTTTGAGGAAGGCCTCCGCACAACACCCCCCTCCCCAAGTGGGTAAACACGAGGTGGGGCGGCGGGAAAGGGGAGTGGCGGGGAACCCCGGGATGCCCGCTATTCGTGGGGATGGGGGGGGGGTGAGGGTTCAGAAAGTCGCCGTGCACAAAAAGAGAGCAGGGAGCTGAAAAAGAAAAAAAAAGGAGAGCGAGCGAAAGATGAGTGTGTGTGTGTGTGTGTGTGTGTGTGTGTGTGTGTAAACACACTCAGAGCAGAAGCTGGGGACCGCCTTCGCCCCGCACCGGCCGAGCGGCCCGCGCCCAGCAGCGGCCCGGCGCCCTCCTTTCTCTGGGCCGCGCGCGGGCGGTGACAGCGGCCGGCCTCCTCCCTTCCCCTTCGGGGCGGGAGGGAAGGGTGTGTGCGTGTGCGTGAGGGTGCCGGGTGGGGGGGCCGGGGTTCACCCCGAGGCCTGCTCGCTCCCCCGCACCCCGGAGGCCGCCTCCTTTCACCTCCGCAGCCCCGCTCCGCCGGGCGGGCGGGCGGGCGGAAAAACAAAGGGGGATTAAGGCCGGGCCGGAGCGCGGGGCCGGGAGGGAGGGGAGGAGGAGCGCGCGCCCGCCCGCCCGCCGGCCCGGGGCCCGGCCCCCCTGTCCCCCCCGTACCCCCCGGGAGGGCCCCCACTACCTGGAACAGGAACGTGGTCCAGTTGGCCTCCATGGCTGTGGCAGCCGACCCCCCTCCTCCCCACTCCCCCCCGCGCGGGGAGCCTCCTCAGCCGGAGGAGGCGACAACAAAGCGGCGGCGGCGGCGGCGGCGGCAGCGGCAGCGGCGGCTCCTCAACATGGCAGCGCCGAGCGCGGCCACTTCCGGTAACCTCCGGGACGCACCACCGCCGCGGCGAGCGCGGGCGGGGGGGGAGCCCCGACCCGGCGGCCGCCGCCCCCAGCCGCGCCGACCCCTCCCGGGCGTCCCCGCCGCCGGCCCGCCGGCCGGGAGCTCGGCCAGGGCCTGCGGGCGGTGGGGTCAGGGCCCCCGCGGGGGGGCCGGGGTGGGGCCGGGGGCGGGGATGGGGCGCGGCGTCCCCCCCCGCGGGGGTGTGTGGTGCTGCGGTCCGCGGCTCCGGCAGCTGGAGCAGGGGGAGCTCCGGAGAGAAGATGGAGGACGCCAGGGTCTGGCGCTGGCGGGCTGGGCACCGCGGGGCCGCCGCCCGTGGCTCAGACACGCTGTCCGGCGCTGTCGCGTACCTCAGCCCCTCGGCGCGCGGCTCAGCCTCCTGGACCACCCGGCTCTCCGGTCGCTGAGGCGCCGCACGCTCCCCGCCTCCAGACTGGGGGAAGCCCCTTCCACCGAGTCTCCCCCTCCGGGGTTCCGTTCTCGGCGCGCCGAGTCCTCCGCGCTCCGCCGTCCTCGGCATCCAGCTCTGAGCGGCTTCCGACTCCAGCGGGGAATCCCACTGGGGTGCAGCCTCAAACCCTCCCAGTGCGGAGGGAAACACTTCCCACGCGCAGAGATGTCATAACTGGGTTATTCTTGGGTGAAGGGCTGAGCTTCCCAACCTCCCCTTAACTCCAGATAGGATGTGAAATTCTACCCACCACCGCCTCTCCCGCCAAAAATAAAAACAAGTGAGAAACTACAGTCAAGAAATTATTTTAATCCTTTATTACAGCCAGCTTCCTCAACCCTCAAAACAAAAATCGAACTTCTCAGTTGGACAGCGTCTAATGTCAATGAGGTGACCCCAGCATCTGTTTGCAGTTCCAAGTCTTCGGTGTAGGCGTCACTGCTACTAGTATAGTATGATGATGTCTGAACGTTTTCTATACTTTCCTCACACAGAGGTAGCTATTGAGAATAGGCAAGCTATTAAACAAGTGTCTCCAATCCAAAAAGTCTCCTGTAGCAAGAATTGAACAGGTAGGCTGTATCAGTGATATTCCTATAAACTCTGGTTTACAAAAAACTTCACTATTCAGGACTTCAACATCTTTCATAACCAACTGTCTCCGATCCTCCTCTCCAGACACATTCTAATCAAGGTCACCATCTCCAACTTTTCCCATAAATACACAATTGGTTACTGCTTGAAGGCCTCAGGGAGGAATGAGTTCTGCAGTTTGTATCAGTAGCAGAAGCAGGTAAACACATCCAGGAACCAGTCGGCCTAAGACAGGAGCGGACAGAAAATTAAGTTTCTGATACGTTCCCTCAGCTGAACTGCTCCCAGGTCCCTGGGTCTCTTTGGAAAGAAAAAGAAATCCGGAAGCTTAAAGTTTATGTATGCATGCAAGATAAGGAGGGAATTAAGATAGCTAAGGAATTAACTAAAGACCTTTTTGCTCTGATCTTGGACAGTACATGTTCTTTCGTTTTCATTCAGTAAAGACGACGGGCTTCTTTCTAGCCTCTGGAATTCATCTCGTTTCCTCCTCCCCTCTATGCCTCTCCTACTTGGCTGCCTTTCAAACTGTGGTGAAAGTTAGCTTCAAGATTGTGAAAATTAGTATTTAATGAAGACCATTATTCTAATGACTATATTGCTGGAATCTCTTGAAATCTTATCCTGGGATCTAGAAAGCTTTCTCCATCACCGTTTCTCACAGCAGCTGGAGAGGGGTTTCCCACTAACAGGAAGTAGAGGTCAAGTGAAAACAGTCCAGTTCTCTTTATAGAAGAACTGGGATTCAGAAGTACCACACTTTTCTTAAGGAAAATGGCTAATTTTATCTGTATCCATAGATGAAACCAGAATTCATGATTGCTCCCCAAACCCTCCCTGAAAAAGGAAATCTAACCACTTATTAAATTAAGATGAATTTTTAAACCTAAGAACAATTATGCAAAATCAATCAGCTCCAATTGTTTTGAGGAATATAATGAAACCAGTAAGATCAAAGACTGTTTTTTAGAAGGGGTATTTCTGCTTATCCTTAGAACAGACAATATCCTTCACCACAAACAAAATGAGTCCCTCCACAGACCATACTGGGGTCCAGTAAAAAGACTAGGGTTGGGGGGGGGGAGGACTTAGGGATGTCTCAAGACAGAAAATTTACCTTGATTATTATAAACAATGTTCAATGAGTGAATAAATAGTATTACCCTCAGATATAAGAAACTAAAATGTCTGGTGCCTAAGCAAAAAATACACTTGTGCCTCTTCACCCAAATAAAACTCAGGATTCCCTTCCCTACTCTCTTTCCCACCCTTATCCCCCTGCCCCCGCTTGTATAACCTGTCAACCTTTCAAGGCCTCAGTTTCCTCTTCTGGAAAATGAGGACAAAGTAAATACCTATCTTATCCAGGTGATTTGTGGATTAAATAAGAATGTAAAATGCTTAAGAGTATTTCCTAGAATAATATAACAGAAGCTCAGTAAATGTTTTTATTGGTGTTGAGTGGTTCCCCATTAACAGCTGCATAAGAGCCAATTAATTATTCCTTTCTTTTAAAAATCCTCACTCAAAAAGTGAGGATATTTTTCCATTCATTTTAGAAAGTGGAAGGGAGAGGGGCGAGAGGAACAGGCACATGAATTGGTTGCCTTCCACCCTAATGGGGAGTAGGAATCAGACCTGCAACCCAGGTATGTGTCCTTGACACCGTTGCCTGAGAATCAAATCTCAGACCCTCCAATGTGCAGGCCTACACTCTAACCACTGAGCATGCTGGCCAGGGCTATTCCTCTTCCTTTGAAAGTGACAAGTTTTTCCTCATGCTCTATCCCTATCTCCTTCAAAGAGCCCTAAGGTAAGTGGCTAAAAGGCTAATGACACATGACAAAGGAAGATGCCTATTAAGATTAGCTTTTCTAAAGACAACTTTCAGCAAACATTACAAAGAACAGGATACTTCCTTTCTATATTTGAGAGGACTTTTAAACCCTATGAGTAAATTAAGGGTTAGGATTAGATTTCAAATCCTAGGAATAGGAAGCATCTCTGCTTCATTACCTGTCCCCACATAAGACCGCTCAACAAACCAAAAACAAATCAAATTCAAACTTTCAGTAGAGAAGATCTAGTTAAAAGAAGCTTTAAACTAACAAGTTCTTGGACTACCTCATGAAAAAAAGTGATGACTGATAATTCACAAATCTAGTAAAAACCAAGACTGCAACATTTAGAGATCCCAAAAAGGTGACCAGAGAGGAATGTTATCCTTCATTTCCAGCCTCAATGCAATTGAGAAAAGCACACTCTACACCAGACCAAAGGGAACCCCTCTCCTCCAGACAAAAACCAAATCTCCACGAGAGGAATGCAGAGAAGTACTCTCCCCACCCCCTCCACTCTACCCCAAGCTCCATAAACACACTTAAGGGCTTAAGCCAAATGTCTGTGTTGGGTTTTTGTTTCAATTATACCACCTAAAGTGGCATCACCAGTTATTTTTGTCTTAACTGTGAAGGGAAGGAGAAACAAAAAGATCTCTCCCTTCCCCCCAATAACTATTAAGTCCCTTGAGAGCTGGAAAATAGTCCCAGAGGAAAAAAAGAAGAGGGAACAAATCTACCCATTTTCTTTTTTAAAAAAAATATATTTTATTGATATTTTACAGAGAGGAAGGGAGAGAGATAGAGAGCTAGAAATGTCGATGAGAGAGAAACATCGACCAGCTGCCTCCCGCACACCCCCCACCGGGGATGTGCCCGCAACCAATGTACATGCCCTTGACCGGAATCGAACCCGGGACCTTTCAGTCCGCAGACCGACGCTCTACTACTGAGCCAAACCGGTTTCGGCAACCCATTTTCTTAAATTGGTAGTTGAGGGTTCTTCAATACTCTACTGTTTCTAAGAAGGGCACACATCCAATATACCAAAAACAAGTTCAAAGCCATGGAAACACATTTATCACCTTAACACTTGTTGAAAGAAGCTGCCAGAAATCAATGCTAAGCCTATCAGTTTCATCCACAAAGCATCTGTTCAGAAATACTGACATTTTACAGCTCCTAAATAGTAAGCAAAATAGTATAGGACATAAGAAGGAAAGAAACTAAGGTCAAAAATACACCAAGTAAGAAATTCAATACAACTGGAAAACATACTCTCAGGCACCAACATTTCTCCTTTGGACACCTGTTCCTCCCTGCCCTCAGATGCCCCAAGCCCAGGGTAAAGGCTGAACTTGGAAAAAAGAAGTTGATACTTAAAAAGTCACTCAAACTTGGTGAATCTGAACCTAACTACAAAGCTTAGGTCAGTTTGCCCTAGCTGTTTGGCTCAGTGGATAGAGCGTTGGCCTACGACTGAAGAATCCCAGCCAGGTTCAATCCCCAACAACACATGCCCATGTTGTGGGTGTGTAGGAGGCAGCTGATCAATGATTCTCTCACATAATCGATATTTCTTCCCCCCCCCCCCCCCGCCGCTCCTCCCCTCCTCTGAAATAAAAAAAAACCAACAAAAACAAAAACAAAACTCATGCTAATTGCCAAAAATAACTTAAACCCGTGTATAAAGTTATTCTGGTACAGATGTAAAGCTTTTTACAGTAGCTATAGCCTCCAGCCTAAATACATTCCACTGGTTAAGAGGAATGTAATGACACTAACCAGTATTGTGCTATCTATCTACATTACCAGAAAAATGCTATTCATTTGCAAAAAAAAAAAAATTACTTCTAAATGCTCTTGTGAAGTGTAGGGGCAGAGCAAAACCAGATATATCAAGTGAATACTCTTTACCCAAACTCCAATAGAAACAGCTATGCAATGTCTTCATACCAAATTCGGGGATAGTTCAGAGTTTGAAAAGGCTTTAAAACATATATATATTTTTATTGATTTTTTTACAGAGAGGAAGGGAGAGGGATAGAGAGCTAGAAACATCGATGAGAATCATCGACCAGCTGCCTCCTGCATACCCATTACAGGGGATGTGCCTGCAACCAAGGTACATGTCCTTGACGGCAATCAAACCTGGGACCTTTCAGTCCACAGGCCCATGCTCTATCCACCAAGCCAAACCCGGTTTCAGCTGAAAAGACTTTTGTTTCTCGTAAGTCTCCAAAGTCAGCATATTAATAGGTGCAACTTTCATGGCTGTTTTTCTGATATTCCTTCCTCTCCCTTTCATTGGCTTAGATTTTTTAAGAGCTGTATTGGGTAAATCTGATTTTCAACTGCGGATCCCTCCATTCCTCAGTTGAAGGGAACAAGAACTGCTGAAACCTGTGTGAGGAATCTGAGCGAGGGAAGGGAGTGTGGTGATCTAAGACACTGGTGTGATATCACCAGACTACCTAGACTAAGCTTTAGGAAGTCTGCTTCATTTTGGAAAGCAATGCCAAGAGATGGGACACAGGCCAAGACAGCATAAAGGCTGGCTAAGGCTCCAAGAGAGAGAATTAACTCCTGTAAAGATGCTTCTCGACCCTAAGAAGTCTCTGAGAAGCTGCCTAAACTTCTCCAGTCCTTGGATCCTCCATAAAAGCATGTGAGCTCTATGGAGGGACAACTGTACTTAGCACTTCCTCCTCAGGCTGTCGATAAAGCACCACTAACTAGAAGCATTTCACCTTTGGTTGCCTGAGCAGTGGCATCAAGCTCTTTGTTAGACCTGAAGAAAGAGGAGGAGAATTCCTAGAGGGCAGGATAGATTTTGACTCGATAAACAATTTAAGATGGTACGCGAAAAACAGTCAGATTCAGAACATCTGGATTTTTCCTTTGAAGTAACTTTAGTCTCTTTAACAAAGCAAGGCCCTACTCAACTAGTTGACAGAATTAGCTCTCTAGCCCCAAGGCCTGACCCTGTCCCTCTGCTAACTTTGTTTCACTGATCTTACATAAGCACAGCCCCAACCCAGTTCCCCAGCTGTTTCCTCTTGTTTTTCTAGCTCCCTCCTCCTCCTCCCCCCTCCCCTTTTACTTTCCCCTTTCATTCAACAGTGAATGCTTAGAAAGCAGATGGCAAGTAGTGAATCCAAGCCAGTGAAAAGGCTTCCTGAGCATAAAGGTATAAACCAATCCCAGAAACAGATATTCTGGGAGTTGGGATACATATTCTGCCTTTTGCCTGAGGAAGTCCTCACAAATGTCCCATACACACAGTTTTTATGCCCAGGCAGTTACTCTGATCACCTAGGCAAAGCATATGTAAGTATCCAAGTTGGCACTAATAATCTAATTAGCCCTCTTCACCGGAGCTAAGAAAATTGAAAGGGAAGCTTGACTATGAGAGGTTTGGGATTTATTCCACAGTGATCTTAAAACCAGAGCTTTGGGATGGAAAATAGGGAGAGAGGGGGGAGGGAGGAAAATAGGGAGGGAAGGCACAAGTCCAACATTTCAATTAATGTTTAATTTAATAAGTCTCTCCTGGTGGATCCAAGTGCCACCTGGTAAACACCTGGCCCTAGAGACATAGCATGGGTGTTAGAGAATCAGCTCAGATGAAGCCCTCGGTTCAGGCTGCACTAATTACAACTAAGATTGACAAGATTTTGAAAGACCAGTCAGGACACCCCAGAGACTAAATCCCTAGTTCATAATTTATTCTAATTAGTTTGAAGACAAAACAAAGACACCCCCCCACCCTTAATGTGGACTCTCTCCTTGAAAAATAACTCGGCATGTAGAACTATTCTGTAACTATTATGGTTTTGCTATTTCAGTAAACACATATTTTTTGAACACCTATTGAAGCCAGAAACTGTACCAGCCACTGGAAATACTTTTAAGAATCTCCTCCAGTAACGAAAATATAGACATTTGCTCAAAGAGCACTAGGAAGGAAGCAACTTTTTAAAAGGGCTCTTTGTCATCTTAATATTAAATTAAGACTTCACTTTATTGGTTCTCACATAGTGTTAGCGATGACACAAAATTATCACCTAGGGTTGTAGACTATAGAAACTGATGTCACCTTAGCCGGTTTGGCTCAGTGCATAGTGTTAGCCTGTGGACTGAAGGGTCCCAGCTTTGATTCCAATCAAGGACACATGCCCAGGGTTGTGGGCTTGATCCCACTGTGGGGTGTGCAGGAGGCAGCCAATCAATGATTGTCATCATTGACACTTCCCCCCCCCCAAAAAAAAAATCAGTAAAAACATATATATTTAAACACAAACCTGATACCTCTGAGACTGAATACTTAGGAGCAAGTGTAATGCAGACTTTTACTGCAAACTGGAAAGTTACCCTACATCGACTTAAAACCCATCTAACCTACAGTGGTAAAACAATCCAATCTGGTTTTATGTTGTGGATCTATTTAATACAAATTTGTGTAAATGCAGTTAACAAAACAAATGCAGTTTTATAGACATTTAACCAGAGTTGTTTCTATGCTACATTTCTTTGTGGGGCCGCTGCCTAGAGTGCTAGCCAGGCCCTGCAAGACCTGCCATCCTTTTATTGTGCCACCCTGATAAGTAGGGGTCAAAAGAGGGCAAGGGCTTGTCTGATGCTGGCTGTGCACTGCACACGGGAAAGCCAGGGAGCTAAACACATCACTTTCTGGCTGCTGAGCTCTGGGTCATGGCCACCGTGACTAGATTAACTCCTGCTCTGGAACTGCCCCCAGAAACCAGGGTTAAAAAAAATGAATCAAAGACAGCACCATGGGACACCCTGGTGGCATCAGGTGGGTATTACAAGCTATCTTCCAAAACTAATCCTAACCTCCCCTGGCTGGCTTTAAAAAAGAAATGCTGTAGGTAAAACAAAAACTTGTCACAAGGAGATTTGGATTCAAGTTCTAGGCCAGTCACTTTACCACCTTTGAGCCTATTTCCTCAAGCTGCAAAATGAGGCTACTATTTGAGGATTAAAATTGTGCCCTAGCTGGTTTGGCTCTGTGGATGAGTGTTGGCCTTTGGATTGAAGATCTAGGGTTCGATTCCAGTCAAGAGCACATGCCTGGATTTTGGGCTTGATCCCCAGTGTGGGGCGTGCAGGAGGCACCAATCAATGATTCTCATCATTGATGTTTCTCTCCTTCCACTCTGAAGTAATATATATTAAATCAAAGTACTTTCAGTAAGTTTTTTTGTTTTTTGTTCTGACCAGTGTGGCTCAGTGGGCTAGAGCGGTGGTCGGCAAACTCATTAGTCAACAGAGCCAAATATCAACAGTACAATTGACATTTCTTTTGAGAGCCAAACTTTTTAAACTTAAAACTTTGTCTAACGCTACTTCTTCAAAACAGACTCGCCCAGGCTGTGTCTTTTGCAGAAGAGCCACACTCAAGGAGCCAAAAAACTGCATGTGGCTTGAGAGCTGCAGTTTGCCAACCACGGGGTTAGAGCATCAGATACGCATTGAAGGGTCTCAAACATTCCCCATCCCTGGTAGGGATGAATGTGGGGGGCAACAAATCGGTTTCTCTCCTCCAACCCTCTCTCCCAACACCCCCCCCCTTTCTTAAAAACCAATGGAAAAAACTCCATAGGTGAGGATTAACCAAAAAAAGTTATTTTTGTTCCAAGTCTTTGCATTTTCTCCTTGAAGTTTTCCATTTAAAAAAAGGCAGCAAAGTCACTACTTTGGGAATAAACCCAATCTGATCAGAGGATCACACTACTTATCAGATCTAATCTGGGGTAGGCCTGCTTAGGATTTCATAAATCTACTTATTTATTCACATTTACTAAGGTGTGGACTAGTATACTAGACATCTTGAAAGTGTTAGAAAAGTTTTAACTGTCCTTACTCCAAAGTTTACCATCTAGTGGAGGGAACTGCAACACGTATATACTAAAACAGCTGAGTTAAGTGTATGAACTACAAGTCACTGTGTAAACATGCCAAAGCAAGCAAAATAAATACAGTGCAAGTAGTCCAAGAATTGCACTTTAACTGATCAGGAAAGGGTAGAACAACTTTTAAGAGCCAGAGAGATGGGGGTGCTTTATAGAATGTTGGTGTGTTCTGTTGAATGTCTGGTCTCTTGGCTTTGAGAACTGCTTAAGCTAGTTCCTCAATAAGCATTAAAAACCAGGGTCCCTGGCCTAGAATAATAAATATATCTGGTTTCTTCAATCTATATAAATCTTTGTATCTGAATTCCTTTATAAAATAACTCATTAAAAAAGAACCAAAATGATACAATCATACTGAGAAATCTGCAGGAACCCTCAGTGACAGGACCGCTCAATTCAGAAGTGATTTAAAACTTTTTTCTGTACTAATTAAGCTTAAGAATGATGGTTTTAAAAAGGAGGCCCAAGAGGAAACAGCAAGAAAAGGAACTCTTGCCCAGCTGGTGTGGTTCGGTGGTTGAGTGTTGACTCATGAACCAGGAGGACACTGTCAGTTCAATTCCCTGTCAGGGCACATGCTCCATCCCCAGTGTGAGACATGCAGGAGGCAACGGATCCGTGAATCTCATCACTAATATTTCTCTCTTTCTCCTCTGAAACCAATAAAAATAACATTATTAAAAAGGGAACTACTCTACTCTTGATCAGTTCTTGATCTATACTCAAAATGTGCATAACGTGCAGAACTTTTTTTTGACTTTGCAAGACTAATTTTTGGGAAAACACTTTTCCAATTATACTTGGCTTAGGTTAGCATTTAAATTAATTTGCATTTTCTAAGGAGAAATTATCTAACGCAATTTTTCTCTAATAATGCATCCAGTTAACCAATAGTTTGTGAGATAGTCTTCTATACAGTGCTTTGCTTTAAGAAGTACTAAGTTCTTTCCATCTTGTTCAATCAACATTTATTAAACTGTTAGCATTGCATTTGGCTCATTGGGAAATACAAGTATTACAAAAATTCCATAGGGCATGAAAAATTAACACAAAACATTCCACAGTAATAAATTGTGAGACTAAATGCATCAGAGAAGACAACCATTATTTGGATTTAGCAGCTTATTTTTCATAGTTGCAGAAATGAACTTGAGGATGACCAGGATTTAAAGCTGTAGGTGACTGCTAATTGAGGAGTGGGAAGTTGGAGAGGGGAGGAATAAGTCTGAAAACATAAGCAAGTACACAGAAGCAAAAACAAGCATCGTCAGTATTCATCAGATGAGGGGAAGATGTGATTGAGAATAGTGATAAATTTTTAAAAGGTAGACTATAATCCATTGATTCATATTAGATCAAGTGACATGTTTTTGGAAGATCATACTTAATGGTCAGGATACAGACTAGTCAGTGAAATAAGGTTAGACATTTTAGTAATAAATTTGGTGCACAGACAAGGATGCTGATATGGCAAATGAAGATGGAGGAAAAATCCAAAAAGGATTTTAAAGAACTCCATTTCACAACACATCTCTATAGTCTAGCTTAAGTTAGATACAATGGTACTGTGACAAAGAACTAGTGACACAAAAAAATCTAATGTCTTCAAGTATTAGAAACATTCTAGGCCACAATATGGAAAATGCCCTAAATATTTAGTTCTACTGCACAATAATATAACTCGTATAGGGGTTTAGTCCAACTTAAAATTGAGACCTATATTTACCGATTCTGAAAGGTGGGAAACAAGTTTGGCTTGAAAAATCATTTGGTCTGGCCCTGCTATGGCCGTAAGGTAAGTTAATTAAATGTTTGACCAAATATAGGCTAATTTTTAAGTTGGTAATTTGTATGGCCCAGGAATGTTTTTAATGTCTTGTGGCACAGTAAAAAGGTTCTCTACCCAATTTAAGATACTCAGAAAAGCGTTTCAATTTTCTGGGTTTCTCTTCCAAAGCAATTGAATAATTCATCTTTTGAATGTCTATTCAGTGTAATAGCATTGTACTACATACATACCTAGGAGGAAAGGGGATGAGGTTATAACCCGTTAGAAGACAGGTATATGGTAACACTAAGGACCAATAGTACTTTTTTCATTTATTTATCATGTTCCACATACTGCTTTTGTTCCTTAGAAAATAAAAATTCATGAACCAAGAAAGTTGATGTAGATTGACAGAGAAAGCCAGCCAGGTGACATATGCTATACTAGAGCACATACAGTCTGTGCTAACATACAAGGGAGTGATTCTGTTTGATGAGTGTGCCAAAGCTTTCAGGGGTAATTTCTTCAAGTACTACTTGAGGTATTGCTCCCATACTCATTTTCTTGACTAAACTAGACCAAGTGGGACTAAAAAACTTTAATACAGTATTCTTATTGACAATTTCAACAGGAGACCAACAAGTTGAAGTTTGTTTCCTTTAGATTTTTGCAATTTAAGATTGGGGGAGATATGAATGACAAATGTTAAAGTACTACTCTCAAATAATTTTCAACTAAAAATGACACATCGACAGAAATGTATACTTTTTGATCACAAGATACTACTTCTGTGCCTACTTAAGGCACAGAAAATATAAACAGCCAATTTGACTTGCAGGTTCCTAAAAGACACAGCAATGCTAAGAAATAAGATCACTGCAGAACTGTTTCATGTCATAAAAACTTAAAGGCTTCTGAAAGCATATTCCCTTTTTTGGTAATAAATGACCAATTTTATGCCAAGACCCTTTTCCCCCCTAGCATTTCTACTCCACCCAATTCTTACACTCTATGCCTTACTATTCCATACCTGAAGATGTACAGGGTGGCAGAAAACAAGTAGATTCATGTCTTCAGCATTTTCTCCTAAGATCTAGAAATACTTTCCTGGTTTTTTAAGTTTGGTACTCATGAAATTAAGCTCTACTCAAAACCTAAATGTATCCAGAAGCTGAAAAGGGAAATTATTTTTCCCAACAGTTAAGAAGACAGAGGTCAAGTTATAGGAAGAAAACTTAACCGAAAAAGAACCAACCTAACTTTGGAGCTGATATACACTATTTAGTTGGTTTCCACCTTGCTGTTATGGATCCTTTACAATAGTGATAATTTCCTGTTGATTTTGCATCATAGCTCCCTCTAGTGGTTAAGTGATTTCCCCTAGCATTTAATCAAATAGCAAAGTGAAATATTGTGGGGGTTTTTAAATCACCTTAAGACATTCAGCATCCCTACAATTTGACATATTGCTCACAGGCTCTCAGTTTCCATTATCTTCACATTGATAGTTCTATCAACAATTGATAGATGATACTTCTAAGTTGTATAGTAACAGGAGTACACTTTATAACCCAGGTGAGTACTTTGTATTTTGTAAGAGATGAAAAAACACTCAGGACCTGATTAACTTACAAGTGTTGTTTTGACAATCTGTGTTTCATGCCTACCTAAATAGTAACCGCCTAAGCAAAGCATGAATAACAGCTCTCCCTGGTAACCTATTATGAGGTTACTTCTGCCTAAAATTAACTTCTGCATGAAGTCAAGACTAATTTACTATGTACTTACAGAAGCACCAAATGATTTTTGTAAGAAGCACCCCTCAAGTCCTCGTTCACAAGAACAATGCTGATTTAAGTATACTCTGACTTTTTGCACCTTTATCTAATGTCTTTGTAAAAGAAAAAAATGTAAAATAAGTCTTTGCCAGGATGACTTTGTTCTATAGACAATATGAACATGTTTCCTTATAATTTTACTTCATGCCAATTCCAGCTATTCCTATAGGACCAGAATGATCAGTGTTCCTAAAAATAAAGTAAGGGGGGGAGGGGATCTGCCCTAAAAGAATGCAGTATTCCACTGTATACACTAGGATGGCAAACTATTTCCTTCAGTGGAATACAAATGTTTTGAACTCACTATAGCAACAGAATATAAAATGTTGGGTCATACCTTTTCTTTTCTTATGGCCACTTCAGCCTAAGTTAGGGAACTTATATCTCAATAAATATCCACAGAAACAGGTTTGTTTTTACTCACATCCAAAGTTATACAATCTTAGCCTTATATATTCTATTATAGTTCTACAATCCCCTTTCCAAACTCTTGAGGACAAATGTATCTGAAATTCAGAGCCTGTTTACAAAAATATAGCATACAGGACCCTATATCAAACATAAGACCCTCAGCAAACCCGTGATAACTACATAATGACACACATCAGTATTTCTGCAGGAAGACAAGTTAGTCACAGGTACAAAATGAAAACACTAATTTTTGTCAGGTTTTACATTCAATTAGTCCAACAAAATTAGATTTCGTTTAGTTTAAGAAACTGTGAAACCCATTTTCTTCTGCCTTTGCATTCTCCATACAGTTAATAGAATTAAGTTAAACCAAAGGATGGTTATATTACAATAGAACCTCAATCTAATTTCTCTCCTTTTAATAACTACTTTTGATAGTGTACAGTATACAAAGCAAAAAGGCACATGTAAATTCTTCACAGAAACTTAAAAACACCAGCCCTAATGAGCAAAATGTTTCAAAAACAAAACTAAAAGTTGTAATTCTGGAATCTTAAGCACGAGTGGATATATGCACTAGAAATGTATTCAAGTGTGAAAATTAGAAAAACAATTTTAAACAAGGGAAATATGTTCATATTTCAAACATTGAGAAAATAAACATATCTTAATTCTTAAAATACAATTCAGATCCCAAATAGGAATCAGAAAATAGGTTGCTTACCTTTTGTTTCCAGCATGTAGGCTGAACAGCAAGATGGGTTACTCAATCTGATGTAATGAAAATAGGTGCTTCTTAGACTTAAGTTTTTCCTTGGTTAGAAAATAAACTAATTATAGGCTCCCTGTAATATTCTAAGAGGAGACAAATAGGGAGAAAAGGTGGAAAATTCAAGCCAACTATTTTCGTTTCCAAAAGGGTGGCTTTCTGCTAATAGCTGCCAAAAACAGTTAGAGGTTTAAGGGCCATTCTCCTAAAACTGAAAAAAAATAGGCATCTCCCCTCAGTTTGTAGCTGTCCTGCTTTTAACTGCAAATACTGTGCCCCTCATTCGCTAATACACATTGCCCTTTCTAATCTTCAAACAGCCTATCTTGTTTTCACCCTGGTATTCAAACTACTAAGTTTTAGTAGCGCATATCTTTCAACTTAGTTTAAATGTACTCAACCTTGAGTAAAGGCAATTTTCACTTTAACCTTATCAAAATGTTCAGTAAACAAACGAAATCAGGCTTTCTTAAATTTACCCCCCATTTACCATTCCAAAATTAAATGTCGAACCCTGAAGTGTCAGGCCTAGTTAATGAGAAACAAAACTTTTGTTTTAACTAATCTTTCTGCTTCTTGAACCTATTTTGAATTTACATAAAATAAATCTATATCAATTGCTTTATTACTTAAATATTTTAAGTGGAATTCTATTTTTAAATATCCCTCTTCCTCCTAACATTCCACAGGGCTCATTTATATGTATGTTAGGTGACCTTATGCAAATCTTGGGGCCCATTTCCTCCTCTTACTACTCTTGTTTTAAATCATGTCACCTGAATAGCTGTCTTAAGTTCAGCTTCCAAATATCACCAGCACCCAAGGGAAATGTTAATGGATGCAGAAAAAGAATGGTTTGATGGTTTTGACTAGCTATCAGGAAATCAGACTAGGAAATTTAGGTTAAAATCCTAATTCAAGCAAATTGAAAATTTAAAACCAAGGGACTATTATCAAATAAAAAGACACAAAAACTGGTAGACTACAAAATATAATCACTGCTTTGACATGTTTTTGGATATAGTTGAGCAGGGGTCAACCTTATGGTTGAGCAGGGGTCTATAAGACAAAATTCTAAAGAATGATCAGCTTTTCATCAGCAACAATCCCCTGAATAAGCAGTTATCCTTCAGGTGTACTATTTACATTTCAAAAAGGAAGTAAATTGTGTTGAGATTTCTTAATCTGTGCTGAATTTAAATACTTACCAATTTTTGAGATGTTTCATTGAGAATCTCAAAGGCTACTGCCAAGCTAACATTTATCAGACATCACTCAAATTTTGTATAAAAGCCTATCTTATCTAGATGATCACCAAAAATAAGCAGCATCTATAAATTTTAATAACTTTTTTATTATCAAAGTATCGGAAATTTCTTTCAGAGACTAGATCATCCGCCATCACCATGTTACATACACAATTACCTTTCTCACCCTTTCTTCTCTTCCTCTGAGTATTTTTACAACAATTAACAGAAATTGCTTAACACCATTGTTACCTTTCAAGAACCTTTAATTTACTAACACATTAATGCAAGTCAGAATCTTATCATTTAAAGCATTAACTGATAGTCTCCCAGTTAAACTCTTACAAGAGGAAAAAGGACAACCATGCATAGTTTTTTAAAAAACGTTTATTTTTCAAAGAAAAACGGCAACAGCCAATTGGAAACCTACTTATTCTTCAACTCCAATTTTGTTTTCTTTAAATTTAGAAATGACTTACTGATTTACTATTTTAAACAAACCCCCACCCCTTTCCCCCTTTAAATGTTTACCATCTACTCGTGCTGAATCCTTCCAAGGAGATTGCTCCAGCGTTTATCTCCAGGTCCTCGCTTTGCTCCTTTTTACCAAAAAATGCAAAACACAATTCCATCGTGCATCTTAAGGGCTCCAATCGTCAAAAATAGGAAAAAAAAAATCTTTGGAATAGCCAATTAAGTTGAATAAAAAAAAAAATCCACATGAATGCGGTTTGGTTGGGGCAGGAATCCACTCCTATGTTCCTGGTAATCTGATCCCGCTCCATGAATCCTTGTAATTCATCCTCCCTATCCTATCCACATTATGATTTGAATCCAATGATCCAGCTCCAAGGATTGGGATCCAGTGAGCCCTCTCCAATCCAAACCTTTATAACCAGCAAAACCAAAAAAGAGGAGGCAAAATGTTAGATACTGTAATCAAAAAAGGTTTCTGGGGAATGATGAGTTATGTCTGTCATCAGTTTAACAGATGTACATCAATAACTATCAAATTCCCCAAAACAAGTTTCTGAATGGTGTTCAGATAAACTTTAGAAACTTAATCATCATAGAGACTAATTGGAAGAAGCATTTTATATTTACAGTTCAACTGATAATGCCAACACTTGTTACTGTACAGCGTTATTACAGGTTTTGTGATTGCAAGAAGTTACGTATTTGAGAAGTTTACTGGTACTGTTACCCACCTAAGTCTAAACTAAACCTAATGCTCCCATCTGCAATTTAATTTGTAAATTAAAATTAAAGTGTTTTAAACATGAGTCAATTATGAATATTAGTTAAAAGGGGAAGATGATACTTAAAAAGTATATTCCCAACTAGATTATCTACACCAATATGTTGGAATTCTATAATTTGCTTTCATTTTGTCTTAAAAAAAATGAAATAGCAACGCTATATCAGTCACACAGAGGACATGCAGATTTAGCAGTATTGATATTATACTCTATCTGGTTGGAATTAAAGACACCCTGTACCCACATGTACACCAACAGCAGGTCACACATTAACAGTTGTAACTAAGCACTGTGACAAATTAGCCAGTTCTTCCCACATTAGTCCCTATTAAAACAAAAAAGGGGGGGAAGGGAGCAAAATAAACTGTTATATATGGGCAATATAATTTTTCCACAATTGCCAAGGTTTAAAGAGCAGAGCAATTGTAGGTAAAGGTAACTGCATAAGATGTTTGCAAGTGTTTTAAGGTAGATGCATATATATTATTTTTAACGCTTGCCTTTTAGTATAAGGTCAATACTGCCAATTTCATCTGTGACAATAGCACTTGGAGTCATACCATTGCCTCCATTATTGATCTGATCCTCCTCAATCCTCCTTTTGACAATCCTAAAATGATTGAAATGTGCTCCACAATCCTTAATCCAAAGCATTCTTAATCCATCTCTTCAGATATGTCTACAGAAAGACACATGAAAAGCAAGATAAACATAAGAACTTCCCCAGGTAAGATAACCACAAACATCCCCAACATCCCCGTTCACACAAACCAGAGCAGAATAGACATTTGCACAATATCACAGTCTGAAGAGAATGGAGAATTAACTAAATTTAAACAATCCTGTCTACGACATCACTTAAAAATACAATTTACCAGACATGAGGGGAATGTAGATGTTAGGAGCAAGGGGATATTACACAAGAATGCAATTCAACACTTTAGCCCATTCTGAACAAAACAGTTTGAATTAAAAAAATGAAAAGATTGTACTGAGTAAAGGAAAACTGTATACAACATGGGTTCTACAAAAAGTGTCACCAATTATCTTATGTACGAGAGCGAGATCTGCTATGACGGGGAGAATAGCGTGGTGATCCTCTGCTTCTCCTTGGGGAGTAACTGCGACTCCTGCTGTTGCTTCTGCTACGGCTTCTGCTACGACTACGGCTTCGAGATCGAGATCTTCCATAACTTGGACTTCTGGGCCCATCAACTTTAACCCGGATGTAGGCAGTTTCTCCCTATTGAATAGACAGAACTTTCGATTGAAAGATCTAAGCTTTTACCTGTGTTCAGGCATGCTGAATGAGTACAATGTAGCTAAAACCAGAAATCTGGCACTTTACTTGGGCACCCTTGCCTGAATCTTACCTGCAAGATCCACTGTTAAGACCACTGTATCCAATTCTGGCCAAAGAAAAAAATAAGTGTATAACCTACCTCATGGGATCTAAACTTAGTGTTATCCAGTTTTCGAACTGCATAGGTCATATCTTCTTTCCGTACAAACTCCACGACACCAGTGCCATCTCGGTAAACATCAGCATAACATACATCACCTGCTTCACGCATGTGATCCTTCAAGTCCTGCCAGCTTCCACTTGGAGGCAGTCCTGAAAAAGTGACTTTTTTTCAACACCAATCACCCCAAATTTCACGTTAAGTTTAAAACTTCCATTAGAACAGTGTAATTAATTACATTTAAGGTCATGGGTAAAAGAGCTAAGATTCTGGAGGCCGGAGTCCAAAGTTATTTGAAAAATATTCCAGGTACCGAAGCCTAACCCGATACATCTCCACTACAATAATCCCTGTTAATTTCCTAAACTAGAAACTCAAGTTAATTACGACCTAGCCTAAGGGACTTGCATTTGTTAAACTAGCCATGGCGGGGGGGAAAATTTAAAGTAGTTTTTTTTCCCCCCGTTCCTCCTCCTCAATCCGTATTCCCAGGTAAACACTCACCAGAGACAACCACTCTGTTCTCAGATCGCCTGGACGGGGGGCCGTAGCGGCCTCTGGGTGCTCCGCCGCCTCCACCCCCGCCGCCGCCTCGGCCTGTACCGCGGCCGCTTCGAGGAAACTCGACCCGCAGACGGTATCCGTCGTAATCGTAGCCGTCGCGACCGTACACCGCATCCTCCGCGTCCCTGCGTGACCAGAGAGCGCGAGGCGGCTAAGGAAACAGGCGCCCGCGGGGGCAGCCGGCTCCGCCGGGACCTGGCGGCCCCCCGCACATGCGCACCGGGGGCGGAGGCGCTCACATGCGCCGCATAATGGGAAGGGCCCCTCCCCCACCCAGGAACACGCCGGGCGCCCGACCACTACGCCACCCCGGCCCTCAACGCCTCCGTTTCCCGCCCCGAGCCCGAGCCGGCTCCGGGAGCCGCCGCGGGAGCCCGCCCAGCCCCCAAGAAAGGCCGAGCCGACCCAGCTCCTTACTCGCCTCCTGCACGGGCGACAGCGTCTTGCCCCCTACCTCGGAGCCCGGGTCTCCCATTCTCTACATATTAAGGCCTGGGCGCTCTCCCCAACTACTCCAACCGATTTTCCTCAAAGGCCGCAAGCCCCAGGTCGCCTCACCGCGGGTCCTCGAACTCAACGAAGGCGAAGGGTGGTCCTCCGCGGCGGTTCTTGAGGTCGATGTCGCGGATAGCGCCGTACTTGTAGAACACGTCCTCAATGTCCTTGGTCCGAATGTCCGGAGGTAAGTTACCCACGTAGATGCGGCAGTCATTGTTCCCGGCCGGGCCGCGAATCACACCACCTCCGGACATGGCGACGACGGAAAGCGCGGACTCGAGAACAGACCCTTCCCACCAGACCTAGCGCACGGGAGAGCGAACCTGCAGCGACACCACGGCTCCCGCGGCCCCTCCAAAATGGCGCCTTTATCTACTCGGCGCACGGATATGGGGGAGGGCAGCAGAGGAGCGGGAGGAAGCGGCGATTTGGTTTCAGTGCGCACGCGCAGGAGCGTAACGGGACGCGAAAGTACGCTCACGTACGCGCGACGTCACCCTCCGCGCGAAGGGAAAAAAAGTTCCCCGCGCTCCCGATTTGCCAGTAGTTTGGGAAGGGAGTGGCTAGCTTTTGATTGAAAGATACAGAGCCCTTGTGAAAGGATCACTAATCCCTGTCGGGTCTTAAGAGGTAGTTTCCTCAGGAAAAAAAAAGCCTTTTAGAGCATCTTAGGCGCGCCTTGAAAAGATTTGGTGAAACCTATCCTAGAGCCCGTCCCACCATGCTCCGCGGCGGTAACGGCCTTTGGCGGGAAAGACTCCTGGGGGGCGGAGTCAAAGGGACGCGTCGGCAGTTCCGGAAACTCGGGCTTCCTCGGAGAGTGCGCCCGTCCCAGGGATTGCGCTACGTTACATTCAATCTAGAGTCAAGGGGTGACTGTCTTCCTGCCCCAGGGATATGAGGCATTTTGCAGAGATACCATACAACATTATTGAAATTGAAGACATCCAGGGGAATGGGAAAAATAAGGAAGGAGCGCTAAAGTTAGTACACAAAATATCCGCAGTAATAGCCCGGAAAAGTTCCTAGAGATGGATTGCAAATTTGATTCCGGTCATCCCAGAAGTCACAGTAAAGAAGGGACCACGAGTATGTTCAATATCCAAAGTGCCTTTGAGATTAAAAAAAAAAAAAAGATTGTATAGAAGAAGGGCATTATTTCTTAGTTTTAAAAGTTGATTGCATTTTACAAATGTTTGGTAGTCCATGTACCATGTACTCTGTGATGGTTTCCAAAATTATGTGTATGTGTGGGAGTACTTCTGTAAAGAGGATTTGAAATTTTAATCAGATTTAATCAGATTCTTAAAAGGTAGATCCCCAAAGGGGAAATAACCTCTGAAAATTTTAGAGGGAAGGACAGATTGATTATCCTTCAATGATACTTTTTGAAACTGAGCTTTTAATTAAAAGACAAGAACCTGATAATTTTTTAAATGAGAAGCTGACCAAAAAGGACAGCCTTTTAACAAATTTATTCAGTTTCTAGCGCTGTCCTATTTGGTTAGTAGCAGAAATGAGAATTTATTTTTACATTGCAGGTATTGTTTTATTCAATAGTTATTTACTGAGCATATTTTCTTTTCTGTTCATTCATCCATCCATCAATTTAGATTTATTCAGGTTCATCTTCTGTTGATTAATGTTAAGTCAATGATAACTGAAGTGATTTAAACATAAGTGCTTTTAACTTCAGGACATTTTCATTCCAGAAAAATAAGAAAATCGAATTTGCTTTGATTTATTCTTGTCTGTTTGAACTAATGCAGTAATTTCTGATTTTGTTCAGTTCAGAGGAATACAAGGTAGATGTTAATACAGAGTGAATAGGACATTCTTGTTTTTCTATCAGCTTCTTTTGTATTTGAATAGAACCTGTGTTCTGAGGTCCATCATCAGGTCAGGATTTAGCAGGAAACGTCTAGATGGCTCTTTATCAAGATCTCCCAGGATGGCAAGATCTCCCAGGATGGCATGATTATTACAGTTAATACTATCCATGTACCAGAGTTGCTTAATAGATTTTAGTCCACAAGAAAGCAAATAAACCAAACTATTTGTTCATTTGTTGGTGGTAGGGCAGATTCATTTTTAATAACCAGGATGCTCAAATTGTTCTTGGCAAGACTGGTAAGCACAACAGGCATTTGCTTGGCAAATGAGAAATTAAAACAAAATCAAGTGAGCCATTTTGAGAGATACTTCATTCAGATCATGGTGAGACCTGATAAACAACAGAGTATATAGACTTCCTCAATGACAGGAAAATTCATCCCCCCTGGATTTGAAATGAGAAGACAGTTTCTCAGTGATTTGCAGAACATTAAAAAATCTATAACTGTGATGATAGCTATACAACTCTGTAAATAATACTAAAAATCATTGAGCTGAAACCGGTTTGGCTCAGTGGTAGAGCGTTGGTCTGCGGACTGAAGGGTCCCAGGTTCGATTCCGGTCAAGGGCATGTACATTGGTTGCGGGCACATCCCCAGTGGGGGGTGTGCAAGAGGCAGCTGGTCAGTGTTTCTCTCTGACATTTTCAGCTCTCTATCTCTCTCCCTTCCTCTCTGTAAAATATCAATAAAATATATATAAAAAATAATACTAAAAATCATTGAAATGTGTAGACCTACAGTGAGTGAATTGTATAGTATGCAAATTATAACTCAGAACTTTTTTTAAATGTCTGGGGGGAAAATATCTCCACAATCAACAAAGGCACTCTCTGTCTAGTACCATTCCTCTAAAGGCATTATTGGGGTTTGGGGTGCTCTAATTTGCACTGAAATACAGCTCCCCTAATCTGGAAATACTGTTTTTAATATTCGTGCGTCTTCATGTCCTCCCTGGCAGATTTCTGTTTTATTTCCTTTATTACCAGTAAATTCTCTCTTCAAACAAATACTATTGACAGTTTACTGACTGCTATTTTATTTTAATTATTATTTTTTCTGACTGCTCTTTTAAAAAGGTGGAATGTTAGATGAACAGGATGTTGTTTCTTTGGAACTTCATCATGCAGTCAGTGGATAGACAGAATGGTACAAGAATTGTTTTTCATTTCACAGTATAATCAGGATGGCCCCTTTTCAAACTCAAAGATGTCATCTAATAATGTATTTTTGGTAATCTTATTTTAGGACTAGCCTCCCTCACTCTTTGATTCCCCTTGTTTTGTTTTTAGCTAATGCTTTCCATCCTTATTGTTCCATTATTGATGACAATAGGTTATGATTTTGCCAGAAAACAGCTCTTAAAATCATCTATTAGGAAGAGATATATTTTCACCATGTCTTTCTCTTCCTAATTGTTACTACCTCTCTCTCTCTTGCTGCTCAGTTCTTCCTCTTAGAAACTGAAACTCAGCTGCATATTGTACATTTCCTAATTTGATTGAGTAATGGCTCTTTAAGGAATTATATTAAAAATATGGCAGATATGCTTTATTTGCTAAAAATGCTACCTGTTTTGGCAATTTAATCTTAAGGTCTGAGTCCTATATAAATGTTAGCTATTTTATTATTAGTAGTAGTTATATGTTAACACTGCAGCCAATTGTGTTAGAAATAATGTCAATAAAATTTTTTAATTTGAAATTTTGAGAGTATGATTATTTTTTTTCTCTTTATTTTAGAAGATACCCCAGATTAGCTGAAAACTCTCATAATTACTTTTCTAAATTTGCTTGCAACATAGACTACATGCCCACAAGCCTAAAATAAAGGGTGGGGCAAAAGTGGGTTTACTAGTACAGTTGTTTGTATGGAAAGTAATACAATAACTAACAGTACAAGAATAAACCCTTGTATTAGCGAACTGACAACTACACCTGTTTGCCCCACCTTGTATTGACTTATCTGGCCCTTACAGAAAAAAAAATTTGCCAGTATGAGAAGAAAATAGCCTGCTTTTGTAATTTTTACTTAAACCTAAGTAAAAAAAATCAGTTTTGTCATGTTCTCTCTCTCATACATGTTTTTGTCATGGGTAAGAGCTTACATTGTTAAGAAGTTGTAAACATAAGTAATACACATTTTCAAGTGCTATGTTGCTTCTACATGCTTCATCGGACACTGCTACAGTTTAGTGATAAGGTACACAGACCTGGTGGAAACAAACTCCTTTGCTGGTCTAACAAGCCTAGAACAGAAGCTTTTGCTCTGCTGTAAGTGGTTGCTTTTTTTTTTAGTTGTGTCAAAATGCTCAGTGCAAGGGTGTGAGTTTCTGTAATCATTCTGGCACTGAAATGGTGTTGCATGCAAAGAATCCATACAGGTTTTGTTTTATGTAAATATTTACTAATGTCTACTCACTGTGGAATTCCAGGTGACGTTTCCAAAATTTGCAGATTGTGTTCTATAGTTTTGGAATCCCACCAGTTTTCAGCCTGGTGCTGGTTACACCATGCAGGCCCCATGAGGGCTACTAGATGTGGTGAGCAACATAGTCAACTAGACCCAATGCCCATGGGATATTTCCTTGTCTGACTGCAGTTTCTTCTAAGTTAATGTCTACTCTTTGTAGAATGCGGACACCAGGGGAGAAAAAACTATTTCCCTTGGCTCGTTGGGATCTATCTTCATATAAATTGATTGAGAATGCTTGCCTTTATAGGAATTTCCTCTCTTTTTTGTGGGAATACAACCTCTCCCTCTACCTCAGGTCAACATGGGCCAACATTAATATATTTTCCGAAGTTTGGATTGTTCACTATTAACACCACATGTAGGGCATTCTCAGTACACAGATAAGGTTGAATCTTGTCAGCCAAACATGGTCCAGCACATTTTTCCTTTTCCAATCTCAGTTCCTCTAGTAAGTGATGAAAACCAAGTCTGAATATCCTTCATGTGACCTTCTGGATCTTCTTTCTGATACAGTGCAAGCCACAGCTCAAATAAGAACATACACATTCCTGCCGAAACCGGTTTGGCTCAATGGTAGAGCGTCGGTCTGCGGACTGAAAGGTCCCAGGTTCGATTCCGGTCAGGGGCATGTACATTGGTTGCAGGCACATCCCTGGTAGAGGGTGTGCAGGAGGCGACTGGTCGATGACTCTCTCATCAATGTTTCTAGCTCTCTATCCCTCTCTCTTCCTCTCTGTAAAATATCAATAAAATATATATTTTTTAAAAAGAACATACACATTCCTGCAAAGCATCTACATCTGTACAGAGATAAGAAATATTTCTTATCTATACAGAATCCCCCATAATTTTGTGGTGATAGAGCATGCCTTCACCAAAAACAATAATTTATATACCCATTCAGCTTCTCAGTCTAAAATTTCTGCATTTAGAAAAATGCTTCATATTCATCCCTGCCCTTCTCACCAAAGGACACATTTTTCTGATTCTCACTAATGACACTCAAATCTCCCATCTGGGTTTGTTATCAGACTTACAATTCCCACTAAGGGGCTCATTCCTCAAAAGTCTTCTGGCCGGTATGGCTCAATTGGTTGAAGTGTTGTCCTTTACATTGAAGGTTTGCAGGTTCGATTCCAGGTCAGGGCACATACTCAGGTTGTGGGTTCAGTTCCCAAATATGGCATGTTTCTCTCTTATCTCTCTTTTTCTTTAAAAAAAAAAAAAGTGCCGAAACCGGTTTGGCTCAGTGGTAGAGTGTCGGTCTGTGGACTGAAAGGTCCCGGGTTCGATTCCGGTCAAGGGCATGTATATTGGTTGCGGGCACATCCCCGATGGGGGATGTGCAAGAGGCAGCTGGCCGATGTTTCTCTCTCATCGACGTTTCTAGCTCTCTATCTCTCTCTCTTCCTCTCTGTAAAATATCAATAAAAAAAATATATTAAAAAAAAAAAGAAAAAAAAAGTGCTATTAGAATAATTTTTTCCAAGATGAGTAAATGAGTGTTGCTTTATTTATTTGTTTATTTATTTATATAGTAAAGGTGGAAATTTATTGAAAAACAAGTACAGACTCCCATGTGGGGAGGAGGGAAGAATCTCGCAGCACAAACTCCTACATGGGAAGAGGGAAGGAGTCCCCAATGAGTGTCGCTTTAAATTTGTGCAACTAGAAAGCCCCTAACCTAAAAGTAGTCTAAAGGATTATCAGATCTCCTACCTTAATAGATGCAGTAACTGCTTACCAACTTAAAATGTGTTTTCCTAGCTTCACCTAAATCCATGCTTTTTTGTTTGTTAGTTTGTTTTTATAGATTTTTAAAATTGATTTCAAAGAGGAACTGCGAGGGAGAGAGAGAGCTAGAAACATCCATGATGAGAGAGAATCTTGGGTCTGCTGCCTCCTGCATGCCCCCTATTGGGGATGGAGCCCGAAACTCTGACATGTGCCTTGACAAGGGAATCAAAGGTGACCTCCTGGTTCCTAGATCCATGCTCAACCACTGAGCCATACCAGCCAGCTAAGTACAGATGTTGTGTGGGGTTTTTTTTTTTAATATGGACATTTTTGTTAATAATGCTTTATGAAGTCACAATTCTGGAGTTTCTTATAAGTTCTTAGTTTACAAATATGCATTAGAATATTGGGGCTTTAATTTCCCATCTGACAATGTGCTCTTACAATTCTCTAATTGCACTTAGAAAAAATACATTTTTCTAGATGTTTATGCAGCAATTTGTATTCAACTATTTGAATGCCAAGGCCATGCCCCAACAGATTCAATATTCCTTACAGTGTCTCAATAATTTTTTAAATTATATTTTTATTCATTTCAGAGAGGAAAGGAGAGGGAGAGAGGGAAACATCAATGAGGAGAGAGAATCACTGATCAGCTGCCACCTGCGTGCCCCCTACTGGGGATCGAACCCACAACCCAGGTGTGTGCCCTTGACCAGAATCAAACCCAGGTCCATTCAGTCCACATGCTAACGGTCTATCCACTGAGCCAAACTGGCTAGGGCATGTTTCAATAATTTTTGAGGCTTTGCCTTAAATAAAAATAAATACTTGTCTTGAGATGGCATAAAGTAGAGGCTCTAAGTATATTTTGAGCCATACCAAATTATTAAAGTCATTTCCAAAGTTTACACTACTATAAATAGCAAATATAAACAGTATAGTTAAAAATACCTATACTGCCCAGCAGGCATGGTTCAGTGATTAAGAACTGACTTATGAATCAGGCAAGTGGTCACAGTTTAATTCCCAGTCAGAGAACATGCCAGTGTGAGGTGTGCAGGAGGCAGCCCATCAATGATTCTCTGTCATGATTGATGTTTCTGTCTCTACCTCCTCCCTTCCTCTCTAAAATCAATAAGAATTAAAAAACGACAACAACACTATACTAACCAACTTTTTTTTTTTTTTTACATTTTATTGATTTTTTACAGAGAGGAAGAGAGAGGGATAGAGAGTTAGAAACATCGATGAGAGAGAATCATTGATCAGCTGCCTCTTACACACCCCCTACTGGGTATGTACCTGCAACCAAGGTACATGCCCTTCACCGGAATCGAACCCGGGATCTTTCAGTCCATAGGCTGACGCTCTATCCACTGAGCCAAACCGGTTTCGGCCTAACCAACTTTTCTTAGGCAAGGCTGTAATAATAAACAACCTCCCAAATATCAGTGGTTTAATAAAGAAACGGGTTTATTTCTTTATATTACATATTAGCGACCACGCATCAGCAGAGGCACTATCCATATTATTATGGAATCCGGAAACCTGGTGCAGAGGAAAGATAGGCTTTGAACAAAATGGGTTTTGGTTTAAATCCCTTATACTAGCTGTCTGATCTTGCACAACTTCCTTAACCTGCATAAGCTTCTGTTTCTTCATCGTTAAAATGTGGATAAGAGTACTTTTAGAACCTGGACTGTTTGGCTCAGTGGATAGAGCGTTGGCCTGCAGACTGAGGGGTCCCAGGTTCAATTCTGGTCAAGGGCATGTACCTTGGTTGCGGGCACATCCCCAGTAGGGGGCATGCAGGAGGCAGCTGGTCGATGTTTCTCTCTCATGGATGTTTCTTACTCTCTATCTCTCCCTCTCCCTTCCTCTCTGTAAAAAAAAAAAAAAAAATCAATAAAATCTAATTTTTTAAAATAAAATAATTCTCCCATATATTAAAAAAAAAGTACCTTTGGAGTTGTGGAAATTAAATGAAATAACATGTGGAAATCAACTGGTAGTAGAGAGGCCTGCACATGGAGGTTCTTAATTAACAATCGTTCCTATTCAGGCTCTGATCACCTAATGTCCTTGGATTTTCAACATTTAAGGTTCAAATATTGTTCTGTTATATTCTTCTTTACAGAAAGGGATAAGAAGTGAAACTCAAGTTAGTCTGTCTTGTGACTAATTTAATATTGTGGATAAATAACAGTGGAAAAGAATGTTGAAGTTCTTGCCTAAATTAAGTTGTTTTGGGGTTCTTTTGAGGGGGAAGATATGGCTGATGCTGAAAAGGAGTTGGGAAACAAAAGTGTCCCTGGCCACACGACCTTTAGTACTACCCAGACATACAGCTGGAGGAGATAGGTTAGCCATTTTGTCTTTCTATGTTTCTGAAGAATGTTTCCCGTGTGGAAAAGCTGACAGGATGCCAGAAACCTCCTAATGAATGCAATGCTTTTCTCTGTTGCTTGGGGCTTAACTGTTTTTTTTAACAATCAACTACCATGTTTCCCTGAAAATAAGACATCCCCGAAAATAAGACCTACTTACAGGTTTCCTTCTGAGTGAAACATAAGGCATCCCCCCCAAAATAAGGCCCCCAGGCTCTGTCTCAGAATGAAAATTAATTTTAAAAAAATACAAAAAAAAAAAAGAAAATTAATTTACCATAAACTGGTCGCTAGGGCCACCCCGACTGGCATCTAGCAACCAGTGACATTACGCAGAGTCCTGACATCACTGCTGGGTGAATGGAGAGAAATCAGCGTGGAAACTTTGTGAAACCTAAACTGCAAGAAGTTGTGACTTGGGTGAAGAATTCATGGGAGAAAATCACTGACAGTTGCATTGCAAATGCACCTCGAGCAGGCTACCTTGACAAGAAGTACTCATTTAAAGACCGTGCTATTGCTAAACATGAGCGATTTGGTCCACTGATTCTGAAAGAAATGGAGTCACAAGAAATTCACCAGGAAATTCAGAAATTGGATTGTTATGATGATGTTCCAGAAGATGATGACATGATTGTCATTGAATAAAGCGTCACAGTTTGTCTGGTTTGTGTTGACAACTACCGTACCATATACAGGTAATATATTTCCTTTATTTTCATCTAACAATAAATGTGTCCCAAATTCTTCTTCATGGAAAAATAATACATCCCCTGAAAATAAGACCTAGCGCGTCTTTGGGAGCAAAAATTAATATAAGACACTGTCTTATTTTCGGGGAAACACGGTAGTTGGGAAAACATCTCAGGTTCCCCTTGCTAATCTGTGTGGTGTGCTGAGCAGCAGCCTATTGGGAAAGTACAGACTTTGGAGTCAAACAGATCTGAATTTGAATCCTGACCGTTCCACTTATTAGTTATATTATGGTGGACATCTAAATTAATGTCCTTTTACTCATCAATTCATCTGTTTGTGTACTCATCCTCATCCAGAACATCTATTGAGTACTCCCACTATGCCAGGCCCTAGGCTGGACATCCAAGAAACACGACACCTGCCCAGGACAATTTGCCCTTGGTCTATCAGAGTAGCCTGCAAACTTTCCCAGCCATTCATATTATTAAGAAAGCATTGGAGCACAAACCCCTCACATATGTACATTTTTAAAAGGTACTAGACTGTTTTCTAGACTGTTACATTGTATACATAATAAGATATTTGATTTTAAAATATATAGCACCCTGATCAGGTGGCTAAGTTGATTGGAGCACCATCCCACACACCACAAGGTTTCAGGTTTGGTTCCTGGGCTGGGCACTTATCTATGGATGTTTCTCTCTCACATTGATGTTTCTCTCTCTCTTCCTCTCTAAAAACATATTCTCAGGTGAGGAATGTGTAGAAGTAGATATAAATTAGATATAGATATATAGATATAGATAGTATCACATACCACCTAGTGCATACATCCAACTTTAGAGACTAGTAGTATCCTAGTGGTAAGCTTTTTGAACTTCACTTTCCACATCATTAAAACTGTAATGATGAAATCTTTCTAATGGTATTTTTTTTATAAACAGTAATTTTGATGCATTGGTTTTGATTAATTATTGTAATCTTCCAATGGTGCTGCAGGGAGATGTTTGGAACCTTTGTGTATGATTATTCATAAAGTGAATCACTAGAGCCAAGTATAGTGCTCAAAGCTTCCTGGGCATTTTATTTAATCCTCATGACAACCCTATTGTTACCTTCCATTTTATAAATAATAAACAGAGGCACAGAGAGGTTAAGAGTCTAGCTCAAGGTCAGTCAGTTAGTCAAACGGCTGTGTGGGGTTGGTACCCATAGATGCCCAGTCTTTAATGCAAACTGAGGAATGATGTCTACTCTAATGATCCTATGTTCATCTGAATGGGGTTCTCAGGTTTATGACCAAGAAGGAGGATAGACATTGTGACCCTCGATACCAGAGTGAGACCAAAACAGTCACCCAGTAGCAGATAAGCAGGTAATCCTAAACATCTCTTGGCCAAGTTCTTGGAATGCAGGAGTCTGCAGTCTCTCCTAAGTGATGAAATTTCAGTTTGGTTTGGGTTTTGAAAATACCATTGCAACTAGCCCTTTGCCCTTGCTCTCCTTTAGAAACTTGTTGCTGTGGCCTCAGGTGAACCCAGAGCCTTTTGTACCCAGTGAAAGCTTGGGCAGCAGCACCTTTAAAATACCTGAATCAGCCGAAACTGGTTTGGCTCAGTGGATAGAGCGTCGGTCTGCGGACTGAAAGGTCCCGGGTTCGATTCAGGTCAAGGGCATGTACATTGGTTGCGGGCACATCCCCAGTAGGGGGTGTACAAGAGGCAGCTGGTCGATGTCTCTCTCTCATTGATGTTTCTAACTCTCTGTCCCTCTATCTTCCTCTCTGTGAAAAATCAAAATCTATTTAAAATACCTGAACCGTTTGAAGCAGGGCCTCAAGTCGAGTTGTTGCCATAAAAACACACATTCTGGGACTCAGAGATACTAAGAAAAGAAAAAAAAAGGATAAAGTTTCTTTAGCTGGTAGAGATGCTCATAGAAGCCCAGCAATCCTGTCTCTGAGTAGGGCCAAAGGAGAGAAAAATGTATGTAAAGGGTAACAGAAGAGATGTCATAATATGTCATCAAATTTAGATCAGTTGGCCCTAGGAATTACCTAGAGACACAGAGGTTTGCTTAAAAGCAGGGTTAATGTGAGAATCACTCAACTTTGAGCTGGAAAAAAATTTCAAAATCACCCAGTCTAATAATTTTATGACAGAAGGAAAGAGGCCAAGAGAGGGAGGCAGCTTCCTGAAGGTCACTGATCTGAAGAGTTTCAGGCCACTGCCCCACCTGGCTGAGCCTGGGGGAGGGTGTAACAGGTAAGGAGGAAAGTGCAAAGCGTCTTCAGGAATGTCAGTAAACAGAGCAGCTTAGCTACAGAACAAGCGAAGGCTGTTGGAAGAAAGGCACTGCCCAAGATTGGACAGAGCCCAAAGGTAACAACGGGGAGTCCGGGAGGTTCATTCTTGAGGAAGGGGCAAGGCAGGGAGGCCAGTGAGGACACTATTGGGGAAGGTGTGTATTAAGAGTCCTAGGATTTTATATTTTACCTCCTAATGGTGAATCAGACACAACACAGCAATTAAAATGTTTGTTTCCATTAAATTCCAAATGTGATGTGAAATTAGTGCTTTTCCCCCTCCCTCCACTCAAGCTGACCGCTTAGTAGGCAACCTTTCTGTCCCTCCTCTCCTATCTTTTTAATGGTGGTTTCTGTTGCTTCTGGTTTGGGAGTGGGAAGAAGCAGGAACATGCCCACTTAATTGGTCCTGACTTGGGGATTGACATTGATGTTCTCAGAACTGGGCAGGTTTTTAAAGCTGGCACTCTCATGGGTACTCTATACACCACTCCCATCGTAATCAGTTCAGGCAGTTATAACAAAGTAACACAGACTGGGTGGTTGATAGTCAGCAGGAATTTATCACAGTTCTGAGATCAGGGTGCCAGCATGGACGGATTTTAGTGAGAACTCTCTTCTGGGTGGCAGACTGCTGACGAGTCTCATTGTATCTTCACAGGGCAGAAAGACAGCCAGCAAGCTCTCTGGTCTCTCATGAGGACACTAACCCCATTCATGAGGGCTCCACTCTTTTGACCTAATTACCTTCCAAAGGTCCCACCTGCTAATACCATCACATTGGGGGGGTAAGATTTCAACATATGAACTTGGGGGGGGGTGGGGGAGAGACAAAAACGCTTGGTCCAGAACACCTCTGTTACTGGGGACCTTTCACCTGAATTATTCTGGCACATCGACTACTTCTTCCTCCATTCCTCCATACCTCACACCTCCAGCTTCTCTTGGCTGAGCTATCTTTTTGCCCTTCTTGGCTATTCCAGACCTAAACCTCATGGCTCTCAGCTTTGCCTCAACAACTCTGAGTATATAGTTACTTCCCAAGTGTAAACCTCTACTCTGCCGTGCCTCTTGCCATTTTGATTTCTCAGGCTTGACAACCTGAGGTAGGGGTGGAGCGGAACTTCTAGCACAGCAATATCCACAGATTTCTCATCTAAAAAATCTTACCTTCATCTCTTCTGTACCTTAAATATTCTTTGCCACTTACTTTGCAAATCCTGGTCTAGCAGCTTCACTTTGACATTTGGTTTTTATTGTGATTCCGCTGGAACTCCTGTGTCAATATTTGATTTCATTTTACTTCAGACACCTCATGAACCAAAATGTTGGTTCCAAACATTTCCCTCCAGCTCCTGTTTGAATCCTGAGCATTAATATGACATTTACTCTATTTTTTCAAGCATAAGATACCGGATTTATTTCCCAGGCCCCACATATTCTAGATCCAAAATCTGGATTATAGTGAAAGGGGGGCTCTAATTAAAAAGGGGGGAGAGGGAGACAGTATTCAATCAAATTCTGTAAGGCCTTGAGGCAACCTTGTGTGGCACTCTTAACTCCAGAGGGGAGTTGCTGTTCCTCCCTGCGTTCTAGCATCTCCAGGATGCAGTGTGAGGTGGTGGGGCAGTGGCAGGGGACAGACTTCTTCAGGAGCAGATGAGACATTGTGGGGACTCCCTGCAAGAAGAGACAAGAGCCAAAGGAATTCGGGAACATGGCCCGAGCAAGTTACTTCTCAGGCCCAATCTCGAGACAGTGAGTGAAGGACCAGTGCTATCCCAACTTCATCACATCCCAGAAAACCCAAGTTAAAGTCCCTTTAATACATAATAATAAGTATGTAATTACTTAGTTTCATTTTCCAATATATTTTTTGAAACAGTGAACCCAGCTCTCTTTGCTTCTACTTTTACTGTGACTCAGATTCTTATTTCTGAGTTTTCTTGCTGTGCCCCTTATTCTTTCGATAATGTTGTTTTCATCTTCTCTTGCCTCTGGTGTTTTTTTTTAATGTGCGCTGTGAATTATAATCACTCGCTCAGACAGGGGTGTGGAGGAAGCATAGGCCAGGAAACCCAGCAAGCTCTAGCTAATGCATGGGAGCCTTTAGCTTGTTGATTACTACAATTGTTGCCTAGTGGAACAGTGAGCCATTAGCTGGGTTCTTACCCTCCTATTAGTATACTCTATAATTTAATCACAATTAGACTCCCAGAAACATAGAAAGAGGAAACAAGTAAGCAAAGGAGGCGGATGGCACAAAGCAACAGCAGTTGGGAGTTTCAATCAAAGGCACTGTTTTCAGAAGGTATACAGCCAAGGAAGGGCGAGGTAAGAGCTTAGAATGAGGTAATTGGGGAAGTGATTAAAGGTACTTTGAGTTTTACTTTCTGGCATTGAGGTTGGGGTCAGCTGAACACTGACATCATGGGCTGAGCTGAGCTGGCTTGTTTAATAGCAATAGGGATTGAAGGAGGTCTTGAGAGGTGATCCCATGTCCCCTTCACCTCTCTCCTCAGAATCTATACTAGGAAGGTCTTCGAGGAGGTTTTTCTTTGTCTCACTTGGCTTTCTTCCCTTAGGGTCCAAAGCAAGCCCACGACTGTACATGTGCTGGGGTCAGCCTCCTTTCTGAGGGCTCACAGAAGACTCAGGCCTGGAGATGACCATTTCCACTGGCTCTGTGTCCTACTGAGAAATGTAGATGTAGGCGGTGTGTATAACTAGGGCTGGAAGTAGGAGACATTGTGTGATAGAGGACATTTGAGGAGGATGTCCTTAGACCCTTCCACAGGACTGTTGTCCTACTCAAGCTTCAGAAACCTGGGCTGTAGTGTATAAAAGGGGAACCTCATCACCTGAGCCCTCAAATGACAAGGAAACTATTATATATCCCACTCCTGCATGGAATTGACCCACACAAAAAAAGAGCCACGTGTGAAAATTCAGCCTAGTCCATTCCTTCTTTATCCTATATAATAAAAGAGTAATATGCAAATAGACTGAATGGCAGAATGACAAGGTCACTGGCGCACACTGACAACCAGGGAGCAGATGCTCAATGAAGGAGCTGCCCCTGGTGGTCAGTGTGCTCCCTCAGGGGGAGCATGGCTCAGCCAGAAGCTGTAGCGGCAAAGGTGGGAGCCTCTCCTGCCTCCACAGCAGCGCTAAGGATGTCCGACTGATGACTTAGGCCCCGGAGTGGGCCTAAGCCGTCTGTCAGATATCCCCCGAAGGCTACCAGACTGCGAGAGGGTGCAGGCCGACCTGAGGGACCCACACCTTGAATGCACAAATTTTGTGCAATGGGCCTCTAGTTCTTCAATAACAGCCACCTTTGGCCAAAGTCAAAAGTTGTTAAAAGCATAGTGGCTGAAGAGTATTGTGGGGATGGGGTGGAGAGTGGGGAGTGGGAGTGTCTAGAACAAGGCAGGGTAAGGAAGAAGTTGGGAGACTAAGAAACTATAGGCAAAATTATGAAATACTTGGAAGCATCCATGTCTCTTTACTCTCTCTACTGCTCTTAACAATAAGGATCCAGTACCCCTATTAGTCCACCAATCCTATATAATAAAAGGCTAAAATGCAAATTGTCCCCTTCACTGAGAGTTTGACCAGGGGGCAAGGCCGGCTGGCCAATCGCCCATGGGACCTCCCCCAGGCCGGCCTTACCCCCAATCAGCCCCCTCAACCCTGATCAGGACCGGCCGGCCGGACCCAATCCTTGCATGAATTTGTGCACTGGGCCTCTAGTGTATTTAATAACTGGACACCCTAATGGGTATTAGAAGAAGTTTCTTTGGTATTCCAGAAGATTCTGGGAACCAAGGCTTCTTTCCTCAAAATAGAAGGCAAGACCTGGGTGCATGGGAAAGAGGATTTCTCCCTCCTTCTGACTCTCTTGGCATCAAACTCTCCACTTCTCATGGTAACCTTGTGATCCCAATTGGGGACTTTCCAGGACAATTCCAGTTTCAAATCTTACCCTATTGTCCTCACAAGTACTTGTGAGGCCACATGTCCTGATTTTATTGTGGAAAGAGCCATAAGTACAATCTAGCTCAGAGTATTTCCTGTCCAGCTGAGTCTACATAAATCTTGCCCTTCCCTGGCACCTAGGCATAGTGTGGTATTTGAGAGATTTGCTGGAATCCCAGCTAAGGAACAATTAGCTTGTGGGTTGGTTTAGGAGCAAAAGATAGGTGACCTTTTTATTTTTTTAAATATATTTTTATTAAGTTCAGAGAGGAAGGGAAAGGGAGAGAGAGTTAGAACATCAATGATGAGAGAGAATCATTGATTGGCTGTCTCCTGCGGGCCCCCTACTGGGGATCAAGCCCACAACCTTGGCATGTGCCCTTGACTGAAATCAAACCCAGGACCCTTCAGTCCACAGGCTGACTGACAACAACAAGTTGATGTTTTTGTCTTTCTCTTTCTCTTCCTCTCTAAGATCAATTAATCATTATATATATATATATATATATATATATATATATATATATATATATATATATATATAATTTGTTAAATATATTTTATTGATTTTTTTTACAGAGAGGAAGGGAGAGGGATAGATAGCCAGAAACATTGATGAGAGAGAAACATTGACCAGCTGCCTCCTGCACACCCCCCACTGGAAATGTGCCCGCTACCAAAGTACATGCCCTTGACCAGAATCGTACCTGGGACCTTTCAGTCCACAGGCCGACGCTCCATCCACCGAGCCAAACCGGCCAGGGAAATCATTATATTCTTTAAAATTTCAAAAGTCTGTAGATAGATATGGATATAAATATAGAAGAGAGCAGAGATGAGGACAGAACATATTAGAATACATCACACTTGATTTGGATAAGTACTGACTTGTGGAACTATTGTTTTTGTTTTATCTGCCTATATGTATGTGTGTCTTGGGTCACTATGTAAAATGTATTTTTTGCCTGCGGGTCACAGTATAAATAAAAGTCCAAGACCGGTGTCTTAGGAGAAGCCACACGGTTGCATACGTTCACAATGAGACTGAAACCGCTAAGGCAGACCCTCCCCTGGAGCTGGTTGCACAGGGAAGGGGCAAAGAACAGCAGGCACCGAGCACCTGTGCGGGTGAGGACAAACAGTGCAGAAGGAGAGAGGAGAGGGCTTGAGAAGAAGCCTACTTCCCATCGTCTCCACAGCAGCAGCCAGGCCGCGCTGAGGGCCAGCAGCTCACCAGGCACTCTGCCAGCAGCTCAGCGGGCACTCTGAGCTATTCCTTTCAAGTCTCATCACGCCCATCAGGAAGATGAGTCTTATTATTATTATTACTGTCTCTATTTTATAGACGGGGAACCTGAGGCTCAGAAGGATAAATAACTTGCCTGAGGTCACACAGCTTGTACATGGCAGACAGAATGTGGTCTCACACACCCAGGTGCGCCCTAATTTTCAGTGCATGCTCTCATGCAAACACAGTAAGCAGCTCTTCTTCGGCCTAAGAACCTAAGAACAGGGTTTGGTGTTGGCTCAGTATCAATGATAAAGGTTGACTAACCAAGGACCTTGCCTGGGAGCACAGGGCAGGCAGGGTCAGGAAGCAAACGAGCCTAGGGTTTGGAGCTCAGGCTGGTGGCTATGAGGGTGGCAGCCCTCCCCTAACACCGCTCCTGCTTGCTGCAGGCTGCGGCTTTGCCACAGAACACGCTGCTAATTATAACCAAACAATGAGCAATCACAGCCGCACTGGCGGTTTAGCTCTGGTTAGAGGTCTGGCAGGCTCTTCATTACAACTTCCCTGCCCCCTGAAGGCACGGGGGAGCTCTGGGCTCCAGCTACCTCCTCCCCTTCCTGCTCCTCCTCCAACCCCGGTCCACCCAGTTCTGTCACTGCTTACTTAGCTCCCAAGATGCAGGCTCTGTGTTCAATACAGCAGGGCGTGTGGAGGGAGAATTTTATTCTTGCCTTCGGTGAGCTCCTGGTCCTCCCAGCAATCTCTTGAGTAGAATAAAAAAGCCAGGTCCCTTTGAGCCTGGTGGAGAGGAGAGAGGTTTTGGACAGCTTCGTGTCCTTGGCTGCTTCTCTCTGCGGTCCTTTCTTGGGCGCTGTGAAAATTTGTTTTCTGCCGTTCAATAATGTGGGCACAAAAGTGCTTGCTCTGTAGAGACAATCTCTAGCGGTGCTCATTTCTACAGGATGTCCCGGGGACAGAAACTCTTTCAAAATCTTGGGAAATGTAAATGTGGGCCAATAAAAGAGTTGTTATGGGCCTTGGAACCGGAGAAGTTTCTCAAGCGCCTGGTTTGATGGCTCAGGACGTTGGCAAGGGGGTGAGGAAATAGGTGGGACATCAGCCTGGTTCTTGGGAAGAGGACACTATTACTGTTCCTGGGCTGAACTGTGGCCAGGCTGATCCTTGGCCAAACTTCAAAGTACCTCCACTCTATCATTTACCCCTTCGCCCCTCACTCACCTTTCCTGGCATCTAATTCCCCTCAGATGTACACTGGGGACCATTCTTCCCGCTCCCATATTATCTCTTCTTTATCAATCACATTAAGCTCTTAGTTGAAAATTTATCAAGATACCATCCCTCTAGGGAAGTGGTCGGCAAACTCATTAGTCAACAGAGCCAAATATCAACAGTACAAAATTGAAATTTCTTTTGAGAGTAAAAATTTTAAACGTAAACTTCTTCTAGCCCCACTTCTTCAAAATAGACTTGCCCAGGCTGTGGTATTTTGTGGAAGAGCCATACTCAAGGGGCCAAAGAGCTGCCTGTGGCTCTCGAGCCACAGTTTGCCGACCACTGCTCTAGGGGACCATCATGGGTGTTAGGAATACCTGGGTCCTGTTCGTGGAAGAATCTCTGATGCCTCCCTGGCAGGATGCCTGCTCAGAGCAGTGGGTGTGGTGCCCCTCTGAGGATGAGCAAAGAAAGAGCTGGGAGGGACATGAGAGGGCTTCTGGGAAGATCTCATTTCCAGGGGAAGATCTAAAGCCGGTAGGGGAATCCATTGTCTCAGTTTACCCAAGACTGAGGCGATTTCCAGGGCACAGGACTCCTAGTTTTAAAACCAGACTAGTTGGTCACCCTATGAAGGGTTGTGATGAGTAAATAGATGTGGACTGAGCAAGCAGCCAAGAGGAGTTAGTTGGATTTTGTTCACCAGAAAGATGGGAGGCACCAGACAAAATAAATAGGGCCAATAAACATTTTAGAAGTCCAAACTTGCCCTGGCTGGTTTGGCTCAGTGGATAGAGCAGCAGCCTGTGGTCTGAAGGTCCCTAGGTTTGATTCCGGCCAAGGACAGATGCCTGGGTTGCAGGCTCAATCACCAGTGGGAACATGCAGAGGCAGCTGATCAATGATTCTCATCATTGATATTTCTCTCTCTCCCTCCCTCTCTGAATCTATCTGTCTATCTATCTATCTATCTATCTATCTATCTATCTATCTAGTTCAAGCTTACTGGTAATATCAAAATACACACTGACAAAATTTTCAACTGTTTGTCAAAGATTTAAACATATATGAACAGCCTGGGAAACCAGCTCTTTCACTCACTGTTGGTGGAAATGTAAACTGTTTCAGTCTTTCTGGAGGGCAATGTGGTACCAGGTTTTAAAAAATGTCTTTAACACATTCATACTCTGCCCTGGCTGGGCAGCTCAGGCTGGTTACATCATCCCAATATGCCAAGGTTTTAGGTTTGGTCTCCCATCATAGCTATAGACCTGAAATTAATACAAAATAAAATTGAATATACTAGTAAACTATAATTGGAATATATATATATATATATATATATATATAGTCCCTGGTTCTGGCACAAAGCTCCTAAAACCCACAAAATTTCCTAAATGAGACTATAGTAGTGTTTTGTTATTCATAATGAGCCCCTTTGGACCACATCTAAGTTTATGCTAATGAGATGACTCAGCATAGGGAGCCTAGACAGCTCAAGATGTTGGCTGACCACCAAAAAAGATCAAACAGGTAAGATTAGAGGTAAAATTAGATCAGCCCCAACCAACCCTCAGTTTCCAGAGAACGGGGGAGGGCTGGAGACTGTTCAAAATAAAAACTCTTGAACAGCAAGACCCAAAAGAGCTTCTTGGTTGGTGAATGCGTCCCCGTGCAGGAAGGGGTGCACCTGAACTCCATGGGGACAGAGACTCCTGTGTCTGGACTCAGCCCACATACCTCTACATCTGTCTGTTCATTCATTGTCTTTATAATAAACCCATAAATGTAAGTAAAGTGTTATCCTGAGTTCTGGAAGTCATTCTAGCAAATTACTGAACCTCAGGGTGTTGAGCGTTGACCTATGAAGTCACAATTCAATTCTCTGGTTGGTTGGGGCACATGGCCAGCTTGGGAGCTCCATCCCCAGTGTGGGGCATGCAGGAGGCAGGCAATGAATGATTCTCTCTTATCATTGATGTTCTTATCTTTCCCTCTCGCTTCCTCTCTGAAATAAATAAACATATATATTTTTTAAAAAGAACTAAGCCCTAAGGCATTCCAATCTTCAATTTAGTGAAAAGAAAAATGGAAAAGGAACAGCTGGTGTAGTATGAGGAAGATTGGTAGACTCTGATATCTGGGAGCAACTGAAGAAAGTATTTCAAGAAGGGAGTGATCAAGTGACTTGACTTGCTGCCGATGGGTCTGGTAAGAACAGAGAACTGACCATTGAATTTGTCAGCATAAAAATCATTGTGGCCAAAACCGGTTTGGCTCAGTGGATAGAGCGTCTGCCTGCGGAGTAAAGGGTCCCGGGTTCGATTCCAGTCAAGGGCATGTACCTTGGTTTCGGGCACATCCCCAGTAGGGGGTATGCAAGAGGCAGCTGATCGATGGTTCTCTCTCATCAATGTTTCTAACTCTCTATCCCTCTCTCTTCCTTTCTGTAAGAAATCAATAAAATATATATATTTTAAAAATCATTGTGAACTTTGATAAATGTGGTTTCATTGTTCTGGAAGGGCCACAAGCCTGACTGTAGTGCGTGTGACAGGGAATAGGAGGTGAAGAAATAGAAACAGTATAGGCAATTTTTTCAAGGTCTGCTATGAATGGTTAGCAGACAGATATTTGATGAAGTCACCGGAGGGGAAGGTAGGGTCAAGATTTTTTTTAAAGATGAGAGTTATACTCCATCAGTGTACTGTTGGAAATGGTTCAATAGAAAGAGAAAATTTGACCATGTGGATGAGTAAGCAGATAATTGCTGGAGTCATGCCTAATAAGCAAAAAAGGAAGGAATCTAGTGTGTAAGGGAGGGCCTGGCCTCAGACAGACACGTGGTCCATTCATCAGAGGAATGAAGGCAAGAGTGTGAGAGCCTGAATAATGGAGGATAATATTTTTGGTGGTGGGAGGATAGGATTTTTTATTCTGATTTCTATTTTCTCAGTGGGGGGGAAAATAACTTCCTGAAAGTGAGAAACGGGAAGGTTCTGTCCTAACATAGGTGATGTGTCATTGTGTAACTGGATTTTAACCTTCCTGGGGAGGGAGGGAAGGTCAGGCAAGTCTATCTCAAGGCTTGAGGGGAGGGAGTGAAGAGTGAGTCATTCACCAAACAGAGGGGCTGAATGGATGCTTCCTGTGCTTACCCATGACCCCCTGGGAGCTCAGAGGGCTTGGGCTGCTAGAGCCAGGTGGGGCATGTGTTCTTTGCCTGGGGTTCCTGGACTCTTGGGGGGCGGGGGGAGCATGGAAAGGTGTCAGAAAGTTCATGAAACCCAGACACTGTATGAGGAATTGTGTGTGTGTGTACTTTTGTTTCAATGGTATAAAGTCCTCTGAACCCACCTGCTTGGGTTCCCCCTTCCCTTGTCATAGAACAGGAGCAACTCCCAGGAAAAGGACAAACATCTGGGAATCATAAATGGTGGATAAAATGGTAGAATTATGTATGTATGCACATATGTATGTATGTGTATATTTGTTTATTTTACTGGGCCAAGCTATTGGAAGAGAACAGAGGGCATGTCCTGAAGTGAAAAAAAGTCCATCTGGAAGTGAAAACAGCCACACGCTTAGGGGAAGGAGAATGATGGAGATCAGACCTGCCCTCTCTGTAGAAAATGCAGGTACCTGAACGCACATGTACCCACGTGATCTGAATGTGTGTGGGATAACAATTAACACTTGCCTTGTCTGATGGTTTTCACTGGGCATTTCCATAACACAGAATGGCCACAGGTCATGGCCACTTACAGTTCCCTCAGGTTCAGAGAGTGTAGTGCTCAGGGCCTCTCACTACTAAATAAATGGCAATGCTACAAACCACATATTCTGTCCCTTCTTTTGGTGCTCTATCCTTTAGATCAGGGTTTGTAAATCAGCATCACCTGGATGCCTCCCTACACTGTAGTCTTGGGCTCTGCTCCAGCCGTAGAGACTCTGATTCAGTCTGTTTACAGTGGGGCTTGGATAACTGCACTGTTGGAAGCATCCCAGGTGAATCCGAACACCTTAGACTTGGAAACAACTACCCTGTATAAAGAGCCGTGTGTGTGTGTGTGTGTGTGTGTGTGTGTGTGAGTACAGTGCGCATGTATCCTCCCACAGGCAGGCCTACCAAACCTGTCAAACATCTTGGATTCCTTTCATTCCTCTTTTAAGGCTCTTCTAACCTTTGGCCATCCTTCCTGGTGCCTCATGATTCTTTTCCTAACCCTCATCATGGTGGCTTGGTCCCTCTTAGGGGGTGGTACATTGCCACAATGGGGTGATGTTTTAGGGATGGGAGATGTCTCAGAACACAGTATAATGGTTGTGTATTTGCCATGACAGCTCTCTACCACAGAACTCCCACATGTATATTACATGCTTGCATGAACGCTGTACAAATATAATACCCACAAAACTCTCAGGATGGAAAGTAAACACATATAATGAGCAGGTTGGTTTTTAGAGCATCCAATCTTTTCTAGGTAAAAAAAAATATATATATGACAGCATTTTAGTGTTAAGTCTTACCACAAGGCATGCTCTTGAAGTGAGGCCTCCAGAAATACCAGTTTGTCATGGAAACGCTGACAGGGCTTCAGTTGAGAGATGCTCACAGGTGCAGCCCGGAATGGCGCAGCCTCCTGTGGCTTACTTACATCCTGGCCCATTGATTGAATTCTCTTTTCCTGTTTTCTGGCCCATGGAAAGTCAGCTGGCCTTCCAGGAAGGTGGCTGTGTCTCTCTTGGTGGTGGTCTTCAGACTTCTGAAGCAGGAAATAGAAGGAGGTCTTGGGATAGTTTTTACATCTGGGAAGAGGGCCTGGTGAGTATAGATAAAGGAAAGAGGGAAGGAAGGAAGGAAGGAAGGAAGGAAGGAAGGAAGGAAGGAAGGGAAGGAGGGAGGGAGAGAGGGAGGGAGGGAGGGAGGAAAGGGCATTGGGTCCCTGAAGATATGGATTCTCCCTTCTTCCAAACTAGACCGCAGGAGCCCTGGCAGGAGCCAGGGAGGAGCATTAGCTGCTTGATGGGTCAAATGGGCAGGGCCTGAGAGGTCTGAAAAGAGAAAAAGGTGGTTTCTGTCTGTGGGAAGTTTCTATTCAGTGGGGAACATGTGTCACCTAGGGGCTCCCAATCCAATCTGACAAGGGAGGCAAGAGTTCTGCACACGAGTCCAAGAAAGATGGGAGGCAGAAGGCACAGTCCCGGCATTCCAGGGCTCACAGCCTGGAGAGAGAAAGACTTGTTTCTTCAACCCTGGCCACAGGCTGCCCCACCCCTTACCAACCATCTCAGGAATTGAAGCCACCAGCCCTGCTCAGACCATGGGAGAGCTGGGCTGAGCCAGACCCAGCAGCCCCCCACCCCCACCCCCCCATGCGCCTGCCTCCTGCAGCCCATTAGAGCTGTTGGCCAGGCCTGCGCTCTGCTGGGAGGCTGGTTTGCAATCAGGCCGCTAGGATCAGGCCCACCTTCCCTCTAGGGAGCTTGGGAGGCATCCCGGGGCTGGCTCTGACACGAATTTGTGCTCAGCGCACAGGCGATCAGAGCTGACTCCTCTCGCTTCTCCCTCGGAGGTGTTGATAGTAACAGCAGAGACGAGCTGCCAAGTTGGCAGGAGAACAGAGAACAACAGAGCGACTGTGCACTGCGGATTGAGGGGGGGCGGGAGCTGCAAGCCAGCAGAGGGCTGGGCCTGAGCAGCAGTTTGTTTATCCTGAGATCTGAGATCCGAAGCGTCCCTCCGGTCTGGGCAGCCAGCATGTTGCACAAAGAGGGAGACAATGTGGGCAGGTGATGTCTCCAGGGGAGGCGAAGGTGAGGGGAGTGGGGGGGTGAGGGGAGGTGTGCAGGGTGTATCGTTTAGGAGGCCAGCCAGCCTGGCCCTACTAGAGGCTTGCCAGGCCTCCTAGGCGGGACAGAGATCCACCTTTGTCCCTGCTGTTGATGAGGTAGCTGTGCAATTTCCAGCCAGAAATGGACCTGGGGTGCGAGCTGGAGAGGCTGCAGTTGCTTCCACCCAAAGAGGACGGACACCCATGCTATCCATCAGCTGACCTCGCTGAGCCTCAGAGATTAGTAATCTGCTTCAGAGCTTTGTGTGAGGATTCCACAAAGGAGTGACTGCAAAAACTTACCTACTGTTTACCACACAGCAGACACTGTTCTGAGCACTTTACGCACGCAAAGGCACTTCATCTTCAAATGACTTCATCAGGTGCGTATTATTATTCCCGTTTTATTAATAACGTAACCAAGGCACAGAGAGTAACATAACTTACCCAGTGTCGCAGAGTTCTCACCATGACTCCCCCGGAACAGTTCCAAGCAGGAGACCCGGGCTCCTGACATCCTGTTCGGGGACCCCGTGGGGCCCTAGGGTTGTCTTCTCTGCCACCTCTGATCCCTACCGCCTCCCTTATCCTAGGAGCTGGGACAATTCCTCCACGGAGAGCCCCTGGCCTCCCCGCTCCTCTCCTCCCTTCCTCCCCCTCCTCCTGTCTGAGGCAGAACAGAGGAATTCTCAGCTTCCTCTAGTTACCCTCAGGCTGAAAAGAAAACATAGTCTGCTGTGCCTGCTGCCAGTTCCTCTAGTGACAGCCACCACCCATTTGCTCAGTGCCATCCCCAGCCGGTGCTATAGGCGGAGCTGGGGCCCTACAGTCCTGCCTGAGACCGTGGGCCAGTCACTGGGCCCTGGTGGCCACTCCAAGGGAGTGGCCTGGGCCAAATAAATTCTTGAAGACCCTTTTAGCTCTAGGAGCTATAGCTGCACGGTATTCACGACCTTCTCCTAGGGTAGGAAGCCCAGGAGATAGACATGTTCCCCATACGCTGGGGGAGTTCATTAATGCAGCCTTGAAAATTAGTAAGCAGCCTATAAGTCCATTGAACTGTGCTACTGGCCACCCTTGCCTCGTAGGAGATACCTTTGCCACTCGCTGGGCGGCCAGCCAGAGCTACCTCCTGTCAGCGGGGAGACAGCCAAACCAGAGCCAGGAGCCCGGATTACTGACTGCTTCCTAGGCCTGAGGTCCTCCCTGGGATGAGGAAGGCAGAGTGTCAGTGCCCAGGGAAAGGCACACTGTATAGACCAGCGGTCGCCAACTGCTGGTCCACGGACCACTGGTGGTCCATGAGGTCTGAAAGGTTGGCGACCGCTGGTATAGACGTCTCAGAACAACACTTTCTGTTCATGTGCACTGGGAAGCACTGTGGGTATGTTAGCTACAGACTCACCCTCCCAGTTGTGCCTTTAGGTGACGACCAATGACAGGAGGAGACCAGGTGGGGTTGGGAAACTGGGGCGGAAACTCTCCCATGGATAACTCAGAAGCAAATGGAATATTCTAAATTTTATACTTGAAGATGAAAGAAAGCAGAGATGGGGTACCTTCTAGTTAAAAGCCTGTAATTAAAGGAATGTTCAGTCCCCAGGAGTCAGCTGGAGCACAATGGTCAGTAATTATGAACAAAGGGGGCTGTCACAGCCCAAGCAGCCCTGAGTCCTTAGGCACGGGAGCGCTTTCTGTCTGGGCCAGGAGCTGGAGGGGGAGACCAGTGGCCCCAGCAGAGAAAAGGTCCTGATGTTGTTTCAAGGCACACCCAGAAGGTAGCTGCCCAACACCACACAGGGCTGGCCACCATCTTGGTCTTTGGGGTGCAAAATATTGAACTTGCTTTATCTGATATTTGCTTTTTCCTATGAGGAGAACATCTTCAGTGTTGTAATAGAAGTCAGAGGGAGGAAGACAACTCCCTGTGAAGTAACAAGGGTCTTTGTCCATTGCTTACAGAAATGCATTTACTGTCTGACCAGTGTGGCTTAGTGGTTGAGCATTGACCCACGAACCAAGAAGTTACAGATTTGATTCCCAATCAGGGCACATGCCTGGGTTTTGGGCTCCATCCCAGCTGGAGGGCATGTAGGAAGCAGCCAATCTGTTCCTCTCTCATCAGTGTTCCTCTCTCTATCCCTCTCCCTTCCTCTCTCACAAATCAATAAAGACATTTTTTTAAAAAAAGACTATCCTTTCCTTATTAAAAAAAGAAAAAAAAAGAAAGAAGAAGTAGAAGTGCATTCACTCTATCAGACCCTGATTGACCATTGATGACAAGGAGTCCGACCGGTGTATGGAGGGAGACCAGAGACTGGGGAGCTGATTCTGTTTGGCGCCAAGCAGTGGTCAGAAGAAAGGCATGTAATCAGGAGAGTTGAGAAGCAAGGAGCCAGAGCTGAAAGGGCAGGGAGAATTTACCAGGGGTAAAAGGATGAGGAGAAGAGCGAGGGTTCCCAGTGAGAGAGCCTCAGGGACTGGGGGAAGGGTGACTGCAGGAAATAGAGGGCCTTTCTGGATGACCGGTAGGAATTCCTTCCCTCCGAGGCCTCTGCAGAAATGCAGAATGGGTGAGCAGAAGTGGGTCGAGGTTCAATTTTCCTAAAGAAGGCTTGAGCTGGAGACAGGATGCGTCGACTCCTTTATTTATTTATGAGGCTATCGATTATAATGCAGCTTTTCCACAGGATCCCGGTGTAGCTGGGGTTGGGAGAAGATACCTTTTACCAGTTACCTTCCCTTGTCCGGGAGATGTCAGGCGCCGTTCCCCTCCCTCCTCACCCCTTCTACAGGCCTCACCCCTGAGTACCCTGACTATTGGGGGCTCAGGACAGCTCTCTAGTTTCCTCTTTTCTCAGGTCTGGCTGTTCTGGGTTCCTTCCAATATTTAGGACACACTCCAGTACCCCAAATCCTAACAGCAGGGCATTGTTTAACTGGTGTACAGAGCTGTAAAAGCATCTGAGACCCTGTTGGCAAAACCCTTTTGTTCTACTGCGAAGGAACAGAGGCCGAGGAGAAGAGATTTTCCCAAAGTCCACCAGGGGAGATAAGAATGCACAGGAATGGAGGCCTCCTGATTCCTCCAGGCAGGACCCTGTGCACTATAGCACTTTGCCTTCCAATCTGGCCCCTCCGCCCAGAGTTGGGGTGTCCCTGAGCTAGTGATCACTCTCTGGGACCCTTGCCCCCTTTTGCAGTCTCCCAGCAGGGCCTCTCCTTAGATCGTTTTTCACTTGATGAAATCATTGCTCTCAGTCAGCCCCACTTGAAAATAGGATTGGGGATGTTCTGCAGAACCCCAGAGGAAAACAGGCTAGCGGCAAACTATGAGGACGATCAGCCTCACGTGGCCTTGTCTACCTTCCTCCCCAGCTGCCATCTTTCCTGAGGCCTCTTCCAGCCTTGATGCCCCAACACTAGCCTTCAGGTGGGCAGAGATGCCCACGTCCACTCGACTTTATGAAAGCAAGTGGCTGTTCTCCCTCAGCCCCTGAATCCAGCTCTTGAGCTGCTGGGGAGGCAGGGATAAGCTTTTCCAGGTGGGCAGAATCCAGGAGACAGGCCACTGCACCATGCCCCAAGGGCTGGCTCCTCATCTTTGAAGACCCAGAAGTTTAACTCAACAGAATGTGGCTCTGAAGATGAGGACCATTGCTTGCGGCTAGGTGGGCAAGCTGCCCTCTCAAGGTTGTCTGTGTCATTGTATTTCTCCTTAAGTCCATTTTGGCATTCAGTGTTCCAAAGTTTAACCCTAAACCCAATTTACTAGCCTCACCTCTTCCTTCCTAACAGGCTCTACTGTACCCAACAGGAATTCCACAAAAACAGCACATTTCAGTTTGTGCCCCTGTCCATCTAGAACACCCTTCTACCTTCCTGCTCCACCTTTGCAGAAAACCCATGTTCTACGCTACCATCCCTGTTTCTACCAGCTGACATCCATTGAGCTCTATGACACTAAATTTTCTGGACACGAACTTTTCTTCATAACCTCAAAACTCTCCCCATTTCTCCACTGGCTTACACAGTTATTAAGTGGCAAAGTCAGGATTTGAACCCAGGCCTGTGTCCCCAGAGTCTATATTCTTAGCCACTATACTATATTACCTCTCAAGGAACAGACACCCTTTCCAAAATTATCTTTCTCTTGTCTAGGATTTTTATTTTCACTTTATTACATACCACTTTAAAAAAAAACACTAGAATATAAACATTTTTTAAACAAGGATAGCAGGATGCTAAGCAAAGTGACTTAATTGGTCAGAAGGCATAAATGTACTTTGCCCTGCCCTCAGGGCAAATACGTGAGAGGGATGACTGCGTGGAGTTCCAAGGTCGAGCAGCTTCCTGGGTCTGTAAAGTCACCTCCGTTCCCACAGCGCCAACCAACCAGAGGGCCAAGTATGGTCAGCACCGAATCTTTGTGGAGCTTAATTTCTACAAGTCAACACGCTGACTCCTAATCTGCCGGGAAGAGAGCGGCTGGCGGGCGTCCAGGAGCAGAGCGTGTGGCTGCTCAGAGGCTGGAGGCATCCAGCGGCTCCTCACAACATGGACTATATGAGAGGAAACAAATGTCTGCAGTGTCTGAAGCTAGGGCCCCGGAGTGGTGCAAAAATGCCTTTCACAGAACAGCTCTGGTCCTGGGCTGGCGATGTCTTTTCCAGAGGCAGTCACTCTCACCGTAGAAAATAATCGATTGCAGCAGAGAAAGCAATGACCCCAGCTCTGAAACCAATGGCTCCTGCAGTGATGCAGCCACTAATGACACTGTTCTTCTAAGCTGATTTCCCCGGTACGATTCTACCAAACACTCAGTGAAAGAAAACATGACGCCCACAATGGCAATGTTGTCTTTAACAACCTCTTTTGCTGTGGGAGTACGGTAAGGATCCTTAGGGTCGAAGCCCACACTGGTATCCATGCCGGCGGTGAACACCCCAAATGCACCTCCCAAGCCAAATCCTCCCATGCAGGCCAGCGCGGCTTTGCCTTCTCGGTCACGTTCCCCTCACTCTCGGTCGGACTCGGGCTCCGGGAGCCTGGGCTGACGCTTGTCACCCACCAGGTAGTGCAGAAGAAGGCTGTACTGCAGCAGCGCTTTGGGGGAGCCCGCTGCCTCGGGCAGGGAGCCGAGGCGCAGGGGGCAGCCCCCATCATGACTGCAGCTGCCCAAGAAACCCTCTATACATCACTTTTTTATGTTATTTTTTTTTTCCCCTGAAACTACTTAGATACCTTAACTTCCTTACTACACTGTGAGCTTTTCAAAAGTAGGACATGGGTCGTATTTAAAGTGTTCCCAACCCCAGGGCCAGTGCGACTACATGGCAGGGGGCCATTAAGTGTGTCCTGGATGAAGGAACGGATAGATGACTGAGAGGATTTGAATCGTGGGGAGCTCTACTGTCTGCCACGTGGAGTGGGGAGTCGGGACTCACTCTTCTGAAGGGCCCAGGTTCACATTTCATTTTTTAAGGCTCCCTGGGACATGAGGGAATGGAAGTGTTTCATAGATGAGTGAGAACAGGCAGACAGACCCCTGTCTGTGTGTAATTACAGAGCCTCTTCCAGGTGGCTGCTGTTGGCAGCATGCTGGGCATGTGTTTTCAGTTCTCCAGGTTGGGAACTGCAGGTAATGCCTATTGCTTTGTGAGATCTGACCTGGCTGTGAAAGGAAAAGAGAGACGAGGATAATGAAAGCTGTGAGCAATGGCTTTGCCAGGTGCAGGGTCCGCCCCAAGAGGGAGGGCCCCAGCGTGAGTCCCACCTTCAGGACCCACTTGGGTCGGGCAAAGGGGAATCTAGCCACCCTTTCTGTGCTGGACTCTTTGGGGATCAGAAACTCCACATGGAACAGCCCACGGCAGAGGGGTTTAGGGCAGGGTCAAGCCACTGGATGTCCTTCCAAGCCGAGAAAGGGCAGCAGGAGGCAAGGACCTGGTTGTGTGGGTATCAACACACAAAGGGTGTGTGTTTGTGCAAGGGGCAGGTGGAGAGAGGAGGTTGTGAAAGATAAGGCTGGAGGGCGAGGCTGGGTCTGGGCTTGAAAACCATATGGAGTAGAATGAACTTTATCCTAAATGCAATGACAAGCCACTGAAAGGTTTTAAGAAGAAGACATGTGACAAGTTCATATTTGTGCTTAAGAAAGATTCTTTTTGCTTTTGTGGGGAGCAGTGCTGTTCAACAGAAATATGAGAGCCATACATGGGAGCCACAAGAAACTTGAAAATTTCTAGTGGCCACATTAAAAATGTAAAAACAAATAGGTGAAATTAATTTTGAACAATGTTTTATTAAATGCAATATATCAAAAAATATGATCATCTAACATATAATCAATAGAGACATCTTAATGATGTTTTACTTTTTCAAAGTAAAACCCAATGTGTGTTTTATACTTACAGCACATCTCAATTTGAATTAGCCACCTTTTGAGTGTTCAGTCGCCACACATGCTTAGTGGCTCACCTATTGGACAGTGTAGATATCATTTACTTGAGAGGAGCAAGAATGGCAAAGCTGTTGCAGTTGATCTGGAGGAGGAGAGTGGCTTGGGGAAAAAGGCAAAGGGACAGATTTCAGAGATATGACTCCTAGGTTTCATCCCAGGCCTGGTCTTAATACCTCTGAACACCTTTTATCTAAAAGAGAAATAAACTCCTATCTTGTTTGGGCCATTTTCCTTTGGGGGGAGGGTTGGGTTTCTACTCACAGCTGGACCTAATTTTAATGAAGATAGCCCCTAAATGGAGATGTCTAATAAACAGTTACGTCTAATGGTCCACGCAAGGAGAGCGATCTGAGAAAGCTACCTATAAATTTGGGAGTTCCCAATCCATAGCCAGTCACGGAAGCCATAGCAACATGTGAGATCTCCAAGGGAGAACTGTCTAGCGGAAGAGAAAAGGATCTAGAAGAGAACTTTGAGGAACACCAACGCTTGGGATGGGCATAAGAAAAGGAGCCTGCTAAGGCAGCTAGAGAGGTAGGAAGGAAATCAGGAAGGTGTTGTGCCATGGAAGCTTGGGGAGGAGACAGTACCATGGAGGGGTGATCAACAATGGTAAAGGCAGCTATCTTTTTAAAAATATATATATATTTTATTGATTTCTTACAGAGAGGAAGAGAGAGGGATAGAGAGTTAGAAACATCGATGAGAGAGAATCATTGATCAGCTGCCTCTTGCACACCTCCTACTGGGGATGTGCCCGCAACTAAGGTACATGCCCTTGACTGGAATCGAACCCGGGACCTTTCAGTCCCCAGGTCGATGCTCTATCCATTGAGCTAAACCTGTTTCGGCAAGGCAGCTATCTTTGCTGTTTCTAGGGGTTTGGATGGTACCATGGCACCTGAATAAACCAACTTAGGTTTTTGTTGCAGCCCCACATTCCTACAGAAGCTGGTCATGCATCCTCCTGCTCAGTGCCCTTCATTGCGCCCCAAGTTCCTTAAGGATAACATTCTAGCTCCTAAGCACATCCTTTAGGCCCATCCAAAGTCTGGCCCTAGCGTTTCTGTCCAGCCTGTTCCCTTCCCGGCACACTCTGTCCCTGCCAGGCCTGGCTTCCTACCATTCCCTGCCTTGGCTTGTATGCTTCTTTCTGACTGAAGAACCTTCCCTTCCTCCATTTTCTCTTTTCCCCTGAATCCTACCATGCTTTAAGACTTCAAATGCCAACTCTCCTGTTTCCCAATTCTTTCAGACAGTGTTCCCTAATTCTTCCCGACAGATTAACTAACTGCCTCCCTAGCCCCATACTCCCATGAGTATTTTGCTCACAATCGCAGCCCTCATTGTAGTCTGACCTGTATTAAGCTTGGTTGTATACACGTGTGTCTCCACAACTAGACTGTGAACTTGGAAAATTCTGAGGCTGATTCTGGCTACTCATCCCTCTCCCCCTTGGTGTCCTCCTCACAGCCTGTTAATGTTTGAGAAGTGTTTATGGATTTAATGGAATAGTTGTTCCTCACAGGCCCCAAGTAATGGTATTGTCTCTATCTTCTTTGTCATATCACTCCAGAAGTCATGGGGATGAGGGAAACACTAAAATAAAACCCTGTTTAGAGTGAACTAAACAAGGTGTTGAGTTTGAATCCAGCTGCTCTAAGAAATAGTCCCAGTCTGAGTTTCCCCTGACCCAAACAGCTTACATCATTTGGGTGCCCCAAACCATCCTGTTGATAGAAAAGAAATAAGAATAATAATAAAATTAAAAGTTGGTTCTTTGAAGAAATGAACAAAATTGACAAATTTTGGTCAGCTAGACTGACCAAGAAAAAAGAGAAGACTCGGTTTACTACAAAGAGGAATGAAAGAAGGGACATTGTTTCAGATCTTAGAGAAAGGAAAAGGATTACAAAGGAATACTGTGAACAAGTATACTATTTAATGCTATTAAATAAGATAACCTAGATAACATGGGCAAATTGTTAGAAACATGAGCTACTGAAATTACTCCAAGAAATAGGTAATCTGAATAGACTAAAGAGATTGTGTTAGTATTTGTAAAACTTTCCACAAAGAAAATTCTAGGCCTAGATGGCTTCTCTGCTGAATTCTACCAAATCTTTAAAGAATTAATATCAACATTCCACACTCTTCTAACAAATACAATAGGAGGAAACATTTCCAACTCATTTCATGTGTCCAGTGTTACCCAGATACCAAAACTAGACAAAGACATCACAATAAAAATATGTATCAACATATCAATGTAGATGCAAAAATCCTCAACAAAATACTAGCAAAGTGAACCTAGCAACAATAACAAGAATTATATACATCATGACCAACTGGGATTTATCCCAGGAATACAAGATTGGTTTAATATTTGAAAACCAATATACATAATATACCATATTAATAAAATAATGGACCCAAGCCACATGATCATCTCAATAGATGCAGAACAAATATTTGAAAAAATTCAATACCTTTTTACTAAAAAAATTCAATAAATTATAAATAGAAGTAAACTTCCTAAGCTTGGTAAAGAGTATATAAACCCCCCCCCTCCATCTAACATTAGACTTAGTGTGAAAGACTGAAAAGCTTTCCCCCTAAGATCAGGAACAAGATAAGGAAATTTGCTCTCACCAATTCTATTCAACACTGTACTGAAGGTTCTAGCCAGAACAATTAAGCAAGAAAAGGAAATAAAGGCACCCAGATCAGACAGGAAGGAGTAAAACAATTTCTATTCATATATGATATGGTCTCGTGTATAGAAAATTCTAAAGAACACAGACATACACAAACTATTAGGGACTTATTAATGAGATCAACAAGGTTGCAGAATACAAAGGACAATACACAAAAATCAATTATATTTCTATATACTAGCAATGAACAATCTGAATATAAAATTAAGAAGATAATTCAATTTATAATAACAAAAGAATGAAATATTTAGGAATGTATTTATCAAAAGAAATTTAAGGCATGTATACTGAAAATTGTAATACATTATTGAAAGGAATTAAAGAAGACCTACATAAAATAGAATAAATCCCATGTTCATAGATCAGAAAACTTAATATTGTTAAGATAGTAATACTCATCAAATTGATCTATGATTCAACACAATCTCCATCAAAATACTAGCTGGCTTTTATATAGAAAAGGTCATATGGAAATGCAAGGGAATGAGAATAGACAAAGAATCCTGAAAAAGAAGAGCAAAGTTGGAGCATTCACACTTCCAGATTTATAATTTATTACTAAGCTATGAAGAGAGTGTGGTGTTGGCATAAGAATATACAGATCAATACAACAGAATTAGGAGTCCAGAAAGAAATTCCTATATTTATGGTCAATTGATCTTTGATAAGGATGCCAAGACAATTTAGTGGTAAAAGAATTGTCTTTTCAACTAATGATATGGGGCAATAGAATATACACATGCAAAACAAAGAAGTTAGATTCCAATTCACATCTTACATAAAAATTACTTCAAAATGGATCATTTAGCAAGAGCTAAAACTCTTAGAAGAAAACATAAGAATAAATTTTTGTGACCTTGGTTTAGACAGTAATTTCTTGGATATGACATCAAAAGCCCAATATAGTTAGCCACAAAGGAAATGCAAATCAGCCCTAGCCAGTCTGGCTCAATGGGTAGAGCGTTGGCCTGTAGACCTAAGGGTCCCAGGCTCAATTCTGGTCAAGAGCATGTACCTCAGTTTCAGCTCCTCCCCTGGCCCGGCCCTGGTTGGGCTTCTGCAGGAGGCAACCAATCGATGTGTTTCTCTCACATTGATATTTCTGTATTTCCCTCTCTCTGCCATTCTATCTAAAAGTTTCTCCATCTTTTCCTGTCTCTTCCACTCTCTCCAAAAATCAATGGAAAAAAAAATATCCTCAGGTGAGGATCTTAAAAATAAAAAACCCAAGGGACAAAAAGAAGAATAGACAAATTGGTCTTCATCAAAATAAAAAAAAATTTTTTTTACTTACCTTGTAGGGTAGTTAACATGATCACAAAGGTGGTCTCCTTAGGGTGAGGCTCACCCATTGCACTCCTGCTGCGCTGACTCCTGCAATTTCTCCAAATGTGGGAAATTCAACTGCATAATTTGTGGTAGTGGGGGACTGCACTCACATTCTCCCCTTAAAAGAAAAACGAAAAACTTTTGTACTTCCATGTTTCACCATCAAGAAAGTGAAAATGCAATCCCAGAATGAGAGAGCGTATATGAAAACTATATGAAGGTCTAGTATCCAGGACATAAAAAGAACTCTTACAACTCAATAATAATAGAAAGACAAATTACCTAATTTAAAAATGAGCAAAAGATCTGAATAAATATTTCTCTGAAGAAAATATACAAGTTGCCAATAAACACATGAGAAGCTGCTCAACATCATTAGCCACCAAGAAAATGCAAATCAAAACCACAATGAGATATCATTTCACCACCCCCTAGGTTTGGCTTTAACCAAAAAGACAAGTAATAACAGTGTGTTGCTGATAGGAATGTAAAAAGGTACAGCTGCTTTGAGAAAGAGTCTGACCCTTCCTCAGAAGGTTAAGCATAGAGTTACCATAAAACCCATCAATTCCACACATAGGCATATGCTGTATATCAAGAGGATTGAAAGCATATAGCCACACAAAAACTTGTACATGAATGTTTATAGAGACATTATTCATAACAGCTAAAAAGTGGAAGCAACCCAAATGATTAATAGATAAATAAAATGTGGTATGCTCACACAATAGAATATTAACTGGCCATAAAAAGGAATGAAACACAGATTCATGGATAACATAGATGAACCTTGAAAACATTATACTAAGTGAAATAAGACAGGCACAACAGACCATATATTTTATGATTCCATTTACACAAAATGTCCAGCACAGGCAAATCCATGGAGACAGAAAGTAAATTAGTGGAGATTAGGGGGAAATAAGGGAGTGACTGCCAGTGAGTATGGGGTTTCTTTTTTGGGGGTGAAAATGTTCTAAAATTAGATGGTGATGCTGGTTATTCAGCTCCGTGAATATATTAAAAACCACTGATTTGTGCAATTTAAAAAGGTGAGTTTTATGGTATGTGAACTATATCTCAATAAAGCTGCTACATAAATAGAATTACCTTATTATGTTAAATGTAAGTTGGGCCTCCATTTCCTAGTGAGAAGATTTTTTTAAAATCCCTCTAAAATTGTCCTTAAAAAGGAAGGCCAAATTGTGCAGACCTCATTTTTTAGGGCTCCCCTCACCATTCCCCACCTCACTCTAAGAGACTGACAGTGAGAGAACATAGCGTATGTTTTTATGACTGTGGAGACAAGGATCTCCCACATAGATAATCTTGTCTCCCACTATTGAGGCTCTCCAAGAGCAATCGATGGTTTCTGTCTGCCCAATGCCCATACTCTTGCTTTTTGTAACTACATGTGCATTTTCCTTCTATCAGCTATTCCTTCTTTGGGTATTTAGCTCAAGAGTGGGGTGATTCCAAAAAAATGACAATGATTTGCCTCGGTGAAATGCCCTGAGGAAACTGTCCTCTGGAGTCAGGGGACACCATTCTGATGCTATTTTTTCCTTCAGGCATTTCTTGCACCCAAGAAGCCTACCTTGATCTTTTGGTTATTCAGAGGCTGACAAATTCCATATCATGGTCGTGGTTCTCTCAAGGCAAGGACTGGGTTCCTCCGGCATGTCCAGACAATGAAGGAGGAAGACTCCTAAATTATGAAGCCGTGACTTAGAAACCACTATATACTTCCACTGGAGTATCTTCTCTTTGGTTCCTTCTTGGCGACCATTTGCTTTAATATTTCACCAAAGCTCTAAACAGTCATTGAATCTTAACTATGCCAAGGTACCTTGTTAGTTGAGAGAATAGAAAGATGAACAAAATGATATCCTGGTTTTGGAGGGTGGGGTGGGAGTGTAGAAAAATGCTCTCTGACTTCTGAGTGTATCAGAGAAAAGAATCAGAAAAAAGAGGACATTTAAGCTTGGCTTGAGGTAGAGAAATTTATGACCCACAGGGAAGGCACCCTTTGTGAGAGGGTTTGTAATCAGAGAATCATGGACTTTGGGGCTGACAGGGACCTTACGGGTTAACTAGTCCTACCTTTCCTAGATGAAGAAACCCAGATTCTGAGAGGTGAAATAACTTGACTAGAGCCACATTGGGCTTAGGACTTCTCCTCTGACTCTCAGTCCAGTGCTCATCTCACTAGCTCCCAGTCACATGGGTGCCCTTGGCTGGCTTCTCCAGATTTCAGGGAACTTGGGGAGAAAGGGCAATGCTTGGGATTTGGTAAATGGTTGCCTAGAGAAGTTTGTCTGTGAAGGCCACTCAAGACATCAGCAAGAAAATGGGGCAGATTCCAGTAGTTCTAGTCATGCTGCTTTCTTCCTTAGGTTTTCCCCTGGGGACTGGTACCAGGGTTTGCAGGGCAATGGGTGTATCCGTGTGTGTGCTCCCACCTTCCTCCATCCTCCTGGAGCCCTTGGAGCAAGCCAACAGCTGAAGGGCTTGGTGAAGTGACCTCTATCACTGGATAGTCTCTTTCTTCCAGATGGCCTTTTCCTTCTGGGTGACTCAGTCAAGTTGGGGTGGGAGAGTCCTTGATTGTCTTTATCTGTAAGGTGTCAGGATATCAGCCAAATTACCCAACAGAGACTCTGAGGAGGAAATCACTTCAGAAATCAGGCCTAGAATTTCCTCAGGACTAACAGGGATTTACCTTAGCTAGCAACCTGGCTCTAGGCAGGAAGACCCAGTGTAAGTAGCATTCATCCTAGTCCTCCAAAGACAGAGAGCCTGGTCATGGTTCTTTGGGTGGAGGAAGAGACAGAGTGTCTTTCTAAGCTATATTTTTCAGCCATTAATGAGCACCATCAGTTTAACCATTACTTACAGAGAACTCATGTTCTAGGCACGGTGCTAGGTTCTGCAGCCCACACATGATATTTGTCTGCAAGGAACTATAGACAAACATATGACTAACAAGTTTAATAGGATGTGACCAGTGATAAGCTCTGGATGGCCCAAAGCAAAAAAAAAAAAAAAAAAGGAATATGCATCCCACCTGGGATTCAGAGAAGGCAAAGGAATTAACCACAAACGGAAGCCACAGCCTCATGGGCAAGAGAACCACATGGACAAAGGTGTGGAATCTCAGTGTGGGGGAAGCCATAGGCAGTTGATGGTGTTACCAGAGATTGAAGAGGGAGATGGGAAATGTGGGGTGATAAGGCAGAGAGGGTGTGTGTGTGTGTGTGTGTGTGTGTGTGTGTGTGTGTGTTTAGGTAAAGCTCAGGGGTTTCTTTTAGTTGGGAGGGACCTGGAGATTTGCATTTTAGATAGATCACTGCAGTGTGGATTTGGGGAGGAGGTACCAAGAATGTAGGTACCAAGAATGGGGGCAATGGCCGAAACCGGTTTGGCTCAGTGGTAGAGCATCTGGTCTGCGGACTGAAAGGTCCTAGGTTCGATTCCGGTCAAGGACATGTACCTTGGTTGTGGGCACATTCCCAGTAGGGGGTGTGCAAGAGGCAGCTGGTTGATGTTTCTCTCTTATCGATGTTTCTAGCTCTCTATCTCTCTCCCTTCCTCTCTGTAAAATATCAATAAAATATATTTTAAAAAAAAGAATGGAGGCAATGAACCAACTAGAGGAGTACCTGATGCAGGGTATTCATGGTGAAAATGAGGCACTTCTAACGAAAGGGGGCATGAACTGGAGAAATATTCAGGAGGTGAGTGATGACGGAGATGTGATGGCTCAGGGAGAGACTCAAATCGAGGGGGCTTGCAGGTTTCTGACGTGGTGCCTGGGTGGGTAATGGGGCCATGCACTGAGGTAAGAAATACAGGTCTGGAAGAGAGATGTTGATGATGGCTAACATTTATTAATCTTTTATAGGGACCAGGCATGGTGCCAGGAGTTTTTCATGCATTTTCTCATAACTCTACGGGGTAGATATTATTATTCTCGATTTATAGATGAGGAAATAAAACTTTGAGACATTAAATAGCTTGGCCAGATCTGCGCAGCTGAAAGAAGAGGCGTGGAAAGCAGTGAGAAACCAGGCCTTCTGGCTCAGGTTGATATGTGTGCACGTGGAGTCTGATGAGTCTGTGGGATACCCACCGTGGAGAGGTCTGGGATTTAGGACAGATATCAGGGCCTAGATCATGATAAAAGAAAAAAACATATATAGACAAAACTACTCAAGTTGAGCAGTGACTGAAGCACAGTGCCCTGGAAAACCCCTTATTTAAAGAAGTAGCCAGAGGGTAATGGGTCCACAGATGAGACAAAAACAAAAATCCCCTGATTTTAAAATCCAAAGACAAGGCTCTGCTCTCTGGGCAACAGAAAACTGGGCAGCCATGAACGTGTAGTGGCATCAAATGAAAACAGGCACCAAGCTAAGCTGAAGTTAATTATAACCGTCACCATGCTGCATAGTAATTATCCTAAACAGTAAGCATTTTACACAAATGGCAGTAATTAGCATAGCACACGTTTTCCAAGCTGTGTCCTGTGGAAGAGTAGTAGTTCCTGAAGATGTTAATAAGTGTTTGGATCAAAAAAGGGCTCTGGAGCCAGATGAGTTTAGGAAATGCTGGGATTATTTAGGCAGAGCCACGGAACCCGGGGCTTGCACTTCCTTCTCTGTTAGGAGGCGGGAGAGCGGATGGCTGAGTGTACAGACTGGGAGCACTGGGCACAGCCTGGGGTTGAATCCTGCCGCTTACAAGCTGGGTAATCGTGGACAACTGACTGAACTTCTCTCAGTGGACGTTTCCTCTGGACAGGGGAATAGTAATACACTCGCCATGATGGTTCTAGAGATTAAATGCAATAATATATGCACCTAAAACACTTAGGACCCAGCACAGAGGGCTCTATAAATATTAGCTCTTATTTTTAAACCATACTATTATTAATAAATCTTTCTGATATTCTGGAGTTTAGTCCTTGACACACACTTCACACACACACACACACACACACACACACACATATATATATATATATATATATATATATATATATATACTTTATTTCTTAAAAGTCAAAAGTCTGACCTCTGTCAGGGACTGGGAATGACCAAACTCTTGCCCTATTCTAATCTAGGGAAGGGGGGCAGAGAGAGGGAGGACTTATGTCCTGGTTGCTTTGCCTTGCAAGGGCCACCACCATTTTAATTACCTTTATGCCCACTGGAAACAAGTATGCACCTTTCAGGTATCGGATGCTGGCCTGTGCCAGGGCACGCAGCAAGTGGGGTGCAGGCTGTGTTTTAGCTTCCGTTTACTTCTGAGCCTGAATGCCATTGTACAATGAACCACCTGTACGACCCTACATGGCGGTTCTGACCTTCAGGGCCCTAGAAGAAGCTGGGAGCCAATGATCACGGGAGAAAGAGGGTACAAGTTCTCCTCCCAGTAGTTCATGAGATGAACTCTCCGCAAACCCTAAGTGGATACAGCCTCTTCCTTCCCCTCCCTCCCTCAGTCCCCCCATATAACCCATCCCCCCACACCTTCACACAGAGGCTGACATCAGAATACCCTCGGTGTGAGGGGGTTCCCCAGGACTCCTGCCTAGAAGCACCGCTTCTCAGCCTAGAATTCACATCCAGGCGTGCGTGACCTGTGGTGACCTGCCAAGGGACACCCCCCACCCCAACCCCCAACTCCCCACATTGCTTTTCTCCTTTATAACGTCAGGAATACGGAAGGGTGAATGTTAAGGCTCCTCATAGCTCTGACATGCTACGCTTCCCACTTCCAGGGGGTTCTGCTCTCTCCCCGCTCCAGCCCTGCCTGACCAGGCAGGCAGGGAGGGACAGACCAGACAGGCTCGCCGACGACAAGGCTCCCTTCTCACAATTGAGCTTACGCGTGTGTGCGTGCCTCCCACTGCTCTCGAAGACAAACAGCAACCGAGGCCGGGCCGGCAGTTTAGTGCGGTGGCCTCGAGGCTCAAGAACAAAGGCTGAGCTGGATGGAGAAGGGGCCTTCCTTGAATGTGAGGGCAAGGGAGTCCTAGGGCTGGTGCCAGACTTTCCACCTCTCCGTGGGGCTGGCTGTTCTCCTTCCCACAGATTTGGGGGGAGGGAAGGGGGTCTTTGTCTTTCCCTCTGAGGCTGGTGACTTCCCCCCCTTCCTCTCCCTAAGGTTAGGATCTCCACCTCTTTCCCCTTCATCACCTCCCGGGGTCTGAAATCCCCATCCTCCTCTCTTTATTATTCTTTTTTTTTGGGGGGGGGATTGGGGTCTTTAGCCCCTCCTTCTCCCGCCTTCTTTATTCCTTTTTCAGGCCTGGCCTCTCCAGTCCCGGGGGAAGGGGGTCCGCACATTCTTTTTCTTCTTAAGGCCACGACTCCCTCCCCCACTCTCTCTCTCTCTCTCTCTCTCTCTCTCGAGATCGCGCCTCACCACCCCCCCCGCCCGCCCCGCGGCGCCCCTCCTCCCTCCGCCCCGAGGCATTGTGGGAGGAAACAAGATGTGGGGCGAGAGCGGCGCGGGGAGAAGCCCGCAGTGCGGGGCCGGCCGGGCGCAGCCAATGGGGAGCGCGGACGGCGGCGCGCGCGGCGGGGGGGGCGGGGCGGGGCGCTATTTCAGCGGGGGCCGCGCACCGGTCGCTCTCGGCGGCGGAGCGGAGCGGCGAGGCGCCAGTGCGGAGCAGGTGTGGCCGGCGGGCGTGAGCGTCGGCGAGGGCGGCCGGGGCGGCTCGGAGGGCGGACGGCGGCGGCGGCCAGCTCTCGGCCCGGGGCTGCGGGAGAGCCGGACACCGGCGGCGGCGGCGGCGGCGGCTGCCGTAGGAGCCGAGGGGACACCGCCCCTGCCCGCGCCCCTGCCTCAGGCCATCGCTGCTCCCCCGGGGCCTCGCGCGAAGTCGCCTACGTGAAGGTGAGCGGTGGTTGGGGGGCGCCCCCCTCACCCCCCGGGCGGTGGCCCCCCGGGCGGTGGCCCACCGCGCCTCGCCCCCCTGGCCTTCCTCCTCTCCCCCCGAGGGGCCCGGAGCGGGCTGGCCCCGGCGTGACGCCCCCGGCGCCCCCCCTTCCCCGGGCTGCGCCGCCACCCCTCCGCCGCGGCGACCCTCGGGGCGCGGCGGGAGGCCCCGGGCCGCGGAGCGGCGGCTCTCGGCTCCCGGGAGTCGTCGTCCCCCGTCTCCCTCCTCCCCCCGCGGCCCGGAGGCCTCCGGTGTGTGGGGCCGAGGGGGTGGGGTGGAGAGGGCTCGGGCGTGACGCGGCTCCTCCTGCCGCCGCCACCGCCGCCGCCACCGAAACCGCCGCCGCCACCGCCACCGCCACCGCCACCCTCTGGGGCGCCCTTCCTGCGGCGAAGACGCCCAGTCACCCCCACACTGCTCCGGGCCGGCGGGCGGGGGAGGGCGGGCGGAGGTGGGAGGAGGATGCTTGCTCATTCACCTGGTGCTGGCCGGCCTTCTAGGGGGGTGGTGGGGGGGTGGAGGGATAGGGCCTCTTCGGAGATCGCTAGGGAGGACATGAACGAATCTCCGGGTTGGGGAGCTTGGTTCTGGTCTTGCTGAGGCTTAGCCTTTTTTTTTTTTTTTTTTTTTTTGTCGCAAAACCGAGGCTAGAGAGGATGGGAGCTGCTCCGGGGTGCCCTCTTGGCTTTCCAAGGAGCTCCTGGCTCGTCGTGACTGGGGCGGCTGGCCGGGGGCCCTCTGGTTATATCCTTCTGTCTGGAGGCCCAGGCCCTTGATTTTTTCCCCCAGGAAGGAGAGGGGGCTAGGCTGGCGGCATCTCCGCAGCCTTTTCTCCTCTGGCACCTTGGACAGGGGAGCTCGGGGCCCGGCCTCACCTCTCAGACGCCCGGGGGGCCCGGGGTGAAGAATCGCGGCATTGTAGTCACAAGACCGACGTTATGTAACTCTTCAGGCTCCCTCCTGGAGAGTGAGGTGGCTTTAATTACCGTGATAAAGTTGTTCCTTTGCACGTTAGGGATGAGGCGGTGGAGCAAGGTGAGCTTGCTGGGGAGAGGGTGCTGATTTGGTACCTGAGCCCCGCCGTCTGTAACCTGGCCCCGCCCCCACCCTGAGTTTATAAGCGGGGCCCCCTCCGAGCCCTGAGCTGGAATAGGATACCAGGTGACACTAGTTTTCTTGGCGATACAAAGAGACATAATATCAGCCAGCACGTTCTCCCAGTGCTGCTCTGGTACCTTTGCTCAAACTCACGAAGTTGCCTCATTTGTCTTATTTAAAAGTCACTGCGTTGTGTTTTTTTAAAGAATGTGTTGAATTGCCCAAGGTCATACAGGTAGTGCTCACAGACTCCTCTTGAGGCTCTGACTTTTCCTCCCGGGACGTGGGGACAGGGGGTGCGCATCCACGAATCCTTAGCTCTGCCAGGCTCTGCTGAAGTAGAACCAGCCCTGTGCGGATTGATAGAGCCAGGCAAAGGTGCTTTGGATTCAGTTAAGGGTTGCCTAGCTGGCAGCTGCCTTGCATGAATTTTTTGCATCTGATACAGGCTAAAGGAGGAGTTGTGAATTCCCTTTCGGCCTACCCAATCCACAGGCTAGTGCGTATTCAGAGCTCAGGGTACCTTGGAATGATACCCGGGATCTCTGAGCATGCAGTGTCTTGTGGAGCCTTGTATCGGACAGGGCTGGAATGACAGCATTTTTTGTCCACTACTCTGGACCCACTGAATGGTATTTTGGGGAGTGGGACATAAGGGGAGGGTTGGTTTTTACTACTCTGTGTGAGAAAACTGGTCAAGGACAGAGGATAGGATTTTGCAGCTCATCTCCTTTATTCTTGCAAAGCATCCTCACATGCTACAGACCGCTAGGCAGGTTCTAGCCAGCCTCCTGCAATTCCTGTCATCCCTGGGAAGGGACCATGCAAGGCCCACCCCGGAACTCTTCAGGTTGCTATAGGATGAATACCTGTGTTCGATAGCAGAGCTATGGAAAGGGGGTGTTAAAAGAATTCTTCACCTTTTGTTATGTCACCACTGGGCATTGGTAGCCTTGGTGTTAGGCAACATTTTCTGTGAAGGGCCAGATAATCAACATTGTAGGCTTTATAGGCCATACAGTCTCTGGCAACTACTCAACTCTGCCATTGTAGTGTGTCCCTCTAAAACCATTACAGAAACAGGTGACTGGCTGAATCTAGCCAATGGGAGACCCCTATGTAGACTTTTTTTTTTCTGTTAACAGATGTTCTCATATAATTTAAATTAAGCCTTATAACAACCCTCTGATACTTAGCTGTTCCTACCCTCATGGCTAAAATTCCTAGTCTGTCTGCTTTCAACTGTGATACCAATGATGTAATAATGGTCATTAAATCAAGGGCTTATTGTCTTCAGGTATTATGCCACCTGGTTTACCCTCAGGATAACCCCGAAGTAATGGCATGAAAATACTAAAGTTAAGTAATTTGCCCCAAGGACATAGATAGCAGATGATATAATATAGTGTCTTGGGTATTGGTGCTATTCAAAATATCAGAAATAGATAAATTTAGAGTTGGACAATCCTCACTTTATGAAAATTGATGGCTAATTATATCTTTGTTACTATTTATCTTGTATTTCTCAGGCTTGGAGGCCACATCTCAGTTAAGAGCTTAGGTGCTTCTATTGCCTCTTGCCTTGTGCCTTCTGTTGTTGTTACCCTCTGTTCCCCTCCCACTGAGGCCCCACGCCCAGGCGCTAATACTTACTGTCCAGAGTCGTGGTGTTGGTTAGTCTGACATCTTTGCTTCTTCTGCAGTGTCACGATGTCTGACCGGAAGGCCGTGATCAAGAATGCAGACATGTCTGAGGACATGCAACAGGATGCCGTCGACTGCGCCACTCAGGCCATGGAGAAGTACAACATAGAGAAGGACATTGCTGCCTATATCAAGAAGGTGCATTGGAGAGCTGAGGCTGGTGGCCAGGGGTGGGGACTGGCAACTGAGCTATACCCCAAGGAAGGCTGGAGCTGGGCACATAGGAAAGCAGCTATATTCCATGCAAACAAAACCCTAGGAACTTGCAAAGCAGACAAGTTAGGGAGTGATTATCAATTACCAAATAATTTATCTTAGGCATTTTTAATAGGAACTCTGTTTGGGTGTGGGTGTGTGTATTTACATATAATTATGTCACTGCAAGGGATCGGGGAGTAAAGCTTCAGTATTAAATATAACTAGCCCAATTCAGAACTATTCATAATGAACATCAAGAATATATGAATGGATAATATAAGATTATATACAAGTTTTTAGGGAACTTCCTCATTTAAAGTGTTAAATCCCTATAGTAATCCTCATCATGTAGGAAGCTTCCTTTTCTTTCTCTTAAAAAGGACTTGGGGGGAAACACACACACAAACACTTAAAAGGATTGTTGTTCTTGCCTACCTTCTTTAGAAAAGGGTGGGCTTACTATGTAATTTTTTAAAGTGGATGAGCAATATTGGGACAATAGGTTTAGTCCCTGAAAAAATTCCTGAGTGAATGAGTGAATAGATATAGAAGTGATACACAGGCCCCTGATTCCTAGTCAGGATCCATGTCCATTGGTGGCTTAGTCCTAGTCTTTGATATTCTGAGCTCTGGTATCCTAAGACCGTGGTCGGCAAACTGCAGCTTGCGAGCCACATGCGGTTCTTTGGCCCACTTGAGCTTGAGTGTGGCTCTTCCACAAAATACCACGGCCTGGGCAAGTCTATTTTGAAGAAGTGGTGTTAGAAGAAGTTTTAAGTTTAAAAAACTTGGCTCTCAAAAGAAATTTTAATCGTCGTACTGTTGAAATTTGGCTCTGATGACTAATGAGTTTGCCGACCACTGTCCTAAGAGAATGCCTAAAAGTAGTGGCATTCTGGTCTATAGAGGGAGTAGGGTGTCCTGGAGTTCTATAGAACTCTACCCAGATGGGGTGGGATGAGAAGAGGAAACTGCAAGGTTTTCTATATGTAGAACCAGCAAGGCTCTTGGGCATGCCAGTTCCTTGCTGAGTGATGTCCTTGTCCTGTCTAGGGAGAAAGTCCAGAATCATAGACTCTCTGAGCCAGAAGAATCCTTAGATATATCTGGTCAGCTTTCTTGTTTTGCTGATGGGGAAAATGAGACCTAGGAAAGTAACTGGCTCTGTTATGTTGCAATCTTGAGTCAGGATTAAACCTGAGTTTGGTGATGCATGCCCTTTCTACTGTTCCTTAATATCTTGGAGTCATGTGGTGTGGGAGTTGTGGATGTTGAGTCCCAGGGTGGGCAGCATTGCTGGGCCAATGGTGGAGGGCTATTGCTTTTTCATAGCTATGGAAGGGCCATTTAGAACAGCCATCAGTTTCCTACTGTACCCACAGGGTGGCAGGGAGCTGTCTATGATTAGGTCACGAGGATTTCCTAAGTGGCTTTGATGCCAAACTTGTGCTCCTGAGAGAGATGAGGGAATTGCCTGGATCTCATGGCTGAGGTCCTGGTTCTATGCACATTGCCTGGTGTATAGGGAATGCCTTCAATGTTGACTTACACAGAACTGCTTCCTGGTACTCCTAATGTCTGTCTCCCATTTTGTTCTAGTGTCTTGGTTTTTGGCATTTGGAAATACTGGTTTAGTAACGAGGGTGGCGACTCAGCAAGGCTTGCCCCTCTATTCATACTGTGTGACATTGGAATGGTCCTTTGTGCCACGGGCTTCTCTGTTTCCCTTGCTGAAGAGTCACAGGGTGGGCTACTAAATAGGGGTAGCTATGGGGAGGAGAGATGATCAGGGTGTAACGTGCTAGCGAGAAATAGTGGAGCCTTTGTGGTGTTTCACTATTAATGAGGAAAGGAGTGTCCTAGCCAGTTTCAGAACCTGAGCTCCTGAGGTTCCAGTAGCTGGGGCAGTGGGTGGGGGCTGATAACTAAACTGACCAGACTCCCATTCTGATCTCATCCTCCAGCTGTCTAATCACCTTTCTTCTCTACCTTTTACTTTTCTTTTAGGAATTTGACAAGAAATACAACCCTACCTGGCATTGTATTGTGGGCCGAAATTTTGGCAGCTACGTTACACACGAGACAAAGCACTTCATCTATTTTTACTTGGGTCAAGTTGCAATCCTCCTCTTCAAGTCAGGCTAGGCGGCTGCAGAGAAGTGTCAGTGGCGGCGGCGATGGCAAGCAGACGGCGTTGCTGGGACTATTTTGCACTGGGGCCAGCATCAGGATGTCCTCTCCAATGGCTGTGCTACTGCATGGACTGTATACTCGATTTCATGTGTATGTCGCAGTAAACAAAACCAAACTTCTTTCTGTTTAGTTGCCTGGGGAAGAAGGCTGCTTTACATTTATTTTCAAAACTTAAAAATTTTTTGTTGTTGTATTGCACTAGGAAATCTCTCCCACCTTTTCCTTTTCTCTTTCTCTCTCTTTATAAACTGAGCCCTCAGTAAAGCCTGTAAAACTCAGAAGGCTGGGGAAAAGAAGTCAGTTTCTGGAGGTGGAACTAAAACTGCATCTGCCTCTTCCTGGTGGTGGATGCTGCTTTAGGAGGGCCCGGAAGGCTGCAGGGGGACAGTGTTAGGATCAGCAAGGAGAGAGGAATAGGAAGGAGGGTAGGGGGATTGATCTAGTACCAGGGAGACTATTCCACTGAACTGTGATTCCATGGCTTGGGGCAGAGTAGGGGGTTAGGGAGGTGGGTTCTTTAAGGGGCCCTGAGACGTGTTTGTCTGTGATGTGTGGGAGTGGGGAGCAAATTTGTCTTGCTGTCTTTGTCAGAAAAGTTTCTAAGTAAGGCTGTGTCTTTGTGGAATACCTTCCTGTCAGAGCCCATGCTAGAAGAATGTTGGAGGTAGGATTAGCTTGATTTTTTTTCCTTTTTATTCTTCTCTACTTCTTTCTGCTCCCTGCTTAGCCCTCAGTTTTCTCATTCCTCTAGAGTTCTCTTAGAGCAGCCCCTATTAGTTGGCTGGCAAGGGAATTTCTGGTGACTGTAGTTCCTTAGTTAGGTCTTAGCAGTCAAACCAAATCAATGTCTCTGTGTATATGTGTGTGTTTGTCAGTGTGTGTGTATGTGTGTGTGTCTTGGTTTGGGGTAGAGGGGAGGGAAGGGCAGGATGGTATGGAATCTCTAGGGTAAATGGGTAGTTAGTTAGGGTACACAGTTAGTTCTAAGTGAGCCTTTATGTTAAAAATTTTTGGGAGGTGAAGACAGATGTAACAGCCCCCCGAACTCCCCACCCCCACCCCCCAGCCACCTTGCCCAGATACTGCGCTCTGGCTGTGTGCTCCCAGGAAGGTTTTAGGAGGATAGCCCACAATGAGTTGACCACGCTGCCATCTGTCCTGAAGGTGGCTCTCAGTGGAGAGGGAAAGTGACTTTGTGGTTGGTTGCCACTTCTTGTGGGCAGTAGGGATGGAAGTGATAAGGGCTGTCAGGGGCTTGGGAGGAAGTTTACAGTGATGAAGCCTGGAATCAGGAGATGGAGCAGGGCTGCTGGTGGGAGGAGATTCCAAGGAGAGTGCTAGGAAACCTTGTCTGTTGATCAAATAGAGGTGGGGGGAGTCATTGCTGACAGCTGCTGATTCTTGTAAATTGCATTTAAAACTCTTCTTGTGTAAGGTTGACACTGGTGGGGTTTGGGTCTAGCTCACTTTTTTTTTTTTTTTTCCAACTCCATCCTTGGGCTGGTGGGAAGGCAGGAGAATATCCCCTCTCCAAGAATATTTAGAGTTTGCCAAGCTTTCTTTCTGATGCTGACAGGGGAAGGTGGGAATTGGGATGATGAGTGAGTTCCCTGTACCAAACCCTTTTATGAATGTTCAAATCTATGTTTTCCCGTCCTCCCAGACTTGTGTGGCCAGTTGGAAATGTCGTTTGTGTTCATCTCCCTCATTTCTGGAGGTGGGGCTGAGACCCTGCCACATCTCCTATGCTCTGCATCCATGCCTCTTTTGGACATTAAAGGTTGATTGATGCACTTCTGAGCTGTTTGGGTTTCTTTGGGCTTAAAGGGGTTGGTCAGATGGCAGCGGTGCCATACAGGGGTGGGGTGGAGGGTGTTTAGGGTGGAGTAGGGTGGGAGGTGAAGACCAGGCAGAGGTACTGGCCTGAATCTAGTTTCAGTTGTAGGGCCCAGTGTTGGCCCCTGAAGTGGCAGAAGACTGACCAGCAGCACTCACCCACAAGGTCTCTTGGGTCCCTTGGTAGAGCTGCATTGTGGATCTTCAGTATAGTACATGTTGCCTTCCCCATTTCCAGTTTCCAGGTCCAGGATGGTAGTTTGTAGCTGCTGTGCTGGACCTAGAGAGGCTTGGCTTAGAACCTTTGGCCAAAGCTCAGAGCTGCCCTATGTCTCATTCTAGGCTTCTCTGAGACCAAGATTGTCTATTAGCTAAGTCCTGCTCTAGCCACTCAGAAATGGAAAAGCTGGGGCTCTTCAGAAAGATGGAAACACTTTTGATGAAACCTGAGAGGATCTTGACTTGGGTTAACCTGGTTGTCCCACTTGGGGGCCCCTGCCCCAATATACCTGGACAAGTGAGTAGTGCTGAGACACTTTTAAGTGTCTGCTCATCCCTGCCCCTAACCTGTTGGGGTGTCTGGGCTTATGGCTGCATCTTGGCGGAGGTGTTAGAGAGCAAAGGTGCTTTGTATTCATTTATGTCGTTACTCTAAAACATTTTACTGAGTTCCTGAGCCTAGGATGCTATTCACACAGGAGAACACGATAGGCAAATTCTGTGCTTTCCATGGCATGCATGTTCTAATGGGTTAGAGCAGACATATACTTAATTTTTAAAGTATTTTTGTCCTTACCCTAGGATATTTTTCCCATTTATTTTTAGATTAGAAGGGAGGGAGGAGGGGAGAAAAACATCAACGAGCGACACAAGACTAGTTGCCTCCCACATGACCCCAACTGAATCGAACATGCAACCAAATTATGTTCCCTTGAACCAGAATCAAACCAGCAACCCTTTGGTCGGTAGGACAACACTAACCAAGTGACGAGCTGCTGGAATTGCTGTCTTGGTCTTTCTAGAGAGGCCAATCACGCAAAAAGAGTGGTAGTGTGTGTGAACACAAGATCTAGAATCCAAAGTCCTGGGGTTGAGTCTCAGCTCCAACACTTCGGGTATGAATTTAGAGAAGTCATTTGACCTCTCTGAGGCTTATTTGTAGAATGGGGATAATACTGGTCTACCTTAAAGAGTAGTTATTGGGATCAAATGACATGTAAATGAAAGTGCTTTGAAATTGGAAAACGATGACGAAGACACTGCAAGAATAAAGAATTCTGGTAGGCTCCTTAAATTACCCCATTTTATGTAGAAATGAAGGACCAGACAGGGAAAGAAACATAATGTCTCATGGATGTTTGGGACAACGGGAATGTAGTACTTGGTCTCCAGACTCTCAGGCCAGGTCTGATCCCGGTTTGTTGGAGAGGACTAATTTATGACTAGGTACTGAGCCCCTACTGATCTGTGGAATGCCCTATACTTGGTGGTATTATATAGTTAGGTGGTTTTTGGTATATTCAAAGAGTTATGCAGCCATCACCACTAATTCCAGAACATTTCACTCCCAAAAGAAACTTTGTTCTTATTTGCAGTCAGTCTCCATTACTCCTTCCCCCTACCCCCTGGAAATCACTAATCTCTCTGTCTCTGTGAATTTGCCTATTCTGGGCATCTATATAAGAGCCTAAGCAGCCAGCTGACTGGTAGCTATGATGTGCACTGACCACCAGGGGGGCAGACAGTGCAGCAGAAACCACAGGCATGGCAACATGGAACAGACTGATAAATCTTAGAGGGGAAGGGTGAGGGGGCGGTCACCTCGGCCTGGCTTGCAGGGATCAGGCCGAAACTGGCCCTCCAACATCCTCCAAGGGGCCCCAGATTGCAAGAGGGCACAGGCCGGGCTGAGGGACCCCCGAGTGCATGAATTTTGTGCACCAGGCCTCTAGTAGTTTAATAAACATGAAAGGACTAACATATCTGCAGGCATGCCCTGAGAGACAGAACATTATTCTAGGAGTGTGCCCTGACTTAGCCAACTGACTCCTCTGTTAGAATCATCTTTTGAACTCATGGGACATTCCCAGGAATTTTGGGGACTATGTCTGATTAATATATTCATTGATCGCTTTTGGATCAAAAAGAAGCTCTGAGTCTCAAGGGCTGCAAGATTTTCTCAGGTGGTTTTTATACTTTCAAGAGTTCCAGGGAAATAAACAACCAGTAGGATATTTTTCTTATCTATCATCTACCTATCCTATCCATTCATCTATCAAGATTTATGGTGAGAAATTGGATTATGTGATTGGGGGTGGGCTGGGGGAGGAGGCAAGTCTGAGATCTGTATTGCAGGCTGCAAAGAAGGTAAGGCTGGGAGCCAACACTGCAGTCCACTCTAGCCGTTCAGCTGGCTGGATCAGGTCCACCCACGTTATCCAGGAAAATCTCCTTTACATCAAGTTAACTGATTGTAGATGTTAATCATATCTATAAAACAGCTTTGTGGCAACATCTACACTAGTGTTTGATTAAATATGTAGGTATTCAAGGCTAGTCAAATTAACACCAAACTGATCACAGCTAGCATCTAGTCAACCTGGCACCCACATGCATCTTCTTAAACATACTTAGTCTCCAAATAAAACCAATAACGGTCAGACTTCCACTTACCACGACACAATTATCCTGTGTTACACGTGAAAATGTGCTTACCCTTTCCCCAGAAGAGGATGTGAAGTCTGGGTGATGGTCACTCTTCTCCCAACAGTCGTGTAACTTCAATCTTGTGACATTAGTTATTATTAATACATTTTGTATTAGATGACAGGAGATAAGAGGGGAGAAAAATGTACACACAAATAAACATTAATATTCATCATTAAATAAAATGAATGAATATTCATGATAATTACAGTTCTAATCTCTGCAATTAGGTGGAATGGCCACTATGCATTCCATTGTTTCCTTTGCCGTAGGAAGCATCTTGGCACTGGTTGTGGTTCTTTTCCTGAGGGGATGCTCCCAAACCTTCATTCTTGAAGGATCTGTGCCATTAAAAGTTTTGCTGAATTGTGTTGAGTTTTCCAGTGGCTTGAATCACAGGGCCCAAAGGAATCACATCTATTTCAGGCATACTTTTTACCTCCATAGTAGCATCCCAATCTCCCCTTTGTAGTCAGAATCAATCACCCCAGCCAGAACAACTCCCTTCTTTGTCTATTGATTCAGAGGTGTGAGGAGCCCAAAATGACCAAGTAGCAGTCTTAACTTCCGATTCAATGGAATTCCATTCCCCAGTTGAGAACTGTAATTATTATCTTTGGTTGCTTGTGACTCAACTGTGAGGTCCTGCAAAAGAAGGGCTCACTTTTGAATTCATTTTGTACGTACGATTGGTGCACAGAATAAATGTACTAGTTGCAAGCACACGGGGAAGTAGCACCACCTTCTGGCCAAAGTGGGTAATGCTGCACTGGAGCGGGAGAGAGATCTCTTCAATGCAAGAAACCTGTGGCCAGAGCTCAACAAGAGGCTCAGAGATCTGAGAGAGACAGAGAGATAGAGATAAAGATAGAGATAGAGAGAGAGACAGAGACAGAGACAGAGACGGAGACAGAGAGATAGAGAGACACACACAGAGAGAAGACTGTGGTAGATACCACTTTGCTTTTCCAACTTTGCCATCCTCTACTCTCAGAATTTTAGCCTGCAGACGGTAGAGGCATTCTGGCCTCTGGAATGAGAGGGTTGCTTTGAGGAGATCTGATAGGAATCACCCCTTAGCCCCCAACAATGCAGAGGGATAAAGCAGGCTCAGAGAGGTGAAGACTCGCTCAAGGTCACCCTGCAAGGTAGTGGCAGTGCCAGGACTGGAATTAGCACGCCTGACTCCTCATTCAGGACTCTCCCCAAGGTCCCAGCCAGAGAACACTTTCCTTCTGAAGGCTGATGTTTGTGGCTTTTGAAAGCTGTCATCTCTTTGAAATGAATGAGCAATTTGGGAAAAGCCATCTGGTTGCTGATGGTTACACTCAGGGAGCTAGGGTGGGGAGTTAAGGGGAATACCATTTATTGAACCGTTATGTGCTGGGCTCTTGATATGTATTATCTTAGACTTTATCATCTGTACAATGAAGATAATAATTGCAACTATTTCAAATGATTATTTCTTTATATAAAAGGCTGTCTGTCTGTCCCACAGGTAGCTATGACACGCACTGACCACCAGAGGGCAGATGCTCAACCCAGGATCTGCCATGATGCCCACTGGCCATTTAAAAATAAACACCAGCCGAAACCGGTTTGTCTCAGTGGATAGAGCGTCGGTCTGCGGACCGAAAGGTCCCAGGTTCAATTCTGGTCAAGGGCATGTACCTTGGTTGCGGGGACATCCCTGGTAGAGGGTGTGCAGGAGGCAGCTGGTTAATGTTTCTCTCTCATTGATATTTCTAACCCTCTCTCCCTCTCCCTTCCTCTCTGTAAAAAAATCAATAAAATATATATATTTTTAAATGAAAATAAATAAAAATAAACACCACTATGAATTTGGAGCAGACAAACCAACACTCAGCCTCCCCCAAGTGAGACACAGGCCCGCCACCACCCTGGAGTGACACCCCACCAAATCGCAGCCAATGCTGCCAAGACCCCATGGTGCAAAATGTGGCCCACAGCCCAGCCCAGCCCTAAAATGGTTGCTGTGGGCGCCGTGTAATGACATCACATAGCAATGCCTGGCTTCTCCCAAGCAACTAGCCTCCTTGAAGTTTCTTCAGCCCAGGAACATCACAACTTGCTTTATAGCCAGGTGCAAACATTTCACACTTTAACCAAATGTCTGCAAAGCTTTTCCCCACACCTCATCTCATTTAATTCTCACAGAAGTCCTGGAGTTAAGTAGATAGGAGACTCAGTAGAATCCTATTTTCTTTTCATTAGATGGAAAATGGAGATTTAGAAAGTTTAGAAACTTGACCCGACTGAAAAGAGAGTTAGTGGGACTTGAAAATGACTTCAGGTTTTCTCACTGCACAGAATATAGACAAACACTGCTGCGGTTAAATATTTTACCCTTTGTTCTTCCTGCGTGATCTACAATAATAATCTGCTTTGTGTTGATACTTACTGCTGTGTTGCTGAAAGAGAAGTTGGGGTGCTTCACTGGGCTGGGAAAAGTTTAGCTAAATCAGAAAGCAGGTCTAATTAAGCAAGTTTTTTTCTATATACATAAAAGGCTAAGTTGACTCACACATGTGTGATACATGTAAAAGCTCTCGCTGGCGCCATTCGCACGCGTGTGTTTCAATCTGTCATTGTCGATTGTGAATTCAGTTGACACTCCTATTACAGAGAAAGGGTGAATAGCGATATCAAAATATTTCTTCTAATTAATTTCCTTTCAATGTGCACGAATCTGTGCACTGGGACGCTAGTTATACATAAAGTAATGTTACTGCAGTCATATGTGTAAATGCTGACATACATGAAAAGTTGCTGAGACAGAGTTAGTAAAGCACTCTATGAGTTTTAGGTTTTGTGTCAGATTTTTTGGGGTGCAGTGAGCTACTTAGCTTGCCTTTAACAGGCAGGCCTGGAGATGTGTTCCGTCTAGGACTAAGGATCCCCTACTACCGAGACCTGACTTTCCTGAGAATGTTACTCACGGCCCGGGAGTCGCACATTTTCACAGTCTGGCTGGTGGCAGCAGGCACCATTTCTGGCTCTGTTCTCTCGTCTGTTCAGACAGATGGGTCTTCCTGGCCTCAGAGTTTCCTCATACATGTTCCCTGATCAGTACTTTGCTGAATGCTCACGGGGGGGGGGGGGGGGACCCTCTGCACTTCTCTGGGGTTCTCTCTCTCTCTCCCCTCCAGCACTCTGTCCTGCCTGAGAAGTCTCCCTGCCTCGGTTTGCCCAGACTCGGTTTTGTGTCCTCAGTTCAGGTGTTGCCTGGGATCCACCTGGGACTCCCCACGTGCACTGCAGCCTGGAAACCTTTTCTTGGCAGTAAGCGGGGTGAGACCTCAGGGCTCACATCATTTCTTTTCCTGCTTCTCGGGGATCATTGTCCTTCATTACCCACCCAGTGTCCCGGAGTCTTGCTTTTGGTTACTTTGGTTGTTTCAGGCAGGAAAATAAATCTGATCCCTGTTACTTTATCGTTGACGGGAGCACGGTGTCTATCAATTAGATTTTGCTGCATAACAAAGCTGCACCCCAAAAGTAGTGGCTTAACCATTAAATTTTTTTTTTTTTGGCTCATGACTGGGCACTTTGGGCCAGGCAGTTCTGCTGATGTTGGCAGGCAGGGCCAATTCCTGGGTCTGCAGTCAGTGATGAGCCGGCAGGTGACTCTGCTTTCTGGGCATGTGCTGGCTGATGACTGGAGTGAGGGGGGCAGCTGGGCCCTGTGTCTCTCCTCATCCAGCAGGCTGGCCTGGCCTGGTGCCCGCGGTGGCTGGGTTCTAAGAACACACACACACACACACACACACACACACACACACACACACAAAAAAAAAAAACCAAAAAAACAAAAAAACAAAAAAAAAACCAGGCCCCACGATGAGCAATATTCAAGTCTACTTGAACATCACTTTGCTTTTCTCCCTTTGGCCGAAGCAAGTCATGAGCTCAGATTCAGGGGGTTGATGAGAGGAAGCACAAGGTCACACTGAATGTAAGGGGGCAAGACTTTTAAAGTCATTTTAAAGGACCGGTCTACTGTAGCTATTATTTCACTTCAACCCCCACAGCAAACCAGGTGGTGGGTCTTATCATCAACCTTTTCCGGATGAAAAGAGCCGAGGCTCAGCGAGGCTGTGAGGGTTACATAAGATCTCGCGGCCAGAGAAGGGCAGAGCCGGGACCTGACCCAGGATCTGCCCGACTCTAGCTCTCGCTGGGGTCCCTGCATTGTGTGGTTGGCCTGGTGTGGGCACACATGTTGGTGTGATTCTGATCAAGTACATCTGTATTCGACACCATCAACTATTCATCCCCGACCCCAGTGGTCGGCAAACCGCGGCTCGAGAGCCACATGCGGCTCTTTGGCCCCTTGAGTGTTCTAATGCCACTTCTTCAAAATAGACTCGCCCAGGCCGAAAACCGACTTCTGCGCATGGGCCACGAAGTTTCAGTCGCACTGTACGTGCGCGCCCGCACGTGGTATTCTGTGGAAGGGCCACACTCAAGGGGCCAAAGAGCTGCATGTGACTCGCGAGCCGCGGTTTGCCAACCATTGCCCTACCCTGACCCCTGCTGTGTCCCCCCACCCCCCTGAATGTCCATTCTCTGGGTCCTTTCTGATACTCTACCACCATCCCTCCCCCAAACAGAGGCCCTGGCCTGAGGCCCCGCCTCTCAGGCCCTGTGGGGCTGATGCCTGCTGATTAGCCAGAGACCTGTGTTTGCCAGGGTCTGTGTGCTGACGACCTCTGTCTGCTGATTTCTCGTTTGGTCCCACAGCCCCTTCCTCCCCGTGCTTCCTGCCTCCGGCCTTCCTTGTCCCCATTTCTCCCTCGAGGTCAAAGACAGACGGGCCCCGGACTGGCCCACGCTGGATGGCAGCACTCTACTGCCTCGGTCCTTCAGGGCTTCTGGTTTTTGTTTTCTGCCAGATGCAAGCTAAATTTATTTTCCTGGCACCCAAGCCCTCCGTGATACCATCCTAACCTACTTTCCCGTTCTATTTCTCACCGCCCAAGCTCGGTGTCTCCACAACTTAGCCAAGGACATCGTGGCTTTGCCTGCTCTAGGCTCGGGCCCCAGATTACCCTCCCCCCCCCACCTTTTTTTAATCTCCTGCTCCCTCATAGCTCCTCCCACCTTTGCTCCAGTTTGTGGGTTAATCATTCCATTCCGGCTGTGACTTCTTGAGGAAGCAAACCTTATCTCATTTGGGTTTGACCAATCACTGAGCCTGGCACCCACCTGGCATGCCGTGAGGTGCCCTAGAGGAGGAGGACAGGCTGAGGGGCACCTCACTCTGCTCCTCAGGAGGCCCTGCTGTCGGGTCCTGCGAGATGCGCCTGCGTCCTCACAGCCACTTCCCCTCTTCCGCCCAAGGTCGCTTGGACGAGTTCCTGTTAATGGAAATCAAGAGACTCCAGGTTAGGACAGGAGGAAGGTGTGGTGCCTTAGCCTTCCCAGGTAACAGTATTGGTCAGAACTGGACTCTTGGAAGCCTGAAGCATAAGAATGGTCTATAATGGTGGGCACCTCAGCGAGTGGAGACAGCCAAGGGGACAGGATATTATTTGGGGACTAGAAGGGTGTGCTTCGAGGCTCAGATCCTGGCGGAATCTGCAAGGCGAGGGCTGGGAAGCTTGTTCAGCTTTCAGGGCTACTGTCCTTGGTCCTGAACGGTCTTGTTGCTCATTGAAATAGGATTGTTTCTTCTAACCAAAGGGACATTAATGACTCCTGTGGAATTCCGTTCAGAGATCCTGAAAGAAGTAAGGAATGAAGAGGTGAAGGAAAATAGAAGATGAGTGAGGAGAAAATATAGGGAGGAGAGGGAACTCTTTGGTTTTAAAATATTTGTTTTTACCATGAAAGAAACTACCCTAGACCTAGACTATGGCCCAAATACTGAAAGGATATGTAGAAATCTGAATTCTAATCTAAGTAAATGTGGGGGGTACAGATAAGATTGGGAAAGCAATATCAGGATGGTTCAAGTGAAATGTCAGTCATACCAAAGAGCCCATGATATTATTTATTATTACATATTTTTAATAAAATTATACCATATGAAACATTTACATATTATGGAATATGTGCACTGAGTGAACAGTGTATATCCTATATAATAAAAGGCTAGTATACGAATTGTCCCCTCAACTAGGAGTTCGACCAGCAGGCAGGCTGGCCAACCTTCATGTTCCCTTCCCCTGGCCAGGCTGGCTGGACCACAAATTCATGCACCATGCCTCTAATACACACACACACACACACACACACACACACACACACATACTGAGTGGCCAGATTATTATGTGTTTAGAGATAATAATAATTTGGCCACTCAGTGTATATTTATAATATAACACATGATATTACAAATTTTTTATATATAATATATCTGTATAACATCTGCATAATATATTATACTATAAAATATGTTATTCATTATATCTAATTATAATATAATAGAAGCCCGGTGCACAAAATTCATGCACAGGTAGGGTCCAAAGACCTGGCTGGTTATCAAGGTTGAAAGAGGTCTTCCTTCGTTCCATGACGCCCCCTGGTGGTCAGCACACATCATAGTGTAAGTTGACCAGACGTCCAGCTTTTGGCGGGACAGTCCCGCTTTTTAACAATTTGTCCCACATCCTGCGGGGTTTTAAAAAAAGTCCCGATTTTTGGAAAGAATCTTTTAAATCTTTTGGAGTTTTTTAAAATGCCGCGGGACATGGGAAAAATTGTTAAAAATCGGGACTGTCCTGCCAAAAGCGGGACGTCTGGTCACCTTATCATAGTGAGCAGTTGAACTCCTGGTTGGACAACTCCTGAGGGGATAATTTGCATATTATCCTTTTATTATATAGAATAACAACTTATGCATGTCTATTTATAATACATAATATTACATGTAATGTCTATAATACTTATTATTACAGATTCACTATACTAGTAAAATTAAGCCAAATGGAAAACTTTAAAGAAGCAATGAACCATCCAGTTTTATCACTTGGAAATGGCATATTTCATAAAATCTAGGTTTTGACTCTAAGACAAATCATTTCTTGTAGCACTAAAAAACGCTGCCATTTAAACCATAACATAGTGCTTTTTATCACTTACTAGTAAAATTCTTATTGAAATAACTCTTAGACTTAGTTAAATATATATTTTATAATATATTGTCATCCTATATAATAAAGGGCTAATATGCAAATTGTCCAAATGACGGAATGACCAGTCACTATGATGTGTGATGACCACCAGGGGGTGCTGTGGAATGAAGGAAGGTCCCTGCCGGCAGCCGTGAAAGAAGGCTCTAAACCAGCAGTCAGACATCCCCCCAAGGGGTCCTGGATTGCAAGAGGGTGCAAGCGGACTGAGGGACAACCCCCCCTGCTTGATATTCCTAAACTAAGGTGACCAGACGTCCCGCTTTGGACAGGAAAGTCCCGATTTTTAACAATGTATTTCCAAAAATCAGGACTTTTTTAAAAATGCCTCGGGACGCAGGACAAATTGTTGAAAATCGGGACTGTCCCGCCAAAAGCGGGACGTCTGGTCACCTTATCCTAAACCATCTTTACATTTATACTTCAACTCTTCTTAATTACTTTTTGAACCAAAGTCGTGGTGTGTGTGTGTACAATATAATCTTTTATGTTTCAAGAATATGGGGAAGCCGAAACCGGTTTGGCTCAGTGGTAGAGCATCGGTCTGCGGACTGAAAGGTCCCGGGTTCGATTCCGGTCAAGGGCATGTACCTTGGTTGCGGGCACATCCCCGGTAGGGGGTGTGCAGGAGGCAACTGGTCGATGTTTCTCTCTCATCGACGTTTCTAGCTCTCTGTCTCTCTCCCTTCCTCTCTGTAAAATATATTTTTTAAAAAAGAAAAAAGTATGGGTAATGCAGTATGAGAGGGCTCTGTTCTGAGAACAGCATCCTTAAGGGATTAGTTACAATGGTGCCCTCTTGTGGACATTCTGAGAACAGCACTCTAACAATAGTGCCCCAAGAGTGCTCTGGACTTTTCTTCCAAAGTACTGATACCCATATGTAAATTTGATGCTGGCACTTTGTCTTACCAGCAGGGACAACTACTTCACTCCTGGCATCTAACCCACAGCTGTAATATGAGCTCACTAGATTTCAAAATGAATCTGCACTTTAGAATGGATGAAAACAGAAACTGCTAAACATTATTTCCAGTATCCCTCTGCGCTTACATACAAAAGAATAATGAATGGATAAGTGAGAGAAAGTTTTAGATAAGGCTAGACAGAAATAATTTGGTAAAAGTTGATCCCTTTATCAACATGTAAGATTATCATCAAATTCAACAGCAGAAAAAGACCTGAAGAAAATGTAGTTTAAATATTTTTCCATCATATAGTAAGTATATTGATTACTAAAAGATCCTGCCCCCCAGGGCTAAGGAAAAATGATTATGAAAAACCATAAAAACATAAAGAGGTGAGAGTCATTGATTTCTCAAATCTCATGGCTCAATTTTAGACAGTATTGATTGATTCCCTGCTTTAAAAGGTGAGGTGGTTAGCACAGTTATATGTCCCCCCGTTATCAATTGCCCAATTTGTTACTTCTGTTGATTTTCCTTTCATAGGGATATATATATATATATATATATATATATATATATATATATATTCTGTCCTGTATAATAATTTCCAGATTATATAGTTAAATATGTCTGAAGCTGACTTCCCAGTCTTTTTATACTAGTATTTTCATTCTTTTAAAAAATATATATTTTTTTCTTATTTATTTATTTTTTTACAGGGAGGAAGGGAGAGGAATAAAGAGTTAGAAAGATCAATGAGAGAGAAACATCGATCATCTGCCTCCTGCACACACCCCACTGGGGATGTGCCCACAACTAAGGTACATGCCCTTTACCAGAATCCAACCCGGGACCTCTATCCATTGAGCCAAACCAGTTAGGGCTAGCATTTCCATTCTTAAGTTCTTTTGCTTTTGTAATTATTTCTTTTTAAAGCAATATATAAAAAATATTAAAAACTTGATTTAAAAGTCAAGTTTTACCACTTGGCTCTCAATGAAAAACAGCGTTTCTTTGCTTCATGTCCTTACCCATCCATTTCTCACTGCTCTGGGGGTGCCGTCCCCATCTAGGGCGATCTTCTTTGCTATCACATCCACACCCCAGAGCAGTGGCTTCCCCGCTGCGGCAGTGGAGGCTCTGGATCATTTACTGGGCCCTCTCCTAAAACACACACACACACACACACACACACACACACACACACACACTCAACCTGCTCTCACTCTCCAAAAGTAACAATCACCACTTTCCACTGAATCAATAGCCAGTACAGGGCGTGCCAGCATGTGACCATTTTTTTGACATCAGTAATAATTATGAAACAAAACAAATAACAACAGCCAGAAAAGAAACACAGGGTAAAAAATGTTCTTTTATTGAACTTCCTATAGATAATGCCAGTCAAAAATAATTCAAGTTATAGTACAAAAAAGGGAAAAATAATCACCCAATTTTATTGTCTCAAGCATAGTGCTTTGGGTGTCTTAACTTGAATTTCTTAAGATTTTTCATTACCTCTATGTAATGTTGAAGGTATTATATGTTTTAAAATAGATCCATATATTGCTCTTGTACATTTTCCTTACTGAACTCTACTGGCTTAATATTGCGTCATGTTAATACGGGTATTGCACTTCAAGCTGCGGCTGGTTTCACAACCGTATCACAAATGCTGATAAGTTCTTCCAAGTTCACACAGGACAAAAAAGTACAACATTTTATCTAACAAGTTTTATAGGCACTTATTAAATGTTTATCCTTTGTTAAAGTCTGATAAAATGTTTTAGGTAAGTAATGCTACAATAAGCTATAAGTGTTTTTCTTTTTGTTTCATTGTGAAGTTTTTGTAAAAATGAAAAGTACATGCAGGAAATTACTACTAGCACCCCTAATGCCACATTTGATTTTCTGAATTCATTCTTTGGTTTAAAAACATAATGTTTAGAAACGAAGAATACATTTCAAATTATTCAAATTAAGTCAAACATCGTGTATAAACTAAAATTTGAATTTACCAACCAAATACTTATACCTTGCAGTTTGCACGATGTTTCACTGTTTTATATTTTAAGCACAAACAAGAACTCCGAGTAGTCACATGGAATGGCAGGATTAAAGTAACTTGAGAACAACCAAAAAAAGAGGACAATTTCAACAACAAAATTTAGTCTTGACAAAAATGCAAAGACAATTCAAAGGGGAAAAAGAATATTCTTTTCAACAAATGCTGTTGCAACAATTGGACATCTAGAAATGAACTTTGCCTTAAATTTCACACCTTATACAAACTTTTCAATGCTGGTGGATATTTTCAGAATGAATTCATATACAGAAACCTAAGTAAACAAAAAAAAGAGGCAATTATGAACTCCAGAAAATATAAAAGTTGAAATGTAATTGTAATACAATATATGGCTCACCCATCAATATTAATTGTATTATCCTATCTAAGAAAAGAGTAATATGCAGATTGACTATACATCTGCTACACCTACCAGCCACACTCACCAGCCAATCAGGAGCAAGTATTCAAATTAACCCAACCAAGATGGCTGCAGCCATGGACCAAGCAGGAGGCTTGGGTTTCCCTGGCAATGGAGGAAGCCAACCTTCCTGCACACCCTAGCCAGCCCAGGCCTTTGCTGAAGGGTACAAAGTTTCAATTATAGAAGATAAATAAATCACAACAAAAATGGCTGCAGCCACAGAGTGAGCAGGAGGCTTGGGTTTACCTGGCGATGGAGGAAGCCAAACTTTCTGGCCAGTTCTGGCCTCCACTCAAGGAAACAAAATTTCAATTATAGAATATAAATAAATCCCAATTCTAGGGCCTCCACTTGGGACACCAGGGGGTGTGGCTGGCCTGCAAACCATCACAGGCCCCTCTCCCAGGCTAGCCCAGGCCCCAAAGGAACCCCCACCCTGATCCAGGACACTCTTTAGGGCAAACCAGTTGGCCCCCACCTGTGCACTAGGCTTCTATCTTATCTAATAAAAGGGTAATCTGCAAATTGACCATCATTCTAACACACAAGATGTCTGCCCCCATGTGGTCAAAGATGGCCACCACAAGATGGCCAACAGGAGAGGGCAGTTAGGGGTGACCAGGCCGGCAGAGGAGGGAAGTTGGGGGTTACCGGGCCTACAGGGAAGGACAGTTGCGGGGGACCCAGGCCTGCAGGGGAGAGCAGTTGGGGGTGACCAGGCCTGCAGGGGAGGACAGTTAGAGGCAATCAGGCTGGCAGGGGAGCAGTTAGGCATCAATCAGGCTGGCAAGGGAGTGGTTAGGGGGCAATAAGGAAGGCAGGCAGGTGAGCAGATGGGAGCCAGCAGTCCTGGATTGTGAGAGGGATGTCCAACTGCAGCTGGGCATCCCTCGAGGGGTTCCAGATTGGAGAGGGTGCAGGCTGGGCTGAGGGACACACCGCCCCGTGCACGAATTTTGTGCACTGGGCTTCTATTCTTAGTAATATAAACACAGAGGGGCAGGATGGTAGAGCAATCTGTTCCAAGTGCAAGCAGTAAGCATGCGTTCTCTCAGACAAATTAAAAGCAATGATAACATTTGGATATCCTATTTTTTTTTGGTTGTTCTTTTTTCTTTTAATGTTGAATAATTTTGGATTGTATTCTGAAAATACCAGATTGTGACAGAAATGTGAGTGCATCTGTAGACTCTCTATTCTGTTTCGTTGGTCTGTGTGTTTATTCCTTTGCCAATATCACACTGTATTTATTACTGTGGCTTTATAGTAACTCTTGGAATCAAGGAGTGTGATTCCTCCAACCTTATCCTTTTAACATTGTTTTGGCTATTCTAGTGCTTTTGCCTTTCCACATGCATCTTGGAATCATCTTGTCAGTATTTACCAAAAAGCCTGCTGGGATTTTTGCCGTGTTTGCGTTGTATCTATACATCAGTTGGGGGAGAATTGATATCTTAGCGAAATTGTGTCTTCCAGATCATGAACATGGTATGTCTCTCCACCTATTTAGATCTTCTTTTATTTCTTTGATCATCATTTTGTAGTTTTCAGCATACAAATCCTATACACATTTTGTTAGACTTATACTTAAGCTCTGCATTTTCAGAGCTATTTTAAATGTTTTTCTTTACCTTTAGATGTTCCTTTGTAGCATGCTGCCATCTTGCTAAACTTAATAATTTTAGGTTTATCTTTGTGGATTTCTTGGGAACTTCTATATAGACAATCACGTTTTTCTGAGACTACGAATATCAGTATACTTTTTAAAATGTATTTTTATTGCCAAAACCGGTTTGGCTCAGTGGATAAAGTGTCCGTCTGCGCACTGAAAGGTCCCGGGTTCGATTCCGGTCAAGGGCACGTGCCTTGGTTGCGGGCACATCCCCAGTGGGAGGTGTGCAAGAGGCAGCTGGTCGATGTTTCTCTCTCATCGATGTTTCTAACTCTCTATCCCTTTCAATTCCTCTTTGTGTAAAATCAATAAAATATATATATTTTTAAAAATGTATTTTTATTGCTTTCATGCTGGGACTTCAGTATGATGTTAAATAGCACTGGTGAGAGTGGGCATTTTCAACTCTTACAGCTTCTTACACACGAATGCCTAGGCGTGCCTCTTGCATTTCTCTAAGTCTTCAAGAAATTTCACGGGGGTGACCAGGCCTGCAGGGGAGGACAGTTAGAGGCAATGAACTTGGATAGATCAAGTTTGAAATGCCAAAACAATAAATCACAGTGCAATCCATTTGCAAAACAGAGAAAAGAAAGAGAATGAACCATTCATAACACCATGTCCCTTAACACGGGTTGTTGCGATCTGGGTATTGACTTCGGTTGTTTTGAAACAACACAACTTTTAAAGTGGTTCCAGCGAGCCTTATTAGCTGCAGTGGCCATGGCTCTCTGCCCGGCGTTTCCTTTAAAAGTTTATCGGCCTCAGGAGACGCAGAAGAGCCAGCTTAGACCTCCCTTGGGTGCTGACCTTCCACTGGGGCACAGCAGAGAATCAGTTTCCAGTAGGAATTATCAACAAAGCACCTCTCATTTGAATATGATTTTCTATTTCCCACATTCCTATAGCAGTTTTAGATCATTTGTTCTCATCTATAACCCTCACTGCGCCCATTGTACAGATGAGGAAATGGAGGCAACCAGCACGGGGTGATGGAAAGAGCATTGATATGATAGTCCTGCGCATACCCAGCTATGCCATTAGCCAACCACGTGACGGGGAGCAGGTTCTACCAGGTCTCAGGCCTTACTTTCTGCATACGCGAAGGTAGAAAGCTAGAGTAGATGACCCCTTCAGACTCCAGAGAGCTTCAAAACTCCACGACTCCAGGTTCTGTTCAAAGATACACGGCTTGGCTGTGGCTTGTGTGACTTGGTCGGTGCCTATCTGATCACAGCACAAATAACCTGAGTTCCTCCATGAGAACTTCCTCCAGAATGCGTGGACGCTGTGGCTTCTACCTCCTTCTCCTCTGTCCTGTGTTGAGCTAGAAAGACTTGGCTAGAGGGAAGGAAAGGGGAGAGATCTGGGTGGATGAAAAAAGCAAACAGCTAAAACCGGTTTGGCTCAGTGGATAGAGCGTCGGCCTGCGGACTGAAAGGTCCCAGGTTCGATTCCGGTCAAGGGCATGTACCTTGGTTGCGGGCACATCCCAAGTAGGGGGTGTGCAAGAGGCAGCTGATCAATGATTCTCTCTCATTGATGTGTCAACTCTCTCTCTCTCTTCCTCTCTGTAAAAAATCAATAAAATATATTTTTTTAAAAAAAAGAAGAAAAAAAAACCCAAACAAACAGAGCTATGCAACAATTTGCACTTAAATACGGGCTATAAAGAAGATGGGCCCAGGGCAGAAGTGGTGAAAATCTTGGAGGAAAGTAGCCAAGTCACTTTTTGGAGCATTTTTTTGGGGGGAAAGGAATGCACCTCGGTCACACATCCTCAACCTTGAGCAAAGCAGCTTTTAAAAGCGTGAGATGAAAACAAGTCTGGTTCCACAAGAAGAGATGTTTCTGAAAGATAGCGTCTCATAAGGAGACAGGAGAGGCACCTAACCAATGGCAGATAGGAACATTTTGTGAATCTGTAAAATAGCCTCAAGGTTAAAGCAGGAATGAGCTGAGTCTTTGGATAAGGAAAACAAATCCAGGGTAATTACCCAGGCAAGCTGAGGGACCACAGAGTTACTCCAGAAAGGGTGACATTGAAAGCAGAAAAGGGACAGGAACACACACAGGGAATGAAACCCTGGAAAGGTGGGAAGATGTGGCGTTGGGATCATCGACCCAGACACATAGTCTCCCGGGCAAACTCTGACCATGTGTGAACTCAGCCATGACTGTGACCTCTGTTTTCAGATGGGATATTATCATTTGCTCTGTCTTCAAGTTCACAGACTCTTTCCTCTGTCATCTCCATTGAGTTCCTTCAGTGAATTTTGTATTTCTATTGTACTTTTTTCAGTTCTAAACTTTCCATTTGGTTCTTTAAAAAAAAAAATTAAAAAATATATATATTATTGATTTTACAAAGAGGAAGGGAGAGGGATAGAGAGTTAGAAACATCAATCAGCTGCCTCCTGCACCCCCCCTATCGGGGATGACCTTGACAGGAATTGAACATGGGACCCTTCAGTCCACAGGCTGAGGCTCTATCCACTGAGCCAAACCAAATAGGACCATTTGGTTAATTTATTTTTAGAGTTTTTACTTTTTGGTGAGAACTTATATCTTTCCACAGGTTTCAAGGGTGTTCACTTTTAGCTCTTTGGTCATTTCAACATTAACATCATGTGAAAGTTGACATTTGTTAATTGTTTTCCTTGCAAGTTGTTGAAGTTATCCAGTTTTTTGGTTATTGTTTTTTTCTTTTCATGTTGAGTAATTTTGGATTGTATCTTGGAAATAGCAGATTGTGGAGTATCAGTCCTGTCAGTATCCTCTGAAAAATGTTTATTTCGTTTGTTTGATGGTTTTAGCTGTCAGATAACCCTGACCTGTCGTCTTGTGTGAGGTGTGGTACCAATATCAGCAAACTTTTCAAAGCCTTTGTGGGCTCTTTGGGTGTGCTCCCTATGTGAGACCTGGCCTGTGGTCCACACTACCCCTCAAATTTCAGAGTCCTTTTTTTTCTCTGTGATTTGTGCCATCTGGCTCCTAGGGTCCCCTTTTCTCTGGCTGCAAAGACAGGGGTTTTGCCTTCCTGTGCTGTCACGAACTTCCCGTGACCGGGCTGCCTCTGTGCCAAGTGGTGAAAGTAAAGAGAGAGAAAAAAATAATGTGGAATCTCCCCCATGATTTGGACTCTGTGAACCTGTTTATCCAAGTGTTCTAGCACGAGAGGGTTTTCGTTCAGAATCTGAAGTTCTGGTGCAGCCGCTGCAGGATTGTAGCCCCGTGACTGGAGGTTAGAAGCGGGAGGAGAAAAAGAGGATTTCCCTACACATTCTCAGCTCTGCAGGGGCTCCTTTTCCCAGTCCTCTGGCCATGAAGAGAGAGGGATTTTCTTGGAGTCTTGTTTTGTCCGTACATTTCTAGGACTCTGCAGTTTAAGTCAGTAGCCATGGAGGGAAAAAAGATCAGGGAACCAATCACTGTATTGGTTGTTGAGTCAAGTTTTGACTTCCCTCCCCAAACTGCCAGCTGTTGTTCTCTTTTCAGTGTCCTCAGATTTTATTTGTAGTAAGTGGGAGGGGGTCTTAGAATCTCTAAATCGTAGGTTTGTGTTTTTGTTTTTGTTTTTTTAGAGAGAGAAGAAGGGGGAGAGGGGGAGAGAGAGAGAGAGAGAGAGAGAGAGAGAGAGAGCGAGCTATTGAAGTGAGAGTGAATTGATCAATGGGCCATCTCCTGCACAACCCCAACCAGTGATTGAGTCCACAACCTGGCATGTGCCCTGACCAGGAATCACACTGGCAACCTTCCAGTGCACGGGAGGACTCCCAACCAACTGAGCCACACTGCCCAGGGCTAAGTATAGTTTTGATTTGTTTGGTGGCCTTTCTGGTGTGATCTCATTGTCCTTGGGGTATTATTCTCCCCCCCCCCCTTTTTTTGAAGGAAACCTCCCTTTATTTCCTCTCAGAGTAATTTCTAGGCAACATATAAGGAGTTTCTTTTAAAACCTTTTTCTTTTAAAAATATATTTTATTGATATTTTTACAGAGAGAAAGGAAGAGAGATACAGAGCTAGAAACATCGATGAGAGAGAAACAGCGACCAGCTGCCTCTTGCACACCCCCTACCGGGGATGTGCCCGCAACCAAGGTACATGCCCTTGACCGAAATCGAACCCGGGACCTTTCAGTCCCGCAGACCGACGCTCTACCACTGAGCCAAACCGGTTTCAGCAAAACCTTTTTCTTTTAAACTGAGAAACAAACTTGGTTGTTATCTATTCTGCCCTTTAGTCATTTATTTCAGGTAACAACTTTGAGTGCGATTTTTCCTTGATATTCTTCTGTGGCTCATGTTTATGTAAAAGTAATTTTGATGGACTTTTAAAAAGGGGCACAATTCACACCTCCCCTAGCCCCTCCCATTGTCTTTATGTAGTATTTGAAAATGTGATTTCTTGCTTTCTGAGAATGACTAGGTCTGTCAGAGCTCACTCTGTCCTCCCAGGCTTTTTGGTCTGCACCTTCTGTTTCCTTTGTCCCTGTTGTCCCATCTGGATCTGTTTTTGATCCCATCCCCAGCAGTGTCTCTTTCCTGTTGGGTGTGTGCTGGGAGGAGGCTCTGGTTGGTTGGTTCTGAGAGCTCCTGTAACTGAGGCAGCTCCGGGCCCTTCAGGGGGGACTCCGGGCTTCTTGCACTCTCGTTCCGCATTAAGGAACTAGAAGAAGAGCAAACTAAACCCAAAGTCAGAAGAAAGAAGGAAATAAATTAGGATTAGAACAGACATAAGTGAAATAGAGAATAGAAAAACAATTGAAAGAATTAATGGAACCAAAGGTGATTCTTTGAAAAAAATGAACAAAATTTACAAATCTGTAGCTAAACTGACTTAAAAAGTAAAGACACAAAGAAGTAAAATTATAAATGAAAGTGGGAGCATTACTACCAGCCTTATGGAAATGAAAAGGATTATAATAGAATAGTAAGAGGAATTTTATACCAATAAATTAGATTGTCTAGATTAAATGGACAAATTCCTAAAAACACACAAATTACCAAAGTAATTACTTAAAAATTAATAGAAAATCTCAACAGACCTGAAAGAAGTAAAAATTGTATTTAAAAACCTCCCAACAAAGAAAAGTCCAGAACCAGATGGTTTTATTAGGCGAATCCTACCAAAAATTTAAAGAAGAAGTAACACCAATACTACTTAAATGCTTCAAAAAAAATAGGAGTAAAGGGAACATTTTCTAACACATTCTATAAGGTGAGCTTTACCACTTATCAAAGTCAAAGAAAGATACCATAAGGAAAAAAAAACACAGGCAAGTATTTCTTATATATATAGATGCAAAAATCCTCAAAAACAAAACAACACACACACACAAAACAAACAAACACAACAAAACAAAACAAAACAAAACACCCTAGCAAACCAAGTTCAACAGTGAGTTAAAAGGATTATACACCATGCCCAAGTGTGATCTACCTCAGAAATGCAAAGATGGTTTAGCATAAGAAAAATTAATCAGTGTAATACACTACATTAATAAAATAAAGGAAAACCCACATAATCATCTCAATAGATGCAGAAGAAACATTGGAAAAAATTTAACACCCTTTCATGAGAAAAAAAACTTAGCAGATTAGGAATATAAGGGGGTTATTTGTGAAAAACTCATAACAAACATTATCCTCAATAGTGAAAACTAAAAGCCTCCCCTCACTAAGATAAAGAATAAGAAAAAGATGCCTATTTCATCACTGCCATTCAATATTGTACTGGAAATTCTAGCCAGAGCAATTAGATAAGAAAAACTAAAGACACCCACATTAGGAAGGAAGGAAGAAAACTGTCTCTATTTGCAGGTGACATGATTCTATATATAGAAAATCCCATGTAATCCACAAAAATCTATTAGAGGTAATAAGAAAATTTGGCAAAGTTGCAGGGTCCAAGATCAACATAAAAATATCAGTTGTGCTTCTATAAACTAGTAAAAGACATTTATAAAAAAGAAGTTTAAAAATACCATTTAAAATAGCATCCAAAAGAATAAAATACCTAGGAAAACGTTAACCAAGATGAGGAAAGACTTGAAGGCTACAAAACACTGCTGGGAAAAAAAAAGAGCTAAATAAATTAAAAAGACACCCCATGTTCATATATTGGAAAGCTTATTGTTATTAAGATAGCAATACTCCCCAAAGTCATCTACAGATTCAATGCAATCCCTATCAAAATTCCAATGGCCTTTTTAATTGTTTTTGCAGAAATGGAACATCCAATTCTCAAATTCATATGCAGTTAATTACAAGGTCCTCCAATCAGCAAATCAACACTGAAAAAGAAAAACAGAGTAGAAGAATTCACACTTCCTAATCTCAAAGTTTATTAAAGCTACAGTAATTGAAATAGTGTGGAATCAGCCCACAGATAAACATACAGACCAATGGAATAGAGTGTCCAGAAATAACCCAAAATATCTATGAGCAATTGGTTTTATTTACAACTAGGGGCCCAGTGCACGAATTCGTGGACTTTGAAAGGAACTGTGGGCTGTGAGGCTGCAGTGGGCACATGGGCAGGTCTTGGTCCATCCTCCATGCCCTTGCCTAGCCCCTCCCACTGAAGCCTCTGGTCCCCTGTCTACTGGCAGCCCCATTCTCACGTGCTGACAGCACCAGCCCTGCTCACACCCGCTGACGCTGACGGCATGGAGTGATTGGGGCCGGCACCAGCATCGGGTGTGAGCGGCAGCTACTGTCCCAATCACCCCTCAGGAGGAGGGGAGGTGGAGAAGCCCTGAGGAGCAATTGGGGCCAGCAGCTGCCATGTGCACCTGCTGACGGTGCTGAGCTATCGGGGCGGTGCCAGGCGCCGGCAGCGGGTGCGGCAGTGGCTCTGGCACTTGGCAGCGGGTGTGAGTGCCTGGCGGGACCGCAGCACATGGGAGCAAAGAATTTTCAGTAACCATCAGAGGCTCGCCCCGATGACAGCGACCAGCGCCCCGCCTTGGTCTGGCAGCTCCGCTCACCTGTTCCACCATCCCGCCACAGCCATGCCCGCCATCCTCCGCGCTCTACCGCCTGCTGCCAATGCCCCCATGTTCTGCTTTCACCCCCTGGTGGTCAGCACACATCATAGCGACTGGTTGTTTGGTTGTTCTGCAGTTTGGTCTATTTGCATATTAGGGTTTTATATATACATATGGTTCTGTGGCCATTCAATGGAGAAAGAATAGTGTCTTCAAAAATTGGTGGGGACAACTGGATAACCACATGCAAAACAATAAAGTTGGACCCTTACTTCATTCCATATAGAAAAATTAATTCAACATCAATAAACTATCTAAATATAAGAACTAAAAATATAACACTCTTAAAGAAGTAAATCTTCATAACCTTGAATTTGTCAATGAATTAAAAAATTTGACACTAAAAGCACGAGCAACAAAAGAAAAAAAAATAGATGCATTAGACTTCATAAAAATGAAAATATCTTGTACTTCAAAGCACACTATCAAAACATGAAAAGATAACCTACAGAATGGAGGAAATATTTGTAAACCACATATCTTATAAGGGCCTAATATCCGGAATGCAGAAGGAACTCTTATAACTCAACAAAAGACAAATGACCCAATTGAAAAGTGGGCAAAGAACTAGAACAGACATCCCTCCAAAGAAAATATACAAATGGCCAACAAGCATATAAAAAAGATGTTCAATACCGTCGACCATTAAGGAGATGCGCATCAGAACCACGCTGAATACCACTCCGCTCCCACAAAGACGATTATAGCAGAAAGACAGATAGGAAGAGGTGTTGGTGATGATGTGGAGAGATGGTCACTGATCACACACTGTGTTGGGAATATTAAATGGTGCAGCCATTGGAAAACAGGCTGGCAGGTCCTTCAAAAGTTGAACATAGACTTATCACATGACCCAGTACTTTCACTGCTAAGTATATACCCAAGATAATTCAAAACATATGTTCACACAAAAACTTGTGTACAAATGGTATAGCAGCATTATTTATAACAGTAAAGTAGAAAAAATCCAAATGTTCAGGAATGGATTGATGGATAAATGAAAGTGCTATATCCATATAATGGAATGTTACTCAGGCAAAAAGGAATAAAGTTGACCCATGCTACAACATGGATGAACCTTAAAAACATTATACTAAGAGAAAGAAGCAAGACATAAAATACCACCTATTATATGATTCCATTTATACAAAATCTCCAGAATAAGCTAATTTATATGGATGGAAAATTAGTTTAGTCGTCACCAGGGACGGGGGAGAGAACAGAGTGGGTAGTGACTGCTAAAAAAAATATGAGGTTTCTTTTTGGGGTCATGAAAAATTTCTGGAGTCACATAGTGCCAATGGTTACAACGGTTACATGTCCTAGGACGAAGTTCACTCTTTCACCTCCCGTGGTGGAGGCAGAGGGTGGAGCTTTCGTGCTGGCTTCAGGGATTTAGTCCTGATAGCCCTTCCTGAGAATTCGTTTTCCTTAAGGGCTCTGAGCCTCCTCCATCTGGGTCCAAGGCTCAGCGCCCCTGAAGAGTTTATAATGGCGCGTCTGATGCAACAGCTCACATACTTTTTAATAACTCCCATTGCTCTTCCCCGAAGCAGCCCGAACTCAGCTTCAGTTCACGAGTTCAGCCTAACTTTTGTCCTCTGAGGCACGCCCCTCCCCTGACGGCCGATCCTATATGTGCTCCTGGTCTGAGAGGGGCCAGAAAGATGGAGCTGCAGGAGAAGGGCGGCGGCCTGAAGGACGGGAGGCCGTGAGCCCGCTTGGCCACGTTGGGCGGGAGGTAGGTGATGAGCCCAGGGTCCTTCCCACAGACGAGCCAGCACCGAGAATGCGCCTGCCAGAGCCTGTTGTAAGACCAGCACGGGGCCCTAGCCAGTTTGGCTCAGTGGATAGAGTGTCGGCCTGTGGACTAAAGGGTCCTGGGTTCGATTCTGGTCAATGGCACATGCCCGGGTTGCGAGCTCCATCATCCCCAGGAGGGGGTGAGCAGGAGGCAGCCGATCAATGATTCTCTCTCATCATTGATGTTTCTATCTCTCTCTCCCTCTTCCTTCCTCTCTGAAATCAATAAAAAAATTTTTTAAAGTAACATAAACATGGGGTAGAGGGAAGGTATGGGAATTCATTGGGCAAGAATGCGGCCGGGGAGGCGGGGGGGCACACGCAGGATTTGGGGAACAGTTGGTTTTATCAGGAACTAAGACTTTTTGTCTCTACTGGCTTATATGTTGGGTGGAATTTAGGACAGAGGGTGGGAGGGAGAGAGGAATATAGATGCGGCTGCTTTCTCCCCCCTCCCTCCCACAAACAATCTACAGCGTCTTCCCACACCTCGGAGAAAACAAACCAAGCCTTTCTCACACTCCCTCCCTCTACTGCTTCCCTTTTAAGCCTCTTTTAATTCCTCCCACCCTCCTCCTCCTTCTCCTGCCTGCTGCTTCTCCCACTCACTTCAGGTCTGCATTCCTTCCCCATTGCTACACCTCCATCTTATCTTCCCTTAAATCCTGTGTTTAATAAAACCTGTTAGTGCTCCCAAGATGACCACCAACCAGGTTCACCCCCATGTTTTTGGAACCGCTTGTTCCTCCTCCCCTCCTCTCTCCGAGTCCCGTGCGCACTGATTTCCGGAGAGCAGGACAGATGGGAGACGAGATGGAGCGACCACAGAGAGGAGCCCAGAGTCCTTCCTTGACCCCACACACACCAGGTCCCCCTTTTAGGTCTCTTTGTTTTCTTTCCCATCGAGGCCCACCCCTACATTTGTTCTCTGTGGAGGGAGGCTGAAGAATCATTTCCAAAGAACACTATGAGTGTGTAGAAAGAATGCTCGCCGCGCTAAGACAATGCTTCCAGGCTCATCAAGCTGGTGGTGCTGGGAATTCGGATCCCTGGATGCCCTCCAAGGTCCCTTAAGCTGACCCTTTTCACGCAGCGGCTGCTCTGCCTCCTGCACCTCTCTCAGTGGTCTGACCCACCCTGTGGCTCCATCCACTACAAACACAGCTAGCGTTCTTTTGGAAAACACCCACGAGAAAGGTTTTGTGTACAATAGGAACGGTGTGGCACCAAACATACCAGCTCTACACGGAAGCTGCAAACACACGTGAAGCGACAGAGCCTTCCTTATGGAAAAACGCCAACCCATGGATGGCAACGCACGGGAGAGCTAATTCTCTGGGGCCTTGACGGAGGGTAGAATCCAGACGAGCGACCAGGAGGAGACGGCGATCGGGTTGGCCACTGGCTTGACAAAAGGCACTGAGGCCTGAGGAATCGAGAAGCGTGAGGATTCTTAGACGGGGAACAAAAGACAATTATAGTTAAGAATACAATTCTGAGACTAATCATTCTCTGTGCAACCTGGGGGAACCTCTTTTTTTCTCTTTTTTTATTTTGGGCAACCTCTTTCAGCCTCAGCTTACTCATCTGTAAAGTGGGGATAATTGATACTGCGTTTCTCCGAAAATAAGACATCCTCCGAAAACAAGACCTACTTCATGGAAACATAACACATCCCCTGAAAATAAGACCTAGTGCATCTTTGGGAGCAAACATTAATATAAGACACTGTCTTATTTTTGGGGAAACAGGGTAGTACTTAATTATCAGGGATTTAGAGCCTGTAAACTCTCTTGGGAAGTTCCTGGAATTTTATTTACCATGGTAAGGCCATTCAACGGGGAAAAACAGTCTCTTCAAAGAAATGGCGGGGACCACTGGATAGCCACATGCAAAACAACAGAGCTGGACCCTTACCTCATGCCACCTGTAACAAGGAACTCAACGCGAATTAACTGTCTAACTCTAAAAACTAAGAACACATTTATATTTTATAAGCATGACTAATGCCTGAAAATCAAACAGGGCAATGCTTACAAGATGCGTAGCAAAGGGAACAGCACACAATGCGAACACTCAGTAAGTGTTTACTCCTACAGTGGCCACAGTTACCGCCACTGACAACGAGCATGCTATTACTTCTCCTGCTGCCGAGGGACCGATGGGTCTGCAAAGAAAGGGAGGGGCCAGGTTGTGAGGAAGCCCCCGAAAACCCATCGAAGTATGAATTCTTTCCTGCAGACAATGAAGCACCATGGGAAATTTTTTTTTTCTGAGGAATTCATAATCAATTTGATGGGGTTCAGACCAGAAGTCCATGGGTGTGGAGGACCTTTATATTTGTCCTCCCCCTCTTCTCCCCCCACCCCCCCCCCATGTTCTTTTGGGCTTGTTTCGTAGATGCATGAGCTGGTTTTTTGTTTTTTTTTTTTATTAAGGTATTATCTGTATACATAGCTTATCATTCCCCCCCCCCCCAATATATGCCCTCCCTCCCCAGAGTTTTGTGTCCATTGGCTATTCTTATATGCAAGCATACCAGTCCTTTGGTTGATCTCTTATCTCCCCCAGATCTCCCTACCCCCCCCCCCCCGCTGTCATTTGACAGACTGCCTGTTGTTTTACTGTCACTATATCAATCTTTCTGTTCATTCGTTTATAATGATCTTTAATATCCATAAATGAGTGAGGTCATGTAGTGTTTCTCTTTCATTGACTGGCTTATTTCACTCAGCATGATGCTCTCCAATTCCATCCAAGTTACTGCAAATGATGAGAATTCCTTCCTTTTTATGGCAGCATAGTATTCCATGGTGTAGATGTACCATAGTTTTCTGATCCATTCATCTGCTGACGGGCACCTAGGCTGTTTCCAAGTCCTAGCTATTGTAAATTGTGCTGCTATGAACATAGGGGTGCATATATCCTTTCTGATTGGTCTTTCTAGTTTCTTGGGGTATATTCCTAGGAGTGGGATTACTGGGTCAAATGGGAGTTCCATTTTCAGTTTTTTGAGGAAGCTCCATACTGTTTTCCACAGTGGTTGCACCAACCTACAATCCCACCAGCAGTGCACGAGGGTTCCTTTTTCTCCACAACCTCGCCAACATTTGTTGTTTGTTGTTTTGTTGATGTTGGCCATTCTGACAGGTGTGAGATGGTACCGCATTGTTGTTTTGATTTGCATCTCTCGGATAATTAGTGACTTGGAGCATGTTTTCATGTGCCTCTTGGCCTTCCTTCTGTCTTCTTTTGAGAGGATTCTATTTAGGTCCATTGCCCATTTTTTAATTGGCTCATTCATTTTCCTTTTATTGAGTTGTATAAGCTGTCTGTAGATGTTGGAGATTAAACCTTTATCAGTGATATCGTTTGCAAATATGTTCTCCCATACAGTGGGTTTTCTTGTTGTTTTGTTGATGGTTTCTTTTGACGTAAAAAAGCTTTTTATTTTTTCTTCCAGTAAAACTCTTGGCCTTCTCCTTCCTCTTCTCCAGAGAGGCTGTGGCTGCATGACAGTTCCGGCCAACTCCGGGAGCCGGCGCCCTAGGTAGGCAAGCTTCCATGTAGGTGTCAGACGCACAGCTTGGAGGGCGGCGGGAGCCACGGTTTGCTTTTTCTTGATTCCAATGAACACCCCTAGGCGGACCAGGGAAGCCAGGCCTCTCCTCCCCCCACCCTCCCGGTCTTGGGCAGCCGCAGGCCCTGCACAGTCTGCCTGCAGAAGCAGCTGGGGGCTGGCCAGGAAGCGGGAGGGGCCGTGGGATGGGGTGATGCGGGGAAAGCCAGATGCTTTACCTTGTTTGCCAGACACAGTGATGCCCTCACCGGGCGCGTCTCTGACTGATAAAGGTGTATACAAGGGTATGATAGTTGGAATCTTCATACGGACAAAGATAAAAATAGAGATGCTAAAGCTATGCAGTTGGCATTTCAGGAATCAATGACCAGGTGGGAGAGTTGGGTGGGGGATCAGGGGCTTTCTCAGGGAGACTCAACCACGCTATTTAGGCTGCTGCCCAAGCAGTCTCACCTCCACACGGGCACAAAGCCAGAGGGACAAAGCCGAATTGCCCTCTGCCCGGGGTTGCTGTGACCACGGCCCAGAAGTGTCTGCTCCCCTCTGGCCTGCCTCAGGCTTCCCACCCTGGTGAGCTGGGACACGCCCCCCACAACCCGGCACCAGCAGGCCATTTGCCTTCAGACGTCTTCCAGGGGTTCTCGGTTGCCCGTGGAGACACTTTTCAAAGGGTCCTATGCTGAGAGTCAGTGAGCCACGGAATAAACAGAGTGCCTCTCCCTGAAGCACCATCTTTACACCGCTATTTAGGATAAATGTGAGCTTTGGATGAGACAAATGTGGCAATATTTTGAGTGCTGTAATACCTCACAGATAATGTTAAGAGATAATTCTGCTTTTTATTTGTGTAATAAGTTCATAGAACTTCTTTTTGCATATTTTTTTTCCCAATTCCCTTGTGAAAAGAGCATCAGTGGAATTCTGCCGTCCCTGCCCTGTAATCAGGTGGGAGTCAGGGAGGGGAGAGTGTTCTATGATTATGATCTTCCTACGGCGAGGACTTGGCACATTTTCCTGAACAATTACATTTTGGAAAAGTGTAACCCAAGGGGATTGGTTTCAACACCGAAGAACTCAGTTCATTTTTCAGGTGAATGGTGTCTAGAATCTTCACCTGCTGAACTAAAGAACGTCTGTCTGCCCTATCCTATATTTATTTTATTTTATTAAATATATTTTATTGACTTTTTACAGAGAGGAAGAGAGAGCGATAGAGAGTTAGAAACATCAATGAGAGAGAGTCATCGATCAGCTGCCTCTTGCACACCCCCTACTGGGGATGTGCCTTGCAACCAAGGTACATGCCCTTGACCAGAATCGAACCTGGGACCTTTCAGTCTGCAGGCTGACGCTCTATCCACTGAGCCAAACCGATTTTGGCTATCCTATACATATTTTACATAACACATTGGGCTTACCAAAGTTTTACAAGCCACAATATTTAAGTTACAGATTTTGTAACATAGAGATCCACACGTGAAACCTGTATGTTCCTGTTGAACAATGTCACCCCGATAAAATTTAATTTAAAAACACAAACACACACAAAACCCTTTCAAAATATGTTCTAGAAACACAACAGAAAATTCACATCAATGTAAAAATATAACACATAAGAGTTCAAGGAAGTTTTGCACTTGTCCTGGGATGCTTGGGTTCCCCCTGCACATGGCTCCCTAGTGACCTGGGACACACCCACTATGTGACAAATGCCAGTAGAACAGGGGTGGGCAAACTTTTTGACTCGAGGGCCACAATGGGTTCTTAAACTGGACCGGAGGGCCGAAACAAAAGCATGGATGGAGTGTTTGTGTGAACTAATATAAAGTCAAAGTAAACATCATTACATAAAAGGGTACGGTCTTTTATTTTTATTTTTATTTCAATAGTTTAGAACAGCTGAACGGGCTGGATCTGGCCTGCGGGCCGTAGTTTGCCCACGGCTGCATTAGAGAAATATTTCTGCACAAACGTTTGAGAAGCACTGACCATCCCACCTTGACTACAATCCAGATCTGCTTGTTTTTCTTCACATTTGTCTCTGACTTGGCCCACGACAATTTTGTCAAATGCACACCCCTCTTCCTTCCTCAGGGAGCCATATGAATCTCCTGAAACCTCTGTGGTGAAGGAGCATCTATTTGTGTATTTAAAATTATTCGTCTCTACTGTTCATACTCTAGATTTTTATGCCTCGGTTGGTGATATTTGTGGTCAGGGATACTTGCTGGCATGTTTATTCATGGATTGACTGATTCAACTGTACTTGTGGAGCCTGTGGTTCACAAGGCACATATTGGGGTCAGCAGGTAGGAGTCAGAGATGAAACCCACGGACAAGGACAGCATGGTTCAAATGGAGGAAGACCCATCCATGCCAGCAACACAATGTAGGGTGTGGTTAGGGAGATAAGCCTGCGAGAGCCTTGAAAAAATGGACTCAACTCCACGCAAGGCTCTCCTACGCTTCCTCTTGGGATAATACAGAATAATGACTTTGATCAACTCCATCCTGACATGCCACAGGAAAACGAGTGAATTTTCGTAATTTTTGTTTTGCAGGTTCCTCTCGGGGTATGTGGGGAAGATCCCATGGAACCACAGAACCTCACATGGGGGTCCGAGTTTGTCCTCTTAGGGCTCTCACAGACCCAGGAGCTCCAGACATTCCTCTTCCTGGTGTTTCTACTCGTCTACGTCATCACTGTCGTGGGGAACCTCCTTATCATGATCACGGTGACTTTTGACTTCCGGCTTCACATGCCCATGTATTTCCTGCTTCGGAACCTGGCTGTCATAGACCTCTGCTATTCCACCGTCACTTCTCCAAGGATGCTGGTGGACTTCTTCCGTGAGACCAAGACCATCTCCTACCAGGGCTGCATGGCCCAGATCTTCTTCTTCCATCTCTTGGGAGGCGGGACGGTCTTCTTCCTCTCCGTGATGGCTTATGACCGCTACATTGCCATCTCCCGGCCCCTCCGCTACGCCACCATCATGAACACTCGGCTGTGTGTGGGGCTGGTGGTGGCTGCTTGGGTAGGGGGCTTTGTTCACTCCATTACCCAACTGGCTCTGATGCTCCCGCTGCCTTTCTGTGGCCCCAATGTCCTGGACAACTTCTACTGTGACGTCCCACAAGTGCTGAGACTTGCCTGCACGGACACGTCCCTCCTAGAGTTCCTCATGATCTCCAACAGTGGGTTGCTGGTCCTGGTCTGGTTCCTCCTCCTCCTGGCCTCCTACACGGTCATCCTGGTGATGCTGAGGTCTCACTCGGGGCAGGCCAGGAGGAAGGCAGCTTCCACGTGCACCACCCACATCATCGTGGTGTCTATGATCTTCATTCCCTGCATCTACATCTACTCCCGGACCTTCACGCCCTTCCCCATGGACAAGGCTGTGTCCATCAGCTACACCGTCATGACCCCCATGCTCAACCCCATGATCTACACCCTGAGGAACCAGGAGATGCAGGCGGCCATGAGGAGGTTAGGCAGACACCTAGTGATGTGCAACAGGGAGTGAACTTTAAAAAGGTCAATGTGAAATGACATGAAACTTCCCTCTGAACTTTTGCTACCCCAGGTGAAAGCGGAGGAAAGTCTTTATTAGAGTGTGACAGTTAAGATTAAATTATTTCTACGGGCTGAAACCGGTTTGGCTCAGTGGATAGAGCGTCGGCTTGCGGACTGAGAGGTCCCAGGTTCGATTCCAGTCAAGGGCATGTACCTTGGTTGCAGGCACATCCCAGTGGGGGGTGTGCAGGAGGCAGCTGGTCGATGTTTCTCTCTCATCGATGTTTCTAACTCTTTCTCTCCCTTCCTCTCTGTAAAAAATAAAAAATATATTTTTAAAAAAATTATTTCTACGGACCCACTCCTGTGTCAGATACTGTGTTGGGCCCTTTCACACGTTTATCTCATTCTCATAAAGCTCATAAGGAATGCCTTATTTTTATATCAAACAGTTTCACCAACGAGGAAACTCAGAGGGAAATGACTTGCTCAATAATGAGCTGCAAGGGGGTTCCTCTGACTCCAAGTTTAGAGGGAAGAGACATGGAGGGGATTTAAAACTTGGCTCAGTGGATAGAGCGTTGGCCTGTGGACTGAAGGGTCCCAGGTTTGATTCCGGCCACGGGCCTATACCAGCTGTGTGCAAACTACTGCCCGCGGGCTGGATCCAGCCTGTGGAGCCGAAATAGCGGAGGGTTCTCCTGCTCTCCCCTCCGCTCCTTCACCAGCAGCCCAAGATGAGAGTGCCAGCATGGTCAGGTTGCTTTTGTTCCGGCCCTCTGGTCCAGTGTAAGAACCCATGGTGCCAGAACTGGGTCATATGGCCACCCCAGTCTGCAAAGGGAAACGGAAGGGCGAACGTTGGGCTTTTTCAGCCAGGAAGAAGGGGTTTGGGAATGGCCATCAACGGTGTCTGTCAGAGGTATAAGCTCCTGGAAGTAGAGTCATGATTGGCCTGACTCCAAAATATTTTTTTTTTTTTAAATATATTTTATTGGTATTTTCACAGAGAGGAAGGGAGAGAGATAGAGAGCTAGAAACGTCGATGAGAGAGAAACATCGACCAGCTGCCTCTTGCACACCCCCCACTGGGGATGTGCCCGCAACCAAGGTACATGCCCTTGACCGGAATCGAACCCGGGACCATTCAGTCCGCAGACCGACGCTCTATCCACTGAGCCAAACCGGTTTCGGCCAAAATATTTTTAAAACTATATTTAACGGAGAACCAGAATGGCCTGTGCTGGTCGCCTCCTACAACCACATCACCATTACAACTAAAACAGAGCACACCACCCAGAATCGCCCGGAAGCTGCCTGAATGGAAGTCCTACGTCTAGAGAAGTAAAGGAGAAAGCACACTGAGATGGGTAGGAGGGGCAGAGGCCCACGGACTACGCTGGTTCGACACTCACGTGAGCCCTTCTCAGTCCTGAGGGTCGTGTCTCTGCGGAGGCCGCCCCTGAGGACCAAGGGGTCCCAGCCCCACACCACACCCAGCCCAGGGTCCCAGAGCTGGGGAGAGAAGTCCCCCCCGTAACTTTGGGCCTTAAAAACCAGAGGGGATTTTGGCTGAGCGACACAGAGGCTGCTGAATGCCAGGTGTTCCTCTTAAAGGGCCTGCACCCAAACTTACAAGGTCTCGCTTCTTCTGGTCTCCGGTGTTAGGGTAGGAGGAGGTGGTGGTGGTGGCAGGAACTCAGGGTTGGCTTTCTCTCTGACGGGGGTGTGGGAGGAGGGAATGCTCTCATTGTTCCTGTGCTGGGTCCTCCTCTGTCTCAGGGCCGACTGGCAGCCATGTCAGCATGGCCATCACTGCTTGCTCCACCCAGGGGAGTCCCTGAGGTCCCGCCCCTTCCGATTTGCAGCCCCACCCAAGCTGTTTGCAACAGCTTTTCCATAGGAATGGCCTGTCCCGGCTCAGGCCTCAGACTTCGTTAAAATCTTTCAAACAAGCTGCAGCTGGTGACAGCTTGCCCCCAACAATAAATAAAAGGTCCCAGACCCGGCTCTCCCACTGGCCTACCTTGCCTCCTGCACACGGCTCTCGCACATGGCAACCAGCGCACATGTATCAACAACTAAATCTAAAACTAAAAATAAAAGAACAAGAGATCTAATGAACAAAATGAACTGGTGAATAAAGCAGAATCAGAGGCATGGAGGCACGAAACAGACTGACGAATCTCAGAGGGAAGGGGGAGAGGGGACAGGAAGAGATTAACCAAAGATTTTACCTGTGGACACAGTCAGGCGGAGGGGGGTAATGGGGGGGGGGGAGGGGAGGAGGCAACTGTAATACTCTCAACAATAAAGATTAAAAAATAAAAATATATTTATTGATTGATTTTAGGGGTGGGGAGAGAGAAAAACATCAATTTGGTGTCCCACTTCTTTATGCATTCATTGGTTACTTCTCGTATGTGCCCTAACTGGGGATTGAACCCACAACCTTGGCATATGGGTAGGAACGCCCTAACTAACTGAGCTAACTGGCCAGGGCATGAATGCTGGCATTCTATAGATGACGTGAGTAGACTAGGATATGGGTGGTGAATCAACGTTGGCAGTCTGGTTGGCAAAATAAAGGACAAGGCTTACAGGGAAATAAGCTTCCGTTGCTGTGTACAAACATTCTCTCACCCGAGTAAATATTTTGCATTAAGTTTGAAAGCAGAAGAAAAAGAGGAGGGAAGGGGGAGAAGGAGAAGGAAGGAAAGTTTCAAACCAGTGAATCTTGATGATTCCGTGAGAGCGAACAGTCCGCTGTGCTGAGGAACCAGTCAGTGGTTCCCGATGTGTTGTCCCAGGAGCAGGAGCGTCTGAGAGCTTGTTACGAATGGACATTCTTGGCCTCGCCAGCCATTGACCAGCTGAATGAAAAAGTCAGGGGCTGGGGCACACTAATTTGTTTTCCAACAAGCTTTGCAGGTGATTGGAGGGTAAGAACCACTGGCCTAGGAAACAGGTTCTATAACTCACAGAGAGTCTGTTCCTTTTGAAGCGACTCTTGACCTTTTGGATCTTGGCCTGAGCATCCTACATTCCACAAATCTCTAAACGTTCGTTATCCTTGGCACCTTTGGCCCCCAAGGAGGAACTCTCAAAGAGTATGTGTTTTTGAGACATTTAGAAACTTTTTTAACAACTCCCATTGCTCCTTCGGCCCCAGTGGTAATCAGCCCAGTCCTGCTTCCGGAGCCCAGTCCAATCGCTTCTCCCCGAAGACATCGCCTCATCCCCTAGGATCACACCCATTGTGTACATGATGTGTGGGCAGTGGGTAGGAAACTGAGGCTGCAGGATAAGGATCTCTTCAAGAAGATGTGAGACCTGATGCCTCTCTCTCCTTCTGGGCTGTGAGAGACCAGCGTTTCCCCAGCTGTAAATAGATCAGCCATAAGAAGCATCTAGGAACCCTTGCTGGAGAGTGGGGAGAATAAACACGTGACATGGACTTGATGGGAGTAAGTCTCCAATGTGAAGAGAGCCTCGGACAGAAGTGCGGGGGAATGTGATGTTGAACACTGATCCCTCAGGTTGCATGTGAAAACCCAGGTTTTTAAGGATCGAGGGAGGCATTGGCCCTTTGGGTTAGAGGGAGGATGCTGAGAGCAAAGGGTAAGGAAATACACAGTAAAATTCTCCACACAGTCACTTAAAACAAGATCACATAACTTGCCTACTAATACATTAAGTCAGAAAACGTAAGTATGTTGTGTGTGTTTTTTTTTGTTTTTTACCTTGAATTGATTTACAAAAGCTCGGTAGGGGACTTCTAAGAGTCTGAGTTTTAAGTTGTGGGCACCGCACGATCAAAAGGTTGCACTGAGGGAGAAACAAGATCAGATGGTGAGTTTAGAAAGGTCACTTTGACAGCTATCTAGAAAATGGGCTGCAGTGCCCGCAAATGGAAGCAGAAGGATGAGACTAACTAGACTTCTAATGGATAACAGATTGCAGGAGGCAGCTGGGAGAGGATGGCAGGCTGAGACACGGTGGCGGGACTGGGAGGCCACTTAGCCTCTCATGTGTTACCCTCGATCTCTCATCTTCCATCCCCTTCCCCGATTTGGTCCTGTTCTCTCCCCACCACTTCATTACCTCTCCCCTCCTTCCTTCACTTGCTCTATTCCTTTATCTCACTTCCTCTTAATCTCCCTTCTTTATTCCTTTGTCTAGTCTGTTTCTCTTATTTCAACATCACAAACTTTGTTTTCTATTCTTGTATTCAGTAACGTATTTTAAAATTCTTATCCCTTTCAAAGGAGCTCTCTGAGTCCCCTGCATACAACTTCTTCATCATCTATTTCTTTAATTCAGAGAATCTCTCTCACCCATCTCTCTTGTCTCAGTACATACACCATGCATGCCCTGTCTTCACTCGGTAAGAGGCCACCTACATTAGAAAGGTGCAGGGGGCTCACCCTGTAGCTATTCAACCATGCAGCAGCCAATATCACAAACTTTTTGAGTATTATCTATCAGCAAGATTGGGCACAAATAAACTATAAGGTCCGCATTTATGTCTCTGGGAACTTACAATGAATTACGGAGGAAAAACACAGACACGTGAACAGTTCATCAACATTATAATGTGTTACATGTTGCATGAAAAATGATGGGTAGAAAAATGTGCCGAAACCGATTCCGGTCAAGGGCATGTGCACTGGTTGCGGGCACATCCCCAGTTGGGGGTGTGCAGGAGGCGGCTGGTCGGTGTTTCTCATCGACGTTTCTGGCTCTCTGTCTCTCTCCCTTCCTCTCTGTGAAATATCAATAAAATATATTTTTTTAAAAAAAAGAAAAAAAAGAAAGAAAAATGTATTGGAGACAGGAAGAAAAGAGGGTAGGAGGACTATACAGAGGAGAGTGATTATTATTTATTATCCCAGGCACTGTTCGAGGAACCTTATGTGTTACTTTATTTCACTCGCTAGACTAGTCTACAAAGAAAACATTTTTTATTCTCACCTTGCAGATGTGGAAACTGAGGTCCAGAGAGATTAAGTGATTTGCTGAAGGTCAAATCTCGAGGGCATAGCAGCCCTGGAGTTTGGCTGCAGGTCTGTTGGACTCCAAAGCTCTTCCCACGGCTTATTACACCGAATCTTTGGAAGGCAGGCTGCATGTGTCTCTGGATGGCTTTAAGACCTCATAAATATTTATTCCAGCAGCAACTGCAAACTCTCCGGAGAGAAGGTCACTTAGTCAGCACCTGGTTACACGGTCTGCACATGAGGATGGCCAACACATGGACCTGGACAAGTCGGTTTAGCTCCTGAGCACTGAACGTGACTTCATGTATCCATGTGCTGGTTCATTTTCCTCGGGTGTGTGGAAGACACACCATGGAGTCAGGGAACCTCACCTGGATATCAGAATTTGTCTTCCTGGGGCTCTCACAGACTCGGGAGCTCCAGCTTTTCCTGTTTCCGGTGTTTCTGCTGGTCTACACCACCACTGTCCTGGGAAACCTGCTCATCATGGTCACGGTGACCGTAGACTCCCAGCTTCACACCCCCATGTACTTTATGCTTCGAAACCTGGCTGTCATAGACCTCTGTTTCTCCTCGGTCACTGCCCCAAAGATGCTGGTGGACTTCCTCTCTGAGAAGAAGACCATCTCCTACCTGGGCTGCATGGCCCAGGTCTTCTTCTTCCACTTTCTGGGAGGCGCCATGCTCTTCTTCCTCTCCGTGATGGCCTGCGACCGCCTTGTTGCCATCTCCCGGCCCCTCCACTATGTCACCATCATGAACACTCAGCTCTGTGTGGGGCTGGTGGTGGCTGCTTGGGTAGGGGGCTTTGTCCACTCCATTACCCAACTGGCTCTGATGCTCCCGCTGCCTTTCTGTGGCCCCAATGTCCTGGACAACTTCTACTGTGACGTCCCACAAGTGCTGAGACTTGCCTGCGCGGACACGTCCCTCCTAGAGGTCCTCATGATCTGCAACAGTGGGTTGCTGGATGTCATCTGGTTCCTCCTCCTCCTGGCTTCCTACACGGTCATCCTGGTGATGCTGAGGTCCCACTCAGAGCAGGCCAGGAGGAAGGCAGCTTCCACCTGCACCACCCACATCGTCGTGATGTCTATGGTCTTCATCCCAAGCATCTACCTCTATGCCCGGCCCTTCACTGCCTTCCCCATGGACAAGGCTGTGTCCATCAGCCACACCGTCATGACCCCCATGCTCAACCCCATGATCTACACCCTGAGGAACCAGGAGATGCAGGCGGCGGTGAAGAGGTTAGGGAGACAGCGACTGGCTTGTAAAAAGGAGTGACAGTGGGTAGGTCACTTCTCTTTGGCTTTGTTTCCCATTTGTAGAGTGGACAGAGAGCTAGTATCTCTTTTCTTCATAACTTGTGGCTACGTGGAGAGGGTCATTGTAGAAATGATTGAGTTCTGAAACTAAGCAACTTACTCAGATTTTTAGGCAAAGGAAAATTTCTTTGTTTTTTTATTGTGATATATGATTTGAACACTCCCATGACAATAAAGTATATTCCCATGGAAACATTCTGGAAAGTCACTTTCTCCTTTCCACCTTCTTGATGGACCTTTTCCTTCTGTGGTGATAGCATTGCTCCACAAGAGCAGTTCTATTTTCTGTATTCTGACCTCTTTTACCCAATTCCCCCTTTGGCCGTTGTCCAGGGTGATAGAGCAAGTGCAGAGCCTGGAGACTTAGCCCTAAATTACGAGCCCACATTCCCTTGCCTACCAAATGTGTAACCTTGGCTGAGCCACCCGGCCTCTCTTGCACTCATGGTTTCTTTCTTATTGAGCTGGCATAAAACAATATCTGTTCCTACAATCTCACAGATTTGTTATAAGATTCGATATGATGTAAATTATCGAACCCATGTAAGGATTAATGTTATTGTTACTATTATGCCTGGCATTTATCCTTTCATCAGTGGAGCAGTGTTTTGGAAGTAGGGCAGAAATTCCTAAGTGCAGTGAGGGAGGCATGGGGAGGGGGGAGGCTGAACTCCAAGGGGCCACGCAACTTCCCCGAGGGTGAGACAAAGAAGAGAAAGCACATAAATCCAGGGCATGTATGCAAGGCTCTTACTGCTATTCCCCTACGCACCCCCATTTTCAGACTCTACACATCTTGCAAACAGGAATGGGGGGAGGTCCATTCATTTGTTCATTCATTCATTATTTGTGAATATGCATTTGGGACCTGATATAGTTTTCTAGGAAGGGCTCTATAACAGTTTGTGGACTCTTTCTCTCCTTCTTCCCCCTACATGGACAGATATCCTCTCTATATCCCCCTTCCCTTTTCCCTCTCTCCCTTCCTACATTGATTTCGGCCTGTTTAGTCTTGGCATCCATCCGGTATCCCTCTCCCACATCACTGTTGCACCTAGTTTCCTCTCTGCCTTGGCCCCCCTTGCTCAAGGTACTCAGGGTGGTACTGGCTCCCAAGCCAGCTCTCCAAGGCCCCATAGTAAGTTATTTTCTGGTCTTGCTAAAAACAGAACAACCAGCCCTAGCTGGTTTGGCTCAGTGGGTAGAGTGTCGGCCTGTGGACTGAAAGGTCCCAGCTTCGATTCTTGGTCAGAGCACGTACCTGGGTTGCGGGCTCGATCCCTAGTAGGGGGCATGCAAGAGGCAGCTAATCAATGATTCTTGTCATTGATGTTTCTACCTCTCTCTCCCTCCCTCTCCCTCCCTCTCTGAAATCAATAAAAACAAACCAACCAACAAACAAAACAGAAAAACCCGCATCTCTCAGTAGAGCCCTCAGCACCGGAGCATGTACATACACACATGCACACACGTGCACACACACCTGGCCTGCCCCAGCTTCGACCCAGCGTGAAGCCATCTCTGTTTGACCTCCATGTGCTTGTCATGAGAATAGGTGCAAGGACCCCATTCCCAGGAACCCCTGGGAACAGGAGCAGGCAGGCCCACCAGGCCCTGAGCCCTGCTACGCTGCAGCCGTCCCAATGGGGGCCGTTGGGCTGAGAGATAAAGAGATCCAATCAGGCCTGTGGCCAACAGCCCCACTGTGGCCAGAGGACAGTTTTTGTGAAAGTGGTTGCAGAATGCTGAGGTTTTGAGGTGGGCAGGGGAGGGCGGGAAGAAGGATCTTGGGTATCACAGCTGAAAGATGCTGGGGAGGGAAGGCTCTCTCGTGGTTTTTGGGTCAGAGCCTCAGCCTGGCAGGACCAGTCACTGACCCGGGGCTGGCCTGACCCGGGGCGAATACTGCCCCTGACCAAAGGCACCAGGTCCTAATAGGTGTACAAGCACAAACCCAAAGCCTGCCCCGATAGCTGTGGCAGGCAAGGTCACAGCAGAGGCATCCATTCCACAGATGTGCGTTGAGGCCCTGCCAGGCACTGTGTTGGGTGCTGAGGCCACAGTGGGCAACGTGACAGGCACACAGCTGTTCTGTGTGGCACTCACAGACCTGCAGGGAGCTGTGGTTTTACCAGATCCACCCACAGACAGACACGTATGATTAGCGACGTTACGTTCTATGAAAGAAGCTGTAAGAGTAAGGACCAGGGAGACCTAGATCCTTGTTTTGGATCTAGTGAGGCTGCGACAGGAAAGGCTTCCTATGGGCGGGGCCTGGAGGGTCAGTAGGAGTCGCCAGCCACGAAGGGGGAAGGGCCTTCATGGTTGAGATCCATAGCAGGTAGGAGAGGTCCATTGCAGGAGCTGAAAGCCAGTGGGTTCAGAGGGCGGAGGAATAGAGAGAGGAGGCCTGGCTCTGGAGAGGGGAGGTGGCAGGAGCGAGACCGTGCGAGCCTGGGGCCTCTTTCTTCAGGGCAAGCTGCACGGAGGCCGCGGTGTGTTGGCAGAGGGGGCAGTGAGCTCATGGGACCCGTGGTTCCCAGGTCCCCCTGGCCACATAGTCTTATGGCCACCAGGCTGGTCAGGGCCCTGACCCCTGAGGATGCCCACATCCTTTATTCTTGCCCCCTTATTCAGTTTCCAAGCAGCCTTGTTTCCTCCTGTCACCCCGAGGGGTCTTTTTGATGGGCCTCGTTACAAATCTTGGCTTCCTACTGGCTCGGTCTTGGAATGTGATTTGCAAACAGAGGAAGACTCTACTGCATGACTCCCCAGCCTGAGGTCCAACTTCAGATGAAGGCATCTGCGTTCCTTATCCTTCAAGCAGCACTGGATTCTATGTGGACATCACCTCTCAGTCCCATGGTGGCTCCCTCGGACACGTGCATCAGCTTTGGGAGGGGAATCAGGTTTGCAATCCTCTGAGCGGGCGGTGGCGGCGGCTACACGTCACGCCTTCTGTCCCCGGCAGCGCTGCGTGTTCTTGCCTTCAAACAGCTGATGGGAACAGCGATCACACAGGGACGGTGAAGATGAGGAGACAGAGCTGGATGTCTTTCAATTCTGTCACGCCATGTGACTGCATGGAGTTATAATTTGTGTTTAAAATTGAAAACATTGAAACAGAATGCAAACTGCCAAGTATTGCATCTTTAACTGTGAATGTTACTTCATACATGGCGATTTTGCTGAATTTGAATATCTTTGCCATTAAAACCTATCCTTAAAAAATTTTTTTTAAATTATTTTAAAACCAAAAAACAGAAAAAAATTGAGAAAACAGAAGCTGGCCTGGCAGGGGTGGGGTGGGAGGGTGCTGTGTGTGGAGGATCAGGTGGCTGGGCTAGGGGCAGGGTCCTGAGGCAGGGCGGACACAGAAAGCAGGCTGAAGGGACAGGAGTCCAGGCGGCAGATGTGAGCGTCCCCTTGGGTCCCTTTGCCTGCATGTCTGCCTGCCAGTCCTGTCCCAGCCATGCCCGGACACCCGCCCTCCATGGGCTGGTTGTATAGGGCCCCTCGGCGGTCCCTTTCTATCTGGTTGTCTCTCATCAGCACCTCGAGCAGATCAGCCAACATGGCAGCAGGATCTAGAGCAGGGGTGGGCAAACTTTTTGACTCCAGGGCCACCATGGGTTCTTACACTGGACCGGAGGGAGGGCCGGAACAAAAGCCACCTGACCATGCTGGCACTCTCCTCTTGGGCTGCTGGTGAAGGAGCGGAGGGGAGAGCCAGAGAACCCTCCGCTCTTTCGGCTCCGCGGGCCGGATAGAACAGCCGAACGGGCCGGATCCGACCCAAGGGCTGTAGTTTGCCCACGGCTGGGCTAGAGCCAGGGCCCTGCCTCCAGCTTGTCCGATAGCCGGCAGCAGCCCACCGCTGCGGCAAACCCAGGCACACTCACTGTTGCTGAACTAGAGTCCCCTCGGGGGGCGAGCAGAGCTCACGCTGAGTTTCCCTTTGTGGGTGCTGGCAGGTGGGCAGCCGAGGCCCCACCGGGGCTGCCAGCCCCCTGGGAGTACCTGGCTCCCTGAGGTCCAAAAAGGAAAGCACATTCGAGGAGGAAGCTTCCACTTTTTCACTCTCTCTCCTCCATGAGGCTCACTGTCCCCGTGTCACAGATGTGGACGCCGAGGTCCAGGGAGTGGTGTGATTCACCCCAAGCCATGCGGGGGGTAAGCAAACTTTTGGCAACTCCAGGGAGACAGACAGAGACTTTCCACCCCGGCCCCCTGGTCACGGGAGAGGCGCCCGGCTGAAGATAAGGAGATAAGATCAGGCCCAGGCCTCAACTGGAGCTTGTGAAAGGGATTGCTGCTGAATGGGCTGTTTCAAGAGCAACTGTCAGGCCGGGCGTTGGTGTAGGAGGCGGGGGCTGCCAAGATCGGGAGCTGGGCTTAGACAGGGCAATGGGGACAGAGGGTGGGAGATGAGGACACTCAGACGGGACTGGCGGGCAGACATGCAGGCAAAGGGACCCAAGGGGACGCTCGCATCTGCCGCCTGGACTCCTGCCCCTTCAGCCTGCTTTCTGTGCCCGCCCTGCCTCAGGACCCTGCCCCAGCTCCTGCCCCCTGAATCCTCCACACACAGCACCCTCCCGCCCCACCCCTGCCAGGCCAGCCTCTTATTTATTTATTGGTTTTAAAAATAAATTTTTAAAAGGATAAGTTTTAATGGCAAAGATGTTCAAATTCAGTAAAATAGCCATGCATAAAGTAGGATTTGCGCTTCAAAATATCATACTTAGCAGTTTGCATTCTGCTTCAATGTTTGAAACACAAATTATAACTCCAGACAGCTCTGCTGGGAGTCTGGAGCAGGGATAGGGATGGGCAAGTCCGCCTGAAGATGCAGAGGGGGGGGGGGGGGGGGAGACAGGCAGGCTTAGAGCTCAGCAGGGGTGATTCTGGAGCCCAGTGTGGAGAGATGAGCACGGGCTCCCCAGGGAGACGAGGCAGGGGTGGAGGCAAAGGGTGAGCCTGGCTGGTGCAATGGAGGGAACCGCAGGAGGAAAGATAAGAGGGTACAAGAGGGCCTGTCGCTTGAGGGGAGAGACCCCCTGGGGTGTTCTACCTTAAGATATGGAAATGAAGGCTTAGCCTAGTCGCACAGGGAGTGACAGAGCCAGACCCAACCCAGGTGGCTCTGAGCCCCTGCCGCAAGCCTCCTCCAAGGAAGCGACTGCTGATCCGCCCGACAGGAAGTCAGAACTTACGCCTGCTACTCAGCGCCCGCCCACCTACTACTGCTAACCAGGGGTGGGCAAACTTTTTGACTCGAGGGCCACAATGGGTTCTTACACTGGACCGGAGGGCCGGAACAAAAGCAACCTGACCATGCTGGCACTCTCCTCTTGGGCTGCTGGTGAAGGAGCGGAGGGGAGAGCAAGAGAACCCTCCGCTCTTTCGGCTCCGCGGGCCAGATAGAACAGCCGAACGGGCCATAGTTTGCCCACGGCTGTAGCTAAGCACTTAAATTCCAGGAGGAGCACGAAGCCCGACGGGTCCTCAGCGGTCATGGAGGACGGAGGCGGCGGCCATTGCTCTCTGGGTGCTTTACTGTGACGCCTCACTGAGTCCCCAGATGACCTCGTGAAACAGACCCTTCATTTCCAGGCCCCGACTCCGCCACCACCTTACCCTCCCTCCACTGGCACCTTGGGGAGAGCTGGTGGGGCAGGGAGTAAGGGGGCAGGGGCTGAATCATTCATCTCTCGTCATGAATTTACTCAACATTTATTGAGCACCTACTGAATGCCAGGCCTTGGGCGGGGTGGGGAGACACCACAGTGAGGCGGGCCCGGCCTCAGCCCTGGTGGGCCAGGAGAGGAGCGTTTCCGGTCATCCGGAAAGCCCCGTGTTAGGGACGTGGGAACGGAGTGTAGGTAGTGACCACGCAACAAGTGAGCGGAGGGACCAAGCCCAGTCAGTCCTCCGCCGAGGCGGGCTGTCCCTCGGGCACCCAGCAAATGTCCCCCGAGACACGCACAGGGTCAGTGACCTCGGTAGCAGAGAGGGTGGGGCGAGGAGTGGATAGGAGGGGAGGAGACCCCTGGCTGGCTGAGTGGCAGGGTGGGGTGGGGATTTCAGTCTCACAACACCTGCCCCTCTCATCCCTCCATCCCCCCTAAGAGGGAAGTTCCAGAGCGCCCCTGCCCCACCCCAGGGCTGGCTATAAAAGTCCCTTCCCGGCTACTGTGTCCGAGGAGCAGGCGAGCCCGCCAGAATGCGCGGCTCCGGCGCTGGTCACGCTGCTCGCTGTCCTGCTGGGCCCCGGGGGCTCACTGTGGAGAGGAAGCTGCCCCTGGTCCTGGCCCTGGCAGGGCTCGTCCTGGCCCTCGTCCTGGCCCAGCCCTGTGAGGGCACCGCCCCAGGTAACGGCCCCTGGGACAGCCGTGCGGGGAAGGGCAGCGGAGGGGGAATGGCTTGGGTCCGAGGGGCTGTTGGACCCTGAGTCCCCTTCCCTCTGAGCAGCTCTCCCGGGGCCCGTGGAGACCTCGGTCCTTCAGGACTGCATCGCAGAGGCCAGGTTCCTGGTGGACGCCGCCTACAATCACACCCAGAGGAGGTCGGTCTGAGTCTGGGGCCTGTGTGGGCCTGCGGAGGGTGGATGAGGGAGGGTGGGCTCCAACCACGGTCGCCGCACCCCCTCGCCCTGCCCCTGGGCACCTCGGGGGCAGTGCTATGCTGGTGGAGACCCTCCCTTGCACCCATCTGTTCACACCGCCCCCAATGCCCACCGTCCCGAATGCCCACCGCCCGGGGTGGGGCTCTGCGGGGTGGCCCTGCTTCCTTAAGTCAGCTCCCCCCCCCTCCTCTTCTGGGCAGCATCCAGCAGCGCCTTCGCAGTGGCTCTGCCCGCCCCTCGGACCTCCTGTTCTACTTCAAACAGCCCGTAGCGGCCACCCGGACGGTCACCCGGGCTGCCGACTACATGCACGTGGCCTTGGGGCTGCTGGAGGAGAAGTTACAACGCCAGGAGCCCGGCTCCTTCAATGTCACTGGTACCATGCTCCCCACTGAGCACCCCCCCCCCCCCCCCCGCTGCCCCGGCCTGGGAGTGGAAGGCAGGCAGGAGTGGGGAGGGGGGAGGGGGTGCACAGCTTTGAGGTGCTGGCAGGGGAGAGGGTCAGGGGATGGGAGGGAGGTACAGAACAGTCCACCTCAGGAAGGTGCCGGGAGCCTGGACCCAGGGCCCTGCCCACCTGCTTCCCCCCCCCCAGATGTGCTGACGGAAGCCCAGCTGTGGCTGCTGTCCAAGGCCAGCGGCTGCACCGCCCAGAGACAGGAAGAGCCGTGCAGCGACCAGTACCGAACCATCACGGGGAGGTGTAATAACAGGTGGGAGCGAGGCGCTGCCCCCGGGGGGCCTCCCTGCCCTCACACCACTCCCTGGGCGCTGCGTGGTCCCCGCCCCGGAGCCCCGCTGACCCGGCACCCCCACTGCCACAGGAAGAGGCCCTGGCTGGGCGCCGCCAACACTGCCCTGGCGCGCTGGCTGCCGGCCGAGTACGAGGACGGGCTGTCGCTCCCCTACGGCTGGACCCCCTGCAAGAGGCGCAATGGCTTCCTCCTCCCTCTTGTGAGTGGGGACTGAGGGCCTGCGGGATGCTTGGTCTTTGCTGAACTTGGGGGTGAGGGGGGAAGGAGGAAGGGGGGAGAAGCACAGCCCAGAGTCAGCCGGCAGACTGGAGCCCAGGCTCCCCTCTGGCGGCCGGGTGACTCTGGGCAGGTAACAGCACCGAGTCTCGGTCCCCTCGTCGGTACAGTGGCAGCAAAACCTGCCTCACGGCGCTGGCATGGATGTTAAATAAACACCCACATAGGATATATAATTGGTTAATGCCAGCCATTATCGTATTTTTTTTTTCTGAAAGAATTAGCGTCCAAGCATCTTGCTAAATACAGGGGTGAGCAAAAGCAGGTTTACAGTTGAGTATGAATTTAAACATAATTCATTCTTGTATTGTTTATTATTAATTACGGTGTTACTAATTTGTATTACAACCATAAACCTACTTTTGCCCACCCCGGTATAGAGCTATACACCTTCATCTAACTACATCTATTGATCTGTGCTATTTCACACTTATCAATTTCCATTCATGTGTCAATATGACAATCTACCAACATCTATTTATTAATTTTTCTTCTATTGCCCTCTCCGTTCTCTCTACACTATCCATTACCTAACAGCCAACCCACGCACTTATCAATCATCTCCATCATCCAGTTTCCATCAGTTTACAAGCTGATCTGTCAGTTTGACGTAATGACCTCTCCGGTGGAGTCTGAGCCGGCCAACCTGGCCTCCCCCCTTCCCTTTCCTCCCGGGGCCCTCAGGAGCCAGGCCGGAGCCCATCCACCTGGGAGTGACAGCCAGGGGGTGTGGGGCAAAGTAGGAAAGGCGAGGAGAGACTGTGTTAACTCTGGCAGAGGCAACCCGCTGCCCCCTGAGTCCTGGGTTTCGGGATCCAGGGCCCACCCCCCACACTGACCTCTCTTCCCTCCAGGTCCGGGCAGTCTCTAACCAGATCGTGCGCTTCCCCCAAGAGATGATGACCCCCGACCGGAGCCGGGCCCTCATGTTCATGCAGTGGGGCCAGTTCATCGACCACGACCTGGACTTCTCCCCCGAGACCCCAGCCAGGGTGGGCTTTGCTGCCGGCGTTGACTGCGAGAAGACCTGCGCCCAGCTGCCTCCCTGCTTCCCCATCCAGGTACCCCCAGCCCGCCTCCCAGGCTCCTGGCCTCCATGCTGGGTGGGCATCTGGAAGACTTAAGTACCATCCTTGAGGCGCTGCCCGTGATGCCGGGGTATCAGAGACAGGAAGCACACAGCCCTCTATGCACTCCAGGTCTTTGCGGTTTGAGGGGTGGGGGTGGGGCAACCTGCCAGGAGGTTCAGTGCTGGCCTCGGGGAAGGGGAAGCGATCGAGAGACTGGCTTTGGCCCGTAGGTCTGATCCTGATGGTGGGAGCCGTGGCTGCTGGTTTTGGAAGCCTTTGGGGTCTCTTAGCGCTCACCTTCTCCCTTCCTGGGGTGGGTGGTGAGCAGAGAGCTATCCTTCAGGCTGAGAGGCAAGGGTGGTGTGGACCACCAGCGAGGAGAGGATGCAGAGCCTCTGCTGGGGCGGGGGGGGGGGGCGCGAGGGGCACACCTCACACACACCCTCACCCCTGTGCTGGCCCTGAAGGTAAGGGGATCTCCACGGGGCATGCCCTGTGAGGGCCCCGGCCGGCTCCTCCCTGATGGAACTTTGCCCATTCTCCACGCTCTGGCTCAGGGGCACCTCCTCGGGGAAGCCTTCCCGAACCTCCCTACGTCACTGTCCCTTCTGGCTTTTAGAGCAAGCGTAGCACATGGCACATCGACTTAGAGTCACATTCTCTACATACGTGTCTGTTTTCAACTGAATTGCAAGCTTCCTGCAACCTGTACTGGCTTTTGCTGATTTTCACATCTCCCAGAGAACCCAGCCCAGAAAGAAAGGTGCTTAGGAAATAATGTTGAATTGAATGGAACGAAAGGAGCCCAGGCCCGTCAAGAGGACTAGGTTTCAATATTTCCTCTCCTGCTAACCAGCTGTCACTTCCCGTCCCCAAGCCTCAGTTTCCCCAACTGGGAAAATGAGGATCTAAGGTTTCATCCATTTCTAATCTTTCACGAACCTGTGATACAAAGTACGAAGGACATTCAAACTGACCTGGTGAGCAGTGTGAGTCTGGATGAGTCAAGGAGGGCTTCCTGGAGGAGGAGACTTTTGAGCAGGGTTTTGGGAGGACCAGGAAGGGTAAGCTTGCTCTTAAGGGGCCCCAGGGTCACTGTCTCCCTCTTGCACCTCAGATTCCGGCCGACGACCCCCGAATCAAGAACCAGAAAGACTGCATCCCCTTCTTCCGCTCGGCAGTCACATGCCCCCAAGAGAGGAACAGCGTTCGAAACCAGATCAACGCGCTCACCTCCTTCCTGGACGCCAGCATGGTGTACGGCAGCGAGGTCTCCCTCGCCCTGCGCCTTCGCAACCGGACCAACTACCACGGGCTCCTGGCCGTCAACGAGCGCTTCAGGGACAACGGCCGGGACCTGCTGCCCTTCGACAACCTGCACGACGACCCCTGCCTCCTCACCAACCGCTCCGCGCGCATCCCCTGCTTCCTGGCAGGTCAGGCTCCCTGGGAGACAGCCAGCCCGGGGTTCTGGGTTTGGAGGCCGTGGTGGGGGGCGGAGGGGGTACCTGTCTTCAGACTTCAACATTAGGCACACCGCAGAACAGATCGTGTGGCTGTCGCAGGACCCGTAGGTTGTTGGGTCCCTTTGCAAACGCCTATTTGTCTCCAGCAGTGCTGACTTTCGGAAAGGTCCTCCCATTTTGAACCAGCATCCACCTGTTGCTCTTCGTGTTTCTGGAACTGCAGAGAAGGAGCCGTCTGCCTTTCACTCACTAATGGCTCTTGACTTGAAAGAAGCTTTAGTTCCACACCTTTTTTTCTTTTTTTTAAAAAATCTTCTCTGGGTTTTTACTCCCCACCCCTCATCCCCAGCTGTGGCTAGACACTGGTACTTGGCACCTTCCTCCAGATGCAGAACTGGAGCCCTCCTCGGGCTCTTTGCCCCCACGTGCTGGTTGATACGGGCATCCTTCCTAGTGATTTAAGACACTTAGATGTGCCCTCTCCCACCTTACAGCAGCCGAGACAGGAGGCCACTGTGATCACCCTCATTTCATAGACGAGAAGGTGGGGCTCAGGGAAGGTGACTAATGTGCCCGGAGCGTGGAGTTCAGACGGCAGGGCCCACAGAGGGCGCTGCAGGCAGCTGAGCATCCGGGTCTGTGCTCTGTCCGTGCTGCTCCACCTTCTGCTCAGGGAGTTAGCTCCAGCCCCCTTTTTTAAAGACTATTTTTAATTTTTTTTAATTGATTTTGAGAGATAGAAACATGTCAAAATTTGTTGTTTCATTGGTTACTTGTTGTATGTGCCCTGACTGGGGATCAAACCCACAACCTTGATGTATCGGGACAAGGCTCTAACCAGTTCAGCTACCTGGCCAGGGCAAGATTGGTTTTTTGTTTGTTTCTTTGCATTTTTTTTAAAAATAAGACCTTGTACAAAAGGACTTATAGTTCCAAACCAGCAAATGACTGTAAGGCCACTTTCAGGAACTCGCTTTGCCTCCTGGCCTCTAGGAGAAAAGGTCTAGCTACAGAAAGAGGCTCTGCCCAACCCTCCCTCTTGCGTGATGGCAATTCCAAAGCTGTGGGAGACCCCACCCTCAACAGAGAACATGCACATGGATGCAGTCCCTTGGGGTAGGGGCTTGTGGTCCCCAAGCCAAGGTTCCTAGAGTCATCCAGGTCTCTGCACCAGCTGCGGATCTGGCCATCTTGTGGGGTAGAATCATTCGGCAACGACTCTCCTGCCCGAGGCTGGCAGCTGCCCCGAGCTTTTCTTCCCACACCTGCACCTGTTCCAATCACTGAAGGGTGCAAGACCCCCACTGTCTTCCCGCTCCTTGCCCGCCATGTTGGGGAAGAGGGTGGTGGTCAGTGAGTGGCCTCACAGCTGAGGAGATGGAGGCCGGGTGAGGGCCAGGAGCCTGACCCAGGTCAGAAAGTCCCACCACCTTTGTCTAGTCCGCAGAACTCTGTCTGCCCTAGCAGAAAGACATTTCGCTGGGAAGAGCTATGGTGACGCTTGAACTTGGGGTTTTCAAGGTGACTCTCGATCAAGCGAAAACCCCTCGCTGACGGCCATGCATACCCTCTTTATGCGGGAGCACAACCGGCTGGCTACCGAGCTGAGACGCCTGAATCCCCAGTGGACTGGAGACAGGCTCTACCAGGAGGCTCGGAAGATCGTGGGGGCCATGGTCCAGGTAGGCAGCCCAGGGTCCCAGCTTCCCCTAGAGGAAATCTGGCACGAGAAGCATCTGGAAAAGTGGCTCCCACACTCCTGAACACATCCTCGGGGATGTGCCTCAGGTACCGTATTTGCCGGTGTATAAGACGATTTTTTTGGCCCTGAAAATACCGTATTTGCCGGCGTATCAGACGACTGGGCGTATAAGACGACCCCCTAACATTTCCACTCAAAATACAGAGTTTGTTATATACTCACCATATAAGACTACCCCCCCCCCCACTTGGAGGCATATTTTTCAGGGCCAAAAAATCGTCTTATACTCCGGCAAATACGGTAAGTCAGGTCTGAGTGTGTATGCCCGAGATCCGACCTGTCCCCTCAATGCCGCCACCAACTCATGGCGTGAGCCTCGCCATGCCATTCAGCCTCTCTGGGCTTCAGGGTCCCATCAGCCAGTGGGAGATTAATGGGGTGACATCTGACATGATAGACATTCAAGAATTTATGTCTTTATGTTTTGAAAAGCCAAAGGTCTGTCCAAAGGTACAGGAGTGGGCTGGGCAGCCGCCAAGGTCATTTCTTCCTGCGTCGTCTCTTCTAGATCATCACCTACCGGGACTTTCTGCCCCTGGTTCTGGGCCCGGCCCGGGCCAAGAGAACCCTGGGGCCCTACCCAGGGTACTGCCCCAACGTGGACCCCCGCGTGGCCAATGTCTTCACGCTGGCCTTCCGCTTTGGGCACACCATGCTCCAGCCCTTCGTGTTCCGCCTGGACAGCCAGTACGGGGACTCGGCACCCAACTCACGGGTTCCGCTCAGCTCTGCCTTCTTTGCCAGCTGGCGAGTCGTGCATGAAGGTGACCAGGTTTTCCAGGGGCAGATGGGGGTGGGGTTGGGGAGCACCCCCCCTCCAGTTGGGCCAGGCCTACTGCCAGGAGGCCAGCTGCTGCTCAGGCCACTGCTGACCGTCTCCCCAGGACAGCGAGAACAAGGCGGGGGGGCCCCCAGGACCCTCAGTCACCGGTCTCCCATCCCCTTTGAGATTGGGGATTTCTAAAAGGGGGAGGAGATTCAAGTCAGACTGGTGGCTTGTGGGCCTGAAAGAAGCTTGCCTTCTACTCCTTTAAGAAGTCGGGGTGATCCCTTTCCTTGGCAGCACCAGCTCTCTTCATGTCCACCCAGGCCTCTGCTTTTCTGAAATAACCATCCCAGAATAAAAGTGACTGGCTTACCCAGCGCTGAGCTCCTTGGGCCTCCTGGGATGATGATGACTCAGGGGCTTCCCAGAGGTTGTTCCGATCTGTGCTGCTCACATTCCCCACCACCAGGTGGCATCGACCCCATCCTCCGAGGCCTCATGGGCACCCCGGCCAAGCTGAACCAGCAGGACTCCATGTTAGTGGACGAGCTCCGGGAGCGGCTGTTTGAGCAAGTGAGAAGAATCGGGCTGGACCTGGCGGCTCTCAACATGCAGCGCAGCCGGGACCACGGCCTCCCAGGTGAGGGGCTGCCCACCCCTTCACCCGGCGGGGCTTGGGCCGGGGCTGCTGCTGCTGCTGGTGGTGGTGTGGTGGGGACAGGTTTCAGAGCAGGTTCTGACTGGGACTGCCCACAGTCTGTGCTGTGGCTCCGAGGCAGGCGAGGCAGGCAAGGTTGATGCAGGAGAGCATTTCTCAGACCACCTTTCTGCTGCCCTGCCACATCCCCGTCTGCTGCAGGGTCTGTCTCTTGAGGCTCACAAGGGACCAGGCCTTGGGCACGGGAGATGAACAAAGGTGGTCCGGAATTTCCGAGTAGAGAGAAACGGATATAAGGCAGGGATGAACTGCCCCATTCCCCAGCACCCTGACACGTTCCAAGGAGAAAGGCTCAAGTTCCAGGGACAGAGAAACTGGCTCTCAGAGGAGAAAGGCCGAGCCTGAGAGGCAGGGAGTGGGCGGAGTTAAAACGAAGGCTGCCTTGGCTGCTTGGCGAGGACACAGAAGAAGACAAATTAAGCACTTTTTAAAAATATATATTTTATTGATTTTACACAGAGAGGAAGTGAGAGGGATAGAGAGTTAGAAATGTCGATGAGAGAGAAACATCGATCAGCTGCCTCCTGCACACCTCCTACTGGGGATGTGCCCGCAACCAAGGTACATGTCCTTGACCGGAATCGAACCCGGGACCTTTCAGTCCGCAGGCCGATGCTCTATCCACTGAGCCAAACCGGTTTTGGCAAATTAGGCACTTTCATGGATATAACTCATTTAGACTTTCCAGTGACCCCGGTCATTTTATAGAAAAGGAAATAAGCTCAAAGACATCCAGTCCTTTGCCCAATGCCACCTAACTAAGGAGGGGTAAAATTTGAATCAAATTCAGAATTTCTCCTTTCTTCCCCCTATTCAATCTACCATGTCAGGGGAAGGCTTTGACCACCACCTTGCTTCCCTCCCTCTCCTCACCTGGGTTCCTGGCTACCTACAGCCTGAAGCTCCATCTGCCTCAAGTAATCTTTGTGTTGTAACAGAGTGGGAGGGATTTCTACTGCACCTAGCACAGCACCTGGCTGGCGTGCAGCAGGCACTGAAGAATCAGTTTCTTTCCTCCATTATACTGGGGTGCTCCCGACAGCTGAAGAGCTGTGGGTGTCCCCTGCTGGAGAACTGAGGTTGTTACATCGCTCAAGCTGCCTCAAAGAGATTCTGTTCCCCAAATACCTGTTCCCTGCAAGCCGTCCCAGAAATATTTTCCTGGTACCGTCTCTTACAGTCTATTCCAATTCCTTCCCAAATCCAACACCAAACTTGGAGTGGGAAGATATGGTTTGAAGTCCACTTGCTAGTAAACATCGTGGTTGCTTAAACTCAACAAGTATCCATGAATAAAATGGTAACGACAAAGGTGTTGTGAGGAGCCCGCGATATGCATGCACCAGGGCTTAGTAATGGTAAAGCATGGCGTGGCTTTCCTCTGGCCGGCTGGGGGATGGTGTGGTGAGCTGTAGTTCAGTGGATGAAGGTGGGCTAGTGTCCCCTTAGAGTATGGCAAAGCCGTCTCGCATGTGGATGTTCCCACACATCACGTGGCCTGATCCTGGTGTGAGGTCCTGATAGCTGAGAGATCAGCATGGCTAGTCTTTGGAAGTTTCTGAGTACGTGAGAAATTCAAATAATTGCTTTACTGAGATATAGTGAACATCTGAAATTCACCCTTCGAGAAAGTATACAATTCAATGACTTTAGTATAGAGTCATACATCGATCACCACATCTAATATCTTTCATTCACCAAAGAAATAGCAGTCAATCACCACTGCCACCCCGGCCCCTGACAACCACTAATCTACTTTCTGTCTCTACCTATTTGCCTAGCCTGGACCTTTCAGATAATGGAACCACACAGCACGTGGTCCTTTTCTGAGTAAACCTGATCCCTTCTTTTCATTTCTTGTTTTGTTCACTCACTTATTTCATTCATTCATTCATTCATTCATTCTCAAACCCGATTGAGTCTTCTGTGTCCTGGGGACTGTCTTGTTGCACACCCCTCGGTCTGGTGCGCACAGAGCACGGTTGCCCGTTGGGATTTGGTCTTTGGCTCGGGGCCTCTTCTGCCTGCAGGGCTCTTGCTCTGCCTGATACTGCCAGACCACAGAGCTCTCAGGAGAAGCACGGAGAGAAGCAGAAGCTAACGAGAGGACAGCAGGGGGAAGACTGGAACTGCTTCTGCCCCTTCTCCTCAGGGTACAACGCTTGGCGGCGCTTCTGTGGGCTCTCCGAGCCCAGGAATCTGGAGCAGCTGAGCTGTGTGCTGGAAAACCAGGACTTAGCAAGAAAGTTCCTGGATCTGTACGGGACACCGGACAACATTGACATCTGGATTGGGGCCATTGCAGAGCCGCTTTTGCCAGGGGGCCGTGTGGGGCCTCTTCTGGCTTGTCTTTTTGAGAACCAGTTCACAAGGGCCCGCAGTGGAGACAGGTAAGTGGCCCGACCCTAAAGAAACCAGCCCCCGAGCTGTGTGCCCTGGGTGAGCCGTGTGCCCCAGGGGGCCATGTGCCCCGGGTGAGCTGTGTGCCCCAGGGGCCGTGTGCCCCAGGTGAGCCGTGTGCCCCTGGGAAGCGGTGGGACCCTGGGGGGCGGAGGGGGCAGGGTGAACCAGAGAAGGAGTGGACTCTATTCGTGTGGTCTTGAGATAGTCACTATAAAACAAGCAGACTATCAAATGACAGCAGGGAGGGGAAGGAGACCTGGGGGAGATAAGAGATCAACCGAAGGACTGGTATGCATGCATATAAGTACAACCAACGAACACAGAACTCTGGGGAGGGAGGGCATAAATGGTAAGCTATGTACATATATAATACCTTAATAAATTTTTTTTAAAATGAAGGGAAAAAAAGGAAACCAGCCCCCGAGCAGGGAAGAGAAGCACTAACATTTAAAGCCCCAACAGTGGAGGAGAGTGCTCTTTTTAGCTTCATTTCTTTCCAATTCACAAGATCTGAGGCCAGGAGGCTCCTGGAACGCTTGGTCAGCGGGAGAGACCACTGACCCAGGAAGGCTGGTGCTGCCTGGGCTGAAGGCACCTTGAACCCGGGAGACTTCTCGGCCTCCTCGCTATTCCAGGCTCAAGGGTCCCGGGAAACATGGGCAGGAAAGGCTAACCCTGGTTTCCCTCCGGTGAGCTTGTGGTTTAAGACTGGACTTCTTATATGGATATGACGTTGACCTAGGTTCAAATCCAGCCCTGGCCACTCAAATGACTAGGCCTTTAATCTTGGGCGGTTTACTGGACCACTGAACTGGTGTCTTCCTTTATAAAATAGGAAGGACACCTATTTTGCAGGAACTTTGTGAGGATGGAATGACATAATGTACCTGGCACACAGCAGGTGCTCACTACACGTTCACCCACATTTCTCGGCTGCCTCGGCAGGTTCTGGTGGGAGAACCCGGGTGTGTTCACCGAGAGGCAGCGCAGGGCCCTGAGTCAGATCTCCTTGTCTCGGATTGTGTGTGACAATACCGGCATCACCATGGTTCCGAGGGACATCTTCAGAGCCAACACCTACCCCCGGGGCTTTGAGCACTGCAGCGGAATCCCCAGATTGAGCCTGTCAGCCTGGAAAAGCCAATGAGGCTGCTGCAGGTGAGGGGGGGGCCCTCCCCCAAGAGCCCTGGGCTGGGTCAGGCCCTCACTCCCTTCCCCAGATGGGATGGCGGAGTCCTCTTAGGCCTAGAAGCAGGGATGACAGGGGACAAGGTACTCTTTCCATAACAGGGATTCCCAGGATGCTAGCGTCTGGCTCCTGGCCTGATAGTTAATCCTATCCCGGGCCTAGAACATTGGGGGGAGAGGGGTAGGAGCGTGGGTCGGAAGTGTCCATCTAGCCTTGGCTTAGTCATCGACACCCTCAAACAGCTCATTTCTGGATGTCCAGCAATTCCTCACACGTCCACTTCTGCTGCTTCCACAGGCCTCCATCCCAGGCCTCCAACCTTGGAGACAGGGAACCAGGGAAGACTACAATTCTACCCTCCTCCCCGCCCCGCCCCCGCCCCCACCCCACCCCAGCAACCATATCCTGCTGGTGCTTTCACTGGCTGGGAGTGAGAGCGAGGGTGTCTAGCAGCAATGAGCCCACCTGCCTTGGGAGCCAAGCATGGAGGTCCTGAGGCCTACGTAAGACGTCACCCGGATGGCTTCCAGACACTTACGTTTCCCAGCCCATCCCTGACCTCTGCCCATGGCTGGGGGACCCCACAGCCCCTGCCTCCAGCCGCCCCGGCGTTCTCCTCGGGAGCCTGCAATCTGGGTGACAATAAAGCGCTGCTGAGGGCGGAGCTGGTCTCTGTCTTGGGCCGGGGAGGGCGTGACCTCGGTCCCAGGCTTTTGCTGCAGATGTTTAAGAGGACTGCTGGTGCGACACGGCTGGCACTGACCTCTAAGCCTCTCCTGGGGGCCGAGAGAAGAGGAGCAGAAGCAACACTGGAGTAGAAAAGGGCGGAGATGGGGAGGGGTGGCAGCACACGGGCCTCGCTATGAAGGGGAATACCTCAACCGTGCCAGCGACCTGAGCAGAGAAACAGCCGGCAGAACATCAGTCAGTACAGCAAGCTTTTATGTATAAAAACACACAATAAAAGATACCACCCAGCTAGCGAGAGGGCTGGGCACTGCCTTCAACCTTCATTTGCTCCCGAAATACGGTAGTTGTGCTGCAAATGCGACAAGCCTCAAGCAGCAGGACGAGGCTACCCTGCAGAGAAGAGGCTGAGGTTCCGGGGCCGGGAAGTTAAGATCCCTCACTGGCCTCCTTTCTTGAGCCTCCTTTCTTGAGGTTGCAGAGGAGGCACCTGCAGCCCATTGCTACTGAGACGTGAGACAAGCCCGAGGAGCTGTGTCGAGGAAAGAACTTACTATGGGTTTTCCCAAATTAGTCTCTAACCCAAAAAAAAAAAAAAAAAAAAAAAAAGCCCGTTGCGATGCCCACGTGCAGCAGCTGACATATGAATATGGGGCCTCGGGTCTCGGGCTGTATTGCCACGTGGCGGGAGAAGAGCCTGAGAAGACCAGGCAGAGGGGCTGGCCTGATGATGTCTCGGCTCTTGTGGTTCTCAGCTGGTCTCCAGTGAGGAAGGTGAGGAGGAGGGAGAGCACCGCCTTTGCCACCGCCTGTGTCCTCTTGCTCGGAGGGGCGGGGCTAGGAGACCAAGGTCCCCGAGGGGCTCCCCAGGTCCTGGGGAAGGCTTTCGCGGGCCTCCTGCATGCGGCGCCGGGCGCGGCGGAAGGCCTCTGGGAGGGAAGCAAACACAGGAGTCAGCTGCCATGGTGTGGGGAGGCGGAGGGCCCAGGCTGGCCTGGGTGGCCAGCTGGGAGGACGGGGAGGGGTGGGGGCGGGGTGGGGGTGGGGGGCGGAACCTACCCAGCACATTGTGAATGGAACTCTGCTGGCTGAATCCTCCCAGACGGTCCAACACGCTCCGCATCCTTCTCCGGAGAGCACTGGACTCCAGGAAGGCCCTGCAGGGGAGGGAGCGTGCCACACGGCCCGGGCTCCTCGCCAGCCCCTCCCCTGCCCCCCCCCCCCCCCCCAAGGACCAAGAGCCCCGGCTGGGTCACTCACCGGGACTGCTGCAGACAGTGCAAGCGGAAGGTGACACTACCCGTGGTCTCTGTGCGGAGCCCAAAGCGGCTCAGGCGCTCGCCCTGGGGCAGTTAGAGGGCGTCGGGTCTCCAGTTTCTAGGCCCCATGCCGGCCTCACTCCCCCTCCCATTCCCTTTCTTAAGGGAAACAACTCTGGGGGAAACCTCATCCCAGCACCCGGCTAACACTCAGCTCCATCACCTCAGGCCAACACTGGGCTCCCAGCCGTAAAGCAGGGGCCAGCCTCACTGAGGATCGGCCTCACAGCGTCCTGCTGATCCTGCCCACCCCTGGCAGCGAGGCCTCGGTGGTGGGCTGGGAGGGGGGCCGGTTAGTGTGCCGGGGGCCGAGGGAAATCCGGAGGATACCATTCCCCAGAGGCCTCCTACGAGAGCAGTGTAGCTACCTGTACCTGGTTCACGTGGTGGCTATGGCTTCCAGCGGAAGCAGCAGGAAGGAAGGGGCTCAGGAGCAATGAAGCGCCGAACCGTCAAGGGGCCCTGACCCAGCCCCCACCCGCTACAGACGAGGCGGGAACGCACGTTCTCAGCGCGAGGGCTCCCCAGAGACAGAAATCACCTTGAAGGTCCCCGGGACCCGCACGTAGGAGAGGTCCTCCAGTTCCAGAGACCCGCCGATGAAAAACCTCCGCAGCTCGGCCACCGTGCCCAGCTCCAGGGGCCGCCACGTGGGCACTGTCAGGGTGTGCGCGCCTGCGGGGCGGGAGGAGGGGAATGAGGCCAGGCCAGACCGGGCACGCGGGCCCTCGCCGACTCCCCACTCATGGCACCGGCCTAGTCACCGCCAGACAGTCTGCCCCCCCCCCCCCCCCCCGTGCCGATGGTCAGGGTAGCAGCGTAGGGCACCGTCGGGAAGTGAATCAGGCAGAAATTCAAACCTCAGCCCTGGCCATTAATACCTGCGGCCCCAGGTCAAGTCTCTTCACCTCTCTGAGCCTCATTCCCACCTAGCAAAATGGAAAGAACGCCTGCTCCTCACAGAGCAGTCGGGAGAACTAAAGAGAAGCGCTGAGCACAAAGTCTGGCACGCGAGGAGGGACGGCGGCCGTTATCCTAAAACGAAGGCGGATCCCCTCTGCCCCGCAGCTTCCCCCTCACGGCCGCAATCCCCTCAGAGGAGCACGGACTTCACAGCGAGGCGTGCTTTCCTCTCTGCCGTCTCAAACGAAAGGAGGGGACTCCCCAGCAGGGAGGGGCCGGGCACCCTGCAAGTTAACTGCTCCTGGCTCCTAATTTCCCTCCTCCGCCCTGGCAGCGGGTGGGCCTGTTGGAGGCGTTAGTCTTGTTCCCAGCAGCCAGGGCACGGGACCAGAGCTCACCTGGGGTGGCGGGCAGCACCGCAGCCCCGTAGCCTTCCACGCGGTACCTCTGCCAGAAGTCCAGCGAGAGGACCTCGCAGTAGAGCACAGGCCACTTGGGGAGAGCCTCTGTGAGCGAGCGAGAGGGCGGCAGGTCACGGGGAGGCCCTCGCCCGGAGGACCACCCCTCCCCCCCCGCCCCGAGAGCCCTGAGCCCAGGACCAGCTGCCGAGCTGCTCACCTGCCGACTCGTCCTCATGGAGGAAGGAGGCCTCAAATGAGAATGGGTAGGAGAAGTAGGCCACCTTGTCCTAAAGAGGAGGAGCGCCGTTTCATACTCGGCGTCATGGGGCCGGCGAGGCCTCCCCTGAAATGTGTCCTCCCCGTGGCCAACGGCAAGGCCACCTTCACAAGGGACAAAGGGAAGCGATCACCCCGCCCAGGTAGGAGATAAAAGGCTGAGGGCAAAGGGACCCCCAGTTACAAGCTGCCCCCGTTCTCCCCAAAGCAGCGAGAGGACCCAGGGACCGGGCAGCCCTGCAGGGCCCCCACTGAAGGGCTAGACCCCAAGGCTGGGACCTCCTGGAGGGCGTGGCGGCGGGCCTGATAAAACGTCAGAGGCCGCCCCGGGGTTCAGAGTCCGGTTCCCTTCCAGGCACCCCTCCCACGTCCCGTACCATCCCCAGGGACTTGGTGGCGCAGGTCTGTGTTGTTCCCGAGAGCTGCTGGGCTGCTGGGCTGGACCAGTCTGAAAGCCAAAGACAACGCACGGCCCGCTTACCGGGGAGGAGGGCCAGCAGTCGAGAAAGAGACAAGCCCCTTCCTCCACTCAGTCAATCAGTCGTTCACCGAACACTTCCCGAGTGTCCACTGTTTTGCTTTGAACAGTCGCCGGGGATAACTTGGTGATCAGACAGAGAAAATCCCCGTGTCTCACGGACCTAGCCTTCTAGAGGGAGGGAGACCGACCACCAACAAGCGACTCAGATGGTGACGAATGCTGCGCTAGACTGAATGAAGCAGGTGAAGGCGCCGAGGGGCCCGGAGGCCGCGCAGGCCGAGGGGTGAGGGAAGACCTCTCAGAGGCCTGGACTCGGGAAGAAGCCGTCGTGCAAAGATGAGACGGAAAGGGGTTCAGACACAGAACGTGGTCCCGAAAAGGCGCAGCCTTGGGCACTTGGAGCGTTGAAGAAGAGGAGGAATCAGCCAGGGAGGCCGATGACGGACCAAGGAGAGAACAGAGGAGCATGGAGCCGGAGGCCAAGAGTTTCAATGAGGAAAAGTGAGCCGTGTCAAATGCTTCCGAGAGGTCAGGTGAGGTGGAAGCAGAGAGGGCACCACAGGGTTTGACAGCCTGGAAATGACCTATGGCCTTGAAGAGAACAGTAACAGTTTTGGTGCGGGAGCAGGGAAGAAGGCCCGACCAAATGCCTTTAGAAGCTCTCAGAGTGAGGATGGAAGGATTAAAAAAATCCATGAATATTACTTACTCGTAGTTGGTAATTCCACAAAGAAGTGGACGTAGAGGTTGTCATACTCATAGCCTTTGGCTGAAACTAAGAAAAACAGGAAACCATTTCAGCTTATTCTCCGATCCCCCTTAGCACCCACCCAGGCCTGAAGCGTTTCTACACTTCTGGAAGAAAGTCCCTCGAGGGCCAGGAACTGTCCTGTGTGTGCAGGGAAGACTCATGGCTGAGTTTTCCAAGTCCTGCAGACCACCCAGGGCCTCCACGGGGCCGGGCGGACTGCTTCCCGGCTCCGCGGGGCTCCTGACCAAGTATAGGAGGTCTCTGCCCGGCGAGACACTTACCTACCTCTCCATTTACAAAGAGCCGCAGGGCGCCGGGGGCCGTCTGAGGTAGAGAGAGATGGGATAGATCAGGCGGAGACCAGCACCTCCCCAGCCTGTTCACTAACTCCCGGAAGGCCCGACACTGGATGTGTCCCTAACGCATTTCCTCCCCACCCCGCCACCTCATAGATCTCTTTCCTAAAATACCTAAAATTTGTAATGTGTGTGTGTGTGGGGGGGGGGGAGTATATAATTTAAATGGTGGGGAGGGCAACAGAGTGGGAAGTTGACAACAGTGAAGGGAAGCCCTCATAGCTGTCCCTTGTGTGTCCTGAGAGGATGCAAACCCCGTTCCCTTTAGATGCTGAGACACTGGAGGAACTGGGGAGTTTCCCGTCTTAATTCTTTGTGTAGCTCTCTAACTTTTAAACACTGACCATCTGTTGCTAATGCAATAGAAGCATAATGAAAGTTAATTTTTTTAAAAAGAGACAGGGAGACCGGCAGGTAATCCTGTCCTTGTTTCCAGATCTAGAAACGGAACTCTGGGAATGAGGGACACAAAGAACAGGACCATAAAGTAACTGGTCTCAACGGCTTTGTTTTGTTTTGTTTTTAAAGAGCCAAACTATCTGACAAGCAAAGATGACACCCCTTCCCTCAGTGGCATCCTTAGGGAAAAGATCCACGTGAAGTGAGGAAGACGTTTTCATCCTTATATTTATTTTTAAAATCAATTATAAAGTAACACATGAGTGTGTTAACCACTGACGAGATCCAGAACTACATTAGTGTAGAGCAGTGTAAGTTTCCCAAACTTAGAGCACTAGTTAAGTATACAATTTTACCTATATGTTCCCCAAAATTCTAGTTTAGCACTTCTTAAGTTGGGATTCAGGAATCTGTATTTTAAAAACTCCACCAGGTGCCGAAACCAGTTTGGCTCAGTGGTAGAGCATCGGTCTGCGGACTGAGAGGTCCCAGGTTCGATTCCGGTCAAGGGCATGTACATTGGTTGTGGGCACATTCTCGGTGGGGAGTGTGCAGAAGGCAGCTGGTTGATGATTCTTTCTCATCGATGTTTCTGGCTAGCTATCCCTTTCCCTTCCTCTCTGTGAAAAATCAATAAAATATATTTTTTTAAAAACAAAAAAACAAAACAAAACAAAACAAAAAAAACTCCACCAGGTGATTCTCATCATGAGAGAAGTTTGGGAAATAAACATCCCTGAAATATCACTGTCACCTCAAGTATTCATCTCCCATCTCCCAGTCCTACCCTTGCCCCAGAAAAAGCCACCCATAGCACGCGTGTCCCCTTTAAGGTATTTTCTTTGTGCTAACAGTTCTATATCAATATGCAAATGTCTTAAAAACATTAACAAGGACTATCCTCTATATGCTATTTTTCAATTTCCTTTGACCCTGAAGAGCACAGTTTGTCTTGGGGACCTTTGAGAGAGGCCCCGTGACTCAGCCACAGCCTGAGCCCCGCTCACAGGGCTGCAGGAAGCCAAGTACTCACCATCTCAAAGTCGGTACCCACGAGGCTGCTGAGATAGTCCTTGTGCCGGCCATAGAGCTGCGGAAGGAAACCAAACCAAAACCCAAGATTGTGACCCAAGCCAGACCAGGGTTCAGTTCCAAATGGAGGAAAAAAAAAAATGCAACGACAGGAAATGTCACAGGGAACTGGAGGCCTAAGCATCCCGGCCACTGACATAGGAAAGTGAGGCACAGAGGCTGTGCAACCCACTGGCCCGGGACCGACCCCTGGCTTTCACACGTACAAGCTGTATGAACTTGGGCAGGCTGCTTAGTTCCTCACTTGTAAATGGTAGCAATAAAAGCATTTACCTCAAAGAGCTGTTGCACGGACTAAATGAAATAAAGGATGTGAAATATCTAGCCCAGAGCATGGCAAGTGCTCAAATAAATGGTCATTATGGTGATGATCTAATATGATCAAACACTTGGGTCTGAGATGTCAGCAAGGCTTCCTAAGCCAGAGAGAGCCGTTGAGGGAAGACTTTGCCGCTGCTGGCATCAACCTCGGCCGTGTCTCAGCTCCCCGGTGCGGAGGCTCACCCGCCTGGGACCGGGGACGAATCAGCTCTTACGTCCTTGAACACACGCTGCTCCCGCTCCTCCTCCTCCGGCCGCGCGAGGGAGGACACGTTGTCGATTGTGTACTTCCACAGCTCCTGCTTCTCCCCCTCGGTCTCGATTCTGTAAGGTCAAGGCCACAGAGGGACCAGCTCTTAACAACAAGAGACGGGGCCCTCCGGATCTGGCCCAGAATCGAGCCATCGCAGGCCGTACGCCCCGTTTAGAGTCCATGATGACAAGTGACGGTCAGAATGACGCCTGGGCGAGGGGAACAAAATGGTCAAGCAAGGGCACCAGACCAGACTGAGAGAATAGGTCCTGGGCCCGTTTCTGATCCCAAGTCACGGTGAAACCCTAAAGCACGACATCCCTGGCACCCAGTTCTCTCACCTCAGAAACGGACAGGAGGTGAGAGGACTGGGTACCTTCTAACGTACAGTTCTGTTCTTCCAGGACATAGAGATGAAAAAGAATGAGCCCAGGAAAGACCCGGCGGAGAGTTCACCACGCATTCTGGTTAACCCCTACGCTCAGCAGTGCAGGGAATCGCTGTCACTGAACCACACTGCCGAGGCTGGCACTTTCAGGTTGGTGTGGCTGCACGTTTTCCGAGAATGGGCTCCCCAGCATCCTAGGAGCCAATGGCCCAGAACAGAACATGGCCCACTGCCCGGGAACTTGATATCAGAGCAGAAGAAGGATGCTTTCTGAGCATCCCTCAGCCAGGGGCAAAAAGTGAAGCCACGGGGAGGATGGCAGCCTCCGCCACCCCTTTCTTTCCCTCCTCACCTGTAGGGCCCTTTGACGCCCGTGAAGTCAGGTTTCACTGTGATCACGCCATTTATGTCCACCTTCAGCGTGCAGAGGACGTGCTCATGATTCTTATAGCCGAGCCTAGAAACCGGGAAATCACCAGCATCACTGATCCCACCTCCAGGGAAAGAGAGGAAGAGGCCGTCAGACCCCATCGGGGGGGAGAGGACAGAGGCTGCAGGGAGAATTATCACGGTAAAACACTTTCTTCTGAGAACAGCTAAGAAGCATAAAGAGAAAAAAGAAGTCCCTTCCTCCCATATGCCCCAGGTAGGCGGTGGTCAGTGGAGGCGATGAGGATGAGGACCGAGCTGGGCGGCGAGAAGCTTCGCTTACTTTCCACAGGGCCCCAGGTCTGCCATGATGTACATGGTCTGAAGAGGGGTGTTGATGACGTGGTGGCTCTTGATGAAATCTTCTGAGGGCTCCCAGTTGACAATTCGTGACTTGAGGATACCGCCCTCCCTGGGAGACACCACGGGAAGGGTCACTTCCCCGGGCCCCCCTGAAGAGCCTGGAGGAGGACCCCAGGGGCGCACACCCAGGCGGGGGTCTACTGCAGAAGGGGAAGCTGCAGTTGGTGCACATGCCGAGAACAGAGGCCCCCCGGGCCCCCGTGCACACGTGCACTCACACTCCTCGCCTGTCCTGCCGCCGCCGCCTGACGTGCGCCATTCGATCGACCAAGAATGAGGGCACCTCCGTGGCTGTGGTCATTTTCCGACAGTGCTGGGAGGAGAGAGCAGCCTCGTGTAACCCAGCTGGCCAGGGCCACGTGGGACCCGTCACCCAGAGGGAACCTTCGGAAACCTCGTCTGGCACCTGGCTCTCAAATGATCCCTTACAAGAGACATGCTAACGAAGAGGAGGAGTGGCACAAACAAGCCGGAGAAGACTCCCGCCATGCCTTGGTGTCTCACTATCCTGAGATTAGCAGGATATTAACCTTTGGAGGCGAGTTCATTTGTGCTAGGATTTAAATTTTTTAAAAAAATATATTTTATTGATATTTTACAGAGAGGAAGGGAGAGAGTGAGAGAGCTAGAAACGTCAATGAGAGAGAAACATCGACCAGCTGCCTCTTGCACACCCCCCACCGGGGATGTGCCCGCAACCAATGTACATGCCCTTGACTGGAATCGAACCCGGGACCTTTCAGTCCGCAGACAGACGCTCTACCACTGAGCCAAACCGGTTTTGGCTGTGCTAGTATTTAGATGAACCTGCAATTTCAGAGCACATACCAACAAAAAGGTGGCTGGGTTTTCCTGGCAGATGTTGACCTTCGCTAGGTACCTTGGAAGATGCCAGGTGGGGTACCAGTGTTCTGTGGGAAGTCCTCACACGGGGAACCGTGCGCTTACTGCACTTTTATTCACTTTCCCCAAAAACGTACAGCCCAACTTGTCTATGCTACCAACCCACAACTTTCCTGGTAAAAGTACCAATCATTCAAAAATATTCCCCGAACAACTGTTCCTTGCACAGACCTACAAGGTTGCAGACTCTATCCTCCCTCAATGAGTCTAAAATCTCGCCGAGAAGACAGGCCCATCAGGCAGTGACTGAAGAAAACGTGAAGTCCACTAGGGTGGTGGCCACCAACTGGTGGTCCGCGGACCACTGGTGGTCCGTGAGGTCGGAAAGGTTGGCAACCGCCGCACTAGGGTATAACTGAGGCAAACTGAGGGCATAAGCCATTGGCTATACAGAATTCCTTTTCAAACCCACACACTCAAGAGTTTTGGCCGAATCCCTGGTGAATTTTATCTATATCAGCTATTTCAGACCGGTGTCCTGCAAGAATTTTTTAAAACATGTAATATCTGACTGATTTAGTCAGGGGCACTTGACCTTTTTCCTTAGCTTGTCAAATAAAAAGAAAAAAAATGACCACAGCCAACACAACAATAGCTGTCTAGTGTGAATGAATCAAAATGGTATCTTTTTTTTTGTCATATCAGCAAAAAATATATTTTTCGGTGTGCCGCAGAATTCTAATTAGTTTATGTATGCCACAAGGAGAGAAAGGTTGAAAATCACTGATCCAGATGGTTCTTCCCTATCTCATGATGCATGGAGGAAGTCAAGCTCCAGGTTTGCAGCCTGCAAGCCTATTCTTAGAGACCCTGCCAGCTCCTCCGGGCCCTCCAGCAGGCGGAGAAGAGAGCAGAAGCCACTCCGCCTGTAGACTGAGGCCGCCCTATTCCAGCTCAGCCGCCAGCAGCACAAGGCAGATCCTAGACAGGCTCTCTGCCACCCCTGACCAGGCTCCTGACTTCACACACAGAACCCCGCCAGGCCAGGAAGCTCAGGGAGGCAAAGGAAAAGGAAGCCGTGGGACCGTGGGAAGAACAATACCTCTTCCAAATTGGTGAATCTATCACAGTCGGTGTAGGTAAAGATTCGTCGGTTCTTCCTTCTCCCCGAATCCTCCAGCTTCAGGATGTCTTGCCGGTACTGCTGATCCAAAGGGCTCTGGCAGGCTGCTTCATTTTGGTACAGATCTACTTCAAACTGAGGTCACAAGGACAGAAAGACCTAGTGAGGCTGTGTCAAACTTTTGTTTGTTCCTGTAACTGTTTAATTAGAACAGTTCTATAAACATCTTTTCATAGCCAACTCTCATTTATCTAAACCTGTGGTCGGCAAACATGCGGCTCTTTGGCCTCCTGAGTGTGGCTCTTCCACAAAATACCACAGCCTGGGCGAGTCTATTTTGAAAAAGTGGCATTAGGAGAAGTTTTTGTTTTGTTTTGTTTTTAAATATATATTTTATTGATTTTTTTTTTTTTTTTTTTTTACAGAGAGGAAGAGAGAGGGATAGAGAGTTAGAAACATCGATCAGCTGCCTCCTGCACACACACACACACACACACACACACACACACACACACCCGGGGAGATGTGCCTGCAACCAAGGTACATGCCCTTGACCGGAATCGAACCTGGGACCTTTCAGTCCGCAGGCCGACGCTCTATCCACTGAGCCAAACTGGCTTTGGCTAGAAGTTTAAGTTTAAAAAAAAATTTGCCTCTCAAAAGAAATTTCAATCGTTGTAACTGTTGATATTTGGCTCCGTTGACTAGTGAGTTTGCCGACCACTGATCTAAACTAATGGAGGGCAGGGGATCCAAAGAATGTAAGAGCTAAAGGGAGCCAGCGTGATGGTCTAACCCAACTCTGTGGTCACCAAGGGCATGTCGAGGTGAAAAGGGTCATAAAACTGGGTAATGACAGTCACAACACTACACTGACCCTGTAACACCTCAGGAGGAAGTATAAACTGCTACTATAAGCTTTCTGGAAATCGGTTTGGCAATCTGTATGAGGCATCTCTCCCTGCCGCCAGCCAGGTGGAGGCGGAATGGGTGGGGGTAGACCGAGAAGACGAGTGACACTGGCTCACCTGGCTATAGAGCTTCTCCTGCCACCCAATCACAAGCTCCTCCTCCTCGTCCTCATCTGGGCGGTGTCCACCTTCCAAGACAACAGGGTGAGTCGGTGTCTGAGCCGAACCGGCACTACCTCTTGCTCTGTGGTTAGTTATGATCAAAGTCCCTGCTCTTCTATTGCCACAAAACCAGGTGGGGTTCAGTGATTTATGAACTACGCACTCTAGACAAAGGCTGGGGAGGCTGGGATGAGTAAGAAGCCAGGATGAAGACCCAAGAAGGATGGGTCTTAATCACTACTCTAATCTGGAAAGGAAGACATGCCTTCTAGGAATAATCTAGCCCGATTCAGTGTCACAGCAGCTGAAATGTAGGCTGCATAGCTCTTTCTCAACCCTAATCGTCGACATTTGCGTAAAAGGAATCATGGCATTTTCCTCTTTACTATTCCTGAAGCCATATATGTAGAATCACCAGCACTGTAGCCTTAGGACCGAGTAGCAGGAGAGAGAAGAGGAAAGGTGAATAAATGTTTATAAAAAGAACCGAATATGAAACAGTCCTGCCAGAGTAGGCCATTTTCAGAGACTCATGCCTCACAATCCACCAGCCCACGCTCTTCTCTCCCAAGACGAATTTTTAACAGAAACAAAAGCAGAGAGACTAGTGGCCTAACACAAGCACACGGTCCCCTCTTCCTCCCTCGGCTGCCTTCCCAGATAAGGAAAACTGCAGGGGGACAGTGGATATGAAAATGCACATTTTTTCAAACTGACACGAATTTTCAAATTGCTTTAAAAAGTGTTCAGATGTGTACTTAGGATTTGGAGCATATTTTCTTTTAGAAACAAAAAAAATGCCACAAAAAGAATTTAGGTTGCCAGGAAAATTTGTAACCTATCTAAACTATGTTTGTTTTTTAAATTTTATTTCATTACACTGAACCACAATTAAGATCAGTATCTCGATGGCAGGAATCATGCCGTATTCAATTTCCATACACAACCTAAGATAGTAGTTAAGATCCTCTAACGAAACCCTGGCTTCAACCTTTACCGGCCATGTGACCCTGGGCAAGGAACCCAACCTCCCTGCCTTTTCTCAGACTAGAGCCCTGGGCCTTTTCTGTCTTAAGAAGTTAACTACCATCCCAGGCCCTTCCCAGGTACCCAAGGGGACAGACACATCACCATCCTACACCCACTGGCGGTAGCGTGCGGCCTAAAAGTGGCCAAGTCTATGAGGTCCTTCCCATCCTGGGCAGCAGGCTGGTAATGGAGGAAGTTGCTTGATGTGATTCTTTGCAAGTGGACTCTGTCGGGAAGAGAGAGAAGCCCAGACACTCGTTAAAAGACACACAAGCAGATGAACAGGGAGCAAAGGTGGGGAAGCGCCAATACAGAAGGTGTGCTGGGTGCCCGCAAATGCAAGGCGGCGAGCGGGGCGCCGGGTCCTCGGGGGGCGAGTAGGACGGGAGAGTGTCCTGGGGGCCCAGAGCTCCGAGCAATCTGGGCGCCCTGAGTGGGCGGAGAGGGTGCCAGGCAATGAGGGGAGGCGCAGGGAGACCGCGGAGGCAGTGACCAGGGTTTTAGGCAAAAGCGGGGGGTGGGTGGCCGCCGAACACGGAGAAGTGAAGCTCGAATTATACGAGGGCATAAAAGCACGAGGCTCCGGGGCGGCGCGGCTACCGGAGGCGCAAGTTGCGCACGGGGTCCCGGGAGCGATACACAGCCTCCCCGGTGTCCGTGTTCCACACGGTCTCCGCCATGACAGCCGCGACGCGCCGCCGCGACGGCGCCGGAAAGCGCGCCGCTCCCGGTTCCCCTGGCAACGGAGACGCTGGGCCGGGGAGGCGGCGGCGGCGGCGGAGCTGCGTGCGCAACCCGCGATTCCCAGCGCCCCGCGGCCCCGGCCGCCAGCCCAGTGCATTGCCCGCCACGGCCAAGTTCCTATGCGCCCTCGTGCTGGGGTCCCGGGGTCCGTCCGTCCTCCCCCCGTCCCCCCCCCCCCCCCCCCCGGGATCCCCGCTTATCACAAGTGTGACCAAAGCTCACGCGCACCCAAGGCCGACTTCATTCATTTTACAAACGAGGGGAAGGAAGGCAGAGCCTTTGGTCCTTTTCAGGGAGATCCAGAAATGGTGTGACCAACCCCTGATTCCCTGACACCCAACCATTACTTTTATATATATATATATATATATATATATATATATATATATATATATATATATATATATAGGTTTTTTACAGAGAGGAAGGGAGAGGGATAGAGAGCTAGAAACATCGATGAGAGAAACATCCACCAGCCGCCTCCTGCTCACCCCCCACCGGGGATGTGCCCGCAGCCAATGCACATGCCCTTGACCGGAATCGAACCTGGGACCCTTCGGTCTGCAGACTGATGCTCTATCCATACTGAACCAAACCGGTTTCGGCCCAACCATTACTTTTGCCACCACACCACACCGGCTTCCGTGGAATTGCTCAGTGCTTTGGCCTGAATCAGGATGTGACTCACAGGATGTTTCCATTCTTCCCCCAGAGAAGTCAGGGAAGGTGATGGCACTTATACAGACATGATCTTATATTCTTAGAATAAAATAAGAGCTGTCAGGAGATTTATTAGTCCTTGTGTTCACTAAGCCAGAGAAAGAAAAAAACAAGGAAGCTAGCGGCAAGGAAGAAAACAAGGTTCTTGAACCATTTTTTTCCCTCCTGTATGGGTTAGTTCCGGGTTTTTAAGACTTAAGATTCTGCCCTGGCCTCCTGAAAAGCCAGGGAAGTGCCATTGAGAAGTCATGCTTCAGTGGAGTAGCAAAGGCAAGGCACACCATAACCTCTTGTCTGGCTCCCTGGCACCCCCAAGGTGGTGTCAACAGCTATCAGCCTTTGACCTTTGCTACTCCCCCCGAACAGAGTAAGCCATTGTCCCCTGAAATCATATGCCAGTTTGATTCTATAGTATTGGGAGCTCTGGGCACGCATAGATGCTGTTGTGTAACACGAAGGACTCACCATAATAGCAGCACCATTATTTTACGTCTAACACAGCTTGAGCACTGTCATTGGCATTGTCCCTAAGTGTCATAGAAACCCCTTAAGTAAATATTGTTGTTCCCATTTAATTGATGAAGTTTAGTGAATGCCAGGGCTTGGAGCGCTGCTAAGGTGGAACTCTAACAAGTGGTGAAGAAGCTGGGATTCTAGCCAGGTCTGTCTTCTGAAGCCTGAACCCCTTCCATTCTGCCTCACAGCCTCTCACCTACCAGTTTATTCCATAAAAGCAAGTAATTTTCAACCTGGGAACAATTGTTTCAACAGATGAAACCGTAGAGTCAGAATACTAGTTCTTAAGAAATACTAATTCTTTTCCTTTTAAAGTTGTGAATAGACAGAACAATGCCATATGAACAACAAATGATAAATGTGGACCGGAACCAAGATGGCGGCCTAGGTAGTCTCCTAAGCTGCCGCCTCATCAACAATTTAATTTAAAAAAACAACTAAAATCAAAAAGGACTTCACCAAAACCTCAGGAAAGCTGGCGGAGTGGAATAGCTACAACTAGAAAGAAAGAGAGAGGCTCACGGATCGGACTGGGAGCCGCAAAGCGCTGAGGAGGGGAGACGCTCGTGCAAAGAGAAGGTGAGGCCGCCAAATGCCTGCCTGGCGGGAGGGGAGGAATTCCCGATTGCACGGAACCCTTTCCCACTGACTGTACTGAACCCCAACCCCGGCTGAAATTCCGTGGTCCCAGGCTCATACGGGTGCAGTCTGGACTGTAGAGAAAGGCACCCAGAGACTCAGAGACTGGGAGACCAGGGCAGCTGGCAGGGTCTATAGTCGCATGCGAGTGAGTACGCGCTGAGGTCTGACCGCAGCCTCTCCATAGCAGAAGGAGTCAGAAACTCCAGGTCTGACCACGGAGGCTGCCACCTCTCTGTACAAGGTGGCAGCCTCTCTGTAGCAGAAGGAGTCAGAAGCTCCAGACTACTGACACCAGCCCAAGTTCAGGCGAGCCCCTGGGGCACCCACGCTCTTGCTTGGGGAATCTGGGACGGTCAGGCGGAAACTCAGGGAAGCCACGGAAGGCAGAGGTTAGGCAGAAACTCAGGCGAGTGCACAAGGGCAGGGCGGAAGCCAAGACTGTCAGTTCAGCCCCATCCAAGCTGAGCAGAGGCTTCTGCAGTTTTTCAAGTCTGATCCTGTAAGACTGTCTCCAATACAAAATTTATCCCAGAGTAGACACAGCTGATACCCACATCCAATTGGCCTGAAGGTCAATTCACAACAATAAAGACTTAGCTACAACAAGGCTTTACACGCAGTCCACAAAGGGGAGCACCAAGAGTGTCTACCTCAGGTAACTGAGGAGGCTGACCCACTGGGCCATAAAGGACACCAAACACACAAAGCCATCCTACCAACTCTGAAAAATAGTGATAATGCCAAGACAAGGAAATAGATCTCAAACAAAAGAGATGGAGGATATAGAGTTCAGAACTATGGTTCTAAGGTTATGCAAGAATATCCTAGAAAAGGTCGATAAACTTCATGAGATCCAACTAAAAAGTATACATAAACTGACTAAATTGGAAAATATTATGCAGATATCCAACAGCAGAATGGAAGAACATAAGAATCAGGTCAAAGAGCCAAAAGACACTCCTCTGGAGAAGGAAGAAGAAAAGAGAATCCAGAAAGTTGAAGATAGTGTAAGGAGCCTCTGGGATAACTGCAAGCGCACCAACATCAGAATTATGGGGGTGCCAGAAGAAGCAGGAGTGCAAAATACTGAAAACATATTTGAAGAAATAATATCAGAAAACATCCCTCACCTGGTGAAAGAAATAGACTTACAAGTACAGGAAGCCTACAGAACCCCAAACAAGAGGAATCCAAAGAAAAATACTTTGAGACACATCATTATCAATATGCCAAGGGTAAAAGACAAAAAGAAGATCTTACAAGCAGCAAGAGAAAAGCAGTTGGTTACCTATAAGGGAGCACCCATAAGACTATCAGCTGATTTCTCAACAGAAACCATGCAGGCCAGAAGGGAGTGGCAAGAAATATTCAAAGTGATGAATAGCGAGAACCTACAACCAAGATTACTGTATCCAGCAAAGTTATTCAGAATTGAAGGGCAGATAAAGAGCTTCACAGATAAGAAAAAGTTAAAGGAGTTCATCACCACCAAACCAGTATTATATGAAATGCTGAAAGCTATTACTTAAGAAGAGGAAGAAGATCAAGTGAATTAAAAATCTGAGGAATAGAATAAACTGGTGAATATAATAGAATCAGGGGCAAAGAAAGGGAGTGGATAGATAATTATCAGGGTGAAAGGGGTGTGGGGTGCAGAAAGAGACTGGATGAAAATTGTATAACCTATGGATGAGGACAATAGTGGGGGAAGGGGGGAAGGGCAGAGGGAGGGTGGGAATCGGGTGGAAGGGAGCTACGGGGGAGAAAAAGGAGAAACAATTGTAATAATCTGAGCAATAAAGACTTATTTTTAAAAAAATCTTTCTTAAATTAAAAAAAATCAATAAAAGAGAAATTTTTTAAAAAATGATAAATGTGGAGGCTGCATCAATAATTTAGTTTCATAGCCAAATCAAATTTATAGCAAAGTTCAATTTGACATAATTAGAAGCAAGGTAAGACTGTACCACATGGTATGGAAATATAAGCTATTTGTATAAGTAAGCATAATGGAATTATTTTTTATACAGGTAACTAGGTTTTTATGTTTGTTTACTGGTACCTATAAATCAGCATCCTCAAAACTGGAGTCCATGAGTGGTGTTCAAAGGGTCTATGAACTATTTCCCAGAATTCTGTGGGGAGCATTTTCTGGAAGGAGTTTATAGTTTTTATCAGATCCTTAAAGGAGTTTGTACCCCAGTATCAAGAATGATATCGTGACCCCCACTAGAGTTATACTAGAGGCCCAATGTGTGAAATTCATGCAAGGGTAGGCCTTTGCAGCTGTCCTGGCTGCTGCCTCAGCCCTCGCAGCCCTGGCTTCATCCAGAAGGTTGTGCAGATGGTCATTTTGCGTATTACGATTTTATTATTATAGATACTATTATCTTGTTAAAAGTCAAAAGTTTGGATTACAAAGCATAAAGAGCAACCTTTGTGCCAACACCAGCAACCTTCCCACCCTTACCCCCAATTAGGGTGGTTTAGAGCTTACATTACTGTGTTCTCCCTGAAATAACACCATAATTTGGAGAAATTTTTGAGTTTAGAAAACACTTCCACAAATCATCATGAAGGGTAAATATTATTGCTTCCATTTTACATATATATAAACCAAGATATTAATTACATTTCTCACAATCTTAGGAAAGGAAGCAAAGAGCCTGGGATGTAAGTCCAGATGTTCTGACTCAAACCCACGGGGTCTCCTTCGAACCGTGCTGCCTCTTTATATCTGCTCAGCCCCACCCCCTCCCCCCACTTTCTTTCCTAAACCAGCCCCATCTGAGCCACATCAGAACAGCCCACCACTCGTCCCTTTCTCCCTCCCAATTGGCACTTTATAACCTACTTGGGCTCTCCTCACTACTAGACTTTAGGAAAGCAGAAGAAAAAGGAGAATATCACAAAGTGAAACATGTGCCTGTTAAAGTTGTGATCCAATAAACCCACTCCTAATTACTTACTCAAAAGCAATGATAACATATATCCACACAAAGACCTGTATATGAATGGGCATAACAAGTTTATTCACAATAGCAAAAATGGGAAACAGCCTAGATGTCTACCAACTTGTAAATACTTAAACAAATTGTGTAATATCTATACAATGGAATGCTACTCCACAATAAAAATAAAGTAACTACTGATACATCAAATGGATGAATCCCAAAAATTATTATGCTAAGTGAAAAAAGCTGAACACACAGGGCTCTATCCAGTGTAGTTTCTTTTACATGACATTCTAGAAAAAATAAAAACTATAGAGGTTGCCTGGGGTTGAGCTTGGAAGAGGGGTTGACTACAAAGGAGTAGGTAATTTGGGAGGTAATGGAAGTCTTCTATATGGAAATGTGATGGTACACAACTCATTGCATTTATTAAAACCTATGGAACTGTCTGTCATGATGAGTGATTTTACAGTAAGTCAATTGTTGTAAACTATTTACCAAGTTTTGAGAGGAACCTAAAATGGGATATAGACTTATTACAAAGGACTCTAACTGGGTTACAAATGATTCACCTAACCACCCTGAAGGGAGTGAGAAATAAAGGAGCCACCCTTATTTAACTTTGGGAAATAGTGTTTTAGCTGGACACTGAAGGCTAAAGAGAAAAAGAATTATCCATAAATGCTGTGCTCTAGTTGGTCAATTTGTTTCTCAGAGAGGTATGGTTCAGCAATTTTGAAATGACATACACACACACACACACACACACACACACACACACACACACATAAAATAAGGTTGAAAAAATAAGTAAATCTATTGTAAGTAAAAAGAGCCATATTCGCCGAGGCCGGTTTGGCTCAGTGGTAGAGCGTCGGTCTGCGGACTGAAAGGTCCCAGGTTCGATTCCGGCCAAGGGCATGTACATTTGTTGCGGGCACATCCCTGGTAGGGGGTGTGCAAGAGGCAGCTGGTCGATGTTTCTCTCTCATCGATGTTTCTGGCTCTCTATCTCTCTCCCTTCCTCTCTATAAAATATCAATAAAATATATTTAAAAAAATAAAAATAAAAAGAGCCATATTTTTTACTGTCTGAGAAAAAAATTATAAATAAGGGGTAAAGGCAAGAATGAACTATGTAGATTATAGTTGGAGTAAGGAGTAAAAACTCATGGTTATATATAAAGACACGGTCAGAAATGAATAGTTATGTGTGTACATATGCATGAGTTGGTATCCATACATATGGTTCCTAGTCATGTCCATTGAGACAGTCTAGAACAGGGGTGGGGCATGTCTGACCCTCGGGCAGTATAAGACCTGAGAAATCATTTGGTCTGCCCCTGCCAAGGCATTAGAGGTGAGTTAATTAAATGTTTGAGTAAATACAGCAGGCTGACTTTTAAAATTGTTAATTGTGTATGGCCTGTGAATGATGTTATAAATATCCAAATGGCCCTTGGCAGAAGAAAGTTTTCCATCACCCCCGATTCCTCAACCCCCTTGCCTCTCCCCACCCCCCTGGCTAGAAGCAATCACTCCCTGATAGAAGTGAGCACTCCCAGTGTCCAGATCTTGGTTTCTAAATACCATTCTCTATTATGCAACAATCAAGAGTTGATTGATTCCCTGAAAGAAGCCTATGGAGTCTATTAGGCATTTCAAGGCTAGAGAGCTCCCAGCCAAGAGGAATCCTGAGATGGGTGCGGGTATGAGCTGTTAACAGCCAAGGTGTTCAGCAGCTGATCAAGAGGACGTGAGTAGGGCACCAACAGCTTCTGCTACAGGTACGTTTTGTAAAGGTGATCTTAGGACACACTGATATGGGAGTAGGCTAAAGCCAGGCCAGCTTACTCAGGGCACCAAGAGAGTGAGCATCTCTACCTTTCCCCAGCCCCTTCCAGGTACAGTGCCAACAGGCAGAACAGGTGACACTACATGGGTATTACTGGAACTGACACTATCCGAATCAGAAAGAGAAGAAAATGGGTCAGCAGTACCCAGAAGCTCCACCTCTAAAGTTCATTTGTATGTCAAAGCCAGCTTTCAATTGCTTTCCCCAAGAAGCATACTCAGCTTTTGTCCGGGGGAAACCCTTTTCCCTTCCAGTGTGTTCCAACGGGTTAGCCTGGTCTTCAGTGACATGTCAAGACTTAGAGCAATAGGAGTGTTCTAAAAAGTAGGACTCTGATGACACTGGCTTCTATGACTCCTCGCCCTCCAAGAAGACATTTCTATTTTTAGAAATACAGAAACTTGGAGGGAGGGGGGGAGTCAATCAGGGAAAAAAGGAGACACATGTAATATTTTAAACAATAAAAAAAAAGAAAGAAAGCAAAGAAATACAGAAACTTTAAAAGTCACCTTCCAGCCGAAACCGGTTTGGCTCAATGGATAGAGCGTTGGCCTGCGGAATGAAAGGTCCGGGGTTCGATTCCAGTCAAGGGCATGTACATTGGTTGCGGGCACATCCCCGGTAGGGGGTGTGCAAGAGGCAGCTGGTTGATGTTTCTCTCTCATTGACGTTTCTAGTTCTCTATCACTCTCCCTTCCTCTGTAAAATATCAATAAAATATATTTAAAAAAAAAAAAAAAAGGGCATGTACCTTGGTTGCGGGTACATCCCCAGTAGGGGGTGTGCAAGAGGCAGCTGATCAGTGATTCTCATCGATGTTTCTAACTTTCTATCCCTCTCTCTTCCTCTCTGTAAAAAATCAATAAAATATATTTAAAAATAAAATAAAAGTCATCTTCCATGCCCTTCCCTTTCTTGGCATTCTCCTGAAAATACAAAGAAATTAATCTCTTCAATAAATTCTAATAAGTGGCAGAATTTTCTGCCAACTGTAGGATTCTTCAAGTTTAATCTCATTAAAGTTCACTGAATTTTCCCAAACCAGCTATGACCTTTTGAAAGTTTATATTCATCTAGACAATAATTTTGAATTAACTTTTTGGCTATTATCTTAAGAGAATCATTTGGCTTTAGCTATTGGGGTTGACATTAGGTGGTAATCCAAATTATTTAAGTAAGGATTCTCAGCATTCCTATCCGAGCACCTTAATGTTGACAGTTATGAGTTTGTCCCATGATTTATTATTGTTTTATTTTTTAAAGCTTTATTGTTGAAAGTATTATATATGTCCTCTTTCTCCCCTGCATTGGCCCCTCCTAGCCCACCTCCACCTCAGGCCTTCACCACCCTATTGTTTGTGTCCATGGGTTATGTATAAATTATTTGGTTGATCACTTACCACTCATCCACCCTCTCCTGCCTTCCCTCTGAGGTTCCATAGTTCTATGCTTCTATGTCTTTAAGTCTATTTGTCTTACAATTTATTAATTCATTTTCTTTCATTCATTTGATGAATGTTTATTGCTCTTCCATGTGGGGCAGGCACTGTGGTAAGCCCTGCGGATATACAATCTCTGAATTCGTGGAATTTATATTATGGTAGGAATGGATAGATATCCAGCAAACAAATAAAAAACGAATACAGAGTACAATACATGGTGGTCAGTTCCATGAAGAAAAAAGAAAGCAAGGATGCATAAGAATTGTCAGGAGGAGAAGAGTTTGAAATGTTTAAAAAGTGGAATCAGGAAAACGCTAAGTGAAACTGTGATATTTACTCGAATACCCGAAGATGGTGATAGAACAAGCCATGTGGATATTTAGAGAATGAACATCTGAGGCAGAGAAAATAGCCAATGCGTATAATTACATAATGAATAATTACCGTAATATATATATTGTTAAATTAAATCTGACTGCAAGCTTCCGCTCAGCAAAGCTGATGAGATGTCAGTCATTATTGGTGGCCCTTTCCACTCGCTGGACTCAGAGTGGAGTCCCCTCCCTGTGCCCTGGAGAAAGGCCTCCGCTCCATCGTGGTCAATGCTGGGAAAGCCATGGCTCAAGCTTCCAGCTGAGTGAGCTCCCCATCGTGTCCATCTTCCTGGTGACTGACTTTGGTCCCCTGAGGCCACCGACTTAGGGATCCGTCCCAGAGAGGCCCTGCTCCATTGAGGTATGCAGTGTGGGAGCTGACGTTCCCTGCATTTCCAAGGTCATTACTAATTCCTCCAGCCCCTCAGGCGTCAAGAATCCAACTACTCTTCTCCCCACAATGCCTCAATGCAGCTTCTCACACTTATGAACTAGGTTCGGTTGTCAATGACCTATATGTTGTTGTTGGCGGTGGTGGTGGTGGTTGGTTTATTGTTTGTTTGTTTAAAACAAAGGCTTATTAATTCCCCAGGAGGCAGGGAAATCCCAGCCCTCCAGGATGCAATGCTTTAATTGTTCTCTTGAGGGAGGGTGGAGGGAAAAGTATTTTTATTCTTTCAATAGAAGAACACCGAGGTAAGATCTCAATTAGGTTAATCAACCACATGAACATCTGTGGAATCTTCTCCCAGCTCTCCAAGGACCAGCAATCACAACCTTGTTCCAGGGTACCCGGAGTTCTTGCCTAGATGATTTTCACCAGGTTCCTACCTGACCTCTCTTTATCCAGTCTTGTCTCCATTCAACTCTTCTCCATTCTGAAACCAAAGGAACCTTTCTAAGGTGATTGTCTGTTGAGGCTTAAAACCTCTTTGCCAGTTAAGGAACAGGCACGCCATCCAATTTAGGCCAGGGAGAGAAGAGGTGCCAGGGTTTCTGGGAAAGAGATCGTTTCTCTTCTACGAAATTCTCTGCTTTCCTCTGAATGTGGTTGTGTGCCATCTTGCCTCCAGAGGAAACCTGAAGTAGAAAGGATGTCGTGGGAAATCCTAGGCGCATAGAAAGCTCCACTAGGTTAGTAGTTTCCCAAACTGCCTGCATGTCAGACTCACCCAGGAGATTTATTTAGATTCTCCGACGCCAGAGATTTGAATTCTTAATTGAGAAGCAGGGCCTGGAAACCTGTATTTTTAATAAGCTTCCCACCGATTCTGTGGTTTGGGAACCATTGAGTCAGAGACTTCATAAAACTTATTTCAAACTCTGAGCTTCCTTTTCTGAAGAATCTGACACATATAAATCAGGATGGAGCAAAGCCAGGTTGGCCGTGATTCTCCCACTACATTTACATGGTAAATAACACAGGGTCAAAACACTCTGCTACTTAGGAATCCTAGATTTACACTCCCTCCCTTTCCCGGGAAAGGGCAGAAGACTTCTTCCAATGTGCTCTCAAACAGCTCAGTTAATGATTTATTGAACTCCACCCAAAAGAGGAACTTCTACATTAGGTTTCTTGGAGAATATTTCGAAAGACAAAAACAACAAGAACATCTAGGATTGCGTGACACATGGAAAAGATCCCTTGCCCCAGCCAGTTTGGATCAGTGGATAGAGCATCAGCCTGCAGACCTAAGAGTACCAAGTTTCAACTCTGGTCAAGGGTACGTGCCTCGGTTGCCGGCTCCTTTCCAGCCCTAGTCCTGATTGGGACTCGTGCGGGAGGCAACCAAATCGATGTGTTTCTCTCCCTTCGATATTTCTGTCTTTCCCTTTCTCTTCCACTCTCTAAAATTCAATGGAAAAATATCCTCGGGTAAGGTTTAAATAAATAAATAAATAATCCCACCAACAGGAGTGATCCAAATTGAGCTTGTGAGAACCAGGATCTCTTGCTCCAGATGCAGAATGACAGAATGGTTTGAGCAATTTCTGTTTTCCTACCTGCCCCTCATCAGTATCCTCTCTTGTGACTGAGCCACATATGAAAGGATTCATGGAGACTGGCAGGAGCCTGGTCCTAGGAACTTGGGGTTGGAGGGAGGGGCTGGACTTCCACCCCCTGCAAGGTTTAGGAGAAGGGTTTGTTGAATTGGTGAGATATAAAATCCAGTGAGGACCATGATGGGTTACATCTGGTGGCCTGGAAAGAAGCAAGCATTAGGGAATGCCTGTAAGATGTGCCCTGACAGGTGTCCTGGCAGGTGTTCACAGGCCAGAGAAAAGAAAATAGGTAGGTTAACTCTGGGCAATCTGACTACATCCTCATCCCTCCAGTGTTATCTCAACACACAGGGTGTTCTCTCTCAACATAAGCACAGCGTGCCCTTTCTGCCTTCTGATATTCTTCCTTCCCTCCTGACAACCCTTGCTTGAGCTCACTGTCCTTCAAACACTTCTCAAACACCCCTTGCTCAGAGCAGCCTCCTCCACCCTTGACCCTGTTAGCCCCTGAGGACCCCAGGTCATATGTACCCTATTTCCTGGCACTCACTTTGTAGTTGTACCATTTAAAGTGTGACTTTAAAAAACTGTCTACTCTAACTCCATGAAGGCAGAAATAATGGCTGTCTTGAGTCCCCAGGCATCCCCAGAACTTATGTGCCAGGCACATGGTAGGCACTTGCTCAAGAAATGAACAATTATCTTTTTATATCTTTATTCCCCAGCAACCAGTGAACCTAAAAGATTCAATTTATCTTTGTGTCCTCGGATAACCCAAGCAATGACTCAATAAATAATTATCTGAATTGTACTAAACTCAACCTATCAGGAGTAGCATTGCCCCGGGCACTGGGCTGGGATTCAGGGGAAAATTCCTCCTTCTCCTCCTCCTCCTCCTCCTCCTCCTCCAGTCTGTGAAATGCAAGCCAGCAATGAGGACTGCAATTGAAGCAGTTTCTTCCTTTGTTTCAGTCTTTTACCTCCTCAGAATTGTAACTAGAGATTCAGATGAGCCCTAAACACGATGTCTCAAGAACGAGCTCCCATTGAAGTCGCTGCTGCCCTCCCATGACTGAGACCTCAGCCCGATAATCATCTGTTACATGCGCGCCACGCTCTCCGTGTCTGGTGCATGGTCTCGGGTGGCCCTCTCAGCAGCTGTCCTACACAGGCTGGCGCTGTGTTCCTTCTGCCAGAGGAGGAAGCTGGGTCTCCCCGGCGAGTGATTGTCGGGGTTGCACAACCTCTGGACAGGGCTGTCAGGACCCAGTGAGATCTTCCCACCTTGCTCTGGGCCCACTGTCCTAGGCTCATGCTGTGGGAGCTGCCTGGACACCCCTGGCGGCCGAGTAGCCCAGAGAACAGAGCACAGGCTCCGTGGGGCCCGCATTCCTCAGGGTGTCCATTTTAGCTTGATGCGAAGTAAACTTAAATTTTATATTTTAAAAAAATGCAGCCGAAACCGGTTTGGCTCAGTGGTAGAGCTTCGGTCTGCAGACTGAAAGGTCCTGGGTTCGATTCCGATCAAGGGCATGTACATTGGTTGCGGGCACATCCCTGGTAGTGGGTGTGCAAGAGGCAGCTGGTCGATGTTTCTCTCTCATTGACGTTTCTAGCTCTCTATCCCTCTCCCTTCCTCTCTGTAAAATATCAATTAAAATATATTAATAAATAAATAAATAAATAAATAAATAAATAAAATGCAGATAAGTTCTGGAGTAAGACACAAAAGGGTTCCTCTTTTAGTTAAAATGTGAGATCTTGAACGTTCTGTTGATAATAATGCAACAATGTTGGTTCCTTATTTGTGAGAAATGTACCACAGTGATCAGAGGACAAGGATAATAACCGTGGAAACTAGGTGTGGGTATATGGGCGCTCTATACCATGTTCCCAATAATTCTGTAAACCTAAGACTGTTCTGAAATAAAAACTTAATTTTAAAAATTGTGAGCTATCAAAGAAATTGTATTTCCCTTCAGGGGTTTCTGGTCAGAGGGACAGGTACCCCTGCGAGAGGTATGTCAGAAGCAATGTTTGCGGAAGGACAGTCTACCAGCATTTCGCAAAGCTTGCATTCCTTAAGAGAAGAACAAAAAAGTAGGATGGTAAGGATATTTTCACTCCTCTCCCATGGCCACTGCCCCCTTCTGAGCACTGGTGAGAAGGGAGAGAGAGGCAAATAACCAATTAGCCCTCCCCACCTGAGTGGAAGGGATTCTATTACCACAAAGTACGCCTTACCCCATTCCAGCCTCCACCACAATCTTCCAGAGCATGTTATTCTTGCACACCCCCAAATCATCTGGGTGGAAATCCAGGAAGAAGTAGTGAAAAACAGCCGTTTACAGTAAGTCCCAGAGGACACACCCTGGCACCCAATGGACAACACCCATTAGTGTTGGGATAGTCAGCCGGGGAGTGGGGTGCCTCTCAGGGATATCCATTCAGGACTACAGCCTCCATCTACCACAGAGACTGAATGATAGAACTGGGGTGCATGGGTTCTGTTGCTTCAGAAAGAGTCTTTAGCCACCTGGGAAACAGGTGTTGGAGTCCCACCTTAAGGTTCAATAGGTGGTTCGAGCTGCTGTTTCTCCCAACTGTAAAGGGACCAAGACTCAGAGATGTTCGTCATAATCTCTTTTTTTAAAATTTTCTTCTTCTTCATAAGCTCTTGACTGTTTCTGTGCAGCTTAGGACAGGCAGTAGGGCTCTGAAGCTGGGGAAAATAAAAGAGAGAGGAGAATCATCCAGAAACTCTAGCTACACTTCAAACGCAGTATTGTAATCAGGTTAGGGTATGGTTTCCAGAAATAGCTTTGAGAACTGACAGTCAAGAACTTGGATTTGAATGACTAAATTAAGCCAAGTTAAATTTTACACCAGTGCCATCATGTTTATCATCAAAACAAATATCATTGATTGCCCAATATAATTTAGAGCTCTTAATGAGTTTATGACCTAATTTGGGCAACAGGAAAGATGCATCAAGAGATAATAAACAGGAAAAGCAAAGAAGAGGAAAAGAAAACCAGTGTACAATGCTCTCTAAGGCTTGACAGGTAGAAAGAGCTGGGGTAGAGGATTGGTGTGTGATGGGAGACTTAGGAGGGGAGGCAGAATAAAACCTTTGCTAAAACTTGAGATATGTCCTGTGGGTATCGGGGAGCACAGTGGTGGAAAGTTTAGTGTAGAGGAGGCATGGGGTAGGGAGTGGTGGGGGCAGGGAGACCCGGGAGAAGGGTGTGGCACTGGAGCAAAACTGAGATGATTTAAGGCAGACAACTATGTGGGAAGGCAAGGAAGTGACAGATGCCCAAGATTTATGAAGAACAAATTGATAGGAATTAGTGTTTGAGATGGGAGATGGGAGGAAAGAAGAAGAGAAAAAAGAAGAGTAAAGGCACCCAAGATGACTCTCTGGTCTCAGGCCAGAGTGACTGAGAGAATAATCATATTCCCAGCAGAATTTTTCTCCTCCTCTCTCAACAAGATTCCTCTCATTCTTTTATTTTGGTTGTCCCTCAACACTAAAGAAAACCCCATCCCAGCTGGTCCTAAAAGTGAATATATAGGATTCTGATTCTCTTTTTGTGTAAAGAGAACCGAGGATATGTGATTTGTACAAGATTGTACAACAGGGCAGAAGCAGACTGGTGCTAAGACCTAGGTCTGATGGTTCACAACATAATCCTCTACCACAGATCTTAAGGGAACCCCACAATTACTTAGTGGACCCACTTATTTTTACTGATAAGAAAGTTGAGGTCTGCGAATGAAGAGTGACTTCCTCAAGGTCACGTGGCCAGTGAGTAGCAAGTTCAGACTAGAACCTGGCTTTCTGAATCCGAATCTAGCCTCCTTGCATTTTCACTTATTGCTTGGTATTTTATCTGTGTGCATGCAGCGCACAGGCATACTTTCTTTAAAAAGTTTTCTTTTCTTATTGATTTCAAAGAGGAAGAGAAAGGGAGAGGGAGAAAGAAACATCAATGATGAGAATCATTGACCAGCTGCCTCCTGCATCCCTCTTTCTGGGGATTGAGCCTGCAACCTGGGCAAGTGCCCTGACCGGGAATCGAACTGTGTCCTCCTGGTTCATAGGTCGACACTCAACCATTGAGCCATGGAGGTTGGGCCACATATGCTTTCTTGATCAACAGAGGACAATATTGGAATGCTATTTTCTCTGTGGATTTACTACAAAACATATCTCATCAGACTCCTCACATAATAACATCCTTAAAATCCTGGGTTTATTTGTGACTTGTATGATAGTTGGCCTATCTTCCGTCTCAACGCTGACCATCTCTGGATTTCTTTTAGGTCAGATTATGTTGGCTGAGATCTGAGATCTGTCACTTTCCCCAGCCCTATCCCTACCATTACCTTGACAAGACAGGAAAGATCTGGCACCTTTTTTATATGAGGTGAATTTATCAAATTTCATCATTTGTAAGCTAATTGGGAAGACAACGGATCGGGAGTAAGAAAAGGTAAAAGCAGGAAGCACATATTTGTAGGTGCTCGGTGAATATCTAAGAGGGAGATAAGAGAAAAGAAGATACAGAACACTGATGGAAAATGGAAGAATGGCCTTGATTAGAAAAAAGGATTTTTGATTAATGAAGAGAAGGAAGGGACAGAATTCTGCTCACTCCACCAGAGTGGTTCTTGGGAATTCCCTCTGCCCACACTACCAGGGGATTTCTGGGGAGGCCCTGAACCAGACTCAGCCCTTCAGTTTCCAGCATTCTGTTGCTCATTGAAAAAACTCATTGATTGTAGGCCTGATGTTATGCTAGTCTCAGAGGCTGCCAAACATCCAGTCACTCCTCCCCCTAAAAATTCCTTAGAGAAGACCACAGAGCCTTTCTCTGTCTGTTGAGGGAGACACACAAAGCATCCCAGACATTTTTCTCTTCCCCAAATCCCTCCTCAATCTGAAGGGGGCTGCCTGGCAGTGTTCCCATCCTTCCAAGGGCCTGTGCTGCCCAGGGTCACCATTCACAGAAAATTTGTCATCTCCAACACCCCTCTGGAGGCCTGGATGGCTTATGTCAGAGCACCCAGGTTCCTCCCTTCCCTGGGATAGAGCAAATGGATGAGTCCCAGAAAGAATACACATTGGCATATGGAGCCATGGTGGGACAAGAAGTCTACTTGTCTGGTGTTCTGGGGAATGAACAAGAGGAAATACATTTTAGCCAGGGAAGTAAAAAAAAAATAACCTGTCAAGTTGTGAAGGAGAGTCCAGTCCGGGGGAGTTGGGATGTCAAACAGACGGATGAGGAAGACACTAGGCTTCCAAGGAAGATGGCACCTGAAACGGTGAGGATGGTTGGCAGGCCATGGCCCAGTGCTACATCACCTCATATAACAGAGCAATCACTTTGTCACTGGCCGTGAGTGTCCATTGATCAGCCAAAGGTTTCTTTCTTTTTTATAAAAAAAATATTTTATTGATTTTTCACAGAAAGGAAGAGAGAGGGATAGATAGAAACATCAATAAGAGAGAAACATCGATCAGCTGACTCCTACACACCCCCTACTGGGGATGTGCCCGAAACCAATGTACATGCCCTTGACCGGAATCGAACCTGGGACTTTTCAGTCCGCAGACTGACGCTCTATCCATTGAGCCAAACCAGTTTTGGCTGATCAGCCAAAGGTTTCATGTGCAGTATGCAGAACTCTACTTCTGGAAAGGCATAGAAGAAAACCAACCATGTCCAAGGTAAGCCTCACTTATAAACCATGAATTCCTAGAAAGTGAATGTGTGTGTGTGTGTGTGTGTGTGTGTGTGTGTGTGTGTGTGTGTGTATTGCCATGTGCCAGGGATGGACTTAATTTTCTTTGGGTATTTCCTGCTGCTGCTGCTGCTGCTGCTGCTGCTGCTGCTATTACTAACATTTATTGAAATCTCTGTGCTGATAGATGAGAAGCCATTGGCTATTTTAGCTGTTTACTGGACTTTCTGTCTTCCAGTCTCCGCTTCTCAGGCTAATTTGCCACTTCCTAATGGGCAGACATCTATCTGTACTAAACATATTTAACTAGATTGAAGTAAGTCCATTAACACACGTCAACACATGTCAGCAAAGCTCTGAAAATGCAAGTTAGCCATAGGACAATTCCATGTCTACTGTGTCTCCCGGGAATGTTTTATGCTCTAAACAAAGGAAAGACTATACCGATCTGGCACTGATACATCCCTGCCCATTACAAAAAAGGATAAACCTAGGACATATTATATCTTATCATAACATGATTGAGACCAAAAGACAGTTAGACCTGCATTTGGCTGTTACCTAACTCCAGTATCTCACTGTGCATTGCACATAGGAAAGCAGTATTATCCTGTAGGATCTTCCAGAATGAAGTTCCTTCTTGAAATCCTTCAGAACCAACTTCCTCAAGATCCATATAAAGACACAGCTTCACTAACCTGGAAGGGGGAGCCTTGAGAAGCATGCTCCAAAATTTAGGGAATGGTAAAAGAAAAACGATGCTTGGACGAGGAGCGGACATGTCTTTCCAAGAAAATATGAAGATCCCAAAGTCCCTCACGCAACCTTTCTGGGCCAGCTGCCTCTTTCTGAAATGCCCAGCTCATTTGTCTGAATTCATCACAAGAAAGCAGCTTTGAACTACATTCCATCAGCTGGAGAAAGGGGATATTACCTTTTGGAAGGTAAACACAAGGATTTGGTTTTGGGTTGATGAATTCCTGACAGTACTCCAGAGATTTTCAACCCAAAGTGTAATTTCATAAAGAGGCTTATGCTTTACATTGTCTGCTTGTAAAATAAACTTCCATGAAATTTTGATTTCTTGGATCCTTGCTGTTTCCTTCCTATGGATCTAATGAACTTGACATTTCAAAGTCATTAAGGTAGAGAAAGTATATACCATTATACTTGTGCTTTAAATCAATAAGCTCTGGATATTGGTGGGTTTTTTTAATGGGCCACCCTGTGGCAGGCATGAAGTCATAGAACCATCAAAGTCGTCTAAACCAGTGGTTGGCAAACTCATTAGTCAACAGAGCCAAATATCAACAGTACAACGATTGAAATTTCTTTTGAGAGCCACATTTTTAAAAAAATAAATCTTTATTGCTCAGATTATTACAATTGTTTCTCCTTTTTCTCCCCTATAGCTCCCTTCCACCCCACCCTCTGCCCTTACCCCCTCCCCCCACTATTGTCCTCATCCATAGGTTATACAATTTTTTAAAAAAAATATGTGTATATTTTATTGATTTTTAATAGAGAGGAAGAGAGAGGGACAGAGAGTTAGAAACATTGATGAGAGAGAATCATCAATCAGCTGCCTCTTGCACACCCCCTGCTGGGGATGTGCCCGCAACCAAGGTACATGCCCTTGACCGAAATCAAACCTAGGTTATACAATTTTTAATCCAGTCTCTTTCTGCACCCCACACCCCTTTCACCCTGATAATTATCTATCCACTCCCTTTCTTTCCCCTGATTCTATTATATTCACCAGTTTATTCTATTCCTCAGATTTTTAATTCACTTGATCTTCTTCCTCTTCTTAAGTAATACCTTTCAGCATTTCATATAATACTGGTTTGGTGATGATGAACTCCTTTAACTTTTTCTTATCTGTGAAGCTCTTTATCTGCCCTTCAATTCTGAATAACTTTGCTGGATACAGTAATCTTGGTTGTAGGTTCTCGCTATTCATCACTTTGAATATTTCTTGCCACTCCCTTATGGCCTGCATGGTTTCTGTTGAGAAATCAGCTGATAGTCTTATGGGTGCTCCCTTATAGGTAACCAACTGCTTTTCTCTTGCTGCTTGTAAGATCTTCTTTTTGTCTTTTACCCTTGGCATATTGATGATGATGTGTCTCAAAGTATTTTTCTTTGGATTCCTCTTGTTTGGGGTTCTGTAGGCTTCCTGTACTTGTAAGTCTATTTCTTTCACCAGGTGAGGGAAGTTTTCTGATATTATTTCTTCAAATATGTTTTCAGTATTTTGCACTCCTGCTTCTTCTGGCACCCCCATAATTCTGATGTTGGTGCACTTGCAGTTGTCCCAGAGGAGAGCCACATTTTTTAAACTTAAACTTCTTCTAACGTCACTTCTTCATAATAGACTCCCCCAGGCCGTGCATTTTGTGAAGAGCCACACTCAAGGAGCCAAAGAGCCACATGTGGCTTGAGAGCCACAGTTTGCCAACGACGGGCCTAAACCATCAGTTTTGCAACCAGAGAAATATGAGGCGTCAGAAGGTGAAGTGACTTGCCCAGAGCCACGCAGTGACAGAGGCAGAGACTTAACCACCGCCCTGGTGTCAAGTCCAGGCTTCTTCTCACCTCTCTTGTGGCCCAAAAAGCAGCAGCATTTTGAAATTTTGAACCCCAAAGGAAAAAGGCAACATTCCCTAATCACTTGAAAGCCAAACGATGAATCCATTGGCCTCCACAATGGATTGGGTGAAAGGCAAGGCAGGGAATAAGTGAATGGAGAGAGAGCCATTTATTTGTTTCTAGTTTTAAGAGGGACTCAGGTCTCATGAAGGGCTTACAAGGGACAGCCCGCTCCAAGTTTGGAGTTTTGCCTTCCGTTGACTGCATCGGGGCCATGGGTTTAACCTGGAAAGTGGAAAGAAGGGGATCTACTTCGCCCAGCGCCAGTGATATTGCATCAGCCAATCCCTGCGATTCTGCAGTTTCCTCATCTGCCTGGAGCCACGGGGTGTTTCCTGCTGAACCTGAGCCTCTCCTCCAAACCACATCAGCCCCTCAAAATATTTCCTTCTGGGCCTTTCCCAGAAATAAATTCTTGGTAGCAGTTATAAAAAGACCAGTTCCTCTAAGCAGAGCAACTCCCCTGGCTTCTACAGGAGACCAAAGCACCTGGCAGGTAAGAATCATTCACTTGAATTTTTCCTAGTTTCTGCAATGTTGATGATGACATTTCCTAAAGGCTTCTCAGAAAGCTTGGTATGGGATTTGGACTTGCTGGGCATTTTATGCTCTCAGATTTGGCAGCCACTATGGTAGGGTCATCCCTGCTTTACGTATGGGAGAATGTGATTATATCCATTGTGGGGCAAGGGCAGGTGTTCGGGGCACACAGAAAGTTGGGGGGGGGGGGGAATAATAACAGAATGGTGCTCTATGTGGTATTTTTGAGACTGGTGTGGTATCATATGAAAACTTTGCAGTGTTTCAAAGGGTTTCCTAAGCCAAGGCTGCCAGATCTTCATCTTGTTTCCAGTATCTCATGTCTACAGCAGATTTGAACATCTAGTTAGCCTTGAATGTCTAGTCCTAGGTGTCTTCAATGCCCTCTGGACAGTTGGCTCTCAACCAAGTGTATGAATTGCAGCAATATCAGATAGGTTTAATTTTGGGGTGGATGAAGCAGTTGAATCACATTGTTTTTTTAATGTGGTTAGGTGGCTGAGGTAAAGGGTTGTTTCTGCTGTAGACGGCTTGAAAACAGCTATCTCCACTCCATTCTCCGCCTGATCCTGAAGCTGCTCAAAAGATCAAATAGAACATTCTTGGGGGTGTTTGGGGTGTTCATTGGTTTTCCTACTGACTCACCCACCACCCTCAACAGAGCTCTCACCACTCATGAAAAAGAATCCCACTGAGTCCTTCCTTTGTGCAGCCTCCTTGGTAATTTCTCAGCAAGTGTGAGAGCCAGACTCTGGAAGGCCTTAGTCTTCAGAGTGTGATCTGTAGGCCAGCAGCATCGGCATCACTTGGGAGCTTGTTAGAAGTACAAACTCTTGAGCCCCTCTAGGACCCCGAATCAGAATTTGCATTTAACATGACCCCCAGGTGATTAATAGGCTCATCAAGGCATGAGAAGCCTGCTTAGGGACAATCACCACCCTCTTCCACAGAACCATCCAGGTACTGAACTTTTCTGCTCTAGGAATTTCTTTCATTCAGCATGGACCCAACACCTATTAGGTTTGGGTGCTTGAGAAACAAATAAATAAGACATATCTCTTGAGGAGCTTATGGCCTGGTAGGGGAAACAGACATGAAAACAGTGCTATGTGAGTTGGGGAGAGAAAAAAAAAAATACACACACACACACACACACACACACACACACACATATACACACACACTAGAGGCATGGATTTGTGCACCAGTGGGTCCCTTGGGGTGGCCTACAGGAATCAGCCAAAACCAGCAGTCCTTTGCTGCCTGCTGCTCCTGCTCATCTCAGCCCCGCTGAGCCTGCTGCCTCTGCTCGGTAGGCTTGCTGCTGCTCTGCTGTGGTCTCTGGGCTACGGCAGCCAGCCATCGGTCAGTTGAGTGGTGCTCCCTCTATGGAAGCACACTGACCATCAGGGGGCAGCTCCTGCATTGAGCATTTGCCCCCTGGTAGTCAGTGAGTGTCTCAGCTACCAGTTGAGCAGCTAAGCAGTTGCTTAGGTTTTTATATATATTTATTTAGCCAAAACCGGTTTGGCTCAGCGGTAGAGCTTCGGTCTGTGGACTGAAGGGTCCCGGGTTCGATTCCGGTCAAGGGCATGTACCTTGGTTGCGGGCACATCCCCGGTAGGAGGTGTGCAAGAGGCAGCTGGTCGATGTTTCTCTCTCATTGGCATTTCTAGCTCTCTATCTCTCTCTCTTCCTCTCTGTAAAATATCAATAAAATATATTTTTTAAAAAGATATATATTTATTTATTTATAAACTAGAGGCCCAATGCACAAAAATTCCCTCTGGTACCTGGGACCCAGTCTGCTTCCTTCTTCCAGCCACCAGCAGGCACCCGGGACCCGGGCTGCTTCCCTCTGGCCCTGGCTTCATCAGGAAGGACGTCTGGTCTAATTAGTATATTACCCTTTTATTATTATAGATGATACCTTTTACTCCAAAACCATTCTCTTTGTTTGGCTGAAAAGGTAGGTTTCTGCTGGCTTGATGGTCTCAAGGAGACAAAGAGGACTCTGGTTCTACTTGGGCCCACAGAGGGATAAGGACAGGAACCCATCAAGGGGTCAAATCCTTTGAGAACTCCTCTCAGAAAACAACAACAATTGCCAGGGAGAATCTTGGCCAGAGTTATTTGTTCTTATCTTGCCTTTTTCTCTAGAGTTAGCTTATAAGACAAAAATTATTAGGGGACCATAAAAGGGCATAAGGAAAGATTGAGGGAGTATGAGAGAGGCTGAAATTACCAGTTCTTCTTTCCTGGTCTGGCCTAATCAAGGGGCTATTAAGTGTCTGGAAGACTGCCTGGGTGGTCTCTCAGGCAAAGCTCTTGAACTATAATTCCTCTTTGGGAGCTTCGAGCAGGTATGGAGGGGACAGCCAATCTCAGAATGTTCCCCTTGATGTGTTTCTGGAGTCCACCAGTGAACACACACTGAGGGGAGAAGTATGCCCTCTTGTGCAAGCAGAGGGCCTGCCAAGAACGTGGTCTAAACACCTGATCATTCCATCCGCATACGGACACCTCCCTGGGCTGGAGCTAGAATCTCCTCGAAAGATGTTTAAGGTCTGTTCCACCAAACCTAACGAACATGCTAAGCCTCTAAGCCCCCACCAGCAAACAAAGCTGTACAGGCTTTAGCCTGATGATTCAGGTTCCAAGTTAAAGCTCATAACGAAAGGAGCTGGACTCTCTCTCCGGGCCGCCTGGGACACAGCTGTGGGCTCAGAGGAGTCTGAGCATTGCCACAACTTTCATTCCTGTGTTCCCATCAAATGGGCTTTTTGAGGGAGGTGAGGTCCCTGCCATGTCTGAAGGGAATTGCTGAGTGTCTGCTTCAGGAGCACACTTCCCCGGCACTGGGCCAGAGGATGGCTTGCAAGGAGCCATATATCCTGAAGGAAAAGAGGGGGGGGAACCCACAGATATGTTCCAGGTTTGGTATCAGCATTTCTCTTTGAGACAGATAGGTGGCAAGATGGGTACAGGATCTCAGTCAATGGCCGTCAGGACACAATAAAAAGTCCTGGATCACTTGGTCCAACCCTTCTCACTTGACAGGCCAGGGGCCCAGAGATATTAAATTCAGTAACCTGCCCAGTGTCATAGAGCTACTTAGGGCAAATGCAGAGCCACAACCCAGGATCCCCAGACCCCAAAGCCTGAGTTCTTCCCTCCCCACCCCACCCCACCCCGCCACTGCCTCATTCTAGTACTGAGCATGGGCCTGCACATATGGCAGATGCTGTTCCTATAGCTCCCCCTTCTCTGTTCCAATGTCAAGGTGTCTGGTGTCCCTGGGGCTTCTCTGCTTTAGCATCCCCTTTCGGGGGCTTTGCAAGGCTCACACCATGATCTGTATCTTGATCTGTATATTTCAGCAATGCGGGCCCTTCTCAGTGTCCCAGGCCTCCTAGCTGCCTTGACATTGCTCCACGCTGCAGCATCTGCCACAAGTGGTAAGTGCCTCCCTGTATTGTTTTCCTGGGGCTACTGCAGCAAAGGACCACAAACTAGTTGGCTTAAGACAACAGAAAGTTATTTTCCGACAGTTTAGGCGGTTAGAAATCCAAAGTCAAGGTGCCAGCAGGACGCTCCTCTGAAGACTCCAGAGCAGCAATTTTCAGCCAGTATGCCACAGGATTTTTAAAACATGCAATACCATACTATTTAGGGCACTGACCTCTTTTCCCTTAGATTGTCAAATTTTAAAAAAATGACAATGGTCAACATAACAACAGCAGTCAAGTGTGAATGCCCTGTCTTGAACCATAAATATATGTTATATAATAGAGTTGCATCTTATTGGTCACATCACATAAGGTTGCTTCTGATTGGTTAATTATTGGTACCAGAAATCCTTCTATATAAGTATAGGCATCTGATTTTTTTTATTATTATTACTAGTGGCCCAGTGCACAGATTCATGCACATTGAAAGGAAATTAATTAGAAGAAATGTTTTAATACTAGAGGCCCCATGCACAACATTCATGCACCGGTGGGGTCCCTAGACCTGGCCAGCAATCAGGATCTATTGGGCTGTCTCACCCAGTCCCAATCAGGGCCGGGCCAGTTGGGGCCTGCCGGCTGCTAGCCGGGACCTGCCTGATGGGAGGAGGTTGGCTGGCCAGGAAAGGTTGGCTGTGGGAGTGCACTGACCACCAGGGGGCAGCTCCTGCATTGAGTGTCTTCCCTCTGGTGGTCAGTGCATGTCATAGCGACTGGTTGTTCCAGTCATTCCGGTCACTTGGGCTTTTATATATATAGATTGCTATTCGCTATAATAGAAGTGTCAACTAAATTCATGACCAACAATGACAGATCAAAACACACACATTTGATTGGCACCAGCAAGAGATTTATATGTATCTTGTATGCACGAGTCAATGTTTATTTTTAAATTGCCAGTGCACATCATGTGTACTGGCTGGCCAGCTGGTTGATTAGACTGACAGACAGATGGATGGTCACTTATCTATATATATATATTTTCTATATATATATTTTCTATATATATATTTTCTATATATATATTTCACAGAGGAAGGGGGAGGGAGAGAAAGATAGAAAGTTTCCTAGTCTTGATCTTCTGCTTGCTCAGATTTGAGGGGGTAGGAGGAAGTGGATGAGAAAGAGGGACAGAAGCAGAGGTGCCATCTCCAAGGAATGACATCTGATACGCTGCTGCTTGTTTCCCCCCCTCCAAGCACAGGACAACAGGACCGCTACCATGTCTTACGTTGTGAGTCAGGTCAAGGTCCAAGTCGACAAGGCCTTCCTGGATTCCCGGACCAGGTATTTGAGACACAAAGAGGAAGGCTCCTATGGTGACGGGGGAGGGAAACACCTACTATTTCAGCAACTGTCTCCAAATGAAAATCCTCTCTCCCTCCTTAATGTCAGCCCTCTATAGCCCCAAGCTGGGGATAGAATAAACGCCACAAAGTCAGTGTTCATCACCTCCCATGCAGCTCACGCATAGGACGACCAGCCCTGCTTTCGAACTTGCCCTCATTCATTAGTTCTCGGACTTGGGGGCCTCATGGGGAGGTAAAGAATCACATTTAAACAGCTTGTTACACAAGCACATCAACCATCCGGTAATCGTGACTGGGGATGGGATGAAGGCATTAACAGAGCAAGGGTTGCTACCACAGGTACAGGAGTCAGGGAAGCTGGACAGAGGGTGAGGAGGAGCCAGCCTGTGGAGAGGCAGAGGGTTAGCATACCAGAGACTGGGACAGCAGAGAGGGTAGGGTTCTGTTTATCAAGGCTGGGGCAGTCTGGAAGGGGATAGGCCTGGTGGTTAGAGCCCAGTTATCACAGTCCCTACGCTTGCCCCACATGCCCACATAACCCCTCAGGCTGAGACCCCGTGGCCCCTCACACTTGAAAGGGAGTTAATAGTGACAGGCCGGGTTCACACAATTTACAGCCAGTGAATTGCGCCCCTAAAGCAGCGTTGTCTTTTGTGAGAATCCGAGCTTCTTCCAACATTGCAGATGACCCCAGAGAACCCCTTCACCTCATGCATGAGGAAACTGAGGCACAGGGGAGGGGAGAGTGTTCTCGCGGAGGGACTTTGCGGGCACCGCCTTGCCTCTGTCATCTCTGTGTCATCACAAACCTCTTAGTAAAAGGGATGGGGCTTCTCATTTCGAACGTGGGAAATTAGGGAATAAAAAGGCTTAACCTCTGGCCCAAGAAATGGCCAGCAAGAGGCTGGGTGCTAGTAAGCCCGCATCTAAGCAAACTCCAGCCCAACTCTAGGGCCAAAGGCGATTAAGAATGCTCTCGTGGGCATGCCGTCTCTAGAAGTCTCAGCCCACGAGAGGCAGTGAGATGCTAGGTCCATGCCGGGGGTCCTCAGGATGAATCTGGATGCCCTAGGACTCGCGTGTTTTCGAGGTCCCCCAATCGATTCTGCCACAGTCCGCATGGCCACAACCCTATGGTGCTAATCCAGGCAGCACTCGGGCCGTCTGCCATTCCTCTCTCAGAGCCAGTCCTGACGAAGCGTAAAGGCCCACGGCAGCTTCCTCCTCCCAGAATAGCTTTCCCAGAGGCATCAGAAGAGAACTGAGCAAAGATCTTCAAAGCACACCCTCCGTGACCTCCCCTTACACACACCATGGCCTCCCCATACACACCCACCTCCTCACACCCCTTCTACCGGTCAGAGCCCACGGGGCCCGGTCATGACTCTCCACCCCCCCCCCCCCCAACCTTTGCTCTTCACCGCAGGCTGAAGACGTGCATGAGCAATAAGACAGCCACTACCCAAAAGCTCTCAGAGTACCTCAAGCATGCCAAGGGCCGGACGCGCACGGCCATCCGCAACGGGCAGGTGTGGGAGGAGTCCTTGAAGAGACTGAGGCCGAAAGCGACCCTGCCCAATGTCACAGGTACGGGGACGCCCATGCGCCCGCGGATGGCAGGAAGGGGCATCTCCTCTCAGGAGGGAGCGGAAGGCACCAAACGCTGCGCTCCCTCTGAAGAGCCATTCCTCAGAGAAGCGCCCAGCCTCTCCCCTCTCGGATCTGCAGAGCAACGAGGGGCTCAGAGGGCAGTGAGGCCAGAGCTCTTTTTTGGGCAGAGAAAGGAGCTCAAAGCCCAGCAAGACCACACTGTGGACCCCAGATGGGGGGACGTCCGTGCTGTCGGTACACAGCCCTGAGGCCTCAGCCAAAGTCAGGGAACACGGGCGCCCGGTTCCAAGCCCCAGTGGCACCACTTTCTGCTGGTGAAGGGGGCCCGGAAGCCGCCTGTGTCTGGGGTGTCCCCAGGAGATGAGACTTCCAACTTGCTCTGGGGTAACGTGGAGCCGGAACAATGAGCTGATGGGGTTGATCATGAGTTCCTCCCCTGCCATCCCCGACCGGCATCATGGCCCGGCCTGTGGAGAGTCATGCGGGAGGGGGTGAGGTTCTGACATCTATTGCGGAAAGATAGATACACGGCCTGGGACTCGGGCAAATCCCGAAGTTCCCCAAGAAGGAAACTGGGGCGAGGTAAGAAGAAACAGGGAGCCCTGTGGACTCGGAGACTCAAAGGTTCTGGGGGTTGAACCCCGGTCTCTGCAAACTTTCACAGCTGGTCCCCCAGAAGAAGCCCCGAGGGCCGGATTCCCTCGCCCGTCTTTCATTGTGGATGCTGGGAGGGGCCACAGGCTGTGGAGGAGGTTGGCTCTCTCTCCATTCTGTGCCCGCATGGAGGCCTCTGATGCCTATTTCCCCCCTCCCCGCCCCCACTATGTTACTTCTCCCAAGACCACAGTGCCCCTCCCTCCCTTAGAAATGGCCTGTTCCTCCCAACGTCTTTCCTCTCTAGATTCCTGCTTGCTCCCTATTGCAGATGTCAGAGAAGCTTTAGAAGGAAAGTAATCTTTTTTTTTAATTTAAATATTTTTTATTGATATTTTACAGAGAGGAAGGGAGAGAGATAGAGAGCTAGAAACCGTCGATGAGAAAGAAACATCGACCAGCTACCTCTTGCACACCCCCTACCGGGGATGTGCCCACAGCCAAGGTACATGCCCTTGACCGGAATCGAACCTGGGACCTTTCAGTCCGCAGACTGACCGACGCTCTATCCACTGAGCCAAACCGGTTTCGGCAGGAAAGCAATCTTATCAAACTAGCTCACACTAACTTATGCTTAACTTCTCGGGGGCACGTCTATTCTAAAAGAAAGATCTTCAATTCAAATGACCTTGTAGAGAGTTACTAGCAATTCTGGGGACTTGCGCAGTTACTGCCTGTGTGGCCTTAGGCCAGTATCTGAGCACTATGGTCTCAGTTTTGTCTCTGTAAAATGGGAATTTCAAGTCTTACCTTAACGAATTGTCGGGATTAGATGAGAAACCACCGCAGGGGTGCTTGCTTAGAGCATAGAATGTATTCCCAAAGGTGTGAGCGCACCCCTGGCTCCCCTCTCCTGCCTCCCCCAGTGCCTCCAGGAGGGGGGAGGGGAGAGAAGTCAGCCCCCGGGGGCGCCCCTTCTGTTCCAGACCCGGGCCTGGACCTGACTGCGCTCTCCTGGAAGGTGGGCTGTGGGGCCCCTGTTCCTGACGTGATCTGCGACAACAGCTCCTACCGCACCCTCACGGGAGCCTGCAACAACAGGTGCGGGGGCTGGGCAGCTGGGGGACATGCCCTGGCTACCACCACAGCCAGCCCACCTCCTTACCCAGCCCCCCTGCACACCTGCCTTACCCCCTGCCTTACCCAGCCCACCTGACCAGCCCACCTGCCTTACCCTGCCCACCTGCCCAGCCCAGCCCAGCCGGGCCAGGGGCTTTGCTCCTTGGGTATTCCAGGTCCAGCCACTGCCGTGCCCTCCTGAACTTGGTGCGCCTTTGGAACCTGTTCTGTTGGAACCCTCTCCCAACTCCCATCTTGTAAAGAGACCACAGGATCCCACTGGAGGCAGCACCCCAGGGGATCTGGGCCATAGGAGCCTGCAGGGGGTGGGATAGTTCCGAACCCCCCACCCCACCCCACCCCACACCCCGGTTTGAGAGGCGCCTCCTCCACCCCCTTTCCCTCGGCAGAGGCTCCGGGCCCTTCCTCAGGGGAGCGGACTGGCGGCGCTGAGGGCGGGCCCTGCGGTTTCAGGAGGAACCCCGCGCTGGGCGCTGCCAACCGGGCGCTGGCCCGCTGGCTGCCGGCCGAGTACGAGGACGGGCTCTCGCTGCCCTTCGGGTGGACGCCGGGGAAGACCCGGAACGGCTTCCGGATCCCGCTGGTGAGGCCCCGGCAGGAGGGTGAAGGATGGGAGTCAGAGGGCAGGAGACGCCCTCCCCACCCATAAAACAAGGAAGAAGAACTAGGTGGGAGGACAGAGGGTGCGCGTGGGGAGATGGACCTGAGGACTCGCTGCCTGGCGGTGTTCCTCGACATGCCACGAGAGGGCAGCAGAGCTCGGAGCCCGGCGCCTAGCCACATGGCTGTCACATCTCAGTTGCCCGCGGGCCAGATCCCCTGGGGTGTCCCAGGCAGATGGCCTCCCTAACCCCATCCTGCTTATGCTTCCCCTGCCCCAGCCCCCGGAGTGCCTCAGCTGTTGTTTGCCTGGAGGTCCTCTCCCTCGGCCTCCTCGGAGTTGGCAGCCTCTCCCCGGAGCCTCTCCCTTTCCTCCGCCCAGACACCTGGCGGCTCTGAGACTCTTCCCAGGCCTTTGTTTTCCTTCTCCCCAGTGGGAAGGGCGCTGGCCTTGCAAAGCCACCAAGTCACACAGGCCCGTGTTTAACCCCATCCCTGCCCCTTTGTAGCTGACCTTGGAGAATTGACCTCGCCTCTCGAGGACCCAGTTTCATCTTCAAAACAGGGGGAATGCACACACCTCACAAGCTTGTTGTGAGGATAAAATAAACGTACCTTATTTAAATCGTAGGAACTAAAAAAAAAAAAATGCAGTTGAATTTGAACCCTCAGCGCACTTTTCCCTCCAACCCTCCCTTGCCTCCCCCTCCCGCAGGCCCGTGAGGTATCCAACCAGATCGCCAGCTACCTGAACGAGGACGACGTTCTGGACCAAAACACGTCCCTGCTCTTCATGCAGTGGGGTCAAATCGTGGACCACGACCTGGATTTCGCCCCCGACACCGAGCTGGGGAGCAGCGAGTACTCCAAAGAGCAATGTGACAAGCACTGTCTGCAGGGAGACAACTGCTTCCCCATCGTGGTAGGCCCGGCGGCTGCGCGCTGTCCCTGACAAGCCCTTGCCTTCCGGATTGGCCCGTCATTTCCGGCCCGCCATTTCCGGCCCACCAGCCAGGCTCTCTCAGTAGATTTTGAATGTTGATTGGACAGCTTCCCGGTCCTCACATGTCCATTCATTCACTCACTCATCCATTTGTTTAGTACATAGACGTTAATCATTTACTCCGTGCCAGGCAGTGCTGGAGATTCAAAGGCAAATGAGACATCGTCCCTTCCCTGGAGGAAAAGGGGCCCGTGTGGAAAATGGGCAAGTAGCCTCTAATGGTGCAATCACGAAGGTCTGGGAGGCTGTCTACATCCCCAGCCAGCAGCATCGGCACCACACAGGGACATAGGAGACATGTAAAATCACAAGCCTCATCCCAGGCCCGGGGAAACAGAACCTACAATTACCCCAGCATCCCCAGGAGACCCATTTTATACACGGTAAAGCGTGTGGGACTCCGCTGTGATAAGGCATCTTGAGGTCCAGGAAGGCTACTCCCCCAAAAGAGCCAACCCTTGATGGATGCATCAGAAATTGGGGGGATTTCCAGCAGGAAGGGAGAGGAACTTGCCACGGTGCCCCTTTTCTTCTTATTCGTGGATTTTAGGGTTAGAGAGTGGGTTTTTCCACTCCAACAACAAACACATCAAAGGCTATGTGGTATGATGCGAGGAACCCGAGCTGTGGAGTGAGGCCAATCTGGGTCTGACTCTCACATCTTTCTCTTCAAGTTTGTACGTTTCGGGGCGAGGTACTTAACCTTTCTGAGCCTCAGTTTCCTCACCTGTAAATGGGCCTGAATTAGCTACCTTACGGGGTTTTATGAAGACCAAAAATAGAAAGTATGCAAAGTGCCTTAGCACACGGTAGTTACAAAACACATACATGGTAGCTGTTGTTGGTAGCAATGGTTGGCAAACCTGTTCCTATATCATGCCCTGCCTCCCTGTCCAGGGATCTTAGGACTCTCTCCACCAAAAATGTGAAGCCCTAACTCTGAAAGGTTGAATGATCCCCCTCCGCTGTAATGAACTTCAGGGCTGTGGGCCCAGGATGTGTAAGCATCAGCAGGAGGTGTCCAGAGTCAATGCCTGATCCTCGGGTCCCAGGTCACCATCAGCATCTTTGCCAGCTTCATCCAGACCTGCCCAGGGGAGAGGTTGCCCGAGCCGGCTGTACCACCTCTGTCCCATCTCCCGCCCCCCCAATCTCTCCGCAGTTCCCGCCCGATGACCCCAAGGTGAAGACTCAAGGGAAGTGCATGCCTTTCTTCCGAGCGGGGTTTGTCTGCCCGACTCCGCCTTACCAGACCCTGGCCCGAGAGCAGATCAACGCTCTGACCTCCTTCCTGGACGCCAGCTTAGTGTATGGCCCCGAGCCCAGCCTGGCCAGCCGCCTCCGCAACCTCAGCAGCCCCCTGGGCCTCATGGCTGTCAACCAGGAGGTCTGGGACCATGGGCTGGCCTACCTGCCCTTTGACAGCAAGAAGCCAAGCCCCTGTGAGTTCATCAACACCACTGCCCGCGTGCCCTGCTTCCTGACCGGTGAGTCTAGGATGGAAAGAGAGGGGCCCCTGCCGAAACCGATTTGGCTCAGTGTGGATAGAGCGTCAGCCTGCGGACTGAAAGGCCCCAGGTTCGATTCCGGTCAAGGGCATGTGCCTTGATTGGGGGCACATCCCCAGTGGGGGTGTGTGCAAGAGGCAGCTGATCGATGATTCTCTCTCATCGATGTTTCTAACTCTCTGTCCCTCTCTCCTCCTCTCTGTAAAAAATCAGTAAAATATATTTTTTAAAAGAAAGAAAGAAAAAAGAAAAATAGAAAGAAAGAAAAAGGACAAAGGGAGAGAGAACAGAGGAAAGTAAGAGAAATCTCAGGAGGACTCTAGGCAGCTTTCCCACGGCTTCTTCTCATCTTCTGGAAAAACACACACCAAGCCACCACTGCCTCAGGCACTGGTCCAGGACTGGCAGATGGGCCCAGATGAATGCAAAATCTAAGAACATGTGTTCATTGTAAAAAAAAAAAAAAAATTAAGGGAGTCCAGAAAGCGTAAAGAAAATAAGAAAATAAAATTCCACCATCGACAGAAAATCATTGTTAACATTTTAATTCCTATCTTTCTGGGTTTTTTTCCTATTATACATATAGTTCTACATCATTTTACATAATCAGTGTCATACAGTAATGCTCTCTAACCTGGTGTCTGCACTTAATATTTCATCTTAAATATTCTTCTGCAACATGATTTTTAATGGCTGCCTGGTAGCCCATGACATGTCACCATAATTTATTTTACCAAACTGACTTGGAGACAGTGAAGTCATTTCTAGTTTTTCTGTGATTTTTTTTTTATTGTTGTTGTTTTAGGTACTGGACATCCTTACTGGTGAATTTTTGTGCTCCTTTGAATAATTTTATTAAGATAACTTCCTAGAGGAGGAAGTTCCATATTAAGAGGAATGTATATTTTTACGGTGTTTTATAAGCTTGGCACAAAGCCCGCACTCCAGATAGCCTGTGGACACCAAAGCCCCCCCAATTCTGTTCATTCGGGGACTCATGCCCTCCTGGTCCTCTCTGTCTTTGGCTTCTGGAGGCCTTCCCTTTGCCAAAACTTCACTCTCCCAGGACAAACCCTCTGCCCACCCTGGCACGGCAGAGATTTCTTTGTAGATCTTTTAGATTCTGTGTCCACACGGTATTTCCTATCAATCCATACACAAAGCCGAGCCCCTTCCTGCTTTCCACAAAAACACCCACTAAGACCAAGCATTTGTGAATTCAACAGACTTTCCTGATGATGAGAGGACACACGGAGAAGTCCCCAAATGAAGCATCTGGTCTTTTACCATTTACCTGACCCCCATCCTGGTCCTCCTTCCCTCTCTCCTTCTTGATAGCCCCCATCCCCACATTCTTCTTCCTTTACCACACAGAGGAGTTCAGCCCTACCCAGACTCCTGCCCTCAACTTGCTTCACACAGTGAAAAGCACTGTCCCCCTTTTAATCACACCTAAGTGTGTGTGTGTGTGTGTGTGTGTGTGTGTGTGTGTAGCCGAGATTCAACCCTATGGATCCCCACCCCGCCCTCTCTCCATCTGACTTCCCTTAAGTTAACTGCAAGCAGGGGCTTAGGAGAGGGTCCCTGGGACACCATCATTTATGTTTTTGTGCAGGTTACTGGGTTCTGGGGCTGCTCAGGGGGAACCCACCTTTCTGCCTTCTGGGCTTTCAGGAGATTCCAGGGCCTCGGAGCACGTCCTGTTGGCTGCGTCCCACACCCTCTTTCTCAGAGAGCACAACCGGCTGGCCAGGGAGCTGAAGAGACTCAATCCTCATTGGGATGGAGAGAAGCTCTACCAGGAAGCCCGGAAAATCCTGGGGGCCTTCGTGCAGGTACAGAGTCCCAGCACCTTCCTCACGGGCCCTCCTGGCTCTTCCCTCTACTCACCGCCACACGCAGGCTACCTCCTCTGCTTTTCACACCTCCATTTCCCCATCTTCTCCTCCGTTGCTTCTGGCCAATTGTCTCGGTCTTTGAACTCCTCCCCTTTTTTCTTCAACTTCTCTTTCCCAAAATGAATCTCCAGATTTAGAGTATTCAACGGAGTCATTCATATGTTGGCCATGCAGTATGCTCTGTGCTGGTGCCTACAGGGGACTGTAGGTTCCATTGCTCCTGGAGTTGGTACATAGCAGTTATCTTGGTTCTTTATTTGGATTATCTTTTTTTTTTCCAATATGTCGTAGGCATAGTCAATTGTTCTTGTTGACTGGCTGATTGACTAACTAGAAAAGACTTAGAAAGCTTGATATGTTGATATTAAACATGTACATATTTTCAAAATAAAAATTTTGAAACAATTGTTGATTCTCAAGAAGTTGTAAAAAATATATATACATGCATCCAGCCTCTCCAAATGCCAAGATTATGTATAACTATAGTACAATACCAAAAGCAGGAAGTTAACATTGATACAAACCATAGCACTTATTCAGATCTTACCAGTTATAAATAAAATCATGCATGTGTGTGTGTGTGTGTGTGTGTGTGTGTGTGTGTGTGGCTCCATGCAGTTTTATCACATATGTTGGTTCATGTAACCACCACCACAATAAAGATGCTTAACTCCACCCTAACCACAAAACTCCCTTATGATACCCTTAATAGTCATATCCACCCTCGCCTTGCCATACCCCTAACCCTTGGCAACCACTAATCCATTCTCCATCTCCACAGTTATGTTATTTCATGAATGTTACATGAATGAAATCATGCAGTATGAATCCTTTGGAGACTGGCTTTTTACATTAAGTATAATTTCCTTGAGACTCATCCTGCTGAAGATACTTATAGGAAATTGTCCAAAGAATAAAAACTATCTACCTAAACATTACCTGAGTTTAGGCTTGTATTAGTTTATGCAGGCTGCCAGGAATTTATTTTTTCACAGTTCTGAAAGCTGGAAAATCAAGGTGTTAGCAGGCTTGGTTTCTCATGAGGCCTCTTTCCTTGGCTTGCAAGATGGCTGCCTTTCCTCTGTGCCCTGACGTGGTCTTTCCTCTGAGCATGCACCAACCTGGTGTCTCTCCCTCTTCCTGTAAGGACACTGGTCCTATTGATAAAGGGCTCCACCCTTAGGACCTCATTTAACCTTAATTACCTTTTTACGGGCCCAATCTCTGAACACAGTCAGAGCTTCAACACGTGAATTTCAGGGGGACACAATTTCGTCCATAGTAAGGCTTTTTGGACAACAAGAAAAAGAACCCCACTCAAGCCGAAACCGGTTTGGCTCAGTGGATAGAGCGTCGGCCTGCGGACCGAAGGGTCCCAGGTTCGATTCCGGTCAAGGGCATGTACATTGGTTGCGGGCATATCCCCGGTGAGGGGTGTGCAGGAGGCAGCTGGTCGATGTATCTCTCTCATCGATGTTTCTAGCTCTCTATCTCTCTCCCTTCCTCTCTGTGAAAAATCAATAAAAATATTTTTTAAAAAAGAACCCCACTCAGGCCAGTGCAATGTTCAGGACTGGTTCAATCCTATACATGAGTCAAGTGGGAGCTGATAAGGGTTCCTCCTGGAACTCCAGGAAAGGGAGCTCAGTTGGGCCTCAGTTAGGGTTTAGAGCCAGAGACAGGAAACCATCTGGAATGAAAGCAGGTATTCACACTCTGTCCCTCTCTCTTCTCTGCTCCCCTCTCCACCTCTTTGTTCCCCACTCTCTCTGCAGATGAGTTTTCTCTGCTTTTCTTCACATGGTAGAAAATGAAAACCCACATGCTCCCTCTCTCCCGCCCCCGTCCCTTCGGATCAAGTGCCATCAAACTGAGCCAGTCCACTGTGGCCAAAAGCAGGATTCTGTCTCCTGCTGCTCCCCGTAGCCCGAGGAGCAGACCACCTGCTCCACAAAGACTGTGCTGCTGAACAAATTGGAAACAACCAAAGAGTAAAAGAGTAAGAGAAGGACCCATGAGTGCAATAGAATATTATACACACGTAGTTACATCATGGTGAGTTAGGTAGAAATGTGATAAATGTTAAGTGAAAAAGCCAAATGCAAAAGTTTGCTTTCTCTAGGATTACAACTCTTAAAATGTATATTATATCGACAAATACTAGAAAGACTAAACATTAATATAATTATTTTTATGTGGTGGCAAGATTTTCTATTTTTTGAAAAAAATTCTTCATTTATGTTAGTGCATTGTTCTCAGTAAAAACAAAACCAGAAACTGATCTCTCCAGGGTGCAGCATTTCTCGCTGACTTTCCTCATGGCTTGTTTCTCCTTCCAGATCATCACCTTCAGGGACTACCTCCCCATCGTGCTAGGTGTGGAGATGGAGAAGTGGATCCCTCCTTACAGAGGCTACAATCAATCTGTGGACCCCCGGATTTCCAATGTCTTCACCTCTGCTTTCCGCTTCGGCCACTTGGAGGTTCCTGCCACGGTGTCCCGCCTGGATGAGGACTATCAGCCATGGGGGCCAGAACCAGAGCTCCCTTTGCACACCCTCTTCTTCAACAGCTGGAGGATTGTCAAAGATGGTAAGGCCATTGAGCCAGCTGCCACCTGGCTGTCTCACCCTGCAGCCTGCTTTTCAGGAAACCTGGCTTAGAAGTCAGATAGACTAGGCACTTTCTGTATGACGTTGGGTAAGGGAATTCTCCTCATTGGGCCTCAATTGTAAAATGTGGACTGTCATAGTACCTATCTCGTTAGGGTATAAAATTTTAAAAAAAAACCACATATGTGTAGAGCACCCAGCAACAGCTCCTGGCACACAGGGGGTGGTCAATAAATTCTAGTTATTATTCTTTCCTCATCTGGCCTTTAAGGTGCCAGGTTTTTCCTGCCTCCTTTCCCTGGGTCAGGCTTCCCTCATCCCTGTAGAAAGAATTGATGGGTTTGGTAAGTAAATTGCTCTTCTCTGCTCCCCTCTAGGATTTTCCACCACTATTAAGTGCCACGTCAGGGCCATTTTTCTATAGGTTTCTGCTACCTTTTCTATAGGTTTCTGCTATCTTTTCCTATGATGCACCATTCCTCAAGGGAACATATGGAAGGAGAAGGAGCCAACTCTCTGACCCGGAGTTTGGAAAAAATCCTGAAGCTTGCCCTGGCTGGTGTCCTGTTGGAGCATCATCCCATGCACCCAAAGGTCATGGGTTCAATGCCTGGTCAGGGCACATACTCATGTAGCGAGTTCAACACATCCAGTTGGATTGTGTGTATGAGGCACCGACTGATATTTCTCTCTCACATCCATGTTTCCCTTTCTCTTCCTCTCTGTCTAGAATCAATGAAAAAACGTATTCTCGGGTGAGGGTTTTTTAAAAAAGAATTCTGATTCTTATCTTCATGCTATTATTTCACGAATGGCCCCTTTGGACTGCCGCCTCCCCCAGCGCAACAGCACACCCTGCAGGCTGCCCTGAGCTCTTCCCTCCCCACCTGCAGCGGGAGAAGTTCAGTTGGCCCTACTGGAACCTGAGAGAAAATGTCTGGTGGAGGGAGGAGGGATCAGGAGTGGAAGATGCCCACCCTCCCCTCATCCCCAGGCTCCTTGCAGGTGGAATCGACCCTCTGGTACGGGGCCTACTGGCCACGAAGTCCAAGTTGACGAAGCAGGATAAAATGATGACGGGAGAGCTGCGCAACAAGCTTTTCCAGCCCACTCACAAGATCCACGGCTTCGACCTGGCCGCCATTAACATACAGCGTGGCCGGGACCACGGGATGCCTGGTGAGTGGGCCTGGGTCTGACCTGGCCTGGGGAACGTGAAGCTGCTTCCTGGGGTTCTAGAGGACTCTCCTCTATCATCCTGAGGATCGGATCAATTCTAAAAGAGAAGGCAGCTATGCGGATTTTTAAAACTCATTGGCTCATCTGTGAAGTGCCATTTCCCATCCTCCCTAGTGTAGAAACAAGAGGACATATCTGGTACCATTTTGGAGATCCCCCAATGAAAAGAGATCACCAACTGACTTGCTAAACCAGTTTGAAAGCCCATGAAAAAAAAAATTTAGAAAAGGAGAACAGAGAGAAATGGATGGTTATGGGGCCTTTCTTATTTAGACCTAGGGGAGGCAATTTATTATTATCATTACGAGCCAGACTACCTGGCTTCCAATCCCACCTGTGCCAGTTCCAGTTATGTAACCTTGGGCATGTTATCTGACATCTCTGGTCTCCAGTTTCCATCGGGGCTTAGGATAGGGTCTGGACCCACATACCGTGCTAGCCCTAGTGGGACCTCGTCACAAAAGCTGGACTCTCTGGAGCTGATGGAACTGGAGTGCGGATGTCCGTTGGGGAGGGGGGGGGCTTTGGACAAGGGGTCCCTGGTTGCAGCGTCACTCCCTCTGCCTAGGGTACAACTCCTGGAGAGGCTTCTGCAGCCTCTGGCAGCCCCAGACGCTGGCAGAGCTGGGCGCCGTGCTGAAGAACAAGAGGCTGGCTGAGAAGCTGCTGGATCTCTACGGGACCCCTAGCAACATTGACGTCTGGGTCGGGGGCATCGCTGAGCCCCTGGTAGAAGGGGGCCGGGTGGGGTCTCTCCTGGCCTGCCTCCTGGGGAAACAGTTCCAGCAGATTCGAGATGGAGACAGGTAAGTGAAACCTCAGTGGGAGGGCAGAGGGGGGCAGGCCCTTCCCCGAGGTGGGCGTCCCCGCCTCCTGCGTGAGGACGAACACAGACCTCAGCCCTGTTCCCCGTGACCCCCTTCCTCCCCCGTCGGCAGGGCAGGGAAGGGCCAGCAGCAGCTGGCCTATATTCACAGACTGTGCTGCTTCTGCTTCTGCAGGTTCTGGTGGGAGAACCCTGGGGTCTTCACTGAGAAGCAGCGGGACTCTCTCAAGGACGTGTCCTTCTCTCGCCTTGTCTGTGACAACACCCGCATCGCCAAGGTCCCGCCGAACGCGTTCCGGGCCAACAGCTACCCCCACGACTTTGTGGATTGCTCAGCCATCGAGAAGCTGGACCTCTCACCCTGGGCCTCAGTGGGGAACTAGGGACCTTCCACACCCCAGGAAAGCGCCCTTCGGTCCATGATGCCATTTCAAGCAAGTCCAATGAGCACTCCGCGAGTCCTCCACACCCTGTCCCCGCCCTTCTTTCCAGCCAGGTCTTGCTACACTTGCCGGATGCATACCCCACGCGGGCCCAAGGCCAGAGCCTTGGTAATTCCAGTTCTCCCACTTGAAATCCACTGCTCCCGTCCCCTCATGGATGTTTCTAAATCCTCCTTTGTCCTGATGTAGACCTGCCGAGACGTCCTTCCAGCCTAGCTTGCCAGGTGCCCCCTGTCCTCTCCCTGGAATGAGTCTTGGCCGAGGCTGTGGCCTTTGCCCCCTTATCTTTCCTCTTTCTTCTCAACTAGATTGTAAGTTCCTTGAACCAGGGAATATTGACCTGCTTCTGAGGGTCTCTCGTGCCACCCGGCAAGGTGCCTGGCATACAGTAAGCACTCAATAAACGCCTGGTGATTGACTAAAGATGCTGGCAATGACACTGTTCCCTTCTGGGAGGCAGGCCTTGGAATCACTGCCGATTAAGTAACGAGGTGGTCAGTTTCGTCACTAAGAGGTGTGCGCAGGTCTGGGGCGCTGAGAGGGCTTAGTTTGGTAGAATTTCGAAAGCGTGCTCTACGGAGAGGAGGAAAGGAGCAATGGCCACAGAAAGGCGAGCGAGAAGGCCCGGCAATGTCACGGGACCAGGGAGGAAAGCCACGCCTGGATTCCCCTCTGTCTGGAGTTGATTTCCCTTCTTGGAGCCTGGGAGGCCTCTGAAGGGACGTCTCCAGAACATTCCTTGTGCTGCTAGCCAACACATATCCATGTATTCTTTTAAAATGACTCTCTGGCCGAAACCGGTTTGGCTCAGTGGATTGAGCATCAGCCTGCGGACTGAAAGGTCCTGGGTTCTATTCCGGTCAAGGGCATGTACCTTGGTTGCGGGCACATCCCCAGCTGATTGATCTCTCTCTCTCTCTCTCTCATCAATGTTTCTAACTCTCTATCCCTCTCTCTTCCTCTCTGTAAAAAAAAAAAAAAAAAAAATCAATAAAAAATATTTAAAAATATAAAACAAATAAAAATAAAATGACCCTCTGGCCCTAGCCAGTTAGCCTGTCAAGAGCACATACATGCCCGGGGTGTGGGCTCGATCCCCAGGAGGGGGTGTGTAGAAGGCAGCCGATCAATGATTCTCTCTCATCATGGATGTTTCTATACCTCTCTCCCTCTCCCTTCCTCTCTGAATGCAATAAAAAATGTATTTAAAATAAATAAATTAAATAAAATGACTCTCTGGGTAAGGTCAGCCCAGCCAGGGCCTCCAGGTGACCTCCCCTGGTGGGCTGGGGGTGGGGATGGATGGGAGGTACTTAACCATCTTGTGGGAAGAGGCCAGAAGCCGGAAGACCTGGGCTGTAGCCCTGGCTCTGGTATCCACTTCTTCAAGGCCTCGGGGAAGCCCCTTCACATCTCAAAGCACCATGCTCATCGCCAGTGAGCTGAAGGTAAGCATTATGCCGCTATGGCGAGGCCCTAATGTGGCCCGGGGCTCCCACGGGTACGTTAGCGCTAGCATCCTGCACACTTCCGGGCTCCCAGCTGAGGGTGCCCCTCCCTAAACGTGGGGAGAAGGAGGGAGAGGGAATCCATCTTTCAGAGTATAGGGGTCGTGCTCCGCGCAATAGGGAAGAACCCTCCTCCCTTGTCTCAGCTCTGGCCACAGAAAGCCAGGACTGAGAAGGAGCCCGCCACGTGAGGGTGTCCCTGAACCATTGTGGCTGCTGCAGGAATTCAGGACCCAGAGGTCCCTTCCCATCACACCTCCGCTCTTGACTTCTTGCAGGACAGTCTCCTCCATTTCCCAGCACCTGACACACGACTGAGACAGAGTGAGCGTGTAACAAGCACGTACTAGAGCAGTGAATGAACATGGGAACTTGGTGGGCACCATTCCTGTTTTCCAGGTGATGTGGGAGGACCGGTGGGGGAGGAGGGTTTGGCCCAGCCCCGAGGCTTCTAAGAACGGACTGCCTCCCACGTGTGGGTCAGCTAAAGGAAGACTGCTGGACACCCTCACCCCCAATCCAGAAAACACAGGGCCCTGAGGCACAGACCACACTGGGTTCAAGTTCAGAACCCAGAGCAAGCCCCAGGTTGAGACTAGCCCTATATTGCAAACACACCGTAAAGATCCCCGCCAGTGCCACTTTATTGTCATAAATGTCAGGTACAAGCAAATGGTACAAAAGAGCCAGCGTGCCCCAGTTCCTCTCCAGGCCGCTCCTGTGAATAAGCAAGAGAACAGGGTAAGGAAGCAGAGAAGGGAGCCGGGGACTGAGCCTGGCTCGCCTCGGCCCATCACCCAACCACCGCATCCAGCCCAGGTGCTAACGGCCTTTCCTCCGGGGCCCCTGGTTCGCCTTTTGGCCGGGACACTGTTGAGGCGTAAGCTCCACGAGGGAAGAAGCAGTGTCTGCCTTTCTCTGCGGTCCCCACGCCTACCACAGTGCCGGGCAGATAGCTCGGTGGTCAAAGAACGCGAGGATGCAAACGAGCCCTGTGAGGAACCAGGACCGTGTAACAGGAGCTGCTCCCCAGGAGACTCGGGCTTTGAAAGATCGAGTAACGTTGTTCAAGGTCGCGCCACCGGTAAGCTGCCCAGCAGGGATTTGAACCCAAGCAGGCCCGGCTCCTGAGCTTCTTGTGCTCCTCGCCAATCCACTCCGCTGACTTCCACACACGTAATACTCACAGACACAGCAAACACACCACAAAGAGGACACGCATAACCCAGCACACAGCACACTACCCTCGTTCACGGATAACACACGCACGTACACATAATGCAATTTATAGACATTGCACAGGTGCATGCATGCGTGCACACACGCGCGTGCACACACACACACACACTCACACACACACACACACACACACACACATGAATGCATGTCTAGTCATTTGTTTTCTCGGCCGGCACCCAGAGCAGGGGGGGGGGGGATAGAGGGGGGGCTAGGGAAGAAAGAGCTGTGGTTGCCGTTGCCAGCCCAGGGGGGGCCCAGCCTTCGCCTCCTGGCTGCACCCCCTTACCCAGCCTCTAGTCCTTCTCCCTCCAGGAACTCAGGTCCAACTTGGGGACACTAGTGCACTTGACAAAGTCCCGAGGGAAGGTGTTGGACATGAAGATGTTGTTCTTGGACACAGTGGTGATGCCGGTGTTGTCGCAGATGACGCGGGGCAAGCTGATCCCGGCCAGGGCCTGCTGCTGCTGTGGGCTGAATACGCCCTTGTTCTGCCACCAAAACCTGCGTGGGGACACCGCGGCCGTGGCACCTGAGGCTCTCCGGAGGCTCTCCAGGGCACCCCCTGGCTCGAGCCACCCCCTGGATGCCAGAGAACCACAGCAGACACCGCTCCTCCGGCAGAGGAGAGCCCCGGGCCCTCGGGCCACCGGGCGTTTCCAAACGCGTGAAGCCCCACTCCTCCATGCACAGAGCAAAGCCCAGCTGGCCAGACGCCCTCCCCCGGCAACCTGCGGGCACCGCTAACGCCGGACAGGGAGCGGGGCCCGCACTGGGGGGCCCTGGCCTGAGCCGCACCCACGGGGATGGAGGGAATCTTGGGGGTGTTTATCATCTGCCCCCACCCCCCACTAGAGAGGGACACCTTTTTCTAATCTCCCCAAAGGCACACCACAGGCAGGCGGGGCGAGACGTAGGTACGACAGATGTCAGAGCCACGACGAAATGACGCGAGGAGAAGCATGGGTCTGTTCCGTGGTGACTGACAGCACCACGGCGGCCCCCGAAACCCAGAGAAGGAAAGGGTGGCATTTTCTCTGTCTTCCCTCCCTCACAGCCGGGGGGGGCCCAGGTCCCTCCTTGCCGCACCCCCAGCAGGTTCAGAGCACATGCAAGCTCCCCTTAAGGTTCCCTGGGAAGCCATGGGTTCCTTCCCAGCCCCTCATTTCCCCGGAAAAAGTCGGGGACCCAAGAGATTAGGGGCGGGCCCGGGGCCACACCGCGTGCCTGGGCCCCCCCACCTGCCTCCTCACCGGTCGCCATCGCGGAGCTGCCTGAACTGGGTCCCGATGATGCAGGCGAGGAGCGGCCCCACGCGGCCCTTGCTGTTCAGGGGCTCGGCCACGCCGCCCATCCAGATGTCGATGTTGTTGGGCGTGCCGTACTGCGCCATCAGCTTCCTGGCCAGCTCCGCGTTCCTCAGCACCGTGGTCAGCTCGCCCTCCGTCTGGGGCTCAGACAGCCCACAGAAGCGCCTCCAGGCATTGTACCCTGTGTCGGGGGGAGCGGGGAGGTGGCGGTGGGTGCGCCTCAGCAAAGGCTCCTTCCCGGCACACCGAGGCCATGTGCAGAGACACCGAAGGGAGGGGAGGTCGCAGAAGGGCTTCTCCCGGGCTACAGGTCCCTGGGGGAACCCTGACCCGTTAGCCCAGGCCGAGGGGACAGCCGAGCTGCTCCAGGCCCCTCTCTGTCTTTGCTTTGCCCTCCCACCCTAAAGCAAACCCTCAGTTGGCCTTAACTCCTGTCTCCTGTCGGGTCCGAGCACAGGGGCCTCTCACGGCCCCCCTCTGGAGACCTCAGACCCGTGAGGGGTGACGTGTGCCTAGAAGGCTCAGCCACGATGGCTGTGCCGTTCGTTACACAGGCACCGGCTTCGAGGCCCGGCTGGCTCGGGTTCCCGCTCTGTTCCTGACTTGGCTGGGGAACCCAGGCAGGTCTGGCATCCCTGCAAGCCTGTCTCCTCCTGGGTAAGATGTGCGTGATGACGCTCTCCCCCCTCAGAGGTCATGTAAAATGGAGCTAAATGAAAAGATGATGGGCCAAGGTCGGTTTGGCTCAGTGGTAGAGCGTCGGCCTGCGGACTGGAAGGTCCCGGGTTCTATTCCGGTCAAGGGCATGTACGTTGGCTGCGGGCACATCCCCAGTGGGGGGTGTGCAGGAGGCAGCTGGTCGATGTTTCTCTCTCATCAACATTTCTAGCTCTCTATCCCTCTACCTTCCTCTCTGTGAAAAATCAATAAAATATATTTTTTTAAAAAAAAGAAATGATGAGGGAGACGGATTTTCAGACTCTGGGGGGTAAGGGGGTTGGCTCCACGTGTGAGGGTTTCAGCGATGAGGAGGAGGCCGGGCGTTACCGGAAATGGACAAGGTGGGCCCAGGGAGGGGTAAGGGCCTGACCTCAGACCGATTCCTAAGACCAGGGTGCTGGGGCTGGAGGAAGCCTCGGGTAGCTGGGGACACGGGAGCGAGGATGGGGGCGGGGAGGACCCTGCAGCCCCCCCTCCCCCCAACCTGGGAGGCCGTGGTCCCGGCTGCGCTGTATGTTCAGAGCGGGCAGGTCCAGCCCGATCCGCATGACCTGCTCGAACAGCCGCTCCCGGATCTCATCCACCACAATCTGGTTCTGCCGGTTCAGCTTGGCGGGGGTGGCCATGAGGCCCCGGAGGATGGGGTCGATGCCACCTGGGGGGCAAGAGGAACATAGGTTGGGGGGCAGTGGTGTCTGGCTCAGTCTCAGAGCTCAGGTCGGCGTCCGAGGGAAGTCCACCGTAGGGCCAGGTGGATTGCAGAAGAGGGCGGGGCACACGCAGCTCCTGGTGCCCAGGTGGTCCCAGTGGGAAGGCTCTCCCTGGGGCATCGAGGTCTCGGGGGGGTTATGCCATTCGGACTTGCAAGGTCAGGGTGCTCCCAACGCCCCTGACCTCTGGGGTCTGGGCGTCACAGCACGCAGCGGGGAGCCGGCCCCCTATGAGCCGTCGCCCCCCCATTCCGTATTGTTAGCTATAGAAGCAAGTCAGGCAAACGGAGGCTGGGAAGTCAGACCAGACCCCCCAGAAGTGGAAGGAAAGAGGATTTCTCCTGCCCTGGCTCCCCGCGGCCAAACCCACCCTTGTCCCCCGACCCTCAGCCGCCAGCTCGCTCTCTCCCGGCCGAGGTCCCGCTCACCTTCCAGCACAACCCGCCAGGAGGCAAAAAAGACCTTGCTGAGCGGAACTCGGGGGTTGGGGCCCGTGGGCCTGTACTGACTGTCCAGGCGGAACATGAAAGGCTGGATGAGGGTGTGGCCATAGCGGAAGGCGTTGGTGAAGACGTTTGCGATCCGAGGGTCCACCGAGTCGTTGTAGGAGCGGTACTTGGGCAGGTACTTCCGCAGGGCCTCCGGACCCAGCACCAGAGGCAGGTAGTCCCGGTAAGTGATGATCTGAAGAAAAGTCGCTCAGAGCGGCCTCTCCACGCACCCCTCCCCGCAGAGGTCGCCACCTGCTCCCGCCTTGGGGGACGCCCGGGAACTGCCACCCGCAGCACCGGATCGAAGTCTAACGGAATGGCACCCAGGGCATAAGCAGAGCTTTTGCCCGCTGTGTGACCTTGGGCAAGTTATTAACCTCTCAGAGCCTCGGCTCCTAGAAGGTAAATTAAAGGTAATTATGCTGCCGAAACCGGTTTGGCTCAGTGGTAGAGCGTCGGTCTGCGGACTGAAAGGTCCCGGGTTCGATTCCGGTCAAGGGCATGTGCATTGGTTGCAGGCACATCCCCAGCAGGGGGTGTGCAAGAGGCAGCTGGTCGATGTTTCTCTCTCATTGATGTTTCTAGCTCTCTATCTCTCTCCCTTCCTCTCTGTAAAATATCAATAAAATATATATTTTTTAAAATAAAGGTAATTATGCTGCCCTCTGCCTGGGATTAAATAAAAAAAGGGGCTCTGTTAGTCATTGGTAACTCCCCTCGACCTGGAGTTATCGATGTCTCCTTTCTCTTACTAAGTGAAAAACTCCTTGCAGGCCATGATTATATCTCATTTCTCTTGGAACTGCCCAGTGCCCAGCAAGTACCTGGCTCCCAGCAGGGTTCAATACATGACGGTGGGAGGGGAGGCAGGAAGGAGAAGGACCGCCCACCCTAGGTGACTTCCCCCAGTGAGGAAGAGATGCATGACAGCCTCACTCTAGAATTCCAGACTCTGGAATTTCCTCTGAGGCTTAAATGAATCTCACTAAAATTCTTGGTGCCGCTGAAACCGGTTTGGCTCAGTGGTAGAGCGTCGGTCTGCGGACTGAAAGGTCCCGGGTTCGATTCCGGTCAAGGGCATGTGCCTTGGTTGCGGGCACATCCCCGGTGGGGGGTGTGCAAGAGGCAGCTGGTCGATGTTTCTGTCTCATCGACATTTCTAGCTCTCTATCTCTCTCCCTTCCTCTCTGTAAAATATCAATTTAAAAAAATTCTTGGTGCATCTCAGACACTCACCCTCTGCTCCTGCAACTGTCTCCCCTACCAGAGTTTTAAAAAGGTGTGTGTGTGTGTGTGTGTGTGTGTGTGTGTGTGTGGTCTCCAGGAGAGGATGGGGGCTGGGGGTGCTGGAACATCAAGGGTTGGAAGAGAGAACCAGGAACACTGGCCGGGAATACACAAGGTTAAGGAGGTGGGAGTGAGCTACGATAAGGCCAAGAGGAACAGGTGAGTGGGTAAAAGAGCCAAGGGTGACAACGAGGGGAAGGAAAGGAGAGGAATTTACGGAACTGCTACTTTAGACCCACCCAGTTGACCCTCCCAGGTTCACCCTCAATGGACAGAAGAATAGACAGGGGAGCGAGCCTGGGAAAGAGAAGACGGAAGACAAGCATCACTTGTCAGGCATGCAGCACCGCCCGGTGTTTTCATACATGTCCTTTACTCTTTGCAGTATCATGGATGAAGAAGCGGAGGCTCCCGAGGTTAAACTTCCCAAGGTCAGGCAGCATGTGCCAGGGGGCACCTGTGGGTCCCAACTCTGCCTGAGCCCTGGCATCGCCGGTGCTCAGGATCACTACCTACCTGGATCATGGCTCCCACAATCTTCCGGGCTTCCTGGTAGAGCCTCTCTCCGTTCCAGCGGGGATTCAGGCGCTTGAGCTGGGTGGCCAGCCGGTTGTGCTCCCGCAGAAAGAGTGTGTGCATGGAGGTGAGCTCAGGCATCTCACTGGAACGGGTGTCCCCTGAGGATGGAGGTCACTCCTAAGTCCTCCGTCCCAGCAAGGACTTGTTCCATTGAAACCCCCTCCCCTGAAATGCCTTCTACCCAGCCCACCCCTCTTTGCGCACCACGTTCAGATCACACCTCCCCTGCCCGTGGTGATTCCCCCGTCCACCACAACAGCTCTTTCCTTGGTCTAGGGCAGGGGTGGGCAAACTTTTTGACTCGAGGGCCACAATGGGTTCTTAAACTGGACCGGAGGGCCGGAACAAAAGCAACCTGACCATGCTGGCACTCATCTTGGGCTGCTGGTGAAGGAGCGGAGGGGAGAGCAAGAGAACCCTCCGCTCTTTCGGCTCCGCGGGCCATAGTTTACCCACGGCTGGTCTAGGGGCACTGCTGGTCAGAGAGGTTCATTCAATAGGGGTCACCTCTGACATAGGACTTGCTGCCTTCCCGTCCCTGAGACTGGGAGCTCCTTGAGAACAAGGCTTGCTGTCTTTTGCCTTTTCTTGTCTCTGACCTCTCACACCCCCCCCCCCCACACACACACACACGTAGACGCACAAGGTCTAACACAGCGCTTGGTACAAAGCAGGAGAGCTGAGAACACCGCCTGATTGATTCCCTTGATTTAGGGGACGCCGGAAAACAGCATGCCTGTTGGCCCTCCCTACTTCCGTGCCCATGTCAGGAGCAGCCGATGATCTCAGCATTCTAACTGGCTACAATCAGACGCGACCTCGGAACCCTTCTCAGCACGGGACTCTGGAAAGCCCCTACCTTGTGAGTTCACTCTGATCAAAGTCGCCATCCCCACCCTGACTACATGCTAAACTGTGCCGCCCATTCAGGGAAGGGGGCTAAAACACGGGGTGTTGGAAGTCCATTCCTGAGACTGTTCCAAAAAAAAACGGGGTCAGACCCCTGGTCCCTCTGGTCCTCCCCCCCCTTCTCTGGAAGGGCTCAAGGCCCGCTTCAGCAGGGCACTGCGTCTAGGCCTCACCAGCTCCAAAGGCCGGTGGGAAGGAAACTCCAGGACAGCAGCGTTGCCATCCCAGGAGCTGCCAGAGATCGTGATGATCCAGGTCTGGGAGAGGCAACTTGCCAACCCAGGCTGGAGGTGGCCCAGACTGGCTGAGGAGGGCAGCTCTTCCCTCACTAGCCCCAAAAAGCCCACACTGCGCTCCTCCCCAGGGCTCAGCCGTGAGAAGCCACGGGGAGGGGAGGTTGGGAGGTCACAGGCAAGGGCCCAGGCCCACTATTGGATCTACATTATAAGCACAGTGGCGGACGGAAACCGGTTTGGCTCAGTGGTAGAGCGTCGGTCTGCGGACTGAAGGGTCCCAGGTTCGATTCCGGTCAAGGGCATGTGCATTGGTTGCGGGCACATCCCCGTGGGGAGTGTGCAGGAGGCATCTGATCGATGATTCTCTCTCATTGACGTTTCTAGCTCTCTATCCCTCTTCCTTCCTCTCTGTAAAATATCAATAAAATATATTAAAACAAAAAAACACAGTGGCATAGCTCTGATTGGTGCAGCTCAGTTGGTTGTACATTGTCCCGAACACCAAAGAGGTGCTGGTTCAATTTCCACATGTCCGGGCTGCAGGCTTGATCCCTGGTGGTGGAGTGCAGAGAGCAGTTGATCAGTGTTTCTCTCTCTCCTTCCCTCTCCCTTTTAAGATAAATTTTAAAATTGTTAATAATAATAATAATAAAAACAACCCACAGATAAAATGAAATGTAAAAATAAAGAATGCATCTCTTACCTAAGTATGTTCTGTTAGTAATAACAAGCAAACAAAAAACATTGAGGCACATTTTACAAATGTCCAACCACTATGCTATATGCCTGAAACCAATGTGCATAATGAAAGCGCCATATGCTAACTGGACCACAGGTCCTTCTGGGCGACCTTTCAGACGAAGCCGGGTGGCAGATTTCATTTCTCACACAGATTTCATGCACTGAGCTTCTAGTATACAATCATATTGAATGAATGTCAACTGGAATTGCAAAACAAAAATTTAAAAATAAAGTTCAAGACAACTAAGAGACCCAGTGGGGGGGGTGGGATTGGAAAATTTCTGAGCTATGGGCACCATCCCTGCCCCAATGGTGTCCCCAGGGCCGCCAGCTGTTCACGGTTTAGACTCCCCCTCTGTCTCATGACAGGGGCTCGAGATGGGCAGGGGGTGACATGGAGCATCCCTGCCCAGCTCTCGGTGGGAGCCGCCAGCCAACCTCAGGCTGTGGAGCCCGTGGAATGCGGCTAGCGCCGTGGAGAAACCGGCTGCTTAATGTACATGAATTTAAAGGAACATAACATTTAAATGCCAACAGCTGCCTGTGGCTCGTGGCCACTCAACTGACCATGTGGTTCAAGAGGGTGATGGCCTCCCATTGTTCTCTGTCCCTCAGCTCCCTGGCCCCGGGGACCCACCCCACTGTCCTCCCTGCCGGAGTCCAGAGGGAAAGAGAGACAGACAGAGAAGCGAATGGACAGAGGCTCCTCCGGCCATCCCTGAATCTCCTTCTTAGGTCTGAGTTTTTGTGTGTTTTTGTGTTTGTGTGTGTGTGTGTGTGTGTGTGTGTGTGCCCCCCTTTCTGGCTCCATCAACTTGTCACCGAGGCAACTGGAATACTATCACGACGTTGGTGAGGGTACAAGCTGCTTACAAACAGGCCCTCCTGTGGCTCCGGAAGGGGGCACCCCTGTGCCACCCCCCCCCACCCCGTCCCAGACCGGGCCTGACCTGCCAGGAAGCAGCGGATGTTGGCGGAGCGGTTGGTGAGGAGGCAGGGGTCGTCGTGCAGGCAGTCGAAGGGCAGCAGGGCCCGGCCGTTGTCACTGAAGCGGTCGTTGACGGCCATCAGCCCCAGCTCGTTGGACGTGTTGCGGAGCTCCTTGGCCAAGTGGTCCTCGCTGCCGTACACCATGCTGGCGTCCAGGAAGGAGGTGAGCGCGTTGATCTGGTTGCGGATGGTGATGTTGTTGTCCGTGCAGGCCGGGCAGGAGCGGAAGAAGGGGATGCAGTCCCGCTGGTTCTTGATGCGGGGGTCGTTGGGCGGGATCTGTGCACGCAGAGGGAGACCCAGCGGGCTCACCCAGGCGGGGACGGTGGGCAGGAGTGGCTCTCCCCCTGCCCACCCTCCTGATAGGCCTTGATCCCACCTCGGAAAAGCAGCCTGCCGCTGAGAACCAGAAGGGGGCAGACCCAGACACCAAAACAGGGTCCCTCAAGACTTCTGGCTTCCTCAGACTACAGGGGGGCTTATCAAGAACCAGAAGGGGGCAGACCCAGACACCAAAACAGGGTCCCTCAGGACTTCTGGCTTCCTTCAGACTACAGGGGGGCTTATCGAGGCCCACGGGGATCCCCGTCTGAGCTTCTCCGTGCAGAGTGCTAGTCGTCATCAGCTCCAGGGCCGATGACCAGAACGCTGGGCTGGGGACGGGGGGCTTCTCGGAGGTGAACCCACCAAGTCCTCCGACCTTCCCCCTTCACATCCTATCTCACTACCTCTCTGCTCTGGGTCTGCTCCTCCTTCTCGCTCCTCTTCTTTCCCCTTTCCTGTTCTGGTCTCTCCTCCGGGGTCCCTTTCCTGCCTCTCGGGTTCTCCTTCCTTCTCTCCTAACTCTCCCTACACAAAGCAGCCAGGCCCCACAACCCAGGTTCTGGGAAACGTGGTGGCGGGGGAAGATGCCTCTTCGTGGGGAGGAAAGGAGACTGAGCACCGGGTACCCATGCACACAGGTTTAGTGGAAGGGCCTCAGTTGCGGGTAGGAGGGGTTGGGGGGGGGGGGGAAGAGGGGGACCAGCCTTCCTAGGGAGCTAGGGAAGGAAACCTGAGCACAGAGGGAGGTGGCCACTTCTAGGAATGATGCCTGCCTTCCTCCTCCCCCCCTCCAACCCGGCAGGCGGGCGGGAAGAAGGGAGCACCTTGAGCGGAAAGCAGGGCGGCTGCTGCAAGCAGCTGGTCTCGCAGTTGAGGCCGCTGACGAAGGCGACCCGCGCGGCGGGCTCGGGGGTGAAGTCGAGGTCGTGGTCGATCAGCTGGCCCCACTGCATGAACAGGAGCGAGCGCTCCTGGTCCTGGGTCAGCTGCTCCGTGGGGAAGCGCACGATGGCGTTGGAGACGGCGCGAGCCTGCGGGGCACGGGCGGGCGTCGTCAGGGGCGGCCCCGGGGGCCCGCCCTGGGGCCCGGGGTCCACGCCCTTCCCCGCCGGCCGGAGCTCACCAGGGGCACCGGGAAGCCGCCGCGCTTGACCCCGGGCGTCCAGCCGTAGGGCAGCGAGACGCCGTCCTCGTATTCCGCCGGCAGCCAGCGCGCAAAGGCGCGGTTGGAGGCGCCCAGCGTCGGGTGGCGTCTGCGGGGACAGGACGCGGACGCTAGGTGGCGCTGCGCGGGCCAGGCGCCGGGGACACAGGCCAAGGGGCCACCCCGCGCCCCGCACACCTGTTGTTGCACATCCCGGTGATGGTGCGGTACTTGCCCCCCTCCGGGCACGTCACCCCCACGTCCCGGTAGGCGCAGCCGCTGGACTTGGACAGCAGACTCAGCTGGGCGGGCGTCAGCACGTCTGCGGGCAGGGGAACGAGGGGTGGCGGGAGCTGAGCCCCTCGCTTCCCATCCTAGGCTGAGAAGCCTTGGTTGGGGAGGGGAGGCTCGATGTCCCTGAGAGGAGTTTAGGGGATGAGGGGGTGTGGGGGTGAAGGGTGTGGATCTCTGGGAGGGGGTGGAGTCGCTGGGAGGGGTCGCTGGTGGAGCCAGCAAGCGCTGGGGTGCAGGGGCGGCAGTACCGGTGACATTGAAGGGCCTGGACAGCAGGGGCCGCAGCTTCCCCTCCAGCAGGCTCAGGGCCACGTGCAGGTAGTCCGCAGCCCTCACGGCGGTCCTGGTGGCCGCCACTGGCTGCTTGAAGTAGGACAGGAGCTCCATGGGGCTGGCCGACCGGCTGCGAAGCCGCTGCTTGATGCTGCGTGGACAGGGGAGGCAGGAGGGCCGGAGACAGTGGGCGGGGATGCTCCGCAGAGCCCCAGCCCCGCAGGCGGACACACGGGACAGCGGGACAGACTCAGGCAGGGTATGGACCTGGGTGTCCAGGCAGAGGCAAGGCAAGGCTTTGAAGAGGTTCCCACACTCAAAGACTGACAGACAGACAGACCGCGGGCCCCGCGCCCCACTCCCCATGCCTGCTTCTTTCCCCAAAGGCCTGGCAGCCTTGCCCGGAGCCGGGCAGCGCCTGGCACCCACCTTTCCCGTCGCTCCTTGTAGGCCTTGTCCACGAGCCGTTTCGCCTCCTCCATGCAGGTCACGACCACGGAGGTCTCCACCTCCCCCAGGGCAGCTGCCCCGAAAAGGGGTGGCGAGGTCAGGATTGGGCCCAGAGCTCCCCCCACCCCACTTCCCGTGAGACCCCCCAGAGCCAGGATGGCCTTCACTGCGGAAGGAGTCCCTGGAACTTAGACCCGCCCCCCCTCGCACCCCCTTTCCCTTCCTTCCAGACCGTTACCTGGAGCAGCGCCCTCAGAGGGCCGGGGCAAGGCCAGCGTGGCCAGCAGCCCGGCGAGGGCCAAGAGCGGCTTCATCCCTGCAACGAGACCCCGAGCCCAGTCAGCGCCCAGAGGTCACGGGGCCTGTGGGAGAAGAGAGCCCCGCCATCCCGCGCCTCCAGCCCCTCCCTTGCACCTCCCTACCGCAGGCCCACCTCACTAGGCCTACGCCTATGGTCAGAGCCCAGGCCTCCTTGAGCGAGGGGTGCACAGTGCCCCCCCTTTGCTAGCTTCGGCCACTCAGCCCCCCAGGACCTGACTTCCGAAGTTCCCTGGCATTGGCACACCTCTCAGCTGGCTCTAGGCTTTTATGTCCTCCGAGGTGGGGGGTTGGGGTGGGGGGAGGGAGTTGGGGCAGGCAAGGCCCGCCCCTAGAGACTGAGCCCTCTCTCCTCCCCCCACTGGAAAGAGGTCCCTAAATGGGGAGAGAAGGGCAGGAAGGGAGGGTGCAGAACTGTCCCCTTGTCTAAGCCCAAGGAGGTGCAGACAACCACCTCCCCTCCCCGGTTTCTGATCAGACCTAGTATCCGGGGTTCCTTTGCAAAGGACGACAGTCAGGAACCAGCAGGCTGAACAATGAAGGGACCTGGAGAGACACCGGAGGAGGAGGGAAGGTAAAGGGGAGACCTGGAGTGATGATGATGATGATCCCGTCAGCCTCAGGGTACTGTCCCCACCCCCAGCTGTCACCTGGCCCCTGAGGCCGACCCTGGTGGGCAGCCGCCCATTCCGGGTAAGGGCTAAGGGGACAGGAAGTCTGGCTGGAGACCGTTGGGTTTCACAGGAAAGAGGACCCCCCGGGGGCTACGGGCTCAGGACCAAGGTAACTTCCTCTATCTCTCTCTTCCTCCCCTCTCTTCCTGGGCTTTTGGGAGGGGGCTGCCTCCAGCACCCCCACCATCTGCTCCCAGATATCGGGAACCGGGCTGTGGTTAGGGGTCAGTTGGGCGATGCGGCCCAAGGCCTCTCTGAGACAAGACCGACGCAGCCAAGACTGGGGCTGGACTTCAGGCCTGTTCTGAGGTAGAAGAGGGGGACGTTTCTCCCCTGAAGCAGGCTGGCAAAGGGGCCGCCGTTCTCAGGAGGAAAAGTGCCCTGGGCCTAATGACTGCGTTTGTCCACCTTCCTGGGACCTCCTCAGCCTGGGCGCACGTCAGCCATGGCTCCCCTGTCCTGCTTGGTCGAGCCGCACCTCCTACTCCAGCCGCCTGCCTGCCTGCCCTCGCTCTTGTCTTCTATGCCCAGACCACATCTTCTTGGTGAAGGAATAAGGGACGGCAACACACTCAGAGCACCGCTCCAGAGCCCTGGGGGGAGGGGGGGGGCAATGAGAGAGAAGACATTCTTCCAGGCTTGCTTTGCTAGGTGTGAACTTGGACAAGCAACTTTTTTTTTTTAATCTTTATTGTTGAAAGTACTACATACATTTCCCCTTATTCCCCATTGGCCCCTTCTAGCCCCCTGGACAAGCAACTCTTTGTGAATCAGGTCCTACAGTTTTATAGACTTTTAAAGATACTTTTTAAATCCTGTACGAAATATATTTCCAGCCGAAACCAGTTTGGCTCAGTGGATAGACCATCGGTCTGCAGACTGAAAGGTCCCAGGTTCGATTCCCGTCAAGGGCATGTACATTGGTTGCGGGCACATCCCCAGTAGGGGGTGTGCAAGAGGCAGCTGGTCGATGTTTCTCTCTCATCAATGTTTCTAGCTCTCTATCTCTCTCCTTTCCTCTCTGTAAAAAAATCAATAAAATATATTTTTAAATACATATATATATTTCCATTCACAAAAAAATGATAGAACACAAGCACAAAGTTTAAAAAATCAAAATTACTTATAATTAAGTGAGGGTATATGTATTATTTTTTCTTTCCAGGATTGTTGTTTTTTACATAAATAAGCAGGAGATTCATCATTCACCGATAATCTCATGTCATAATTAGATATCCTATGTGTAGATATCATATGTATTTTTTGATATATATATTTATATATATATATATATATAAAGCCAGAAACATCAGACCAGCTGCCTCCTGCACACACCCCCACTGAGGACGTGCCCACAACCAGTGTACATGCCCCTGACCGGAATCGAACCTGGGACCTTTCAGTCCTCAGACCGACGCTCTGTCCACTGAGCCAAACCGGTTTCGGTGATATCATATGTATTTTAAATAATGGTAAGAACAGACTTTAAATATTGCTTTATGAACCCACGTTCAGTATCTAACAATGTAGCCTGGACTTTTATGTTACCAAACATAGATTTCCTTTATTTTTACGTCTGCTTGGTATTTTCGTATGCAGTACGATGATTCATTCGGTAATCCTCTCTTGTCGGGTACTGGGTTCGTTTCCTATGTTCACTATGATAAGCAGAACTAGGGTCAATGTCCATGGAGCTAACCTCTAGTCTCATCTTCGATCATTTCCTTAGGCAAGAAGTTCTGAAAGTAAAATTGCTGTATATTTGGGTATCTACATTTTTAAGGCTTTTTACAAAAAGAACAAAAAATTGTCACATGGCCTCGTGAAATTGCACGCCCACCCCTCCCATTAGCACGCGAGCACTCACTCCAAGGACCCTCATCAATTCTGACGATTAGTGTCCTTTCGCTCTCTCAAGGAAATTGCCAAGGCTCTAGTGGGAAGAGACGTTTAGTGAAAGCTCACTTGGCACAGGTGAGAGAGAGGGCGTGAAAGAAATGGCGGCCGAGGGCAGCACGGTGGCGCCGTGCGGAATAATCTAGCCAGGTCTCCGGATGTCCACACCAGCACTCTTTGCCCAATGGCCTCCACACACTGTTTCTGACCTTTAACTCGGGCATTTATTCCACAGGTATTGACTGAGCCCTTGCATGTGCCAGGCAGGTACTGTGCTGGCCACTAGGCGTACACCCCTGAGCAAAGAGCAAGCCTTGTCCTGGGGCAGTGTTTCCCAAAGTGTGGTACGCATACCCCCAGGGGTACGGGAAGAGTTTGGCGGGGGTACGCGTTGCACCGTGCGCCGTGCTTACCGTAGCTGCGCCTAACTCTACGTTCTCATGAGTCAAGTCAATGTCATCCTTCTCATTGATACAAATAAATGTTATTTACAATATAACTTTTATTTATATTTTATTATGAATAATTTTATTTTTCTTTTATTATTATTTTGTGTATGTACCAAAAAAATAAAAAATAAATATATTTTGATTGTTATTAAAATACATCCTTTTTTATTTTTGACGAGGGGTACCCAGCATTACGAAAATAATAGAAGGGGTACACATATGTCAAAAGTTTGGGAAACACTGTCCTGGAGGATTCACAGGAGGACGCATAAAGGCCCCCCAATGGCCCCCCAAGAGTTGTGTGCAGGGTTCTTTAGGAGCAGCGAAGAACAGCACTTGGACCAACTTGCGGGGGGGGGGACCTAGAAAAGCTTTCTCGAGGAGTTGGTGCTTGGGATTATCCTGAAGGCTGTTTAAAAGCTGGCTAAGTGGACACGGCACAGGACCGGACACAGGTGGGCTCCCTGCAGACCATTATACCACGAGACACGGGCGGGGTCGGGTGGGATGAGGCAGAGGCCAGGACCCAGCCTCCTCTGACCTGGAGAAGTCCTTGTCCTGGAGACTCCAGGGAGCCGCAAAGGCTGTACAGTGCCCGGTCACAGTTCTCCTTTAGAAACCTCACTTGGGCAGCAGAGCGGAGGGTGCGCGGGGGCGGGGACGGGGCAGGCCCGGAGGCCAAGAGCTGGGCCGGAGGCGCCCTGATGATTCACGGGCCTCAGAAGGTCACCCCGTTTTCCTCGGGGGAGGCAATGAATGTTTGAAAAACGAGAGCCTTTTCAAAGAACGAGGTGAAAATCCCCTTCACTCTCTGCCCACGTGGTAGTGGGAGAATTCTCAAGACGTAGAAGCTCCACACCATCTGCCTTTGGCTCGGGGCCGGGGCCTGCATTTGTGTGCAGAGGCTTGAGATGCTCTGTGCTTTACGGTGTTCCCAGTCAATTCCAGGATCGCTACACGGCAGCCCAGGGCGCCTCTGCGGACCCCTCGTCTAGGACCTCCTTGTCTGGCCCAGGTGTACTTGAGGTTCTAAGGGCTTCCCGACATGCAGAGTAACCAGAAGGAGGACACATTGTCCCAGGAGCTATTCCAAACAAGCTTTGTCTCATAGGTTCGCCTTCCCTCTCCCCCCACCCTCCACATCCCATCCTGGGGGTGGCCTCCGGAGGGCACTGCGGGGACCCTGCCTCTCAAGCCTGTGGTCCTTAGAGGACCTCCCCGACCCACCCCTAAGGTGAGGCCCAACCGCCTGTGGGATAACGGGCCCTCTCTGTCACAGTTTGCAAAACAGTTTGCTCTTTCTTCATGCTGTTTGGGGAACAATTCAGTTGGGATTACTGCCAGGTTTCCTGTGCTCGTGTGTGGTTGGAGAGCCGGGGGCCATGGAAGCTGGGGAGGGGCGGAGGGCAGTGACTCCTCAGGCACATCTGCTGCACCCAGCCCAAAGCCCTTGTTCTCTCTCTCTCTCTCTCTCTCTCTCTCTCTCTCTCTCTCTCTCTTTAAAATTTTAAAAATTAATTTTGAATTATACAGGTCGTCCTTGGAGCCACGTTGAGTAAGATTAAAATATATAACAAGTCAGGTTCAAGCTCTCTTCAGAGTGGGGTACTGCACTCTCCCCAGCTCCGGTCCCATTCCTCCACTCCTGAGACAGACACGCTGGTCATTTTGTGTTTGTCCTTCCAAACCTTTGGCTTTACGTTTGTCTCTACAGATGGATCTGTGGGAAACAGCCTTTAGTTTCCCATAAATGCTATCGTTGGGCAATGTGCTTCTCTCACTCAACAATGCACCTAGACAGCACTCTCACTTTTTAACTGCTATGTGGTATGCTTTAACAGTCGTGCCTTCATTATGCAAGCATTTCTCCATTGATGAACATTTTCATTTTCCCCCTTTTTTCCCCCCCAGTAATAAAAACAATGAAATAAAGGCCTCTTTGTATACACACACACACACACACACACACACACACACACGCGCGCGCGCGCGCGCGTGTTCTCCAGGGTGAAGCTTGAGGCATGGGCCAAGCTTTAAAATTTGTGCATTTTAAAATGTTTAATAGCTAGATGTTGCCAAACTGTCCTCCAAACTTGGTAAAATTCTCCTAGGCAACGACTGGAATCACATTATTGGATCAATGTTTGTTTCCTTGATGAATCGTGAGACTGAGCACCTTTTCATTTGTATGACCTCTCCTGCAAACTTCCTGTGTTTGGTTTTATCCATTTTCCTATTGGGTTGTCACTTCTTATTGATTTGTAAAAGATATTATATGTTCTGGATAAACACTAGTCTGTCAGCTATGTGTGTTACTAATGTGTGTGTTACTAATGTGTGTGTGTTTCATTTCTGGGTTTTTTTTTATAGGGTTTTAATTTTGATGTGGTCAAATTTACCCATCTTTTCCTTTATGTTTTTTCCACAGACTTGGTTAAGAGGGTCTCCCTTTCTACAAGATCATAAACATATTTTCTGATGTATTCTTAGTACTATGATTTTCCACATAGAGATTGCTAAACTATCTGGAATTTTTGTATATGCATAATGTAAGATAGGGAGCTACTTTCAATATTTTCCAAGTAAATAACCAATTAGCCCAATGCCTTCAATTGGATAATCTATCATTTCTCCACTGAATTGAGATAGTTTTTATCCCACCATAAATGTATATTTTATTCTACTGATCTACAAGTCTATATATCCATTCCCATGCTAATACTTCATTATTGCAACTACCTTAACTTTCTTTTTTTTTTAAAATATATTTTATTGATTTTTACAGATAGGAAGAGAGAGGGATAGATAGTTAGAAACATCAATGAGAGAGAATCACACATCAGCTGCCTCTTGCACACGCCCTACTGGGGATGTGCCCGCAACCAAGGTACGTGCCCTTGACCGGAATCGAACCCAGGACCTTTCAGTCCGCAGGCCGACTCTCTATCCATTGAACCAAACCGGTTTCGGCAACTACCTTAACTTTCTAATAGGCTTTGATTTCTGGTAAGATAAAGTCTCCTTTTTCAAAAGAATCTTCAACATTCTAACACATTTAGTCTGTCTCATGAATTTTTGAAAGTCCAATCCCATGAGAACTCCTATTATTTTTATTGGTATTGTATTAAATTTATACATAAACTTGGTGTCATTGACATTTTGATGATATTAAGTTTTCCCATCCATGTACATTCATTCACTCAACATATATTTACTGAGCACCCATGTGCTGGCGCTGTTCTGAGTCCTGGGGATATAGCAATCAACAAGTTACTTTCTCTCATGGAGTTTCCTCTTTCGAGTAATGCATCGAGTCTACATTCCTGAGTGTATAATTTTATTTCAGTCTACTTTTCTATTCTTTATTGAAATGTTATCGTTTCACCTTCTTGTTAGGTTTGTTCCTAAATACTTTCTTTTTGAAAAATGTATATGAATTTGATCTTTAAATTTCTCCACAGAACTTGTGAACTCTGTAAGTATTCTTTCCCATAAAAGCATCCAAGGTAACTGTTTTAAAGGTAAAACAATTCAGTATGCTTCTTTTCATTTTCTTTAAGAGGTAGATTCCTAAATCTGAAAAGCACTGGACACTTTACACCCACCATTCTAGAAAGGTTTCATCCTCTATTTAATAAAAACAGATTAAAATTTTTCAAAGAGTAAATATTCAAGCTTTTGTTAGTTTCAAATACTGCCTCAAAAATTTGTTTAGGGCAGTATGATAAAGGTAAAGACAAGTTAAACTACATGATTATACAGATGTTTGGTAGTTATCCTGTTAACTCCCTTTATACTTGTGTTTATCGGTGGGGGGTGGAGGGGCAAACTTTTATGAGACAAAATGCTACACACACACACAAAAAAAACCAACCCAACAACACACACACACACACACACACACACACACACACACACCACCAAACTCAAGGAAAAATAATTCAAGATTCAGATTAGTTACAGTTCAGAGACTGATAAAGCTCATGCCAGTCAGCACGTGAAAACGTAAGTGCAGTAATTGGCCCCAGGCCGTGGGATGGCAATTGGGCAATGTTAGCCAGAGTCCAAAATGTATATTTGCTCTGACCCGGCAATATTGCACCCAGGAAGGAATGTATCCCCCAGAGGCAGGCGTGGGGACGCGTACAGACATCTGTACAAGAGTGTTCACGTCAGCCTCATTTCCAACCCCAGAATACGAGACACCAGCCAAACAGCCATCGCAAAAACCTGCCACATTGTGATACTCCACTTGGTGGGTTTTGTTGTTGTTTTCTGCCTTTAAAGCTGATGAGGGAGGTCAATATGTAACAATATAGAAAGATATTTCCCCCAATACATCTAATTTAAAATAATATAAAAATAAAGGCAGGCATTCTCACTTTTGCCTCAGGGCCCCTGGGGAGAAGGAGAATGCACAACAGTCACATCTGGAACACACACACACACACACACACACACACACACACACACGTCAGTAGCCCTGGGGCATCTTCTGCTCTGGGCCGCCTCCAGGCCGGGAGCTGCGTGCCCAACTCCGAACTCCACCACAGGCAGCCTGCTTGGAGGGTTCTGGGTAGGACCTCCCATCTGTCGGTCCCTTCTGGAATCCTGCCGTTTCTAGTCTTGCTATGCCTGGTGAGTGTTTGCTTCTTTGGTTACGTTTTTCTTGCACCGATTATTTTCTTGCGTTTGGTGCAGGGGAACCAAGACTGCAGAATGTGCCTTGTCTGGGCTCCCTCCGTCCCCTTGCCCAGGCCTCTTTCTCCCTCCAGGACCTGCCCCAACTCTAACCCCCGGCCCTGCAACCAGGCACCCGGGAAGCTGGCAGACTTTCTCCTGCAGAGAAGAAACTCACCGGAGGCTTGCTGCTCACTCCGTGCGCCCCGGGCACCCTGGGGTGGAACTTCTAGGCCAGGGGTGGGCCAACTTTTTGACTCGAGGGCCACAATGGGTTCTTAAACTGGGCCGGAGGGCTGGAACAAAAGCAACCTGACCATGCTGGCACTCTCATCTTGGGCTGCTGGTGAAGGAGCGGAGGGGAGAGCAGGAGAACCCTCTGCTCTTTTGGCTCCGCGGGCCGTAGTTTGCCCACGGCTGGTCTAGGCACTCAAGTCCAGCATGGCCCGCCCCTGGAGGAGTCCTCCGCCCCAGGTAGAATCCAGCGTGGGTTTTGTGAAAATAGACTTTATTATAATAAAATGTCTTTTTAAACAAATACCCCCCCACCGCCATTCCTCACCCCTGGAGACCAAGGTGGGGCTGGGGTTCAGTCAGACAATCTCCCACCACAGCGACGGAAACATGCAGAGACACTCACCCAGCAGGCGGGTGGGGGGCGGATGGTGAGGGTCAGGGTGGGGAGCCCCCACCCCACTCTGAACTGGGAATGTATGAAAATAGCTGCATAAATCTGTCCTTTTCCCCAGCCCGGGACTCCGACAGGGGCCAGAGGAAAACGATGCAAAAGAGAGAAACTCAATCCGATGAGCAAAATAAGGCAAACCCAGCTCCTGCTGGCCGCCTCCGGCCCCCGGGGTCCGTGGGATTGGGGACCCACCGGGGCCAGAGGCCGGGCTGGCAGGGGGGGCGGAGCACTCTGGGGGTCAGGCCCGCTTTGGCATGGCCTTTCTCCTTCCCGGGCCTGTGCAATGGAGGCGAGATGGAGGAAGCGAGGCTGAGGCACTGAGTATGTACATATATACACGGCCTGTGGGCAGGGGCTCGGGGCAATCCAGTGCAAGCTTTCCTCCGGGGCAGGGGAGACACGGCCGGGAGAGCCAGTGCCATCCAAGGGAGCAGGCCCCTTCCTTCCTCCCCCGTCCCGGGAGCGGGAAGGCCAGAGAAGGGGCTAGCGTCCCCTGGTGAGACACCAGGCATCGGTGGCTGTACTCAGAGTCAAGAGTCCCGGGGTCCAGTCCTGGCTCTGTGACCACGGTGAGTTACTTCCTCTCTGGGCCTCAGTTTCCCCTCCTGTAAGAGGGAGGTGCCCATTCGGGACTCATCCTCAAGGACTCCCTTAGCTCCGGCCCTTCCCCGAGTCTCTGAGTCTCTTCCAGCTGCCGCAGTGTTAACTCAGGAGAATGGAAGTCCAGGGCTGTCCTCCCACCTGACCCCCAGGACAAGGCCGGGGGTGGGGCGGGGATGGGGTGGGGGTCGGGGGTGGGGCGGGGAGGGTCTCCGGGGCCGCTTCCTTCCGCAGGACGAGCCAGAGCCCGAGCGTCACGCCTTCTTCCCAGAGCCCAGCTTCCTGAGGAGCTGCTTCCCCCTGGATAGGAGGTCCCACACCTTCTCGCTCGTGCCCTGCGTGCCCCCGAGGTCGATCCGGGGGAGGCTGCCGGGGCCGGGGGCACAGGGCCCACCTGGAGGCACCGGGGGCGCTTGTGTTGAGCCAGCCCAGTCCTGGAATGTGAGAGAGAGGGGACGAGGTCAGGGCCCAGCTCCCCGCCCTCCTGGGACCCCTCTACCCCGGAGCTCCGCGTTGCAGAGCCATGGTGGAGAACCAGAGCCCACCTGGCCAGCGTGCTCCGCGGTCAGAGCACCGGCTCGTGCACTGGAGGGCTGCGGGTTCGATTCCCAATAAAGGTCATGTACCTGTTGGTTCGACCCCGGCCTCGATGGGGGCACTTGCGGGAGGCAACCCATCTATGTGTCTCTCTCACATCAATGTTTCTCCTTCTCTCTCCCCTACCCTCCCTCCCTCTTCACTCTCTCTAAAACAAACAAACTACACCAAAAAACACACAGAGCCGTCCCACCCCGCCCGCCCCACACACAGAGCACAGCGAGGTGAGTGAGCACAGCGAGGTGAGGGAGTGAGCACAGCGATGCTGAGGGAGGGAGCACTGAGCCGGGAGGCTGAGGGCACAGAGGCAAGGGCAGCTCCGCTCCTGTTCGCCTGGGCCCCGGGGAAACCCCTCCCTTTCTCTGGGTGTCTCTGCGGGGGGCCGAGCTGACAGAGCTCGAGTCCTCGGGCCCGACCCTCAGGAGGAGTCCCCCAGTGTCCCCCTTGTCATCCCGTCCCCATGAAGGGCGAGCAAGGACCGGAACCACTCAGGGGCAGCTGTCCCCTCTGGGGGGCAAAGGGCATGCCCTCCAGCCCAGCAGAGGTGCCCCCCGGGGCCTTCCGGAGGGGAGCCAGCACCCACCCCTCCCCCTCCCTGGAACGGCCCTGAGAGGGCAGCCGGGAGCCCGAAGCCAGAGAGATCTGGGCATCACGCAGCCCCCAGCACAAGGACGGAGGCTGCCCTGGCCCCTCGGGAGCACCCTCCCTTGCCGAACCTCCCGGCTCCGTCTGCAGCCGGGAGTGTTGCCTGTGCCACAGACCCACCCGGTCAGTGCTGCTCGTGGCCTAAGGTCAGGGACTGGGCACACAGAAGGGCCAGCAGGAAGTCTCTCCTAACCCCGCCCCCCCCCCCACGTTCCCCTATCCCCCACCATGACCTCCTGTGCCTGGCTCGTACCCTGGCACAAGCCAGGTCGTGCCAGCCTGCATGTCCTCCACACACCGCCACTCCCTCAAGCCTCCGCCGGCTGCCAGAGCCAGACACGGAGCCCGGGCCCCGAGGCAAGGAGCGGGGTGCCCAGCCTGGGACCCAGAAGATGGAGCAGGGCCTGCCCCCCGGGAGGTCTGCTAGCGCCTACAGGGAGCGGCATCTACTGCCAACCATCAGGGCTGATGGCTGGCCATGGGGGAAGGGTTGCTAGGGAAACAGGGGGGGTCTCTAAGTGCCTCCCCCCCAGAGGAGCGGTGTGGTTCATCTATGGAGTCCACTGTGTAAGCCCCCCGCTTTGTGAGTCCCCTCAGCAGTGGAAATGGAAAGTTGGAAGCAACCTCATGCACCCGATCCCCCCAACAGGTCATGGCGAAAGGCATGGGGTGGGAGGCCATTATTACTGGCGGCTTTACAGCGTCGTCATCCTTCTGCCACCAATAATAATCTCGATATTATAACACCATGGCACATAGTATCATAATACACTGGTGCGTCGCCACGTGGGCGCCATGTAATATTCTATAAGCCGTAGGTTATAGAATATCCGAGGAGCCTGCTCCTGTGGGACTAAGATGGCGTGTGTTTCTATGACAGCTGGCACTGGCCAGAGGCAAGGGGCGGGGACGATCCTATGATCTCATGGCAAGAGGTCCCTCTCTCGCTCCCTGGAGGACAGTGGAGATGCCAGGTCAGCTCGGGCATGCAAGAGGAAGGAGTATACAGTCTGGTTATGGTGATGAGGAGTGTGGTGGGGGGGTCACACGGACATAGGGGCCAGCCCCCCACTTACATGTTGCTTTCTCTACATATATCTATCTCCATCTAGCACTGGACTCTTCTCTTCCTCGTTCTCTGAAGAACAGGGAGCAAAGGGAGGAGGTGGGTTACGGCCGGGCCCACGGGTTCGCCCTGGCACCAGGTCGCCGGGTCCCAGGGGCTGGTCCGGCTGGGCCCTGCCTTTGGAAGCCTGGGTTTTCCGGTTCTGGCCTGCCCCCCCCCCACGTGCCCTCTCCCTGCCCTGGGAGGATGGAGCTTAACTGCCCCCCACCCACCCAGCCCAGGAAGAGGCACGCTCTGAGAGTGAGCTCTGGGGAGACAGGGAGAGCCAGCAGGCCGGAGATTCCTGAAACCAGGCTTAGGAGGTGTGGAGGCACAGGGGTTCTCACCCACAGGGCCCCTCATCTGCGTCGGCCCCGGGGTGAGGGCAGCTGGCCTGGGGGTCGCCCCTCTGCGGAAGGGGCACCCCTCCCGGAGGGCGCTGGCCCTGGCCGGGCTCCGCTGGCAGAACTCAGCAGCTCCAGCCTGGGCGCGGTGCTCACCGACCATCACCCCCTGCGCCCCTCCACCACTCCGCCCTGCCCCCGCCCCACCACCACCACCACTCCAGCTCCTCACTGACCTGGCTCTTGGTCGGGGGTGTCCCAGGCTCCCCGTGGGAGCTGCCCGCCTCAGGCCCAGGGCCCTCCAAGAAATTGGACGGAACCAGGCCCCTCCGTCCATTCAGCTCCCCCTGGGGAGGAGATCCCGGTGAGACGGAGACTCGGAGACGGGCCTCAGCCCCACCCCCTGGGTCCGGGAGCCCCCGGAACAGCCCGGGGTCAGCATCTCGGCCATGGGAGGTGGCCTGTCCATTCCCCCAGGCATCCGTCACGGGGAACCCTTGCTCATGCCCTCCCCGGCTCTGGGGAGCCCTCTCTGCAGGGCGGTGAGGTGGGAACGGCACCCTCCACCCCCCAACCCCCCGCCCCCCGTGTTCTCACATAGTAGAAGCCGTCATCGTCCATGCCCCCGAACACCGTAATGACGTCCCCCGCTTGGAAGGGCAGCTCTGCCTGTTGGAGAGACCAAGGGTCAGGGGTCAGGGGTCAGGCCCAGGGAGGCCCTGCCACCGCCCACACCCGCGGGCTGGCCCCTGTCCAAAGGGCCTCACTCACCTCCACATCCATGTTGGGGGAGCTCTCCCGGGGGTTGTAGTCAAACGCAGCCACCATGGCGCGGGGCGCTCTCGGGCTGGCGGAGGCGACCAGCTGTGGGGGGCCTGCGAGGGGGAGAGGAGACGACTCGGGACTCTCTCTCTGGACGCCCCACCCCACCACCCTCCGCCCCGGAGGTCTCTGCTGAGCCCCTGTGCACCGCCTCCCCCACTCACTGTAGCCTCTGAGCAGAGACCAGAGGGACTGGCTGCCCCCCCTACTCCACCCCACCCCCCTGGTCTCCCCAACACAGGAAGGCCCCTCACCTGCACAGCGCTGCACAGGACCTTCTGACTCGGCTGCAGAGAGAATGTGCGTGTGTGTGTGTGTGTGTGAGCCCCGTCCCTCCCGGCCCTGCTCATCGCAAGCAGGGGCGGGTGGTGCAGGGCAGGCGGGATGCTCGGCCTCACGTCAGGGATGCGGGAGAAGGATGCTCAGAGGGCACATGAGCGGTATGGGTCCTGAACCAGGGCCCGGGGAGGGTAAGTGATTTCCACCAGGTTGCACAGAATTTACAGTCAGAGGCTTTTGGGGGGAAGCCACTCCAGGCCCCTTGAGAATGAGGTAACCTCCCCGAGAAGGAATGGATGGTGTGAAGGCCTTGTCCTGATCGCCTTTAGCTCCTCAAAACCCCACCTGCATCTCCCCAGAGAGCCAAGCAGTGACCCCATCCCCACTCATCCTCACGGGCCCCAAAGGAGAGGGAGGGGGTCTCACCCACCTTTCTTGGAGCGGCGGGGCTTGGGGGGAGGCCCAGGTGTTCGGGCTGCGGGGGATGGAAAGAGATCCAGGAAGGCAAGTAGATGTAAGAGAGAAACTGAGGCAGGGGTAGCACAGGGACTCTGGAGTCTCCTCCTGGAGACCACACCAGGGTCTGTGTGCACAAGTCTCTAAAGAGCATTCCTGCCCTGGCTGGCTCAGTGGATGGAGCATCGGCCTGCGGACTGAAGGCTCCCAGGTTTGATTCCAGTCAAGAGCACACGCCTGGGTTGTGGGCTTGATCCCCAGTGTGTGTGTGTGGGGGGGGGGGGGGTAGTGCAGGAGGCAGCTGATCAATGATTCTCTCTCATCATTGATATTTCTATCTCTTTCCCCTCTGAAACCAATTAAAAATATATTTTTTATTTTATTTTAATATTTATTGATTTTACACAGAGAGGAATTGAGAGGGATAGACGGTTAGAAACGTTGATGAGAGAGAAACATCGACCAGCTGCCTCTTGCACACTCCCCACTGGGGATGTGCCCGCAACCAAGGTACATGCCCTTGACCGGAATCGAACCTGGGACCTTTCAGTCCGCAGGCCGATGCTCTATCCACTGAGCCACACCGGTTTCGGCTATATATATTTTTTAAAGAGCATTCCTCTCCCATCCCTAACCTCCAGGATCCAAAACACAAAGCCCATCCCCTCTGCAGCCGACCGTGCTCCATGAGGCAAGCTCACTGCCCTGGCCACACTGGCCTCAGTCTCTGGGAGGCCCCAGTGGCTGTGCTAGACTCTTGAAAAAATGAGGCTTCCCACCTCCGTAGACACACAAATGCTCCACACTCCAGACATACAAGGCTTGGGGGCCGGGGGGATTGGAACTGGGGTGGGGGGCCCTTGGCTGCGGGACGGCGGCAGGCCATACCTGAGCCCTCCACGAGAACATCCGGGGACAAGTAACCCCGCTGCAGCAGCTGCTGTCTCCCCGCGGGAGTGTCCACAGCCACCTCGGCCACCATGTTGCAGGGGATGTAGCCGGCCCGGCCTCCGCCTTCACCCCGGTAGAAGCCGTCCGCATCCTTGTCCCCAAACACCTGGAGGCAAAGACCAGCTGTGCCAGGAGGCCGGCTGAGCCTGCGCCCTGGGCCCAAGGCCCCAGCCCCGCGGCACTATGCCTGGAACTGCAGAACGCTCTGCCTCTTGTGGCCGTGGAACACGAAACAGGGGGGGAAGGGCCAAGAATAAGGATCCAAGAGATGAGAGAAAACAGCCTTTTCTGAATTATCGTCACCCACTATCCGCACGTCCATTCCCCTGGCCCTACCTCAGACTGGATCTCCCCAACCTAAGAGCAAGAGCAGAAGCCTTCCATAAATACTTGGAAGCACAGTAAAAGTTGTGATGCTGCCCGGCTTGTGATGTGGCTCAGTGGTTGAGCGCCGACCTATGAACCAGGAGGTTGTGGTTTGATTCCCAATCAGGGCACAAGCCTGGGTTTCTGGCTCTATCCCCACTGTCAGGGGCATGGGGGGGGGGGGGGAGTAACAGGAGGCAACGGACCAATGATTCTCATCTTTAATGTTTCTGTCTCTCACCTCCCTTCCTCTCTGAAATCGATACAAATATATATGAGAGGCCCGGTGCATGAATTGGTGCACGGGTGGGGTCCAGCCAGCCTGGCCAGGGGGAGGGGACATGGGCGGTTGGCTGGCCTGCCTACTTGGTCGAACTCCTGGTCGAGGGGGACAATGTGCATATTAGCCTTTTATTATATAGGATATACACTGAGTGGCCAGATTATTTTACGTTCAGAGATCATAATAATCTGGCCACTCTAAAAACACCAATCAGAAAGGATATATGCACCCCTATGTTCATAGCAGCACAATTTACAATAGCTAAGATTTGGAAACAGCCTAGGTGCCCATCGGCAGATGAATGGATCAGAAAACTATGGTACATCTACACCATGGAATACTATGCGGCCATAAAAAGGAAGGAATTCTCATCATTTGCAGTAACCTGGATGGAATTGGAGAGCATCATGCTGAGTGAAATAAGCCAGTCAATGAAAGAGAAACCCCACATGACCTCACTCATTTATGGATATTAAAGAACATTATAAACTAATGAACAGAAAGATAGACATAGAGACAGTAAAACAACAAGCAGACTGTCAAATGACAGTGGGGCGGGGAGGGGAAGGGGGGAGATCTGGGGGAGATAAGAGGTCAACTGAAGGACTGGTATGCATGCATGTAAATACAACCAATGGACACAAAACTCTGGGGAGGGAGGGCATGTATAGGGGGGGGGCAATGGTAAGCTATGTACACATATAATACCTTAATAAATTAAATAATAATAATAATAATAATAATCTGGCCACTCGGAGTATATATTTTTTAAAGAGGTGATGTTCACAGTAGTAGCTATATATTGGGCTATGTGCCAGGCAGTTTAAGTACTCTCTGTGAATTGAATCATTTAAACCTCAACAGAACCCTGTGCGGTAGTCATGACCATCATCCCCATTTCACCAATGCGGAAACGGGCCGGGGGGACTTCACCTAGTCAAGGCTACACAGCCAGGAGTGACAGCCCCATGTCACGTGGCTCTGAACGCTGTGTCCTGGCCCGTGCGTGCTGACACCTCCCCACACAGCAGCAAAGGAGGGAGGCGGGGGGACCCAGACCGTGCGTCACCTTCAGGATCTGGCCCTCCCGGAAGGGGAGCTCCTCTTCCCCGGCGTCGGGGTTGGGGGACATTGACACGGGGTCGTAGTCAAACAGAGCCACGAAGACCCTGACCGGCAGGTCCTGGCAGGCCAGCACTTCCCCCGGGGGGCTCCTCGGAGCGGCTGTGGGGAGTCGAGGAGAGAGAGCAATGACAATGAGCTCCGGCCAAGAGGTTAGGAAAGGCCCCCCCACACACACACCTCGCTCAGCCCCGCCCCCCGCCCCATCAGGTGCTCACCCAGCTCGGTGGTGTCTGGCCTGGGGGCTCGGGCCCCTCTCCGAAAGGGGCCCCTCTGCCCAGACCTGTCCTGCCCTCGGGGCTCTCCCGTCTCTGCTGCCTGCAAAGAGGGGGCAACAGAGGACAGAAACGTCACGCCATCCGTCTGGCGGGCACCTCACCAGGGGCAGGACCCCGCAGCACGTGCCCCCCGGCTCTGCCCCGTCAGCCAAAGCAGCACAGCAGAGCGGGGACACCACATTCCTCTCCTGCAGTCTTGGTCCAGCCTCCCTGGAGAGACTTCAGACACCCCCACGGGGGGGAGGAAAGACAGGTGGGGAGCCCCAGCTCCAGCCACCGGGTAGCTGTGTGCAGGAGAGGGGACTAGGGTGAGATCTGAGAGCTGGCCAGGGAGAAACTGAGAGGAGGGCCTCTTCTCACAGTCAGTGTCCTAAGCAGAGGGAAGGGTCGCCCTGCCCAGAGGCAGGGGGGCTGGCTGGCGGCCATTGGTGACTAATTTAGGCAACAGAATATGGTGCGTCCCGGTTCCAGCAGAAGCAGCGAAGCAGTGGAATGTGGGTGGGAAGAGACGAATGAGGGAGCCCGGCGGCCCAGCCCCACCTCTGCTGATGAAGGCGGCAGCGTGGAATGGGGGTGGCTGGCGGGCAGCAAGCAGAGCCCCTGGGCGGCAGCAGGCGGGGGGCTGCCGGGGGCGGGGAGTGGGCACGGACCCGGGGGGAGGCTGGCTCCTTGGCTCTGCCAGTCGCGCTGCAGCCTCTCCGCTCCGGCTCCCCTCTCTCCCGGGCCGGGAGGCGCGGGTGGGGGCTGGGGCCCGCATGGGCCTTCAGAGCCTTCCTATGGGTGCTGGGCCTTCCTATGGGTGCTGGGCCCCAGGCCGCCCCGTCTCTGAGGGAGCAGGAGCTGGTGATGCCGACACCCCCGCCGCCGCCGCCTGCCTCCTGCTCGTCCTCAGAATCGTATTCGATGCTGATTTCCAAGCACTTGGGGGCGAGGCAGCTGGCCAGGACAGATTCTGGCCCCCGGCTGAGAGGCTGCCTCTGGGAAGGGGCTGGCCGGCCCCTGCCGCCGGCCTCCGGTCCGCCCCTCGCGCCCTCGCCCACAGCGGGGCCGCCCCTCTCCCGCGTGGGGCCGGGTCGTCCAGCGGCCTGGGTCCCGCCGCTGCCAAGAAGGCGGCTGCAGTGTTCTCGGGGGTCCGGGGGCCGCCTGCAGTGTGGGGGCTTCTCGAGAGAGCCGCTTCCTCGCCCCCAGCTGCCTCCGCCAGCGAGCCCCGGCATGTCCTCCGGGGGGTCCCCGGCACCGGGGGGCCCCGGAGACAAGGGGCATGGTCCGGGTCCGTGAGGACGACGGCTGTCACCACCCAGCTCCGGCGGGCTGCTGTCTTGGGAAGAAGAGCCTGCCCCAGGCTTCTCCTCCTCCTCCTCCTCTTTTTCCTCCTCCTCCTCCTCCTCCTCTTCCTCCTCCTCTGGGATGCTAAAAAGCTTCTTGCTGCAGAACTGCTGGAGGGGCAGCTCCAGGATCTGCTCCAAGATCTCCTCGTCACTGTCAGTCTCAGAGAAGGGCTCGGGCTGGGGCTCGGGCTGGGGCTGGAGGGTGGGTGGGGGTGGGGAGGGTGAAATGGGGGAGGAGGGCGGCAGGGAAGAGAGGTCCATGGGGGGAAAAGAAAAGGCTGTGACCTTTGCCCTCAGGTGAGAGCAGGGGTGACAGGTGACCTCACAGCCCTCCCTCGGCCTCCTCCAGGAGGAAGGACCAGAGAGGAGGGTGGCCCGAAGTCACGTGGTGCGTCCAGGACAGAGCCAGGGAGAAGGAGGGGGCACACCCGGGAAATGGCTGCACAGGTGCTCAGGGCCGTGAGTGACGGGAGCAGGCCCTGCCTGTGACAGGAGAGAGGACTCCCCCCCCCCCTCCTTCCCCAGCAGCTCCCGACACACGGAGCCTGGATGGCCAGGGCGCTGCGTCTGGCGGGCCGGAGCCAGAGCAGGTGCAGCAGAGCTCCCCATCGCCCCCCCTTTCTTCCCAGGAGGGCAGAGGTCAATCCCGAGCCACTTCCTCTCTGGGGCCTAGGACAGGGCCCAGCCCCCACACACACCTCGAAGGTTGCTGGCACTCACTGGTGGCCGGAGCAGCCGCGGACACGTGGGGTAGAGGCCCCCGGAACCCGAGGTCTAGGCCCCGCCAGCCCCTCCTCACCCCATTACCTTGGGCCCGTTCTCCCTGATGCCGGCGCCAGCGACCTGCTTCTGGAAAGAGCGAGCCCTGGGACCCGGCTCCTGGTCCTCCTCCTCCTCTTCCTCCTCCTCCTCCTCCTCTTGGATGTCGGACAGGTCTGAGTTCCGGCCGTGGTCCCCCAGGGAGTTCCCGAGACGCACCCCGAGCTCCGCCATGTCCTCCTTCTGCAAGAGGTGAGACGAGGAGGAGAGGGGGAGGGCAGAGAAGGACTCGGGGTGGGTGGGGGGGCACTCTGGCAGGGTCGGCCCCAGCCAGAACGAAGCCAGAATGAAAGGAACGCCTTGGCAGAGAGCGAGGGTCGTGTCCCAAATGGGGGTACATAAAACAAGGGGGGGGGAAGGATGGGAGCCAAAGAGAGAGAGAGAAATCTGGGAGGATCAAGTGGCCAGGAAATAGCCGAAACCGGTTTGGCTCAGTGGTAGAGCGTCGGTCTGCGGACTAGAAGGTCCCGGGTTCGATTCCGGTCAGGGGCATGTGCCTTGGTTGCGGGCACATCCCCGGTAGGGGGTGTGCAGGAGGCAGCTGGTCGATGTTTCTCTCTCATCGACGTTTCTAGCTCTCTATCTCTCTCCCTTCCTCTCTGTAAAATATCAATAAAATATATTTAATTAAAAAAAAAAAGTGTGGCCAGGAAATAGACAGGTGCACAGCACAGAGCAGAGGACCGGCAGAGAGAGGTCCACGTTTTGGCGGCGGGGAGGCACGGAGACCGTCCCGATTCTTCGAGGTGGCACCCTATGCCCCCGAACCCCTTACCTCCGCCCTGGGCCTCGGCCCAGCCCCCGCATCTCCTCCGAGGCTGGCCTCAGCACAGGGCACCTTCGGGGCCGGGGCCCCCTCCGCGGAGCAGGGTGCCGGGCAGGCCTCCCCCGAGGTCCACTCCGCCTGGTCCACGGCCAGCGAGGAGGCTGCGGGGCCAGGGGCTCTCTGCCCCGCGGCGGGCTCTCCGGCCCTCCTGTCGCCCGAGGCGCCCGGCACGGCTGCCCCAGCCTCCTCCTCCTTCTGGAAAGGTGGGCACTGAGGAAGGGCCCCGGCCCCGGCCCTTGTCCCAGCCTCCCCCTGTGCCCCCCGGTGCCCGGGAGGGTACCTGGGGGCAAGGTGCCGCGGGCTCCTCTCGGGATCCTCGTGTCTCTCGGGGAGGGCTCGCTGCGGGAGCTCCACGGGGCTCGGGGCATCGGAGGGGGGAGCTAGGGGGGTCTCCGGGGGCTGGGGAGGCTGGAGCAAGGGGCGGCCTGGCCTCTGAGCCTGGCCGAGGCGAGGGGCAGGGGGCCCTGGGTGGCAGGCGGGCCACCGCCAGGGCCGGCGCCACGGGAGCCGGGATGGAGTCGGCGGACTCGCCGTGGGGCGACATGGTGCGCACGGCCACCTCGCTGCACACCTGCAGCAGCTGCAGCTGCGACACCTCCACCAGCACGCTGCCCGCCGTGGGGGAGGCCACCTCCATGATCTGCAGGGGGGGAGGAGGGAGGGAGCACAGAGGGGAGAGGGGAGCCGGGATGACCAAGTGTGAGGGCACGCCGACTACGGTGACCTGCACTGGCCAGGCGCCATGCTAAGCTCTTGGCGTGCCTGCCTCATCTAATCTGCCCGCCGCCGCCATTGATTCAGCCGCCTGCTTCGGCGCTAGCATGGCGTTTTGAGTCCCAGTTACCAAAGCCCCATGCTCTCAGCTAATCTGCTGCCCCGTGCCCAAATGCCAGGGGCTGGGCATCGCTGTGCCAGGCTGGGGAGACTCGGCCTTCTGAGCACGGCAAGGAGAGAGACCCACATCCTGCTCCCGGGGTCTGCAGGCGGACCAGAGTCCCCGGGGGCCGTACCTTCTGCCCATCCGCATAAATGGCATAGCCTGTGACCCGGACGCCATTGGAGGTCCCGGCAGCATCGATGGTGACGGGGAGCCAGCTGATGGTCAGGATTCCAGGAGAGGGCCCTGGCTCGATCTGCACGTCCAGGGGGGCATCGGGTGGGCCTGGGGGCGGGGGAGAGACAGGGACGCGAGGCCCAGTGATGCAGGACACTCACCGCGGGAGACACCGCCCACTTTGCCATGTCCCTGAACATTCTGGTAACAACAGCCTCTCCTTCCACGACCCCTGCCCCCCCCCCGCCCGCCATGGCCCGGCCTCCTGGGCGTCACAGACCGTCAATGCCCAAGCCGGCCTACCTGCTGGGAGAGTCATGAACTGCAGGGTGGCGGCCCGCTGCTCCGGCCTCTCCCAGCCGGGCTCCCAGGGTCCTCCCGGGGGGAGCTGGGCCTCCACGCGGGCCTGATAGAGCGTGCCGGGCCGCAGGCTGCAGAAGGTGGCCCAGTAGGTGGTGGGGCGGGCGGGGGGGCACTCCTCCCCGTTGAGGTAGACGGCGTGCGCCAGGTTGCTGTTGCCGGGCACCCAGGTGACCTCGGCAGAAGTGGCTGTCACCCGGTGGGCCCGCAGCTGGCTAGGGGCCACCCCGGCCCTGGCACCCACGGCCAAGCAGCAGCGCAGAGGGTCCGAGCCGCCCCGGCCGGTCAGGGCCTGCACGGAGACGCGGAGCGGCCCGGCCCGCAGGTCCAGGTTCTCGAGCACGGCCTTGGGGGGCGCCCCGGGCCCCAGGGCCTGGCGCAGCTCGCCGTCCACGCAGATGTGGTAGCCGCGCAGCTCCACGGGCTCGGGGGGCGGCTCCCAGGCCAGCACCACGCTGTGGGCCAGCTGCTTGAGGACCGCCAGGCGGCGGGGGCAGGGCACGGCGGCGGGGGCCTCGCCCAGGCCATCGTCGGGTGAGGGGCTCAGGCTGAGCTCGTCCCCTGCCGTCTCCTCCTCTGGCCTGGGCTGGCTGCGTCCCCTGACGACGCTCTGGCCCCCGCCGCTGCCGCCTCCACCGCCGCCACCACCGCCGCCGCCGCCACCGCCGCTCAGGAAGCTGAGCTCGGGGCCTGAGCTGTGGGACAAATCGGCCAGCTCCGAAGGGAGGGAGGTCAGGAGGTCGTCGTCGTCGGACACGCGCTCCACGAAATTGGAAGGAACCAGGCCCCTTCTGCCATCCATGAGCTCCCCTGGCGGAGGGCGGGCGGGCGGGGAAGGGAGAGGCAGAGAGGAGGAGGAGGAGGTAGAGAAAAAGCGGACCAATGAGTGCATTTTACAGAGGCAGGTAGGTGATCTTAAGCATCTGATTCAGGTGGAGGTTTGCCTGTCAGCGCTTTTAAAAGACTGACAAGAGCAGCCGGGACCTAGATTAGGGAGTTACTGCTCATTTTCCCCAAGTGTGATCACAGCATTGCGGCTGTATAGCACAGGGCTCCTTCATTTTAATGCGCGCGTGAGTCATGTGGACATGCAGATTCTAATTCTGGTGGGTCCGGGTGAGGCCGAGATGCCGCGTTTCTAACTAGTCCGGAGGTGATACCGATGCTACAAGGACGCGGGCGGAGGTCCGTGCTCTGCGGAGGTGCGTGTTGAAGTACGTCCCAGATGGGGTCAGAAGCAGGCCCGGGTCTGGGAGCGCGACTGGTGGTCAATCTAGGCAGCGACCCGAGATCAGCTCTGTTACCTGCTGCGCCAGCTGCCCTGAGCTCCTGGCCACAGAGCATTGTGACATGCGCTGCTGTTTGTTTGAGGGACGCCGAGGGAGGGAGTAGAGTGGGCGCACAGCAGGGCACGTCAGCTAATCCGGGAGGAGGAAACATCCCCGGGAGCAGCGGCTGCCGTGCCTCCGTGGGAGGCGGGCCAGGGCAGCAGAGGGTGCTTATAGGGCCTGCGAGTTTCCCCAACACCTTCCCTTTCTCTCAGGCTAGGAGCTTAAAAAAAAGGGGGGAGGGGGGGCAAGGAAACTTGAAGAAGAAACAATAGGGACGTTATAAATAAGAGACTATTAGCACCGCAGTGGGTGGAAGAGGGGCTTCCAAACATAGGTCCCCGTCCTAATCCCTGGGTCCCATGAACGTGACCTGATTTGGAGAAAAGCATCTCTGCCCGTGTAATTAAGTAAGGGGCTTGAGGTGAGGTCACGCCAGGTTGTCTGGGTGGGCCCTAAATCCAACGGCAATAAGAGATGCACAGAGAGCCGAAACCGGTTTGGCTCAGTGGATAGAGCGTCGGCCTGCGGACTGAAAGGTCCGGGGTTCGATTCCAGTCAAGGGCATGTACCTTGGTTGCGGGCATATCCCCAGTAGGGGGTGTGCAAGAGGCAGCTGGTCGATGATTCTCTCTCATCGATGTTTCTAACTCTCTATCCCTCTCCCTTCCTCTCTGTAAAAAATCAATAATATATATATATATATATATATATATATATATATATATATATTTTTTTTTTTTTTTTTTTAAAGAGATGCACAGAGAGAGATACTGAGAGAGAGACGGCGGAGGCAACGGGATGACAGAGGCAGAGACCAGATGTGGCCACAAGCCAAAGAACAGCCGGAACCACCAGAGGCTGAAGGGAGCCGGGGACGGGCTCTCCTCTCGAGCCTCCAGAGCGCGTGTGGGCCCGCCAGCGCCTTAGCTGCACATGCCCGGCCCCCGGAGATGTGAGAATGCGTTTCCGTTGTCACAAGCCCCCCAGCTGGGGGTGATTTGTGATGGCGGCCCTTGGAAATTAATGGAGGCCCCGATACGACGTTAAGATAGGAGCCTTGCCAAAACCGGTTTGGCTCAGTGGTAGAGCGTCAGTCTTTGGACTGAAAAGTCCCGGGTTCGATTCCGGTCAAGGGCATGTACCTTGGTTGCGGGCACATCCCCGGTGGGGGGTGTGCAAGAGGCAGCTGGTCGGTGTTTCTCTCTCATCGACGTTTCTAGCTCTCTATCTCTCTCCCTTCCTCTCTGTAAAATATCAATAAAATATATTTTTTTTAAAAAAAAAAAAGATAGGAGCCTTCACACTAAGCAGGTCCGCGGCCCTGAAAGTCTGGTGACTGGAGTCAGGCACGTGCCCAGTGCCCGTACCACCGAGAGCAGTCCCACCGAGAGCAGTCCCGGTGGGACCGGGTGCAGCTGAACCAGTCCCTTAGATCGAGTTTGGAGAGGGAGAAGGTATCCTGCATCCAGCTGTCTCCATGCCTTTAAGTCTGTGCCAGGCTGTATAGTTCAGCTTTGTGTTTTTTGTTTTTTTCTTCATAACAAAAAACCTGGTGCTAGGCCAGGAACACCCTACGGAGTCTCTTTCGCAGGCCCTGCCCTGTTACCCAATCTCAGTAATGGGACATCTGTCTTGGTTGCCTGGTCTCCCCCCTGGAGGACTGCTCTGGAGCCCACCCCCTGCCTGGGCCCTGACACCTGCTAACGACTTGTTAACACCCTTTCCCAGGCTCTGGACCCCGGTTCCTCCTCCCCGCACCCAACTGGAGTCCAGCCTCAGGTCTGTGCTACACGTCTGCCCTTGACGCCACTAGTGTGAACCCCTGCCACGCTCTGTCTGCCGGCACAGACGTGAATTCAGTCAGAATCCCGTGTCACTGTCCGTCAGCTGCGCCGTGCGAGGCCTCGTCCTACACGCTTCCTTTCCCTCTCCCCACAGGCCGCCAGGTCTCCGCTGCCTTGTAGGTGAGGCTGAAAAGCCACGCTGGGCTGAGCATGCTGGGGAGAGGGTATGGGTGGGTGGAGGTCTCTGGGAAGAAGAGCTTGCAAGCAGAGGGATGGACAGAATGACCCCACCTGCCTACCTTCAAAAAAGCCATCCTCGTCCATGTTGCCGTAGATGTAGATGTACTCGCCGGCAGTGAGCGGAAGTTCTGCCTCTGGGTTCTCATTGGGGCCGTCGAATGGGTTGTAGCTGTTGGAGGAGGCACAGAGGAGGAGGAAGAGGAGGAGGAAGAGGAGAGGGAAGAGGAGAGGGAAGAGGAGAAGGGGGAGGAGAAGGAGGAGGAGGAGAGGGAAGAGGGGAAGAGGGAGGATGAAGAGAAGGAGGAGGTGGAGGAAGAGGAAGAAGAGAAGGAGAAGAGGGAAGAGAGGGAAGGGGAGGAGGGGGAGGTTGGAGGAGGATTGTGACCTACATCCTACCTTCACGTCCCATTTCCTCCCCCCACTGCCCTAGGCCTTTACGGAGACTTGGCTGTCCACCTTTAGCCAAAGAGAATGCTCACTGCACCCACCTTGGCCCAGCTAGGTTCAGAGGACATGGTCAACGGGGATCCCCGTACCAACCCCATCTTCCCCAGATGCCTCTCTCTTCTCCAGGCCCCTTCCTCCCGCCCTCCCCGCACGCTGGGGGGACGGGGAGCAGGGGGAGAGGCCCACCTATAGCGTGCTAGGAAGACCTGGATCCTGGCTCCTCCCCGGCTGCCCTCGGGCACGGCTGGGAGCAGCGAGACGGTGTCTGCCTCCAGCTCCTCCACCTCACTGGCTGTGTCCACCTGGGGGAAACAGAGAGGGCCAGTGCTCGCCAGGACCCAGGGCCAGTGGCCAAGCAAGCAGGTTTCCCCACGGCAGCAGCCCCGCTGTTTCCCAAACCAGCTCCCGAGCCAGCTGATCCCGGCAAAGCCCAGCTGCCGCAGGGAGAGGGAGTGGGGATCACCTGGATCCCCCCCTGGAGCCCTGACTTCTGCTGCACCTGCCCGGAAATGACCGCTTTCCCCATCGGAGAGGGGGCCGGCCACGCCGCTGTGTATGGGTGGGTGTCCAATGGCAGTGATCTCCTTGAGGTAAAAACGCAGCAAAGCACTTGAACTATAAAGAGGTGAAGGCAAGGAGGCAAAAGGACGAAGAAGCCCTAGCTGGCGTGGCTCAGTGGACAGAGCATCCGCCTGCAGACCGAAGGGTCCCAGGTTCGATTCCAGCCAAGGGCACACGCCTGGGTTGCAGGCTCCATCCCCAGTAGGGGGCATGCAGGAGGAGGCCGACCAATGATTCTCTCTCATCACTGATGTTTCTGTCTCTCTCCTCTCCCTTCCTCTCTGAAATCAATAAAGAAATATATATTTTTTTAAAAGGGGGGTGGGGGGAGACACAAAGAAGTCCCTCTGTCCCTTTGTGAGAAGTGTCCTGAGCACCGGGCGTCCAAATCCAGCACCGCTGCTCTGTCCCACAAGGGGGCAGTAGAGTTGGGCGTGATCCCCAAGAACTCGGTGATAATGAGAGCTGCCCCATTTAAGAATTCAGTGTGTGCTCTGCACGGAGGAAGGCATTTTCCTTACTACATTTTTTTTCCATTTAATCCTCACAACAAACTTACCAGGCAGGTTTTATTACCCCAAAATCCAAACAAGGAAACCAAGTCCCAGAGAGGGTCTTGCTAAGACAACCCTGGGATCCGAGCCCTTTCTCACACGCCCATCACTTCCGCTGCAGCCACTCTCGTTATGTGGAACCCGGCGCCGTGGTACCTCCCTCCGGCCAGCCCAGGGCTCTCTGAGCCCCAGAGGGGGGGGAGGGCTGGGGGGCTTCAAGGCAGAGGCTTCAGGGGGGGGGGGGGGCCTGGAGACCAACATGGCTCCTCCTTGAGCTCCCTGCGGCCCAGGAGGAATCTACGGGCCCCTTCCCTCCCCAGGCCTGGCTCCACCTCCCAAGGTGGGAACCCCTCATAGGCCGGCGGTCACCCAACTTCCGGGGACCCCACAGAGGTCAGGGCCACCTCCGGAGCCAGAACCCGGCCCCCCCCTGCCCCCCAGCACTGACCTCAGGCGTGGGGCATGACTTTGGGCTGTTGTGGATGGACTCAGAGTGAGAGGAGTTGGAGAGAGACTCCGCCTTCTTGGCTGTCCTCCGGGGGACCCCGGCAAGGGTGGCAGGGGCAGGCTCCGAAGACTTTGGGGGGCAGCGTCCTGGGGAGCCCGGCAGGAGGTCGGAGTCTAAAGAACAGATGGCGCGGGGGTGGGGGTGGGGTCTGCGGCCTGCAGAAGGACCAGGGGCCGAGGTCCAGGTGCCTGGATGATGGGGGCCAGGCCCGCCAAAGCTGGGTTTCCTTACAGGAAGGGGAATTTTGAGGAAAACTTACTGAGTAGAGGCAGAGGAACTTTTACGTATATTATCTCGCATGAGCCTCAGCGCAGCTGGATGAGGGGCACCGAGTTTTTCCTTTTTTTATAACTTAGGAAACCGGGGCCTAGTGGTTTAGCAGCAAGCTCAGAACTACACGGACTACTGAGTGAGCAGAGCTGGGACCATGAGGTCTGGCGCCCAGCTCCTTACAAGCCCACCCTGCCCAGCTCCCAGCCACGGACACAGGGTCTGACAGGAGGGAAGTCGCAGCGGCCTGAGACGCCTGGGCCAGCCGCCCCGGAACTGGCTCTAACTTGCTGTGTGACCTCGGGCCGATTGCTAGCCTTCTCTGGCCTTGAACTTGCTGCTCTCTACAACTCCCCAAGCCCGGGGGGGGGGGGGGATTCCAGGCTAATGGCCCCGGGAGTCTGCCTTACCTTTGGGGCCAGGCCCCCGGCAGGGCTGAGGGTTGGAGCAGCAGCAGGGGGGTGGCGGGCGATCCCCAAGGGCGCCGCAGCCCAGGGCGGAGGTGAGCAGATCCAAGGGGCCCGGGTGCAGGCGGAAGGCCTGGAGCTCCTGTGCCAGGAGGCTGAAGCGTTCCGTCTGGCTGCGGCACTGCTCCTCAAGCTCTCGCACCCGGACCTGGGCCGAGACCCGCCATGAGCCACCAGGCCCCGGCAAAGCTGCCCGATCCCAACCTGTGCCGTCTCCACACCAGCCGCCCAGAGAGCTTCAGACCACATGGCCGGCCCCGAGGCCGGGGTATCGATCCCGGGCCTGGCTGGCTGCCCCATTCATTGCCCTTAGTCGTGTCTAAGCCAAGGGGAAAGCGCTGGGGCTGTGGCACATCACGTGACTCTCCCCCAGAGAAGAGCCGGGCCTGCTCCGCACACCCTCCCGCCCCGCGGCAGCGGCACTTCCCGCTTCTGGCTGCTTTCTAGGCCAAAAGGGATGGCTCCCATCCCCTCACTGCCACCCCTATCAGCTCGGGAGTTTTCTTGGCTCCGCTGCTTGTCACCCCCTCCCGCAGTCGGTGACCCAAATCCCTGCCCCCGGAGAGGTCCCCAGAGAGACCACACACGAGGAGCGAGGGCCATCTTGTGACAAGAACGAGCCACTTCTCAAGACCTCTTCATCGGGTATCCCGAGAGTATCTCGACCTAAGGGGCCCTGCCCTGGCCGAGAGCAGGAGGATGGGGGGTGAGGCAGATGCGGGCCTTCCTCGCGGGCCCGGTGGCTTAGGCCCTAGAGGAGGGAGGCCCCGTGTCTGCCAGGGGAGGAGCAGGTCTGGGCCAAGGAGATGGCCCGCGTGTCCTGTGGGAACCCCAGCCCGTCTACAGACTCTCAGGTCTGCTCCCGGCCACTCCCTGCTCTGCTGGGCATGAGAGCTGGGGCCACTGGGACCCGAGGGAGGAGAGGCAGCTCAGTGGGCGGGGAAGGTTGGAGATTGGGGGGCGTTACCTGCATGGAATCCAGGGTAGACTGTGGCAGGAAAGAAAAACACAGAGGAGAGATTAGATCCCGAGTCTATGTGTCATCACCCAGAGACAGGGGCCCGAGTGGACTCGCTCTGGCCAGCTCCCTGGACCGGCTGACAGCTCCTAAGTCGGAGGCTATCTCACAGTGAAGGCATCCTGGTGGTGGCAGTGAGACTCCTGCCACCAGACCCTGCCTGGTGATCACCTAGCCTGGGAAACGGGCCAATGGTAGAGGGGCACTAGAGTATTTGAGGGGCCTTCCTGCAACCCCACACCCCACACACAGTCCACTCTAGCTCTCTCTCTGAACTGCCCCTGCCTCCCCCCGAGCTGGTATTGGTGGTGGCCGCCTCCGGGACTTACCTCCAGCAGCTGCATGGCCCCTTCGTGTTCCCTCTTCGCTTCTGCCTGGGCCTACGGGTGGGAGGAGGCAAAATGCTGGAGGGGAAGGACGAGGAATGGGGGTGGGATAGAGGGAGAGGCAGAGGAGGGTAGGCAGGGAGGATGGAGGGCGGAAAGAGGGGGAAGAAGAGGGAGAGGAAGAAGGAAAGGGGGGGCGGGGCTGAGGGTTTCTCCCTTCCAGACTCCTACCCCTGAACCATACCTTGGGCCAGAAGGCAATAGGGTCAAGGAGAGGAGGCCCCGATGCCGCCTCTCTCTTTCCAGGGCATCCACCCTCCTATCTCCCCGGGAGCGCCTTCTCAGTCTCTTTCTCCTGCTCCCCTCTGGAATGTTGGGGTGCTCCTGAGTCCACTTTACACTCGTTACTCTCTCCCAAGAGGCCCTTCTAGTCAAATGACTAGACTCACTGACGACCCCAAAGCATACCTTCAAGACCAACTGCCCCACGACTCCGGACCCATTGAGCCAACTGTCTAGGAGCAGGGGTGGGCAAACTTTTTGACTCGAGGGCCACAAAGGGTTCTTAAACTGGACCGGAGGGCCGGGACAAAAGCCACTTGACAATGTAGCACTCTCATCTTGGGCTGCTGGTGAAGGAGTGGAGGGGAGAGCAAGAGAACCCTCCGCTCTTTCGGCTCCGCGGGCCGGATAGAACAGCCAAACGGGCCGGATCTGGCCCTCGGGCCGTAGTTTGCCCACGGCTGTTCTAGCCACTCTGGTCTGGATCCCAACCTCTTTGCCACAACAGGGCACTGGCACCTCTGGTCCCCTACCTGGAGTGCTCTTCAGCTGGCTCCTTTGTGGCCTGGAGGTGTGAAAACCTCCCCTGCTGACCTAAAGTGGTCCCTCAGTCACCGGGGAATATAACCCTATCCACCGCCCCCACTGCCATCACCTCAATCACAGGCCAGGGACACGGGCTTTGCCCACTGAACCCCGGCCCCTGGCACACAGTGGGCGTCCGGCAAATGCCTGCTGGGTGAGCGGACGGCTCCCACCCCTCCAGCATCCCCGCCCTCTCGACAGCCCGCCCCCACCTGCTGCAGCCTCCGGACCTCCTCCTGCTTCTCCCGGAGGCTGAGCTGGGCCTGCTCATGCTCCGCCTCCAGCTGCTGCCGCCGCTGGGCCACCTCCCGCATGTGCTGGAAGACAAGACCCCGCGTCAAGGCCAGAGGCCCACCATTTCCGTAGAGACCTAAGGTGAGGGAGGCCCGGGTAACTTGTCTTCCAGACACCCTCTGAGGCCACAGAAGGAGAGCGGCTAGCGGCTCCACGTCTGGGGCCTCCGACCCCAGCGCCCCCACAAAGGGCATACTGTACTGTCCCCCCCGCTTTTCTCTCTGAGCCAGGAACCAATGCCGGCCCCCTCGTCCCCCACCAGCACGGCCCCCTCACCTTCAGCACCTGCTCCAGGCTCTCCAGCTTGGTCTGCAGGCCCTGGCTCTTGCGAAGGGCCAAGTCCCTCTCCTGTGTCACCCCCAGGAGCCGGTCCCTCAGCTCTGCATTCTCCCACTCCACCTGGGGGGGGGGGGGGAGGAGTAGCAGGGAGCTGGGTGCGTGCGCCTGGTCCCACCAGCTCCCCCGCCAGGGAGAACAGCACCCTGCATGCTCCAGCCCAGGCTGGGGTGTGGCGGAGACAGGCCCTTGCCAGGGACCAGGGCCCGAGCGGGGTCCCAACCCACCCAGCGCCTCATGTGTGGAGTGGCTACCTGGTCCTTCTCCGTGGCCCTCCCGCTGAGCCGGGAGTTCTCATCCACCAGGCGGGCATTCTCATTCTGGGCTTCTCTCAGCTGCAGTTCCTGAGAAGGCAGGCAGAGGAGCTCTGGGGAGGAAGCCTGGCACCCACAGTCCTCCCTTCCCCACCCAGAGGACCCTGCCCTCTGGGTCAAGGCCTCCCTCCCCCACCCGGTGCCCGCATCAGCCAGGAAAGGAGCCAGGGGAAGTGTGCTCCTCGGGGTAAGAGGGATAAAAGCGAGCGGAGAGGGGGCCCACCACCTGGCCAGCCTGGGGGCGGGGGAGCTGACCTCTGAGGGGCCCCCCCAGAGCTCACCAGCTCCTCACATCGCCTCTGCTTCTTTCGGGCCTCCTGCTCCAGGCTCTGGCATTTCTTCCGCTTCTTGCTAAGCTCTGACTCCTGCGGGGCCAGAACCCAGGGCTCCCTCACGTGGGAAGGCAGAGCTGCCCGCCGCAGGCCTCCTCCAGCCCTTGCCCCGGACTCACCAGCTGCTGCACCCTCTGCGGCCTCTCCGGCTCCCCAAGGGCCACGGGCGGGTTTTCCACGTCCTCCTGGGGAGTCGCCTGGAAATGCCCAGGGGCACGGGGCTGGCACCGGAGAGCAGGGCCCCCAAGGCAGCCTGCTCCCAGCCCAGCCTGTCCGTGGAGGTCCCCCCACCTCATCTCACAAGTCCACCAAGAGATCCCTGTCCAGGAAGCGGAGGGCGGGGAGCTCTCTCCCCACCCCACGCCATCATCCCCGCCTGACGTGGAACCACAGAGGCCGCACCTGACTTCCCCAGCTCCTTCATGGAGGAGAGCGGAGATGGGTCCCTTATCCAGGCCAAAGCGTTCCCGTTTTAGCTCCTTCCCGGGGCAGCCCTGCTCTGCGCTCAATACCTGCCTGCCCCCGTGTCCTGCCATGGCTGGCAGAGAACTAGGCGGCCACCTGGGTCCCCGGGGGCGTGGCATTCCCAGGGAGGGCCAGGGGTTCTGGACAACCCAAGTCTGGGCTTGGCCTGCCCTAAGAGCAATGCAAACCCTGGCCAGGCCCTTCCTTCTCAAGCTTCCCCAAGCCCACCCCGTGGCCACCTCCCATTTATCTGGGCAAACTCTAGAGAAGGCCGGGTCTTGGTGGATGCATCTCCCTCCCTGGGCCAGGCAGGCAGAGGGGCAAGAATCTAGCAAGAAGCACCCTGCACACCCAGAAGGAGGTGGACCTGAGCGCTACCCAAGGAGAGAGGATGGAGAGGGGAGCCAGACTTCCAAGTTCTGGGGGCCTGAGGCGGGGCCCCCGCCTGCGCAACAGGGGCCGAGCCCCGCGCCCCGGGTGGGTCGCCCGTACCTGGAGCCGGGGCGGGCCTGGCGGACCAGGCGGGCGGGCGCCGAAGGGGGCGGGAGGCGGGAGGCGCGGCGCAGGCTGAGCCCCGGGCGGCTGCCACGGCAACCGGGGATTTGCGGCCCGGCCGTACCACTGGCGGCGCGGCGGGGGCGGCGGGGCGGGGCGGAGGGCGGACCACGAACTCCCGGGGGCCGGGGGGCGGGGGCACAGGTACAATTGCTGGGAGGCTGAGCCAGGACCCCACCTCTGGGTGTCAGCAAAGGTCCCCCCAGCCTTTGGGGTGCGCGCACGCCGCCACCGGATCCTCGGGGCTCTGAGCGCGGTTCAGGAGGAGGTCCCGGAGCCCCCCCTCCACCCCCCACCCTCCGGCTGCACACACCTGCCCGGGTGCCGGCGCTCACCTCTCCCGGGGCCCGGGGGGTGGGCGCTCCGGCTTGCACCCGGCCTGTGGGGCCCGGCGGCCGGAGCGGCGGGGACGGCTCCTGGCGGTTGCGCAGGGCGATCTGCCTCTGCAGCCGCAGCACCTCCCGCTGGGACTCGCGGAGCAGCCGGTCGAAGTCCCTCAAGTGGAGCCACTGGGGGCCCTCCTGGGTTGGGGCACACAGGGAGGGGGCATTGGGCCTGAACCCCTGCCCACCTCCTCCCTCAACGTGCCCCCTTGCCAGAGGGGCCCTGGTGCGCGGGAACGCGCACACCCTCCCATGCATACTTGGTGCATGCCTTGGTCATAGGTGCCTGCGGATGGCACTTGCTAAGACGTACAGGGACCCATTTGCTGGGCGCTCGCCGTGTGCCCGGCGCTGTGCAAAACGCCTTGTGAACATCACTTGTTAGATACGTGGGGATCCATACAACCAAACCCCACTGGCATGCAGCCTGGAGCCCGGAGCGCAGAAAGGCCCAGGTCTGGGACTCCTGGCTCCGCCCCCTTCAGCTCAGGCTGCTCCCCGCTCCCACCTGGGCCGTTGCCAGGGGAACCTACTCCCCAGCAGCCTCCACCTCCCCGCCTCATTTGCATCTCATTAACATCTCGGCCCACATCCCACACCAGCCAGGCCGGTGGCTCTGGGTGGCCAGGGCCTCCTCGCACCTTGCCCGCCAGGGTGAGCCTGGCCTGCAGCTCCCTGCACTCCCGCTGCAAAGCGGCGATCTGCTTGTCCTTGGCCAGCAGGGCGCTGGCCGTCTCATTGAGGTCCCGGGTTCGCTGGCGGGCCAGGGCCTTTCGGCACAACTCCAAACTGGGTCCTGGGCGGGGCACAGGGGCACTCACCTGGCCAGAGGAGGGGTAAGGCCAATGGTCATCGGAGGGCTGGGGGCACTTCTCCCACTTCTCAGCTCCTCCCCTAGGAGGGGTTAGGTTGAAAACCTACACGGGTGGCCTCTTGCTGTTACCCTGTCTGGGGCGGCGGGGGACCAACAGCCTCATCTCACCCCAGCAGCCCTCAGGCAGGACTGACAAGAGTTAACCTCACATCCCAGTTTAAGCTCGGAGGATGCTGCTAATTTAGGGCTGCCACAGCGATGGGTCTTCATCCCCGCCCCCACGGGCTCTGTACCCAGAGATGAGCTCAGCGGGGAGACGGTAGCCAGCACCGGCACGTGGTGAGCCAGAATCCTGCGCCCGGTGCCGGCTCAGGGACTCCCCGCCCAGCCCTTCCCTCCCTCCGGCGGCTCCAGGAGCCCTCAGCCTCCTAGCCTGGCCAGCATTTGCCCTCCAACACTTTGGCCCCCCTGAGTTCCTGCTTCCCTGGGTGCTAAGGGTCCATGACTCCTAACACCCTACCCCTCAGGCCCAGCCCTGACTTCCCTCTTCCCCGGTCGGTCGCACAGCCTTCGTCGCGCAGCCTCCGGCCCCCGAGCCTCACCACCTTCAGGTTAGCCTCCTGCAGCTTCCGGGCCCTCTCCTCCAGGCGCTTGGCGATCACCGCCAGCTCCGCGTTCTTTCGCTTCAGCCTCCGCACCTTCTCCTCCGTCTCTGGAAAGCTGCTCTTCCTCTGGACAAGGGGTCAGCCGGGACAGGGCATGTGGGGAGCACCCCCCACTGACCCAACCCTAGCTGCCCAGGCCTTGGGCTAGAGCCCTGGGCTCACAGTGGAGTCCTCAGCCACTCTAGATAAGGAAGGGCTCACGCTCTCTGGGTCAGGGATCATGTCACCTCCATGATATATATATATATATATATATATATATATATATATATATATATATATATATATATATGAGGAGGAGGGCACAGAGGGGCGGAGTGCCTGAGCCTGCCTTCCCCCAGCCCCTGCCAGGACCCGGGACTCACCAGCCTCTGGTTCTCCTCTTTGAGGATGGCACAGTGCTGCCGCAGCTCCCTCAGGGCCCTCAGCAGCTCCAGGCTGGGCCTGTCCCCGAAGCCCATGCCCAGCTTGCCCTGGCACGGGGAAAGGACAGGGCGCGGGGCCTCAGGAACCCACCCCCACTTGTCGGAGCGCTCCCACCGTGGCCCCGGGAGGCACAGAGACAGGAATAGTCTCCCCCACGCCCCCGGCTTTCAGAGTCAGCTCGGGAAGTCCAGGAGGAGGGGCTATCCAGCCCCCCCTGCCCGCACTGGCACCCCCCAACCCTGGGACCCTCTCTGGTAGCCCCCAGTTCTTCCCATCCCTGCTCATCTCCTCCTGGGGACTGCCAGCCCGAGTTCCCGTGCCCACCCCTCCGGGCTCCATGGTGCCTTGGTCCCCTCCCCCAAAGTCTCACTCCCTCCGTCTCACACCCACCCCTCACCTTGTCCTCCCTGGCTCAGCCCAACACTGAGCCCCCTCCCCTAAATCTGCTTTCTCTGCGCCCTCATTCCACCGTACGGCTCCCCATACCCCAGTATCCTCCAGCCCCCAAGAACGGAGACTCGGGGAGGAGGAGACACAGACAGACAGACCAGCAGAGAGAGAGATGAACAGAGAGAGAGAGAGAGAGAAGTGGGTGGGGAGGTAGAGGCAGGGCCAAATGTAGACAGACAGAGAGTCAGGACAGACAGATGACAAGAAATGGAGCCGCTGGGATTCCAGTCCAAAGAAGGGGGGACAGACAGTCACAGAACTGGAAACCGCAGGCACAGACAGACCAGGAGAGGAGAGGCGGGCCGCGGGGCTGCGTATCATGCCCATGAGGGGAGGCCCCCGCCTCTCCGACCAAGCCCTCCGCCGCCCCCTTACCTCCGGGAGAGCCTCCCCCTCCTCGTCCCCCAGCCTCGGGCAGCTGGGTCCGGAGCTCGCTGCCGGCTGCCCCACGCTGGGCAGCCCGGTTGCTGTACCTTCAGGGTCAATGTCCCCCCCAGGCCCGGGGCTCCGGGCGCCCTCGGGCCCAGAGCTCTCCGAAGGCCTCGGTTCTCCAACCTGCACAGCTGCCGGGGCACCGGCAATGCTTGGGGCTGCCCCTCCGGGGGCGCCCTCCGGTCCCGGGATCCAGCTCTGCCAGGCCGGCTGTGCCCATGGCTCCATAGCTCCGGGGTCCCCCGGCCGTAGGAGGGGTGTCAGTTGCTCCATGGTGCTGCCAAGCGGCCCCAGGACTCGGGCTGGGGGACATCACCCAGCCAAGGGGAAGGGCTGGCAAGGGTCATGCCAGACCAAACCCTTTCCTCTCCGAGCTCTTCTTGGCTTCACCGGGGCTGCATCCGAGGCTGGCCGAGTTCTTCCTCACCCACCACGCAGGCTGCGGGCGTCGGGACTGCCAGAGCTGGGGTGTGTGTGAGCTGTGTCTGTCTGTGGCTGTGTATGTGCAAGGGTGTCCTGGGAGGGCTGGGAGGATGTGCAGAAGCCTCCGACAGCAGAGCCTGGGTGAGGGTGTGCGTGTGTCTCCAGGTCTGTCTGTCTGCTCAGGTCGGCGCTGTCTTGCGTGTGTGTCTGCAGGAGGGTATGTGTCCCCACTTGTGTGTGTTGGAGGGTAAGCCGTTCTGTATGTGCCTGTTTCAGAGTTACCAGTTGTTTCTGTGTGCGTGTGTGTGGGTGGGGGGGTGTCTGTATTGCAGGGCTGTGGCAGTATGTGATGCTGTCACTGCTTGTATCCGAGCATCTCAGGGTTGTGCAGCTGGGTGCATCCGCGTCTTTGTGTGTCCGTCAGCGTCCGTGAGTCTGGCCATCCGTCACGACCCCCTCCGCCAGCTTGGGGTCCGCAGGCTGCCCGGGGGCGATCCCCAAAGGTCCGTGGTGGTCCTTTCTCTCCCGCTCCTCTCTCCGCGGCTGCTCGCTAGCTTGGATAGCTTGCTGGGCAGCCCCGGCTGATCCTAAGGAGGCCTGGGTCGGTGGGCTGCTCGCCTCATAGTCTCTCTCCCGGCTGGCCTCGGCTCTGGGGACTGCAGGGGTCCCCCCACAGCCCCGGAACCCCGAGATGATGGGCGAGCCGAGAAGGCTGAGCCTTAGAATCCAGGGGGTGAGCAGGGAAGAGCCAGCCGTCCCCTCCCCTCCCCCTCCCCTCCCGCCCACCAATAGGAAGTCGGCTGCCGGTTTCCATGGTGATGGCGCTGGACTGGTGGGCTGGACCGGCAGATAGGGTCGGGACAGAGGGATGGGCAGGTTCCTTACGGGATCCCAGCATAATGCCCCCCCACATGTGACCTCCCACCCCCCCACCCCCATCCCCATACTTTCCGGGGTACACAGGCAAGGGGGGCTGCAGTGGGTCTTTCCCACATCGGCCCCAGCCCAAGACGACAGGGACAGAGACAGCAGGTAGTGTGAGAGACAGACAGAGCGCTAGCCACGAAGAAGGGCAGGAATAGAAAAGAAAAAAAATGTGATTTGAGATGAAACAAAGAGAAACAGAAATTAAGAGAATGGAAACGGGAAGCTCGAAGCAAGAAGGCAGAGATAGAAATAGGCTGAGAGAATTGCTTCAGCTTCCTCCTGGCAGGGAGTAATTTGGGGGGCAGCTTGACCGTCTCTGAGGGGACCACATGGTCTTTTGGGCTGGCTACGCTCCACCCTGTCAGGAAGTTCGTCTTCTGTCTAGCCATAAGCCCTTTTTGCTACGGGAAAATTGCTTTTCTGGACAAGGACATGGGAACTCCCCCACTTTCACGCCACCCAGGACGTGGGGCAGGAGCCTCGGTGAAGTGCCCAGAGACAAAGGTGCTGGGAGAGGCCTCAGAGAGGCTGCCCCCGGCCCCTCTGGCCCTGGGACTGGGCCCATCTGCGCACAAACCAGCCTCAGCCGCGGTCGGGGGCCCCCCTGTGGCACCCCTGGGGAACAGCAGCCGCCGCACTGAACCACCGAGCCCCTACCCACGAGCTCCAGCCAGGCTAGTGCTGCTGGAGCGGTGGGTGGGGTGCGTGGGGAGGTGGCGCCTCCTCACTTTCCTAAAGCAGTGGGCAGATCGCTGTGTGCACCACTACCTTGTGCGTTGCTGCTGTGTATGTCGACATAGATGCATACCGTTATGCGCACACAGATGTATCGTAGGCATATATAGAATAGACATGTACTTATCTCTGTACATGTGTGGGGGCATGGCATTATTTTATATGTGCACACTCATGTGTATTTTGCATGCGATATTCTGTGTCTATGGGTCTCATTGGGTACGCATGTTTCTGTGTGTGCCATTGCATATGTCGACTTGCCACAGTGCCTGTATTTTTATGTGCATGTAACGCTATGAATATGTGAGTGTATAAATTATAACACTTGCCCTAGCTGGTTTTGCTCAGTGGATAGAGCGTTGGCCTGTAGACTGAAGGGTCCTGGGTTCAATTCTGGTCAAGGGCACATGCCCAGGTTGTAAGCTCGATCCCCAGTAGGTGGCACGCAGGAGGCAGCCAATCAATTATTCTCTCTCATCATTGATGTTTATATTTCTCTCTCCCCCTCCCTTCCTCTCTAAAAGTAATAAAAATATATTTTAAAAATTATAACATGTGCCATATGTGTATATAAATGCCGTTATATGGCACTACACAATACATGACACATCCTCATATAGTCAATATGGGTAATGACATGGTTTGATTTATATCTATATCTATACATATATCACCATGTATTTATTGTATATCTATCATCATGTATGAATGTGTCACTCTATGTGTGTGTGTTTGGAGTCAATGTGTTTATTATGTGAATGTCACTATGGATGTATGCATGCATATGTATGATCTTCTGCTTGTGACACGTGTTTATATCATTATATGTGCATTCCCTATTGAATATATATGTGTTCTGAGCATGTATGTCCTGTTTCATGTCAGTCGTGTCACATGTATATGTCACTGTACACACGTGTCGGTAGCATGTACGAGGCCCTGTGTATAAATGCACGTGCATAGTGTGGTGTGTGCTTTGTATATTAGTATCTGATGCTTTGTTCGTGTACGTGCCAGTGTGTGTGTGCCCAGTCTTACACTGCCCGGGAACCCTGGGCCTTCTTAGATTAGAACTGGAGGTCGGCAGCCTTCCGTTTGGGGGTATGGAGGGCAGGGCAGGGCCAGAGCGAGAGTAAAAGTTGGGAAGGCCCCTCATAATCCTGTCCTGCCGTGTCATGTCCCCTCTACTGGGTTTGCAGGGAGGTCTCACCCCGGGCCCATCCGCCCTCTGCCAGCGGTGGCCTGGCAGGCCCAACCCATTTCTGGTCTCACAAGCAGGCCAGACCCATTTCTCCCAGCCCCTCGGGGCGCCCACCCACCCAGGGGCCCGCTGAGCCCATTTGCCCACCCCCTTCCCCCCAGTGCCCGGCAACAAAGTCTCAGACAAAAGAGAAGAAGAGTCCATGGTTTATTGGTTCGGGGTCCCAGACACCACCTCACATGCCCCTCCCTCTGCCCGCCTTTCCCGCCTTTTCTTCGTCCGGGTGTCTGTCCATGCGGCTGGGCCCCCACCGGAGCCTTCCGCAGCCGCGCCGGGAGCCGATGTCCAGCCCGCCCCCACCTCGGGCAGCGGAGGAGCTGATGTGGCATTTCCCTGGCTGGCCATCCCAGGAGGGCAGAGCCGGGGGCAGTGGAGGCGTTCGGGGTTCTGGGCAGGGTAGAGAGGGTATGGGGGGGCGCTCACCTGTCACGCATGATCCCACGCCTGGAGGAAGACGGTGGCGGGCGGCCGCGGCGGCGTGGTCTCCGAAGCCCACAGTACACTCATCCATAAAGTAGGAAACACTACACCCTCCAGTGCTGTTAGTAGTGCTTTCTACTTTATGGGTGACTGCACTGTCTGTCTGTCTGTCCATCGGTAGGTACTCTTCAGGCCGCCCGCTCTCCTCCGGACTCCTGTTTCAAGAGCCCCCCCACCCACCCCAATCCTCCCCGCGGCTTCCTAAGACCCCAGCACCTAGCCCCAGGCCCCCGGAGGGCCCGCCCCGGGCTGTGGGCGGTGACTCAGCATGGCGCCAGACCTTGCCTCCTACCTCCCTCCCCCCACTTCCTCTTTGCGTCCCTCTTCCCTTCCCCCTGGGGCTCCACCCCATCCCCCCCCTTTCAGGGCCACTCAGGTAGAGACCACCACTGCTCATCAGATCTCACCCCAGTCCCCAGTTCTGACTCCCCGAGGGACCCCTGGCCAGCCACACCACCCACCCTCCGGAGCCCAACGGAGGCAGCCACGGCCTCCTCCCCTCAGGGCCTCGTCTCCAGCCTCCTTCCCCCCAGGCCTTGGCTCCCGGCCTCCCCACCAGCCCGAGGCCCTGACCCCTTCTCTGCTGCGGAGCAGGTGCACGAAGGGGGGCTGGGCCAGGCAGGCAGGAAGGAGCCCAAGGCTATCGCAACAGAGCGGGTGGCCATGTTGGGTGGAGGGAGATTCTTAGGGCCTCTCACCCATACCAAGTTCCACCCTTAGGCCTCTGTTCCCCCCCCCCCCCCGCCCACCTTCTGCATCCCCACCCTGCTCTCTGGCTCTTGTCTCTTGAAGCCTTGGACCTGGCTTTCTTCATCTGGGGACCAGGGGCCATTTTCCCTTCCTTCCTGGTCCAGCGGGAAGTCCAGGCCCACAACCTTAAGAAGCTTAAGGTCCCACCATGAAGGCGGTAAGACCTGAGGGTTACCACACCTCTTTGCCTACCGCTTTGCTAGTGAGCTTCGCAGGCACCCGAGCCCCGGGGACCCCCTCCCAAAAGCATGCCACCCAGGCCCCGCAGCCCAAGCCCCTCATCGCCCCGTGAGGCCCAGAGTCGATGAGCCCCGGTGGAGGCCGAGGTGAAGGTGCAGACCCCTACCTGAGGTTGCAGGGCTGAGGGGAGCAAGCCCTGTGCTCCGGGCTCCCAAGTGGGGTTCCCTTCAGGGCGGGCAGGGCTTATAACCCCGAGGCCACGTGGGCCAGATCTCAGGGCGCCCAACGGTCTTGGAGCCCGCCCCCACACTGCCTCAGAGATTAGCGGGCCCCTCCCCTCCCCGGGGAGGACCGACTGACAGGAAACCAGAGACAAGGCCGGGGACCGGCAGGAGGGGGGCTGAGGAGACCATCTCGCACGCCCTGGGCAGGTGGCTTCCGGGACCCCACGCCTGCCCATCCCCCATGGCGCCAGCCCCAGAGGTTCGTTCAAGAGTCTGGGACTGACTTGGGGCCTTCGGTGAGCGCCCAACACTCCGAGTCCTGAATTCCAGCCTAAGAAAAGGACTTTTTCACTGACCCCGGCCCAGAAGCTCTCTCCCTTCCCTTTGGGACAGCAGTGGCGAACGTCAGACGGAGCTGCGGCTCCTCTCCAGGTGCTGCCCAGAGAGGCCACAGGGGAGCAGGTGCATGAAGGGGGTCGGGGCCAGCACACCACAACGCCATCCACGTAATCAGTTGCCCTTAGCGCCCCCACAAAGCCACACCTCTCCAGCCCCGGCCTGCAGGGGGTAAGACCTGCACCCTCAACACATATGGGGGGGGGGGTGTCTCACTTGGGTCAAGGTGGATCTGTTGGCCCTAGACTGTGTGTTCCTGCTTCCCTCAGGGTCTGCAGGGATAGGAGGGCAGGGCAGGGCAGTGGTGAGAACAGTCTCAGGCAGGGCCTGGGTGCCGCTGGGCTTAGAGTGGAGGGAAAAAGGCTCCGAAGGGGGGAGGCTCTCGCAGTCACCGGATGTGGGCAGGGGCCCGCCCACCTGCACGCCACCCCCGCTTTCCCCATGGGGAAGGCAGGAAGCTGCCCATCCCAGGGTCCCTAGCTGGGGGAGGGGAACAGGGTGTGGGTCTGGGTGGGGAGAGGCCTGGGGGACTGGGTCTAGGCTACATAAGTTCTCCAAGCCTCTCAGTGGGATTGACTCTGGAATATAGAGGAATAGATTGCGGGGGGCAGGGGGAGGAATAGGGGGGGTAGCACAAGTAGAATCACCCAAGTTCCTTCCCAGAAGGCCATGACCTTCTTCTCTGGGTCCCCCATTCAGAGTCAGGCCCACACATCCTTGAGGGAGCTCTCAGATTCAAGGCCCACAAGAGGGGCTCGGGCTGCAGGCCCTGGGTGGAGAGGGGTTTTGGGAGGGGTTTTTCTGGGGGCAGCAGGCAGGGAGGTTGCCTCGAATCCTTTCCTTGCAGAAGGCAACCCTCAACTGGGAAATTGTTATCCGTCCCCAGGCGCCTACAGGGGGCAGAGAAAGGGGGGACGGGGTCTGAAGAGACAGTGGTGAGGAGGGCGGGCTGGCCAGAAATGGGACGGTGCTCCTTTAACAGCCCACCGCGGCTCCAGACCCTGGGTGGAGGGGAAGTGGCTGCCCCAGGCGATAAGAGGATAAGAATATCAAAGTTGTGCAGTAACCTGGGTTCCTAGACCCCCCCACCCTGCAGGGCCCCTCCTCCCGGAGTATCTTGCCCCCCACCCTCTGCCCACAGCGCCTCCATGGCTATCACCTCAGCAAAGGAGAGTCGCAGGCCGGGAGCCAGGGGCCTGGCCCCAGGGCCCAGCTCCGCCATAGACCCTCAGGGCGTGACCTGCGGCAAGTCAGACGGGAACTTCCTTCTGGGGGACACACCATTCCCCCAGGAGTCTCCATCCCAGCCCCTCTCCTGTCCTGGGCAGGGTAGGGGTGTTCCTGATGCCTGCTGCCCAGTGACAACAGAACCTGCTTTTCCTTTGTATGTCCTCGGTGCGCAAAGCCAAAAAAAAACCCCATAGGTTCTTAAAAATGTATTTATTTAATTTTTTTGAAGTGAGAGGATAAAGTCCCAGCGTCTCCACCCCAGAGCTTCTGGGGACGAGAAGTTGCTGGAGGGGCTGGGACTGGGGTTGAAAGGGAATGGAACTGAGGGGGCACTCGCAGTCCCTGGTCCCGATGAATCCCAGCTCTTCTGGGCCACAAACCAGGAGAAACAGGACAGGGCCAGAGACAAATCAAGAAGGAGGAAGGGCATGGTCTGAGATAAGGACCCAGAGACAATAAGAAGAACCACCTAAAGCTTTGCTAGTAAGCCCCGGAGGAGCACTCAGCTGGAAGCCCTGCACCGGGCTGGTATGACCCACAGGTGTGGTCTGTGTGACTGAATGACCCACAGGGACCAGCGGGGACCTGCCTGTGCAGACACACACACACACACACACACACACACACACACACACACACACGGCCCGAAAACTCCAGAAGATTCACAGTCTCCTTTTCAGAGAGGCATAGCAGGCCCGGAGCCACACAGACAGACGCCTGTGGGTGGCACCCAGCTCAGGTCTGCAGACACAGCTCGCAGATGAAGGCCTCCTGCACACTCCTGGGCACACCTGCCTGCTCCCAGGAACACCCACGAAGGCTCATGGGGGGATCTGAGGCCTCATGGGTTAAGGATGGCTTAGGACACGGGCACTGTTTGGAGAGAGGTGTGACGCCCACTCCCGCCTCGAAGCCCCCCGTTGGCTGAGTTCCCCAGAATGAGAGAAACTAAACCAGGGGTGGGCAAACTTTTTGACTCGAGGGCCACAATGGGTTCTTAAACTGGACCGGAGGGCCGGAACAAAAGCCTGGATGGAGTGTTAGCGTGAACTAATATAAATTCAAAGTAAACATCCTTACCTAAAAGGGTGCGGTCTTTGTGTGTGTGTTTTCATTCAATAGTTTTACTCACCGGATACCGGCCCGCGGGCCGTAGTTTGCCCAGCCCTGAACTAAACCCTGGAGGATGGCCAGTGGCTGGGAGAGGAGGTGGTTGAGAGGGAGGGATGCCTCCCTTGAAGAGAGTTCAAGTTGACTTTTCAAACTCCACCCGTTGGCGGTAGGATTGGCTCAGCCAGGGACTCGCTGGGCAGGCTTAGCTCACTTGGAATCTGTTCTACAATGTCTTCCACGGTCTTGTCCGGTTCTGGCATTCTACGTCAGGGAATCATACTCAGGCTCAAAGGGAGCAAAAGGGGAGGGGAGATTTGGGACCAAGATAAGAAGGAGTGGGGGTGGGGCAGCGACATCAGAAACAAACTGGGAACAGCCCTTTACCAGGTGACAGGGCTGAGTTGGCTGGAGTCTGGTCCTGGGCTCACAATTCCTCACTCCCACTCCCAACCCGCTGGCCTAGGAGACAGCCATCTTTGTGTGCCACGCCGAGGTTATGGGCAGGTAAAGGTGAGCCTGAGGAGAAAGGGGACACTCTCCAGGGACTCCCAGTCTGATAGGCAAGACACAGACACACGTGCAGGGTCTGGGAGTCTTGGGTGTTGATTTGAATGAGCAACTGTATCTAGAGCAGGCATGAGCTTCTGGTGCGATGGGGACACTTGGCTTCTACTTGAGCAAGTGCCGAATCTGACAGCGAAGTAGAACACAAATGTACACCTCCACAAGTACCCACATCCTACAAAACTATAGCGACAGGTGCACGTTAGTCCTGGGTGGCGTTGAGTGTCCCGTGGGACTGGACCGATGGGATGCTACAGTGACAACCTCACAGTCACATGGGGGCCCTTCAGAAAAGGCTTCCCAGAGAAAGTGAAAAATGGGCAGGGGAGGTTTGGGACAGGAGTGGAGTTAGAAGAGAAGCTGGCCAGGCAAGGAGGCGAACACGGAGAAAACAGGCGTTTGAAGGGCTGGCACCTGCCAGGGAGAGCAGGCCCCGAGGGTGGGAGAAACAACAGGGCATTGTCTGCAGAGAAGAAAGCCAGGCTTTGCCTCCAGCTGCACGGCCCCGGGGGCCCTCACTCAGCAGCAGGCGGAGATGGCAGCCCAGATAACCTGCCTGGAGGGGAGACAACAAGAGCGAAGCCACAGGACCTAACCACTCACAAACAGGAAGTCAGAAGGCAGCGCGGGCCCGCCCTCCGGGAAGCGAGGCTCAGAGACAGGCCTGGCCACAAAGGAGAGAAACTGAGCCCCTCGCGCTGCAGAATGGGGGCTGAAGACCATTGGAGTCAACAGCCCCAAACGTTGGGACCTTTTACCACTTTCCCGAAGGGGCCACAAAGGGAAACAGGTGCCGAGTTAGGGACCGACAGGGACGGATGTGCCTCAAGAGCCTAAGCCCCGGATGTTCCCAGCACCTAAGACTCAAGAGTGCCCCCACTTATCTCAGAGCCTTGGGGACCAGCAGGAAGGCCGAGAGGCCCCCCAGGCAAGGAGGGTGGGAACGCTCTCCCCTCTGCACTGCCTGCCCAGATGTCCTCCAGCGCAGCTTCATGCTCCCCTGGCAGCTGCCACGCACCCCGGGAGGCCAGCACTGCTCTGGCCCAGCTCTCTGGATCACAGTGTCCAAGACTTTTCAAACAGCAGGGTCCCGGTCAGTTTCCTAACTGACCTGCGAGCCCAGAGAGAGGTCACAAAGCAAGTTAGGGCCAAGTTCAAGGTTTCGTCCACAGCATCTGGGAAGAGGCAGGACGGCTTGGGTAGGAGGAAAGGGGGTGTGGGAGAAGTCCACCATGACCACTGCTGTGGGAGTGGCCACGAAAACAGAAGCATCCTCCGCTGGAAACTCCCAGGGACACCAACCAGCAGGGAAATGAGAGAAAGCTCCGTCCTGGCTCCCCCCGGCTCCCTCTTCACGCAGGTGCCTGGGCTAACTTTGCAGAGCTGCACCTGCTTCTGTTTTAACGGCTCTGAGTAAAGCATGTGCGTGTGTGTGCATGTGTGTGTGTGTGTGTGTGTGTGTCCAGAAAGCCCAGGGGCCAGGCAGTAAGGTCTTTCATCAGCTGAACTCTCTGGTTCATCAGGTGAACCCCAACATCAGGATCACCAAGCAGAGGGCAAAACCAGGGGGCAGGAGACTAGAGGTCCAATCCCCACCCTGTGGCTATTGGCAGTAACTCTGGGCCAGCCACCCGATCGGCCCCCAACCCCTGGCCTTTGTGTCTTCAAAACTGAAGGAGGAGGAGGAGGTTGACCAAGGGCCTGCTTATAAAGGAAGTCCCCTAGAGCAAGCGGGCCCTGGGACCTCAGAGGAGGAAGCAGCAAGGCCTGTGTTCCAAGGCCTGGCCACGGGCAGGCCATGGATTTCCCCCTCTGGCTGAAGGGCAGAGCTCCCTCAGCCATGAGAAGGCAGGTGCCTGGGAAAGGGCTGGGAGTGCCACCCTTCCCTCATGGTGGCTGGGAACGAGGGGCATAGGACGGGGGTGGGGGGACCCCTTTGTGCGCCATCCTGCCTGCCAGCACCCTGCCCCCTCAGGAATCAGATCCCAGGGAGAGCTGGAGAAGCAGAAGGTGAGGGGGTGCAAGAACAGAGTCGCTGAGGACTGCCCCTAGAATGACTTTGGACTGTTTCTTCCTTTTCTTCCATGGCCCACACCCTATGCTGGGTGTGTGTTTGAGGGGTGGGGGGCGCAGGAGGCAGCAGCGGAGGCATAGCGTATCCACCTGAATCTCATTTGATCATCATGCTGACCTAGTGATGTAAACGATGGCATCCCCATCTCAGAATGGGGAACCAGAATTAAGTTTCCCCTTCCTGAAAGTCGGCCACAGTCACATAGTTTCTGTCCCGCTAAGGGACTCAATTCAGAGTGCCCTGGAAGGGACCAGGCCCCGGAGGCCTCGGAGGGGGGGGACACGCCACAGACAGTGGCCATGCAGCCCGCGCCTGCTCACAAACCAGGTGAAGAAGGGAGGTGGGAAAGGCCGTGGTTGGGACGCGGGGCAGCCTCCCCTGCCCCGGGCCTGTGGGTGGGGGAAGGAGAAGGGTCTAAATGGGTGACCGAGCCGAAACCGGTTTGGCTCAGCGGTAGAGCGTCGGTCTGCGGACTGAAAGGTCCCGGGTTCGATTCCGGTCAAGGGCATGTACATTGGTTGCGGGCACATCCCCGGTGGGTGGTGTGCAAGAGGCAGCTGGTCGATGTTTCTTTCTCATCGACGTTTCTGGCTCTCTATCTCTCTCCCTTCTTCTCTGTAAAATATCAATAAAATATATTAAAAATAAAAATAAAAATAAAAATAAATGGGTGACCGAGTTGGTCTGCACAGTCCGCCCAACAGGGGACGGCCACCCAGCCCCTGTCCTCTGAGCCCCCTGAGCAGCCGGCGGGGGGAGGGTCGGCCACGAAGGCCGGAGGAGGCCCAGCAGCCCCAGCGGTTCACAGCTCTGGAGCCGTTACAAAGTGACTCAACCAGAAAGTGCGTTTGAAGCGACGCCCGCCGGGGGCCCCAGCGCCAAACCTCAAAAAGACGAAGTGAGAACGCCGGGCGGGCGGGGGCTGGGCTGGGGGTGGAGGCCTGGCCGGGAGCCGCCTGGCCAAATAAGGGCAAATGCTCCCCGGCCGGCCAATGGGGCTCCGGCAGCCGTGTCATGGGGCTGTGGCTGGAGGGGGAGGGGAGGAGGAGGTGAGAGAACTAGGGCCTAATGGGGGCTGGAGGCCCAGGCCCTCCAGGGAGGGTCCCAGGGTGGATGAGCAGAGGGAGTTATGGTGGCCCTCTGCCCCCAAAGACCTTGGTGCTGAGGTTGGTAGACCCGTACCCTCAAGAGCCCCATTTGCAGGCTGGGGCTCAAGGGGACAGAAGGAAGACAAGGAGGACCCCACACACACACACACACACCCCACCCCACCCCTGCCCCAGTTTAGGGCCCTAGATCCCCAGGTGCCAGGGCAGAAGGGAAGCTGGGTTGAAACGGCTGGGTTGAAACACCGCCGTGGCCCTGCCTGCCGACCGGCTTTGGGCATGTGATGTGACTGAAACTCAGTTTTCTCGTCTGCGAAAGGGGAATCATGCCCCAAGAAGGGTGCCGCGTATCGAGTGCAATGACGGAGGGGGCCAGTTTTGAACCAGATAAGGCCACACTGATATAACAGATTATTGCCGTAGAAACTCTGGCCCCGGGGCTGCTTCTCACTCCGATTCTTGCTTCCCGGTTGCTGTGTAAGATCCCTTTGCGAGGACGCCATGTGGTTCTCAATTCCGGCCTCCGGCGTCTGTAATGGGAGGGCTGTGGAGGCCGGAGCGGTCCTCCCGATCTGAGCTCAGCACCACAGGAGCAGACTAGACTTGCTCTTCCTAGGCTCACCCACCGGGGCCAAACCCTGCCGGCCTACACTTCCATCTCCTCTTCTCCCCTGGCTCTGCAGAGATCCAGACCCTGCCCCCACCTCCCCGCTCCCCCGGGGTGCAGGGCTGAGGAAGTGAGTCTATTCAGCTGCCCAGAGAAAGTGCCGGTGCCGCAGGTGCCTGCGCAGGGGGGAGGGTGGGGGCAGCTGCTGGGGTCTCCCCGCGCTTGTGTTCACTCCCTTGCCTCGGGCTTCCCCTGGGATCACAGCCCGGGAGGAAGGCTGGGCAATGGCTGCCACCCTCTTCCTCTCTCTCGGTGGAGTTCTGCTCTCTCCCAAGCATGGATTTGCATTCGCCCTCTGCCCTCCCTACTCAAGCCCCCAGGGAGCGGGTGACAGTTAAGCCCCCTCTTCTGGCTAGTGGCCTCAGAGCACTCTCGTTTCCTGTAGGTATTTTCCGGGATGGGGGCCGGCATTGAAAGGGTGGCAGTTGCTGGGTTTGGGGAAGAAGGAATGAGGAGCATTTTGGAGAGAAGCTGGGGTCCCCCACCCACCCACTCTGGTGTTTGTTCTTCTCCTTCCCTCCAGTTCTCTTTGTGGCAGAGCTCAGCTCGGGGGAAGGAGGGTGCACAGCGGGAAGCAGCACATGGGCCTGCTAGCTCTTGACTTGGGCCTGCTAGCTCCCTGACTCCCTTCAGCCCCAAGCCCCCCTGTGTTTTGGGATGGACACCCCCTTCCCAGAAAAAGCTCGGGATTCAAATCCTTCGCCCATGACCCCATCATGCCTGCCCTCCGCTCTAGGGGTGCGTTGAGCACAGGAGTGCAGGGTCTAGAGGAGAGGAGTTTTCTATGGTATTTCTCAGAGGACCTGGCACCTTGGTGCCAGCAGCATGGGGCAGACTTTCCTCTGCACTCAGTTCCTGCTTCCAGGGATCTTAACAAAGAGAAACGCCCGCATCTGCAGGCTAAAGAGCTGAGGCAGGCAGTGTAGGGCAGAGTAGCAGTGGCCGCCTCTGGAGGTCAGGCTGACCGCTGTCTCCGGGACTCAGTCTTCTCACCCATGACGTGCAGGGCTGGCCTGAGTCTCGGCTCTCCCAGGCCTCACATGCTCTGTACGGCCTGCCTCCACTTTTTCCGCAGCCCCAACACCCTGGGCCTCACCCCCAGTGGTGCAGGCCCCTGAGCCGAAGGCGCAGGCAGGCAGCCGCGTGCTTTCTTCCTCAGTCTGAGCCTTACAGGCTCAGCCGGCAGCAATCTTTACTCAGCATGGCTGTCTGTTCTTTTAGGTCAGGGGAGACTGGAAGGGGGTCAGCCACACGGGAGTGGCAAAAGTGAGAGCTGACAGGCTGACGTGAATCCAAGAGGTAGAAAATAGTCAGTCCCAGAACCATTTCACCACAGGATACCAAAATGGAGGTTTGTAACGACGACGTTGAGCCAAGTAGAGGTTAAATCACACCCAGAGATCCTCGTATCCAGACAGCAAGGGTGTAAGGGTGTGTGTGTGTGTGTGTGTGTGTGTGTGTGTGTGTATCACAACGAAACCCAAGGGGGTTAAAAAACAAAAAGCCAAAAAGCCATACACTTGAAGGAAAATATTTCAGTTTTTGTAGGATAAGTGTACTGGGACATCTATTGACCAATGATGCCAGAGGGATGCCAGTCTGGCCACACTGACCTAGAACTTACCTAGAGGTGGACAATTTTGGACCAGGACAGTCTCTCAGATACAGTTAGTCATTTGCAGCTCTCAAATTGCTTTTACTTAAATTAACATATTTGATCCTCACAACTATCCTAAGACAGGGATGGCCATCTGCATTTTTTGAGCTACCAGGTACAAACAGAAAAGTTTGTACAACACAAATCATGCGTGTATAACTCAATACGTTTTCAGAAAATGGACCAACCTAGGTAACCAGCATCCAGATCAGGAAAGACACTGTACATAGCCAGCACCTTACGAACCCCTCATGCCATTTTCCACCCCCTCCTTTCACAGGTAACCGCTATCCTGTTCCCCAACACGAGAGGTTTTTTTTCAATGCATTGTATCGAGAGGAAACTTGGGTTTGAAGAAGTAACGTGACTTAGAAGAGTCAGGGCTGGTGGGTGGTGAAGGTAAGGGGCTGGGAGGCAGGGACAGTGCCCCTCGCTGCATGCGTGTATTTTCATCACAGGAGTCTCGGTGTTCCGGTGGAGCGTGAAGGTGCCATAACCATGGGCTGGAGATGGAGGGCAGTGGCAAGTGCACACCATTAGTCATTTGCAGCAGGAGAGGTTAGAGGGTTTGGGGCGCAGATCAGCAGATGCCTAGGAGCTGCTGGGGTGGAAAGCACGACTGGGCCAGGAGGGAATTGGAGGACTGACCAGGGTCCCAATATTCAACACAAGTTTCCCAACACTCAAAATCCTACGGTTTTCCTTCCTGGGCCACGTCCCCACACTGCCTCCCTACCTTTGGCTAACTTTAGATTTGGGCACTACAGATATAGGTGTTGGGCACAGAGTGTTGGGCACTCATCATGCAGGGACATGTCACTGTCACTCCACAAGCTAGTGCCTCGCGCTGGCTCTGTGGCACACTCATGAGGGGAGCAACGTGCTGCAGGTAGGGAGAGCCCCGTCGGAAACAGCAGCCTTAAACTGGGTGTGGGCAGTGTGCCTTTTGAGCTAAGCCTCTACTACTTGATCCTAACTAAGTCACTTCAACCCTTTGAGCCTCCGTCTCTTCATCACTGCATCGGGTGTTAACGATGACACACGGGTTTTGTGGGGATCCAATAAGAGAATGGACAGAAAAGCCCTTTTGTCTACTGTACAATGCTGTTTAAACGAAAAGGCTTCCCCGATACTGAGCCTGAACCAGACTCCCAGACAAAGCAAGACGTTATTCGTCTGTTCTTCAACATTACCTGCCTCTCTTCTACAGATCAGGTGTCAGGAGGGGACTTGAGGATTAAAGAGGTTACAGGCGGCCTGAGAGGTAGAAGGCGGTGGCCATGCCCAGGGCGTGGCCATGCTTCAGTCCCCAACTCTGAAGAGCCCAGTGAGTTTAGGCCTTCGTCAGCCCACCCCCTCTCCCCTTGGGGAAACTGCTCCCCTCCAAGGTCAGAGCGTTTCCACCCTTGTTCTATCAGCTGCCCATCCCTGCCTTGGACCGGAGGCTGCATTCAGCAGTGCACTGGCCCCTAAACCCCGTTTTTGGGACACCCTAACCCCACAGCCTGTGGTGGGTGGAGAGTGGAGAATGAGGAATGAGCGGGCAAGGGGAAGGCAGCCTGGTCACCCCTCGGTTTCTGATCTGCCTGATCTGAGTCTGTTCTGGTTAAGCGAGGGTGGAGCCTTGCCTTTCGGGAGAGAAGTCCCAACGAGAGTAAGAGACCAGAGCCCTGGGCAGATGTGGGACCCCAACTGTCAGAGCGAAGCGGAAACTCCGACAGGCACGTCGAGTGGGGACAGCAGTGCTGGCCCCCGAAACCTCTTCCGCACAGCACTGCTCTCTCCCAGGGGACCTTGAAGAACCAACAGCCTCTGTTTCAGCTTCTCTGGGCTCCCAGCAAGGCATGTGACCCCAGAACATTATGGCCTATTTGGGCTGCGGAGGGGCACCACAAGCAGGTTCGAGGACCAGAGAGAGCACGAGAGCAAACTGAGCAGCAGCTCCCCGGCAGAGCCCGCTTGGCACACCGAGGCTGTGAAATCCGGTCACTGCAACCGGCCGCCCCTCCCCCACCGCCACCAGCACTTGTGTCTTTCGCTTCCTGCGAGGCTGACAGTTAAGGCCCCAGCGCCGTGCGGAGCCGAGGCAGCCTGAGTGTGGTTATTTGTGTGCGGCTCCTCTTGCCTCCCCTCCCCACAACTGTTTCCATTCTCACCAAGCAGCCACGTCCGGGTCAGACACGCAGGACAGCAATCGGGGATTTCCAAGGGACTTTTTGAGAAAGCCAGTGAAAGTTGGGTGTTGGCTGCACAGACGAGGTACTCTTGCCGAAACCCACTTCTCCCCGCTGGGGTGTCAGCTCCAGGCCGATGGGGCTGCTTCCCAAAGCTTTCACATTGACAGGACAACATAAACCAGCACTCCTGGGGCTCTTTTAACTTGCTGGGCTTGGGAAAAATCCTTGAAAAATCCCGTTGGAATTAGGGTTTACAGACCATTCCCTCAGAATTTGAAGGCATCAGAGGAAAGGATTCTGCTTTAAGGACCCGTGAGGGGTGATATGAGCAGCTGGGCCAATTCCAGCTTCCTTTCCATGGGCCCCTGAGGACAAGGAAGGTGGGGATGGGGATCCCTTGAGTCAGCATCTCCCCCTCCTTCCCACGCTCTAGGCCACAGGTTACTAAGACACCAAGACACCGACTCACTAGCAACACCAGGTGGCTAAGAGACACAAGGCCCGTTGCAGGCACCTCTGCAAGCGAGTCAGAGTGCACCCTGCAGTGGTGGTTCTGGGCATTTCCCCCACTATTTCTTAAAAATATTTTTATTGATTTCAGAGAGGAAGTCAGAGAGACACACACAGAGAGAGACAGAGAGAAGAACATCAATGATGAGAATCATTGATTGGCTGCCTCCTGCATGCCTCCCACTGGGGATTGAGCCCACAACCCAGGAATGTGCCCTTGGCCAGAATCAAACCTGGGACCCTTCAGTCCGCAAGCTGACATTCTACCCACTGGGCCAAACCAGCTAGGGCTCCCCCACTCTTTTTGACTGACTACACATATTGTTTCTTGTGTTTTTTTAAAAAAATATTTTATTGATTTTTTACAGAAAGAGAGAGGGATGGACAGTTAGAAACATTGATCATCCGCCTCCTGCACACCCCCCACTGGGGATATGCCTGCAACCAAGATACATGCCTTTGACAGGAATCAAAACCAGGACCTTTCAGTCCAGGCTGATGCTCTATCTACTGAGCCAAACTGGTTTGGGCACACATATTGTTTATATTGAAGAATTGCTAATAAAAAGAGAGCCGATTAATATCCATACAAATAAAAGGGTAATATGCTAATTAGATTAGGTCGACCAGACATCTTCTGGTCATCTGGTCCTCCTTTTGGACAAAGCTACAGTGGCAGGGGCCGAGGCAGAGGTGGTTAGGGGTGATCAGGCTGGCAGGGGAGGGCGGTTAGGTGTGATCAGGCCTGCAGGCAGAGATGAATAGAGGTGATCAGGCAGGCAGGCAGGCAGGTGAGCGGTTAGGAGCCAGTGGTCCCAGATTTTGAGATTGAGTTCCAACTGCCAGTTTAGATCTGATCCCTAAACTGGCCTAAACTGGCAAACATCCCCTGAGGGGTCGCAGATTGGAGAGGGTGCAGGCCGGGCCTTTAGTACTGTATAATAAAAGACTAATATGCAAATAGACCAAATGGCAGAACCGAACAACTGGTCACTATGACATGCACTGAACAACAGGGGACACGCGTGGAACATGGAGGGTGTTGGGGGCAGGCAGCAAACTGTAGTACATGGTGGGGGTCGGCCATATCAGGACGATGGAGTAGGTGAGCCAGACCAAGGCAGGGTTCTGGTCACTGTCATCGGGCGAGCCTCTGGTGGTTACTGAAAATTCTTTGCTCCTGCATGCTGCATTTCCATCTGGCCCTCAAACCCACTGCCGGCGACGGTCCCACTTGCACCTGCAGCCAGCACCAAAGCCTCTGCTCATACCCGCTGCCATTACCCGGCGCTGGTCCCAATTGCTCAGTGCTGTCAGTGGGTGCAAGTGGCATCTGCTGGCCCTAATTGACCCTGAGGGCTTCTCCACCTCCTCCTGTTCCTGAGCGGAGATCAGGGCAGCAGCTGCAGTTCACACCTGCTGATGGCACCATCCCCACTTGCACCCACTGTTGGTGCTAGCCCCAATTGCTCTGCATTGTCAGTAGGTATGAGTGCAGCCAGTGCCATCAATGCGTGGGAGTGGTGGCGGGAGTGGGGCTGCCATCAGACAGGGGGCTGAGGGCCATGACGGGAGGGGCTGGGCGGGGGCACAGAGGATGGGTCAAGATCCACCCCTGTGCCCACTGCAGCCTCAAGGCACACAGTTCCTTTCAAGGTGCACAAATTCGTGCACTGGGCCCCTAGTAACTTTTATTAAAAAGTTGTAGAATTTCCTCCACATTGCTTCCTGTTTATAATCACAACAATCCTGAGGTAAATTGGCAGAGGAATCTTTCTCATTTACAGAGAACATGAAATCTAGGGAAATCAAAATGAGGACACTAACCAGATGTTCTGTAGAAATTTAAGAAATTCAGGATTTATGGTAAATCTTTAATCCCAAAATAAATAACTCATTGATAACATGGCATCATTTAAGATCCCCTACTAGGCCAGAGGAGAAAGGGAGCAGCCCCCCTTCCTATGGAGGCCAGACCCAGCAGCCACCTGAGGGTCTCCAGTTAGGGGGATGTGGCAGAACGTGGGTAACTGGGGAAAGGGGACGCCATGGGTGCCACTGGCTGACCTAAGGTATAGGAAGAACAGCAAAAAGAAAACAGACAAGGTAGGAAAGATAAAAAGTATTAAACATGGCCAAGGAGTAAAAAATACCAACTCTCAGGATTCCTCTAAGGGACACCTGCTGTGCTAGGTCTAGGATGGCAATCCCCAGACAACAGGCCTACCTGATGGGATTGTCTAGACTCCAAAGAGCGGACCTTCCAAGGAAGCCCACTACAAAGCTGTAACCCTGGAGGCTCAGAGACCGCAGGGGCCTCTGGGAAGGTGCGTATAAGGCATGTGAGCTCTTACTTGTGTCCAGCTTAGGAGGCAAGACACATCTATCATGGGCTATGGATTCACGTTTATTGGCATTTGATACAGAGTCCTGACCACGGGCAAGGAGGCAGCTTGGTAGGTAGGTGTGGGTAGGAAAAAAACATCCTACCCCACACTCAATTCACTCCATTAATCCATCAACCCACACCACGCCTACCCCAACTAGTAGTCCAAAGGTAAAATGGCCCGGGAACACGCTGTGCTGCTCTCTCATCAGTCCGTTGAGCCTCAGAAGTGAAGAGTGGGGAGTATCTGAAGTTCTCTCCATTTAGTCTCACAACAATAAATAAGCAGAGGCAGGAGGCGGAGGCAAGACACTGGCAGCCATGCCTCTTGCTAGGTCTTTATGGCTGTGTCTCTGGATTTGTAGGCCACTCCTCGACTTTTCAGCTCCCTCACAATTCCTGCGATAGAAATGAAAATGGTACTGTGAGTAAAGAAGATAGGAAAGGCCCTTCAGCTACCACTTTGGGGGCAGGGAGAAATCCCTAGACCGGTCACTGAAAGTCCTTGTCTTGTTACCACTGAAGATCCAGGTAAGTATGTGATAATGACTTGGTAGGAATGAGAAGAAAAAGAGACACATTGCCGTTGTCAAAAGCAAGGACTCTGGAGTCAGAATGCCTTGATGAAAATTCTGCCTCCCCACTTACTATATGGGTAACTCCGGGCAAGTTATTTAACCAGTTAACTACCACGAGTCCAAAATGAAAACCATCCCCACAAGCCAAGATATTTTTAATTTAATTTTAAAAAATCAATTTGCAATGAGTATTATAAAAATAAATGTTACAATTTGAATATTTTTCAGCTGAAAATTCTCATGAAAAATGATTTTAAAGTTGATCAGGACTGCCACTTAGGGAAAACATTTTAATAGACGCACATGGTGTGTGGGGAAGGTCTGCTGCTTCTATCTATAGATGCTTATGGCATACAGTGGGTTAACCTCACTGTGCCTGGATTCCCTCAGAGTTATGAGGACTGGAGATAAGTCACATAAAGAACTTCCACAGAGCTTGGTGCAGTAAATAAACACTGGCATATATTATGATGATTATTACCTTGGGGCAGACGACCAGTGACTGACACTGCATACACACCAGGCTTAAAGTTACCTGAAAGAGAAGAAAAGAGGCTGCAGTGAGAGTGAGTTAAGGCCGAAACCAGTTTGGCTCAGTGGATAGAGTGTCGGCCTTGCGGACTGAAAGGTCCCGGGTTCGATTCCGGTCAAGGGCATGTACATTGGTTGCGGGCACATCCCCAGTAGGGGGTGTGCAAGAGGCAGCTGGTCAATGTTTCTCTCTCATTGACGTTTCTAGCTTTCTATCCCTCTCCCTTCCTCTGTGGAAAATCAATAAAATTTTTTTTTTTTTAAAAGAGAGAGAGAGAGAGAGAGAGAGAGTTAAGATTAAAGACCAAATAGAGGCTTAAGCTAAAACTAAAAATAATGCTACACTTCTGGCTATAAATATTAAATGACAGGCCCTGGCAGGTGTGTTCAGTGGTTAGAGCATTGACCCACGCATTGGGGGGTAATGAGTTATTCATGGTGGGAGGCAACCAAACGAAGTTTGTTTGTTTGTTTGTTCCTTCTTTCCTTCCTCCCTCCCTCCCATCTTTCTCTTCTTCCCTCTCCTCCCTTTTCTTCCTCCCATTCTCTCAGGTGAGTATTAATAAAAACAACAAACAAAATATTAAATGAGAGGACACAGGATACTTTCCTTGTCTGTCCTACAAACCTGTCTTTCTCACTTTTGAGGCCACTCAGCCACTAATTTAAGATCCACCCTTGCACCCTGCCTCTTGCCCCCAACGGACTAAGAGGCAGCAACAACACTAGTTCAGGATAAGGACCAAGGGAAATACTTACTGACTCGCTGCCACTTGGACACCCAGCTGTCCTCTGGACTCATCATTGCAATGATTCTAGGAAGGGAAAAGAAACAGTCAGCCAGAGCCTCACCCACTACAGAGAAAGATGGGAGGAGCTTTCCCCTTACTCTGTTCCCAGCCAGCACAACAGTTCAAAAGCAGAAGCCCAGAACCCAGGATGGAAACTTTGATTAGGCTGCTTAGTAAGTTTTGGTTTGCTGCTATGGCTTAGCAAAAGTGACTCCATTTTGGCCTGTTGGTTATTTTATTTATTTATTTTAAAAAAATGTTTTTATTGATTTCAGAGAGAGGAAGAAAAACATAGAAACATCAATGATGAAAATCTTTGATGAGATAGCCTCCTGCAAGGCCCCTATTGGGAGATCAAGCCCACAACCCAGGCATGTGCCCTGACCAAGAATGGGATTGTGACCTCTTGGTTCATAGGTTGAAACTCAAGCACTGAATTCCACCAGCATGGCTGTTCATTTATTTTATTTTTTAATATGTTTTTATTTATTTCGGAGAGAAAGGGAGAGGGAGAGATAGAAACATTAATGAGAATCATTGATCTGCTGCCTTCTGCACTCCCCCTAGTGGGGATCGAGCCCACAACCCAGGCGTGTGCCCTGACCAGGATTTTAACCCTGACCTTCTAGGTCATAGGTTGATGCTCAACCACTGAACTATGTCAGGGGGTTATTTAAAAAAAAAAAAAAAAAAAAAAAAAGTATTAAGAAATTAAGGAAGGGACTACTTTAAAAGAATTAAAAAAGGAATGAAGTTGGCCCACCTTGAAGGAACTTTAGCAAGTACAGTGGAACCTCATTTCTTGAATTTAATTTGTTACAGAAGGGTGTTTGAGAAGCAATTTGTTTGAAAACTGAATCACTTTTTTCCCCATTAGAAATAATGTAAATTTGAAGCCTCATTCCTCAAACATCTCCCATCTCAAACAGTTTCTCAACCAAGTTGTTCACACAAAAAAATCTCCCCATTGTTGACCAAAACTTCAGTTTCTACCTGACAACTCTTTCATGCTGATACCTCAGCAGGACAAAAAGTGTCTCAAAGGCTACAAGCAATTGAGAGAACACTTCTGTAACTGGTAAAATAGGGTATTAGCACAATTTTAAAACATAAAGAGGCCATCAAGAGTGCTAATATTGCCCTAACTGGTTTGGTTCAGTGGATCCCAAGTTTGACTCCGGTCAAGGGCATGTACCTTGGTTGTGGGCACATCCCCAGGAAGGGGTGTGCAGGAGGCAGCTGATGTTTCTCTCTCATTGATGTTTCTAACTCTCTCTCCCTCTCCCTTCCTCTCTGTAATAAATCAATAAAATATATATATATATATATATATATATATTAAAAAGAGTGCTAATATTGCTAAGGGTGTGAAAGTGCTCACATGTAATTGAATAGGTAGAAAAACTGCTGATTGGATAAAGAAAAAGCAATTAGCATGGATTAACTCAATTTACATTATTTCTAATAGGAAAAAATGATTCCATTTTTAAACAAATTGCTTCTCACTTCTTAAACAGCCCTCTGAAATGAAGTAAGTTCCAGAAATGAGGTTCCACTGTAATCCTTTCCAAACCCCAAATGATTTCCCATATACAGTTCATGTCTAATGTACTGTTTAATTTATAAACAAACACTTCTTTACTTAAATTTATAGAACCACTCTCAACTAGCCTTAAAGGAATTTTTCATATATCACAGCCTCCAAAATGCTATCACCAGAGAACTGCTTTTCCTTCATCCAATCAACAAGTTTTTCTATTCAATTGCCTGTGATTGTTATTTTGTGAACACTTTCACACCCAGTTTGTATGTAATCCCTTAATGGGCCTAAGAGCAAAAGAAACCACTGTACCTTCCTAAACCCCAAAGAACACTGCCTTGGGGAAGGAAAATTGAGACCTGGCCACTTAGGTTCATCTCATTTCTTATTCTCCCCACTGGACAATCTTGATAAGAGATACTTTTCTTATATTATAAGTATCAGCTTTGGGGCAATATTTTACCATCACTGTACTTTCCCTCCCTACAGTGGGGGGGTGTGCAAGAGGCAGCTGGTCGATGTTTCTCTCTCATCGATGTTTCTGACTCTCTATCCCTCTCTCTTCCTCTCTGTAAAAAACCAATAAAATATATTTTAAAAAAAGAAAAGAAAAGAAATCTAAAGGGGCTTACCCATCAAAGGAAGAGCTGGTGCAGTCATATACCATCTCTCGGTTACCCTTCATCTGAAGGTATGCATCACAATTGTCACAACCATCATATTCAAACTGGTCTATAGTCTATGAGGGAAGAATTTTAAGAAGATAAGTGTGAACAAGACCAAAAGAAAAAGCAGCTTTCTCCACACTTCTACCTGGTCAAGTACTATAAGGCCCGCCTGTATTGACTGTCTCATCAGACAGAGGTCCCCCACAGTCCCGAAATTTCATCCTCACATTCTTTCTGCCCTGGCTCCCAATTGTGCTTTACTATTCCTCTCCCTAGTCTCCTCAAGATCAGGTACTCTCTCCATCTACTCCCTCTGCTACTGATCCCACTTCTCTGGCTCCGTGTCATTCAGACCCCACAGAAGTTCACTGAAGGTCTGTTAAGGGTCAGGCCTGCGCTAAGAATTGAGGATTCAAAGACATGTAAGACCGCCCGAGCCTGCATAGGCTGCAAGATCTGTTCCTACCGATGTAAACAATGGCCTCCAGCTGCTTCCTGCACCCCGTTTCACCCCTTTCCCCCCCCCAACAGCTTGGTCTCCACTCACCCAACAACCAGGTCCCGACACATACCTTGACCAGCGAACACAACAAACAAGCCCGCAGATGCCGCAGGTCCTTGGGCACCGTCTCCAGAGCCATCCTCAGGACTGAAACAGAACAGGGAAATGCTGCCACAGCACCCTCCTCCGCCCGAATATAAACAGCGAATTACCCAGAATGCCCAGCGCTTCCGGTTCCTGAGACATCCGCTTCCGGTATGGCAGCCCCGCCCCCACCCCCGCCTTAGGAAATGGTTTCTCCCGCCTGGAGGCGGGGCTGGCCGGGAGTCACCTGGGCCGGCGCGGGCCCCCCGCCACCTGGGCGGGCACGAGGGCGGGGCGGGGCGGGGCGGCCGTTGGGCCTGGGGGCGGGGCCTGGGGAGGGGCGGGGCCTGGGGGAGGGGCGGCGCAGCTGGCGCCTGCGCGGGAACGCGCCGCGGCGCGGGCCATTTGATCTCCACGCTGGCACCGGGCCGCGCGCCAGGTCTTTGAGGAGGATCCCGGATGAGAGCAGATTTTTATTTTTTGTCCTCCCGCTTTTTTTAAAAGTGCAGGGCCAGAGTCCGCGGTCTTCCCCCCTCGGTTATCTCTGCAAAGAGCTAAACGAAATGCAGGGACGGCCCTCTCCCTCCTGACTTGCGAGAGTGTTGTAAGCTGTCCATCTGCCGTCCGCAGGAATGCTGCTGGCCTGTGAGGGGCCAGCAGGGCGGAGGGGGGGGAAATGCATATTTGTTTTTTTGAAACTCTACGTTCGTTCCCTCGTTCCAGCTGACAATTTACGCTTTTAGCATTGTAGACAGTTCTTTTACTTCAGAACATCTTCACGAGATTAGGGGCCTTTCATTGTTATTGTTGTTATTATTTTCATTTTACCCCTGTAGGAAGCTAAATGCTTTGCTCTGTGGCTCAAGATTGGGCACCAGGCAGCCACCACCCCTACCAAGCCTTTCCCAGAGCAGCAGAAGGGGGTGTGCACGGCGGCGAGGTGGAGAGCCAGGGCTCCGGGGCCTGTGGGATTTCATGCCGTCATTGCACCAGCTCTCTTGACCCACAATAGTCCGTGTGTAGGCAGAGCACAGCCATTGGTGTTTATCTGGTTGGAGCTTTGGGTATAGACAGCTTCAGGCCCTGCTGTTCTGTCCTCCCAGCCAGGCCTCCTAATTGAAACAGCTTCAAGGCAGGCCTGTTTGTTGTGGGGTCCCAGGCTGTGTGCCCATGGGGTCCCGGGCCGTGTGCAGGTGGGGTCCCAGGCCGTATCTCAGGGGGGCTCTGCAACAACTGTGACGTAGGCCCATTTTATGGGTGGAAAAGTGAGGGACAGAGTACTAACCCAAGATCACAAAGTGGCTGATGTGTCATAAATTAGTGTGTGAAGCAAATAGCACCCCAATAATTCAGATTGAACCACCGTGAGAATCAGCCATCCTTCCTCCTTCCCTGATCTCCACCGAACCATGCATTTAGGGGCATATGGCCCAGTTCTTGTTGCCAGGCCCCCCATTCTACCCTGTCCTTTCATGCATCAGAGTCGCCGAGCCTCTGGTACCACAATTTATTTCTGTCGACGTAGGAGACGCAGGTGTCACCCTGGGTGACAGTCATAACAGAACAAAAACCACGAGACCAGACTGCATTTATGGATAAATATATTAGCAAATAAATACATTTCTCAACATAGTGCCTGATTCAAGCGTCTTTCTGTCTGGTTCAGATATAAATAACCATGTGGGTGCCTCGGTACCAGTTCCCCACTGACTCTGCGGGAAGAACATTCCCGGGGAGGGGGGGGGGGAATCCTGTGCCCGCTCTGCTCCCACATTCACATTCCAAATGGGATCATGCTTGAGGGGCCAGCAATGGTCAAGCTGCCCTGGGGTGAATGTCACCCCAAGAAGGCCCCTCAGCCCTTGCCCAATCGGTACCAGCTACTCAGACCAGACTTCCTGCTCCAAATCTGCTCTCGCACTCACGCCTTCCGGTGTGTTCCTGGCCTGTATGGCTTTTCCTGGGAAGTGAGCCTCAGGGGACATCTAAACCCAAGGGTCCCACTCTGCCGTTCCTTTGTTCTCTCCTGTTCCCTATCCCTACTCTGAGAGAAGACTCCCAGACAAGAATCCCTTGTCCTTGTTCAGCTGTCTTTCTGCCTTTTCTACTTTTATTCTATCTTCCCTCTTTCTAGATGAAGTCCAACAGAAATCCTCTTTGGGACTTTGACCTGGGAGATCTCCAAGGAAGTAATCCCCTCCCATTCCCCCCAACCCCCAACTCCTGGAGAAATGGGGGCTGCTGGAGTGACAAAAGAAGCTTGAAGGTCGGAAGCTCCACCTCAGGGAGAGAGCCCCACACTCTGGCTTCCCAGAGCCTCCCTTCTGACTTAACATCGTGTATCTGAAAATTAAGGACAAGAAGGGGGGAAAAACACATTCCCTTATGTACTGGGGCGGGTACTGCAGAGTCCTCCCATCCCGCCCTGCTTTTAGGGTTCAGGGGTCACCACGGCTCTTGATCCTTTTGCATAAAAGGAAAACGGTAAGAGCCAAGGCTGGTGCTGATGCAGCAGCCTTACCAAAGGGGGAGCCAAACTGGTGTGCAGGACTCACCCAGGAAAGGAGGCGAGGAGGGGGTCATGAAATCGGCTGGACACATCGTCTGGTATGAACATGAGGCTTGGGGTGAGGGAGACCTGCCGGGGCTGGGGGAAGGAGCAGCACCTTTATAACACCTGTCTACCTATGCCTCGCTTCCTGCTCTCAAAACACAGCCTTCCGGGAAGCCAGCCCACACAGGCTGCAGCTGGTTCCCTGCTGGACACAGACGAGCCGCCCCGCACACGTGTGCTGCGGACAAGCTCTGGGGCTGGGAGGAGGAGACAAGACCTCCTGCCACCCACCATCCCCACTCCTCTTCCAATGGTTCCAGGAAGGACGGCAAAAAGAGGGGTGTTTTCTGAGATCCTTTCTTCTCTCGCGAGCAGGACTCTGTGCCAGGCAGGCCCTGAGTCATCCAGAGCACACTCTTGGTTGGAGGTAATTGCCCCGGAACACCTCACACGGCCTGTTCACACAGCTCCTCAAGCTCCTCCTCTGAGCCTGCAATTGGAGAGAGTGGGGGGGAGAGAGGTCACAGAGGGTCACACAGCCCCCCGTGCTTATGCTCCCTGCAGGAGAGGATGGCAGGGAGGGAACCTCAGAGAGGGAGGAGGAGAGAGTGTGTCCAGAAGGGGTGATTAGAATGAAAGCTGAGAGGGGCCCCAGTTGGGATGCAGGGAGGAGAAAAACAAACCTAGAGAAAGAGAAACACATCATAGCAGCCAGTGTGTTACCGATACTTACTCTTCATCCATTCACCCTATAAATATTTATTAAGCACTCGTGAATCTGGCCTGCCAACATGTGCCAAACCGAAGACCAAAAAGAGTAAGTATGGGAGAAGGCTTGTGTGCAGATGGCAATGATGCCAGTGGGACAGGACTGGGGTCATGAGAGATGACAGGAGTAAGGAAGAGAGAGCATGTCCCAGGGGAGTAAGGAGCTGGTCCTTTAGGAACAGGTAAGAATTTGGAATGATGGGACTAGGAAGGCAGCAGAATATTCCAGGCTGCAACATCTGCAACACGTGTCAAACCAGTTTGGCTAAAGCGTGGAGCAAGGCAAGGGAAAGGGGCGAGTGGAAAATAAGGCTGGGAAGGAAGATGGAGGCCAGATGGTGCTAGACTAGAGCTTTGAAGGCCAAACCAGGTTGAATTTTTTTGTTACTATGGGCAACACAGGACGTTTGAGGATTTCTGGATGGCTGATTTGAGGAAGAAGGCGCTGGCAGCAGTACACTTAAAAGAGTAAATGGGCTCCGCATGTGTTGTTTAGTGGTTGAATGGCGATCCATGAACCTGGAGGTCAGGGTTCAATTCCGGGTCAGGGCACATGCCCAGGTTGTGGGCTCCATCTCCAGTAGGGGGCATGCAGGAGGCAGCCAACCAATGATTATCTCTCATCACTGATGTTTCTCTCCCACTCCCTTCCTCTCTCTGGGGGAGGGGGAGAGCGTAGATGATTTATACTTCTCTTCCCCAACCAGAGGGTAAATAGCTTACATCACCCTGCCCAGGGAGACAGATAGCAAAAATCCAATGAGTGCCACCTGCCAACCACACCCAAGGACAGATGAGATTAAGAGAATAAATCTCATTTTGGTACATCAGCATAAAGGTGATGATTATCCTATTGAAATCCTCCCCTAAACGCCCAGACTTAAACCCCTCACACAAAGGCCCCAGCAAGCGCTCTCCTTCCCAGGAGCACCCCCTTGCCTTTCTCCTCCAACTCCTTCTTCCCCGACAGGCATGCTTCTCCTAAACTCTAAGGGGCCGCAGGAGGCTTGCCACCAGGAGGGCAATGGGCAGCGCCAGTTCATCCCAGGCAAACCCCTGGAACCTGTCCCCAAGGCCCCCTTCCCTCTGACTTCTTAGTGAGCGGCAACAGCCCTGCCTACGCTCATTTCCCCAGGCCGCCTTTGCTCCACTGCCCCCAGCTTTAATAAACATCCTCTCTGCCAAAACCGGTTTGGCTCAGTGGATAGAGCATCAGCCTGCGGACTGAAAGGTCCCAGGTTCGATTCCGGTCAAGGGCATGTACCTTGGTTGTGGGCACATCCCCAGTGGGGGGCGGGCGTACAGGAAGCAGCTGATCGATCTTTCTCTCTCATTAATGTTTCTAACTCTCTATTCCCCTCCCTTCCTCTCTGTAAAAAAAATCAATAAAATAAACATCCTCTAAACTCCACCTGGATTCCTGTTGTGAAATTTTTCTGCCGGAAGTCAGGGACCCATACAATACCATCAGCGCTAGGCAGACCCTCTCAGGGACTGATCCCCTTTCTGGTGGTGACACCCCTGCCTGGTCCATAATTTTGCACCTCAGAACGTGTCCAGGAACCATGTCTCCCTCCTGAGGGGGTCAACGTCAGTCTTGAACAGGATCCTCACCTGGACCTGAGGCGGAAATCTGACCCTGTCTACTTGACCTTGGTCTCTAGCCAGAACCCAGGAACCCAGGGCCCCTCCCTCCTCCCTGGAGGACCTGGACCCATCCACACAGAGCCACCCTTCCTGACCCCCGGCTCCACTCACAACTCAAGGAGTCCCGAGTCCTAGCTCAGACCTCTCCGGGTGCCCAGGGGTCTTCCACCCCAGGTGTTTTCTAATGTCTGTGCTACACTAAGGCTTCCCCTGAGACCTCCCTATGACCTGTAACCAAGGAATGACCCCTGGCAGAGCCAGCGCGCTCCAGCCAGCATCCTAGGCAATGCCGGTAGTTCAGTATTTTGACTGCCACCCCCGTTGTACACCTCTCAGCTCCCATCAGCCCCTGGTCGTTGGATTTTCACTTGCTCTGCAATATACAGCTCTCCTCTCCTCTCCCCACCACACCCGCTTCCCCCTGAAAACTCACCAGGCTGGGCTGGCAGCACTTGGCAGTGTGGGTAAGGGCATGGCCTGCCCTCTGGGGTGCCAGAGCTCCACCTGGAAGGCCCTTCCCCAGGCGGGTGTGGTCCCGGGGGCTGGCGCGGAGTCAGACACAACCACACTGGCTGTGAACTTGAGTAGCAGGCGCCTGGGGTCTCTGGGAGCGTCCTCCTTTCTAGGCCCGGAGGGCCAAAGATCAATGGGTGGGCCTCTGGGGGCCAAGGGTATGCCAGGCCAGGGTCGTAATGGGGGGAAACCTGGCAAGTTAGGTGTGCAGTCAAGTCCTGGGCCCGAGAGGCCGGGGTAGGTTCTGAGGGAGCCCCCCGCCGTCTCCTCTGTGGGTGTCGGACGGGGAAGCCCGGTTTCTGCACGTGGAAGAGGCTGCCGGGACCGGGGCCGGGGCCGGGGCCGGGGCTGGGGCTGGCAGCATCGTTTAGGTCTGGGGCGGGCTCTGTGAGGGCCCCGGGCTGTGGTGGGCTGGGGAGCTGCCCGGGAGGGGGTGCCGCGTCGGATCTGGCAGCTTGCCGATCGGGAGAGGAGGGCTCTGGCTGGGGCTGTGTCCGGGCAGCAGCAGGCCGGGCCTGGAGGACCCCGTTTTCGGCACCAGGTTTCCTGCCGTGCCACTGGAAGCGCTTTTTGTAGTGGTGGTGGTGCCGGTGGCGATGGTAGTGGACGTGGCTGGAGACCTGGGCGGCTTCCCCCGCTCTGGGCACCACGGATTCCAAAGAACGAGGCCGCGAGGTCACCCCGGGCTGAGCCTCCTCCCCCCGGGGCTCCCCTTCAGGGCTGCAGTACACCAAGGGGTCAAAGTCGCTGCTGAGGGAGCTGCGGAAGGTGGAGCTGCTGCCGTGGATGCCCTGCAGGCTGACGTCGGTGCAGTTGACCATGGAGTCGCTTGAGGAGCCATGACAGGGCCCCGAACTGGAGTCACTGGCTGGCCCGTCCGCCAGGTAGCCGCTGCGCTCCGTGCAGTAGCTTTCTGCGGACCCGCTGCTGTCGTGAGGCCTGGCCCGGCGTGGGGGCGCCGGGCAGGCGGCGGGGTGCTGGGCAGTGCACTGAAGGCGGCCCAGACCCCAGCTCTGCGCAAAGGGGTGCTGGGCCACTGTCCGATGCTGCTGCTGCTGCTGCTCGCCTGGAGCCAGGGGGTGCGCAGCTCTGGGCAGGCGGTGGTGCCGGGGGCCCAGGCCTGGCTCCTGGGAGGGCTGGAAGGGGCTAGGTCGTGGGGGCCGCGCCACCGCAGTCCGGGGAGGGCCCAGCAGGTAGGAGGCGGGGAGGTGGTAGTGGGCGTGACCAGGATGCTGACGAATAAGGTGGAGTCTCCGGCCTGGTTCCTGGTAAGATCGAGAGGGTGCCAGGGGCTGGGAACATGAATCTCCCTCTGGAAGAAAGAACCAAGAGCACGGGTGTTTGCACAGACCTACGAGGGTGCGTTCAGAAAGGGGTGGCCATAGCATACCTACGTGAGCCTGCACAGCCTCAGAGCCCCGTCAGAATCTGGGCGACCAAGGGCATTCCTAACCTGTCAGTGCCCTGGGGTGCCCTCGCGCCCTCCGGGCAGGTTGTCCCCTGGGATTTCCACTCTGCATGGCAACCCCTGCTCCCTGAAGTCATGGGGGCTCTTTCAGGCCACTGCAAGCACACACTGTCCCGCTGGGTGAATAAGAAAAAGGCTCTCTTTTCCTCAAGATACTTCATTTCCATCTCTTAGAAAATTGTCATAATATCCTGGTTGTGTTAGAGTAGGGTTGTTTATTGCCAGAAAGTTGAAATAATAAATATACAAGTTCCGATTCAGACTCAACAAAGCTGCCATAAAAATACAAACAGTTTTTAGAATAATAAAGGTGCCTGCCCTGTGAAAGGGCCTTCCCCTCAGACAAGGCATCCCGAACAGTGCGCAGCTCAGAGAACTATGGAGGCAGTGCTGCTTCCTCCCAGCGTCAAGGCAAACCCTTCCCCACAGGGAAACCGGGTTCCAGACCAGGGGTGGGGAACATCCAGTCCCTGGGCCATATAAGGCCCACAAAATCATTTGTTCTGGCCCTGCCAAGACATTAGGGGTGAGTTAATTAAATGTTTGAACAAATAGAGCAGGCTAATGTTTAAGTTGATAATTTTGCATGGCCCGCGAATGATGTTATAAATATCCACATGGCCCTTGGCAGAAGTAAGGTTCCACATCCCTGTTCATAGGGCAGATCTTGGTCCACTTCCTACCTACGATGTTGAACATGCAGAGGGGGCAAGTCCGATGCTGATACAGCCAGGGGTCCACACAGGCACAGTGGAACTCGTGGAGGCAGGTAATGACTCGTAGCTCCTGGAGAAAACAAGGGGGCCAAACCAAAGTTATCTGTAGCTACAGGAGTGGCCGGGAACCGGAACATCCCCCTAGCTTCCTCTGGCCTCTCCTTTTTTGCTATATCACCTACTTCCAAAGACCTCCTAGGGCCGTGGTCAGCAAACTGCGGCTCGCGAGCCACGTGTGGCTCTTTGGCCCCTTGAGTGTGGCCCTTCCACAAAATACCACAGCCTGGGCGAGTCTATTTTGAAGAAGGGGCGTTAGAAGAAGTTTAAGTTTAAAACATTTGGCTCTCAAAAGAAATTTCAATCGTCGGACTGTTAATATTTGGCTCTGTTGACTAATGAGTTTGCCGACCCCCTGTCCTAGTGGAATAGGAAAGGTATGGGCTTTGGTATACAGTAGACCTGGATTTTGCCACTTAGCTGCATGACCTTGGGCAAGTTTCTTAACAGACAGTTTTCTGCTGAAACAAAAGGATAAAAACACTAATCTACCCTCACCCCTCATGGTCATGAGACTAAAAGGAGATAATGCATCTAAGGCACCCACCGCAGAGCCTGGCACATGGTACCCGCTCGACAAACAACAGTTCTCTTTCCTGGAAGACCAGGAAAATAACCAAACCTCAGGGGTGTCTGCTACCTCTGCTCCTTGCATGATACAAAGGACACAGATGCAGCCGGAACACCCACACCAGCCTCCTCCCCCAAGCTCTGGTCTCCCTCCCCAGCCTGGGCACAGAGGTGACCCATGGCGTCTGCCTTACCTGGCCCTCAGAGAACTCCTCCAGGCAGATGGCGCACACAGGGGCTGAGCTGCAGCTGCTCTCTGAGTCTGGCCACTCGGCCCGGGCCCTCCTACAGCTGGCCCGGTACCTCTTGGTGGCCAGCTGGCTGATGGCCCAGGCTGTTCGCTGCTGAAGGGAATCCTGGGAAGAAGGGTAGGGCTCAGAATGGGTACGGGATCCTTTTCCCTCACCCCTGGACCACAGCTTGTACTCAATTCCCGGTAGATCACGTGGTCAACTGACTACCTTTGAGAGTTTGTCCCCTTTGAGTTCATAAATGGCCCTGCCAAGCAGGCCACGCCCTCCCACCCCCCTCCCCCACTCATTAAGCTTCCCTTCCCTTGATGACCCGACGGAGAGAGTTTTTATCCAACTGCCTGCTTAACATCTCAACTTGGATATCTAATTGGCACCTCAAACTTTGTCCAGCTTCTTCCTCCAACACCCCAATGTGCCACACACTGAATTCCCTAATCCCAACGAACCCTCCCAACCACAGACCTGCCTCCCCCCAGTCTTTCTCATCTCAGTCAATGGCAATTCCATTCTTTTAATTGCTAGGGCCAAAAATCTTGGTGCCATTCTGGACTCCTCTCTCTCACACTCCATGATCCCCCCCCCCCCCCACTAGTAAACCTGTAGCTCTACCTTCGGAGCATTTTTCTAACTGTCACCTCTTTCCCTGCTACCTCCTTAACCCAAGCTACCATTGCCCTCACCTGGATTCCTGTAAGAGCCTCTCAGTCGGTGTCTCTGTTTCCAGCCCTGCCTCCCTGTAATCTAGTCTCCTCAAGGCAGCAAGAGGGATCATGTTAAAACTCAAGTCAGATCCTGGCACTCCTTCTGTTAGAAAGCCTCCAGTGGCTCTCATTTCACCCGGAGTGAAAACACAATCCTGACAATGGCCCACACAGCCCAATGCAACTGGCCCCTGTGACTCTGCCATTGCCTCCTGCTCGGCCCTCTCACTCCCCTGCAATCACTCCCCCAGGCTCCGCCTCAAGGCCTGGACTTACTGCTTTCTTCACTCAACCACACTGGCCCCAGATACCTGCACAGGTAACCCCTCACCCATGTAGGGTCTTTCCTGTAATGGCATCTTCTCAATGAGGCTTCCTGGCCTTACTTATTTTTTCCCCCCAGCAAAGCATCTTTCTTTCTTATTTTTTATATTTTTATTGATTCCAGAGAGGAAGGGACAGGGAGAGAGGGATAGAAATATCAATGATGAAAGAGAATCATTGATAGGCTGCCTCCTGCACACCCCCTACTGAGGATCGAGCCCCAAACTCAGGCATGTGCCTTTGACAGGAATTGAACCGGGGACTCTTCAGTCCACAGGCTGACGCTCTCTATCCACTGAGCCAAACCGGCTAGGGCCCTGGCCTTACTTTTTCACTCTGACCCCTTTGCCTTGCCTGTCCTTCCTTTCTGTTTTATTTTTTTTCCCCTAGGACATATGACCATCTAAAAATACTACATATTTTACTTCTTTATTTTGTTCATTGTCTGTCTCGTCCCACGAGAATGAAAGCTCCTGAGGGAAGGGATCCGTTGTCTTTTTTTTTTGTTCCCTGTGCTACTCCCAGGCCCCGGAACAGTGCCTGGCACACAGGCGGGGGCTCCGTGCAGTTATCAGATGAGTGAGCAAACCTATGGAGAGAGGCTGCTGGAAGTCACCGCAGTCAAATGCCAGTATGTTCCGATGTAAACTGCTTCAAGGGCATAAAGGCAACCTCTTTCCTCACTTTTGTTTCCTGCTCCCCCCCACACACACACACACATACACACATGCCCACTTCCACCAGGGCGCCCGCCCTGCTCACCGGCCTGCTGTGGCGTGGGCGGCACCGGATGCGCAGCACCGAAGCCAGGATGACCACGAAGATGGTGCCCACCACCGTCAGGAGGATCCACACGTCGTAATCTGGCTGGGGGAGCGAACCGAGAGGGAAAGGGTCATCTTCTTGGAAGGAGCTGGGTCACTTTGGCAGAACGTGGGAGCCCACAGGACGTCCAGATTGCTAAAGGTCCCCTGGGGCCTTCTAGCAGAGGGGCCGGGGTGGGGAGCACCTGCCGGCGGGGGGAGGGGGCTCCTCCTGCCCACAGGCTCTCACTTGTAGGAGGGGGTCCTCCAGATGCCAGCTGTGAGAGGCTCTGTCTGAAGACCCGCGTGCTTGGGGGGAGGGGGGCAGAGACCCCTCTGAGAGGTGGGAGCTACCTAGTGAGCAGCGGGGTGAGGCTCCTTGCCGGCAGAGAGACACCAGCCAGGGCTCAGGGGGCCGAGGGGTCAAGGTTTCATTCTCTGCCACGAAACCACAGAGCTGAAAACAACTTTAAAACTCCGCTGGCCCCATTTGCTCTCTCTGCAGAGGAGGCCCCAGAGAGGGAGAGAAAGGGCCCGGAGACCCACAGCTGGTGGAGGACATTGGACTAGGGCAGCCGTGGGCAAACTACGGCCCGCGGGCCGGATCCGGCCCGTGCGGCTGTTCCATCCGGCCCGCAGAGCTGAAAGAGCGGAGGGTTCTCTTGCTCTCCCCTCCGCTCCTTCACCAGCAGCCCGAGATGAGAGTGCCAGCATGGCCAGCTTGCTTTTGTTCCGGCCCTCCGGTCCAGTGTAAGAACCCATTGTGGCCCTTGAGCCAAAAAGTTTGCCCACCCCTGGCCCAGGGGATTTCTGAAGTCTCTCCAGGAGCCTAAGGGCTTTCGGTGGGAGGTGCCATGGGACAAAGTGAGGGCAAGGGCAGGTGCTGGGCAGGGTCTGGAGACTGGCAGTGCTTACCCAGGTCGGGGGCTCCTTCAGCTCAATCCTCACGTGGGCCTTTCGGTTCTTGTACACAAACTCCATCAGCTTCTCGGCATCATTACCCCAGATCAACACCACCGGCCACGTCAGCCCCAGCGGCTGCTGCAGCTGCAGAAGGAAAGGGGGGCCCACGGGGGCTGCTGGGTCCTGACTTCTCTGCCCCCCCGGCACTTTGTCTTCCTCTGGCCAGCCCCTGCTCCCACGCCCCACCGCCCCCGGGTACCTGCTCCGCAGCAGCTCGGTCCTCCGTGATGTCAAAGAGGACGGCGCTGGCTCCTCGCTCGCCCGCCATCCGGGCCTGCAGAGACACACGGCAGAGGTCTGGCTGGGGGTCAGAGAAGGACTCAGCCCATCCACACCCCACCTTACCTCCTCCCACACTCGCCCCTCCCCGGGTCCCTGCACCCGCCGGAGCCCTGCACACTCACCTGTAAGGGGTCAGGGGAACTGGGGTTCCCTACCCTACCCTGAGTTCACCCAGGTCCCACTGCCCTCAGGGACTACATTCAGGCCTTCCTTTCCTAATGGGACAAACCCTTAGGGAGGGCTAGGAGGTGTCAGGTGCTCCCAAGGCTCTAAGGCGAGGGCCAAATAATAAGGCAGCCCCGTCCTCAGGGTCCCACCGGTCTGCCTTCACTAAGAGCGAGGGCAGAGAGGAGGGAGTGGCCAGCAGCCCACAGCCCGAGGGTGACCGGTCCCCAGGACAGAGGGAGTGAGGAGAGCAGAGGCGTGGACAGCTGCTTCCGAATAGAGCTGGGCTTTCCAGAGTCCAGCCCTGCCTAACAAGAGGAGTTTGCTGGGGACCCCCCCCCAAAAAAAAAAAAAAGTGTGCAGGCAGCCGAAACCGGTTTGGCTCAGTGGATAGAGCGTCGGTCTGCGGACTGAAAGGTCCCAGGTTCAATTCCGGTCAAGGGCATGTACCTTGGTTGTGGGCACATCCCTGGTATGGGGTGTGCAGAAGGCAGCTGGTCGATGTCTCTCTCTCATCAATGTTTCTAACTGTCTATCTCTCTCCTCTCCCTTCTTCTCTGTAAAAAATCAATAAAATATATTTTTTTATTGTTTTTTTCACAGAGAGGAAGGGAGAGGGATAGAGAGCTAGAAATATGATGAGAGAGAAACATCGACCAGCTGCTTCCTGCACACCCCGCACCGGGAATGTGCCCACGACCAATATACATGCCCTTGACCAATATTGAACCTGGGACCTTTCAGTCTCCAGACCGACGCTCTATCCACTGAGCCAAACCCGTTTCGGCAAAATATATATTTTTTAAAAAGTGTGCAGGCAAAGTTCCAAGAGCCTGGGACATTGCTCCTCCCCGAGGTCTCCATGCAGAGCCCCAGGCTCAGCCGGCCTCATGGGCTCTCTTCCCACCACCTCTAGCGTGCCGGCTGCTCCTCTGATGCCAATTCAAGGACTTGACAGAGTCCAGTGCTTTATCCCTTCATCCCCTCCCTGAGAGGTGGCACTAGCGGCTCAGGCAGGCGGGGAGGGAGGGACGTGAGAGGCTGTTCCCACAGGACCCGCCGCGCACATGTGCACGGGCACGCTCGCCAGGGCTCCCGGAGCAGGCGTGGGGAAGCGGAATCTAGCCAACCAGGCGGGGCGGGGAGCCGAGCCAGAAAGAGAACAAAAAAGCAGGGATCTTGGGGCTCCGGGTGTGGGGTGAGAGAAGGGCGATAAGAGCCGAGGGCGGGGCGGAGGCACCGGGCAAAGGACCGACCGACCGACAGACACTGTTTCTGGCCTTCGCGTCTCCCTGCCCTGCCCAGCCACCTCCACACTTCCTCCCTATCAGCAAAGGCCGGGCCCTCATGCTCCTGGGGGCCTGCTGCGTTTGGGGGGGCCCTCCTGCAGGTACTGAAGGAGTTAATCCTCCTGTTCGCAGCGGTGGCAGGAAGAGGAGCCGGTGCTGGGGCTTACTCACACTCTCGGGGCTTTGATCTCTGCTTCCCTTCCTGCGGAGGAGAGCCTGTCGGGGCAGGTCTCCCGCCAGGCAGGCCCGGGAGCGGCCACTCTCCCGCACCCTGCTCCCTGCACCCTGCACCCTGCTCCCTGCTCCCCAGGTGGCGGCAAGGCCAGGGGCCCCTCGGAATAGGCCACCTGTAGGCAGGGGAGCTCAGGAGACACCCAGGAGGGTAACTTTCCTCTCCTCTCCTCTCGCAGGGAAGCTGGGCCGGGGCCTCTCCCAGAAGAACCCAGGCCCAGCCCAGGCCCACGCTGCCGGGCTAATTGACTGGAAATGCACGGGACTCCGGAACGGAGTTACTGACGACTTTACTGATGACGTTCCGAGGTCACAGCCTTCTTCCCCCTTCTGCCCACTTCCACCCAGAAAAGTCCACCCCAGGCAATTTTCAGAGCCCCCCCAAGCCAGGGTGTGGGAGCAGCCACAGGGGAAGAGGAGAGGGACTCCTACGGCTAATCTCAGAGCCCAGGCCCGGCCCAGAGGCGGGGGTCACCTCAGTCTTCACAGAACTGAGAGGAGTCCGGGATCCGCCGTGCTGCCGGGGCCCCACGTTTCTTTCCCCCGGAATGAGACCCTGGCCCGGCCCTGCCCAGAAAGGCATGAGGGAAGGGCACAGACTCCTTTTTTTGGAGATTTTACCCCCCACCCCTCTCTCTTTGAAGGATTGGGGTAGAAACAGTGGAAAGTAATTACCCTACCGTTCAAACACCCCAGCCCATTGCAGCCCATAATTACCAAGTCATAAAAGTGATCAAAGAGAAAGTTGGCCAAGAGGAGAAACAAAAAGGACTTTCAGGCAGTGGGTGCCTGTGTCTAGAGTTCTAGGAATCAAAAAGCAAGCTCGAGGGCCTCCGGGTGCCCCGTGTTCCTTCCCGTCAGCGGGAGGGAGGGAGAAGAAGCACCTCTTCGGGAACTATAATCTGAAAGGCAGAAAGGAATGGGAGACTGGGCTTTAGAAAGACAACCCAGAGGCTTTTGGGAGCTGCAAAGAGTCAGCCAGACCCCCAGGGGGAGCAAGCAAGGCTGCCCACAGCCTCCGGCAACGGGAGTCAATGCAGCCCAGGGCTTCCACGCTACCCTCTGCACTTTTCTGGCCTTTGATCTTCCTCTCCAGACACAGGGACGGTCTCAGTATATCTCCTCCTCATCAGAGACTGACTGAGCACCCACTGTGCGCAGGGCATCAAGGCAGGGAATGCCAGGCCTCGAGACCAGCTCATAGTCTAGTTGTTGGAATAGGGCATATACATAAAATTATGATGCTAAAAACAAAGAAAAAAATGTTATAACACTGATGACCACGTTTCCTCCCCCTCATTTTGGTCTTTTGTTTTACATGTGTTTTTTTAAAACTGATTTCAGAGAGAGGAAGGGAGAGGGAGAGAAAGATAGAAACATCAATGACGAGAGCGAATCATTGATCTGCTGCCTCCTGCAGGCCCCTTCTGGGAGATTGAGCCTGCATGTGCCCTGACTGAAAATCAAACTGTGACCTCCCGGTTCAAGGTCAACACGCAAGCACTGAGCCACACAGGCTGGGTGATGACCACGTTCTTGAGCACAAATGAATAAAATAGATCAGTAGTTTCCAAACCTTTTTTTTCACTGCAGAGAGCCCTTCTCTCCACTACCTTCCCCATGTCCCCCCACCCCAACCACACACACACACACACACACACACACACACACACACAATCTTCAATACACGAAACAGATACAAGTGAGCTGAAGTTGAGGGTAGGAGGAAGAAGGGACCTTGGTTTCCCCAATTCCCAAGAAGCTTCCCAAGAAGCTTCTGGTGTGGAGAGAATAGCCAGAGACCCTGGCAGTGTGCCCGGAGGGAGAGACTGCTGTTCCTAGCGGGCCAGCTGGGCCGGGCCCATCAGGAATGATCCGGTAGAAGGAGGAGGCGGGATTCATCTGGGCTTGAAAGCAAGGCGAGGAGGAAGTAGCAGGAACAGAACCTTTATTGAGACCCACTCTACCCAGACTGCTTAGGTCTGAGTCCTGAATTTGCTACTCATTATTAGCTGTGACACTTTAGGCAAATCACTTAACTGTTCTGTGCCTCAGTTTCCCTTTCTGTAAACTGGGGGTAGGCGTAGGACCTACTTCGCAGGGGTGTTGTAAGGACTATATAACTTAACCCATGTAAAGCCTTATAAGAGTGCCTGGCACGATACATGCCTTAGTGATAGGCTATTATTACATCCTCTGCTACGATGTGCTTTGGGTCCATGATTTCATTTACTCCTCAAAACAACTCTGTAAGATGGTCATCGGCCCCTCTTTTGAGTTGAGGAAACCCAGGACTTCAGCCTGGTGAGTGCCCGGTTGCCAGACAGTGGTCTCTAGAGTCAGGGAGGCAGGGTTTGTGCCCACCTGCTTGCCCCCAGAGCCAGCTCCTCCCACCAGGCAGAAGGCCACTGCTCTAGTCCAGGCACGAGACTGAGGTGACAGAGGCCTGGGTAATCATGAGAATGGCTGTGGAGTTGTTCATAAAGATTCAGCAAGCAGTCTGGGTAACTGGATAGGGGAAGAGGGAGTGTGGTGACAAGAATGGACGAGTCCAGATGAGGGTTTCAGAGATCAAGAGAGAAAAAACCAACCTCATCACTGTGAAAGCATGCGTGATGACGACAATAGTGATGCTGCAGTGGTTTACTGAGTGGTTGTTACTACGTGCTTGGCATAAGGCAAAAAGCTTCCTGCTGGACCATCTCTGCCTTATGATGGAAGTCCCATCATTTCTCCTCTTTACCAGACGAGGACACAAAGGTTCCGAGAGGTGAGCTAAAACGTCCGGGTAACACAGAGGGCCAGTGGAGACACCAGGCTTCAGGCCCAGGGAGGCTGGTCCAGAGCCTCAGCTGCCCATGGGGATGGAACCACTGACACTAACCTAAGGTGACCAGATGTCCCGCCAAAAGCAGTTAGTGGTTTCCAAACTTTCCTTGCCAAAGGCCCCTCTCAAGCTATTTTAAAAATATATATATATATTTTACCTGATTGGTTGCACCTGTCTATCTATATCACATTTTCCTATGAGATAACTTGTATGAACACATTGAACTGTTAGAATTCCAACCAAAAGCAAAGATGGAACATGTTAGTTCAGGCTGTGGGGCTCTGAAATACTGGGAGGAGCTCAGAGGCCCACATTCTACCTTCGCAGACCTCCTCTGGGCCAGGGGTCCCGGGGAGGAGCTCCTCGGTCAGGTCAAAGGTTGAGGCCTGAGGGCAGCCTTGTCCCTGACCCGCGGGGCAGCTTGGGGCTAGAGCAGTGCCCACGAGGCTCCCGCCAGGGATGGGAAGCTGCCCGGTGAGAGGCCCAGGGGAGAGGGCGGTGGGGGCGGGGCGTGGAGAAAGCCTGAGCAGTGACCGCAGAGGCTGGGAAAGACGAGGTCGCAGGACAGTGGCCAAGGCGCTTCTACCTAATCCCTGGATGTTTGTTTGTTTGTTTGCTTTGGCGCAGGCACCACTTGCTGCTTAACACACACTATTTTCATCCTCGCCATGACCACGGGGGCAGGAAACAAAAGCCCCATTTGATGGAGGTGGAAACAAAGGCCCAGCGAGGCCCAGGAGCTCCGAGAGTGCCGGCCGCCTGTTCCCTGCCTCCCGGAGCCTGTGCGCGGCCTCGTTCCGCTGCCGGAGTGTGCTCCTCGCTCCGGGGCGGGGGCGGAGAGAAAGCCGCCATGTGCACACGTCCGGACAGGGTGCCAAGTGCTCACAGGCATGTGAAATCACACACTGCTCAGGGGAGCAGCTCTGAGCCCTCCTTCCCCCCACCCCGCCTCTCCACACACACACACACACACACACACACACACACACACACACAATCTCCATTCACGTTATCACTACCTAACACCAAGCATCTTGTCTACCAAATGAATCAAGGAAGGACATTTGCCCATAAAGCAAAGGCAATGAAATGGCCGGAAGCAGGGCTGCGTCAGCTCACACAGTCCTGCTGCCTAAGGCCCCTCACAGCCCAGCAGAGCCACGCTCTCCAGCTCCCTCAGGTGTCCCTGTTCACCCCCCACTCCCAGGACCCCCCACTGCATCCACATGGCAGGCTGGGAGCACATCTTCACCTACCTGTGGGCACCACACACACACACATACACACACACACAGACATACACACACACAGACATACACACACATAGACATACACACACAGACATACACACACAGACATACACACATAGACAGACATACACACACATAGATAGACACACACAGACACACACAGACACACACAGACACACACACACACACCTCGAGGCCCCCTTGGGATCACCTAAGAACCCCGGCTGTTTCCTCGAGGCGTGTGGTTTAGGAAACAGCCCGCAAGGAGAACCAGAAAATCCTCCGGGGACCTGGGTCTGGGAGCAGGCCCTCACTCCCAGTCCACACGGCCGTGCCGCCCAATCTCACCGCTCTCACATGTGTTGGGTTTCCCCAGCCAGAATGGGAGGCAGCAGAGCAGAGAGAGAGCAAAAGCCCAGGGTTGAGACCTGGACAGGGCTCAGTTCACATCTCAGCCGCACCCTTCCCAGCTGGGCCCTCCTGGCAAGATGCTTAAACCTTCTGATCCGCAGTCGCTTTATATGCCAAACAGGGATAATACTGTCTAGCTCTCTTGATTGTTGTGAAAGGTAAATGAGAGCGTATATATAAGAAGAATCAGTCCCACGTCCCGCCGGGCACATGGCAAGCACACAGAAAACAGTAACAAATGCTAAATGTTAAAGCGGGGGTCACGGATGCAAACGTTTCTAGGGCCTGCGGGGTGGCAGGCCTCCGGGGAGCACGCAGCCAGACAGCGCACTTCTGGAAAGGCCGCAGCTGCAGCCAGTGGTGCCCCCTTAAGGAAATGCGAGGCCACCGGTTCGCAGTCTGGGCGGAAGAGCGGGACTCTCTGAGGGTGGGGCAATGGCTTCTGTTCCCGGGGTTGGCTTGCAGCGCTCAGCAACCAGTTCCAGTGGACGGAGAAGCCCTCCACCCTGCTCGCTCTGCTGCTGGCAGGGGAGGCGGCTCAGGGGCTTCCAGGAGGAGATGGGGTGGAGCACATGCCCTAGGACCTAGGTGACAGGAGATTCTGCTGGGATGGCCTTAGCTCAGTTGGTTAGAGCACTGTCCTCATACACCAAGGCTATGGGTTCGATGCCCGGTCAGGGCATGTACAAGAACTCACCGATGAGTGTATAAATAAAGTGGAATAACAAATTGATGTTTCTCTCTCTTTTCTCTCTCTAAAAAAAAAAAAAAAAAAAAAAAAAAAAAAAAAAAAAAAAAAGCATTGAAATAAATTAAATAAAATTAAAATGTTAAGGTTCTGCTCATAGGTGGGTAGTGGGAAAGAGCAGAGTCCTGAGTTCCCACCCCTCTCGGACCCGGCTTAGGAAAACCTGAGTGAGCTGGGCGTGCAGCACGCTTAGGAGACAGGGGCCGGGGGCCCGGGGGCCTCTCAGCCGGCGCTGGGTGACGCTCAGGTGGACGCGGGGTCCACTGTATCTACCTTACTGGCCAGTGACAGGCAGGGGCGGGGGGCCCGCTGGGGACTCTCCAGCTTGACGATGCTGATGAATCCAGGCTCCAGGTTGTCATCATCGCTGGCGTTGCACAGGTACAGGGGGTGGGACTGCAGAGAGAGAAAGAGGGAGAGAGAGAGGACAGGTTAGGGAGGCTCTGGGGAATGGGAGGACGCTGGGAGAGCTGAGCACTTCTCCACGGTTCCAGGCAGGGAGCGGGCAGGGCCTTGTGCTCGGAGAGAGGGAGCGTTCTCGTTAGACTGCCTCGTAGGAAGCCAGTGAGTGCCCATTGCCATCGCCAGGGCCAAGGACACGGAGATGGGGGCAGGCAGGAGCGGGTGGCGTCTGAAAGGGGGACCTGACTGAAGAGCCCGCTGCAAAGCGGCGCTAACAACCCTCAAGCCCTGGTTTTCCACACAGGCCAGAGGCACGGGGCTCTTTCCCCAGCCCTGCCTCTCCCACCTCCTACTTCCTCTACCTGCTCCCGAACCCTAGGCTGAGCCAGATCAGTGCTGCCAGGATCTTGCCTTCCCTCCTTGCCCCTGCCCAGGACAGGGCTGGGTGCCGCTGCTGTCACTGCCCCCTTGGGACGCCTCCTGGTAGCTGTTGCCTCATAGAGTCCCATCCCTCCCGGGGCTTAGCTCGGGTCTTCTCACTCAATGCTGCCTTGCTCCCCTCAGTACCCTCCTTTGCTTCTTCCTGTGGCCATCTGAGACTAGGCAGGGTGCTGACAGGGAGAAGAGATGATTTGGGGGTGTGGCCTGGCTAAGGGTTAACCCTGGAATAGCACAGTTCCTAGGGGCCCCTCCTGTCCTCCGGGAGAGATGCAGTGGGACGGCGCCCGCTCAGCCGTCGTCTCTGAAGGCTCTGAGCTCCAGTCCAGGAGCCGAGCCTCCAGCCCTGCTGGTGCCGAGCACCGAGCCAGGGGGCTGTGGGCCCCGATGGGATAACAGAGACCAGATGGTCCCCTGTCACAGGGATGAGAAAGCCCTTCTCTGTGCTCTCTTCTCACCCCACGTGATTCAAATACCCATTTGGATATAATTTTCCCAGAGTGCTGTGAGAACAAAGTAGGATTTATCGGGCCCTTGGACCGTCCTGTGGTGGAAACCCAATGTGTCCTGGCAAGAAAGGGGATTTCCTACTGGAGAGCCGCCCACTCTGCCTCTGCTGCTGTCAAAAAGACTTCCGGGAAGAGCCATCAGAGGAACCCGGGAACTTTGAATGTATGAAGATGACAAGGTCCATGATGGATTTAAAAGCACACGCACAAAATAAAATAAAAGCACAGTCGCGTGTGTAAGATTCTCCCTCCTCCCAACTGATGGGCCGAGCTAACACATTACTGGCACCTGTCACAGAGACATCTCCAAGTCATTGAACCATCAATCAGCACGTGCCAAAGTGTCCTAGAGCCCACCCCTTCCTGTTTCACCCTGGGTCTAACTCTCTTCTGTTCCAGCCCTTAAAGGGACCCCCAGGCCAGCCACGTGCTGCTGCTCCTCCATGTCCAGGAGGCAGCCCGGCTGGGTCCCCTGCCCCCTCCCCACCCCTTCAATTCTGATTTCTCTACCTCCGTAATGAGTCCCGCTCATTACCGGGGAATAAACTTTACTTTAAAACTCCTTGGTGGTCAGTTTCCTGCGCCCTTCAAACCTTACAGCGTGTGTGTGTGTGTGTGTGTGTGTGTGTGTGTGTGTGTGTGTTTGTGTGTGTTTAATCATGACCCAAGGACATTTTTTCCATTGATTTTCAGAGAGTGGAAACGAGAGGGAAAAACAGGACAAATATCAATGAGAGAGAAACATATCGATTAGTTGCCTCCTGCACGTGCCCTGACCAGGGCCTGGGCTGGGGAGGAGCCTGCAATGAGGTACATGCCCTTGACCAGAATTGAACCCGAGACTCTTCAATCCACAGGGCAACGCTCTATCCACTGAGCCAAACTGGCTAAGGCAACACAGTCATTTTTTTTGAAAGCACTTTCAGGCTGTCTCCTGTCCCTGGGCCGCCCCAGTCCCCGGAACACGGTAGGCTCTCAATACACAGGCCCTTCCTTGCTTTGAACTGTATCCTCGTGAAGGATGTTGGGATTGGAGGGAGTTCCATTCATGCTCCTAGAACTTAAGGACTCGTAGTCTCGTGACCACAGTTTAGTGTGGGCAAAAAAGGGTTTGCACCCCTCACTGCCAGAAAAGGGCGGGCACAGGCCGGGTGCTCTCGCCTCCGTGAAGCTGCAGCCCCGTCTCAACAAGCTCCACTGGTCTGTCTGTCTGTCTGCGCATCTGCCCAACCATGCATCACTCACTTCCTCATTCTAGCGACAAGAGCCCCCGTGCCAGGCTCTGTACAAAACCTTGAGGAGTCGAGGGTGAAACAGGCCGCTGCCTTAGAAAAGCTCTGACAACTGGCGTACAAGCATATTGTACTGCGGTGCTAAATGCAGGTGCATGTGACGGCCTGACTATCCCATGGCTAACGATCCCATGGAGGAGGGCAGGGGACTTCGGTGCTTCCTGGGGACTGAGCAGCTATGGGTTCGCAGGGGAGAGCGCCTTCCTGGCAGAGGAAGCAGCCTGTGCACAGGGCTAGGAGGGGCTGCGGGAATGAGGTCTGGTGCGAAAGAGAAAGCAAGAGATTGGGCTGAGAAGGTCGGCAAGAGCCAGACCACAGAGCAGGGGCCACAGACTTGCATTTGACAAGCATCTCCCCAGTGACCGTCTGGCGTGGTAAGGAGTCAAAAGTCAACTGCTCCAACAGAACACGAGAGGTGAGGCCTTCCTCCAGCCACAAACGTCTGCTGCTTGGCTTGGCCCGTCCCCTCCTCCCCAACCCCATCACGCTACCCATGGCCCAGCTTTCTTGGGGTAACGCCAAGACGTCTCTCACGGCCTGGGGGGTCAATTGGGAGAGGGGAGAAAGTCACTTTGGAGAAAAGCAGTTCAGAGAAGGATTTGCAATATTTAACCACCTCTCTGCCCTCACGCCACGCCTTGATAGTGATATAGAGAAGGATGCCTCTGAGGAGATGGCGGGGAAACACTTGGTGTCAGAGTCACCAGACCCCCTGGTCCTGAACGACTATGGAAGAGAGAAGGGGAGAAAATGAACCTTTAGTACATGCCTCTGGTGGGCGGGGCCTTTAGATGCTATCTCACTGTGAGGTAGGTATGATTACCCCCTTTAAAGAGAAAGGAGCTCGAGGCTCAGAGTTAAGATTAGAACCCAGCTCTACCCGACTCCATCCCCTGGAGTCACGTAACCTCCAAATGAACCGCACAGTCAACCCTCCATTGTCGATGATGATGTTGATGGCAGTCTACACTTACTGAATGAGGCAGAAGCTAATATTGTCTCCGTTTTAAGGATGATAAAACAGAGGAAGCAAGAGGTTAAGTCACCTGCCTAGGAGTATGCAGCTAAAATCAGGAGAAATGAAAAGAAGTGTAATATAAGATAGGTTAAAAACAACAACAACACACAATTGAGAACATTTTTCATTGGATTTTGACAACATGATACTTTCCCTCAACTCATGACCAAGAAATTTTACTTTTCTTTGTAAAAAAAATATATTTTATTGATTTTTTTTAGAGAGGAAGAGAGAGGGATAGATAGTTAGAAACATCAATGAGAGAGAATCACCCATCAGCTGCCTCTTGCACACCCCCTACTGGGGATGTGCCCACAACCAAGGTACATGCCCTTGACTGGAATCGAACCTGGGACCCTTCAGTCCGCAGGCCGACGCTCTATCCACTGAGCCAAACCAGTTTGGGCAAAATTTTACTTTTCTAATTGCACATTCCTAAAGCATAAAAGGGCCCTAACACGAGTCCTTGATAGACTAGTGGTGTCGTCCAGGATCCTGTCCCAGATCCTCTTCCTCTTCACTCTCCGTGGTGTCCCTGGGTGACCCGAGACAATCCCATGGCCATGAGGTCGTTTTCCACATCGAGGTTGTTAATTACAGGTGGGCAGCCCAGACCTCTCTTGAGTTCGAGACTCATATGCCCAATAGGCAGAGCCTAGACGTTTCTACCCGAAGCCTCAAATGTAGCACGTTCAAAATAGAACTAATCCCTTTGTCCTTGAATCCGCTCCTCCAGGGTTCCCTGCTTTAGGGATGGGATGACTGTCCTCAGATGTTGTCCCCCTGTCTCCTCTTCTCTGCAGCCCCTCCCCCCCCACCAATGCGCAATGGCCAAAAAATTGTAACAGTTCTGTCTCCTCGATATTTTTCTTATCTGCCCTCCTTCCCAGATTCTCACTATGGTTACCCTAATACAGGTCACCATCCCTGCTCTTCCAACTCACTGAAATAATCTTTTAACTGGGGTCGCCTCACCCCACTCAGTTCTCTGTACTGAAGCCAAAGTGGCAAAATAAAAAAAATACTAACTTGAGCATGTCACTCTTCCACTGTTAGCTCTTAAAAGTCTCCTTACAGCTCTTGGAATAGAGTCTGTGCTTTTAACCAGGGCTTAAAGGGCTCTGTCCGCTCCGGGCGTGGGTTCGGCCCTCCACGGCCTCCCTTCCCACACCTCCTTCCTCCATGGCAGCCCATGCTCCAGAAATAACTGTTTCATGTCCCCACGCTGGGCATTTGTTGCTCCGTCAGGAGAGGTCAGAGGCCTCTCTGAGCCACCTCAGCATCCTGTATTCCCATCACAGACTTTCCCCGCGGTATTTCAGCTGTCTGCTGGGTCCCTCTCTCCCCCCGGCTGTGACTGACCCTCACCGCCCCGTTTGGTACCTGCTCCCCGGTTTCTTCTATTAAACGTTGAAGGTCTGCACCCAGATTACTGATAGCTAACTTTAAAAACAACACAATGCACACCAAAATCCTGATCCTGGTGGTTTGGGGAGAGGACCCAGCCCGGAGATAGTGAAAAGAGGCTCTAGTGTTTTGCTGCGAATACTTCAATCATAGGATAATGTATTAATATATTGGGTTTTGGTGGGTTTTTTTTTGCTGTTGTGGAAGAATAAAAAAGAATGAGAACTATTTACATTTACTCTGTGTCTTTTTCCTCTTCCCATTCTAAGAAGATAGCCTCACCTTCTATTTGTCCGCCTCGGGCACATTTGCCTAAAGCAAATGTTGCTCAAGACTTATCTTCCTGGCTTTTGCAAAAGATGGAATTCATTGAGGAAACATGAGTATCCTGAAGGCAGAAAGAGTGGGGGTGGTGTGGGGGTAAAGGGTTATCGTCCCTGGAATTTGAGGGATGGGGGGGGGGATCCTGAGGAAAAGTGCCAAGTTGTGGGAATCTGTGGCCTGTGCCCCAAAAGGGGTAGACCTGGGAGGCTGGACCCTGGCAAGAAAAAAGATGGGCTCATGTGGAATTCAAATAACTACTTGTGCTTGAGCCCTGGGCATAGCTGTGTGACCAGCATGGACAAGTATCAGAGGGGTCCCTGAGATATTTCGGTTTGGGCTACTCTATGTGAGAAAGCGCTCACAGAAACAAATACCTCCACCCACCTTGAAGTCAGGTTTACTTTGATAAAAATAAAACACCATATTTCTTATATAGTCGTACTGTGGCCTGAAGAACCACAATCACTACACTTCTTTTGACTTTTACAATGAGAGTTCTTCAAGTTTCCTCAGATTAAAGACACACACACACACGTAGTCACTCCACCAGGGCGCTGTCCATGCCTAGCATGTCTTCCCCTTCTCGGGGGTCACAGAGGCTGCTCTGCCCGCTCCTCCCAGAGGCCGCAGCGGGAAGAGCGCTCCCAGGGAGAAAAGAGGTCCACGTGCACCTGCTTCCTCTCCTAATCATGAAGGGGCACAGGATTTCTACCCTGGGCCACCCCCCATTAGGGATTCCCGGAGAGGGCCGAGAGGGCCTGATTCGGGGAGGGTGGGGCTAGGGAGATTCCAGGGAACTTCGCGGACTTAAGGATTCGTTATCTCTATCTGTGTCTTCACGTAGGCACCGGAGATGTAAAGCCCTGTCCCAGAGGGAAACTAAGGAGACTTGCTCTCAGGGTCCAGGCCTCTGTGGCTGAGAGCTCAGCTTTGCACACGCATGTTGTACACTTTTGTAAAGATGGGTGTACTCTCCTTTTGTGGCGTGTGTTGTGTTTCATCTTCTCAAGTCTGTTCACCGTGCCTCTGTCTCCCTCCTTAAACTTACTTGTTCTGATTCTCCCCCCCCCCCCTCCAAAACAGACCTAAGGTGTAAATTCTGACTCCATCGTTTACCTGTGTGACCCTGGGCAGGTTTCTTAGCCTTTCTGAGCCTCACGCCCCTCCCTTCAGAATGGGGTCCAAAACGCCTCCTGATTATCACGAGGTCCAGAGATGCAGGGCATAAATGCCAAGCACAGAGCATGACCCGGCCAGCGCTCACGGACCGGTGGTTTGATGGTGCAATGGTAACATCCCTCCTCGCTCCCGGAAGGGTCGAAGCTCTCTCTGCTGCTCCTCCCTTGGCAATCTCAGCAGTGCCTCGGAATGCCAGCGTTCCACGAGGCGAGGCGCAGCCAGGGACGCTCATTGTCCACGGTCACTTCCCTCCGGCTCTCGCCCTCCAAACCCACTGAACAAGCTCTTCCAGTTCCCAGCCCGCCCCCTTCCCATGAAGGCGGCCATGTGATCTCATTACCTCCTCACAAAGGGCATTCCAGGGCTCAACTGAGCCCCGAACTTAATGCTGGGCTTACTTTATCCGTGGCATCTCCTCCTCCCCGGGGGTGGGGGGTGGGGGGTGCGCTTTTGCAAGCAATTCTTTACTGTCTCCTGTTTCCTCAGGCCACCCTCCTCCCCCCACCTCTGCTGTAATAATCTCTTACTCCTCTGATTCCGCAGACAGACCTTCACCCAGGCCTTGGACAGGTAGCTTTACTGCCTGCCGCGGTTCTGCCTTGGTAATCAGGAACGTTGGCCAGGCATCAAAGGCACCCTTCTCCCCACTTCCTCTTTGCAGATTTTATAATCGTCCTCTCCTGTGCCGCCTCCACTACCTGGACTTAGAACTACCTAACTTTTATCTCAGGCAGCAGGGCACACCAGCAATATAAAGTCCAGCTCCCGTGGAGAGGGGGATGGGAGAAACCAGACTGGCCTGGGGTTGCTGCTTCCGGCTCCTGGCACCGGAACGGCCTGTGAGGCCCAGTTTGGTCACCTGGCCTTTATGTAAAGAGGTCGGTGCTAACCTACAGGTTAATCCCACCGGTGATTGCTTAGGCTTGGATTTGGAAACCTCTAGATTTCATTTCCATCCCCACCTTAGCCTGTGGCTACTACCTCTTTGGGATTGCCGAGTTCCCTACCGAATTAAGTCAGGAGGCTAGGGAATTGTCATGAGGACTTTCCTGTTGTCTATTTTACTAAAAAAAAAAATTTTTTTTTTTACAAGGAAAATGTAGTCCTGTTGAACGGTGATAATTTTTTTTAAGACAGAAAATAAAATAATGTTGGGGTGAAAGAAGCATAACTGTGGGCCACCTGGCGGGAAGGGACTAACAGGTAGAGGATGGTGACAGAGGCCTCCAGTATTCCTTACTTGGTCCAGAAAACCTTCCTGGAAGGGGACTCACGCTGGTGAGCAAGAAGGCTGTCAAAAGAACTGGACCATGCCACTGTCTAGTGGGGAACAGGGTGACAAAATCTGAGGGGTGGAAACTGAGCTCTTAGAAGGTCCAGTCTGGGGCTTTGCGTACTGTAGGCCCTTATAAGCAATACTCAGTTTAAATCCAGTTGCTATGCAGTTTATAAAAGAGATATGAATGGCTAGGAGCTGAACCTAGTTCCCACCTGTAAGGGCCGTTCAAAGCTTGCTTTTTAAAAATGAGGATTGTGCTGAAACCGGTTTGGCTCAGTGGATAGAGTGTCGGCCTGCGGACTGAAGGGTCCCGGGTTTGATTCCAGTCAAGGGCTTGTGCCTTGGTTGTGGGCACATCCCCAGTGGGGAGTGTGCAGGAGGCAGCTGATCGATGTTTCTCTCTCATCAATGTTTCTAACTGTCTATCCCTCTCTCTTCCTCTCTGTAAAAAAATCAATAAAATATATTAATAAAAAAATGAGGATTGTGAGACGCATTACACACTGCCCAGGGTTGCACAATTAGATCAAGGAGGTTGAGGTCTCCTGGACTCAATCCCAGTGCCCTGTCTACTCCACACGCCCCCCTGCAAGCTATGCATGCTGGGAAGTATTTTGTGTGGTACAACAAACGTTGGCCCAGCATTCTAATGCATGAATCAAAGGCCTCAGGACCTCCATTTCGGGAATTTTCAAACTCAGAATAATTCTTAGCAACAAGACAGGAGCAAGTTCCAGTCTGCTCCTTCTCCCTCTGGGCCTGGGCTCTTTCTGCCCAGCAACCTCAGCTTCCTTCCTCTCCCCGAGGGCTTATCTCATGTCTTCCAGCCACAACAAAGGCAGCCAGGCCCAGACGCCGCTCAGAATACCTTCCCAGTGAATAGTCCCTGTTTGTTTAGGATGAGAAAGGTGTGCCCTGAAATTAGAGGTCACGGAATGCTCAGACCCAAATAATGGTTGTTCAGCCAGGCTACAATTTCCCTTACTGAATCACCCCACACCGAAGACTCCATTCTTCAATTTAAAAATCCACTTATCCTCGTCTCGGATTGTGTCCTAGCTCCATGGCGTCAACTGGACCTCTTCATCTTTCGGTAACCCCCGTGGGAGGGTTTTCCGACCCCTACACTCTGCTTAAAGTCTTTGTGTGGTTATAGGATCATACGCAGAGCTATCAGCAGGAAAAAGAAAGGGAAGAGAAACAAGAAATTAGTTGCTTCTGAAATAAATTGTATCAGAGAAGAGAGCTTCCTTGGCAGCCACCAAACAGAAAGAAGAAGAAAAATCTCAACCAGCTAAGAGGTAGGGCTTTTGTCCATTATGTTCCATATAGAAATAGGTCTTATCCTGGCCTCGAGCGAAAGGGACACCAGGAAGCTACTCATGAAGTTAGGAGCAAAGGAGAGAGAGCCCATCAAGTCTCATTTTAGTTCCGTCAGCGCTCTTGGGAAGGAAGGCTCTGGAATAGGGTAGCAAAGTTCTGAAGCACATGAAGGGTCAAGGCCTTGGAAAACACGTCCATCTTGTGGCTTGAACTCCCTCCCTCCACCAGGTGAGGGACTCGGGGCTCCAACCACCAAGAATCCTCTGAGGAGGCCCTAAAAGCTCATCTGAGTTCTGCCACTCAAGACCACCACCCCACGGAGATCTTGCCATCTAACTGACCTTCTTCCTATAGACTCTACAGTCTAGAGAGCCCCACTTGAGGAACCTGGTGTAGCTGCCCGGTTCAGAGTGGTCCCCTGCAGAAAGGCTGAGGTCTTGACGCAGGTGACAGCACTGCTAGGGGTAACACCTACTCCTCACACTTGCAGGATAAGGTCTAAGGAGGCTTTCACCAGGGAGCTTCCTAGGCATGGCCACAATGAGGAAGGCAACTGGACTCTCACATTAACCCGATGTGCTGTTTGCAAACAGCCTTCTCACGGTGTGCTTTAATGATGCTACTGTTCTTGTTCCAGCAAGAGAGGACAAGAATTAGAAACCCGACAGAAGCAGCAGTGTTTGCTTTTAAGTTATTATTTAGGTTATGATGGTAATGCTGAACAAGCCAAAGGCGAAACCCAGACAATCCTTGTGGGGAGGGGGGGAAAAAAGGGACCAAAGAAATGCAACTTGAGGAGATGAGATTATTTCCTTAAATAGATCAGAGGCACAGCAGAGCTACTCGAGCGTTGCTAAGTGCGGTGATTTCGACGCAAGGGTGTGAAATGGCTAAACTCAATCTGGATATTTCACACACATTCCCTGTTTCTCAGGCCTAGTCTCCCGCTCAGAGGCTGCAGGAAATTCAAGTTGCCCCATACGGACTGCTGTCTTCCATGCCTGGCTTCTAAGCCCTCTGAGGACGGACATTGAATTCAACGTCTGTCATGTTGTGCGTGGAGATGGGGTGGGGCGGAGCCATGGCGTTTGCTGGGCTTACCCCCAGCTCCCGGGCAGTAACACACAATGTCGCATTGACATCGCAAAGTGGGAAAAACTATGGAACATGGGGCCCGAGCTTCCACAAAGAAACAATAGAAGGGATGGAGGGGGCCGTACCCTTCGAATTACAGCGGGAGGAGGAGGAGGACAAAATTATTCAAGTCACCAGCCAACTCCGATGCCCCGAGCCTCTCCCCAGAAGCCATGTGGGGTTGGACTTAGGCCAAGGAGGCTTCTGTTCAGACCAGGCCACAGTCAGGAGAGGCTTGTGTTGGAGAAAGCCCAAGGGCTCCCGCCGGACGGCTGACAGCCCTTTGACCACAGCTCCGAATCCCGGTCCGTGGGGTGGCCCGGGGAAGAGGCCTGCTTTCGGGGGGGACTGTTTAATGATTTGCCAGCAAAGAACAAGGCAAACAAGACTTCTGGCAGCTGCCTGGATGCAACAGGAGAGTAGATTTTTATTCCCACCCACGGTGCGGCCTTCAGGCAGGGGATAAAAGAAAAGGCGAGGGGCGATGCCGAGAGAGCCGGGGAGGGGCGGCCATTCTGGACTCAGCATTTCCCCGGGTCTCTGTGGATGGTGCCTGGAGACCTTGGCGTCGGTGCCAATGGCATTCCATCCTCTGAATATTTTAGCCATTCCTACTGGCAGCATCCCTCGAGCTCCTAGGCCCTGAAGAGTAAGACACGGATGTGGCCTCTTAGGGCAGAGGTCTGGGCATCACAGAGAATGAAACAACAAAAGAAAAAGAGGAGAAAAAAACACTGTCTTTGCTCTTAAGAAATCTTTTACAGAAAACGTACGAAATGGGAAAGTAACTGGTTCTCTGCTGAATTCCTTTTTACTTTCTCTCCCCGTGAACCTTCCCGGTCTCCTTGGCTCTACAGAGGGAAAAAGCATGGCGCCTCCCTTTCCCCGGTGAGCCAGCCTCCCTGCTCCAAGTCCCGCCGCTCCCCACTTCTTCTTGCCCTCAGCCTCCAGGCCCAGCCCGGACTGGGTCCTTCTCCAGTCCTCTGACCAGCCGCCAGCCCCCAGAACTGAACACTTTCTCCCAGAGTTCCCTAAGTGATATATTAAAAATTATTAAATGACACTTTTACAGTTAGTTATGTCAGTCCTGTTCCACTGTGACCCACCCTCTTACTCATTCCCACCAGCAGAATGCCTGGTGCTGAGAAGTTTAACAAAATATACGCGTAGTCGAAACTGGTTTGGCTCAGTGGTAGAGCGTCGGTCTGCGGACTGAAAGGTCCCGGGTTCGATTCCGGTCAAGGGCGTGTACATTGGTTGCGGGCACATCCCCAGGAGGGGGTGTGCAAAAGGCAGCTGGTCGATGTTTCTCTCTCATCGATGTTTCTAGCTCTCTATCTCTCTCCCTTCCTTTCTGTTAAAAAAAAAAAAAAAAAAAATATATATATATATATATATATATATATATATATATCCTTTTCTCCTCCCTGCAAAGCAGACCCTGAGCCCCTTCACGTCAGGGACTGGGTCTTATCCATCCCTCGGCAGAACGCCAGGCGCCGAGTCGATGTGGGGTGGGCGAGAACCGTGCTCAATTATCTGTCTCAATAAACAGATGTGAGATCAAGCAAATGTGGTGGCCGCATTGTCGTTTGACCAGGATGTGATTATTTTCAGATTCTTCTCTCTCTTCAGAAATCTTCTGTATGCTTTCTATAAGTGTCTGACCTCTCAGGGAAGACAGAGTCCTCTTCCTCCCTTTTTACATCATGCCCAAATCTCCCCTATGACCCTGAGCAAACCTCGCTTCTTTCCGGACACTCTCCCTGCTTAACCATCTATCCCTAGTCATTCTTCTGTCCTCCCTCGTATCATGTGCTGAGTAGAGCATAATCCTTAACGGGGAAGAAAGCATCTCTCCACCAACAAATGGGAAGGAAGGGCTCCTGCTCTCGAGAGACTCGAATCCGACTGTAGATACATAGCGATGCAGTCACGTGCTCACGCACGGGGTCTTGGGGCCATTTGTCAAGTAACACGGAGAATATAGATGCGCAGAGCACAGCATTCACACGGTGGGATAATGTGGAATGAAGGGTAAGCTTACTTACACTTGCTATGTTGCTTTGGAAGTATCCTTCAGTCATTTTGGATGACTTTATTCTATCTCCCAGATCTGATGGGAGGCTCCTTCAAGACAGGAGCCATTTAGAAACTATTAAAAACAATTTTTTTATCCCCGTAGAATTGACTCAAACTCTTGCCTGCCACTGGCTCTATGTCATAGTGTTGGCTGAATGTCCTAGGTGAATGAACTTCAGTTCCTACTAAGATTTTATGAGTATTTGACCAGTGATCTGCATGGAAAAGTCTAGAAAAACTCAGACTTGATTTACTCCCAATAGTATTTCTTTTCTTTTCTTTTTTTTTTTTTTCTTTTTATGGGTCTTTTTTCTTACCTTTAGTGGAATAAGAGATGAATTCTATCTTTTTTTTCTCCATCTGTTACACCCTGTACCTGAAGTCAAAATTTTAAAGAATTCAGTTGAAATCTTCACCTTTCTGTCCGGCCTCCTCTGGCCCTGAGAGTGGACGTAGGCCATGGGCTCTAATATTCCAAACACCCCTGGCCTTGCTCTTTGTGAACTCTAAGTTCTCTGTTACTTCCTAATTGCTCAAACCTCTTTATTTTTCTTGCTAAGTGCAGATTGTAAGAGATACAAAGAGATAATCAAAGTGCTGATACATGGAAGAGGACTCTTCTCAGTTATCAAGTTGGCTCTGCTGACCAGAAGCTCCTGTTTGCATTTGTCAGGAGATCCGGAAGGTGCCATCCCCGGACTCAGTGGGTAAGGGAAGTGCTTGGAGAGCCAGGGAAGGGAGCCAGATTCCTGGGCCGAGAGTTCACAGGGCAGTGAGGATCGATAGCAGCACTTTTGATTTGCTCACTGTTATCAAGGTTCAAAGCAACACTACCCTTTGTCCTCTTTGTTTTTACTCCGCTGATGGAACCCTTTACCCCAAATTAAGACTATTACTCAGCTTTGATGTTGTATTTTATATGAACAAAGTGCTTTATAATCCTTCATTAGCTATGTTATCCTCCCTTTATTAGTGCCACCCACTTCAGAAATTAGGTGGAAGAGACGACACAATGCATATTGGCCCTGCAATCAGGGATCGTGAATTCTGGGCATGGGTTTCATGCACTAAAAATACAACGAAAGGAGACTTGATGGGCCACAGGAAGAGTCACAGAGCAAATGAAGAGAAGCACCAAAATTATAAGAGCCTTCTTGGGAACTAAACCTCCAATGATTTAGAGCAAGACTTGAAATCTTTCTTTATTTTGCTAGCAGGAAAACCATGAGCTGTTATTAGCTTAAATTTAAAATGTGACCACCAAACACATCTTTAATCGGGAAACAGTTCCCTAATTGCCTGATGTCCTCCACCACAGAGAAAAGCATAAAGAAAAAAGGACATACCTGCACCTCATGGTGCCAGCTGTTTCCTAAAGGGTTGATGCTAAATCAAGGCAAATATCCCTAAGTTCCTTGGACCTGTTGAACACCCCTTCTTGGCACTCTCCTCTCTTTATCTTTGTCACAAATGCTATTCTTATTCTTCCACTTCTCTGACTGCCCCTCTTTCTCTTCGGCTCTTCTTCTCACTTCAATAGAAGGAGATAGTCTCTGATTTTTATTATCTCTTTCCGAGGTTCTAATTCACTCCAGTCTTCCATGAGAACTCTCAGCTTTGTCCAGAGCCAAACTGTCCTGCACTTCAAAGGCCTGCAGTCATTATTTCTTTGTAGTCTTACTCAGCTATAGCAAACTTACCTATTTTCTCCCTGCATGCCACCCCAAACCCATAACCCCTCTTTACCTGATTTTGTTCATGGCACCATTATTTTCCAAGAGACCCAGGCATTATGATTCCAACTAGTAGCCTTGCACACGAATCCGGGCAGTGGCTCTCTGTGGGGCCTGGCTGCTCCATGCTGCTGCCCAGAGGCTCTCCTCAGCCCAGAGGTCCATCCACGGCCGGTACAGAAAGCTTGCCTCGTCGCCATGGCAACGAAACAAGCATTCTGCCAGGGCGCTCACACTGCCTGCTCTCAGCAGCCACCCTTCCCCCCCAGGGAAACTGGAAGACTCCGGAGGGACTGAGAGAACTGGGCGCCGCCATCTTGTGGCTATGTGCCCTGCCATCTTTGTAATGGAGCGATGGTTAATTTGCATATTAGCCCTTTATTAGATAGGATTACTTAAACTTGCCTTTGGAAATATACCTTCTCTATATCTCTGGAGTCTGAACCATTGCAGTAGACTTGTTATAACTATTTCTCCCGTCTCTCGCCCATTCTAACGCTCTTTATATGTCTCTGCAAGAACAACCTTCCTAAATATAGCACTGATTATATCACTGTCCCACTCAAACACCATCCAAAGCTCTCCACAGCCTTCTGAATTAAATTCGGCATCCTCAGCCTATCAAATCAAGGCTCTGCATTGGCTGTGGAATTAGACAACTTGGGTTTCATATTTCAACTCTTCCACTTACAAGTGTGATTTTTGAGTGGGTGGTCTAATCTCTTGGGCCTTGGTTTCCTTATTGGTAAAAAAATAAAATAAAATAGAATTTTAAAATGCAAATACTACCACTGACCCAAGAAGATCATTATAGAGATGAAGTGAAGTAACATATTTAAAGTACCTATAGTTCCTGCACATAGTAGGCACTCAAAAAGTATTAATTCCTTCCTCTTCACCGCTACCTTTTCAGCTTTCTCCCCCTTCCTTCCTATTGGTACTGTACTACTTGTCCGAAACAAATTATATTTCTCGCTATTCTCTCACTTCTCTTGGATTGTCTATTACTCCTATGCTGCCACTTTTTAAAAATCCTACATATTCTTCAAAAGCAAGTTTATATGCTACCTCTTGCATGAAGAAACTCTTCTCCATTTGAAATGTCCCAATCCACTTGTTTGCATTTATCGTATGGCACTTTTCACCTTCTGCCTCATATTCTTATCTACTACTAAACTGAGGGCAGGGATTTCTTTATATCCCACATGGCACAATGCCCTAACATAAGGCAATCAATAAATATGTGCTGAATTAATACTGAAAGCTTGAGCTTTTGGTCTCCCCAGAGTCCATTCATTTGTGATTCATACTTCACACTGAGAACTTTTTAGAAACAATCTCTGGCGGGATATCAGCATTTCAAACAGCTTTCACAGAGAAGCTGAGTCAGTCTAGGATTAAGTTCAGTCCTAGTTCAGCCAACAGGAATTGTCTGGACCCTGTTCCTGTTTGAGATATCATAATCTGGCAACTTGTATGAGCCATGGGAGCTCATTAAAATAAATTTAGACGAGGACATAGCTGTCTCTGGAAGAGGCCAACAAAAATGCATGGTACCTATAAAAATATAGGTACCTCAACCACTGTGAGGCCAACAATGACAATGGCTTCACTGGTATAAAAAGGAGTCCCAAAAAGGCCATTTGATTCCATAGGTTCGAAATGTGGTTCAGCTAAGGGGTTTAACTATACCTTACTTTGGCTTTCACCCAATGTATTTCCTTTTGGCCCCGTTAGCAAATGGGTAATTATATGACATCAGCCACCATGGGGTGGCTGGAACACGAGGTGGTTTCACGGTGCCATATAATGTGGCACCAAGTTTCTGAATCACTAACCACAGGTGCATCAACTCTTCCCCTCGTCACTCCCCCCTGTCCATAAAGTCCACCTTATCTAATATTGCTGTTGACACAGTGACTGTGCTTAGGTCCTGGGCACTTTGCTTTGCCTCTTCTTGGTGTTTGTTCGGGTGGGGATGCTGACAGTACGTACTTACGGAGCAGGAGTAATCACCGAGTCATCAGGCCATGCTTTTCCTGTAGGGAGGCTTACCTCGGAATGTAACAGCATATCTAATGGCTACTCCCACACCTACCTGAAATGCTTCAGAGGCTGAACCCCCTTCTTAGCCAAACCCCTAACTAGCGGAGTTGCTGTCAATCACTGAGTTTATTCTTTGCCTGGACATTAACCAGGCCTGTTTCTGGAGCCATCTTTCTCTCTGAAATAGCAGCTACCGCAATTTCCCCCTAACCCTTTTGTAACAGGGAAGATCAATAGGTCCCAAATGTTCCTGGTCAAGATGTAGTCACTTGAGTCTTCGCTGGTATGGCTCAGTTAGTTGAGCGTCATCCAGTGCACTGAAAGGTCTCCCGTTCGATTCCTGGTCAGGGCACATGCCCCGGTTGTGGGTTTGGTCCCAATCAAGGTATGTATGGGAGGCAGTTGATTGATCTCTCTCTCTCTCTCTCTCTCTCTCATCAATATATATATATATATATATATATATATATATATATATATATATATATATAATGCTGGATGAGTACCCATGGAGAGTTCTCTATGGCACATCAGAATGGGCCTGAAATCTGGCCACTTAGTTGGCCTAGTGTTTGATGAAAAACCTACCTTCTTCCCAAAATTATGTTAGGTCCTTCCTAGGAGTTACAGTCCTCCTGGGAGATAACATCGACGTATTCACAAACAAAATGGTGAATGGATGGAATCTACTGTATGATAAAAAATGCTACAAACACCATTTAGTTGCCATCAATAAGAAATGTATTTGTTTTAAAAAAATCCAAATGCTGGCATTGTCCAGAAAAATTTAACAGGTTTATTTATAATGTTATAAAGTTGAACTGCTGAAACTTGTTCACTGAAACATTTGACTTGCATTTAATGCCTTATGTCCCCGCATTTATATTTAAAAAAATTCACACACAAATGAAAATGGAAAAACTGCCAATACCTGATTTCTGTCCCCTATTTTCAACTTGCAAACATATACTTATGTGCCTTTTGACCCATGGAGGAAAAAAAACCTAATGTTCAGAACTACCAATAACAGGAAGAAGAGAAATTTTTTAAAAGAATGAAATGTTTTCCATCATAGTGGATTCTTATTAATGACTATTATCAAGTGTCACATTGTGTGGTACACCCAATAGATCCTGTGGGCTTTGTAGGAGAGATGGATCTTAAGCTAGACCTTAAGGAAGAAAGAACTCAACTAGGAGAAAAATAACCACATAAGTAAAAACAAGCAGGATCTGGCCTATAGGCACCTGTCAAATGGGTTTTGGGAAATTCCCAGCTACAGACTTTGGAAAAAAACAAGGGGCCAAGTGAGAGAAAAAAGTAGGGTTCTTGACCAGTTTCTCTCAAGTTTTCAAGGCATATGAAGACTTGTAAGACTGGAAAGTAGACCTGCAGAAACAGTCTAAGTAGCTGAGCTGAGGCAGGTCAAATTTTCAAGGCCACTGAATGCCAACATAAAAGTTAGGCCCTCAGAACAACTTAGTACCAGAGTAGAAACTACAGAGGGATGAAAAGAAAGCTGGTGGTAGGAAAACCAGTTAGAAAGCTATTCCAGTAACCTACTACTGGCATGATGAGAGCTTGAACTCTGGTGGTAGCAGTTAAGAGGCAAAGAGATGAATTGAAGAAATGATGAAGAAAGCACACGTGGACAGACTGAACTGTAGGCACGAAGGAATTAAAGGTTCTAAATCTGAACAACTGAAGAGGGGGGATGTTGCATCAACAACAACAACAACAAAAAGGAATATTAATAAAAGAAGCTAATTTTGAGCAAGCAAACTTTAATTGGCTTGGGAATACTGAATTAGAGATGAACATTTAAATCCTACAGGCAATTTGAAATGAGAATCGGAGTTTGAGCAAAAAGACAGGGCTGCAGGTACACATTTGCTGAACACTGTTTACATCTTCAGATATAGTATTATGGATGTAACATTTTAAATGTTAAGTTTAACGCATGAAAACACTTAGACAACATTAGAATGGCTGCATAAGTGAATCTGATTAAAAGTATACTTTGTGGTTATTGCTTCACTTGAGCTGGTCCCACTACAATCAATCCAGAAGGAAGGATGCTGTGTAGATCTGCTACGCTAGAGTGAAACTCAAATCGCTTAGCTTCTTACATAAGCTAATGTACAACCTAAGAGGTTCCTTAGCTCAGGAGAGTGGAAACGAGAAAAATGAGTTCTAAAAGCAAGGAAATCTTGAAATCTTTTTTTGAGGATGGCATAAAAACCAATCAAAAAAGCATTGGTTTTATTCTCTTTATGTCATATCTGTTCTGTAGTCCAGTTGATTGTTTTGGTTGTTGTTTTTTCCCCTAAAGGAAGTAAACCACCTGCTAGCTGCTGCTTGAAAAAGTCAGTAAGCCTTTTTCCAGGTGCCTGTAGGTAAATCACCTACCCTTCAGGTCACTTAATCTTTGCAAGTAGGGCAAATCTCTCATAACTAAGTGTTCCATTTCAGACACTGAAGCCACAGGCCCTGCGACACAAGTTGGATGCTCCGGCCACGTGAAGGCAGCCAATCTGTTAAAGTCGTCGTGGTTATAAAGAAGGCAGTACCCTTAAGGAGTGGGTCTCACAATGGGACCCCCTGGGCCCTGCAGCAGCAGCAGCTTCACCTGGGAATTTGTTAGAAACGCAAATTTTCAGGCCTCACCTCAGACTCACTAAATCAGAAATTCTGAGGGTAAGGCCCACCAAACTGTGTTTTAACAAGCCTTCTAAAATGGACTCGGATACATATTAAAATTTGTGAACCATCGATCTAGAGCAGTGTTTCCATAAGTGTGGTACTCGTACCCCCAGGGGTACGGGAAGAGTTTGGTGGGGGTACACGTTGGCACCGGAGTTTGGTGGGGATATGCACTGCACCGTGCTTAGCTGCGCCTAATTCTACGTTCTCACGAGTCAAGTCAAGACAGTCTTGTGAGGCGTGAGATGGTCCGGTGTGCAAATAAATGTTATTTATAATATAACTTTTATTTATATTTTATTATGGATAATTTTATTTTTCGTTTATTATTATTTTGTGTATGTACCAAAAAAATTAAATATATTTTGATTGTTATTAAAATACATCCATTTGTTTTTGACGAGGGGTACTAAGAGTTATGAAAATTATAGAAGGGGTACCCATATGTCAAAAGTTTGGGAACCACTGACCTAGAGGGACTTAAATAATTCTAGGCAGCTTCCTTACTACAGTGTACAAGGAAAGCAATGAGGGCGGGGAGCTAAAATTCAAGACTGATCGTTTTCCAAAAGCAAAACTGCATATGCAGATAGAAGAGCAGGGGCTTCCTCCACTATTTCCCATGAGCCTGTGGATGACCTCAGAATTACCCAGCGCATTGAAATGGGTGGATCAGATAGCATGCCCTAGAGCATCTCTGTCAAAGCACCTTCTGACTTTTGCATTTCTACAATTCTACTGCATAAATGAGATCCTTTCAACTAACCACAAACAAATGGTAAAGAACTTGCTGTAGTTTCCTCTCGTGCCTGTTTTCTTCTTCTAGAGAGCTTAATTTCTGCTCTAAAGATGGAGCTGCTTTGTTTTTTTCTTTGAAGTAGGGGAAGGTACCAGTCGTCCTAGGCAAGAGATAGCCTTCAAACCAATCTGAGCATCACTGAAAATATTCATCAACAAAGGATCTTCCGCAATGAAGATGTTTAGGCTCTATTGTGCTTGGTTTTCCTGCACCATCTTTTGGAACCAGAGTGCTCACCCTTGGCCAACGGGCAAATCAGAAGCAGAGCTCGCGATGTAGCCCAAGGGTGCAACTCCTCATGCCACACCTTCTCTGCTCTCTTATCCCTGCTCCTCCAGAGCTACTTCCGGAATCGGCCAAGAAAACTTGGGTGGTAAGACAGAGGCAAACCCCAAAACCAAAACATGTAGGGGGGGGGATGGAAAGGCGACCCAGAGCGCTGAGCAAAATAGAAAATGAAACAAAGAAGACAAGCGGCATGAGATCAGAACTTTCTAACCAATAGGTTATGAGGGCTCCAATCAAGCTAATTACATAGCAGGTCCTCAAATAGCATCATTTTGTTCAGCGCTGTTTCCTTATAACGTTGATGGGAGAGAGAAAAAAATCTGATTCCCAGACACTCTGCGGCGTTTGCATGTCCTCCCCATGACTGTGTAGGTTTTCTCCAGGTGTTCTTGCTTCCTCCCACATCCCAAAGATGTGCACCTGAGGGTCGTTGGTGTGTCTCCATTGCTCCAGTCTCAGTGTGTGTGTGTGTGTGTGTGTGTGTGTGTGTGTGTGTGTGTGACGGAAGGGTGTCCTATCCCACCTAGCACCATAATCTGCTGGGATAGTCTATGGCCACCTGCAACTGGAACAAGCAGCGTGGGAAAGAACGACCTTATTTGTTTTTATTCATCTTCCTTAAACGTATGGATGGCTCACATTTATTACCTGTTTAACTTAAAAGCGTCTTGGGTCTTTATTTAAAAGTTTGGCGATAATTTTGTAACCGGAAATACGCCCTAGAAACATAACTCTTGTTTATAATCAGTTAGCCTATGGTAACATTGGTTTCGTTTATAAGTTGCTCCGCTTAAAGTCGCAGTTCCCAAGAACCCATCCATGACATTAAGTGAGGACTCGATGTATAAGGCGGTATACAGTACTTCCAAACTTCTTTTTGGAGGAAGAATGTTTTACGATTCTATAATTTCCTCCAGTTAAAGTAAGTGGGGTAAGTGCTAAGCTATTGTTCGTAGGGAAAAAGGGTCTCTAGAAGCTTTACATTTGGGATTCTGGTGTAAGGGGCAAAACCTGGGTCTTCAATGCTAACCTTGACTATAGTGAGTATAAATAGGATTTTACTCCCTTGCTCATTTAAAACCTACGGCCTAACCCGAACTTCGCTCCTGCCCGATGTGAACGAATGGCTTCAGCAACAATCGCCTTCAAACCAATCTGAACATCACTGAAAATATTCATCAGCAAAGGATCTTCCGCAGTTAAGAGGTTTAGAATCCATGGTGCTTGGTTTTCCTGCACCATCTTTGGGAACCAGAGTGCTCAATGGGCAGGCAGGTCTTATAACTCCACCGAGGCACAATTCTACTCAGAAATGGCTCCATTTTCCAAGTGCCCAGAACCCTCCACCTGTGCCTGGCAAAATTAGCAGCTTAATGAAAAAGGCAAAAGCAAAGGAGTGTGAAACGTGAAGGAAAAGCCGCTAATTTTTTCAGCCTTCCCCCAAATGCCCGTCAAAATGTTCCCTGTATCTATGAGTCTGTTTCTGCTGTGCTTGTTCGTTTATTTTGTTTTTTAGATCCAATTATGGATAGCTATGTATTTATTGCCCTTTGATTGTTCCAATTTTTCTTTGCTTTTTTTTTTTTTTGCTTCCAGCATCAACCAGGTACGGCCTGAAGGAAATGAATGATTTAGCTATCGCTCCAGAGCTGAAAGTCTGGGATCAGTCATTCGGAGCAGGTCCCATTGTCTGTCCCTGCGGGTCCCGGACCTCGCCGGCTGTGCACAGAGGACCCCGGCTCCCCCGGCTGCAGTGGGGGCCACCGCTGGACGCCCGGCTTCTAAGCGAGAGAGATGAAAGGCTCCTAATGTAATAACTGACGGCCTCTCCGTGCCGTTTGAACTGTTTACAGACCGAGTTAACGATTACAGGCAATGTGTACCTTGGCCAGGTGCCCAAATTTCTTACCCACCCGCCAGATATTATCAAAGGGCCCTTCCATGCCTGGCTGGAGTCCTTCCAAAGCACCTCACAGGGATGCCGACACAAAAGAAGTGTTCAGAATGTGCTCTCTCCCTCTCTCCTGAGGCCAGAGCAAGGAAGTCAGAGGATCAGGCATGAATTAGGTGCCAGGGGCTCAGTGTCCAGGGTTTGCTCAGGTCTGGGGAAGGGGTCGAGGTCAGCCCTGGGGCCAGGGGGCCAGATTCTTTTCTAAGCAGTTTGGGGGGTGTAGGTAAGAGTCTTCACAGCTGGCAGCTGGAGGGTGATGGGGGAAGGAAACAAGGCCCTTGAGATGCAGCAGGAATCTGCACTACCCATGACACAGAGACCCTGCCGCAGCAGATCTGTAAGGATGGGTGGATTATTTGGGGGCAGCAGACGGAGGAGGGAGGAAAGTATACTGTCTTTCTGAGAGCAGTGTACAAGTTGAAAGAGAACATCACCTCGAGACTAAGATAGAATAAAAGACTTCAAAAATGATAGTGAGTGAAGTTAGCAGGGAGTTCAGAGGATGCCTCTTTATTGGAGTGAGTCCCAAGAGACCGACTGGCGTTGGTTAGAGCATTATCAACATGTTTTCCACAGAAATACACAAGTACTAATCATGAGATATAATGGGTAACTAACTGGCTAGCTTACGACAGAACAACAGACACCACCAATAATGTCGGTAAAGCGTTCTGGGGGCAGCAAATATTTAAAGAGCACTTGGCCAGGGAGAAGTGAGTCCGGTTATTACTTAATTCTGTGTCAGCGGATGGACCACAAAGGAAGACAGAAGTGTCTATCGTTTCTTTATAGGTGCTTCTAGGCCTCTGGATACAGTTGAAAGTGGAATAAAAGGCAACTCCTAAAATTAAGTCATTATATAAGATACTTGTACATTCAACCCCAAAACTATTATTATTTCTATAACTATCTCCAAAGAAAACACCTGTCTTCAAAATCTAAGGAGGGGTTATATGACCTTTTTTATTCCCATACATGGCTCGATGTTGAGAGAACAAATATGACTTATTGCAAAAGGCTCTCTCATAAGAAAATCTGAAGACAGTGGGTGTAATTCATGCTCTTTTATCCACATATGAATGTAGTCATCATTGCTACATTGTTTCCTTGAGTTTCCTTTGCAGCATCAATTGGATATGGTTATTTTATTCTCCTGTCCCAACTTGCTGGGTAACGTGGCTATTACGGAGCAGCTGGTGACCCACCCTGTGGAGTGGGGGCTAGGCCTTCATGTTCAAAGACTATTCTTCGTACCATCCACCTTGAGGTGGAGGTGAACATGACATCATTCTTTTGATGACAGTGTAGGTCAGGAGACTGATCAATTACATTTTTGAGACTCATTGTAATGTTTTATATTTTCTACAACAGACCCCACAACCCACGTGCACTTACTTGCACTATGCTTTGAATAGACACACAATTGGATATTGTTAAGTTGCTTCAAAGAAGCACTTCTAATATTTTCTAGGCTCCCGTCTACTGGGGATACTCTTCTCTCCTGGAAAAAGATTAGCATTTCTGTTTGATTCTTAGAAGCCAAAATCTTGCTTGCAACTGAAATTGTAGAAGGAACACGAGTCAGCGATAAGGCCGAGAGGTGAAACTACAAAAGTAAATCCTATCAGTTGATAGTGAATCTTATGGAAAAGTTCCCGATAAGCCCTTAGAATTTGGTCCCACACTCTTCTTAGCCTCAAAGAGGGAAGAGGACATGTCTCCAGCCTCTCTCTATAAGTGGTTATCAATGACTTGATATCAGATCGAACAAAGAAAAGTAATGCATTAGATATATTTTTAAAATATATTTTATTGATTTTTCACAGAGGGGAAGGGAAAGGGATAGCTAGCCAGAAACATCGATGAGAGAGAATCATCGACCAGTTGCCTCCTGCACACCCCCCACCGAGGATGTGCCCACAACCAAGGTACATGCCCTTGAGTGGAATCGAACCTGGGACCTCTCAGTCCGCAGACCAACGCCAAACCAGTTTCGGCTGCATTAGATATAGTGCAAATGGAGAGAACCAGGGCAACGTGGCTTAGTGGTTGAGCATCGACCTATGAACCAGGAGGTCACGGTCCGATTCCTGGTCGGGGCACCTGGCCAGGTTGTAGGCTTGATCCCCAGAGTAGGGCTTGCAGGAGGCAGATGATCAATGATTCTCTCTCATCATTGGTGTTTCCATTTCTCTCCCTCTTCCTTCCTCTCTGAATCAATAAAAATATATATATTTTAAAAACAAATGGAGAAAAATAATTTAGAAAAGCTACTAAGGCAACAGAAAAAAAATCAAGTGAGCAAGAACTTAGAGGGTGATGTTATTGCAGAAACACCGCATTCAACAATCCTACACACGCAGCGTGGGTGAGAGGGCACACCTGGAGTCCTTACTATCCAAAGTTAGAGCCCTTAACTTTGTACTCGAGATTAATACACAGGAAGTTGAAAGCAGGCCGACAAAAGGAGAGGTGGACTTGAGATGATTCACTGGGAAGGGCGAGGGCCACCCTGACGGAACACTTTGAGGACAACCACAGGAAGGCTAGAGTGCAGTAGCTACCTCCGCCGTGACTGGGCTAGTCCAGATGCACGGGCTCCCCCTCCCCGGGAGCAGCAGCTGTGTCTTTGAACTTTAGGACTCTAGGGGGCGGGGAGAATGGCCTTCTTTCATCCTCCCAACTACTCTCACCTTCGGGTTGTGAAAATCTGCCGGACACACAATGGTTTAGCTATTTTCCAGATATTCCACCTTATCTAGGGAGCCAAAACTCTACCGCAGCATTCTCCAAAGTGGGGCACGGTGCTGCGCAGGGCAAGACTATCAAGGGGAAAACAAAAGTTCCTTATCAGTTTTCCACATAATCGGTTTGCTTGCACAGATTGACAGTATATGGAAAATAGATAAGAAACCCTGATTTCCTTCTTCGGGGAGATTACCACGACAACCTCTCTGCCTTCAGTACCTAACAAAGCGAGCAAACATTAAACAGGATCTGGAATTCCTCTGGGGGAAAATGTAAGGTGATGGCTTCGAGACAGCCAAATGGTCTGTCAGAGCACGACCTTATATCTAAAGATTATGGCAAGGGTATTATTGCCAATAGGAGGCAACATAATGTGAAGGTACATTCCCGAGCTGTGGACATACACATGATTCAGTGGTTTCAGAGGTCCGGATCCATGGTAAGATCCAAACCTACGATCACAGCGGAAGCCATGACGTTAGTCCTGGAGAGAGATGGAGAGCTAGAAACGTCGATGAGAGAGAAACATCGACCAGCTGCCTCCTGCACACCCCCTACCGGGGAATGTGCCCGCAACCAAGGTACATGCCCTTGACCGGAATCGAACCCGGGGCCTTTCAGTCCGCAGACCGACGCTCTACCACGGAGCCAAACCGGTTTCGGCTAGTCCTTCTTTAAAGGGCTACTTCATTATTACACTACTTGAAACCAGTCACAGCTCCCTGAGAAGTAAATCTGTCGTGACAATGAAATCAGAAAGCCAGAAAGCACAAAAATCTGAAAAACATTCTTTTGGGAGGGAGATCATATAACTTAGTCCCTCACCATAAAGATCAAATGTTGAACCAACTAAAAAAAAAAAAAAAAAAAAAAAAAAAAAAAAAAAGACTACTTCTGCAGCTTAAGAAAGAAATGAAATGTGGCTTCTCTAGCTAAAAATTTTCTAGATGATCCAGAAACAGCTGCTTAGAAGCTACTTTCTAAACAAACGGCAAAAGCATGAGTCTAAACATTTCATCAACGTATTACAACGAACCATTAAGGACAGAGAAAACCACAGATGCTGTGATTTCAGTCCTTCTCTTTCATTTTCTGTATTTTGTCATTTTCTTTAAAAATCTAAGCTTTCATTTGCAAGGGAGGTAAAGAGGACCTTTTTCTGATGGGAAGACACCACTGTCAGCATGTAACCCGGCATGCACTTGCCTGTTCACTCAGCCTGTAGAAAACTGTCTCCAGGTGAACAATAGCAGCAACACACCCACTGACTCAACAAAATAATGGTTATTTTTATGACATCCACCGGCCACATACAGTGAACCTGGCGCAGGACATGGGATAGAAGGGAACAGGCCCATCCTAAGTAAGACCCACAGAATACGAAAGACACAAAAGTGACACATTGCCGTAGTGAGAAGAGACAGCTGATTTGACAGTGGGCACAGGTGTTTTTAATGACTCCCAAATCAAAATGAGAGAAAAGAAACAGAAATTCTTAAGGAGAAAAGTAGCAAACTAAACTAGAGAGAGATAAATGGGCAGAGCGTAAAAGGAAAGAAGAGAAACTGAGCTCCAGAGTGCTGCATTTGAGGCAAGGCTGAAAGAGAGAGCGGGACGTTGTTTGTGAAGAGATCAGACATGACTGTTTCCTACGAGGTGAAATTCACTAAAATTACGAATACAGAGAGAGGAGCTATCCCAAGGTTATCCATTTTGCATGTGACCATTTTCTCAACAGGTGAAATTTCAAAGGCCACCTATCAAGTTGGCTTCAGAATCTCCAAAGCCAGCCATTTTCTGAGGCTGGTCCAAGGTTTGCTGAAAGGAAGTAGCCTCCCCTGAAGGTCTGAAAATAAGCATTTAGAATATATACAGCCCTAGCCATTTTGGTTCAATGGATAGAGCATCGGCTTTCAGACTGAAGGGTCCCAAGTTCAATTCCGGTCAAGGGCACATGCCCGGGTTGCGGGCTCGGTTCCCAGTAGGGGGTAGTGTGCAGGAGGCAGCCAATCTATGATTCTCTCTCATCATTGATGTTTCTATCTCCCTCTCCCTTCCTCTCTGAAAGCAATAAAAAATATATTTATTTAAGAAAGAATACATACACATAAAGTACATTCCCCATTTATGGTCTGCATAGAATATGAATACCATATCCTATATAATAAGAGAGGAAATGCTAATTATCCATTACACCGTGAGGTGTAACAACTGACTGCATAATGACTGGATCACGGATCTGCAGGAGGATGGGGCAGAGCTACAAGTGGGCCATGGAGAGCTACTGGAGGGGGCAGAGCAGCAAGCTATGAGGGAGAGGTGGGGGGAGCTACAAGAGGACAGCAGCGACCTATTGGCACACGAATTCATGTGCAGGGCTACTAATATTATATATAAGAATATATGTGTGTGTGTGTGTGTGTGTGTGTGTGTATATATATATATATATATATATATATATATATATAATTTGTAAGTACATATAGTATACTAGTGGCCTGGTGCACAGATTCATGCACATTGAAAGGAAATTAATTAGAGGAAATATTTTAATATCGTTATTCACCCTTTCTCTATAATAGGAGTGTCAGAGATTAAATTAGTAAAATGTATATGAAAATAATATGTAAATTGATTAATAAATAAACAATAATATAATATAACAACAAAGACATGATATAAAAACAACAACAACCAAATTCATGATTGACAATGACAGATCGAACGAAACACAGGCGTTCAATTGGCACCAATGAGAGCTTTATATGCATTGCACGTGCACAAGTCAACATTTATTTTTTAAATTGCCAGTGCATGTCGTATGTACTGGCTGGTAGGTCCGTCGGACAGTCAGACTGACAGTTGGTCACTTAGCCTTTTATATATATAGATATTTATATGTTTCTACACAGAAACACATATGTTACCATAGTAGTCTCAAGATGGTTGCTTTCACGTGATGTTAACTTTAAATAATTTAGTATTAGTCCTTGGCATCCTTATCTTCAATTTCCTAGAGTATCTGTTGAGTTCCTTTGGTTCTGATGAAAACTTTCAATTTTTTTTTTCCTATTTTACATTTATGTGAGGAAAGCTAGGTTTAGAAATTTAAAAATCTGTATGTAGAGATACATAAATTAGAGTATGAATTTAAGAAAACAAACTCAACTGAAAAACTAGAGGGGAAAATATACATGTGTATAAGCAAGTTTTATTGTAGGAAAACCATTTAAAGTCTAAAGCAAATAATTCACCAACTACGGTTATGAAAAATATGCCCGTTTTTACACAACAACCCCACAGAAGTATTTTTAATATATATATATATATATATATATATATATATATATATATATATTTATATTTTTTAATTGATTTTTAACAGGAAGGGAGAGGGATAGAGAGTTAGAAACATCAATGAGAGAGAAACATCGGTGAGCTGCCTCCTGCACATCCCCTACAGGGGATGTGTCCGAAACCAAGGTACATGCCCTTGACCGGAATCAAACCTAGGACTCTTTAGTCCACAGGCCAATGCTCTATCCACTGAGCCAAACTGGTTTCGGCCCCACAGAAGCATTTTCAAACACAGCTGCCAATCAGGAAACTGGATAGTCTAATTAGCAAAAGTCCTTGAATATAGAAGTCACACAATAAAAGTTTGTGATTTATTTAGCTTTCCAAGGATAAACAGGAACTCCTTTAAAAAATTTAATCTATACTAATGAAACCCTTTCTAAAAACGTATTGATGTACTTTCTTGACTAAATACATTATACTAAAGATAATTAACCTTTATTTCGTATGTTTGGTCTCTTATAACACTTACAAGGATATCATTATGGTCATCTTTAGTATGAAACAATTTACATTCTGGAGTATAGGAGACAGTGCTGAACTTAAGTTGTCCCTAGAAAGTCCCTAGGGAACTCTTGTAGTATTTGGTTTTTTAGATCCTTTATATCTGTCTCTTTTTAAAAATTTATCTCTGACTCATAAGCACAGTACAGAAAGAAAAGGAAAAAAAACCAGTTAACTTGGTATTTATTCTACTTGACAAAATTTCTTATAAAACTCTGGTTCTAGCCCTAACCAGTTTGGCTCAGTGGATAGTGTAGGTCTGTGGACTGAAGGGTCCTGGGTTCGATTCTGGTTAAGGGCACCATCTCTCGGTTGCAGGCTCCTCCCCGGCCCAGGTCCTGATCAGGGGGCATGCAGGAGGCAAGCAATCCATGTGTTTCTCTCACATCAATATTTTTCTGTCTTTCCCTCTCTCTTCCACTCTCTCTAAAAATCAATGGGAAAATATCCTTCATTTAAAAACGTTTAATGAATAAAAAAAAATAAAACTCTGGTTCTAAGGTAAAAGAATAGATTTGGAAATAAAAATTCAAATGATCAGATACGAAATTAACTTTGCCACCAAGGTTGTCAAATTTGAACAAGGTAGCCAAAGACTGAACTATTCGCCTTAAATATGTTTTTCAGACATTCCAACCATAAAAATGGAGGCTGGCAGTCATTCACTGTTAACACCCCACTGCTTAGGATACTCAAGACTTTGTCCAACAGCCTCAATAAACGTATAAAGATATCAAGAGGTAAAGGTCAAAAAAGGAACCATGGACATGAAACAAGGCCGCTGGAAGTGACCCAAAACATCACATGCTGGGTTTTCCTTTTTAATGATAATAACGGTGATACTCAGTGTTTATCCATCCCTCCCTTCAAGTGCTTCACAGACTTTTCTTTCACTGGTCTTTGGGGAGAAAACAGTTTTCCCCAAGAAGTACCATCAGGCAGGGAGTTCGCTTCCCAAAACCAATAGAAGGGAAATATTTGCCTCTCTTCATCTTCCCCCATCCCCACTTGTCTTCTGCCTCCCACTCTGCTATCACACTCTGACTGGAATGGATTATGATACCCTGCAAGCGTTGAAAGGATAATAAGGGTAAATGAGTTGGTTTCTAAAAAAGCTATGGCTCCGTGTGTTTAATCATAACAGGGACGAGGTAAGGAGATGAGAAAACCCATAATTACCTTTATCCCATTATTTACCTATTTGGGGAGGGGGGGAGGGGGCAGAGACTTCAAATTGGTAAAGTTACAGTATGAAAAACAGATTTTTTCCATACTGAAGAACATTGTTAGTCTCTGAAATGACTCGAGGGATGATCTTCACCTCAAAATGATTTCTGGGCCACAAATATTTGGTAGGTGTTATGACTGAAACTGCTTAGTCTCATCTTGATCTGATACTTCTCAGCTGGGGAACGGGGAGGCTCGGGGACTTGTGGGATAATTTCCAGGTAGGTTATCGGCAGAGCTTCAAAGAGCTACATGTTGGGGCCGGCAGAGCATGCGCATAATGAACTGGGTAAATTAGTTCCCTTCTCAGTCCTGAACTCCCTTTCTTCGAGCCCTTAGAAAAACACGGCTGCAAAGGTGGGCAGGAAGCTGAAACTTCAGCATGCCGAGCAATTCTTTCAGGGTCGCAGCCATTAAAAGAAGACTCCAAAATTTCAAACTGGAAGAATGCAGTCGGGTTCTAGGGTCCCTCTGACTCTGAGAAGTGAAATCTGAGCAAATAGCTGCTTTGGGTTGCGTCAGTGATCGTGGAAGGATGCGAATGGGCTTCCCAGTGCAGAGCAGCCACCTGGACAAAGATCCAGGGAGGGCAAGGGATCCACCGTGGCACAAGCAAGGCGGACACAGGACTTAAGTCCTACGCTAGAACCTATACACTATTAGTCATTCTCTCTCTCTCTCTCTTTTTAAATATATATATTTTTATTGATTTTTTACAGAGAGGAATGAAGAGGGATAGAGAGCTAGAAACATCGATGAGAGAGAAACATCGGCCAGCCGCCTCCTGCACACCCCCCATCGGGGATGTGCCCGCAGCCAATGTACATGCCCTTGACCGGAATCAAACCCGGGACCCTTCAGTCCGCTCTATCCACTGAGCCAAACCGGTTTCGGCCTATTAGTCATTCTCTAAGACACTAAGGCTACCTGTTACCACATTATGGTAACATTTAGCCAGTCCTTTGGCCCACAGATTTTGGAATGAAAGCTTTGTCTTTTCAGCTATCTAAAAATAAAAATACAAGTGGTCTTGCCTCATTACTTTAAGATAATGCCAAATTGAATTCAAATAGGTTAACTGGGCCCAAATCAATAACCCCTAAACTTAGTATTTCTTACAGTATTTAGGGGGATAAGAAAGAGTTCACGTCTAATTATTACTGATAACAATAAAACCTTACCTTTGCAATTTTCAAAGACCCTTCTCATACGTTATTTCACTTCACCTAGGCAGACGGTTTATTATGATTATCCCCACTTTATTCGTGAGGACCCAGGCTCAAAGAGGTTAAGCAATTTTCAGAAAGATCATAAAGCTAAGAAGGATCGGAGCTGGCATTAAAACATGACGGCTGGGAGCTCTTTCCACCGTGAGATGTTGCAACTCACTTTAGAATGCCCTTTATGCCTCATTATCATATTATATCATTATGTGTGGATACTGTGCAAAGAGCACTATTTGATGGGCACATTATCTGCAATTATCTGATTGGTGATAGAAATTACGTTCTTGGGCCAGGAGGCCTCCAGTTCTACATAAAGTCAGAAGATAATGAAGCAACTCTGTCCTAAGGGGACCCAAGAAATGCTCTGATAATTCGAAAGGGAAAACGTCCTCATTAAGGAAGTTAAGATTGCTTCTGAAGCAACTGCCCAATCAGAGAGCATCCAACTGGTGGCCAACGAGGGTCACTTCCGTTCCTGGGAAAAGGAAGAAAGGAGCAGGGACAAAGGTAGGTAGGTTCTCACTTCTGGAAATGCCGCCGGGTGTTCTAACGTCGGAGATACGTCTGTGGTCTTTTCAGGACAGATCGTACTCTCCTCCATGTTTACTGGAGACATAAGTGCACAAGGCAATTCCCAAGTTCTAAACTGCCAGATGATTCATTTTCATTAATATATCTGCACACAGCCGAGACGGGTTTGGCTCAGTGGATAGAGCGTCAGCCTTCGGACTGAAGGGTCCCGGGTTCGATTCTGGTCAAGGGCATGTACCTTGGTTGCGGGCACATCCCCAGTAGGGAGTGTGCAGGAGGCAGCTGATCGATGTCTCTCTCTCATTGATGTTTCTGACTCTCTATCCCTCTCTGTAAAAAATCAATAAAATAGCCAAGACCAGTTTGGCTCAGTGGATAGAGCGTCGGCCTGTGGACTGAAAGGTCCCGGGTTCGATTCCAGTCAAGGGCATGTACCTTGGTTGCGGGCACATTCCCCAGTAGGGGGTGTGCAGGAGGCAGCTGATCGATGATTCTCTCTCATCGATGTTTCTAACTCTCTATCCCTCTCTCTTCCTCTCTGTAAAAAATCAATTTTAAAAAATCGATAAAAAAAAAAAAAATATATATATATATATATATATATATATATATATATATCCACACACAAAAAAAAACCTTGAAACACAAGTGAACCAGAAATGTACATCCTCTCCATTTGATTAAACAGTAAAATAATCACTGGATGCAATGCGAAAACTACCTTACAAGTCAGTGGGAGAGCTAGGACTAGTCATTTTGCAATTGAGATATCCAAGTTTTGGGGTATGTGCACCTCCCTGCTTAGGTGCCAAATACTAGATAGTTTCTGGGTAGAGTTTGGCTACAGGAGAAAATCAGGTCTCCCGGAAGCTCTTACAAGGTAGGTGCAAGTCATATAGACCTTGACTTCTGATTCCATTGTCTCTGTCAGGACAGGTGGCTTGGGAGAAGTATGGAATCCTGCCAGACAGGCTCCAGTTTGAACTCTTCTTTAGAAACAAAATGCCAAGTCCCGTCCCGTACCTTAAAGGCTGATATTGTTGAAACACCAGGGGCATTTTGTAGAATAACACTAATTTGGTTCTAGCATACATCAGCTCAGGAGAAATAAGACTACAAAAACGAAAGGTCAGTTGCTGGTTGGGCTTTTCCCTTATAGTTCAGTTTCCTCCCAAGTCCCCTAGGTAAGCTGAAGGGACACTTACATTTCAGTGAAATTGACACATAAATTATTAGCGTAAAAAAAAAGCTCCTCAGCCGAAACCGGTTTGGCTCAGTGGTAGAGCGTCGGTCTGCGGACTGAGGGGTCCCGGGTTCGATTCCGGTCAAGAGCATGTACATTGGTTGCGGGCACATCCCCGGTAGGGGGTGTGCAGGAGGCAGCTGGTTGATGTTTCTCTCTCATCAACATTTCTGGCTCTCTATCTCTCTCCCTTCACCTCTGTAAAATATCAATAAAATATATTTAAAAAAAAAAAAAAAAGCTCCCCAAACTGTAATCTAAGGCCTACACGGGCAAGTGTGCATTGCTGAGTGGAACAAAAACCTTCGGCAAATCCTGCCTCCCCCAACACGTGCTCCCTTATCCCCCTAGAGAACAAAACGGTGCATTGAAAATCTTGTGAGGCCTGGCCAGTTGATAATTCCACCGGAGAGACCGTCTTTCTCTAAAGCAAAACTACAGCATGTTATTTCAGAACAGAAGAACACCAGAAAGGACTGTCTCTGGTGGCAAAGTTCGGCGATGGGCATTTTCACCAAGTCTGAACCAGAGCAAGCCTCGGTGATGAATGAGGGGGCTCCCGGCCACCGCAGGGAGGACGGCGGAGCAGGCTCCGAGGAAGAGCGCTGGGAGAACCTCTGTGGGGCCCGGGAGCTGCCACTCTCGGAAACTGTGAGCGTTTTTGGTGTTCTCGGAATTCTTATTTCCAACCACTGCTTTGTGGTCGCAACGAAGGGAGAGGAAGAGATTGGACGTCTTTCCTTTCTTCTGTGCGTATTCACAGAAGCCAAGATTAAAATGAGAAGAATGTACTTTGCCCGGGGCATAAATTCTGCCTGCATCTGTCCTACCCATCACTTTATTTTTCCTAATTCTTGTTTTGGTCGTTGTCTGTTTGCTCGAGGGAGGAAAGTTAGGTCATCCACAAAGGGGTTCCAGAAAAGCCTGGAAACATTCGTGGATTCAGAGGAGGATATTTAAGAGAGGAGCCATGATCTCCGAGAACAACGCCCTGTAAATGTCCCCGAAGCGCAAGAACCGAAATATTAAGTGAATCATTGTTCTTACCCAGAAAACAATTTCTTAAAGTTACCGTCTTAATTCTCCCTAAGTGACACATGGTCTATTCAGGCCCCACCGGGGAGGCCGCGAAGCCGGCACTTAACGTGGTTGTGCCTCTTTTATGCCTGACTCAATCCAACAGCTTAAGTCCAAAAGTAAGTTCCTCCTTCCTTTACCTGCCAAGACCTGAGTTCAGGCCCTCGGGGTGCAGAGGTTTTCCTTTTGTGGGTGAAAATGACATCATCAGAGACAGAAGGGTATGCAGGGAATGTGGCTCCCAACACTGTGATATCATCAGCTGCCCCGGGAGCTCACGGACTGAAGGTTTAAAAAAAAAGGTGGTGTTATGGTTGTTGTTTCAAGCACATTGTCAGCATCTAATGCCTCCCAATGCTAGGTTTTAAAAGAGCAGGTAGAGGAAAGGTACTTAATTCAGTAATAACCTCAAGAACCGAACTTAGAGAAGTTAAGTCCACATTTAAGGGTACATCTTAGGGGTCTATCCAACGAGGAAGAGCAGACAGAGACTTAGTTGTTACATTGGGCTCTCTCCCAGCTCTGAGATGAGTATATTCATTGGGGGGACTTGCTAATGTTGCAAGTTTGCATTCAGAATAAATTCTAGGCACTCACATAATCCCCCGGTCTCCTCTGAACTCTCTTTGATGTCCAACAACTAAGGACAAGAATCTTTGATTATAAAACAATTTCTCTGGCTGGAAGAAAATTCTTTGCAGGGCGTAAATAGCGAGAGAAAGAAAAGATTTTTCTGAAGTGCAAACGAGTTGGAAACCCCCTGGGGAAAGAATCTGATTCCCGGTCTTTGAGAGGCCCGGGCCTGCCCGTACAGGCTGCCTCTGCGGAGGCCTCCGAGGAGACGCTTTTGTGTCTACGGTATGGCCCTCAGCAACGGCAGCAGCCCTTCCGCGCTTTTCTTCTTTCTTTCTTTCTTTCTTTTTTTTTTTCCCAACAGAAGTTTTCCAACTCCAGGGACTAACAATGCAAAAAGTCACGCTTTAATAACAAGGCGTGGTTCCTAATCAGATGGCCCCATTTCTACTCCTTCCAGACGCCTCCCGATGCTGACACACTAGAGCTCTACTTCCCCCACTGCACACATCTACTAGCTGCTCTGAAATCTTATTTCCAATGTAATGATTCAGCTTATCTCTAAAAACTCAACTTCATAAAGTATGTTAGGATCAGACGCATCCTCTTCTTCCTCCTACCACGATGGCCCATTCCAAAGACGTAGGTTCGCTCAGATGTAGGTTTGTGATGGAAGTGGTTGAAGTCAGTGTGGGTTGGCCACTGGGGCAGCCCCGATGAAGGATTCAGAACAGGGGTCTTCAATGCAGTACAAATATTTTAAAATAGAAAACTGCAGAGAAACACTCCTTTCTGAGTGTGTTGACTGAATGTAAAGACAGTACAGGACCAGAGGAACAGGAGTGCAGCTGAGTCTGATGCTTAGTTTTGCCTCATTGTGTGACTTTAAAGAGTTTGGTCAGATTCTTTTGTACCAATTACCAAACAAACGTAATCTCAGGGAAAAGAAGTAAGTAAGCAAGTTACATGCCCCTTTAGTGTACTATTTCTAGAAAAGCTTAAGCTCTAAATGTTTAGAGCTGTTGGGGTGGTGAACACACATTCTATGATATATTATAGAATTATACATGTGAAACCTATATAATTTTATTAACCACTGTATCCCAATAAATGCAATAAAATTTTTAAAATTAAAATATTTAAATATATAAAAGCTTAGAGCTGAAAAGGATCTTAAAGATTATTTAGTCACTTCACCAACTGGACCCCAACAGATGAACGGTTAAGAGACCTGCTTTTACTATTTAAATGGACAAAAATCACCTATGGACTATTCATAGAACTAAAGGGGACAACTACATTCCATATAATCTCTAATGATAATTAAATATATACATATAATGTACCATCCAGTTTACTAACTTTAGAGCAAGTAATAACCTAATGTCATAACAGATATGTTCTTCTTGAGTTGGTCTCTATATCCTTCATATAATATTAAAACCAACAAATTTCAGAGAATGGGAATAATAGATATTAATGACTAAAGTCAGTAATTTTTTAAAAACCTTGGTATTAAAAACAGATTTTGCTGAATTGAGATGACATTCATATACTCTTCATACGTGGCTTGCCTGGGGGTCCCTTTAAGGGCCGGAACGGAAGGGAGTTGGACCCAGGGCGAACAGGAAGGGGTGGGTTCCAGGACACTTTGGCACGTGCTGATTGATGGTTCAATGTCTTGGAGATGTCTCTGTGACAGGTGCCAGTCATGTCATAGCTCCACCCATCAGTTGGGAGGATGGAAAATCTTACATTTATTTCTTCCTTATACAGTTTGTGAAGAATTAAAAGCGAGTCTGTGAGATTATCAGTTCAAACAGAATTCCCAATATGTTGCATTCTAGTTACAGCTCAACTTTCTTTTTTTTAATTTTACTATAATTTAGCATGAACTTCTTGTACATTTTAGAAAGTCAGTTTGCAATTTGAAAAGAAAGCCATGGTGTTTAGTTATTTCAATGTCTAAAGAAAACGCTACAGATGAATATTATACATACAGGAATACTTATACAGACAATATTATAACCTCCAACTGGTAACAGAGAAAATTAGGAGGTTTGACTGGGTTTAGTTGTCCTCTAACTTTAAGTTGCCTGGGTTAAGAATTTATATTTTTTGTTTTTTTCTTCAGTCATTGGGGATATCTTGAGACAGAATTACTAAAGGCATTTGAATGATTCTTTAGAAAATAAAAATCAGCATTCTAATGTGTCTACGCCTGCACCCTCATTTGGCATTCTTCACCTACTACCCTCTGCTGTTTAAGTTGAATCTCCTCCACTGGGCTGGGCTATGGGGCTGTTCTTTGTGTTCCTACAGGACCTGCCACAGTATGTGGTACATAGTAAGAGACCCACGTCCAAAGACAGGAGAGACTCCAGGGCAGTCAGCGTACACTTCATAAAGAGACTCCATTGCGGTGCAGTGATTCTGTGGCAGAATAAATCACAGGGGTAGCACATAAAGTAACGCTAAGCTGCAGCAAGGAACTTTATGTTTGTTCGCTTGTTTTAAGGTCTACCTTCTAATTTGACTAGGAGCCAAAGAGGAAAGAGACCCTATGGCAGCCTATAATATCTTCTTAATGGAATGTTCAGGAGAGAAATAGCTGCTGGCGTCTGTCTTTTAATCTCCCTGCAATGACCCGAGACCATTTAAAATAAATAAATAAGGTTTCCTGAAAACACTGGCCAGTAAGGTACGGCAGTAGATTGGTAGTGCTTTGACCGGCAAACCACTGATATCTCTGAGTCCCTGTCTTCCTCTGTACAATGAAGTGATTGAATTAGGTGTTTCTTCCAGCTTGAAACTAGATGGTTATATTTTACAAATGGAATAGCCCATCCCTCTCCCCCTCAACTCCCTCCCTGCCAAAAACCTGGATTTGACCCTTGGTATGGAAAACAGAATAGAACTTAATTCCAATATAAAGCCAATGAAGTCCTTCACAAAGTTTTAAGAAAAATACTTGACCACAAGAATTTTAAAGACTGATAGCCAATATGATTCTAAGTAGAAGATAAATAAATAAATAAAATGAAACCTGAATCATACAAAATAATTTTTCCCCCCAGTGGAAAAAAGACCATAGAAATGGTTTAGGGGGGAAATAATGGGAATCTGTAATCATTATTTAGGAAATACCAAGATTGGGAGGCATAATATTTAAGGTTTTCAGTTTCATCCAAATTTTCACTTAATAATTTGGAGACCACATTTTTTAAAATTCACATAAGTACGTCTTTGTCAGATACCAATGTTTTACATCTAAGGTGATCTTAGTTCAAGCTCATCTTCTTATAGCTCCATCATAATATTATCTATCTGACTTCATATAATGTGTACAAATACTTTTTAATTAGGTAAACTGACAGTAAATTGGTTTTGAGAATTTGGTTTCATTTCTTGAAATAATTGGATTATTCTAGGATGGCAGCTTTTATTTTGGTGCCCTCAAATCCCTGCATGTGTTTCAGAGATTCTCAACTCACTGAGATTTTATGTACAATTATATGTTAAGTACATATGACCAATAACTTCCATCACATTCTCAGTACCCCAATAAATCTTTCTTGGAAAATCAAAATTTCCTAAAAAAGCAAGGGTTGAACTCTTAAACCAAATCAATGTTGTGTAAAAATACTGTATAAAAGAGCACCTCAAACATATGGTTAACAATTTGGAAATAACAATCAGGGAGACACTGTTGGTAAGATAGAGAAGCAAATGAATAGAGCATGCTATATAAACCCAAAGCACTCAAAATAATTGACCTCATAGTCTACTTAAAATATGATGAGATAGCCGAAACCGGTTTGGCTCAGTGGATAGAATATTGGCCTGCGGACTGGAGAGTCCCAGGTTTGATTCCGGTCAAGGGCATGTACCTTGGTTGCGGGCACATCCCCAGTGGGGAGTGTGCAAGAGGCAGCTGATCGACGATTCTCTCTCATTGATGTTTCAACTCTCTGTCCCTCTCTCTTCCTCTCTGTAAAATATCAATAACAAATATATAAAATATTTTTTTAAAACATGATGAGATAAATACATCTGCTTCATCTTCAAGTTATTCCACAACTATCAGAGCTAGCACCACCATAATGTTCCTTCTTTTCATCCAATAAACATTTATTAAGTACCTACTATGTTTCAGCCACTAAGTATATACTAAGGCACTAGTCCCAAGAATACAGCTCTGCACTAAAGAGACAATAATCCCTGCTTTCACAGAGCTCGTAATCTATGAGGGGAGACTATAGAAGTAAAATATCACAGTATGTCACATGGCAATAAAGAAAAATAAAGCAGGGGAAAAGAATATGACTTCGGGGGGGAGTAGGAAGAGTCCTTTGGAATAGGGGGGGGGGGTCTAGACAAGCCTCACTAAGAAGGCATATGTGACACTTGGGGGTGACACTGGAAAGACCAAGAAGAAAATAACTGGGCATGATTGGGACTAGCGGTGGAAAGGCCCTGCGGTGGAAGTATGCCAGGTTTAGCTGAAGGACAACAAGGAGGTCAGAGTGGCTGGCGCAGAGTGAAGGAGAGAGTAGGGGAAAGGTGGGGGTGCCGGGCCAGATCCTAAAGAGGCCTCAGCTCCCTGTAAAGACTTTGGCTTTTACTCTAATTACAATTCTCAAAAGAACAATGAATGCAGGTCAGAGCATTGGATCATAGGGCCTTTTGAGACATGAAGTTGGCAAACCGCTTCACCAATACTTTTTTTGACTGAATTATCACACTGAGCAACAGAGGCCCAAATAGAGGAGATCTTAACCATTGACAATATTTTAGCTTTTTAGGGTTCTCACTCAGGAGAATTGATCCCTGAGAGATCCACATTCTCAGATACCTTACAGGTGGGATTACTCATCTACTTCCCACAGAGCAGATTGGGTCCATCTCTGCCACTTGGTTCTTGGGTAATTTTACTTCCTTTCTCCTCCCCATTATATCTTCTTTTCTGTAAACTGAAGTAAATATTACCTGTTCTTATCTGGCTTGCACATATCAGTGAATCATTTTAAGCTTCTTGGCAGAAAACATATAAATTCAATGGAACATCATTATCACATTCTTCTCTAACAATACCCTGTTACCGAATTCGGTTCTTGAAAGGACATTTATAATAGTACATCGGTCATTTGTAACATCTTTTTCCTCTACCGTACCTAGCAATTTGAAGGGAAAAAGAGAGAAGAAACAAAACAAAATAAAAGTTCCCAAAAAAAACTTTCCAGTGAAAAAAATATAAAGACAAAACCTATCAACAACAAACAAACCCAACCATATGCCCCAGGAATATCCTTAACAATAGCATAAAAAGTAAACTATGGCTAATTTTTATAAAGAACACAACAAACACTTTACAAAAAAAAAAAAAAAAAAGGCAATGCCTACCCCCAGAGTCAGCTGACTGAACACCAAACAGACAGAGGGACAATCACAAGGGCCAGAGCTCACTCATTACCCACCGCTGACCACAGAAATGTACAGATTTGAACTCACAAAATCTTTGCGGCAATCAACATGAAGTGTGAAACTATTATCTACGCAAATCTGTTTGATGGCTGCTTACAAAAGAGATATCTTCTCCAGTTGAAAAATTCATCATAAATATCCTGCAGCTTCCTTCTCTCCTCTGGGTGCCAAGCCAAGAAGGCTCTGAGCTGGCACTGCAGAAGGCAAGTGCCCACGATTGTTTGTGCACACACAGAGGAATTACGTCTGTTGGTGCACTTCTGACTATGTTCCAAAGTCAATTATAAATTAAGTGGTTTATCTGCACCTCAATTAACATACATAACTGGGAGTTGACTGTACCTTGAATACGAATACTTCTTTTAAAGGCGGGCCTCCAAGCAAAAATCACAAAAACCTTTGAGATCTTTGTTTCCAATGAACTCTCACTGGAATAATGACAGTTAAACACGCGCTGTTTCAAAGTTTATTATATCAGGTTCCCATACTACATACTTTATTACAGACTGTGATAAAATGAAGAGAAAGACAATGAAAGTTGCTAAACTAAAACGGAGATACCGAGCAAGGAAACATTCTGCTTCACAAATACCTTTGCAGATGAAAACACAAGTGAGAGAATAGAAGAAAGACAGAGGTTATTAGAAGTTAGGATATTATGCTTTCTGGATCAGTCTCAGAGAATAACATTCATCATTTTCATTCCTTTCTATTGTAGAAAGGAATTAACCGTTTTTACAAAGCCTACCCTGGCATTCTTAGATGGATAGAGTCGTCTTAGCGCTGGAAAAGCACCGGCTCTAGGGTTCAAGTTCCAACTATGCCACCTACTAACTGTGGCCGTGACCTTGGCAGATACTAACAGTCCGGGCCTCGGTTTCCTTATCTGTAAAGTGTGAAAACTAAAGAACTGCATGAAGTTATTATGAAGAATAAACAAGCTAATGCTTATAAAGTTCAGAGCACAAGCTTGGTACACGCTGTTATATTGCACTCCCTCAGCCTTACAGACACAGAACCTAAAGCCTCGAAAGGTGAAAACCAATCCGTGTCAGGACTGAAAGTCAGTCCCTTGAGTCACAGGTTAGTCACTTTATCACCTGTCGTTCTGTTGTATAGTGTTCTCTCTCTGGTTTTGTCCAGAATTTTCTAATAATAAAGTTTTCTCTCCCCCCCCTCAAAGAATTCACTTCAGGGCCCAACTACAAATAAAGTAAAAAAAATGCAAAGTTGGGATAAGTAGGCGCTGATCACTAGGTAAGCGAAGGGGCAAGCAGAGACATCGGTGCGAGGGGGAGTTCGTCCGGGAGGCGCTCGCTGCTGAGGCCCAGATGCGGAGCGCCACGGCTCCCATTGCGGTGCCGGAGCCTCGGGGCAGTACATTCTAATCTTGATCATCACTCGATCCCCAGTCTAAGAAAATCCAAGACAACCAGCTGAGCAGGAAGAGAGTGACAGCTGAACTGGTGACCTCTCTCTGCCACACCAAGATCCTCTAGCACGTTTGCTTCTTTTTTTTTTTATCGTGCTATTTTCCAATTACAGTTAACAGACGTTATTAAATTGGTTTCAGGAGTACACCCCAGTGAAAGATTAATTCTGAGTTGTCTCCCTAATTAATAACATTTATGAATAAGGAACAAAAATAGAAAGAGGACAGGACTGCAATCGTTTTTACAAGTGGTAGCAACCATCTTACTAGAAATAATACAAACAAGCCTTGGAAAGAGGCGAACAAATTAAAAAAAACTGCACGATTAGACAATGCATAAGCTCCCGCACGTTTCCCATCTATAGTGGCACAAACCAGGAGAAGAAGATATTCATGTGAAAAATAAAAACTGTAAGAAGTAATAACCACTATTATTTAGTCTTCTTTATCAGTCACTGCCAAGTAATTAGGAAATCTGAAAAGTCTTCCTGAAATTGTTTTTTTTTTTGTCTCTCTTTTTTAATCGAGATATAATGGACACATAACTCTGTTAGTTTTAGGTGTACAACAGGAGTTGCTGTAGGTATCACATTGTGAAATAACTCCCATAATAAGTTTAGTTAACACCCATCACTACACAGAGTTACAAATATTTTTTGACATGGATTGGTGGGGGCTCGTTAGAAAAATACTGACTAGAAGAGCAGTGGAAGGTTATCCTAAATATGAAAACAAAATGGAAATACAGACAGAAAAGTAGAAAGAAACCAGAAGAAAGGAAGAAACAATGATCGTGGCAAACGCAGGGCCAGCGTAAGAAGCAGACACTTTAAAGACAACAGCATACAAGCACAGGGATGTGAAATGATACGCTATTGCAAAGCAGCAGCTCTTGGGGGGGGGGGGGAGGGAAGGAAAGAAAATTAATTTGATCAGGGCTACGATGAGGGATTGTGCAATGGAAGAAAATAGCAAAGGCAACAATTCCTTTTCTGTTTGACTTTCTTCTAGGATCCCAACAAGAATATTACAATTTAAAACATAAACCTATCTTGGGTATTACTGCTGGTAAAAAGAAACCCAAGCACACAAAGGATCGGGACAAACATTTACCAAGGCCTGACCCTCAATGTCCTGGTATATGCAGCCTCAGGTGAAGTTGAGACAAGCAAAATTATCTCAGAGAAAATTCTATGGTTTAGCTAGAAGAATTCATTGCTAGGTAGAAGGATGCATAGACTTTATCCCAGAGCCAACAGAGAAGACTCCTGGGGATTTATGAACCAGGATACAGCTACCCACCAAGAAAGCTAACGTGCAGCAAAGCACGCCTCCGGGAGACCCACACGGGAACCCCAGTCAAATGGGAACTTGGTGAACCACAGCTGAGTGATCCTGAGCTGCAGTGTAATCTGATAAGGAAGGAACAGCGTGGATTCTGGAGGTGTAAAACCATGTGTCGCCAATTCTGAGAGAATTCATCAAGTAGTGGATAAAGAACAACTGACACTTATCACTCAAAAGATTGTTTTTGTTGTTTTCCTAAGCAACTGTTCAGAAAATTTAGTAAATATTGTGAAGCAAAATCGATTAATAGACAATAAGCCAGAAGCAATACTAAAAGTCTCCGGAGATGAACACTAGGCTAGCTTACAAATGTATTAATGGCCTAGAAGAAGCTTACGTGGGCAAAAAAGGTCAAGAAAGACCGAAAATTGCCAATGATGCAAACCATCTACCGTAATGCCTGAAAGACCTTGCTTAATAACAGACACAATGAGCTTCCCTCTTCACAAAATGAAGAAACTACACTTAAGAGGTCACTAGTAGGCTCAACCGGAACAGTTGAAAAAATTAACAAATTTCACCAGGGTGAGAAAAAGAGAAGCTATAATAAATATTGGCAAAATAATGAATGAATACATGAATAAATATTGGCAATGAATAAATACTGGCAAAGAGAAAGCCAGCTAGTGCCTCTTATATAATTTTTTTCTTTGTGAATACCCAGAAACTTTATGTAGAGCTTTATGAAAGAAGGCAAAAAAAAAAGTTTAAAATAAAAAGGACACAATTTTATGCAGCCTACAGTTAACCTCCTGAACATGCTGCTGCCACAAGACATTCGTGCGTCTCCCAAACACCTCAGAGATCAAAACATGGTTCTACAATTTAAAAAAGCTTAGGGTGAAAAATTAAAATGGGGCACATACCTCATGATTCAGAGTATTAACTGGGCAAGACAGAAAGGACGTTTTCTTTCCAATTGTTCCAATCGTTGTATTCAAAATTATTTATGTTTCAACTTTACAATGTGCCCGAGTTCAAATTAAATGATTATACTCTTACCCAAAAATTACTATGCCATTTTCTCCAGATGCATTCTCTTCCCCCGTTTATTTTTCTAAATAGCAAGGTGGTCCATTTCACCCGATTCTTCTTCTTCCACTTCACTTATCCCAGCTAACAGTCATGAAAAACCACTAGGTCATATATGTAGAATGCCACGTTTGGAAAAGAGAGTTCTCTGACTTGTTAAATTTTCTCACCTTCTTTCTCAAAATAGACCAGAATTTAAATCCCTTAGAATACTTGGGTTCCGTTCCTATCACAAAATGAAAATCTGAGCTTGGGTACTGAGATAAATCACGTTTAACCACATTGCAACCTGTATCCAAGACCTACAGCAAGAGACAAAACAAATAAAACTGAACCAATAAACAACGTCGCTTTATGGAACGAGACACCGGGCAGCCACATTACAAAGGGACGGCCCCCTGGGCTCTGCCTTCGCCTGGGGAATGAGCAGTTCCCCTGTGAAATGCTATGGCCCCCGTCCGTTCATAAATCCAACACATGAAGAGTTATTTTGGTCTATGAATGAGTTATAGGCAAAATCCACAGCCTGAAAGCCCTTGAGAAGCTGTGTCCAAAAAACTCGGTGGGTCCATAAAAAACACACACATATTAAATGTTTAAATCTTGAAAAATAATAAAGCTCCGTTGGAGACAAGACCGAAGTGACCCAGGAGGCAAGTTGACCCCTTGGGTCCATTTTGTAATCCAGCCCTCTCCATTTTGGGCTTAGCAATAAGGTGCCACACGTGGTAGGAAGCCGGCCATAGCATTCAAGCTCGACTGAATCTTAAAAGTGACACGGGGATCAAACATGCGTCGGGGTGCTGCTGACCATGAAAGTCGCCCTTCTCCGTGCTCAGTTCGAATTCAAACAGGGTACTTTAGTGCCATCCCCAATGAAATACAAGCCCGTTTATTTCAACTATCAAAAAAAAAAAAGTGTGTCCAGGATGTAACCCTTGCCAAGAAAGGTCTTATTGTGCCTCTCAAAAGGCCATGTAATCGCAGAGCTAAAAATAGCCGGCGATCTTCTAAAATGTAGGATGCATGTGTTTCTTCTGGAGTATAAAAAAATAAGAGTTTGCTCCAGAACGCCCATGAGGCAACATCGCTGAAAGAGGGGGCAAATCAAAGGCTAAGCAAGAGAAGCCCCGACTAGGATTGGGCCTGGGAGACAAAAGAAGAAAGGTACATGCCAAACAGATGGGAAGCGAACTAGGAGGGAGGCATCCTTACCTGCATCAATTTCCCTTCTGCCGGCGTTATCTCGGCAACACCCGCAAACACACCTTCCAGGGTGAGATTCAGCTTTCCCGCGGGGTCCATTTTCAAGGGGATCACCCTGATGATGGCTTTCTGCTCCGCGGACCTTTCAGACTCCACCGCCGCCGCCAGCACCAGTCCCGCGCGTTCGAAGCCGGCCTGCAGGGCAGCCATCAGCAGCCAGGGCCAGAGGGCAGCCAGCCGCAGCCGGTGGCCGCCACTCATGCTACCAGCTGCAGCAGCGCACGTCGGCCGTACATACTGCTCCCACCGGCTCACACCAGCTCACACCAGGTTCTCAGATCCCAGGCAAATGGAGGGCGAGAGGATTTATGCTTCGGTTTCAGAAACCCAAGTCATCGCCCTTCGGCCCTTCCTTTTTTCCTAAAGTAGATTCCCGAGAACAGGTGGCATTCCTGACCTGGCGGGGGGAAGAGGGGGCTCTCAGCCCACTTCTGCTTCAGGCATGTCCTTGGCTCCCATCTTCCCTGTTCCTCGGAAGGTATCACCGCTTCCCTGTGGAGTTTCCGACGTTGCTTGAGATTGATTGTCACATCCTGAACATATATATATGTATGTATGTATATTTCTTATGTCAGATCTCTTGGTGCTGGTCTTCCATATGCATCCAGGTGGAGAGCCACTAAACCCAATGTTAATGAACAAAACAAGGCAAAGTGAACAACCAAGGCCATGCATTCGAGGTGAGAGTGAAAAATCTCCAGCTTAGAACACGAAGACATGGCCCTTTCTAAGGGACATAATTCGCCAGGGGTAAAAGGCTACAGACCACAGAGAATTTTTATTTTAAACAGGGGAGGAGAGGGAACATTTCAGTCACATCTGGAGAGATAGATAGCCGGAGATGCTACAGCATGTATTCCTACAAGTTTATGCACTGAACTATATTTCGATGTGGTCAAAGTGCTAGGCCCCGTTAAATTTAGAATATTTTTTCATGAACTTAAAATATACTATAACTATTACATGTTCTACCAAATTTGCCTGTGAAAATAGGTGGTGATTTGCATGTCTTCACATAGACAGGATAATCCTGAGCTTCACAACTTCCAAATGGGAAGAGTATTCGAAAAGGTTAGCTTTCCAATCCCCCCCCCCTCCCTGTTAAAAGCTGTATTTCTGTCTTCCCTTTCCTTTCTCTCTTAGGGATTCCAGCTTGTAGTCTCCTGCTTGAGAATGCCAAGCACTTTGATTTCCCATGGGGTGCTTTTGGAAACTACTTTATTATCCCCGATTTTATAATCTGTAATTTTCTAGGTTCCTAAGTAAAACAAAGGACTATTCCTAACACGTTTTTAAATTCCTTGAGGGGGTGGGGTATAAAAGACAGGGGGGGTAAGGAGGTGGATTAGTCCACATACAGGCTCTACGTAAAATGCCCTGGGAACGTAAAAAGCCCGAGCAGGTAGATGGTGCAGTTTCTAAGCACACTTCAGAATTAGGGTCTTTGCACAAACAAACAAAATCTTATTCTAAGATATTTTTTTTTAAGGTGCACCCTTAAGTAAATTTTAAAAATCGTATCAAGCCTTCAGAGTCAGTGCTGAAGAGCCAAGCAGTTGCACATGAACCTGTTATACAGATTCTTTTGCTGAGGCAGAGGGAGGGAGGGGGGTGGAGGGGTTGGGGGGAAAAAAAGAATTTCGAAAAGAAATGTGCAAACCTGTTGCGCTGTCGGGCCCACCGGAATCCACGGGGGGGGTGGCGAGACAGGTTCAATTATGCTTTTATAGATCCTGCTCAAACAAGATTTCAACAGTGTAACCAAGCACCGCTCGCTCTTCCACCTTCTTAACTCTGCAGCCACACCAGGCGCCCCACGCTGCAGGTAGGTGCCGAGAGATCCCGCAGCCTGGAAAACGTAATCCGTGCAGGTCAGAGGCAGACGCTTACGCCGGGGTTAGAGCTTACTCGTCCCCGGGGGAGTTCTAAAAAAAAAAAACACCCCTCAGAGAGGATCCAAAGTCATGCCTGAAATCTCCTTTCTAACCAAAGTTCTTTTTTTTTTTTTTTCTCTCTCCCCGAACAGCCTTCTAAGATGGTCAAGTCCTGAAAGAGAAAGGAAGCAAAGCAACACCACCGGTTCCACTCCCGGGAGCACAGGAAAGTCCCCGAGGGAGAAGGCAGTGTCTCTGGATCACGGGTGGACCTGGGGAGTCCAGGAGGATTCGGGTGCTTCTCCTTCCAGAAAGACCCAGTCCTGGATCAGCCTCCCCGGAGGAGGCAGCAGCCCGTGGTGTGGAAGTGGTGTTCTAGCTCGGCCTGGCTCCCCTGGGACGGCAATCACGCTCCCTACCTGCTGACACAAAGTGAGGGTGGAGCAGCCGGAGGCGGCCACCCCTCCAGCCCTCCCCGGCCCCTCCTCCCGGGCTGGCCGGGCCGGGGCTCGGGCGCGCACACGGAGCGAGTTCTTGGGCTTTATTTTTTTTCTCAGCTCCTCTGCTCCCTCTATTGAACCGCAGCCAAACTGCATCCAATTCAACCCTCAATTCCCTTCCCTCCGGATAAACCAGCTCCCGCGTGCCAATCACCGCCCCGCAAACAGACACCTAAGCAGAGTCCGCACCTAAGAGATGCAGCATGGTGGTAGGAGGAACTAAAGAGGGGAGGAAAAAAGAGAAAAGAACACCTGAATATAAAAAGAAGAGATGGTGCAGCCCTAGCCGGTTTGGTTCAGTGGTTATATAGTTTGGTTCTGATTCAGGGCCCACGCCTGGGTTGCGGGCTGGATGCCCAGTAAGGGGCGTGCAGGAGGCAGCTGATCAATGATTCTCACCATGGATGTTTCTATTTCTCTCTCTCTCTTCATCCCTGAAATCAATAAGAATACATTTAATAATAATAATAATAATAATAATAAACGAAAAAAGGGTTTTTGCAAATATAAATTCTGAAAGAGCTCTGCTCTTCCTGGGTTTTAGTGTCTATAAATGGCGCAAGGCCAGATTAAAGTGAACCTGTGCTCTAATGCTTACTGACTTACTGCTTTTATGCCTACTACCCTGGCAAGAACTGTTACTATATGCATAGTTTTTCTTCAGCTCTCACTAATTTAAATTTAAGAGCTCGTTTCTAAACCGTGCCTCTATGGAGCTTTTGGATCAGGTTGATACCAGAGGTCTGGAATCTGTCGTTTTCTCACATGTTTGGGAGGTGCAATAATGCTATGGACCAGATCTATGCCCTCAATGTAAGACCGCAAGTAAGTCTATGTCACGAGTACATGCAAAGGGGTAAAATATATGTGCCTAATGAGAAGAAGGTAGGCAAAAAGAAAATTAATTTCCAGCTGATTATCACATTCATGAACTAAAGCCTTTCCAGGAACCTTGTCATTAGAAATAATGCATTTCTAGTATGTTTCTAAAATTCGAGTCTTCAAATCTACCAGATTATATTTAACTGTGGCTATTTTTTGACCTGCTGCCAGTAATCTTTCCAAATTGTACAAAAGTACAATATGCGAATGTGGTTAACACTACTGCACTGTACACTTAAAAAAGGTTCTTGTGCTATGTACTTCTTTAAATTGTGGTGAGAAGCACATAAAATCAATCTTAAAAGCTTTTTTTAATTGTACAAATGAATTATACAAATTGATCATTTGTAAAATATGGGTAATAATTGCATGATGGGCTTGTTGTAAAGATTAAATGACATAATGCCTCTGAAAATAAAAAATTATGAGTGGTCTATTCACCTTGAGCATTTTTTCCCTAAAGAAGGTTTTTGGGGAGCCCCGCTGGCATGGCTCAGTGATTGAGCATCAACCTGTGAACTAGGAGGTAACCATCTGGTTCCCAACCAGGACACATGCCTGGGTTGGGGGCTCAATGCCCAGTGTAGGGCATGCAGGAGGTAACCGATCGATGATGTTCCTCTCTCATTGTTTTTATCTCTCTAGTCCTCTCCTTTCCTCCCTCTCCAAAAATCAATAAATGGGGATAGTTATGACATTTAAGCCTAATAAAGCTAACCTAGAGAAGAGAGATCAATTCTTTTTTTAGTAAATCTTTATTACTCAGATTATTACATTTGTTTCTCCTTTTTCTCCCCCAAAGCTCCCTACCACCCAGTTCCCTTCCCACCCTCTGCCCTTCCCCCCTCTCCCCCCAATTGTCTTCATCCATTGGTTATACGATTTCAATCCAGAGAGATCAATTCTAATGTGAATTCTTAGCACCTTTTCTCCACTGGTTGGACATTAAGAACATAATGCAAGTAGAGACCTCAATAGCACCTTTCTAAAGAACAGAAATAGATCTAATTCTTCTAGAGAGAAAATTTTAAAAGTCTATTGTGGGCCAAATGCTGCCAACTTAATGGCTTGATAGCTACCTCCTTTTACCAGAGCAAGATGGTCACCTTGGAAAGGAACATTAAATCTCCCTTTAAAGTAGAAGATAGATTCAAGCTCCCAGAATTGAAACTAATTTGTTTAGATGTTTTCAGGCTGGTGAATGTTGTTCGACATTTCTTACATAGTGGCACCCATGGTCTTTTGATCTTTCAGTGGCAGCTATATACACCTGCACAACACTTTGGGAGCCTATTGTCAAAGTAGCCTCCAATTCACAAGGCAGGTAGCCTTAGGAAGTGTCATATCTTAATCAGTCGGCATCATGCCAGCTAACTGGAGGCATAAAATGAGGAGAAGAAAGATGGTGGCAAAGATATCTCTCCTTATGCTTATTTTGGTTGTCTACTAAGTTGTCTACTCTGACCTTAGATGCAGTAGTTAATGTAATACTAGAAAGGATAATGTTTGACTAAAAGAAGAAGAGGTAGCAAGTTTGGGAGTCTGTAATTGAGGAGAAAATCTCATTTATTAGTGGAGAAAATCTTTTTGTTAAAGGATTTGAAGAACCATGAGCACAAGATTTGGAATTACTACTATTCCCAATACGTATATTAACTTTGCTAGTGACTCATACTCCCCTAGACAGTACTGCTATTTTACCTCTGCTTTCTAAGGACTTTCCAACTGATATTTGGGGATTAAAAAAAATTTTGTAATGGGAATCAAAGAGTACTGGATTTGCTTTTATATTTGTGATTCTTCAGAGCAGTGGTTCTCAACCTTTCTAATGCCGCGCGACCCTTTAATACAGTTCATGTTGTGGTGATCACCAACCATAAAATTGTTTTCGTTGCTACTTCGCAACTGTAATTTTGCTACTGTTATGAATTATAATGTAAATATCTGTGTTTTCCGATGGTCTTAGGTGACCCTGCTAGCGGTTCTCAACCTGTGGTGCTTTGCCAGATACAGAAACAGAGATGAAAGAGAATGCCTGTCCTTGAGAGGGTCCCAGTCTAGGGGTAGCATTATGCAATTCATTAGTGTGCCCATTATTAGTTTAACCTAGATCAACATATTTTGGTATTCTTACTGGTGGAAATTATAGACCAGCCTTTGGGTATTTTAAAGAGCAAAGTATGCTATACTTTTTTTTTTTTTTAAGTAAGAAGTTAATGTTTTCCAAGATTATAGTCTTGTCGGTATAACTTTTCAAGCATGCAAAGTAATGGGATGTTTTTCCTCTTTACTTTCCCCTGGATGAAGGCACTTTCACTGCTTATCATTGATTAGCAGATACTGATTTGTTGCCCTAAGTAAACTTGATTTCTTTGTGCTCTATATTTTCTGTATTTTTTCCTTGATTTTTTTTCATTGACTTAATAATAAATTTAATGTATGTAATTGTCCATGCATTTTAAGTTAAACTGCCTAAAATATTATTTGAGACATATACATTTATTTGTATTATGAACTGTAAGCAATGTGTTTGAGACTTTAGGTCTTACCACCTGCTGCTGTATTTGTAAAGAAAGACAAATATTGCTTTAAGAAGTAATTATAATTAGGACTAGACTATGGATGTGATACTTGATATTTTTTAAGATAAACTTTTTTGCTTTTGTGTATTGTACCTGAAAACTTTAAAAATAAAAAAATAAAGTCTGTTATGGTTTAATATTTTTATTTTATGTATGCCATGTAATAGTAAAGCATAAATAATGAAAATTAAACATTACTATATATGACATATGCCAAATTATACTGAAAGTTAACTAAACAAAAAGTAAGCTATTAAGGGGCTTTGCCTCACTTATTCCTACTTGAGTCTTACAAAGGAATTAAGAGAATCAAACCTAAGAGTTCAGACATACATTTAGTTGAAAGAAGAAAAAATATATAAATATGGTGCCCTCTTTTTTTCTATAACATATTTTATTAATTTTTTACAGAGAGGAAGGGAAAGGGATAGAGAATTAGAAACATCAATCAGCTGCCTCCTGCACACTCCCTACTGGGTATGTGCCCGAATTGAACCTGGGCCCTCGAGTCTGCAGGCTAACACTCCATCCACTGAGCCAAACCAGTTAGGGCTATGATTGCCCTCTTTTAAGGAAACTCCAAGATCTTGGAATGATGATAATATGTATCATGAACCTGGGTACCCTGAGACACCCAGGATCAAGCCAAACAGCTCTATGTGATTTAGTTCACAGATATACTGTGTTTATGTCACCAGAATTGGCAAGCAAGATAAATTCTTTGGCTTTAAATTTTGGAGTTCTCTCTCAGGGGTTGACATATCACAACCTTCACAGAGATGCCATCACCATGGTGATGAAACGCCCACCTCCCTGACATCTACCACCTAGTCATCACATCTGGATGGACTACAGTTACTGAAGACCATACATCTTCTTCCAAAAAACCAGGTTTCTAAAACATGGCCGAGAATTGTCCTTTTCCTTTGCCTGGCTGGCACGGCTCAGTGGTTGATCGTCAACCTATGAACTAGGAGGTCACAGTTCAATTCCCAGTCAAGGCACATGTGCAGGTTTCGGGCTCCATCTTTGTGGGGGCCATGCAGGAGGCAGCCAATCAATGATTCTCTCATCATCATTGACGTTTCTATCTCTCTCTTCCTCTCTAAAATCAATAAAAAAATATTTTTTAAAAGAATTGTCCTTATCCTTAATGACATTTTAAAAATCTCTATTCAAGTGCAAATTTTACATTTAAAAAGCCAGTACACATTTTCTGAAAAAGTCAGATTCTTTAAAAAAAACATAGTACTTTCTCTTTTGAACTTTATTATTATGATTAAAAGTCATAATGACTGAGGTTTCTAATAATCACCAATTAAACAGTAAAAACAAGACACAAGTCAAGTTGAAATGCTCACTTTATTGTTGACTGATTGAAATTTATCATGCTAAAGGTGCTGAAACACTGAGGTGCTAGTCAGGAACCTTTTTAGTATGTGCCAGACCCTACTGGCTAATTCACACAAAGATTTTATTTTATCTTTCTCCATTTTACCGAAGTCTGTGATGATAGCTTTAGTTGATAGGCAGCAGGCATGTGAGGACAGTGGGAGATCTAGCTCCTTGGTCTGTTGTATTCATATACAGAAAAAAGTTTGGAAAACTGATAAAAATATTTCATTTTATTAAGCCTTAAGACCACTGAAACCAAATCTATGCCACGGTTTCTACTTGACACATGTTCCTCAAAAGATATTATTTCCTTCAACATATACAAAGCTAAGAAAGGCATATTTAAGGGAAGAAATATCACCACGGTATATTGGCTTTTCAACATGACAGAGAAAAAGCAAAGTTCCTTCATTTAGAAATTGGGTCTCCTCTTCACATACTCTGCCAAAAGACAGAGTCTGGCCAAAAGATGTAGGAGTCTTGATAATCTGTTCATCTTTTAAACCTTGCTAATAAAGTTAATAAATGCCATTACATAGATATCAACTTGTAAAATCAGATGGATCAAATAGATTTTTTAGAACCTACTTTCATATCAAACTGAGTCACCATACAGAGATCATCCTCTAATAAAAACACAAACAAAAACCTACTATTTCTGTAACACTTCTAGGGTTTGACATCATTGGGAAGGCACAATGCAATTTAATGAATTGTTATACCCACAATGTTAACACAGTACTCTTACCATATCACCAAGTGCATTTTCTTTTTAATTACTTTCATATTCCTAGGCTTTCCTTTTGTTTCTGCAGTGCTTATTAGGAAAACTAAAGCAGAAATCAATAAGAAAGTTCTAGTCAATTTCAAAGACGTTAAATCAGAAAATTTCCTGCTATCCTTGGAAGAACAATTGAGGGATCAACCACAGAAAGTGGATAACCAAGATACCTCTCTTAAAAACCAGTCCCACAATCCTACTCGAATCTAGAATCCTACCGAGGGGACAAGATAAAAATGTTATCGTATATTCCACTATCCAAAGTCCTCTCAGAAGCTTCAAACAAACATAAACTATTAAAAATGTCAGTGGTAAAGCTTCTGTTAACTGACTACTAATCAGTTTCTCCCAAAATTTGCACACAATATCTTATATAAATGATAATTTATACTTACTGGATGTAAAAAAAAAATCTAAAATAAGAAAGCACTGTGTTAAATCTCTTAATGTTTTTGTGTGCACATTGCACATTTCCCCCTCAAAGTAAAAATATTACACATGCATCCTTTATCCTTCTATCTTGAAATATTAATAAAAATATAAAGCTTTAAAACGTTAAAAATCTACCAGCATTTATAAATATATTAAACCAGTTGAATACTTTTCTTTAGGAGACATTTAAATAAGTGATATATTAACAAAACCTTATAATTTATAATAATGTACCATTTTAAATTAAAGAAAGATATGAAAATAGAATTATGCTCCCGTAAATATAAAATAAGTAGGAGCTGTTAAGTGTGATGGATGGTCCAAGTCCGGATGCCTTGCTCTTGAAACAGAATGCTGGGTTAGAAAGTTAAGAGCATTTCCTAGTTAATCACTTAGAAAATTAGCTCTTTCCCAGAGTTTCTTCCCTGGAATTCCTGAACCATTTAGACCTGCGGTCTTGGTGACCTTACATGCCTTTGTGTCTCACACAAATGTCTCTAAAAGAATCACACTGTGACTTGAAACAGATAGACTTAAGTCCTCACTGGAGCTGTGCTGACCATAATTTGAGAGGAGCAAGATAACAAACCAGCACACATACACACATTATCCTCCAGTACCATAGATGCAGCAGTTTTTAGATGCTTCTTGATTGTAACAGAAGGCCAGGACTTTTCATTTGAAAGGGATCTGAGCAGCAAAAAAAACAAACAAAAAAATGGCTGCTAGATGTTTAGTAGTTTGTCAAGGTAAATAATCTGAACTGAACAGCTGTAATAAATACCAAGTTTCCAAGTAACAAAATTCTCAATTAACAAAACAAAAATATATGTTTCCTTAACAGAACTGAAAAAATCCCAAGTGTGTCATGTGCAAGGCTAGTCTGCTTCCAGCTACAGCTAGTGCACAATGTCACGTGTCATCCGTGCCTCACTCTTTTAATTCTTCCTCCTTTGGAAAGTGCTCTTGCTTGCAGGCCACATCCACCAGCAGATGAAGATCTAGGAAGAAAGGTTTGTTTACTTACTCTTAGCCTCTCAGACTGTAGGGTTCAACAGACAAGTCTTCAGACAAGAAGAACAAGTTGCTTATGTGTCTTAAATCATTATCTTATCAGATTCTCCATTTACGGGCACCCCTGTACCTCTAAAGCACACAGATGCAGCCCATTTGTTAACCCAACAAGACAAAACAAAGTTTTAAGTTTCTATCCCTTTAGTGATGTGGCCAACCCTTTTTTCATTTAAAATGCCTTTAATTCTAGGTGAAAAGTTAAGAAAAAGTGTCAAAGGGATCAATTGAAAAATAGACATCAAAGTTCATTTATTTGATGCTATAAGAATAGGTGGATGGGTTGTAGGAATATGAAAAAGTAATACCTTCAGAAATACAATATTAAAATAGGTAATCACTACTTTTCCAAAGTTGCATGCCCCATAAATTTTTCACTTATTGACTAACATAGCTGATCCCTTATAAAAACATCTATCTGAACTAAATAGCATACCCTTCATAGAGGTCAGGAGGCAAAGAGTAATTGGTTCATTAAGAATGGAAAGAAGTAGCCAAAACCGGTTTGGCTCAGTGGATGGAGCGTCGGCCTGTGGACTGAGGGGTCTCAGGTTCGATTCCGGTCAAGGGCATGTACCTTGGTTGCAGGCACTTCCCCAATTGGGAGTGTGCAAGAGGCAGCTGATGGATGATTCTCTCTCATCGATGTTTCTAACTCTCTATCCCTCTCTCTTCCTCTCAGTGAAAAATCAATAAAATATATATTTTTTAAATGGTTAAAATGGTAAATTATATATTATTGGAGGCCCGGTGCATGAAATTCGTGCACAGGGTGTGTGGGTGTCCCTCAGCCCAGCCTGCACCCTCTACAACCTGGGACCCCTCCAGGGATGTTAAACTGCCTGTTTAGACCCAATCCCATGATCGGGTCTAAATGGGCAGTCGGACATCCCTCTCACAATCCAGGACTGCTGGTTCCCAACTGCTCGCCTGCCTGCCTTCCTGATTGTCCCTAACTCCTTCTACCTGCCAGTCTGATCACCCCCTAACCACTCCCATGCCAGCCTGACTGATGTCTAACTGCTTCCCTGACAGCCTGTTTGTTCCTAACTACCCTCCTCTGCCAGCCTGGTCACCCCTAACTGCCCTCCCTGTAGGGTTGATCGCCTCCAACTGCCCTCCCTTGCAGACTTGGTCCCTGTCAACTGCCCTCCCATGCAGGTCTCCCAACTGCCTTCACCTGCTGGCCATCTTGTGGTGGCCATCTTGTGTCCACATAGGGGCAGGATCTTTGACCACATGGGGGCAGCCAACTTGTGTGTTGGAGTGATGGTCAATCTGCATATTACTCTTTTAATTATATAGGATGTATATCTTACCACAAAATGGCTTCTTTACAATCTAAAAAATAGTGATAATAATAATAATGGTACTACTATATATATATATATATATATATATATATATATATATGGATGCGATATAAAAAAGGATGTGAGATATCCTTTTTTTAAGTAACTAAAATTCACTATTATAAGGTCATCTAATTAATAAGGAGCAGTAAATAGATACTTAGGGAAGGAACCTCTAAGCTGTATGGCTAACAAGTCAAGTCAGTGGTTTCTAAACCTTGCTGCACATTGCAATCCTTAAAAACAATACTGATGAACAACCAAATGGCAGCATAGATAAACACCTTACTTGCTTGCCTCTCACAACCACATCCAAACTCCAACTAAAAGACAAAACACTCAACCAGAAAAGAAAAAAGAATCCAAAATTATGAAGACAGTATAAGAAGCCTCTGGGACAACATCCGAATTATGGGGGTGCCAGAAGAAGAGAGAGAGCAAGATACTGAAAAGTATCTTTGAAAAAATAATGACAGAAAATTTCCCCCACCTGGTGAAAGAAATACCCTCTTTCCCCTGAAAATAAGACAGTGTCTTATTTTAATTTTTGCTCCCAAAGATGCGCTAGGTCTTATTTTCAGGGGATGTCTTATTTTTCCATGAAGAAGAATACGGTACACATTTATTATTAAATGAAAATAAAGGAAATTTATTACCTGTATATGTTACGGTAGTATGGTAGTTGTCAACACAAAAAAGACAAACTGAATGCTACGGTATCAATAATTTACTCATTTATTCAATGACAGTCATGTCATCATCTTCTGGAACATCATCATAACAATCCAATTCCTGAATTTCCTGGTGAATTTCTTGTGACTCCATTTCTTTCAGAATCAGTGGACCAAATCTCTCATGTCTAGCAATAGCACTGTCTTTAAATGAGTACTTCTTGTCAAGGTAGCCTGCTCACAGTGCACTTGAAATGCAACTGTCAGTGATTTTCTCCCATGAATTCTTCACCCAAGTCACAACTTCTTGCAGTTTAGTATTTACAAAGTTTCCACGCCGATTTCTCTCCATTCACACGACAGTGATGTCAGGACTCCGTGTAACATCACTGGTTGCTAGATGCCAGTCGGGGAGGCCCTAGTGACCAGTTTACGGTACATTAATTTTCATTCTGAGACAGAGCCTGGGGGCCTTATTTTCGGGGGGATGCCTTATATTTCACTCAGAAGGAAACCTGTAAGTAGGTCTTATTTTCGGAGGATGTCTTATTTTCAGGGAAACACAGTAGACATACAAGTCCAGGAAACACACAGAACCCCAAACAAAAGGAATCTGGAGAGGACCACACCAAGACACATCATAATTAAAATGCCAAGAGCAAAAGACAAAAAGAGAATATTAAAAGCAGTAAGAGAAAAACAATTACCTACAAGGGAGCACCCATACAACTGTCAGCTGATTTCTCAACAGAAACTATGCAGGCCAGATGGGAGTGGCAAAAAATATTCAAAGTGATGAATAGCAAGAACCTACAACCAAGATTATTCTACCCAGAAAAGCTATCATTCAGAATTGAAGGGCAGATAAAGAGCTTCACAGATAAGAAAAAGCTAAAGGAGTACATCAACACCAAACCAGTATTACATGAAATGCTGAAAGGTATTCTGTAAGAAGAGGAAGAAGAAGAAAAAGTAAAGATAAAAATTGTGAACAACAAATACCGTATTTGCCGGCGTATAAGACGATTTTTTGGCCCTGAAAAATATGCCTCCAAGTGGGGGGTAGTCTTATACGGCGAGTATATAACAAACTCTGTATTTTTAGTGGAAATGTTAGGGGGTCGTCTTATACGCCCATTCGTCTTATACGCCGGCAAATACGTATTTTTCAGGGCCAAAAAATCGTCTTATACACCGGCAAATACGGTACATATCTATCAACAAGTGAATCTAAAAATCAAGTGAATAAAAATATCTGATGAACAGAATAATCTGGTGAATTTAATAGAATCAGGGGCATAGAAAGGGAGTGGACTGACAATCCTTGAGGGGGAAAGGGTGTGGTGGGTGCGAGAAGAGACTGGACAAAAATCATACACCTATGGATGAGGACAGTGCGGAGGGTGGTAAGGACATGGGATGGTGTGGGGTGTGAACTGGGTGGAGGGGAGCTATTGGGGGGGGGGGAGAGGAACAACTATAATAATTTGAACAATAAAGATTATTTTTTTAAAAAAACTAAAGCAAAGCAAAAAAACACAATACTGATGCTCATGGCTCCTACCCCATACATTCTGATTTAGTTGGTGTAAAGTGCAACCTAGGTATCAGGATTTTTTTAAAAAAATCCTCACCCAAGGACATGCTTTCATTGATTTTGAGAGAGTAAGGGAGAGAGAGAAAAACATAAATGTGAGAGATAAACATTGGTCAGTTGCCTCACATATGCGCAGTGCAAGGGGATCAAATCCTCAACCTGGGTATGGGCCTCAAAACCATGACCCTTCAGTGGACAGGATGGTGCTCCAACCAGCCAGAGTGGCATATTTTGAAAGCTGACTAAAAGATGTAGAAAAAGCAACACTTACTTATGATCATTTTCTACACCTCAGCTCCACATCAGATAAAAAGGACAGGCATATCCTAATGGAAAATACTAACATAAGATTTTGGAATATGAATAGACCATTGTAACACAACTTTGAAAGCAGAGTAGTAATTCTTGATAATGAGAAAAGTAAATGCTATTAAAGCAGTGGCAGGCTGAAGGGCAAAAGCAACAAACTCTATTATTTTTTTCAGTGAACAAATGCTATTTATTTAACTACTTATTAAGACTTTATCATATTGATAGGTTCAAATTACGGACAAGAGCATATCACAGATAGGCGTGTTTAAAATAACAGTAGATATAAGGCTCTGTAACAGCTTTGAAGTGAGTTATGTAAATTAGTGTGAGCAACAAACCCTCTTAGCCTTAATGATTGGCTTTAAAGTAGCATTTGGCACACAGCTTCTAATAACAAGCATCTAAACATAATGATTTTATTAAAGTGAGTTTCCGTAATTAGCAAAACTAACAATCAAAGAGTTAGAACCTACAGACCAATAAAAACACAAAAAGACATAAACCAGCTTGGTGCTAGTAGAGGTTTATATCATTTAATTCAGAAGAAAACCTTGCATACTCATCAGAGAAGGTAAGTATTTGGGAATCACAGCACCTGCGATGGTTTGAGAGCTGAAAGGCCTTGAGGGACAAGGGTAGGGGTGGGCAAACTTTTTGGCCACAATGGGTTCTTAAACTGGACCGGAGGGCCGGAACAAAAGCAACCTGACCATGCTGGCACTCTCATCTTGGGCTGCTGGTGAAGGAGCGGAGGGGAGAGCAAGAGAACCCTCCGCTCTTTCGGCTCCGCGGGCCGGATGGAACAGCCGAAGGGGCCGAATCCGGCCCGAGGGCCGTAGTTTGCCCATGACTGGACAAGGGCATTGTATTTATTTGGGAATGTTAATTCTTACTGCAAGCACTCTCCAAGGTCTTGGGGCTATTACTTTATTGAAATTTCACCCATAATTCAACAGGCACAAAATTCCTTTCTTCAGGAATGAACTGAACCTTACTCTTAAACATTCAGTTTCCCTTAACTATAAATATCCCATCAGAATATAGGACAGTGTAGCTTCCATAATAAGATTAATTGGCTACATTCAGTTTATGATAATATCATTATAGAAATTAGAGTACATGATTGAGTCTAATTTGTTTTAACTTTTGGTATTTTTTAATCCGTAAGTTATTTCCTTAAGTCAAAATGTGCCCCAAAGCAGGGCAATGCCTGATTAACAACCTCCTTCTAACAAAATGCATATCTATTGAAATCAACACAATGTGGATACAAATCTAACTGAAGTCACTCATTCGAAAAAGACTCAATGAAATCTTGAAGTACGAGGAGATACCCCTATCTAAACAGAGCATATTTTCAAAACAGTTCAGTTACGGAAGGGCTCTGATAAGTTCTGGAATACAGAACGCTCCTGTCCAACGGGATGCTGAACAACATAATGACATCCCCACATTTAATGGAAGGAGGAGAAACAGAATCTGGAGCCAAAGAAGTCTTTAGAGGTGATTTCGTGAAAATATAATGTATTATGAGAGCTGGAACCTTTGTTTGTTTGTTTATATTATTTTAGAGAGCAAGGAAGGGAGAGAGCCGAAACCGGTTTGGCTCAGTGGTAGAGCGTTGGTCTGCAGACTGAAAGGTCCCGGGTTCGATTCCGGTCAAGGGCATATACATTGGTTGCGGGCACATTCCCGGTAGGGGGTGTGCAAGAGGCAGCTGACCGATGTTTCTCTCTCATTGACGTTTCTAGCTATCTCTCTCCCTTCCTCTCTGTAAAATATCAATAAAATATATATTTTTTTAAAAAGGGAGAGAGAAACATTGATTTGTTATTCCACTTCTTTATGCATTCATTGGTTGAACCTGCAACCTTGGCATATAAGGACTACATTCTAATCAACTGAGTTTCCCTGCCAGGGGGTAGCCGAAACCTTATTGAAGCTCCACTAGGATCATCACTCTTATGATAGTGATAGTTGAAATTCAAGTGATACTTGAGAAATTTTATGTTTGGTTCCTATCATTTAATCATTTATCCTTGGAGTTCAGTATCTATCAAAATAAAAAACATTAGTGGTTTTTTGTTGTTGTTTTGGTTTTTTGGTTATTCCTCACCTGAGGATGTTTTCTCCATTGTTTTTGTTTGTTTGTTTGTTTTTTAGAGACAGAGAGAAACATGGATGTGAGAGAGACGCATCAATTGGTTGTCTCTCAAACACACCCGACCAGGGCTGGGGATCGAGCCTACAACTGAGGTATGAGCCTTTGACCAGAATCAAACCTGGGATCCTTCCGTCAGCCTTACCTTCTATCCACTAAGCCAAACCAGCTAGGGCAGTGGTCGGCAAACTCATTAGTCAACAGAGCCAAATATCAACAGTACAACAATTGAAATTTCTTTTGAGAGCCAAACTTTTTAAATTTAAACTACTTCTAACGCCACTTCTTCAAAATAGGCTCGCCCAGGCCGTGGTATTTTGTGGAAGAGCCACACTTAAGGGGCCAAAAAGCTGCATGTGGCTCGGGAGCCACAGTTTGCCGACCACTGAGCTAGGGCAATAAAAAACATTCGGGCATCTACAAGAACTAAACTGAATACTAGTCCATTATGAACCCTCTCCACAAGCACCTTCTTACTCCCTTAAGTGCTTCTCTGGTCATCAATGATTAGGGCTTTGGAAAGATCAGAAGCTAAGCACAAAGGCTTTCTAATACAAGGTGCAATAAACTAAATGCCCAATTTATATGTTGAAAAATAACCACCAATGTGATGGTGCTAGAAGATGGTTCCTTTGGGAAGTAATTAGGGCTTGAGGATTGAGCCCTTTATAAATGAGATTAGTGCCCTTATTAAAGAAATCCTAGAGAGCTCCCTTGACCCCGATGCCATGAAAGGACACAGTAAGAGGGTGGCCTTCTATGAACCAGGAACAGGACCCTCACCAGACAACGAATCCATCTGTACCTTAATCTTAGACTTCCCAGCCTCCAGAACTGTGAGAAATAGATTTCTGTTGTTTATAAGCCACCTACTCTATGGTATTCTTGTGATAGTAGCCTGAACAGAACAAGACACAGACAGGCAAACTTTTTGTAATGAGCTAGATATTAAATATTTTATGCTTTTTGGGCCATATGGCTGGCCTCTATTGCAACTGCTCAACTCTGCTATTGTGGTGTAGAAACAGCCATAGATAACATGCAAATGAATGCCTGTGGCTGTGTGTTCCAATTAAACTTTATTTATGAACACTGAAATTTGAATTTCATATCATGTGTGTGTTGTGAAATATTCTTCTTTTGATTCCCCCCCAACCATTTAAAAGGTAAAAACCACGCTTATCATGCAGGCCACATAAAAGCAGGCAGATGCTAGACTTGGTCTATGGAGCATAGTTTACCAACTGCTATAGAAATTTAATCAAAACAGAAGATTTCACCAAATAGAATATTGGTATAATACCCTGTTTCCCCGAAAATAAGACAGTGTCTTATATTAATTTTTGCTCCCAAAGATGCGCTAGGTCTTATTTTCAGGGAATGTATTATGTTTCCATGAAGTAAGTCTTATTTTCAGAGGATGTCTTATTTTTGGGGAAACACGGGTAGTTGTCAAAAAATTATCTTTTCTCCAAATGGTCAACAACCACATGAGAAGATGCTCAGTATCATTAGCTGTTAGGAAATACAATCAAAACCACAATGAGAAATCACTTCATACCCACCAGGATGGCTGAAATAATAATAAAAAGTGGACAATAACAAGTGTTAGAGTGGATGTGGGACAATGGGAAGCCCTGCATATTGTTGTTGGGAATGTAAAATGGGTCAGCTGCCACAAACAAAACAAAACAAACACCAAAAAACAGTTTGGCAGTTCCCTGACCCTAATAAAATGAAAGTGTAATTAAATGTCATTATATTGCCAAAACTGGTTTGGCTCAATGGATAGGGCGTTGGCCTGTGGACTCAAAGATCTGGGTTCGATTCCTGTCAAGGGCATGTACCTTGGTTGCGGGGACATCCCCAGTAGGGGGTGTGCACGAGGCAGCTGATCTATGATTCTCTTTCATCGATATTTCTAACTCTCTATCCCTCTCTCTTCCTCTCTATAAAAAAATCAATAATATATATATATTTTTAAAATGTCATAATATTGCCAATATTTCACAACTTTTCAGCCTTAAGACAATCATTAATTCTGGGCTCCTACAAACTGCAAGAGAAACAATCCCACTGATAGAGCCATACTTTACACTATCTTTATAATATGCTCAGGATAATGTCTTTAATGTTCATCTATTTTTTCCTGCCATAATTTAAGCACTTCCCTCTTATCCTATGGCCTGTTAACAAGAGAACCAGTACAACTAAAATCACAAAGTCTATGGAATCAGAAGCAATTATAAAATCACCCTCATCCTTGCCTTCTCCAAGTTAAAAAAACCCAAGATCCTTTGCTTTTACTTAATATGTTCTATCTTTTTGAAAGCTCAAATTCTTTCATGAAATATTTTAAAAAAACACCTTTTATATACTTTACAAGGATAATTAAGAAAAATAGTTAAAATTACAGCTATGTAAAATAGCAATGTGATAAGTAAAATGCAATTAATAAATATTTTTTAATTATTTTATTTTTTAGATTTTAAAAAAATATATCTTATTGATTTTTTACAGAGAGGAAGAAAGAGGGATAGAGTAGAAACATCAATGAGAGAGAATCATCGATCAGCTGCCTCTTGCACACCCCATACTGGGTATACTCCCACAATCAAGGTACATGCCCTTGACCGGAATCAAACCTGAGAACTTTCAGTCTATAGACTGACGCTCTATCCACTGAGCCAAACTGGTTTCGGCTTGTTTATTATTTATTTATTTATTTATTTATTTTTATTTTTTAGATTTAAAATGCAATTAATAAATAATAATGACCCAGAAAAAAAGTGTTGTTCATATATTAATTCTACCCCGTGATTCTACTTCTAACATTCTACAGCACAATAATCCTTACCAGGGGACTTTCCTTGCTGTGAGCTGCTTCTTCGCTCCCTGTATCTGACTGGAGTGGATAAATCTGTGTCTTTACTAGGCTTGCTAGCAGGCCCCATCTCTGAAATAAGGAATCCCATCTGTTCTGAAGGCAAGATATTCTCAGATGGATTGGTCTGGCATTTTATACTGGCATCCACCTAAAATATTAAACCCACTCATTATTCTGAATTTCTATCAAATTATCAGAGGAGTTCTATTACAGAAACATGACCCAACAAATGTGCTTGTAAACAGCCTTATGAACATTGCCTTTGATTTTGTTGATTTAATCTGAATATTCAATAGTAAAATGTATATTTCCCCATACACAAACTGCTGAAATGCATGTGGAACCAAAACATCTACTTATACTCAGAGGAAATTTTAACACAAAACTTATTCAAAAATTTTTTTTTGTAAAATTCACACACAAAAAGATTTACAATTGGTTAAGGTTATCTTTTTCCAGTCTAGCATCCCTTTCATCAGATTGCCCCTCGGGTTGGTTATACTGCAGTGGCCATAAGCATAATCCTGTTGGATATCAGTGAGGACACTTTATTCTATAATTCTGTATTCTTTGTCTTCAACAGGCTCTCAGTCCCTATAAAATCTAGTTCTGCCTTGCGTATGAGGTATGAGTTTCTTTCTATATTTTATATGTACTTTAATAAAGTACATATTTTATATGTACTTTAATTTAGAATTGAAGTTTACTCTTTTCTGGTCAAAAACTAGCAGCAATAAAGAATTAGACTCTATCTTGAGAATATGTCTCTCAAACTAGAGTCAGAATTCTGCTTTAGGAATGCCGATATTAGTAAGGAAGTTCAGAGTACTCACTAGTCAATTAGAATTCAGTAATGCTATAAAAAAGTATAAAAAGACTTCCAACTATCTCCTTATTTCCATGCTACATATGGCTAGGAAGTCCTAATATTATCTCTCAGATAAACCATCCCTTTTGAGGAGTGGAATTTAATCAGCCAAGCATACCTAGTCCATCCAATTTAAGATAGGAAGCAAAACACAAGGAATGCTTTTAACATGTAAGTTAGTCTTTTACACAGTGCTCAGGCAGACTGGCTCTCCAGAGGTTGACTTTAGACCACAACATAGTGAGAAGAGGCCTGAGAGTTAAGATTACTTCTTGCCGAAACCGGTTTGGCTCAGTGGTAGAGCGTCGGTCTGCGGACTGAAAGGTCCCAAGTTCGATTCCGATCAAGGGCATGTACATTGGTTGCGGGCACATCCCCAGTAAGGGGTGTGCAAGAGGCAGCTGATCGATGTTTCTCTCTTATTGACGTTTCTAGCTCTCTCTCTCTCCCTTCCTCTCTGTAAAATATTAAATATATATATATATATATATATATATATATATATATATATTAAGATTACTTCTTTCTGAATCTTTTGTGCAGAAACACTGGGACAGGATCCTTCTAAGGAAGCACAATCCAAATAAAATGGGAACAAACTCTCCACTAGAACACCCAAGAAAACTAGGTACTTTAAGCCTTATTAGCACTTCTTCTTTTCCCCTTACCTGGTGTGGGCTATACGGTAGCCCTTCCTGCACAAATACTACTGAAGGTGGAGATGGATTATGACTTAGCTGCTCCTTCAGTTTGGCATGAGCTTGTTGGATGGCTGCAGATTCCTGCATTGTAGTATTTTCAACAGGCTGAGCTGTGTGGATGGTATACATGTACTCAGGTGACTGTGGTAGAGAGCAGGTAATTGCTTGTTCTGTTCCGACCACAAAAGATGTAATATCTGAACCTACAGGAGTAAGTGGCTCCAGCTGGCTAGCCTGACTTGTGGAAGACGGATTGTTATTGCTTGAATTAGCTAGGATATGTTGGCCTCTGTTAGACTGAGATGTTGGGCACTGATTCTCAACAGGCTCCACCTTTACCATCTCCAATTTAGGGGAAGAATGCAATTCATCTAAGATCCGAAAAACAGCCTCTAGGTTTACTTCTGTCTTTTTATTTTCATCAGTAGAACCACAAGGCCAATTAGAAGGCAGAAACTCAACTGGGTAGGAGGATGGCATTGGAGGATTCTGGGAAAAGAGAAAATAGGACTGTTTGGATAGAAAATCAAATATGAGGTTAAGGAGGAAAGAAACAGCATATAGACTGATGAATACTAAACATAAATAGATTAAACTTAAAGCTTATTTAAAAAAAACTTGAACACTAATCAACTTTCAGCAGTGATAGCTTCAATTTTATTTTCAACATTTACTTAGCAACTATTATATGTCAACCACTATACTAAGTTTAATACTGGAATGGATCAATCTCAGGGTTAAAGTATACAAAATCAAAAGGCTATAGTACCCCAAAGTCTAATTTTCTGATAAAATGTCTATATATTGAGTTATTCCATAAAGGTTGGCAGACAAAAACATCACTTGTATCTATTATATACTTGTATCTATCATATATTACTATAGGAATGTAGTAAGGAAATTTCAAACATAAGATGCTCACAAGTCCACCAAGGCTTCTATAGATTCAGGGGTAGGTACTGTTCCAAATGATCTGAGAAAAAAATGGATGGAATATCGACTGGCCTTTGGTTCCTGAGATTGTTTTTAATAATAAAATAATAGATTTCAAAAGAGCTGTCACTTCTAGATTGATGTTTAAGATGTATTCTCTTATACATTGTAGTTTGCATAGAATATGCATTCAATTACATGTTTGGTGACAAATGATCTCAAGCGATAATATAAAATACTGAAAAGTAATTCTTAAATAAAACATAATTAATTGATATTGCCAAATGTAGAGCTTTGCACAGAATAGGCATTCAATAAAAGTTTGCTGATTATCTCAGATTATAAACCTGAAATACAGAAGAGTTATGATTAAATAAAACATGTAGTATGTCAATGTTGCCAAACACACTATAAAGATTGTGTCAATAATTTAAAGAATACTAATGGCAAATAATGTAAATTTAATTGATTAATTTTATGTCTATTTATCTTTATTTTCCTATAAAACATGCATTGTCCTGCAGTAAGAAAAAGTCTTTAAAGATGTTTTAAAATATTTAAGACTAACATAATCAAGGTATAAACACTGTTAGAATATCTCCAGTATGATTCAGGAATAAGGGTATCTAGATTCACAAATAAGAGCATTCAATTTGTGTGACAGCTATGTCCTTCCAGTAAAGATAAATAGACTGGACTATCAAGACTGATGATATCTGCCAAAACCAGTTTGGCTCAGTGGTAGAGCATTGGTCTGCAGACTGAAAGGTCCCGGGTTCGATTCTGGCCAAGGGCATGTACGTTGGTTGCGGGCACATCCCCGGTGAGGGGTGTGCAAGAGGCAGCTGGTCGGTGTTTCTCTCTCATCGATGTTTCTAGCTCTCTATCTCTCTCCCTTCCTCTCTGTAAAATATCAATAAAATATATTTTAAAATAAAAAAAGACTGATGATATCTTCCATTAAAAATGTCCAACTAAAGAGAGAAACCAAGATGGCAGCATAGGTAAACACCTAAACTGCTGCCTCACACAACAATTTCAAAACTACAACTAAAAGACAAAACGGACATCATCCAGAACCACAGGAAAGCTGGCTGAGTGAAAATTTTACAACTAGAAGGAAAGAAAAGCACACTGAGACTCAGGCGAGCAGTGGAAAGCAGAGGTCTGGAGGCACGCACATGTGGAGAGGATTGGCTGCTAAGTGCACGGCTGGCTTTCTCAAGCAGGAGGGAGATGGAAGCTCCCAACTGCGCTGAACTCCAGTTCTGAGTGAGACTCTGGGGATCCAGATTCATTTGGGGAGAAATTGAACTGTCTGGCAGCGGCTAAAACTTGAGGGCGGCTTTCTCTCAGAGGAGCTTGCAGCGATTACCGACAGACACTGAGACACAGGGGCCTCATGAGGCAGGGCTGACAGGAAGCCAAGGCTGTCTGCTCTGCCCTGAGATTCCATGGTATCCAAGCTGAGCACAGAGGCTTTTGCAATTTTGCAAGTTCTGTCTCATAAGGGTGTCTCCAGCACAGAAGTTCTCCCATTGTACCGTGTTTCCCCGAAAATAAGACATCCTCTGAAAATAAGACCTACTTATAGGTTTCCTTCTGAGTGAAATATAAGGCATCCCACTGAAAATAAAGCCCCGGGCTCTGTCTCAGAATGAAAATTAATTTACTGTAAACTGGTCGCTAGGGCCACCCCGACTGGCATCTAGCAACCAGTGGCATTACACGGAGTCCTGACATCACTGCTGTGTGAATGGAGAGAAATCAGCGTGGAAACTTTATGAAACCTAAACTGCAAGAAGTTGTGACTTGGGTGAAGAATTCATGGGAGAAAATCACTGACAGTTGCATTGCAAGTGCACTGTGAGCAGGCTACCTTGACAAGAAGTACTCATTTAAAGACTGCTATTTCTAGACATAGAGATTTGGTCCACTGATTCTGAAAGAAATGGAGTCACAAGAAATTCACCAGGAAATTCAGGAATTGGATTGTTATGATGGTGTTCCAGAAGATGATGACATGATTGTCAGTGAATAAATGAGTAAATTCTTGATACTGTGGGATTCACAGTTTGTCTGGTTTGTGTTGACAACTACCGTACTACCGTACCATATACAGGTAATAAATTTCCTTTATTTTCATTTAACAATAAATGTGTACCGTATTCTTCATGAAAAAATAAGACATCCCCTGAAAATAAGACGTAGCGCATCTTTGGGAGCAAAAATTAGTATAAGACACTGTCTTATTTTCAGAAAAACAGGGTAGAAACAGCTGATCCTCACAGCCAATTGGCTTGGAGGTCAATTCCTCCCAGTGACACCAGTAACAATCAAGACTTAACTACAATAAGAATGTGCACACAGTCCACAAAGGGGTGCACCAAGAGTGTCCACCTCAGGTAACTGGGGAGGCTGAGCCACTGCATCCAATAGGACACCTAGCACACAAAGCTACTCCACCAACTCAGGGAAGCAGCAAAAATGCGGAGACAAAGAAACAGATCACAAAGGAAAGAAATGGAGGAAAGTAAATGACTGGATATAGAGTTCATGAAACCACGGTTATAGTTTTTCAAGAATTTTATAGAAAAGGCCGATAAATTTAGCAAGACCCTCAAAGATGAAAAGGTACGGACTAGAAATTATACAATCACTGAAATAAAAAATATATGCAGACTAGAGGACTGCAAGAATCAAGTCAAAGATTTGAAATACAAAGAAGCAAAAAACACTCAACCAGAAAAGCAAAAAGAAAAAAGAATCCCAAATTATGAAGATAGCATAAGAAGTCTCTGGGACAACATCAAGCGAACCAACATCCGAATTATGGGGGTGCCAGAAGAAGAGAGAGAGCAAGATACTGAAAAGTATCTTTGAAGAAATAATGACAGAAAACTTCCTCCACCTGGTGAAAGAAATAGATTTACAAGTCCAGGAAGCGCACAGAACCCCAAACAAAAGGAATCCTAAGAGGACCACATTAAGACACATCATAATTAAAATGCCAAGAGCATAACTTTATAAACTGATGAACAAAAAGATAGATACAGAGACAGTAAAGAAACAAACAGAGACTGTCAAATTACAGCAGGGAAGGTAGGGAGATATGGGAGAAATAAGAGATCAACCAAAGGACTTGTATGCATGCTTATAAGCATAACCAATGGATGCAAAACTCTGGGGAGGGAAGGCATGGATAGGAGTAGGGATGGGTGGGGATTGGTAAGGTATGTACACATATAATACCTTAATTTAAAAAATGAGAAAATAAATAAATAAAATGCAAGAGCAAAAGACAAAAAGAGAATATTAAAAGCAGTAAGAGAAAAACAATTACCTACAAGGGAGCACCCATACAACTGTCAGCTGATTTCTCAACAGAAACTATGCAGGCCAGACGGGAGTGACAAAAAAATATTCAAAGTGATGAATAGCGAGAACCTACAACCAAGATTATTCTACCCAGAAAAGCTATCATTCAGAATTGAAGGGCAGATAAAGAAAAAGCTAAGGAGTTCATCAACACCAAACCAGTATTACATGAAATGCTGAAAGGTATTCTATAAGAAGAGGAGGAAGAAGAAAAAGGTAAAGATAAAAATTATGAACAACAACTACATATCTATCAACAAGTGAATCTAAAAATCTAGTGAATTAAAAATCTGATGAACAGAATAATCTGGTGAATATAACAGAATCAGGGGCACAGAAAGGGAGTGGACTGACAAACCTTGAGGGGGAAGGGGTGTGGTGGGTGTGGGAAGAGAATGGACAAAAGTTGCATACCTATGGATGAGGACAGTGGGGGGAGGTAAGGGCAGAGGGTAGGGTGGGAACCAAGTGGAAGGGAGCTATGGAGGGGAAAAAGAGGAACAACTGTAATAATCTGAATAATAAAGATTTATTAAATTTTTTAAAATGTCCAACTAAACCTGGCCCATGTGGCTCAGTGGTTGAGCGTTGACCTATGAAGCAGGAGGTCATGGTTCAATTCCCAGTCAGGGCCCATGCCCGGGTTGTGGGCTCAATCTCCAGTAAGAGGTGTGCAGGAGATAGCTAATTAATGATTCTCTGTCAACATTGATGTTACTTGCTCGCTCGCTCTCTCTCTCACTCTCTTTCCCCCTTCCTTTCTTAAAGCAATAAAAATGTATTTAAAAACAAAAAAGGAAGAGACTATTTTTTAAATGTCCAACTAAGCCCCCCTGATCCAATTCTATACTCTGCAAACAACAATCTGACTATAATTTCCACATCCCATGTAGACTTTCAAAAAAAAAAAGGAATGTTCTTTTGGAATGCCACTAGTAAGATATTCTCTGAAGCTATCTTGGCTACATAATATCAAAGGCAAACACATAATTCCAATATTTAAGCAATTATAGCATAAAGTACAAAGCATAGAATTTAATCTTATCCTAGAAATAGCAATCTAAAACAACTGTTTCATAATAAATAATGATAAACTAATTGAAGTAAACATAAAATTTTTAAATGGAAAGAAAGGGAAAGAATTTCAGATGCCATTTTGGAAATAAATGCATGAATTGGACTATAGGTATTGGTGAGAGTACCTGAATGGTCAATATATTGTAATGGTTTACAACCTGGAGGCTGAAGAACCACTCCGTTTTTTAGTATTATCTTTTTCTCCTTAAAAAAAGTAATTATCTACACCACCTTGAAACAATTTGTCATTTGGTGACATATATTTTTAGAATTACCTGGTATTCATTTTGCCAAGGGAGAGCCACGAATAAATGTTCCAACTAACTTTCCCTAATGATGGAAATGTTCTTTTCCATACCGATAGTGTGGTGGTAGTAGCCTATGAGACTATAGAGCACTTGAAATGTGGTTAGTATGACTGAGGAATAAATTTTATTTAATTTTAATCTAAATAACCACATGTGACCAGTGCCTACTATATTGGACAGTGCAGGCCTAGAAGAATCCTCAGACTTCATTTATATCAATTATTTTTAGAATTGAGAAAATTTGAGGCCATGTGGTTACTCATTACGATAAAATTACACTTTGAAATTCTGCAAGGTCAGTACTATTGCACCTGATACACAGAGTGTGTCCACTGTTCCAAGATCTTACCTGGAAGTAGTTGCAGTGTGCATAGGTAGAGGCAGTGGGAGTGACACAGCTGCTGAGAGCGTCCATGTGGGTTGAAGGAGAGCAGCACTGTAATACAGCTGGAACAAATTCAAAATAGAAAGTCCATCAACTACAATAAACCTCTATAGCATTCAAGGTACTCCCCTCTTTTATCTTGGAAAAGAGTGCTCTCCTTTGTGGGTGCAATAAAATGTATTTAGTCAGTTAGGTGCTATTGTTTGTTGAAAACATGATAACAAAATTAATTTTAAAAGTCACTTAAAAGTGTCATGTCTACTTTTATAAATTTCTTAGCACCTAAACATTTTTGTACACCTTTCTAACCAAACATTTATTTTTATTAAATGTAATTTCTTTTTGTTGAAAATATCAGAATATATTTGGAATTCTGAAATAATTATTTCAATCATTTTAATAGTAGCACATATTTGGAAGAGGATGTGTTTTTAAAGATAAAATAAGTATGAAATACTCTCCAAACATTTCTACCGTTAAACAATGCATCCAGTGAGATCTATGCAAAAAAATGTTTTAACCATGACAAGTAGTTAGGAATTCAGATCCTAGCATCAGACTGCCTAGCTTTGGATCCCAGATCCAAAATTTAAAATATATATATTTTAAAATAATCAACCCCCTTATTTTTATTTACTTTTAAAATATATTTTTTATTGATTTCAGAGAGGGAGAGTGAGATAGAAACATCAATGATGACAATCATTGATAGGCTACCTCCTGCACACCCCTTACTGGGGATCAAGCCCACAACTTGATCATGTGCCCTTGATAGGAATGGAACCCAGGACCCCTTAGTCTGCAGTCTGATGCTCTATCCACTGAGCCAAACCAACTAAGGCTAAACTATCTTTTTTTTAATAGCATTTTAAAAAAATGTGCTTTTATTGATTTCAGAGAGGAAAGGAGAGGGAGAGAGAAACATTGATTAGCTGCCTTCTGCACACACCCCTAGTTGGGACTGAGCCCACAACCCAGGTATGTACCTTGTCTAGGAATCAAACTGATGACCTGTTGGTACATGGGACGATGGTCAACCAATTGAGCCACACCATCCAGGGCGAGATCCAAAAATTTAATAGCTGCATAAACTTGAGCAAGTTAATCTCTTTGGCTTCAGTTTCTGCATCCCATTAGAATAGGGATGTTAACAGTACCTACCTAACATGCTTGTCGTGAGGAATGAAGGAGTTAATATGCATAAAGAACTTAGAATAGTACTGGCATACTGTAAGCAGTCAATCAATAAATAGCTAACAGTGCTTTTATTTTAACTAAAAACAAAACAAAACATTTTCCAAAGTTTCTCTTGATAGCAGGGCACCATGAAAAGACTGAACTCTTTATACTGGGATAATTAAACTCACAGATGCAATCTTTAAAATAGGTTGAGCCGAAACCGATTTGGCTCAGCGGATAGAGCCTTGGCCTGAGGACTGAAAGGTCCCGGGTTCGATTCTGGTCAAGGGCATGTGCCTTGGTTGTGGGCACATCCCCAGTAAGGGGTGTGCAAGAGACAGCTGATCAATGTTTCTCATCTATGTTTCTAACTCTCTATCCCTCTCTCTTCCTCTATGTAAAAAAATATCAAAATAGATTGTCTTCTCTTTTCCAGAGAGAGATTCTCCAGAATGAATGAAAATCAATTATTATATCAGACCTTTGGATTAAAGAGAGGATATTTATTGAACACCTATCATGTTATAGGCACTGTACTAGTGCTATATTATCTCATTTGATTCACACAACAATTGAATAAGATGGTACCATTAATTTATAAAAGGAAACTAAAGCTCAGATATATGAAATAATTTGTCAATAGTCACAAAGCTGGTAGTGATAGATGCACTGATCAAACTCCAAATTATGTTCCTTTTAATAACCCACAATACTTCCCTAATCTTCCTTCTTCCTGAAATGTAATACTTTACTAGAATTCTACTTGAACATTTTAAAAGTGTCTTTATTACAAGCTGCAACTCTTTTTATGTACAAATTTTTCATATTTCCAGTGCACTAATAAAATTACTAAATAGCCTGGCCAGTGTTGCTCAGTGGTTGGGCATCAACCTGTGAGCATCTCATTGACTTGTGAGCAAATGCTCACAGTTCGATTCCTGGTCAGAGCACAGGCCCAGGTTGTGGGCTTGATCCCTGTAGGGGGTGTGCAGGAGGCAGCCCATCAATGATTCTCTCTCATCATTGATTTTGCTGTATCTCCCTCCCTCTCCCTTCTTTTCTGAAATCAATAAAAATATATTTTTAATTACTATAAAAATCTCATTCTGTAATCTTTGAAAGCCCAAGGATTGTAAAAATACATTGAAATACTTTCCTATTTCTCCATTATTGACTACTGATATTTAAAATGTTATAAGTTCAAAATATATACTAGAAATAAATATTTTCTTATATCAATGTGTAATTTAAGACTTGAAATAAAGAAAAACCTGCAATGATGGATAGAACTCTAGATATAGATATTGCTAAGAAGGTCACATAAGCTGAAACTGGTTTGGCTCAGCGGATAGAGTGTCGGTCTGTGGACTGAAAGGTCCCAGGTTCGATTCCGGTCAAGGGCATGTACATTGGTTGTGGGCACATCCCCGGTAGGGGGTGTGCAGGAGGCAGCTGGTCGATGTTTCTAGCTTTCTATTCCTCTCCCTTTCACTCTGTGAAAAATCAATTTAAAAAAAAAATTTTTTTTTTAAAAAAAAGGTCACATAAAATTCAGGCTATTGTGACCTGCTTTATTCTTGGAGGTTTTAAAATTTTACAGTTAAAGTGTTATAGATCTGAATTTGGTTTCCCAGAATATTTAAAAACATAAATATCCTGAAAACTATGTTAATCACCAAGGAGAGGTCTGCATGGTTTGCCAAAACTCTGAAAAAAAATCAAGACTTTTTCTAGTGTTTTAACAGCTGCTAGGAAAAACCTAGCCCCCTAGCGGCAGGAAAAGAGTTAGAGGTGCAGGTTTACAGCCATCAGGGCAACATCAGTGTTTCATTAAAAATAAGTCAATGAAGAGATTAACACACACACACACACACACACACACATTATATATACACAAACAACAGTATAGCATTAGCCAGAGGGGTTAGGGGGGGTGGGTGGAGGCCAGTCGAGGTGGGTAAGAAAATGGGAACAGATAGAGACTGCTTTAGGCGAAGGGCGCATCAGCAGAGCAGACGTTTGGCCGAGTTGTACACCTGAAATCTGTATGGTTTAAATTCAATAAAGAAGAAAATAAAGCAATGAAAGGTTATTGGCTTTATTTTTCTGATATTGCTGTATCTGACTCCATTGTTTATACATTTTAAATAGTTGTTAAAAGTGTATTTTAAAATAAATTTCTTGGAGAAATAAAATTGAATATACAACAGAGAAAATATTTGTAGTTGATATCTAAGAAAACAGCATTATAGTGAATATCATTTAAGGTGTCTAGTAACAATGAAAAGTTAGCTCATGAAAAAAAGGACTTGGATAATCCAAAAAGACTCCTCAATGGCTATTTCCTTACCCATGCAGTACTATTCTGCATAGTCAACAAAACAGAACAAAGCCAGGTGCACATCAGTAAGCTTATTGAATACAAAAACCTGGCTATAGAAATGTAACTGTGTCCTTAATACATGAAAATTTAATCTAGTGTGCGTTATGTCCTAAAACAAATTGTTCTGTATAAAAAACTTCCAGTGTCATCCTGAAAGCAGTATTAAGGCATTAAGTTTCAAGAAGGATGAAAAACTAAAATAATGAACAAGATTCTATTTCAGATATAAACATGAGTTGATTATACTTTTAAAACAATTCTAATAATAAAAAAAAATAAGCCAGATTACTAAAAATGACCTAAAGGTAATTTTTTTCAAAAAATAATGAAGGTAAAAATGTTCACTCCCACTATGAAAATAACATCATAGGGAAAAAATTAAATTCAAGATAATACAAACGTAAAAAGAGTCAATTGATAATGAATCTACAACATTTTGTCTTTGAAGGAGTGACAAGAATGAAAAAATGTAAATGAGCTAGGCAGAGATAACAGACACTTCAAGAGAGGAATGAGAAATGTAAGAAATGATTCAGATGAGTCATTTTATGTGTCAGTCTGATGGCAATTTTTTGGTCTCAATGTTTGGCTTTACTAGATAAATTAATTTATGAAATATAACAAATTCAAAATTTACTGGTTATGCTATAAAAAGAACAGACCCAAATTTATTTTCAATATAAGTAATTTTTAAATGAAGTTGGATTTTTTTTTTACTAAAATGTAATCAAAACCTCCCCCAAGTCATATAGCTCACTTCAAAAGGAGTCAAAAGTATGACCATTATTCCAAAATTATTTGTTAGGACTTACAGAGCTAGATTTGGGATTCTATTATCCTGCCTCTGAGAATATTATTTTATTTAATTTTGGGACAGTTACTTGAAATGCTCTTCATAAATACATATTTACTAAGTTATTGGCTAAATTGCTTACTACGTTTTGCTTCCTTACCCTAAAGTTTGAAAGAATGAAGAATTTGCACAGTATTTTTATGGCACTTTCTTTTCCAAAGAAGGTCTTTTGTATTTAACAGTACACCTTTTTATTTATAAACTACTTCAGAATGTTTAAAGCAGTTTTGCCTAAATTATAGCATAGAATTTACTCTATGTATTAGAGGTCATCATGAAGTCTCTATTTCTCATAACCTCAGAAACTTTATAGTCATTTCAATTATCCCTCTTAAAGAAGACAAAACAAAAATTCAGATAACAAGATTCTATTTCATAAGCACTGTACACATCAAAATATCAGCACTTAGTTATTTTACTTTATTTATTTTAAATATATTTCTATTGATTTCAGAGAAGAAGGGAGAGGGAGAAAAAGATAGAAACCTAAGTGATAAGAGACAATTATTGATAGGCTGCCTTCTTCATACCATACACCGAGGATCTAGCCCACAACCCAAGCATATGCCCTGAGAATTGAACCATGACCTCCTGGTTTATAGGTCGATGCTCACCACTGAGTCATGCTGACTGGCCTTAGCTGTTATTTTAATGTTTCTTTCCTAGTCCTTGCCTTGAACTCTTGGAGATAATTTTCAATTTATAAATTTATATCCAGCTAACAAAAATATTTTTGGCCTGCAGGAGGCAGACAATCAAGAATTCTCTCTTATCATTGATGTTTCTCTCTCCCTCTCCCTTCCTCTGAAATCAATAAAAAAATATTTTTAAAAAAATATTTTAAAATAACATGTCCTAAATCATAATAATTTTAAAAATAGTATTTCTGTAATGAATAAATAATATTAACTATTTATAGTGTTTTCTGATAAGTAATATATAACTGGTTCTCACAAAATTTAGAACTAGGAGTTTTCGAATTGGAATTTGGAATACATTTCCCCATAGAAACATTACACGGGCTAGTTTGACTCTTCAGCTGGACTGTAACCATCTGTACCTTAAGTGTAGGACTAATAGCAATATAGAAGCTAATATCCAATACGTCCATAAAAAATGCCTCCAAAATTGCCAAACACATTTCTACATCTCCCTGCTGCAGTCTTTCCAAATTTCCACCCTCCAGAAGCTTTTGAGTCTCTAGTCTAGTAAGTTTAAAGAGGAGGGTTTGAAGGCGGTTAGGAAGGGAAAGAGAAACATTTCTTGGTAAAAGGAGAGGACATAGGGTTACTGTCTAGTTTATGAGCTACAGAAAAGAAAATAAGTGTAAGGAAGACACAGACTATGTGTGTGTTTGTGTGTGTGTGTGTGTGTGTGTGTGTGTGTGTGTGTGTGTGTGTGTGTGTGATGGTGTATTCCCATATATATTCTATGGGAATACAGGAAATACAGCCAAAATTTTAATGTAGATAGTGATGCCTAATGTGTTTATTAAAATATTGTGTTAAGCTCACTAATAAAAATATGACCCTATTTGCTGCTATACATAAGATATATAACTTACAACATAAAATTTTTCATCTTCTGTTTTTAAATATCACAAAGATATTTTTGTTCAAAGTAGCTGACAATCTGGAAAAATACTAGGCCTTATCTAGTAATTTCCTTATCTAATTTACATTCCTTCCAATTAATTTTAGCTTTTGATGTCATTCTGCCTGAGAAAAATAACCTAACAAATACCTCTAGAGCAGTGGTTCTCAACTTTTCTAATGCCGTGACCCTTTAGTAGAGTTCCTCATGTTGTGGTGACCCCCAACCATAAAATTATTTTCTTTTCTTTTTTTCTTTTAATTTTTTTAAATTTAATTATTATATGTGTACATTTCTTACCATTGTCCCCTCACTCCCATACATGCCCTCCCTCCCCAGAGTTTTGTGTCCGATGGTCTTCGGCTCTACAGCAGCGGTTCTCAACCTATGACTCAGGGTAACTTAAGATCATTGGAAAACACATTGGAAAACATTACGATTCATAACAGTAGCAAAATTATAGTCATGAAGTAGCAACAAAAATAATTTTATAGTTGGGGGTCAACACAACATGAGGGACTGTATTAAAGGTTCACGGTATTGGAAAGATTGAGAACCACTGCTCTAGAGATTGCTTCCAGATCAATATATCTTGAGTAAATTAATTTGCCTAGAATCTTAATTCATAAGGCAAAAAAAAAAAATGCCCTTCTCTTCTCTCTGGTCTTTTCTGAAAGTCTTGACCCTTGTCTTGTTTCTGTTGCCCCATTTCATCATTGTGTAAAGCACACTACATGATAAAACACACACTACAACTATGCTGCTTCTGCAAAATAGACTATGCATTTGAGTAAAATGGTAATGTATTACTTTGCAAAAATGTCTTTCCGCCTCCAAAAAAGATACCCCCTCCCCCAAAGCTAAACAGATGGCTACTATCATAAGGATCCCCAATTAGCAGCTTGAGATCTACCAGTATGTCTTCAATGCCTTTGGTTGAGTTCTAAGTCAGTTGTCATTGTCGGGTCCTCCTCTCTGCTACTCCCCTGTTCTTAGTTGGCTAGGACCGTACTGTTAAGCCACACCATCATGTTTTTACTAAAAGAATATAATTTAGTTTTAAGAGTTGGAAAGCATGCTCTTTTATTAAATGAACTTCATTACTGAGATACTAAAATGACTTCATTATGAGATGATCTCACCTATAAAAATAAAAATATATAAAATGTATAGTATGTATATATATTTTAAAAAGAGAAAGTAATTTTGCACCAAGGACAGAGTCATAGTAAGGTTCAGTGTACTTAGTCTTAATTTCATTACTACAACAGTTTGAGGATACAAACATTTCATGAAAAACATACACCTTTATGCACCAATGGAATTTTTACAATCCTTTAAGAACACATGAAATTTTGTATATATTGTTTAAAAATATGTCTTGATGAGAAATCTTTGACATTTCTTAGGAGCATATTCCTAGTACTTTTGTTTAAGCATGCAGAAATATTTTAAAACATATAAATAAATGCTCCTTATAAAGTAGTGCCCTAAGAGAAGCCATTGAATTTGAATTTCTCATACCTGTTGGATAGTAGGCTTGGGAGTACTGTGCTGAGGGTGTGTAGTTACTATACTTTTGGGAGGAGTTGACCATTGTTTGAGGACCTTGCTGAACATGTACGGATGTGGCGCTGGGCTGCAGAGTATAGGTAACTTCGGTTGGAAACCTCTGCAGTACAGGAAATGGAACCCCTTTATCTGAAAAAGTGGGAGACGTTTCTACTTGTCCTGGGTGCATTCCAAGGGAGTTCTGCCACGTTCTAGGAGGAATCGGGGTCCGATCTAAACCTTTCAAAGGAAAGGCACTGTGGTTGTGGGATGAAGTTGATACGTAGGAATAAGGAGACAGACTATCGCGCCGGAATGACCGATGGAACTGTCCTACAGCCAGTGGTCCTGCATAAAAGAGGAATAGCACATTTACTAATTTTACATTACATAGTAAACCAAAAGTCAAAAAATACATACTACTCTTCACCCGTGACATGTTGAGTGTTCAGTCATCTTTACACAACAGAAATTAAGTATTATAAAAACAAGTTCAGAATCCAGAATCTGAGATTACACATAAAATGCTGAAGAAATAATCAGATAAACTTTTGTTTGGTTTTCAGTATGACTGTCATAAAAGACAAAGTAACCAAACTTTAAAATTAAATCAAGTGTTAAATCAATATTCGATGTTAAAAGCCTTTTTATAAATTATTCAGTCATCTTACCTTTTACCTCAATTGACTGACACAGATTTTTTCCAATCTGTAAATTACTTTCTATAAGTTTTAGAAATCCCATTCTGCCTTTAAAATCCCATTCTGTCTTTAAAATTTAGGAACCTTAATAATAGGCACAAAAATAAGCACTCAACCATATACATAAAAGAAATCAGTATGGAACAAATAAGAAGTATAATACAAACCAAAAGAAATTTAATCTTCTTTTCTTCCATTCAATTTTTTATTTTTATTTTTAAATTATAATCTTCACTCTGGCCGATGTAGCTCAGTTGGTTGAGCATTGCCCTGTGCACTGAAAGGTCACTGGTTCAGTTCCTTCCTGGTCTGGGCACACACCCAGGATTTGGGCTCAATCTCAGTCAGGGTGTGCAGAAGGCAGCTAATTGATGTTTCTCACATTGATGTTTCTCTCTCTCTAAAATCAATTTAAAAAAACATACTTTTTAAAAAGGTCATCTTTGCAGAAGAGTCAGGTTTAAAGCTTTTAGTATTTTTTTTCATTCCTTAAATCGAACAACAATTTCCATGGTCTTTTTTTCTTCAAAGTTATCTCTAGTGGTGTCTCTTCCTAGATATCAGTGGCTCTCAAAAACTGATTTCCCTTTGAGTCACCAAGAGAGCTCATTTGTTAAAAACCACATACGTAGACCCAGAAATTCTGGTTATTTGCTTTCTCTTATCTTGCAAGGTAGAATTAAAAAGTGGATATGAGTAAGAAAAAGGGCAATACTAAGTAATGAGAAAAAAGAAAATATGTTACAAGCTGAACTTATTTTATAGAATGAGGTTCTTGAACAAAGCTAGTCTAATTTTTTCCTAGGGAAGGCTTTATGTATTACGTGGTTCACAAACGCCATTCAATTGACTTTATTTTTTAAAAATCCACCCCTGGCCATTGTTTCTCAGTAGTTTGGCCCTACTTGATTCAAATTGATTTTTTGCTCAAATAAACTCTTTTAAAAGGTAATAAAAATAAAAAAAAAGAAAAGGCAATAATGCTGAAAGTAAACAATAAACAAATACATACAACATACACACAAAAATTCTGGAACCCTGGAAATCAAGAGCTCTAAACCTAATTGGGCGGGGGGGAGGGAGGGTGTCTTAGTTCCAAAGAATTCCAAAGATATTGCTCTTAAAAATTACTCTTCCTTTTTTTCTTAAAAGAATAAAATTAGTTTTTATGCTACTTGACTAGCAATTCCATACATATACACTTGAACTAGCTGCTAACAATTCTTTCTTTTAAAACCTAGAAACATTTTTTTGCTCTTTACAGCAGGTATTCCTAAAGTCTGAAACTAACCAACACTTGATTTTTCCTGGACACTTCATATGTTGTAGTAGACCAGTGTTTCCCAAAGTGTGGTACGCGTACCCCCACGGGTACAGGAAGAGTTTGGTGGGGGTACACGGAGTTTGGTGGGGATATGCACTGCACCGTGCTTAGCTGCGCCTAATTCTACGTTCTCATGAGTCAAGTCAAGACAGTCTTGTGCGAGGCGTGAGATGGTCCGGTGTGCAAATAAGTGTTATTTATAATATAACTTTTATTTCTATTTTATTGTGAATAATTTTATTTTTTGTTTATTATTACTTTGTGTATGTCCAAAAATTATATATTTTGATTGTTATTAAAATACATCCTCTTTTTTTTGACGAGGGATACTCAGTGTTACGAAAATTATAGAAGGGGTACACATATGTCAAAAGTTTGGGAAACACTGTGAAGACAATCACGCATGAGCAGAGTAGGAACCACAGGCCAGGTGCAGAGCAATGGGCAAAACTACCTTGCAGGACCACTCCCTTACGCATTAACCCCTGGAAATAGCATCTTGGCCTCAGGTGTGTTTCACTCAGCTCCAGGCCCAGAAAAGCAGCAAAACTGGTCAGAACCGGCTGCACTGACTAATGAACCACCTTCCCTGGTGCCACCAGGACCGTGAGGAGACACACCTAGAAAGCTAATGAATATTCTATTAAGATCCTCGCCTCAGACCTCCAGGTAAAAGCCCCCAGGATGGACACTCCTGGAGCACTAAAGCCTTCCCCTCCCTTCCCCCCCCCCCCACAAGTCTTCCTTCCTCTTTCCTCTAGGCTCCATGGGCACTCTTTTGCCTCTGTAACTTGTTTCCTGAGCCATTTCTTCTATGGCTCATTTCTTCTATCCCTGTGACTTTCCAAATAAACTTTCTCTTATAGCTTGAGTCTTGATTCTGAATTCTTTCCAGCCAGAACTGAAGTACTGAGGTTGTTAACAGGTCAGGCCTGACTCCATGGGCCTAGCACCTGGTGCTGTTTTTCCACCTCTAACAGTGCTAAACCAACATACTGCACAGTGTGCAATAGCTCACTAATCCTTTCTGTACCCTCTTCAGGGTTAAACTGTTGATGAAGTTTTAGGCTATCAATAATATAAGCAGAATTCTCGATCTTGATTTCTTAATTTCTGGTTTAGGTCTGAATTACAATATAAGTTCTAGTTCTATCAAAGTAAAGTCTGAGTGACAGCCAAATATTTACTTATTTTAGATGCTAACATAAGGACGCTGTTAGGATTCGAAGGACATTCCTTCAAATCTGTTTATTTTTTTAAATAAAAATCTAAAATGTGTTCAGCTCTTATTTATTCGTCTGTTAAGGGTTATCTAAAAGGGTTCTATTCCAACTTTACAAATTATCACCTATAAGTCTTTCAGAACACCTTAATTTGATATATTTGGCAAAGTTTAAATCCAGAATTATGGAAATGCAAGGCAGGATGAATTTCTGTTCTTAGAAATTTTATTTCTTCTGTATAAATGAATCTAAACCAATCAATCCCCAGGAAAAATTTGTCTCTTGTCCAACACCTGCCTCCAGAGAGCTTGGTAGCCCCAGGCTACAGATGATCTACCGCTCAACTTTACATGGCTAACTTTAAAAGTTTTAACAAATATTTTTAAAATTGCCACTAAAAACAAAATAATGAAAGTGGACAAATGAAAAAAAGGAAAAACATGTGATCCTCACATTTCTTATCAAGTACATTCTCAAAAAGTATAAAGGAAGCTGGCTCAAGGATCTAGATAAGAGAACTAGATCCTAAAACAGAGGATTATACTGTGAAAGAAAAGCCTTCAAACCCTAAATTGTGGAACACAAAAAAACAAAATGGAAACTAAGAAGTAGCAGTGTAATCAGGCATATAACCAAGACAAATCAGGCAGAATAAAAGTTAGGCTAGAAAAAATAGAAGAGCCAAGGACTTATAACATGGAATTAAAGCATCACAAAGTTGGGCCAATATTGTTGAACTTAGAATTACATTCCACCCAAACTAGTAACCCAATTCCCTAGTGAACCAAGCCTATGTAGGCAATCCACATGTGACAGACCACTGCATGTGTGAACAGGTAGAATGGCAAAAAAAAAAAAAAAAAAACAACAGGAAATTGATGAAAACTATAATAATCTAGGTATATGTATTGATATATTATCTATCCTGAAAAAGTATGAATTACATGTTTTTCAACAAATATCTTTAAAATGCTAGCCAACTGAAATAGAAGTGAAGAAAATCAGATCCTAGATAGTCCCTGTGTTTCCTCAATTAAAATGGATTCTATCCTTAGAATACAATTTGGTTTGGTATATGGGAGGGGAAAAGAAAATCAGAGAAGAGAAAAAAGTAAGCAAGAATTGATTCTTATGTTTATGTACATATGTACATATGTATGTATGTATGTATGTATGCATGCATGCTTGTTTAAAGTGGTTATCCTGCCTAGCCAATTTGGCTCAGTGGATAGAACGTTGGCTTGTGGACTGAAGGGTCCTTGGTTCGATTGTGGTCAAGGGCACATGCCCAGGTGATGGGCTCGATCCCTGGTGGGGGGCATGCAAGAGGCAGCCAATCAATGATTCTCTCTCATCATTGACATTTCTATCTCTCTTGCCCTCTCCCTTCCTCTCTGAAATCAATAAAAATATTTTAAAAATAAAAAATAAAGTGGTTATCCTATTGCTCTCAAGAACATATTTTTTCCTCTCTCTCAGATACACAACCTGAAAGACAAATATAAGACATGGCAGAGATTCTGCCAAATGTATGCCATGGTGCGGTCTCCACCGCCTTTCCCCACTGGGTTCCCACCAAAATCAATGGCCATCATGTGGAAGCAGCTTAATATTCCTTCAGAGTTCCTTTGGAACATTCCTATTCCACTGCTATTTTTCCAACTTGTTACTAGAACTCTAATTCCTCATCTTCTAAACTCCACAGACACAACCTAATCCCTTATCTTCTAAATTCCAAACGAACAAAGTGCTGCCTCATTCATAACTCTTGGCTTACATTAAGTTGAAGTGTTCTTTTATTTGTGCATTTTTTTTAAGTTTCCCATAATTCAAAAGTATCCCAGAAATGTTTATGTTAACATGCTGAAAATGTTTCTATTTCTCTCCTACTTGAGCCTAAGGAATGACTTCTCAATATTATATCCTTTTGCTTTCGTGGGAGTTCATACACAGACTCCTTAACCAGAGAAAGGGAATATTGCCGCTCTTCCTGGAAGAAGAGGAAGAGCATCAGAAATCAAGTTTATAAAATAATTTTTTTAATCAGAGACAATCTCTGAACTTTTGGTAAATGCAGATCTAGAAATACAATTTTTTTTTCCCCAAATACTGAAAGCTTATGTCCAATAGCGAACAATTTAAAGGTCATAGGGTGAGCTTTCTAAACTTCTTTGTAACGAAAACTTGACAACTGCAAAGAAAATCACTTTTGCCTTACAGTGTGTCCTACCATACCCTCTTAAAATAAGCATCGGCTCTAAGTAGCTTCGATGAAAGATGGTTCAGCCAACTCGCCCTGACACAGGAAGGATATCAGGTTAAATAATGAAATCTACTTTGGCTTAAGATACATAAACAATGTGTCATCGTTCTGGACATTAGCTGGGGCCTAAAATAGGATTCTTTGTCAGAACATTTCTTAGTTGTGTCAATGGATGGAAGATGGCACGTCTCTGGTACCTTGTTCACTTCCCTTGGTTGGTATGAATGGCCCACGTTTGTCTGTGGCTCTGGCCCTTCCTACCTTGGTGTTCGTATCCCCGTGCTGCTTCCCCCTCAGAGCAAAGGAGACCCCGAGTTTCTCCCAGACCTGGCGCGTCCACAAAGGGCTTTACCCCCCGATGCTCACAGGCCTCGGGAAGGTGGTAAATGGCTTGGGAAGGAAGAGGTGCAGGAAGAGCAGCGCGGGCGCCTGTGGCTGCGAGCGGACACGCAAGGGGCTGAATGCCTTACGGGCTCTTTGCAGAGGAGGCCCTGGGGGAAAGAGGGTGCAGCTGGGAGCCAGAACGCGGGCGGTGTGACCTGGTTCTGGGGAAGCCCAGGAGGAAGTGGACCCCGGGGCGCATTTCAGGACACCTCCGACCAAGACTGAGGGCGTGCAACCGTGTCTTTGAGGTTGCGGTTGTTGTCCCTGAGCCCATCGTGCGCCCTGCGGTGGGCGAGGGCGCAAGAAGGCCCCGACGGCGGGCAGCGGCGTCGGCGTCGGCGGGACTCACCGTGCGGATCGGGCCGGGGCCCCGGCGGCGGCGGCTCCTGGTGCTGCAGCGGGGAGGTGGAGGCGGAGGCCGAGGCGGAGGAGGCCGAGACGGAGGCCGCGGCGGAGGCGGAGGCCGAGGCGGAGGCGGACGTGATGAGGAGTCTCTGGAAGCGGTTGGGCGGGCGGCAGGGCACCTTGAGGCCGGCCGCCAGCTTGGCCTTGTTGGCGCTGGTGAGCCGCTTGAGGTGCACGAGCAGCTGGGGCTGGTCGCGGCGGAAGTGCGGGCTGTGGAAGTGGTGGAGCGGCCCGTCGCCCGCCGGCCCGCCGCCCCCCGGCCCGGGCCCGGGCCCCGCCGCCCCCGGCCCGCCCAGCACCACCTTGCGGAAGCCGTACAGGTTGAGCTGGCGGATGAAGCTGGTGAAGTTGGTGGTTTTAAAGAGCTCGGGCTCGGCCCCCGCGCCCCCGACGCCGCCGACCCCGCCGCTGCCGCCCCCGGAGCCCCCGGCGCCGCCGCCGCCGCTCCCGCCGCCGGCTCCCGCCCCGGGAGGGCTCAGCAGTTCGGCCTCAAAGAGCGGCTGGTCGATGAGCAGCCCCTCGCCGCGGCCGTCCCAGCGGATCGAGCGGTACCGGGGGCTGTTCACCAACCGCCACAGCTTGGCGGGGAAGTTGTTGGGGTTGATGGGGGTGGAGAGTAGCGCCTCCTCCATCGCCCCCGCCCGGGCCGCCCTGGGCCTCGCCGCCCCGCCGCCGCCGCCGCCGCCGCCGAGCCTGGCTCCGCTTTCCCGTTCTCGATCCCCCCGGCCTTCGCTGCGCCCTGCCCCCTCCTGCCTGCCGGCGCTCGGCCTCCGCGGGCCCGGACCGTTGGCGCACGGAGCCCCGCGGCGCCGCCCGGCGCGGCCAATGGGGCCTCGAGTTCCCGCCGCGCGCGCGCCCGGAAGAGGGGCCCCCCGTCGGCGGGCGCGGCCCGGCCCCGGCCACGTGCCCACGCGGGGGACGCGACACGCGCCCTCGAGCCGGGAACTGGCGGCGGCCCCGCCGGCAGGCAGGGCGGTGGAGTCCTGCGGAGGCGCCGCCGTAGGGCCGGCGGTCCGCCCACCCACCGTGGAACCCCAGGATTCCCCTGCGGGGATTTAGAATGCAGCGAGGGCGCAGTTTGGCAGCGGGAAGCCACCCATTCTGGAGAACAAAGGGCCCAATTCTGTCATCCTGGCGCCATCGCGACGGAATGGGCTCGGCTCTCCGCCAGTGCAAGCGGCGGTGGTGGGGCGGTATCCTGAGGAGACAAATTCGTGGGTTTAGATGGCACACTCTATGAACTTTTTAAAAATACACACGTGGGAGCCAAGATTGTGCCCAGGGACCATCTCCTGGAGGTGGGATGGGAACTGAGGTGATGCAGAATGCAGGCACGATCCGGTGCGCCCAGTCCACCAGCTACTGACATTTTAGACTTTAAGAGAAGTAAACCTCATGAGATGGGATAGAATTGTACTGTATCAATAAGGTAACTCCCTAGGTCGATAAGTAAGAATGTAACGGGAGCTGTGCTGATAAAAAGAAAAGTCCATTTAAAAAAGGGGGAGGGGGGGAGATGTTGGGTGGGGTGTAATGTTTTGGTCCTTTCTCATGATCAAAGAAAAAACTAGTATGCATTAGGTTTTCTTATAAGTTACAATGAATAAAAAGATCCAACAAAGCAGCACTAATATAGAGATTTTATTTAAATTGTATTGAGTTTTTACAGCACATTGCATGTTTGTCACAACGCAACTGCACAGTTTGGATTTTTGGCCACATCATGTCACTTACACCCACAAGAGCTCTGAAAGGAGTATTTGATGAACACATCTGAGCTGAGAGCCCAGTCTCTCTCCAAGGCCATGCAGTATGTTCACTGATGGGATAGTCCCTCGAAATAGCCATACAAAATACAGATACAGTCCCCTCAAATGTTACTAATTGTTTACTCCCCATGAAAACGGCAGAGTGAAGTGCAATGAAAATCAAGTGAATTAAAAAGCCACTCACAACTGGCAGTAAGTTTTAATGATTGAGAAAATGCTTAGAAGAGTTTTATGTGTCAGAGGCAAGGGATAGTTTGTTACTTTTTCAGTGATCTCAGGAATTTCCCAGACACAAAATCTCCATTATTCAACTTCATTTCAACCAAAAAGAGTTCTGCTACGTTGACCTAAATACGCCAAAACTTTTTAGGTTACATCCATGGCAAGCACAGATGCTTCTCTGTAGGACTGAGTGAGGAAAAGGTCAGGACAAATATGATTCTTGTTCAATTTTTTTTCCAAATAAAGACATTTTTTTTTCTTCTAGGATGCAACATGAAAGTAGCAGGCTACTACTACAGTAGTTTAAAAACAGGATAAGCCTAAGTGTAATTTACCTTTTATACATCAACAAATTAAGAAAAATGTATAAAGGAAATTCGAGTGATTTTGTACGTTAAGAAAACTGTATCTGTCCCACCCCTAGTACATGGCTATATCACTGTATCTTTTGGTTAAGTGCCACTGGTACATATTAATATGAAAAAAAAAAAAAAAACGGAAAAAAAATAAAACAAGGTTTGGTCCAAATGGACACATTTTCTCTCCCAATTTTGGTATCAAGGCTTTACTCTCTTCTGTTTGGGTTCCATTGTTAAGTGCACAGAAATAAACAGCAGCATTTGTACTGAAACCCTCACATACCAAACAGCATATTCTAGGAGGTAAAAACCAAACACTAAATTCTACCCTCAAGGTGTCAAGTGTTCAGGATAAGAAGCAGTGTGACCCAGAGGAGGCAGCAGCCAAGGGAAAGACAACATGAGGAAAGTGGGCAATGGAACGACAATAACAAAAACAAAAAAAAACACCATGGTTTTATTTTCATGCCAGGAGAGGGTCAAGGTGTAGCTCCTGTGTTAGCACCAGGACAACTAGGAAAAGTCAGGCGCAAAGGGTAGGGCACAATCAGCAAATATTTCACAAGGATAATTTCTGCGTTTCCCTTCTCACTCTTCACAGTGCATCCCTCAAGAGCCATCACGGAAGGACACAGATGGCTGCCTTCATAGCTCAAAATAACTGACTTTTGCCAGGACTGAACGTCCGCAGAGTTTTCCTCTGCTCCCAAAAATGTCTCACTCCCTAGAACTGTCCCCCTAAACTGAACATTCACTGATGCTGGCTGATGAGCCAAGTGAAAACATACAGCAAAACCTCCACTTGCTGAACCAGTCTTAAAGACCAAACTCCACAGAAAGACAGAACTAATGCAACTAGAGGAAGTGCCTCTAAAGACTGAGCCTTCATGCACAGACACAGAGCACAGAGGTACAGGGTATAGTTCATTTCAAATAGGATAGGAATTCCTATTTTATATACTATAATCTGCTTTATTTCAAGGTGGAGGAGAGATGGATCTGGTTATCACTTGGAGTTTGGTTATACATATGCCTTTCTATTGCTGTTTGGGGCACACATTATCAGGCAGTATCAATGAAATCATCTTGTGACTCCCAGGAGAAAGAAGCTGGAGTCACCAACTCAACGTTAAGATTCCAGACTCTGGGTCTGGATCAGGACCATTAGCCCACGGTGAGGGTCTCACCCGTAGTAGAGGACCTCCGGTCAAATTGGAATTTCTCTGCTCCAGTCTCATGATACCAAGGATTTCTCAAGATGGTACCTTTGAACTGTGATTTCATGAGCCACGCCAAGGAACCTTCAAAACTACACCAGAAGCAGCAGATCCTCCCTTCCAACCTGCTATAATTGGATAGGTCATCTCTGGCATTCAACTGGAAGCTGTAGCAATGGGTTTCTTCAGATGTTGGCTCATAAGTTCCCTGGCACGAGATACTTGGATATGTTCGTAACATGAGTTACAGACGAGAACTGGGTCATAAAGTTGCTGATCAGGAATGGGCAACTTCAGGTGGCAGCAACCGGCACAAAATACATTCCCACAATTTCTGCCAAAGCACAAGGAGGAAAGAGTTCATCAGAAATGCCACTATGCTGAACATCTGAAACTAATACAAAATAACATTGCATGCAAACTGTAATGGAAACATTTTTTAAACAAAATAAAATAAATCCCAATATACTGAGAATGAGTGATACTCTAAAAGACATTACATGAGTAAATAAAGAGGAAAGTTGGAAACAAGCAAAAATAGTTCCTATAAAGATGTCTTCATTTTCACGTTAATTCAATTTCATTCATTTACAAGTACCTCACTTATTTTTTTTTTAATATATTTTATTGATTTTTTACAGAGAGGAAGAGAAAGGGATAGAGAATTAGAAACATCGAGGAGAGAGAATCATCGATCAGCTGCCTCTTGCATACCCCCCACTGGAAATGTGCCTGCGACCAAGGTACATGCCCTTGACCGGAATCGAACCTGGGACCTTTCAGTCCGCAGGCCGACACTCTATCCACTGAGCCAGACCGATTTCGGCTGTGTACCTCACTTTTCTGAGCTATACCAAATCATATAAAACACCTTACCTGCAATGGTGTCTTCGTTTGGCCAACCAGAATTCACAGTCACAGTTATAGCAATGTGATGCCATATGGTCTGGAACCCAGCGAGTCACCTAACAGAAGGGACAAGAAAAAATTCCAGGTCCTTGTCGACAAAGCAGAAGAACAACACTGCAACAAGGAGAGTGTCCCAGGAGGAAAGGACAAGGCCTGTGTTTATAACTGGCCACTACTCCCCTAAAAAGAATACACTCCATCTACAGCACACCACCCACCTCTGAGAAATCTGAGAACACATTGGCTCGCATAGTACCCATATTTGCAAGGACATACCTCAGTCTCTTTCTTATCAACAGGTTCCCAGCTTGCTTCTGAAAGGCAGTCTTCACTGTGATCAGAGCCGAAATCTTCTGTATCACTTCCATCTGACTCCTTCAAACATGTCTGAAGAAAAGGCGAAGACATCAACGCCATCTTCCTCATCTCTAATATTTATTATTATGCATCACATGCTGTCCTAAGTGCATTACATGTGTCAAGTAGCTGCAAAGGAGACTATATGTCCCACAAAGCCTAAAGCATTTGCTATCTGGCCCTTGACCAAAAAAGTTTGCGGACTCCTGTTCTAAATCATCACCTTGAATGGTAAGAAGTTGTTGGCCTGCCCATCCCATCCCAACAAGTGGGTAGCAAATGGGAGCCACCTCCTCTGTGCCACTTAACAGGAGGAAGTAAAGTGCCTATGTAGATGACAAGATATTATGGGCCAGAAGCTGACTCTTAGAAGCTCCCCAAGGACTGTTGTGCCAGAATCTGAGGCCTCCCAACACAGCAAAACCTAAATGGTCCTCATCATTTCTCACCTGGATTATTCCGAAACATCCTAACCAGCCTCCCAACCTGAGTTTCAATGGTCTCCTCCATTTGATACACTATTGCTAGAGTAGTTTATTTTTTGTCTTTTCTGTAATTATTTTTTTCTTTATTGATCAAGCTATTACATGTGTCCTTATCACCTCATTGCCCCCCACTACCCCCACTCATGCCCTCACCCCCCTGTTGCCTATGTCCATTGGTTAGGCTTATATGCATGCATACAAGTCCTTTGGTTGATATCTCCCCCTTACCCCTACCCTCCCCTAGAGTAGAATATTTTTTTTAAGAGTAGTATTCTTAAAATACAAATCTGATATTACTCACTGGTCAAAAATATTATTACCTTGAAGGCAGAATCCAAACAATAAGGGAACTCAAACTGACCTTTCCCATCCCTGTCTACTTCCCCAATATCACCTCCCACCGCACTACCCAACTGTCTCCCCCTTGCCATTCTAGCACAAGTATACATGTACACACACATACACACAACCCATTTGTTCAAGCCATTCTCTTGGAGTCTTGCTGACTCCATGCTTCTACAAATGGTTATTTTCTTTTCACTGTCTTCCAATCTACATATGACACATTTTCAGGACTCAGCTAAGCATTATCTTCTCAGGAACGCCTTCCCTGATCTTTCACTCTACCCCCAGGCCCCAACACCTAATGTCTCCCTCAAACAGTACTTAAGAAATAATCATTCTAATTGTCTGTCTCTTCCAATAGACTATGAGCTCCTTGAGAGCAGGTTCTATGTTGTTCATCTTATAGCCCAACCACGTTGCACAGTGGCACACAGCAAGTGCTCATGAATGAATGCTGAATGTTGAATGGAAGGTTAATAATGGACAGAATAAATGAATGGATGAGTGGCAGTAGCTGAATACTTACAAAATCATCCTCATAGTCCATGGGAGGTTCTGCTGGAGGGGCGCAGCAGTGACGGATATCCAGTCTCATTTGCAGTTCCCGCACCTGTCGACGTAGCTGCTCCACCTCTTGCTTGTACCCTGCTTCAATTTGCCGTAGTCTATGCTGGATCACATCCGTGGGGAAGGGGAGTCCATCGTCATCCAGATAGAGAGGAGGCACTGGAGAAGGGCAGCTCAGTGGAACAGGCTTTGTGCTGGAGACCTGCTTTGGGTGACCGGACAACCATATCCGGTTTTTTCCTCCTGGACCAGTACAGTGTCCATTGGAATGACTAGAACAGAGAGGTGACTTCACCCCTTCTCTCTGAACCCATTGGCCCCCAAAGCAGGGCCCCACTGGCCGCATCTGCTTACTGCTCGACCTCTTGCTACAACAGCCATAGGAAAGCAGCCGCCGGGGAGTGGTCTCCCCGCTGGGGAAAGAAGTCACCATCCCTTGGAAACTGTCCCAGTTGGAACCTAAAAAGGAGAACTCGCTGATCTGGCTCTGAGAAATTGGCTTTCGGGCCAAATCCAGTGGCACTTTCCCAAAGCGAGGATTTTCCAGTAACTGCCCATTCTTATTATTCCCTCTTTTGTCAGTGTCTTCCTCCCCGTCAATCAGATCTGGCGCAGAACTGGGCTGTTCCTGGTGGGAGACACTTGCCACAGACTCTGGGGGATCTTGGTTGACAAAGTCAGTGCTTGGGTCCGGAGGAGTTTGGCAGGTAGCACTCGGTGGGTTGCAAAGGGTGCCCAGACTGTGATCTGGAGCAGATCCGGAGGGTACACCTAGCACAGAGCCTAGCTGGGCTTGTTGGGGGGCACCTGGAAGGGAGTCCTGGGAAGACTCGGGAAAATCACAAACTCTGTCACACTTGGAAATTACGTTAGAGAGTGCACTAGCAGCTTCTTTTTCAGGGAAATGTTCAGGTGGCTCCTCTGTGCCATCTAAAGTCCTACACAGCTCCTCCTGGGCAGGAGGGTCTGGAGCTGATGCCTTGGTCTCTTCCAGGACTTTACTCTCAGGATCAGGGGAGTTGCTCTTCATTTCCTGGGGCACTGGGGCACCAAGCAGTTTGTAACTTGGAGAACAGCTTTTGTGACTCTTGAAAGGTTTATTGCTCAAGTAGTCTTTCTGGCTGCAGGGCACAGGTGCGGGAAGACCCATTTCTCCTACAGGCTGCTGAGGACCTCCTACCCCAGATTCCACGAAGGCTGTCTCTGATCCCTCAGGATTGCTATGCCAGGGCTCCAGGCCTGCTCTGGTCTCCTGACAATGGTTATTCAGGTTAGGGTCACTGGATGTGCGTGTCAGAGGGCTGCTTGTGTCACAGGCAGAAAGAAGATCATCCATAGATCTGGTTTTAGGTAATCTGGAATGACAACACAATGCCTCCAGGTTATGAAATGGGAGCCACCTCCAATATATAGAATCAGATCATCAGAGCCAGAGTTCACAAGAAATAATAGCATTTAGCATTACAAACAACCAATGTTCACTACAAAAAGTGTACTCTGCAAAAAAGTACAAGAACCCTGTCCCCAAGAACCCTGTCGCAAGCTTTCATCAGTCCTCACCCTACACAATCTCCCTAGACAATCTCAACCACTCCCATGGTTTTAACTTAGCCTTCTAGGCTGATGCCTTCTAAAGCTACTCTACCAGCCAGGACCATACCTGAGCCCAAACCTAATGTCCAACTGCCTCTATCACACATGGGAAGACAGAAAGATGGGTTTTGGAGCTAGACAACACTGACTCTGACACTTAGCAGCTATATGACATAAGGTATTTAAACCCTCAGATACTTGGTTTCCTCCTCTATAAAATGATAATAAATTATAACTTATAGAGATGCTATCATTTAAAATATAGGCAACCAACCACAAATGATTAAGACTACACTTACGACTCATTTTTACAATGTTTCTTATTATAAACTAGAGGCCCGATGCACAAAATTCGTGCAAGGGGGTGGGGAGTAGAGGGTCCCCTCAGCCGGGCCTGCGCCCTCTCACAATCTGGGACTCCTTGCTCCTAACCGTCCACCTGCTAACTCCTTACTGCTTGCCCAGCCACTCCTTACCACCCACCTGCTCACTCCTTACTGCTTGGCTCTCAGCTCCTTAGTACTGCCAGAGGCAGGAGAGGCTCCTGCCACTGCTGCTATGCTCGCCAGCTTCTGGCTGAGCAGCACTCCTGCTGTGAGAGCACACTGACCACCAGGGGGCAGCTCCTGCATTAAGCTCCTGCCCTCTGGTGGTCAGTGGGCATTATAGTTGTTATGGTCATTCTGCCTTAACGGTTGATGGGCTTTTATATATATAGATTATCCCTCTATCACAGTAGTAACTAACACAATTTTTTACAACCATTAAGCAGCAGTGTTCGCCTGAGTGCCAAATCACCATGGAAACTTCTTCTAGTACACAGCACTCAAAGAGTTCCAGAGGCATTTGTGCATGCCAGATGTGTAACATTTTCATGAATGACCTACCTGATTTTTTTAAATATATTTTATTGATATTTTATAGAAAGGGAGAGAGATAGAGAGCTAGAAATGTCGATGAGAGAGAAACATCGACCAGCTGCCTCCTGCACACCCCCTACCGGGGATGTGCCCGCAACCAATGCACATGCCCTTTACTGGAACCGAACCCAGGACCTTTTAGTCCACAGACCGACGCTCTACCACTGAGCCAAACCGGTTTCGGCTGACCTCCCTGATTTTTAAGACAGTTCAAAAGTCCTTAGAGCAACTAAAATTTCAGAACAATTTGCCGGGGAACAGTGGAGACATCACTGTGCTCCAATTTTCAGATACCTCTGATCAGCCCATATAGAAAAATCTCCTGAAGGGAGAATTACAATATAGCTTGAGTTTTCTTTCTAATGTTTGGTTTTTGAGACTTATTGTTTTAAAGGTATATTTGTGTTTGATTTTACTTTTGTAATCAATTTTGATTTTTTTTTCTGTGCATGAAATTCCAGCAAGGTGATAGCAATGGTTATGATTACAGTCTCTAAGTCCCATAGCAGGACTTAAATCCCAAGTTGGTAACTCTCTGGTGTTTGGTCTTTCTTAGTGGAACTTTCAAATATGCAAAAGAAGTAAAGTAGACAAAAGAATATGAATAAGTCCCACATACTTTTTACCCAGATTAAACAATATCAACAGTTTAAATCCTATATGCACCAAAGGCTTAATAAAATAACGCTGGTAGAGACAATACTGCCTGCGGAGTTTGGAACAATGAGAGAACTCATATCCAGCTAAGGCAGTCAGGGAAGGGTACACACAGAGGGCAGGGTTTCAGCTGGGTACAGAAGAATGTGCTGGACTTTAATGGAAGACGAGGAAAGAGACCAAGACATTTTTAATCTAGGAAATGGTAGAACCAAAGGTACATCAGGTCAGCTTTTAGAGAAAATATTTCCTTTAAAACCTTTATACCACTTATTCTTCAAAATCCAACTCTCTACCTTGAACTGCCTACAGCACCTCTTTGCTGTCAACTAATATTTCAATCCCAACCTGCCTATCTCCTCTTCCTCACAGAATAGACTCCTCAACTTTTCAGTGTTTATAGGTGGTACTGATATTCTCCTGATTTCTAAACTCGGGGACTTAGCAACTTCACAGCCTGCTAATGACTTCTCTATAGTGTCTTTTAATGTAACTATTATCTTTTCCAAGGATTCTTCCCCTTACATCTAAATTACAACAGTGCTGGCTGGTCTCTGGGCCTCCAACTGCCAGGCTCAGTGACTAGTTGTCCCAAAATCCCAGTGTCACCAGGTCACAATGACTTCTTACAGTGATTTACTATCGACAAGGGAATATATATAAACTCCTCAGTGTAATGCTCAAAGCCCTCAATTAACTATCGTATATTTATTTTTATTCCTCAAAATAGCCCCTTCCCAACCCCTGCCAGATCCAGAGAGAGCTGCTTCTTTTTATAAAACTCTCTCATGTATCCAATTCCTTTGGGCCCACTCCACTAACCTTGCTACCAAGCTCACAACTCCCTTTATTCCATTCATTTGTTTGTTCATTTAAGTATTTACTAAAGCACCTATTATGTGCCAGGCCCTGCGCCAGATACTATAGTACAAAAGAGCCATGGTTCTTGCCTAGTCTTCCATGAGTTCTCTGAGTACATAGTCATCAAATGACCTCTTTCTTCTCATTTCTCTAATAGCTTTGAATTATACATTCTTATTTGCTTAAATGCTGACTTAGTCATCATCCTCTAATTGTCTTATGTCTTATCTTTCAGCTTTTTAAAGTATCTTAAATAGGGTCAATGGTTCCTATTTCTTTGGTATAGCATATAAAACCTAGTATAGTACCAAGGCAACTTGTAGGTTTTAAGACATTTATTGATGCAAAAAACTGTATTGATTTTAAGGCAATAATTATTCAATGGGTCACAGAACTTACTGAGAATTTGATAAAAAGTTATTACATTTTTTTATCATGTAATATAATAACTTCTCTCTAGAAAAGTAAACTTATAAACATATACCCACATTCTACATAGTTTGGGGAAGGAGAAAAGTCACAGAATTCCTGAAACCTACCCATGAGCTCCTGACAAACTCAGCTCCAAAATTTCTAAAACCGGTAATTTAGGAGGTTGGTTTTTTTGTTTTCCTTTATAATATTCAGCCACTTATGTAAGTTATATTTAAATCTTAAAGCTTTCTGCCAGTATGCAAAGATCAAAATTTGAAATGTACATTCCTTAGAACCCAGCATTTTCATTTCCAGGAATTTACTTGGCAGAAATACTAGCACAAATACAAAGGTATACATATAGGTAACACTAAACTGTACACTTAAAAATGGTTTTGGCCCGATCAGTTTGGCTCAGTGATTGAGCATCCACCTAAGAACCAGGAGGTCATGGTTTGATTCCCAGTCAGGGCACATACCGTATTTGCCGGTGTATAAGATGATTTTTTGGCCCTGAAAAATACCGTATTTGCCGGCGTATAAGAGACTGGGCGTATAAGACGACCCCCTAACATTTCCACTCAAAATACAGAGTTTGTTATATACTCGCCATATAAGACTACCCCCCACTTGGAGGCATATTTTTCAGGGCCAAAAAATCGTCTTATACGCCGGCAAATACGGTAGATGGGTTGCAGGGTCGATCCCCAATAGGGAACATGCAGGAGGCAGTCGATTAATTATTCTCAGCATTAATGCTTCTCTCCCTTTCTCCTTTGAAATAAATAAAAACACACCAAAAAATTAAAAAGGGTTTAATGTTAAATATTATGTATATTTTACCAGTTTTTTAAAAAAGATACACTGGTTATATAAAATGTAACATACTCTAGTCTTGGACTATTATGCAGCCACTAAAAATAAAGCAGTTTATATTGTCATGGGGTGGAAGCCTAACACAAAGTGAGAAAAACAATTTGCAGAACAGCATGCAAAATCAATTCTATTTTTGTATTTATTTTTTTAAACATTTTTATTAATTTTAGAGAGGGAGAGAGATAGAAACATCAATGATGAGAGGATCATCGATAGGCTGCCTCCTACATGCACCCCATGGGGATCGAGCCCACAACCTGGGCATGTGCCCTTGACCAGAATCGAATCCGGGACCCTTCAGTCTACAGGCTGATGCTCTATCCACTGAGCCAAACCAGCTAGGGATATTTTTGTATTTTAAAAAAGTTTCTATATGACTGTGTGAGCATGGACATATCTATGTAGATAAACATCTGGAAAGACATGCACCAAAGTGTTAGCAGTGGATACCTATGGGACAAGGATTGGGAAGAGAGGACATTCATTTTCTACTCTTATATTATTTGACTTTTTCCTTTAAATAATGGATATGTATCACTCATAATTTAACCAACCTCCATTCTACTTCCCCCCAAATATTCAACAAAAAAGGTAATTTTAATTTTATGTCTCCCTTTTAATTCCGGCCTTGTTCTGAGAAAGTAATGTGAAGGCCACCCATCCCCCTTCTGGGGGCCTGAAAGTCAGATACTTCTGGAAGCTAATGCGGGACACAGCAAAGGTTACTTCTGAGACAGCAAGCTCCCCTTTCCTTCTCTGAGTGAATAGAAGACCATTCCCACAAACCTTCCAAAGCAGACCTTCCTGTCCTGTTCTCCTCCCTGGTTGGGTAGGTCACACAGGGTGATGGGAGTTCCAGGAAGAAGACAACCAGTCTTATCTGAAAGGGAGGACCTTGAAAATGCACACAGTGCACTCTAGGCTAGATACAAGTCCTGGGCCAATTTTCTCCTTCACCCAACTCAGGAAATTACTTTTAGATATCTCATTAAAAAAAAAAAAAGAAAAAAAGAAAAAAAAAGACTAATACAACCCTAGCCGGTTTGGCTCAGTGGATAGAGCATTGGCCTGAGGCACTGGCCAACAAAAAAAAAAAAGGAAATTACCAAAATGACTAATAAAAAACTGGTTATATAAAACAGTTTTATATAACAGATCCCGAGTTCAATTCTGATCAAGGGCATGTACCTTGGTTGCAGGTTCCTCCCTGTCTCCAGCCCTGGTCAGGGCTGGTGCAGGAGGCAACCAATTGATATGTTTCTCTCACATCAATGTTTCTCTCTGTCTTTCCCTCTCTCTTCCACTCTCCCTAAAAATCAATAGAAAAATATCCTCAGGTGAGGATTAACAAAACAAATAAGCAAATTAAAAAAAAAAAAAGACTAATACAAAATAATATTGAACATAAACTATAATTTAAAAAGAAAGAGAACATTTAGGCAAGACACAAAGCAATTATTGCCTTCTAGTAAAGAGAAGAGAGAGCAAGAAGGGCAATCTTACCTGTCCAGAGAGCGACCAGAGAACTCCTGGCTCTGAGCCACTGGGGAAAGATAAAGGTCCATGTTCTCCTCCCCGAGTGTGCATGGAGATGATGCTGGCAGGTAAACAGCTGTCCAGAGGTGCAGGGCCCGGACGTGACACACGGGATGCAGGACCTAGGGAAGCAGGCCCACACTAGTGCTTTGTGAGATGTTCCAGGGCCTTACATCCTCCCCACTGACTCGGCTTATTCTCCCTACACGTCTCAAAGCAGCACCTACAGGATGAGGGTTCAGGCTTACCATGTCTGAGCCGGGTGTGTAGAGAAAGTTATGGAAGTTCTTATTGCCAGCTCGCAGGAGGGCCCACACAGAGCAGGTCCGCTTGTAGATGTTCCGCTTTTCTCGTTCACAGGGGTTGTTGGCCAGGAACGTGCCGTAGAGGCAGGAGTATGTGTGCTGCACCAGTTTGACCTAGAGAGCCAAGACAGCTTGCACCTGGGGGCCTCAGCTGCCACCCCCACCCCGGTCACGGGCTTTATTTAGATCTTACCAGGAATGCTTCGTTAAACTCAAACAGGCAGGGGAACTGCTTGAGCAGCTGATGAACGGAATCAAGCCACTGGAGGAACACAGGACACTGCTCATTCTGGTCCTCTGCGTTCTCCTGGTGGCCGCAGCGATCTCCAAACTTGTGTCCAAAATCCAGCCAGTCAGACTCTACCAACACTTGGAAACCCTGCAAAGAAGAGTTCAAGCACAAGGCCACTGTGAAAAGGCTAGTGTGATGCTTCCAAGGGGCTGCCCAAAGCAACAGCTGGCAGCTTTAGAGAAAAGAAATGAACCTAGAAGAGGACTCAAAGCTCTAATGACTTCTAATAAAAATCCTCAAGACAGATCCAGAGGGCCAAACACCTCCCCAATCCCTCACCCCTTCCCCTCTGTCCTTCCCCACCCAACCCCTCTCATTACCTCCAATGTCCTGTAATACGGGTCCAGCAGTATTTTAGCCAGGGCTACGATCTGTGGCGTCCGATCCCAGCCATCCGAGCAGTGCACCAGCACGGGCCGGCCTTCCCGGTCCACCGTATTAGCCACAAGCACAGCTGCCTTTAGCATCATCGACAAGTGTTGCAGCCATTTGGTGCTCTCCAGTGCTGACAACCAGCTACACAAGAGCAGGAATTAAGTCTGTTACTATTGGCACTGAGGCTGCAACAGTCTCTCCACCACCCGTGGCCAGCCACACCTGACGAAGTCCCTAGTGAGGGCTGAAGCAAGAGCCTAGCTCAGGGGTGGGCAAACTTTTTGACTCGAGGGCCACCATGGGTTCTTAAACTGGACCGGAGGGCCGGAACAAAAGCAACCTGACCATGCTGGCACTCTCATCTTGGGCTGCTGGTGAAGGAGCGGAGGGGAGAGCAAGAGAACCCTCCTCCGCTCTTTCGGCTCCGCGGGCCAGATAGAACAGCCGAACGGGCCGGATCTGGCCCGCGGGCCGTAGTTTGCCCACGGCTGGCCTAACTGATGGTCCTTCTTGCAAGAGTTACCAAGCAGGAAGGAAGGGAAGACAGGACCCGAGACAGACAAGAGACTCTGAGGATCAGTGGTGGAACTAGGCAGCATCACATGCACAGTTAGCCACTTTCTGTCCCCAGCTCTCTGTGTTCTTTAAATAGACAACTGACTCAAACAAAAGGAACCCAGTGTCCTGTGGCCGTGCCAGAGTGTTGGCTGAGAACTAGAAGTATTCTTGGAAGTGGCTCACTGCACCAGGCCCTCAGGTCTCCTGCGCCTGCACGCTTCCCATATCCCACCTAATCTTCCAAGAACAAGAAGTGCTGGGTAGGGGATGGGACGAGAGGAAGGATGGAATCGGAGCAGGGAACACCTACTTGCTGGGGTCTGGCATCTGGCTACACACAGCGCGGAGGTACTGGAAGCTGTTCCGGATGGCGTGGATGTTGGCCATTCCCATGAACACGACCTCACAGTTGGGGTAGTACTCTGTAAGCGTGAAAGAGGAGAGTGGAGCATAATGGCACGTCCTGGAAACAGCACGCAGGACGAGGGTAGTCCGATGGGCAAAGTTTCCGTACCAGGGCGAATACTCCGGGATGGGAACTAAATATACTCTGGAACTCTCAATCACCCTTTTATCTCTGAATACTCAGATTCAAAAGACTAATAGTAATAATAACATTAATGACAAATGATACCCATTGCATTACTATTAACGACAATGTAAATTCTCAATAAATAGCAGTTGCTCTGTGCCAGCAATTTTATAGATGTAACTTCTAATCACCCAACAACTTTGCAAGGTATGCAACATCCCCATTTTACAGAGAAGAAAATGAAACTCAGATTGAGGAACTTAAGCATAGTTACAGCTAGTAAGTGACAGAGTCCTGATTCCAAGCCAGTTGTTGGGCATCTTTTACACATCAGCTCCCTCTCCCCCCCCACCCCCCCGCAAGGCCACCCTGAGCACAGGCTAGCTGCAGACACTGGGAGAACATCAATACCTTCGCATTCGCAACCTCCACCCTTAGCCCGGTTAGCCACTGCCGCGGTGTAGGATCGAGCATCCAGGATCAGCAGCTTCTGGGGGGCCGCTGTGCTCTCCACTCCAGAGCATGCAGTCAAGGAGGAATCTAAAAACATCGCAGGGGAGAAGATCCTGGGGTCAGCCAGCCAACCAGCCTCACCCTTCACGGGGGCACACGTATATTTCAAAAGAATATAGAACTTGGAACCCCTCCCACCCCACAGCCTCTCAGAAGGCAGGGACCCAGGCACCCTGCTTATTATCATCGTCTTCCCATCTTCTCACTGAGGGCTCCCCGGAAGTCAATGAGACCAAAGTGGGGGCCTGCTGCCCAGGGGGCCAGCACCACCTATATCTTACCGAAGTCAGTGTCACATGCCTCGCTGGCATCACTATTCCCAGGGCCGAGGGAGCCCCCAGTGGCCCTTGTCCCTGGGTCGAGGGCACAGGCCTTAGCGATGGATGTGACCAGGTACTCGTCGTCAGCATTGCGCCAGCCCCACCAGCTGATCTCCGGCTGGCTGCAGCGGGCGATGGCAGCCCCGTTGCGTAGATGTCTGACAGAGCAGAAAAAAACCATCATGCCCTTGGCATTCATAGCCCCAAGGCCTGCCACTGAGACTCCAGGGGACAGACCAAGATCCAAAGCCAGCAGAAGCCACTAGTTCATACAGACCATGAAAATAGCAACCAAACGCCCCTAAAGGGCTTCATAGTTTACAAAGCGCTATCACACACACTTCTCAAACGGGCTCTACATTCCCGGGGTGACCTTGACTCATCAAACCGCACAGCATCTGCTCCAGGTACAGACTCCCAGCAGGAGAACAAGCCTGAGCCCAGAGCGTGAACTCCACACTCCAACACCTGTCGTCTCACTCTATTTAGCTACAGTGTTCTAGTCAGGGGTCGGCAAACATTTTCAGTAAAGAACCAAACAATACATTTTCAGATTTGCAGGTCACAACCAGTCTCTGTCACACATTCTTCTTTTTGTTTTTAAATATGTCTTTATTGATTTAAAAGAGGAAGGGAGAGGGAGATAGAAACATCAATGAGAGAAAATCATTGATTGGCTGCCTCCTGCATGTCCCCTACTGGGGGTCAAGCCTGAAACCCAGGCATGTCCCCTTGACCAGAATCAAACCTGGGACCCTTCAGTCCACAGGCTGATGCTCTATTCACTGAGCCAAACCAGCTAGGGCTATTTTTTATTTTTTATTTTTAGTGATCACTTAAAAATGTAAAAACGATTCATAGCTCACAGGCTGCACATGAACAGGCTCCAAGCTGGATTTGGTTCACAGGCCATTTTGCCAACCCCTGTCCTAATGCAGTATTTTATACACACATACACACATCCTCAAAAAAAGGATATTAAATAAATTCTCCAAAAGCCTCAGCCTTAGGAGAGAAGAAACTGAGGCAGTTTTTGTTTTAAATTAGTTCACAGCCCCTTCCTTAGGGGTGTCAGTTCTCAATCAACCACGCTGCTGCAAACCGCCACTTTTGATTCCTTCCTTACTGCGTAAAAACGTGCTATTTGCAGCCCCATTGCCTCACCTGTACACAACCACAGGGATCCGTTTCCACGAGCGGAAGGAGGCCACGTTCTCCAGCTCTTTGTCTGTGATCCACACGGGAACCAGCAGCTTCTGGGGATAACTTGGGCACAACCTGAGAAGAGACCAGATGGGGTCACCAAGCTTGATCTAAGACGGTAATAACCCCAGTTTGGCTTTGTAGAAAAGGGGGCTGGGAGCCCTTCTCCCCACAGAGCCAGGGAAGCTGTGCCCACCACGCTTTATCCATAAGTACAAGGGGCCTGGGCTGGAATGGGGTGTTGGTTCCCCATCCCCTGCCCTCTCACTTGTAGTTGCTGTTGATGTGAGAGACTCTCCAGACATTCTGCAGGTCAAAGCCCATCCTCACAAGCTCAGCCTCCTGCCGACATCGTATGTGTTCTCCTGCAACACAGCCCCATGTGTGTCAGCATCCAAGAGCACCATGTCCAGGGGTGGGGGAGGGATGAGAACCAAGAGATAAGAAACCCCACAAAGAAAACAGGCTGGCCTGACCTGGCTGGCACAGGTGGGTATGCTGATCCTCCTCGGTCAGCCCCAGGCACCAGGCGTGGTAGGCAAAGGCAAAGAGGTCCTCAGGCTTGGCAGGTCTCGCTGTGGCCCGGCTTAGCCGTGACAGCCACTCTTGGCACTGCTTGAAGGTGGAGAAGTGGCACCTGCCAGGCGAGAATCCACAGAGTGAGGCAAGAGGCAGGTGTGTAATGCGGCCAAAAGGGTCAAAAATGGCCACAGGAAGAGAGGAGGCTGCAAAGCAGGAGGTAACAGGGACGTGGGGAGGGGCAGGACCCTGACCAACACCCAAGGGAAGTTGTCTTCGTGACAGTTCTTTTCCCAAGAACTCTTGTCCTTGAGACACATCTGACTCCTCTAATGGGACCCACCATTGCTCATATCAAATCTAAAGGCTCACGTGGCCCTGAAAGTTGCTATTCTTTGTGTTCTCTCTCGTGACTCCTTAACACTAACCTTCTCCTTCGGGCAGGAGGTCCTGCTCATACTATTCCTGTCTCCTTCTTGTTGTTGTTTTTTTCACTTCTGCTTGATAATGTCTTCCCTCAGCCTTAGCACATCCTACTGATATTTTGAAGATAGTTCCAGTCCTAACTCTTCCTTGAGACCTACCCAGCCTACTCCATCCCACAGACTCTTCCTTTCTTATTCTTAATGTGCTTGGAGTATGAAACGGCAAGTTTTTCCATAGCATCCTGCCACATGTCAACTCTTCCTTCAGAATCAGACTTCAACCTCCGTGAAGGGAAGGGCAATGTGGATTCTCCTCCTGAATCCCTACGGCCTGAGCACATGGCAGGCTCTAAACTGGGCGTTCTTTTAATAATCCCTGGAGTCATCCCAGACTCCTCTTTTTCACATAGCCAATCTGTAAGCAAGTCCTGTCATCTCTGCCTTAAAAAATCTGACCGCTTCTCAGTTTTGAGAATATTAGAGCTACCGCCCTTCACAGGCCAGCCTGATCTCTCACCAGGGCAACTGTAATAGCTTAACTAGTTTTCCAGCTTTTGCCCTTGCTTTTGCCCCTGTCCCCTTCCAACTATTCCCAATATAGCAGCCAGCATGATTCTATAAAACATTCATCAACACCTCCTGATGATGCCCCTCCCCGTTTTCTACCAGGTTCTGACACTGTGACTTTGTATAAAATGTTCTGAAACTGGGGGGAAAAAAAAAAAAAAAACATTCATCAGATCACATCACTCTTTTGCTCAGAACCCTCTAGTGGTTTTTCATTTCCCCAGAGTAAAAGGCAGTCATATGGCAGCCTGGCACCCCCTGAGCTCTAAGGTCTTACATCCCAGCTATACCCTCCCCACATGCACTCCATCCCAGCCAAGCGAACCTCCCATCATGCTTTCAACATGCCAGGTACAAACCCACCCCAGGGCTTCTACACTCAATGTACCTCTGTTTGGCACACTCTTCCCCCAAATATCCACAGGGTTACTGTCTTCAGGTCTTGCTTCAAACGTCACCTTTTCAGTGGAGCCTCTCAAAGCACTTTGTCTAAAGCTACAACCTTCACCCCATAGCACTCCATATCCTCTTTCCCTGCTACATGTTTTACCTTTACACTTAGCAACATGTAACATATTTTATTCACTTATTATTTACTGCTAGTATCTCCCCACGGGAATATATATAAGCCCCACGAGGCCAGAAAACTTGGTCTACTTATTCCCAGTAGTATCTCCAGTGCTTAGAACAGTCTGACTGAACAAAAAAATGAACCAACAATAGAGTATCACTCTATGTGCTTTCCTACATATTACCTCACGTAATCCTTATGACAACCCCATGAGCTAAGTATTATCTCCATTTCTACAGGTTGGTGGGTCAGAAAATTGACCTCCCAACCCAGACAAGGTTTTCACCTTTTTTTCTTCTTTTTTTTTCAAATTGCAAAAGTGAGGCACTACCTTTCCTTTCTCGCTCCACAGGACCCTGCAGCAGAGCGGTTAGGGCAAGACGAGGGTGAGCGGACCTGAGCGAGGTCCCGCTGTTCTCACCTCACCACTTTGGAGTCCTTGCAGGCAATGTGCAGCTGGAACATATCCCGGCTCTCCACGCTGTCAATCATCCGGAGGGGCACCTTTAGAGGAAGGGTAAACTGAAGGCTCAGATCCACTGCCCACAGCACTCTTCACGGCCACCCCAGCCCAGATGCTGATATATTATATTAATAGGAGAAAGGAAACCGACATTTACTGAGTGCCTATTAAGTGCCTGCTAATTGTGCTGGGTCCTTTACATACGTGACCCCAATTAATAATCACAAGAACCCTGCAAGGCAAGTCTTTTCTCCTCACATTATTAAGAAGGAAACTGAGCCTCAGGTGGATGACTAGACCAAGGACATAGAGCTGGCAAGTTGGCAAACTTCCAACAATTCCACCATGCCCCTTAGAAAAGCCAGCAACAGAGTAAGGGAGAGAGAGAGAAGAGGGGAAGGGAGAATCACTGAGACAGAAGGCCTATAGCTGGAAGAATGAGGCTATAGGAAAACAAAAAGTCGGTGAGAAAAAAGGGAACCCCTACTTCTTGGAGACCTGACCAAGTACAGCACCGGGGCAATCCCATTTTGCACCTCACGGGGATTCTGGCTTGGCTGTGGGAGAACAAGACAGGCACTCACGTTGATGACAGAATCCTTGAACTTGATATGCAGCCGGTAGTTGGAGATGGCAATGAGGGCATCGGCTGCCCGGCCCAGGAACTCCACTCCCTCACCCTGCAGCACCGTGAAGGGCACCTGGAGGGGGGCAGAGCATCCCTCAGCCCAGACCTGAATCGCCCTTCCACTTCCCTCTCCAGCCCCTGACCTGTGGGGTCCCCTCCGGAAATGCTGGGCCGAGGCAGGACAGCAGAGTCCTCCACAGTCACAGCACAGGCAACAGCCGCCCAGGAAGGCTGCCTTGCCCTCCCGGGGCCAAAGGCTCCGTAATGCAATGCAGACAGACTCCAGACTCCCTTCCCTTCAGAAACTGGGGAGCAGGAAGTCAGAACTCTGGTACTAGATCCCCTTAGAGATACTTGGGGGGGAGGGGGGGTATTTTTTAACCAGGAAGGGAGCTCCACCCGCCCCGGGCCCCCAACTTCTCCTTACCTGCAGATTCTCCTCCTCTTTCACTAGTTCCTTGGGGGGGAACAGATCCTTGGCTTGGATGTACTCCAGGCTGGGGGGCCCCTCCTCACCCTGTGGGGAAGGCCTCAGTCCTAAGTCACCAGGCTCCACGTGAAGCATTAGGCCTCATTCTACTTCCTTCCCCTCAGTAACCCCACATGTAGCCCATGGACCCTCACAAAGGCTCTGGCCACCAGAGTATGGGAAGGGGGCCTGGTTTGTGAGAAGGGTGGGGTAAGGGGGGTACTCAAGCCTAGTAAGCCTCGGGAAGAGTAAGGTCCAAAGAGAAAGGAGGAATCTATACTCCTTTGGTTCTCCTACAGAACCTAAATTTCCCAAGTGGAGGAGAGAAACCTAAGAAAAACAAAGACCAACGTAAAGGTAACACGGAAGTAGGCATGGAAAGTGCTGCCCCGAGGAAAAGGAACCAGGAGTGGCCACTGGTTAGAGACAATGGGGGAAGCAGGCGCCTAAGGCCACCGAGGCTCCAACCTGGTGGTGAGGGAGACAAAGGGGAGCGGGCCGGGGATTCAGTGCCACGCCTCTAGAGGGCTGTCATGGGTGCTTTCGGAAGGAGGGTACGTTTGGGAGCTGAGCTTATCCTCCTTAGGCCCCCAACACCCGCCAAGCCACCTGCCCTGCCTGCTATGTGAGGGGAATTCCTGAGGATACCCCCAGCAAGCAGAAGTCACTCCTCTCCCAGCCACCAGGGATGGGGGAAGGGGATCCACACACCCAGAAGGAACAGGGAGACCCAAGGACAGCCAGGGTAGAGAGGCCTGGCAGACACCCACGGGGGGTGAGGAGGTGAGGGGGGGAACATCTGAGAGGACAGATGGGGAAGCTGGGAAGGAGCATTAGCCGGAGGGGAGGAGGGGAGGGCTGGGAATGATGCAGAGGTACGGAGGCCTGCAGAGTCAGGGAAGATGGAGAACAGAGGCTGTCTGGGGGACAGTCAAGGAGAAAAGACTGGCGTGTTAGGTGAGGGAAGCAGTGGTGGGAGGGGGAGGGGACCGGAGCCAGGGAGGCAGCTCAGACAACCTGTGTTCCCCAACCAGCCCCCTTAAAACCCCAGACAGCCTACTGGCCACATCCCACACCCCCTAGCAAGAATGCAGCGGGTGGGACCAAGATGGAGAGGCGGAGGGGAAGGGATGTACCCCTGCAGGGCGGGGCCTGGAGAGCTGCAGTCAAGGGCAGCGGCTGCGGGACCCGCACGAATCCCAGGATTTCCATCCCCGGGCTACCACAATCCCCAGCACCCGGAGATCAAAGCAGACCCAAGAAAGAAAAAGAGCAACCCCCTCCTCCGGCCAGAATCCTTGAGAAGGGGGATGGGCTGAGATTCGGAATCTCCAGGGCTGGCCCTGGGCGGGGCCGCGCGCGGGTGCAGCGAGCGCGGGGCCCGGGCCCCCGCCGGCGGCCGGCACTTACGAAGCAGCTAAGCACGGAGCAGGAGACGCGGGCGGTCAGGCTCATGGTCGCGGGAGGGCTGGGCCAGCGCACATGTCCCCGGAGCCGCTGCGCTGCCCGCCGGCGCCGGGCGCCCGCCGCATCCCGGCCGAGGGGCCCGCCAGGTGCAGCCGCGGAGGCCCGGGGGCGAGCGCGCGGGCGGCGGGGCCTCGGCGCGGCTCCCGCGCGCGGCTTCCCTCTCTCCACAATGGAGCGGCCCGGCCCCGCCCTCCGACACGCGCGCGAGAGGGAGGGGAGCCCGGGAGGGAAGCGCCCGGCCGCGCGGGGAAGGCGGGGGCGGGGCGGCCCCGCGGCCCCGCCCACACCCACAGGCTCCGCCCTCCCCGCGGCCCCGCCGGGGGAGTCCTCGGGGGTGTCCGGGGGCTTTCGGGAGGCTGAGTGGCTGGGCCGTCCCCCGACCGCGGGAAAGGGGAAGGCGAGACGCCCACAGCGTTTCATTTCCCCTCTTCCCAGGTGAGCCACCCCACAGCCCTCTTTACAAAGCCGGCCCTTCTCCCCTCCCCACCCCCTGACCGCTGCGTTCTCTCAGTGCCTGTTCTAAATTCCCGCGGTGGAGTTCACCTACATGCACCCCGTGCTCTTTCCAGGGTCAAGGCTTTGTGGTTTCCCTCCAAAACCACCACCCATCGGATCCCTGTCCACCAGGGTCCTCCAATCCCCCCCCTCCAACACACACACACACACACACACACACACACCCCTCGCTAAATCCCACTCCCTCGTTTGCCCATTAAAATGGATACTGGGCTAGAGCTAGGTTGGTCATTTCACGCCCCAGAAAGAGAAATTCTGTGTTTTATTCCAAGGCCTCTGCCCAATCCTACTCATTCCACTCCGTCTCTCCCCTGTTTCACATTCTCAGACTTCTGGGTAAGAAAGTCTTTCTTGGAAGAAAAGGGATTTCTCAAGGGTGAGACAGAGCAAGGCTAGAACTGTGGACCCCAGAAGCCATGCAAAAACACAACTTGAAACCCAAGGGTATGGGCCCGGTGGGAGTTGGGTGGAGGGCCGTGGAACCCGGAGCAGTGACAAGAGGCTCCAAATGTCACCAAGAATCAAAGGAGGAGCCGGCTGGGACCCCGCACTTCTTGTGCCTAGCAACGTTCAAGGTTTTAGTTTGGGTTTGGGTTTGGGTGTTGGAGGAAGGGGAGAATGGAAGAAAACCTGACATTTGATTAAGCATCTACATTTTATCTCACTAAAACCTTTCAACGCCCCAAGAAATTACTAAGCCTTGTCTCATTTTACTGATGAGACTTCAGGCTTGGAGGAAAACACACACAGTTAATGGAAAATACAGGGGAACATTATAACCACTCCCAGAACTATCCTGGGCACCTTGAGGGTGCCACCTGCTACATGTCCAGTCACCTGTTGCCTGCAGGAGCTTAATGGACAGCAGCACCTTGGAGCTGGAGAAGCCCCACAGTTTTGGTGAAGCCACTCCTAATATATATTCAAGGGCCCCACCAGGAAGTGCAGGACCTTGAGATAAAGGAGGCCTGGCTTTTCAGACCAGAACAGAGAGCTCCTACCAGGGATCCAAGAGAAGGGCCATTACGAAGGGCTAAGAGAGCCGGGGGTAGCGCGGCGGCGAAGGCACGGCATAACATATGCAGAAAACGACTTCTAAAGGCTTCCTGTTCCAGCGTCCTCCACTGGCTGACGTTTTACAATCTAAAGGAATTTCATTTATCTCCAGAGCAGATAAACCTGTTTGGGGCCTGAACAAAGTAGCCTGGGGCTCAGGGTCCAGGAGGGGTGGGCAGCTTCACAGAGAAAGACACAAGGATGACAGAACACACAGATTCTCTGGGGAAAGAGAGTACTCACCATTCTACCGTGGTGAGGGTCCTGGCTGCCTGCTTTTCACTAGAAGATAGAAAAACATAAGAGTAAAGAACACCATTAACATTACAATGGAATCAACAAATAATATATATATATATATATATATATATATATATTCCTGAACTTCTCTACAATCCTTATTCTCATTCCTCACCCAGAGTCCAGCCCCTCTCTACAAGTCAATATGCCAGTCAGAGGCAATGGCAGCTACATGATGAGAAAGCAACAAGTGATTCTGCGGGGTATGAAGCCAGTCATGAAGTTCTGGAGCAAGAATGGGTATTATCCAAGATTATTCCGCAGGATTCAAGAGTCCTGATCTCCGAGCCCAGAAGAAGTGCCAAACACTCCAGCCCCTGCTCTCTGTGGGAGAACACAGCACTGCCAGCTCTGAAGAGACAAGAGGCTGCTCAACCAGGACTCCCTTCTGGGCCCTGGCGGGGACGGGAATCCGCAGGAATGCTCTGCCGGCCTCTGAGCCTGGGAGTAGTACCCACCTGACCTGTCCCACTCGGGGCAGAGTCCAAGGCAGAGGGCAGAGGGAGGGGACCACAGCCTGCGACCAGAAGGCGGCAGAGCTGCACCGGTCCTGCCGAGTTAACTGGACACTAAGTGGGTTAGTTAGCGAGAGGAGGCCCACAATGAGGGCGGAATCAGGCCTCGGAGTCAGTACCTGTTAAATGGGCACAGGCAGCAAATTTCAGATGGGCCTCCGGGGCCCACTTCGAGCGCAAGGCCCGGCTCCACGGACAGTTTCTTCCATGCCTGCTCTCTGAGCTCGGGCAGTCTATACCCGCTTCTTCCAAGGGTGCAGGATTAAAAGCCTCCGTCTGTATCCCGGCCCACCACCCTGATCACAGCCCACGCTTCCTCATGGGACAGCCAGCAAGCGGCAAGCCAAAGGTGCTGCCTCACCGCCCACTGGCACGCAGCCTCGGGGAAGCGGGGGGTAGAAACGTGGGCCAAGCCTGGGAGGCCCAGGGTTCCTAGACCTAAGGGATCTAGCTCTGGGGGTGTGGGGGGGTTGGCGGGCCAGGGCGGCGGGGGAGCCCAGGTGCCCAGGTTCCAGGGGCGGGGCCTAGAGGCCCGGAGGCGGAGCCCCGAATGACAGAGGGCGGGGCTCGCGAAACCCGGTGGGGTCGGGGCGGAGCCGGGTAAGACGCGGCGGCGGTCCCTGCGGTTCCCAGACAGACAGGGCACGGGGCGCGGTGACTCACCCAGGCGGCGTCCGCCCGACCCTCCGAGGCCACGCTCGCACCACTTCCGTCTCCCGCAGCTGCCCAGGCCGCGCAGCTACAACCCACCACGGTGCCCCTCTCCCCAACCAATCGTATCCCTCGTCGGTGCCCGCCCTGGCCAATCGCCACCTCAAGTCCCGCCCCGTCTGCACCACGCAGCCACCGCCCTCCCTCTTCGCGCCGCCCATTGGCCAGGTTGGGCAGACGCCCTCCCAACCTTGCCCTATCGGGTGCGCGAAGACAAGGCCGTACCTGGAGGGATGAGACGCGGTACTGGAGAAGAGATGCGACCAATGGGAAATCACAGCGCGTCCCTGCGGCAGCCAATGGGGAAGCAACAAAAGCGGGGCTGCTGGCTAAGGCTCCAGGGGCCGGAAGTAGGAGAGGCTGGTCGCCTACTGGTAGCGCAATTGTAGGCGGGGCCTCGTAGGGTCACCGGCCTTTACAGTCACTTCCGGTGACGACTTCTCCTTGGGGATAGTTCTCCGGAAGGGCTCCCGATCCACCTCGTTCTATCCATTTCCCGTCTTAGAGTTCCGCAGCGGCCATCCCGTCCCAAAGCGGAAAGGGAGAGGAGGCCCCCGCAGGCAGGCTAAGACCAGAAGGAAGTCTGGGCCCGGGGCTCCGACTCTCTCTCTTCTCCGCCTGCGGCGGCGGGAGGGTTTTCCCTCTTCGGCGTATTGACCCTCACTTCCCACCGGCGAGCCTGCCCTGCCGTCCTTCGCGACCTGCATGGCTCCAGTCAGTCCCGAGTAAAGCTCTCACGTCCGAGAGAGGAAATCCGGATCTGAGACTGCCATTAGCTGGCCGCCACCGCCTAGTCTGTGCTGGGAGTGGTGGTGATACTACCCCCGAGGACCAAGCCCTTCGCTCCTCCCTCCCTCTCCTGGGGAGCCAGGGCGGCCGCTGGAGGGCGTCCCGGCTGCGGGTACCACTAACCCTGACAGAGATGGAGAGCAGTTGTGGATTCAGATTCTCAACACATCCGCTTGAGTTTGGAGTGGGCCCCAGTGCTTTCATGCCAGGTCCCGGAGCCAAAATGTTTTGACGTGTCTGTTTATAGAACGCTGGGACTTTTACTACGGTTAGTAAATTCCAGAACAGGAACCTTGCCTGGCTCTAAAACAGTGTCTGCATCCTGGGAGATGCTTCATAAATATTTGTTAAGTGCTGAACGCTTCCAGGGCAGTGGCTTCTTGGTTCACTCCCAGCATTTACAGTAGTGTCCGGTGTTTACAGAGGTTCCCACGTTTGTTCGTTGCTCTGTCACAGGCTTCCTAGAGTACAGAGTGGGACCCTGTATGTCCCTTTCCCCAAATCAGGGGAAACAGGAAGGTGGGAGGCTGCATGCAGTTAATACCATGTTTTCCTAAAGGCAGATATCAGATCCAAAACTCCATAGAACTACATGTGCAAAAAAATGGAGAGGCCCAGGCCCAGATATGAGAGGCAGGATAGATAACAGTGAGAGAGAGAGAGAGAGAGAGAGAGAGAGAGAGAAAAGAGGGGCTAGACTATTCTAGGCAAGGACTGAAGCCTGTCATGGGAGAGATTTCCTCGCGCGCGCGCGCGCACACACACACACCTTCCCTACTAGAAGCCATAATCCAGCACCCTCCTCCAGAAGCCTGTCAAAACTGGGTCCTAGGATCTTCTTGATCTCCGGGAGGTGGTAAAGATACAGACCGTGACACCGGAAGCCGCTATATATTTGTTAAATTTTATTTCCTCTGAGTCTCTGGGAGGCAGCAGGGGTGTAAGGCGAGTGGCAGTAGCTGCGGGGGGCCTGAGCAGAGCCGATGCTGGAGGGGGCCGACATGGGCAAAACGAAGAGGAGAAGATTTAAATATCCAGGGCTGACAGTCAGCTAATGGGTCTCCTTCATCTGTTTTTGGATTTTGTGCAGCATCTCCTGCATCCGCCGCAGCTGGAACAGGCACATTGCGTCAAAATGGGTACTTTTAGAGAGTCCTGTCGTGTTGGGGAAGTGTTCCCAAGCTCTGATCCCCTGAGCCAGGGGTAGCCCTGGGTTGTGCCAGAGACCCTGGGTAGAACCACTAATCGACCGGTGCAGGACACAGCTATGCTTCAGGGCCAGGGATCTTCCTATTCCCAAACCGAGAGATGCTAAGGTTTCGGATCAAGCAGGGGACCTCCCAGGCTGTCCACCCCATACTGCTCTCACCTCCTCGTCTTTCTCACGAATCAGCTTTTCCGTTTCTGGATCTGTCCCTGGTGGGACAGGAGGGATGGGGAAGTCGGTACCACTCTCTCGAGTCAATTTGCTAAGGGAAAGGGAAAAGGGGGCTTGGTAAGGCCGAGGGGGACCCCGACACCTGCTTGGCTTGAGGTGTTGTAGAAGAGGAAGGGCTCAGTCTCATCCAGAGTTGTGCTTTGGGATTCCCCCCTGCCAGCTCTGCCCCTGGCTTTTGACCATACTTGCGATTCCGTTCTTTCACCACCAGGCGGGTCATGCTCTGGATACACTGTGCCCGGTAGTTCTCATAATGTGTCTCCCGTGTCACATCCTTCAAGTCCTGCATGTGAGTACGCACCAGCATTGTCCTCAGCTTCACAAAGTCGCAGTGCCCTGGGTTTTCCACTGCATAGCAAGGCTAGGGGTCAGCCAGGGGCATGGGGAGGGGAAGAGTCACTGAGGGCGAGGAGGTTCCCTGGTCACAAGCTCCGTGCTTTACCTTCCACGATGCCCCAAGGGTAGAGACGGCCCCTGACTCGTCGCCCTCTGGCCTCTACCACAGTGTTGCTGCCAATCACAGCAAATGGGATGCTTTCCTGGAAGAAGTTTGGAGGGGGTCTGTCAACAACCCCTCCCTCCGCCCCCATTCTCACCTGTTCCTTTCCACCTATGTCTTCATCTCTGTTCCTCTCTAGGAAACCAGGGTCCTCTCCCACCCCCAGCCAACCCACCCTTTATAGAGAATTCTATTTCTTTGTTCTGCCCAGAAGACACGAGATGGGAAAGGGATGCCCTGGGGTGGCCACACCTTTAGGGCTTGGTCCTGTAATTTGAAGTCCTCATCCTCATCAGAGTCACAGTCTGGGAACTGGTAGATCTTGATTCCAAAGTGCTCGATCTCCTCCCGGATCTGGCAAACACATGAGGGGGCCCACAGTTCTGGGGACCCCATCCTTTCCAAGAAGCCCACCTGCTCCCCTCCCTGCACCAGCTTCCCTCACTTTGCTTTTCTTGTGTTCCACTTCAGAAGGTGTCAGTGTGTCCGCCTTAGCCAAGATAGGCACGATGTTGACTCGCTGATGCAGGGCCTTCATGAATTCAACATCCAGTGGCCGGAGCCTGGGGAACAGGAATCTGTGACCACCTGCTTGTGGCAGCCCTGCCCCTGGTGACTCTCGGCCTGTTCCCTTTGGCAGCACCCGGTTGGTGTCAGGAGCCTCAGGCTCGGACCATACCCGTGGCCGAAGGGTGAGATGAAGTACAGGCAGCAGTGCACCCTGTTGTCTTGGATGTTCTTGCGATTCAGGCCGCTCTCGTCTCGGAAATACTGCTCAAACTGCTGGTCGATGTATTCGGCCACGGGCTTCCAGCTGGGGCAAGGACAGACAAGCAGAGACACTGTGGGGGCGGGGGCTGCCTAGCGAGCTCTAGGGCTGTCCCCACCCTGAGCAGGGTTTTCAAGACTTGGTTAGTCCCTGGCTTGCTTCACTACTTCTCCAGGGAGGTACCTGGTGGGACAGGGGCGCATCACATGTCCTGGCAGAAAACAGGCTGAGCACGGAGGCGGAGTTCAAGAAATGCTAGTTTGATGGGAGGACAAGAGCCCAGGTGACAAAGCAACCGGGGAAAACCAAGGCAACCCTACGTCAGGCTCATGGTCCAGCCTCAGAGCCTTTGTTCATTTGGCTCCACCCTCTCCTCCACCTCTTCAAACCCACTCCATCCTTCAAGGCCATATCCAAGAACCATCTTTTCCACCAAGTCTCCTTTGATTACACCAATGCACACGCTCTCCTCCTCTTCACCACACAGTGAGATAGATGATGGATGGATGGATGGATGGATGGATGAATGGAAAAACTGAGATTCTTGAATATATATAGTATAGAGAGATTATGTAATCTCACTGCGGTAAAGAGAATGGGAGCACATTTAAATTTATATATAGATAGATAGACAGATATAGATATAGATTCAAGAACCTCAATTTTCTAGTGCTTTCTCTTCTTTTATCTAGTCAAATCCTCACTGATAGGTGCCCTGATAAGAGGGCATTCTGAGCATCATCCCTGTCATTTTATACATGAAGGAACTAAATCCAGAGCAGCTAAGAGACTTGATTCTAATCATCTTCACTGGGAAATTCTCTACCCAACTGGGTCCCTGGCTTTCTGGTTTTCAGCTCAGTGTGTGTATCACCACACTGCCTGACCCATTTACTAATTTGTTACCCAATTGACACACTTATTAGAGAACTACTGCTCTCCACTCGCCACTGCCACTGCCACTAGACTACAGCCTTTCAGGGACAAGGATCATTCATACTTGTTCTGTATCCCTTAAAATGTCCAACACAGGCTGGACACCTAGTATATGCTCAGTAAGTTCTTGCTGGTTGACTAAATGAGTATAGGTGGAAGAGCACAGTCAACTGTGAGATGTCAGGCAAGTACAATATTTTTTTATGGTACAGTAGGAACCAGGTGTTGTTGGAGCTAGAGTTGCAGGGTAAGCCCAGTTTGCTGAGACATATTCCTAAAGCAGGAAGAGTGATGTTGACATGGAGGCCACCTCAATCCATCAGGAATATTTGTGGAGGCCACAAAACATGTACTAGCACCACAGTGATGCGGGAAGAATGTAAGAAATGGCTCTTCCCTCGAGGCTTAGGCTATGAAACTGAAGATGAACCAGTGTGCTGAGCCAAAGTCCATGCTGTAATGATGAAGAAAGTAATGAAGGTTCAGAGCACAGAAAGGCCTGTAAGGGTCTGATTAGTCTGTGAGGTGATTATCCAGGGTCAGCTGCATGGGCGTGCATCCTGTGTAGTCACATGGGGGGTTGGCGTGCACTGGTTTGATTTTCTGTGGCCATCTAGTAATTCTTAATAATTTTGAACAAGGGCCCAGCATTTTAATTTTGCACTGGTCCTGCAATTACCATCTCAAAATTCATGAGTATAATGTAAACAGCCCTTTACAGGTTTCAATGTACATGTACATGCATCATTCTAGGTGATTTTCAGATCAGCTGGGTGAGGTGTAAAGGCCAGCATTTTTCAATGGAAGAAGTAGGAATGCAGTCATTCGCTCAAGACTGTGCAAGATTTGAACTCTCCATCTAGAGGTCTTAGCACTACCATGCCTCACTTCATCATCACAGGCACCACTCTTCTCCTGTCTTTATCATTCATTCCTCTCCTCATCTCACAGATCTGACCATCATCCCTCCAGTTGCTGAAAAAAGCAAAACAAAAAAAACAAAAAAAACAGGGATGATGGGGGTGGGGTGGTATGGCAAAGCCACCCTTTCTTTTAGCTGGTAGCCTCGTGTGTGCCTGGAGTTAACACAAAGTTCTACTTTTCCCCTTTGTCTCTTCTTTCTCCCCTTCCATTTACTCCTCCCTCCATTTCACTCTCACCCCTTGAATAACGCTCTCGTTTGTGGCACCTAAAATGTTGCTGTAAAAGGAAAAGAAGAAGGTAGGGTGATATTTATTGAGCACTTGCTATATGGCAGGCCCTGTCCGACATGTTTTCCCATGTGTTTGCTTGTTTGAGGCTCTTCTTTCTTATCTTGTGTCCTCACTCCCATTACAGAATGACAGGTCAGAGTCAGAAGGAACATTGGAGATCATCTGTTCCAATGCTTTCCCTCTCACTTTACAGAGAGGAGCCGTGGGGTGCTCAAGGTCCCAGACCTCTTCCTCCTGACAACTTTGAATGCGTCTGTGCCTGTGTGCGCTCCTGGGAGGGTGTACGGAAAAGGTGGGAGGCGGGGAGGCAGCTGGGGTTGTGCTAGGTCAGACATACCACTCTGTGTTGTTGACTGCATCCCCGAAACCTGGTGTGTCCACAATGGTGAGCCGCAGCTTCACGCCCTTCTCTTCTATGTCTACTGCATGCTTAGTGATCTCCACAGTTTGCATGATCCGCTCTGGAGAAGGGGGAAACTGAGGCCAGGGCAAGAACCTGCCCCGTCAGGATAAACTGCCCACCCCAACCAGCTCGGCTGCTCAGACTGCCTCGTCCACGCTGCCCCCCTTCCTGCCCCGAGGCTGCTGGGGGCCTGTTCTCTGGGAACCAGCAAGGAGCACATTTCCCAACACAGGAAATGCCGGTGGCTGTTGGCTCTGGCCCCAGCCTCTTGCTGCTTTCTGCTCTTTTCTTGGATTCCTGGAATCCTTTGGGGGTCAGAGACTCACTCAGAGGGCAGGATTCTGGTCCCTGCCCTGCCTCGGCACCCAAATCTTTAGGGAGCTGGCTGGTGGGCTGCCAGGCTAGAGAGGCCTGGAGAGAGATGCTGTCAGTCTAAGAGCCATGGCTTCCTGTGGGCCGGGGAAGGCCCCATCCCCCAGATTCTGGAATGAGTTTGTTTTCCTAAGTCAGGTCGGCCGCCTCCCTGTCGTCATGCTCCCTCGCTTCCTTACCTTCGGCACTGAGGAGTTTCCGGTCCCTGTAGAGGTCCGTGAGGAAGAGGCTGTTGACAAGAGTGGATTTCCCCAGGCCAGATTCTCCTGATGGGGGGGAAGAAGGGACAGAAGTACCAAATGAGAAGATGAGATCTGTAGCAAAGAAGCAGCCCCCGCGAGACCAAGGTGTGAGGGGAGCTGCTGCTTATGTAATTGGGAAGCGGTGAACCAAACCATGGCGTTTTAGAGCCGAAAGGAAACAGAGAACAGCTTCTCATTTGAATGGAGAAGGTCAGAGGCTGCCCAACATCCCCCAGAAAAGGGCAAAGAAATCTGTTGGAGAAGTGTTCTTTGTACCGCTTTACCCCGAGCATAGTTTGGGGGCACCCGTGGCTGCTAGCTATTTTGCAAAAAAGGGATAGCCGCTGGGGCTGCTTTCTCCTTCCCCCCCTGAAAACCTCCGGCCCGGCCCAGCCCGGCCCCCACTCTACCTGCCACCATGAGGGTGAAGTCAAAGCCTTTCTTCACGGACTTGCGGTGAACTTGATTGGGGAGGGTCGCAAAGCCCACGTACTCCTTGTCGTCCTGGGGTCGGGCAGATGGGAGTGGATCAGGGAGGGCGAGCGGCAGGCGGGGTCCCAGGACCTAACCCAGGCCTTCTCCCTCCCGCCCCAGACTTTGCCCGGCTTTAGAGGAGCAGGGCCAGACTCCACGCCAGCTGGGCTCCTGATCCTACTGATACCATCGGTTCTCAATGCATATCGGGGCCAACACAGGACAGAGAGAGGCCCTAGCTCAACATGTACGAACATGTGTGCACCTGTGCGCACACACACGCACGCACACACACAGGTGCACATGCACGCGCTCACACCAGGCTCTCGCTGCTCCCTCCCCGTGTCTTCCTGCACCACCCATTGAAAAGTGAGGGCAGGCTGGTGGCTCTACCTCCTGAGAGTCATAGGGGTCAGTCTTGCCCCACGGGCTCTGGGGCCGCGCTGGGGCTGGGGCTGGGGCGGAGGCGGAGGGGCTGAGGAGGACCGAGGCGGGGAAGAACTGCTGGCTGTCAGAGGGGTGGGGCCACGCGGGGGTCCTGAAATCCAGGTCATCTTCGTAGAGGTCCTGGGTCTGGGGCCTTGGCTCCGGAACTGGGGGCCTGGGCACCCAGGTCTTGGCCTCTGGCTGGTGGTAGCTTTCATCTCCCGGGAAATCCTTCACGAACTTGTTCAGATTTACATCATCCGTTTCCTCCAGGAAGCGCTTGATCTGGGGTTTGGGGGCGGGGTGGGGTGGGGTGGGGTCGGAGAGGTGGGCAGGTGGCGGGAAGGGAAGAATGAAGAAGACAGGAGAAGGCAAGAGGAAGAGAGGAAAGTGCTTGTGGTTAAAAGGCAAAGCGGCCGCCAAGCCAGAGGAAGTATTCTCCATCCCTCCCTCCCTCCCTCCCCTGTTCGCACACAGGTCGGAAATGCCAGGAGCAACTCCCAGCAGCCTGAAGCCTAGCAGGGGCTCTGGAGAACTTAGGAGCCCCAGTCCTCAAGGCCCCGCTCAACCAGGTGCTGGGTGAGGCTGCCCTTCCTGGGGGTCTGGCCAGGCCCAGGGTCAGAGAGTCCCCCAAAGGCCAGAGAGTCAGACTGACTGGCTCAGGGGAGCAGACAGAGGCATCAGAGCTGAGAGGAGAATGTGGCACAGGATTCGAGGAGAGTGCCTAGAGTCAGCGAGGGGCAGGGGCAAGAGGGCAGGGAGGGAGGAGAGAAGGGAGCTGCCAGCCAAGCCTCAAGAACCAGCAGGGAGCTCCATGCCTCCTGCCACGGCAGGTCAGGGACCTCGGGGACTGGCAAGCAGGCTCCGCGGGGAGTGCTCACTCCGGAGCTCACTGCCCAGAGCCCAGCAGAGCTGGCCCGGCTCCCTCTTACTCCAGACAGTGAGCCGCTCCGGAGCCTGAGCCCGGGCTCCGGGGAGAAGGAAACGCCTGCCCGCGGAGGCCGTGGATGCGTGGAGGGGATCGAGGAGGGACCAGGTGATGCCAGATGGGGGGACACTCAGGTTGCAAATGTGAGGGACATCGAGGGGCAAACAGCCCCTCGGTTGCCTTTTGCCACCTCTGCCTGGAGCTGGGCTTTACCCAGCAATGCAGGAGGGGATCTGGCCTGAACTAGGATCCACAGGGATGGTGAGCAGAGGATGGCCGGTTCCACTGCAGAGACCAGTCCAGTCCCTCCCTCTCACCTCAGCTCTAGACCCCAAAGCTTCCTCTCTCCCTGGTGGGGTGCCTGGCCGTGCCGGGCTGAGCCCTGCCTCACAATAGCCACGTGCCACCCCGAGACAATGGACAAGGGCCAGCTTCAGAGGCTGACTCGGGACAAAGGGGTGGCCATGCCAGTGGAGGTTACCCTGGACCGCTGAGGCCACAGCCTTCCTGCGGGTCCCCGTTGGACAAAGGGGAAGACTGAGGGGGCGGACTCACACGCTGCTAGGTTTCTGCCCCGGGGGACAGGGGGGAGACTGAGAGAGGGAGGCCAGAGGGAAAAGTCCCCTCAGAGCGACTTCCAGGCTGTCGCCTCCAGAGTCCCCCCACACCTGCTTATAGCCACCGTCTCCGGGGGCACAGACCGGGGGGAGGAAAAGAGACCCTTTAGCCTGAAACTGGGACTAGCACGCAGGGCTTACTGGACCTTAGAGGCTTTCCTCACCCCTATTATTTGTAGGGTCCAGTGGCGTGACCACACGTCCCAGTTTACGTTTGTTGTCCAGTGACTAACTGTGCCCCGTTCCACTCTCAGAAGTGTCCCAGCTTGGGCGGATGGTGAGTGAATGATATGGCAGCAGGGAGGGGCTGGGGCGAGAGGTGGGGGGTGGGGGGAGAAGCAGGTCTTGTTTTCTGACAGCTAAAAAGTCTGGGGAAAACCAGGAAATCCTGCCCCTTGTACAACCTCCCAGTGGCCCAGCAGTTGGTCTGGGCGTCAGATGAAGGGTGGGAGAGGACTGCTCTCCCCCTGGCTTCCCCAGGGAGGAGAGGGGGGAGGCACCGATGGAGACCCCCACCCCGCTCTCCCCCAGCGGAGCCTGCAGGAATCCAGCGCCATTCTCCCCGCCAGCCCCGGCTGCTGGTCAGCATGGAAGGGCCCCCGGGGGCTGCAGACAAGGAGTCGGGACACCGGGGTCCCCCCCTCCTGCCCGTCCTTCCCCACCCCCAGCTCTGCCCACGACCAAATCATCATCTTCTGACTTTGAGCCCCAATCCCAGACAAGGCCGGGGGAAGACGGGTCAGGTCCACCCATCTCCCAGAACAGCCACCTTACCCCAGCTTCAGTCCTGTCCTCGGGGACAGAGCTGCCTGGACATCCCATGGAACGGTCCATGTCCCACGCTTCGGGCTCCCTGTCGGCAAGCTCTAGGTCTAATTCTATTGCTCAGGGCAGAGTTCCTCACACACAGACGCAGCCTGGTCTTGATGCTCTTGTTGTAATCCTGTGCCCTGGCTTGCTCCTTCCCCTTTCTATGTACCCCCCCCCTCCCGCCCCTGTCTCTGTCGGGGGCCAAAAAAGCCTGTGGAATGTCCTTCCCCACCCCCTTGTCCTCCCCTTCCCTTGGCTCCCACCCTCCAAGGACAGCTCGGCTGCAGCAGGATGGCTGGCGCTCTCTGCAGCTCCCTCCTTCTCTGATTGGCTGCCCCGGGATGCCTGCCGGCTGCTTACCCCGGTGGGCACAGCACCAGCACCAGCCTCCCAAGTCTGTCTGCAGCACAGGTTCTGGATCTCCTCGACTCTCCTGCTAACCTCCAAGGACACCGAGACCTGTTCAGAGGGTCGTGAGCTATCCCCAAGGTGACCTGGCCCGTATGCACACGGGGCTGGCTATCCAGGAGTCCCCACTCCCAAAGGATTCCGGTCTCTCTCTTTCAGCTCAACTTTGAGCAGCGCTGCTGAAGTAGGGTGGGGTGTCCTATAATCCCCTGGCCATAGGTTCTCATGGAAGCAGTTATAATTCCCAAGTGTCCCTTTGTGTTTTTCCAGCGGAGAGCCCCACCATTTTCAGAAATCTGCACCTAGATTTCCCTGCAGAGAGCCCCAGAGGGCCCCTCCCCCCTAAAGATACCCTTGGGGACATGTATCACTCCATCTCTGGGGACATGTATCACTCCATCTCTGGGGACATGTATCACTCCATCTCTGGGGACATATATCACTCCATCTCTGGGGACATATATCACTCCATCTCTGGGACATATATCACTCCATCTCTGGGGACATATATCACTCCATCTCTGGCAGAGAGTGGGCGGTGGGGCAACTGCTAGCCCTTGGCCTCTGAGGGGCACGCGTTCAGGCCAGCAGGAGGCTGACATCCCAGGGGCTTTAAAGTTGACAACTAGGTGGGAGACAAATTGAGAGGCCTGGCTGGGAGCACTTGACTAGGAGTCAGGAGCCCAGGGCTTCTGGTTTGGCCAGAAACACCCTTTGTGATTTTGAATAGTGTTTTAATTTCAGGGCCTTAATATCCAATTGGGAATGGCCCTTCCCTGACGCCCAGGAAGGCTAGGGAGAGAAAGCACTCCCAGGTGAGATGCCTCATACTGCTTTGAACCCAAGGAGAGAGACGACGGTGCATCAAAAATCTCAGGGTGGCCGAAACCTGTTTGGCTCAGTGGTAGAGCGTAGGTCTGCGGACTGAAAGGTCCCAGGTTCGATTCCGGTCAAGGGCATGTACATTGGTTGCGGGCACATCCCCGGTAGGGGGCGTGCAAGAGGCAGCTGGTGGATTGTTTCTCTCTCATTGACGTTTCTAGCTCTATATCTCCCTTTCTCTCTGTAAAAATATCAATAAAATATATATTTTTTAAAATCTCAGGGTGGTTATTAATGTTGGCCTGACCTTTTTGCATGCAAATTAACCCCCCTGGGGCTTCTGGGCTGGGGAGTAGCCCCACTGATCTCCTTTTAAAAAAGGACCCTCACAGAGGAGGCTGGTTGGACTTGATCCTGTCAGTCTAAGGCAGGGGTGGGCAAACTTTTTGACTCGAGGGCCACAATGGGTTCTTAAACTGGACCGGAGGGCCGGAACAAAAGCAACCTGACCGTGCTGGCACTCTCATCTGGGGCTGCTGGTGAAGGAGCGGAGGGGAGAGCAGGAGAACCCTCCACTCTTTTGGCTCTCACCGGCCAGATAGAACAGCTGAACTGGCCGGATCCGGCCCGAGTGCCGTAGTTTGCCCACGGCTGGTCTAAGGACTGGGTTGGCTTGAGGTCAGGGGCTTGAGGCTCAGGTCTGTGGTGGTGGGGGGGTGGGGGGTGTCTTTAATTAGGGAGGAAAGGGTGGCCTCAGCCAAGTTGAAAGCACCAAGACCTCAGCTGAACTGAAAACTTCGTGTGAGGCGGAAAAAGCCCCTCCTGGCTTTTGCGGCACTTGGCACTGGGGACAATCAGAGCTCCCCCAGGCTTCCATCTCTGGAACAATCCGTCTGTCCGTCCCCATGTGGGGAGAAGGATGGAGGCAGGGATGAAGACTGACACGGCTTGGCCTCTCCCAGGAACCCCCCTTTGGGGAAAGTCACGGGGTCACCAAGACTTCCTGGCCAAGACTTGGGCCTCAGCCTGGACGCAGCTTGAGAGACAAGAGCCCCAAAGGTTGGCCTTTCCAGACCCACAAACTTCTGATTCCACGGGGCCCAGGGAGCTCCCTTCTGGAGGCTGCCCGCGGCCAACATCCTGCCCCACAGGCTGGCCCCGGTCTCCTGCTGTAAGCAGCCTGTGCCTCCCGAGGCGGAAGGCAAAGGCTGGGGGGCTTCCAGCCCGGGAGGAGCGGCTGGCACCGGGCCCGAGGCCCTGACACCTGGCATAGGCCGGCTCTGGCAACCGTGGCAGGAGAAGAGCTGGCCGAACGTCAAGACTTCCTACCTGGGGGGCCTCCGGGGAGGCTGGCTGGGGCCACTGTTTCTCCTCCCACGGCAGGCAGGTGGCAGGAACGAGTCCCCCCCACCCCCCACCTCTGCAGAGGGACCAGGTTTGGAAGGGGGAGGGTGCGTGTAGGATGCTGCGGGAGGAAGCTTCCCCTTGGGTTTCTCTCTCAGAGGTAAAGGGATAGAGCTGACCCCTCGGAGTAGATGGTGGGCTGGGCTTCCCTCTCTCAGGAGTCTGGGCAGAAGGCCCCGTGGGGCAGAGGGGTCCCATGCCGCTTGCCCCTCGCCGGGCTGTAGGAAGGAGGGCCCGAGAGGCTCATCACCCCATCTTGAAGAGGCAGGAACTGTTTTTGTGGGCCTCCTCTGTGTGTTTTCCAAAGGAAGTTGGTGCTGGCCCCCCAGCTTAGGAAAGCTGGGTGAGGAGGGGTCACCCAGGTAATAGCTGACCCGAGCAAGCCTCATCGCTGACGCGCCCTCCCCAGCAAAGCACGCGCTGATCAGCCGGCGCGCCCCCAAACCCCACCGCGGACCCACCCCTTCACCCAAGCGCACGGGCAGCACCCCGAGGGTCGGAGTCCAGCTTCCAGCCGCTCGGATCAGGAATAGAAACTTGGGAGAACGGCGACCTAGCTAGCGCCTGCCTATGCCCGCGACCGGCGACAGCGCCTCCCGCCCGGCGGCGCATCAGGGCTGCGGCGCCGCGGGTCCCCGGGAGCCGCCCGGGAGTGGCAGGCCCCGCGCGCCCCGGCCTGGCCCCGCGCCCCAACCCCACCCTTTCCCCCCCGCCCCCTCCCCGGCCTTACCATGGCTGCAGCCCGGCCTGGGCCGGCTCCGCTGGGACGGCGCCGCCGGAGGGACCCGCGGCGGCCGGAGCTGCGCGCCGACCTCGCCGCACCGCCGGCCCCCGCCCGCCCGCCCTCCGCCCCGAGTGCGGACCGGCCGGGGGCGGGGCGGGGCGCGGGCGGGGGCGGGGCCAGGCCGCCGGGCGGGGTCCGCACCTCTGCGCGGCGGGGAGGCCAGGGAGGGCGCTCACTGGACAGGGGGCTGCGAACCTTGCAGCCCCAGACCCCCAGAGCCGCCGGGTGCGGGTGCGGGGAGGCGCTCAGAACTGTGCGCCGCACCGTCAGCTGGCGCTCCCTTACTCAGCCCCCAAAGAGTGGCCTCCTGGGGCAGCGCATCACCCCCGGGGCTTGAGCCAGACCCCAAAGAGAAAGAAAGGGCCCACCTGGCACCCCCAGGAGACGCCTTTGGAAGGAGAGGGGGGTTTGCCCTCTCATGAGTCCGGAGAGAAACCACGAATCCTCCTCCCCTCCTCCTCTCAGTCCTCCAGGGTTTCAGGATGCGAATCTGACTTATGTCCAAGTTACTGATTATCCATATCCCCCTCACACCTCCTACGGTGGCGGCGGAATGGCAGGCATGCTCCACCTCCTCCCAAGCTGTTGAGAAGAGACAGGAAGTTCCCTTTGTGCAGAACCCTAGATTAAAGATTACAGAGGATTTGCTGCATAAATTATCCAAGGATCATCAGCTGGAAGGAGGGGGGGAGGGAGAGGCCGAGTGGCTTTCGGGGCTTGCCAGGGGTCGAGGAAAGCAGGGAAGCCCCAGGAGAGGCCACCCGGGGCAGGCTGGGTAAGCAGGCGGGGAGCGTGGGGACAGAGGCCCTCGTAGCTCTAGAGGCCTTAGAGGCTCAGAGGATCCGCAGCAGTCGGGAGAGAAGATGCTTAGGGGGTGGGGAGTTGGTGGAGATTCCCTGAGCTAATACAGGTCTGAGCTGGTCAAGCTCGGGTGGAAGTTTCCAGAAGCATGCCTGTCCCTGACTCCCCAAGAGCCCTCCCGGACAGCAGGCTGCCTGGCCTGCATCCACTTTGGACACAACGGAGGCCCGTCGGCCTGGCCCTCTCTGTCGGTGGGAGCGCCAGAGGCCTGCCTGCCTTATTTCAGTACGGTCTGTGGCATGGCTGGGGTCGGCTAAAACGCATCAGAGGAGAGAGGGGAGCCTGGACGGGCAGGGGAGAGCAGGCTCAGGAAAGAGGGCCGCTGTGGAGATGGTATCGGATACATGGCATGAGTGGGCGGCAGGAGGGAAGGGGTGGCTGATGCTTAAAGAGACCAGTTCCTGCCGAGACCGGTCTGGCTCAGTGGTAGATCGTCAGTCTGCAGACTGAAAGGTCCTGGGTTCGATTCTGGTCAAGGGCATGTACAATTGGCTACGGGCACATCCCCAGCAGGCGGTGTGCAAGAGGCAGCTGGTCAATGTTTCTCTCTCATTGACGTTTCTAGCTCTCTCTCTCTTTCTCTCTCTCTCTCTCTCTCTCTCTCTCTCTCTCTCTCTCTCTTCCTTCCTCTCTGTAAAATATCAATAAAATATTTTTTTTTAAAGAAAAGAAAAGAAAAGAAACCAGTTCCTGCAGAGGAACCTTCCAGCTGGGTGACCCCGTTTCACCCCGCTGGGCCTCAATTTCCACCCCTGAAAATGCAGGGATTAAACTAGGCTAACAGTCAGCAGCTTGGCTCCAGTGAGACAAGGAGAAAGTCTCCTGCCCGGGGTAGATCAGGAGATCTGAAGCTGTACTCGAGAAAACAAAGACATAAAGAAACTAAAGGCTGTCGGAAGTCTGCAGAAGCAGCGGTTGCTGCCATCAGACCCGGATGTCAAACTTGGGCTACACAAAGCCCCGCTATTGGGAACGAGGTGGAGGCCCCTGGTCCTCAGGCAGGCACTCATCAGGACACGTCTGGGGTGCTGCCGCCAGCGGTCTTCGTGGCCTGCCTTGGGGATGGTGGGCCCAGGGGAGAAAGGCTGTCAAGGAAGAAAGGCCCCATCACAAAGCCTTTTCTATTCTACAATCATAACACCCCTCCTTCCCTCAGCCCAGCTTCAGCCCAAGTGTGAACACAGACACGTCTCAGAAGGCTGCTCTGCGATTCATCCTCAGCTGCCGCTGGAATCCCAGCTCCACGCTGGCACCTGCTGCCCACACCCTACCGAGCCTGTGTGTCCTGGGGCGTGTTGGAGCCATCTTGCTTTGAAGGAACTGAGGCTTTAAGAGACACCACGGACCATGGAACTCATCTCTAAGCCAAGATTCTTAGTGTCTTGATGGTCAGTCTGTCTGTCATCACTGCACCACAGGCCTGACCTGAGGCATGCGGGGCAAAATTAAAGTTGAAGACAGACTTTGAACTGTTCCACGTGTACTGACCCTGCAGCATTCAGAGATCTGAGAGAACCTGGTCTGGGCATAAGTCCCCGTGCCAGCTTTGACGATTATGGCACTGCCCTAAAGTCCCTACTCCTCCTTGGGCCTTTGTTCCCCCCCATTGAAAGAGAGGACCGGACTCCTCCCAACTCCATCTCTGTTGGTACAGGTACCACAGTCTGACACCTGATCAGAAGCAGGACTAAGACATAGCTGCTCTTGGGTGAGTCACTGACCACTGAGCACTCTTCCCCACCTTCAACCATCAGGTGGCCCAGCCAACCTTGCCTCCGTGCCCCCTGGCTCTTGGAGCTCTGGTTCTCCTTGAAATCCAACGTCCCACTGGGCGCTGAGGTCCTTGCCGAGAGCACAATTTCCCAGGCACTGCTGGGGTGGGAACACTTGGCTTGGCACAGAGGGTGACTCTTCTGGGAAACTCAGACCAGCAACCACAGCTCCAGCCTGCTCAGATCCGAATGACATAGTCTGTACGGAAAACCTCCTGGCCGCCTCCACTGGACCTTTCCTGCCCACCCATCAGCGAAGGTTACAGACCACAGAGCTAAACAAGAATGCTACACTTGGGCCAAGCTAGGGCCCCGGTTCAAAACCAAGACTAAAGAGGGAGCACTACTGAAATTGGGATTTCAGATCTGCATGATGAGCGAAGACCACGTTTGCCTGCCGTGGTATAAGAACTAATTGTACTTCCCTTCCCCCAGAGGGGATGAGCCGCTGATGAAAGTCAGAGAGCCCTGGTGGTGTCTTTCAAAGAAATCTTAGCCAGTCTGTCCAGCAAGGTCTGTGCAAAGGCAAGAAACCAAAATACTCTGGATGGAATTGGAGAGCATCATGCTGAGTGAAATAAGCCAGTCAATGAAAGAGAAACACCACATGACTTCATTCATTTATGGATATTAAAGAACATTATAAACTAATGAATAGAAAGATAGATATAGAGGCAGTAAAACAACAAGCAGACTGTCAAATGACAGCAGGGGAGGGAGGTAGGGAGCTCTGGGGGAGATAAGAGATCAACCGAAGGACTGGTATGCATGCATATAAGTACAACCAATGGACACAAAACTCTGGGGAGGGAGGGCGTGTATGGGAGGGGGGGGCAATGGTAAGCTATGTACACATATAATACCTTAATAAATTTTAAAAATTTTAAAAATAAAGTGAATGGCAAAAAAAAAAGAAACCAAAATACTAAGTCCTACTTGCCCCCTTGCTGCTTCTCCTGTCCCGTGATCCCAGGGCAGTGTGGGATGTAGGTGGCAAGGCCAGGGAGCACTGTGTTTCCTGGCACCTGCTGAATGGTGGTAGTTCTAGAGCTAGCTGGCAGGATGCTGGAAGCCAGCCGGCGGGCCCTTCCAACATCCTCTCTATGGCGGGGCAGGGCTCAGGAGCTCAGAGGTGGAAGGGACTTGGATACCTCCCAATACCACTACCCGCTGGAGTAAGACTCCCTTCAAGGACCCCCTGACCTCCCACCCTCCACTTGAATTCCTCCTGTGGCCAAAAAACTCGCTCATTCTAACAAACGTCCTTCCGTATCTGGGCGGTGAGTTGCCAAGGTCATCACACTGAGCTGAAGCTTGCCCTCCCCCTCACCTTTACCCTCCAAGTGCCTCCATGCCAGAAACTGCTCACTGATTTCGCTGGACTTTGTTTTGTCCTTTGATGTTCACACCCTTTCAAGTGACCCAATCTGTATATTTTTCTCTCCCCAATTAAACCACAAGTCTCTCAAGGACAGGGAACATGTCCTCTATTTTAACTTCTATTTACTTCTGACATCTGCCGGGGTGAGTGATCATGCTTCTGCCCCCAGGAGATGTCTGATCAATACGCACTGACTGAAAGAATTCATTGATTAGTTTTCCACTCTGATTTTGGAGCACAGACAAAATCAAACTTTTTTGACCCCATAACCTGCCCTTCATTCTGGCTACTGGCCAGCTCACACCCACAGTCTCCAAGTTCACGTGCATAGATGTTATCCCCACTAGAATCTTCCCCTTCACCGTTCTTGATCTCTAAAGATGCTGCTGAAATATTGATATGGAAGACATGGCTACGACAGGAGGGTTTCTCCACCCTCTCTGAATCCCTGAGGCAGGGTGCTCCCTAAAGTGCTCCCAGCTCTGATGAGCCAGCTCCGAGCCTCTGTCTCTTCACAAAAGATGGAGGAAAAAGTCCACCTCATGGGGTGCTAGGAAGGTTCACAAAGGTAACACATTTGGGATGGAATAATCACTAAAACAAGTGGCAGCTATTATCTCAGCTAACAAGAAAACCATCGGTACCGAAGCAGCAACTGTCAACTGTGACATTCCAAGCGCCTTTCCTCCCAAGGAGTAGACACATGCATGTGGATGTCGAGCGAACGGAGGAGATCCTTAGGCTGACGTGACCTGGGAATGACCATGCTGCCACCAACTGTGGGCCAGCTTCTCCAGCTAGCCGCCACTCCGTCTTTAGAAAACAGGTCTTGGTTTTAAACTCACTGAACCGAATTCCCAAAAACAGCCGCTGTGGAGGCTCTGGGAACCCAGTGACTTTGCCAAGGAAATGACCTTGGCCGGCCCAGTATTCCCACCTACAGTGTCAGAGCCTGACTTCTCTCAGGAACTGCCTCCAATCCTGTCCCCCTCCTCCAGACCTCCATTCAGCCCCCAAGGTGCAGCTGTCTTGTGCTTCTGCCTTGGTGGCAGCTGGGCCAAAGGCAGCTGAGCGGAGAATGGCCAAGGGACATGGTCATTTCTGTCACTCAGGACGGCCTTCCTCTGGCTGAGCAGCTGTCAGGGTGGCTTCTGTGTTATAGATTGGCTTCCTCACCCAAGTATGCACTCTGCCTTCGGAAACCAAGCTCCCTAATCTAGCCAGGGCCGCCCCACGCCAACCCCCGTTTCTTCTCTTACTTGAAGAAGAAAAAAAAAAACATTTCAAATATCATGAGACTTCTCCGACAGAAAGACAGAGTGTAGGAGGTGGGCTCCAGGCAGAGAAGCGAGTAGCTTCTGGAAATACACCAGAAAGCCCATGATGGATGGGGCAGCTTCTTCCCTATGTGAGGCTATTCTGGCCTCAGTTCTGCCATCAGGCCTGAGAAGGAGGCACAGCATTTTCCCGCCCCCATTTTATAGGCAGAGAGAGCAATCTGCCCAGGTCTCAGGCGATTGCAGGACAGTACCCCTCTGCCCTGTGCTCTCCCGGTGCTCTTGCTGGGGCACGCTGCATCCCAGCCTGTCCTGGGGTAGCTAACCAGTTGCCCCAGTTTGCCCAGGGATAAGGGAGTTCTCGGGATGCAGACTAGTTCTCAGGATACAGACTAGTTCCATGCTGGAACTAGGAAAGTCCTGGGCAAACCCTGATGAGTTGGTCAACGTAGCCTCTCCCCAAAACAGCAAGTCTGGGCTAGAGATCATCAGCCTGCTAGCCTGCTCTGGACCTGAACGAGGTACCATCTGACAGGAAAAGAAACTGTGCGACGACGGGGCTCAAGCTGCTATGAAATGCCTCCTGCGGTGCCATGTCCCGTTTCCAGCATCTCTGCTTCATTCTTTTAACAATTCCCTTTCCTCTCAACTACCGGTCTCTGTACAAAGCCAGAGAAAATGAGAAAAGTGGGAGAGATGGTTCCAGGGTTCCTTTCTTTAAAAAAAAAAAAAAATTTGGCCGAAACCAGTTTGGCTCAGTGGATAGAGCGTCGGCCTGCAGACTGAAGGGTCCCGGGTTCGATTCCGGTCAAGGGCATGTACCTTGGTTGCAGGCACATCCCCAGTAGGAGGTGTGCAAGAGGCAGCTGGTCGATGTTTCTCTCTCATCAACATTTCTAGCTCTCTATCTCTCTCCCTTCCTCTCTGTAAAATATCAATAAAAAATATTTAAAAAAATAAAAATAAAAATAAATTTGATTTCAGAAAGGAAGGAAGAGGGATAGGAACATCAAAGATGAGAAAGAATCATCAATCGGTTGATGCAGGTAGGCATGTGACCTTGACTGGAATCAACCCCAGAACCCTTCAGTCCGCAAGCAGACACTCTACCCACTGAGCCAAACCAGCTAGGGCTCCAAGGTTCCTTTCTGACAGCTCATATCCTAGGATTCTGTTAACATATCCAATGAATGCAGAGCCTCTCTGTGTTCCTCCTGGGATCTGGAATTTTGTCTAGGAAATCGACATGAGCAAATCATCCCGTGGCTCAGGAGCCAACAGGAACCTGGCTGTCCCATCTCCCAGGGGCTAAATGACATGTCACCCTGAAGACACTGGAGTCTGCCTGCCTTAGGTATCACTGAGACGGCCTCCTCTAGTTTCTGGCCTGTTTTCCAGAGTTGGTTTCTTGCATAATTGATAGAGATAGCAGGGAGTAAAGCACCTTGTCCACTCACAGCCTGGGGAGTCACATCCAAGGGCAAGTAGGTTGGGTGGCTTGAGGACACAGGCTCTCAGGACCAGGGCAGCCCCATCCCATCAGGAGCTATTTTATTCCATAGAATTCCCCAGTGCTGTGTGAGAAGACAGCTCCCGCTGACCCCATAGAGCACCCTAAGGACCTTCCAGCTGAGCTTTGGCTAGTTCTGCTATAAAAAACAACAACAAACAAACAAATTATCAGGCCCTAGCTGGTTTGACTTAATGGATAGAGCATCGGCCTGCGGATTGAAGGGTCTCAGGTTCTATTCCAGTCAAAGGCACATGCCCCAGTTTTGGGCTTGATCCCAGTAGGTGGCATGCAGGAGGCAGCCAATCAATGATTCTCTCATCACTGATGCTTCTATCTCTCTCTCTTCCTCTTCCTTCCTCTCCGAAATCAATAAAAATACATTTAAAAAAACAAAACCAAAAAATATATATATCAGGAATGTGTCCCTCAGTCCAGCATAATCACCTCTGGGAAGATTCCAGCTCCTAATGGCCCAATCCAAGGATGAGAAACATCTGTCCACCCCACCCCTTAGACAAGAGGGTCTTGAGGAGTTTGGGAGGAAACTGCCGCAGAGAGATGGGCTGAATTGTGCTCCGTCCCCAGCTGCGGACCCTGTAAAGCTCAACAAGAGACATGCTGCAGTCCACGAGCCAGGCCAGGCACTGCGGCTGGGCCACAAGAGAATTCCTGGCCGGGAATGGAATCTGGACCACACTCTCTACAGTCAACCATTCCCAGATTGGAGTAAACAGAGGCCTTGGACATCACCACTCACTCCATCCAACAGGACTGCCTGTGGCCCCTGCAGTCTCGGGGCAGCCTGGGAAAGACCTAGCTCTCTCACTTTGTGAGCACAGTACCCGGCCCACCTCCATGCCACTCCTCTCCCAGAGAGCCAGGGAGACTGGCAGGCCTAGCTGCCTGTGCGTCTTCTCTTCCCGGCTTCTGGGGAGCAGCGCTGCTACTGCACAGGGCTGGAGAGCTGCAATTATCCAGACAGGATAAGAGCTATTTTGGGAAGGAGCTGTCCTGCTGCCAAGGCATTTGACTTCCTAAACTAAAACAAGATGGGGCAGAATAGGGAGGAACTTGCTCAATCAAAAACATCATATCCTGAAATAGAGGAAATACCCCTTCCCAAAGGTATAGATCTGCATCAAGGGGTGAGCAAAAGAGCTAGCTTGGCAGCTCCTCTGCTCACCCCTTGATGCAGGGGGTCCAGATACACCCCCTGACTTTGGGAAGGAGGGGGGAAACCTGACCCCATCAAATTCCCGGCTTACTCCCTCTCTCCTAAGACCATCCAGGAGCCTCTATTAAGTCTGCTGCATTTACTTGGACATCTGAGTGCAGACTATTTCATATTGTTGTTTCCTGTCCACGTCTTATCTTCCCATCCAGATGGCAAGTTTTTCAAGGTCAAAGAATGCATGCGCGCCATGTTTAATGCTTTCCCCAATAGTGCCTAGAAGAGTGCTAGGCATCTGAATAAAAATTGTTTGTGGAAGGAACGGAGAAAGGGTGGAAGAGAAGGATTTACTGTCTTGCATTGAAATAATCTCTAAAAGTAGCTGCTCCCACCCACAGCTGAGCTCAGGGAGCAGGGCTGGACAAGAAGTCATGGCAGAGGGGGTGGCAGCCGCATTTTTGGCACCTCCGCTGCAGCTGTTCCGCTATCTGATCTCGGGCTGTCCTGCCTCTCCCCCCACTAGTTCTTCATCTGTAGTAGTCAACTTTCCATCCTGGGCTAGCCCATGTATGAGACCCATTAGAGACCATGCTAGGCTTTGGGGAAGAAAGAGAGATGAGAGAGAATGGGGGGTTAGGAAGAGCTTGGACTCTCTTATCAAACACGGGCCAAGAAGAACTAAAGTATTTAGGGGAACAATGCACTAGGAAAATCAGGACACTGCCAAATTCAGGACACAGGGCTGCTGAGAGCAGAGTTCACCTTGTGGCTCTCCAAGGCGAGGACTCAAATAGTGTGTAACCCAGAAAAGTGTCCCCTTTCTGGAATGCCCTAGGCTGGAGAGGGGAGAGCCAAGTAGGGACCAATCCAACCTATGGCTTCCCAGACAGCCTTCCCAGAGGACGCTTGGAAGGACTCATCACTTGCCAGAAGGTCTCTAACCCTTTCTCTCCAGGGCTACGAATTCCCCCTCTGGGGAGATGCAGCCCTGGAGGAACCTGGCAAGTGGCACACGGGCTAGGTTTCAGCCCCCGCTCGCCTGCTCTGCCAGGTGCCCCTGTGCGGCAAACACCTGCCCAACAATAGAGAACAGCTTTCATTAGAGGATAAGACGGGGACTTGGTAAGGAGAGCACAGGAAGACCAAAAGTAATTTCCGGGGGGCATTCTTACCTCCTCATCTGTCATAATGGAGATGTAGAGGCCAGGCATTCCCGGTGGGCAGCAGGTGGAAATCAGAGAGTGCCAACAGGAAGGGAAAAAGAGGGAAAATTTTACTGAAGATGTGCTGTGGACTCGGCCATAACATGGCCCAAGTCCCCTCCTAGTGCAAGTGGCCCAAATGTCAACAGCTAGCCTTTGCTGAGTGCTCACCACTGCCATGCATGCACCATACCATGCTAAGTGTTTTTACATGTCATAGCTTGGTCAGTCTTTATAAGAACTCTAAAAGGAAGCCATTGTTCCCATTAACAGATGGGGAAAAGGAATGATTGGAGAGGTTAAATACTTACCCAATGTCATAGTTAGAAAATAGTTGTTGGGGGGGAGGGGGGTTAATGAGGGGAAAGGGAAACATGCAATCCTTTCAACAATCAAGATTTAAAAAAGGCCGAAACCGGGTTGGCTCAGTGGTAGAGCATCGGTCTGCGGACTGAAAGGTCCCAGGTTCGATTCCAGTCAAGGGCATGTACATTGGTTGCGGGCACATCCCCGGTAGCGGGTGTGCAAGAGGCAGCTGGTCGATGTTTCTCTCTCATCAACGTTTCTGGCTCTCTATCTCTCTCCCTTCCTCTCTGTAAAATATCAATAAAATGTATTTTTTAAAAGATTAAAAAAAGAAAATAATGGACACGGGCCTCAAACCCAATAATATGACTCCAGAATCCATACTCTACTAAACCTCTACTTCACAGAGCTTTGCTGTGAGGCTGGGCTGCCCTTCTCTGCCGAGGGCTCATGCTGGTTGGTATCGCATTGCATTCCCGGGACCCTCTCTTCCCTAGGAACTTCCTGATTCAGAGCCCTGGCCTCCCTCATGCTCATGGGGCTGGAGCATAGTTGGACCACAATCCTTGTAGCAGGAACTCCTTGCCACTAAGATTCACGTTTAAGGGCTGATCCTTACATTCCCTCCCACCACAGAAGTCAAAATACAAAGGGTGTCACAAGCCCTGAAGACTCTTCTCTTAAGGACTTTAAAGTTGGCCGCAGGACCCACTGACCCCTCAAGGCGGAAGCCCAGACATCCCTGGAGATCTTTCTGGGCAGCAGCCACATAAGAACCTCCCAGGCCCTGGAATAGGGGTGTGAGTAGGGTTCTGAGGAACCAGAGACACACATAAGGAAACCCCTCAGCCTGAATCAGTGTGGGGTCAGCCCTGAGTTAGACTGGGAAGCAGGTAAGTTGTTTTTGGTGGAGTTTGTTTCTTTATCACATGGTAGGTAACATCCTCTGTTCCTTCAAGTCAAAGTCCTAGCACGCATCATATCCTAACAGACCTAGCTCTGTACATACATCAAGGCTACCCTCCCACCTGTCCTCCTGCCTCCCAAACCCCCACAATGAACCATGGGAGGGAAAAGCACAGACCTTTTAGCCACCAGATGACACGATTGTACATTTCCTCAGAGACATCTGAAAGTAACAGAGATTGGTATGTGTGGGTTTTTTTTCTCCTCTCTCTCTCTCTGTGGAATGCACACTCCCTGCCCCTCACTATTTAACATCTTCCTTTCTAGATCCTTATTTCTCCACCCAAAGGTGCCCTCAGCCTTTGATCCTCTCCAAGAAGCTCCTCCAGTCTAGGGCTAAATGTCACACTCCTACTCTTCCTCTCCCTTTTCTCCCAGCCTCTGTGCCACTGCTAATGCCTTCCCCCTCTTAGAAGTCTTACGTCCCAGCTCATCTGTGCCTCACCTCCTCCACTTTGTTTCCAGAATATTTTATTCTCTTTACTAGCTCTTACCAGCCCTCACCCCAGCTTAGTACTTCATGTCCACTCTCAGGAAGCAGCTTCCCCACCCTGCAAACCACTCTCTACTACCTTCCACAGAAAGGTTAAGAGCGTTGCCTGGAAGAATCAATGCCTGATGCCAACCCAAACATCGTCATCGATGTCATTATCTTGGAGCTCAGAGAAGCTGGCGGGGAAGGAATGGAGCAATGGGCTCAAGGATGGGTCTAGCTTTGGCATTGGCAGGAGAGCAGCTCTAAGGCCCAGAATGAAGAGGGGGCCTTCCCTGCCCATGTCCCACCTCACTAAATCGGGGTTGCACCTGGGCAGTCTGCTTCTTCACATACCCAAGAAGAAAGCACTAAACCTTTGAATGGGTTGTTTGGAGGTGTGCTTGGGAGCCTCTGGCACTTCCCTCAGTCGTGCCCAGCTTGGAGGCTCCGTTGGTGATTGTGGTGGTGGTGGTGGTGGTGGTGGTGGTGGTGGTGGTGGTGATGGTGATGGTGATGGTGGTGTTGTTGCTGGTACTGGTGGTGGTGATGGTGATGGACTTGCCTTCTCTCGCTGGAGCAGATCGTCACAGAAAGAGCTTGAGTCCATTTCAAAAAAGGACAATGAATGGTCTACGGGAAGTAGGGATTTAGGCTCGAAATCAGGTGTTGTTGGCCGGCTTTGAGGCATTTCAATGTCAGGATTGAGTAAGGTCCACCATGAGCAGTCAGGCCCATACTTAGGTAAGGACCGAGGGGGTAAGGGGCGAGGGGTCAGTTCCACTTTTGCATGAGCAGAGTGATTTGGGGAGGGTGCTGAGGACATGTAGACATTTTCTGAGGGTTTTGGGGTACGCTGCTTACTGACAGGCTCAGGAGATTTGTGGGGGCTCTCAGGCACTGTCCGAGGTGTCACACGGTAGACTGGCTGTACTCCTTGGCATATGGTGACTCTACGGCCGACCTCGTTATCTCCTCGCACTGGGTGCTTCATGTTGTCCTCCACTTCTGCTGACACTTTTGGGGAGGGCTTCGTTTCGGTGTGGGCAGACTGCTTGTGGACAGATTCAGGGTCTACACGCATAGAAACTCGGTGTCCACCATCCAAATCTTTAAGGATAGAGAGTCTGAGGGATGATTCCACTTTCTTGTTCCTAAGCAAGGGCTTGTGTTCTATATAAATTGAGTTGTAGTTACTCGCTTCATACTCTTGTTCAGTGCCCCTTCTCTGAGCTGTCCGAGGGTCTGCAGAGATGCGGTTGTAATAACTCGATTCATACTCTTGTTCAGTGCCCCTTCTCTGAGCTGTCCGAGGGTCTGCAGAGGTGCGGTTGTAATAACTCGATTCATACTCTTGTTCAGTGCCCCTTCTCTGAGCTGTCCGAGGGTCTGCAGAGGTGCGGTTGTAATAACTCGTCTCATACTCTTGTTCAGTGCCCCTTCTCTGAGCTGTCCGAGGGTCTGCATAGGTGTGGGTGTAATAAGCCGTTTCAGACTCTTGGTCCGGGCTCCTTCTCTGAGCTGTCCGAGGGTCTGCAGGAGGGCGGGTTGGACTGGAGGCTTTCCTTGGAGATCTGACCACAGAAGTAGATATACCCTTGCGTGTGGGATCAGTTTGGACTGCTTCATCCTTTGGGCAAACCAAATGCCTCCGGGGAACTCTGACCCCTTGTGGGTACTGCACTTTGGAGGGAGGGTCTTCTGGTAAGGTTTGTACATTATCCTTCTGGTCTACAAAACTCAACCGGTGAGAAGGTTTGGCATCTGGGGCCAAGTAACGATGAGTGTCATGCCCTGCCTTGTTCTCACCCCTTCTTCGTGGGGATTCCTCTCTCTGGGGGCTACTAGTCCGAGGCATGTTGGCAGCATAGGAAGATGTTGGCTGAGCTTGCTGGATCTTTCGGTGAACAGAGGAATGACGATACGAATCTAATTTTGCTCGGCTCTCAATTCCTCCAGGGCTGGGTGTTCCAGAGAGGCTGGCTGCTGGGAGGCTAAAGCGATGATCATCTCTGGGAATGGTGGAAGTTCCAGGTTCTGATCTTCGATGGATAGGAGGGCTCATGGTGATTACAGCACTTCGGTGGGTCGTGGCAGTAAAGGGCCCATGTCCGTGATGAGGGTGTGTGCTAGTAGTTATCTCGGCCCCTTTCTGTGTTGAAACTATTATCTTAGTCCCAGTTTTATTTGTCTTGACTGTTTGATAGATGGTGCTCCTCTGAGGAGAACCCATATTTTACCGGCTAGCTTGCATTCAGGATCCTAATGAAGCCTGAATATTTACCCTCAGCTTTGAAAGCTGTTCTTGCATTCCCACAAAAGTGGCTGTTGTTCTAACAGTATCTCAAACACTCCCCTTAACTACCTGCCTGGTGATGTCATAAAGGAAGGAGCTTCCTACTAAACACCCTGGCAGACAGCCACAATTCTTCAGAGAATCTCAAGCAGAAACTGCAAGGAAACTGGATGTCTTTGGAATTGACATCAGCAAAGCTTTGACCAAATTCTTAGCAAAATCAGGATTTCCTGGTGTATAGGGAAGCTCCATGCCCTTCCCTACTCTCCTGAAATTCCATTAATTCCCAGAGACTCATCCAAGGCAAGGCTATTCAAATCAATCATGTTGTATTAGCCCCAGTCTTAACTAGGTGCAAGGTCCAAATTTGTCTTGTTTGGTTTGGAACTACACTGTATATAATTTAAAAAATATATAGAGACCAACCTTTTCCAGGTTTTGTGGGTGGTTTGGTTGACCCTGGGGTAAAAATTCAGGGTCATAAATTCTCACATTCTTGGCCTAGGAGTAAGGATAGGATTTGCAGAAAGGATTTGGAGTTAGTCATTGGTTTCAGTCATAAGTGGCTACTTGTGCACAAGTTACTTGGCTTGCCTGAGCCTTAGTTTCTTCATCTAGAAAACACTGTCTTGTAGATGGGCATTGCACAATGCTAGTGTCCTTTTTCATGATCCCTTTCTCTTAGCTATCCTTATCAGCTAGACCTCTGGTTCTTTCTTTATTTGAAGAGTGACTTTCCAGCTTGAATATCCATTTTGGGTAAGAGAGAGTCATCTTTCCCTTTCACATGCTTCTCTTTGTGTCTTTCTCTGTCCCTCTCTCTTTCAGACCCAGACTCTACCATATCCATCATCTATTTCCCTGTTGACTCTGAAGGGTCATCACAGTGCTGGCATGGTCAGATTCATTGTTTCTGGATCTTTAAATTCAGCCAAGATTAGAGACAAAGATGAAACAAAAAAACCACACATTTTTAGGCAGTGGGGATCTCAATAGATTGATTAACTTTGAGCTACTGATATAAAAATCTTAGAATGTAAAACTCTAGGCTAGTCACTATATCTGTGGGGAGGGTTAATAGAAAAGGATAAAAGTGGGAGAACATTTTCTTTTTTTTTTTAATTAAATTATTATCTGTGTACATATATTACCATTGCCCGGGAGAATATTTATAAGTCAGATATTTTGAAGATACTATGGGCAAACCATAGTATTGATTTGTTAGCTTATAAAATTGAGACTGGCTTACTTGAACAAAGCTTTCCTATGAGATTCTACTTAAATAAGATGGTTTACTGACATATAACCTTTAACCGTGAGACTCTAATGTGTATTTGTTGAGTTTTAGGAGTTCTCTATGTTTTATGAATATTAATCCCTCATCAGAGATGTGGTTTGCAAATTTTAAAAAATATGTTTTTATTGATTTTTAGAGAGAAAAGGAGAGATAGAAACATCATTAGTCGGCTGCCTCCTGCATGCTCCCTACTGGGGATGGAGCCCATGACCCAGCAGGTACTCTAACCAGGACCTGAACCAGCTACCTCTTGGTTCATGGGTCGACAAGTACTCAACCACTGAATCACACTGACTGGCATGATTTGCAAATATTTTCTCCCATTCTATGGGTTGCGTTTTTATTCTGTGGATAGTGAAATTTTAAAATTTCATGAACTGCAACATGTCTACTTTTTCTTTTGTTGCCTGTGCCTTTGGTGTCATATTCAATAAATTATTGCCAAATCCAATGCTATAAAGTTTTCATCCTGTTTTATTTAAGAGTCTTATTGTTTTTGGTCTTAGGTCTAGGTCCTGGTTCCATTTTGAGTTAATTTTGTACATGGTGTCAGAAAAGGGACCAATTTCATTATTTTGCATGTAGATACCCAGCTTTCCAGCACCATTTGTTTAGAAGATGCTCCTTTCCCCAAGGTCTTGGTACCTTTGTCAAGAATCATTTGGCCATATGTGAAAGGGTTATTTCTGGATTCTCCATTCTATTGTGTTTATCTACAGGTCTGTCTTTATGCCAATATCACATTGTTTTTTATTACTATCGCTTTGATACCTGGAAGTGTGAGTCCTCCAGTTTTGTTCTTCCTTCTTTTTTTCTTTTTTTAAAATATTTTTTATTGATATTTTACAGAGAGGAAGGGAGAGAGACAGAGAGCTAGAAATGTCGATGAGAGAGAAACATCGATCAGCCGCCTCCTGCACACGCACTACCAGGGATGTGCCCGCAACCAATGTACATGCCCTTGACCGGAATTGAACCCGGGACCTTTCAGTCCACAGACCGACGCTCTACCACTGAGCCAAACCGGTTTCGGCTGTTCTTTCTTCTTTTTAAAAAAATATATTTTATTGATTTTTTACAGAGAGGAAGAGAGAGAGAGAATTAGAAACATCAATGAGAGAGAAAATCATCGATCAGCTGCCTCTTGCACACCCCCTACTGGGGATGCGCCTGCAACCAAGGTACATGACCTTGACCGGAATCGAACCCGGGACCTTTCAGTCTGCAGGCCGACGCTCTATCCATTGAGCCGTCCACTGAACTTTCATAGGAATTTTAGAACTGAGATTTTGATATTGAGTCTGTAGATCACTTTGGGCAGTTCTGACATTTTAAAAATATTAAGTCTTGCTGAAACCGGTTTGGCTCAGTGGTAGAGCGTCGGTCTGCGGACTGAAAGGTCCGGGTTCGATTCTGGTCAAGGGTCTGTGCACTGGTTGTGGGCACATCCCCAGTAGGGGGTGTGCAGAAGGCAGCTAGTCTATATTTCTCTCTCATTGATGTTTCTAGCTCTTAAGTCTTCCATTATATAAATATGGGATGTGTTTTCATTTATGTTATCTTTAATTTCTTCCAGCAATGTTTTGTAGTTTTCATAGTATAAATGTTTCATCTTTTTTGTTAAATTAGTATTTTATTATTTTTGGATGCTTTGTAAATGTTGTTTTTGTACTTTCCTTTCAGATTGTTCATTGTTCATAAAAATGCAACTGATTTTTGTGTATTGCCTTTGTATCCTGCCACTTTGCTGAACTCATTTAGTCTAACGGGTTTTTTGTGTGGAATACTTAGGGTTTTCTACATATATGCTCATATAATCTGAAACCAGAGATAATTTTTCTTCTTCCTGTCTGCTGTGGTGGTTTCTCTCCCAATAATTAAACACATCTTACACAGCTAAAAGCCAACTGCTATTAAAAGTAAACATTTTATTATATAACAGAAGTACAAGTTTTCAAAAATCTATGTCAACAAAACCAAAGCCATTCTGAACACAATGAGAGACTTTTACAGTAACAACACTCCCTTTCACTTTTCAGACATCTAAATGAAAACAAATGATCACAACTGCTGTGCTGAAATAAAAGCTCAAAATATATCTGTGAAAAACAGAAACAAAAACAAATGGTTACATGTGCTATAAACAGACATGACCAAGTCTTCCTGTCTATTGAGGCAGCTGAACAAAGCGTAAGTTAGGGATCCGTTACTCAAATGGTGACTGAAGCAGACCCTGGAGAAGGTAGCTCACAAGCAGGTGCTCAAACTCGGACTAGGAGTCCATCTATTATCAGGTTCCGGTCAGTCTGACAAATCACTCTGATCCAGTACGATTATCCTGTGTGTGCGTTTTTTAAAAACAAAAAAGGGAGTTTTGAGTAGTTGTGTACATTTAAAAAAAACAAAAACAAAAACAGCCTCTTTCTATTCAACTGAATTTAAGGGAAAGGAATTTTTTTTTAGGAATTTTTATTTAATTTAAAAAAAAAATTTTGTATTAAATTTATTGACCCGGCCAGCGTGGCTCAGTGGTTGACCATTGAACTATGAACCAGGAGGTCATGGTTTAATTTCCAATCAGGGCACATGCCCTGATTGTGGGCTTGATCCCTGATGGGGGCAAGGAGGTATGGGAAGCAGCCAATCAGTGATTCTATCTTATTATTGATATTGCGCTCTCTCTCTCTCTCTCTCTCTCTCTCTCTTCCTCTCCCTTTCTCTCTGAAATCACTAAAATATGTTTTTTTTTTAATTTACTGGAGTATCATTGGTTTAATAACATGATTTTTATAACCAAAGGAGACATGCTCAACGAGGGTATCCTGGAAATGCATAATGACTGCAAAGCCTTTGACGGCAGCATCTTCTGGACTCCCTCCATCTAAAACTGTTATGCTAATTCTACTGATTGCTTCACCAAAGTTAGTGTTCATTTTACCTTATGTTTTAAGCATAAACATTAATGCTTTAAAAAAATTGAACAACTTTTAATTCAAGTCTTTGTCACTAATGTTTATTAAGATGCTGATAAATGTTTAAAGTCTGCCCAGGTTGTTTAGAAATAATGAACTTTGACCTACAAACATCTGGTATCTCATTACCTGGACGGTTCTGACCAACTCAGTCGCTTCCAAAAACAAGGTTTCAGTTCCTCTTGATGAAATATAGGAGAGAAGAAAATAACCTGATTACTTGCTAGGTCAAAGGGTACTGGTATTCAGAAATCACATTAGTATTCAGTCTAAGGTGAACTGTTTTACCGAGATTCCTCCTAAAAACAGTTCATTGGTTTTCCTCTTCTAACATTTTGCAGTTCCCTGTCATAGCTATGGACACTATGATGCTAATTCATAAAGCCTCTGTATTATATTCTCAGTAAATTGAATACTAGCTCAATGCTCACACACTCTGGGCTCTGTCCCAGTCAGGGTCCTGAAGGAAACAGAGTGCAATCCCAGGCCCTTCAATGAAGTGATTACTTACAGAGATGTAGTCAGGGTTGAGGGAGCAAACAAGGGATGGCAAGGCATCCAGTGACTAGCAGCAGTGGGAAGCCTTATCACTCCTAAGTCTGAAAGGACTGGAGGGTGGAGGTAGGGCAGGACGGTTACTGGAACCCAGTGAGAGTTGGAATTGGGAAGAATGGGCTGTGCTTCTGGAGGGACACCACTTCTAGGCAGAGAGAGGGGCTGAATTAGACAAGCAAGGGAAGTAATACTCCAACTGCTCTCCTGCCCTCTGATATGCTGGTGCCTCCCACTGGCCAATGGGAAGACAGCTGGCCAGGAATCCCAGGAGGTGCAGGGTCAGCATCCTGGGGCACAAAGCAGAGCAGGGAGAGCAGGAGGATGCGAATGGACTGGAGAAGGATGAAAGGGATACCTGATCGGAAAGAGTTAATGTCTCTAATTTCCTGAGTAGAAGGAACTTAAATATAGGCAGGCATCATTTGTGAATGGCCTTTTAAAGCTCTATCAAATTGTTTTGATATTAAGGTTAATTTATACCTTTCACATTACTTGTAGACTCCATTTGAATGACACAATTTATGATTTCTTATTGGATCCTGCAGTCTGTGTGTGAGCTAAATTTAGAACTCTTTTGAAGGTACTAGACAGTTAGAAGCAAAACATCTTTCTAGACAATGTGCAAGATAAGGATGATGAGACTGGCCGAAGGCTTGCTTTAGACATGAAATTGGATGTTGTTACTGTTTTGTGATGAAGACATGATTAGCAATTAACAGAAATCGTGGGCTGAACGAAAGGGAAAATATGTGTGAGAATTATGTATAGCACCTGGAAAACATTCCTAAGTGACTTTGATGTTCATCAAAGCCCACGGATTCCCAGCTACACTATAAATGATTGTTCATTCATACATACCTTCTTTAGAAGCCCCTACAAAGCTCTCTGGTGTCCTCTCTGGCTTCATGCCTTCTTCCACTTTCCTCTTCTTTTCACCAACTTCTTGATCCTTGGCATTTGTCTCCCTTCAATAACAATGATTTTCCGTATCATAACATATACACCATAGCCAGGGGAGCAGGACTCACTCCAAAGGAAACATAACAATAGCTAGCATTAATGGAGTGGTCCCTATAGGCCAGGCTTTCGGTTCAAGGGCTGTAATATTTATTAACTCAATTCTCATCACAACTATATAAGGTAGTTATCACTACCATCCTCATTAAGTGGTAAGGAAAATCAGGCACAAAAGTTAAATTACATGCCTAGTAAGCCCTTGAGCTGGTCTGTCTCAGAGTCTGCTCTCAATCACTAGGCTATATTGTCCCAAAGAAAAAAGTCATTTCAGCCGAAATCGGTTTGGCTCAGTGGATAGAGCGTCGGCCTGCAGACTGAAAGGTCCCAGGTTCAATTCCGTTCAAGGGCATGTACATTGGTTGCGGGCACATCCCCAGTGGAGGGTGTGCAGGAGGCAGCTGGTCTATGTTTCTCTCTCATCGATGTTTCTAGCTCTCTGTCCCTCTCCCTTCCTCTCTGTAAAAAAAAATCAATAAAATATATTTTTAAAAAAAGAAAAAAGCCATTTCACTTATGTTGCAATTGGTGTCCTTTTACAACAAGCACTTCATTACCTCACCTTCATTTCCTGAAACTCTCTGAATTGAAATACCTAATTAAAGTATCTAACAATTTAAGACCACGTTGATCAGACTAGTAAGCAGAAAACTTCTCTCCCGTTCAACCATAAGCTCTTCAGGGCAGATACGTCCCATCCCTCTGCACCAGCCCCTCGGCAGAGCACTAGGATGGAGGCAGGTGCACCACCGATGCTGGCTGAACCAAATTGGCACTGTTCAGATATTTGTCTTCTGTTTTCATTTGGTAGATATTCAAAACAAATATGTAAATGAGAGAGAAAATAAAGCCCAGTAGGGTGAGAAGGACTTTTTCCTCCTAACATCTCATCACTAATAGGATCATAGGCACTAGAGTCCACGGCAGGCCTTCAGCTTAGCTTCTACCTCTGTCCAAATGCCTCTGAAACTAAACTAACAGTCACCAGCCTGTGATTGAGGGGGAGGAGCTGTTGTTAAAGTAAGTGTGAAGGCATCTGTTTTCTCTGCCAAACGGCTATGGCTGTAAGAAAGTTTGTGCTTTACTGAATAAAACCCCCTTGCACTGCAGTTTCTTGTCACTAGATCTGCCCTTTGAGACAAAAATGAGTAAGTTGACTCTCTTTACTTTGCGTTATTTCAGGTATTTGAGGGGAGCTATCAAATTCTCCACCCCATCTGCTCTTCTCGGGCCGAGCTTCCCAGCTCCTCCAGCTGTTCTCAGATGACATGGTTTCCAGACCTGACTGTTCAGTGGCCACCCTCTTCTATTTGTGAGAGTCCTTTTTAAAATGTGATGCCCAGAAAGGAACCCTACTCTGTGTCATGCCAGTGTGAAGCAATACTTTCATCCGGTCAATATATTTCTGTCTACTCATCATTATTGCGGTATTGACCTTTTCATTTTCATTTTTCATTGACCTTTTCAGCAACTGCATCAAACTGAGGCCTCATGGAGTTGCTGCCCATGCCTTCTTCAATCTCTCTCTCTCTCTCTCTCTCTCTCTCTCTCTCTCTCTCTCTCTCTCTCTCTCCCCCTCTCTCTCTGTAAATAAATTAATGGCACACTTCCTACTTTCAGTGAGTAGTTCTTCCAATAAAAAATTCCACATTAGGTCAGATCTCTCACATTCTATACTTTTGGATCCAAATGCTCAGCTTCCTCTTTAGAGAAATCTAAGATTTCTACCTGATAAGACCATTTTGGATCCACAGTCTATCACCTATCACATTTGTATTCATTTTAGACTTGTGTTATCTAAAAATCTGATAAGCATGCCTTTTTTACTTAATTCAAACAACTGATGAAAATGTTGAAGGTGACAGGGCCAAGATACAGCAATCTTAGCGGCCTCTCCCTGTACTGATATCCATCTGTTAATCAATGTCTTGAGTACTATGGGTGTTTGGAAGAAGATGGGCAGACAGGAGTCAGGGCTGGCTTATCTACAGCAATGTAATGCCATCACCAGACGTTCATGCCTCAAAAAGGCAAGATGTTTTTTAAAAACTAAAATCTAGTCCCCTCCCAGAGAAAGAAGAAAATGATCCCCTGGTGGAGAACAGTAAATGACCTTTCAGAGCCCTTGGGGAGATCCTGTAGCACGGTGATGTCCTCAGGTGGCTGTAGCCATCTTTCCAGGTCCTCGTCGAGAGAAGAGTGAGCTCTGTCCAAGGGCAAGCAAAGAGAATTGAGACAATAGTCATTTCCTGTCTCCTCCAGAAGGGGACAAAGCATTTGACAGTGTGAAAGGACCTTCAAATTTGTGCTTTCATGACACATATAAGAAAACGAGAGCTCACTGAGATTGTGGGGTTTTTTTTGTTGTTTGTTTTTACTAAGAATTGCCTCTGAGACTAAATGATGCGGTGTGTGTTTTCAGAAGCCTATAAAGTCCCACCCATCTAAAAAATATCTTCCACTCTGGCTTGGTGCCGAGGACTGAGATGACGGAGCATCTG